>CM031697.1:14048996-15348996 GCA_018466805.1 Hippocampus abdominalis | reverse complement strand
TTGTAAAGCCCCCCTATTATTCATTCGTGATTAAAGGTGTGAAGTAAACTTGGCCAACCACCTATTGAGTATTATTTAGAGCTGAAACTACCTCAGGCATCCTTTTTTTTTTTTTAATGCAATCCACCTAAGTTCATAGTTAGACGCATAGCAACGTGCTTAACGATGAAAACGCTTTTGTTTAGCAATCTCCGGCGAATGACCTGATTTACAGAATGCCAGTCAGCCATTGTACTGCATTGTTGATTGTCCCATTAACTGCTCTTTGCCATTGCTATCGAGTTATTCGGCGAAATGCCTCTGCGCTCCGTGGCGATGGACTGTTCACATTGAAGCAAATAGTCGTTTCAGTGGCCGAAAGAAAAGAATAGGCCTCGTAAATGGGCCAGAAAATTACAGTTTCGTTCTCGCAAAGTGAATGAATTTCACGCCGGTATCGACAAGCGACCTTTATAACGAGCACTTTGAAGACCCCTGTTTTGCGAATGACAAAGGATTTGCAAAAAAATTATATATTTTTACACCTATAAAACACACTTTCTATGGCTCGTAGTACGGAAATATGCATGGACATGTCCTCATTTGAGTAATTGTTGAGCTGCATATTATGTGGAAGAAATGGGCCCGGTGTTAACCCACGCAAGAACTGGGTGAACATGCAAATTCTACACAGGAAAGAAAAAGCAGGCATTTAAACCCAGAGCTCTTTGTGTGAGGCAGTCATAGCCTCGCAATCACCCTGCATCCAAGAACTACATATGTGAATATTATTATCTTTTTGTAATGACAAACCGCTGAAAACTATGTCCAGAAATTATATTGCTCCTTGGAAGCATCGGGTGAAAATTTAGCATCGCAGTTGACTCCTGTCATTATAATGTGTGTTCTCGTGAATGTGGCATCGGAATACATTTTCCATCGGAAATGAATGGCAGGCTAAAGCACATTCATTTTTCTTTTTGTATTCGTGTGTGTGCGTGTGCGTGTGCGTGCTGGCACATGCAGAGGTACAACTCCCTCTTGACACCATTCAAATAAGTTGGGTTGCAAAAGGTTTTCAGTGATGTTAGACAGACAGATAAATTACACTCACCAAAGGCTTATATTTTTACTCCACATGAGCAAAATTCAATTTTGTTCTACCTCAACCTTAAGTGAGCAATTAGATTATATGTTTTTCAAACGGGATCTTTCTTTCATACAGTCGCATGAAATGTGGTGAGTGTCGAATACTTTTCGTGGCTTACTAAAACAGTTCATCACTAAAAAGGTGTGTGTGTGTGTGCGCGTGTGTGCGTGCGTGTTCCTTTCTTTGTTATTGGCGATGCTGCACGGTGGAAAAAACGGTCAGCATATACACCCCATATTCCTGGTGTGATCCTATTTCGAAGTCCCCTTTTGAACATCACCATGTGAAGCGCACCGGGATCCTTCCACATTCCAAAAACACTCTTTTTAGGTGAACAGAAGCCTTGAAATTGTTTGTCTCGATGTGCCCTGTGATTGACTGGCGACCTGAAGTCAGCCTGGATTACCTGCGATAATAAACAGGACAAGTAGTCGAGAAAATGAATGAATGAATAAGTTACTTGCAGAACAATTATGGCAAATACTTCAGACCCTTCCTTATATTCTTTTATCATTTGTAAGACAACTTGGCAAAGGAGAAATATTGCAATTATAATTTGCATGCATTGCAAGCAAGTGGCTTATTGTCCAACATGCAGCATACAGCTTCCATTTAAATACACTCACTAATTAGAGGCAACACTCTTCCAAAGCTTTGATTTTCCTCTCCTATTATCAGCTGTTACCCCCCTCTGCAACAGCAGACTGTGACCAATTCCTGAAATAGTTAATTCTCTAGACTAAGTGTCTCAGTCTCTGCAAATTTGGGTCCGAGTACCACTTCCGTCACAAGTGTGTTTGTTTTGATGTCTTTAGCTGGCTACATTGTTGTTACGACTCTTTGCTCACCACTTGCTCAGTTCATGGGTGGTCGCATCACAGTAATAAATTACCAACGATCGGAATGAATGCTTTTGTATGACTTTGAGTGTGCATTGAAAAGATGTATCTGCCCACAGCGAGTATTTGCTGTAGATTGCTAACCTACCCATAACTGACCTTTTGTGGGATGTGGTCATGACCATCTTGATGTCATTCAAATCTTCAAAACGGGTTTCCTTGATGACCCCCCCCTTGATCCTGAGAAAAAGGGGGGGAAAAAATCCCATGAACCCAGATGGTGTGAGTAGGAAGGTTGCTCCATCACCACAATGTTCTACTCAGTGAATTGAGAGCAGGCACATTTTCATGGCCGTGCAGCCACGAGTCAGTGACATGCGGTGAGGTTCATGAGGGGGAGGGACTAGAGTCTCTGGAGTCGGATACAAAAATATGAACCAAAAATACAATATTAGCCCATATTTCATTTCTTTGAAATAAGGTCAAAGTTGAGTTTTTGAATACATATTCAAAGCTTTAGATGATGGTTCAATCATTTCCACATTGTTCAACAATGTGGTGGCAAGAAAAACAAAATAATAGTTAATATAAGGTCAAGTTCATTGTTGTTGGGTTATTGTTATTTTTCATCTCCCTTTAAAAAACACATCACTTGGTCCGTATATGTTTAATATGTGATGAGAGAGCAGATTTAAATATTGCAGTGGCTTCTGATATAATGCATGTCTGTTTATAACAAAATAATCAGTGTGAAAATCGGGAAAGAATTGGAGGAATTCTGATGAATTTATTGGTGCTAAACACAGTTACAGGTACCTAAATTCAGGTGAATGGAAGAGATCATCAGGGACTCCCGGTTCATCAACAGGCAGAGGCTTCCTAGTGTTTATGTGTGTTTGGGCTTTTTCTACGCATTGAGCAAATGGACCACAACAGTAGCAAATGTACTTTCTTGTCTCCAGCGTGCACTTTGAGTCACTTTTCTGTCCATAAGAGTGACTAATAATGCCACACACAATCAATAAATACATGAGACAGACGGTTTGAACGTCAGCAGTATATGTGTGCTAAAACACGTTTATTGACTATGGAAAGACAAACTGCAAAGTGTAGGTGCTCGCACCAACTGCTCGTTCACCTGCCAGTTGAGTAGAAGCACCTGGGGCTAGAGCCAAACTGTGGTCCAATGCATCTTTTCAGTTCCTGCCCATGTATTTGAGCAGGAAATATTCACGTTTAGCTATTTTCATGCTGAATCATTCATAATTACAGGATTGGGAAGGAAAATCAGTATAAAGACCATGCTTTATACTGCTATCCCTTCACATGTAGAGGAAGGGATAGCGGGGGGGGGGGGGCACTGCCTCACTTGCCTCACTTGCCTCACTTGCCTACCTTAACCGCACAAACATGCCACAAATTGTCTGCCACATCTCTCGTCTTGCATACTGAACAAAGCAAATGCCGCGATTAATAGTCTGGTTCACATTGAAGGGTAAAGCTCATAGTTTTGAAATACTGTACATCTATTTTTGCCAGCAGTCCTGGAATTGTTATGATACTCTTCATCCACAGACATGGCTTGAGTGGACACATTGGTCAGAATAAAAAAAAAAAAAGTCAAACTTGCTGTGGATTGTTTGGCTTTCGCAGAGTTCTATGAGTCATTATGGACTCAAAGCTTAGGTGCGGAGGAGCAGAACACCTGGCATTTCATGTTGTGCAGAAACAGTGAAGGCCTGTGATTGATAGTGTGCAGGAATGTTCCTGACTCTGTGACTCGGTGTTCATTCAACGTGCACTCTCTGTCATCTTTCCCCTTTTATTTGTGTCACATGTGTTTTGGCCGGACTTGGTTTAACAGTGCAAATGTAGACCAGTTGTATTTCCTGAGAGACTGATTTTTGCACTGTGTATACATGGTGGTCTTTGTACGCCTTCCACTACAATCCCCTGCCATCTGGAGTCACTATTGTCGATTTTTTTTTTTTTTTTTCCGTGGTGATTTATATTTTGTATAGAATTGGCAGCCAGGGTGTTTCGAATGGATTTCTCCTCACCAAACCCAGGGCATCCAAGTTCAAGTCATAACCTTCATGAGTCATTTATGCATTTCCTTGATTTCTTTCTCAGTCATATTTTCCAGAGGCACTGACTCCATATTAAAGTCGGACTTAGCACGATACATGACAGCATTATGATGGTGACATTTAGGCTCACTAAGAATGAATTCAAATGTACACATCTGGGGCGAGAGTGGGTGTTACATCACATTGCATTGGATCTCTCAAAAGCCAGTGAGAGTAGTGGTCACCAAGATACAGAGTGGCTAAACATTGGTCTGATGCCAGGAAGTGTGGAACCCAATTTATCACACCCCTTTGCTTGATTTATACTGTTGTACCACTACCTTGTCTCTCCCACAAGACTCCCGCCTCCTACTTCAATCATTCTCTCTAATTACAAAATGCAACTGTGAAAATACTAACATAGTAGTGTTCTAATTATCACGCATATTATAATTACAGCCATGGAGCGTGCCATTAAAAATCATCTGCCGCAAGCCACATCGGGCTTGCCAAATGGAAAAAAAGCTTTAAGGGGTTCATTATTTCATTGCTGCAGTCCCCTATAAGTCATTTATCGGCTTCGTGGCCTTAAAACTTTGTCTTAAATGGAGGTGAATAGTAGGGATAGACGATTGTGGAAATATATATATATATATATATATATATATATATATATATACATTTTGACTGAAATCACGAATTTAAAAAAAATATGCACATTGAACACTCTATTCTTTTTATCAAGTACAAAATGACCTTGTCATTTTTCATGTGAAATTCAAGCCTCTTGCATTTTCATTCTTTTGCAGCCACACTTTTAAAGCCTTGAATTCACATTGGCCTCTTAGGGGCAGTGTGGTGCCGTGCATCCATGGAGTACACACAATGAGATTAGAAGATAAAATTAAATTTAGCCAGATTAGGTAGACATTGTCCCTAGGGTAGTGTTGTTTTCCTGCATTAATGTGTTTCCACAGCATTTGTGTGTGAATATTCATAAAATTTGAAGGAATATCACTTCCCAAGCTGGTGCTAATTTCCCGTTAGTATGTCAGTGGAGTAGATCTACAGGCGGATCGGTGCAGCGTCTGCTGTGATGCGGACGTTGTATCGGTCTGTCGTGGTAAAGAAGGAGCTGAGCCAAAGGGCGAAGCTCTCAATTTGCCGGTCGATCTACGTTCCAACCCTCATCTATGGTCACGAGCTATGGGTCGTGACCGAAAGAACGAGATCCCGGATACAAGCTGCAGAAATTAGTTTTCTCCGCAGGTGGTCTGGGCTCTCGCTTAGAGATAAGGTGAGAAGCTCGGTCATCTGGGAGGGGCTCCGAGTCGAGCTGCTTCTCCTCCACATCAAGAGGAGCCAGATGAGGTGGCTTGGGCATCTCATTCGGATGCCTCCTGAACGCCTCCCTGGTGAGGTGTTCCGGGCATGTCCCACCGGGAGGAGACCCAGAGGACGACCTAGGACACGCTCGAGAGACTATGTCACCCAGCTGGCCTGGGAACGCCTCTGGATCCCCCAGGGAGAGCTGGAAGAAGTAGGTAGGGAGAGGGAAGTCTGGGCTTCCCTGCTAAAGCTGCTGACCCGCGACCCGGCCCCGGATAAACTGTAGAAGATGGATGGATGGATATGTCAGTGGAGTACAGTATTACCTTGACTTTAGCATTAGCACTAGCGATGTTTTAAAAAAATAATCGTGTTTTATACTCAAACTTTTCCTCCATTACTTTTTTTGTGTGACGAGCTTTACACTAAACTTCAACTGAGTATCATAAAACCGGTTTAAGCACACTCAGGGATCAAGTGCTAAAATCGTTTGCTGCGCAAGCAACATTGCATTCAGGTTACGTTCACAATGTCGGGAACGTGTAAACGCACCGCACCGTTCATTGTTTTTCTTTTATGAGAATAGTTTAAAGATTAAGAGAAGCTAAAAATGAGCACACTATTAAATTTCTATTAATCGTCCAGCCCAAATGAATAGGCAGCCTGATTGATATTGGGCTACTAGTCACTAAATATCAGGGGACAGCAACATCGTAAGATCTAGTCTTGTCCCATCAACGGTATGATTGAGCCCTATGAGCAATCAGATGCAGACATCACGTGTTTACCACGTCTCCCAAAGTACTGATAAATTAGCGCAACAGGAATGGGAGCGTTTGGAAAGAGCGTTTGTAAAAGGCAGTCTACATTGAATTGTGTTCCTACGTTGCTTATTTTCCTACTTATGACTCAGGGACAGTTAAAACGATGAGTGGCAGAGTGGAGAACAGGTGGTGAAAGAATGTGTGGGTTTTTCTATGAAGTGGTGTTTCCCCCAATGTCGCTGGAGTGGGTGGAATTGTCACTCTCGCGCTTGCCCGTTCAACACTCGTGATCAGCTGGTGGTGCTCTCAAACGTCTGAACCTCTGAAAAAGAGACTTTGTTTTTACTTGTCGAGCTACTATTTTTTTTTTCCTGACGAAAAGTCACTCCAGAGAGTAAATTATATTTTTGGAGGAACTTTATCTTACAGAAGCCCAGACCAAGAACAGTAGCGCTTGGACTTGCACCCAGAATACCAAATCCCTAAGTGTGGGAGGGTTTGGAAATATGCTCTGAGCGAGTAATGCTTCAATCGGAACATTCAGAAACTAAAAGCGCTGTTCAAATGTACTGGTGGCTTATTCATAGTGTCCCCCAAAAAAGTCACGTTAACACTCTAAATTGTCCCTAGGTGTGATTGTGAGTGTGAATGGCTGTTCGTCTATGTGCGCCCTGCGATTAGGTGGCAAGCAGTTCAAGGTGTCCCCCGCCTAATGCCCGAAGACAGATGGGATAGGCTCCAGCACCCCCATGACCTCGTGAGGATAAAACGGTTCAGATCATGGATGGAATGGATTAACTTGTCTTGAAGCTATATCTATCCAGGCAGCCATGACCTGAACCGTTTTATCCTCATGAGGGTCGCGGGTGTGCTGGAGCGTATCCCAGCTATCTTCAGGCAGTAGGAAGGCTATACACCTTGAACTGCTTGCCAGTCATTTGCAGGCCACATAATTGCAATTTGGGGGGCCTAACCTCTAATTTCCACACTGACTGATTCAAACTGTTTCAACTTTAAACTGTAAAATTAATTGATTTTTTTCTTCAAAATTTCCAAATCAAAGTCAAAAATTTAAATTGTTGTTATGTCGAATTTCCACACTTCTTGACACATCCTGACCGGTCCAATTTTAAACTGTTCAGCTCATTCTTAGTTTTTTTTTCCCACCCAGTTTTTTTCTTTTTTTCCTTTTCTTTTTTCCAATTCATTCTACCCATTCCAACTTGAAACTGTTCCGTAAATGTGACTTTCTGACTAAGAGTCAGCAGTCCCATTCAAAATTTCCATGGGAATTCTCTCATTTATATATTCTCTAGCTACACTGCCACTTCACTGTCACACCCGTTGCTTACTCCTTCCTCTATTCATAAGTGCAAATACCCATTAACCCTCACACGCGCCACCCCGCCTCTACAACCGTATGTTGATATGTGTAGGCAAGGATGACTGATACCCTGAAGTTGGCAGTATTTTCTCTCTCCAATACAAAATGGCCTGGAGAGGAGAGGAGCACAAATTGGGAGGTGAGAGTGAGCTTTTATGCACCTCAGCTGGAATTAAGCTTTGGAGATCTAACATTGCCAAAATGGCCACATGCCTAAAAACACTCACAAACAAGATGGCTAGTGGCCGAGAATGGCAGTGTAAGACATTGGAATCCCTTTGCCACTGTAGATCTATCTGCACATGCTCACATAAATATGAACACACACATTGGAAGATGTACAGCAAATGAAGGCCGATTGCTTGCCCAGTCTGTCAAATCTTCTGTCAATTGGTATGTTGTGAAAGTTGAACAATAAAAAGCTAGTTGGTTGTGCAAGTAAGATATGAGGTTATATCAGTCATTTTTGCTCTTAATGTTTTTTAATCACATTCAGTTTTATTCCATTTTTTCCATTTTTATTCCATACAGCTCCCCTTTAGCAAAAAGCGCTTGCTAGTCCCGGCTTTCATTGAGACACCTTCAACCACACTTGAAATTTCGCTGTTTTGAGCTACCGGCGTGTCAATTGCCTTAAAATGAAACTTGTGGGTGACAAATGAAACAATAGGATTTTTATCATCTATAAATCTAATATGGCACGACTTAATTTAAGCATGAGAGACATGCACATAGTTGTTTCATTTTACTGTTTGTTTATTTCATCAGCCTGTTAGAAAAGAAAAACAAACACAAAAATAGAATTGGAATAGAATAACCATTTTTCAGACAAACAAATTGACTTTTACACAAAAATGGCCACAACGTTGCCACCACTTGTGTAGCAAAAATTGAGGGTGAACACAAACAATTCTATGATCCAGGTGAAATCTGGATTCCAACACAATTTTCCCTATTTGCCATTTGAATAAATCCTTTAAAGAGTCAAATTCTTGCCATCATAGAACAAAAAAAAAAAAAAAAAACTGGTACAGGTCATGTAGGAAACGTAACATTATAATAATAATAATAATACATTTTATTTGAAAGCGCTTTTCATCATACTCAAAGACGCTTTACATGAGCTTAAAACAGGATAAAAATGTGCATTTAAAAACAAGCATACATAATTTACAAAAACACATTAAATGAACAAATGGCAAAAAATGGGTAAAAGAGATTAAGAGGTGTTAAAAGCATTGCGGAACAGGTGAGTTTTAAGAGATGATTTGAAGGATTGTAGGTCAGTACAGTTGCGGAGGTGTTGTGGTAGAGCGTTCCAGAGGGTGGGGGCGGCAACAGAGAAGGCTCGGTCCCCCCAGGTTTTGAGCTTGGTCACGGGGATGGCGAGGAGGTTTGTGTTTGAGGAGCGGAGGTTGCGGGAAGGAGTGTATTGGTAAAGAAGATCGGAAAGGTAGGAGGGGGCCTGCTTGTGAAGGGCTTTATAGGTGAGTAGGAGGAGTTTATATTGAATACGCTGGGGAACGGGGAGCCAGTGGAGGTTTTTAAGGACGGGGGTGATGTGATCACGAGTGCGGGTGTGGGTGAGTAGGCGGGCGGCAGCATTCTGGATGTACTGTAGTTTATTGAGGAGTTTGGAGGTTGTACCGTAGAGGATGCTATTGCAGTAGTCAAGGCGGGAGGTGATGAAGGCGTGGATGAGGGTTTGAGCAGCGTTGAAAGAAAGAGAGCGGCGGAGACGAGAAATGTTTTTGAGGTGGAAGAAAGCAGTTTTGGTGATTTGGGTGATGTGTTGGTCGAAAGAGAGGTTATTATCAAAAAGGACACCAAGGTTGCGACAGTGAGAGGAGGGGAACAGGGTGCAGTTGTCAATAGTGAGGTTAAAGTTGGAGGCTGTTTGGGTGAGGGACCGAGGACCGATTATTAGCAGTTGAGATTTAGTGCAGTTAAGAGTGAGAAAGTTTGTTTGCATCCAGGATTTGATGTCTGAAAGACAGTTTGACAGGGTGGAGTGGGTTGTAGGGGTAAATGATTTGGTGGATATGTACAATTGGATGTCATCAGCGTAGCAGTGGAACTGGAGACCATGATGGCGAATGATTTGGCCGATGGGTAGAAGGTAGAGAATGAAGAGAAGAGGACCAAGCACAGAACCCTGGGGGACACCTTGGGACAGTGGGGCAGTGTAGGAAGAGCAGTTGTTGATGTGTATGAATTGTTTCCTGTCTGTGAGATATGAGTGAAGCCAGGTGAGGACTTTGTCAGTGATGTTTAGGGATTGCAGGCGAGAGAGTAGGATGGAGTGGTTGATGGTGTCAAAGGCAGCTGTAAGGTCAAGAAGGATGAGGATGGAGAGTAGGCCGGAGTCAGAGGCAAGGATGAGGTCATTGGTGATTTTGAGGAGGGCTGTTTCAGTGCTGTGTTGTGTGCGGAATCCAGATTGAAATTGTTCGAAAAGTTGGTTATTGTCTAGGTAGGTTTTAATTTGAGATGCGACAACACGTTCTATGACTTTGGACAGAAAGGGGAGGTTGGAGATGGGTCGAAAGTTGCTCATGATGTCAGGGTTGAGTCCGGGTTTTTTGATGATGGGGGTTACAGCAGCCAGTTTGAGTGAGGAGGGGACATAGGCAAGGTTGAGGGAGGAGTTGACAATGTTCATGACGAGGTGGGAGATGGTGGGAAAGCAGAGCTTGACGAAGGTAGATGGAATGGGATCCAGTGTGCAGGTGGAGGAATTCATTGTTGAGATGATATTGGTGAGTTTGGCTATGGAGACAGGTGTGAATTCAGAGAGAGGTGAAGTAGTTGGAGTGATGGATGCTGGTAGTAAGGGAGGGGGGACGGGAGAGGTGGTGAGTGAACTGTAGAGGATGTCGATTTTGGATTGAAAGTAGGAAAGGAATGAATTGCATTTATCAACGGTAAATGAGGTTGAAATATTGTCGCTGGGTTTGAGGAGTTTGTTGACGGTGGAGAAGAGAGCCTTTTGGTTGTTGGAGTCAGTGTGGATGAGGTTGGAGTAGTAGGTGGAACGGCTGGAGTCGAGTGCGGTCTTGTACAACTGAAGGTGATCGGTGTAGGCGAGGAGGTGAACGGTTAAACCAGATTTTTTATAGAGTCTTTCTAGCTGGCGTTTTCGGGTTTTAAGTTTGCGGAGTTCTGGGGTGTACCAGGGGGCTGAGTGAGTGAAGGAGACAGATTTGGTTTTGATGGGGGCAAGTTGATTAAGACAGGAGGAGAGAGTGCTACAACATTGTTAACTAATAATAAGAATAATAAGAATAAGAAAACCTTTATTTGTCCCACACTGGGGAAATTTGCAGTCTTCAGCAGCAGAATTGGAGGATATAGAATTGAACTATTCATACAATGTACAATTATGTTCGCAATTCTTACCCCTAGTGAAGTAAAATCTGATATAACAGTCATTGTGCGTCAGAAGAAACGCCTCAGATCAAAATCATATGTCCAACCTCTACAATTGTATGAGATTTTAGAAGCATATTTGTCCAAATTGTCCCACATTGTTGATGTGGGCAGTCATTGTGTATTCTTTTGTTTTTTTAAATTTAGTTATGTTTATTCATCATTTTATCTGGGTGAAAAGATGATGCATTCAGCCTGGCATAAATTGTACTGACTGAAGTCATCTTTTAGACACACATTGCTTGGGGTGCACACACCACACATTAATTTCCAGGCTGACATTTTTGAAATATCCGTCAATATTTGAGGTTCTGTGCTGTGAAGAGCTGAACAGAAGGCTGTGAACTTTGCCAAGTGGGGGTGATTTGAGGTTATCCATGATGACAGCATGGTCCACTTGCATTGAAGCGGTCGTTCCCTTAGGTAACCCCCTTGTGTGCCGTGTCATGTCAGACGTGTGTATCCATATTCGCGTGCATCTGCCCCCTTGCTGGAGTGTGTATTCACACATGTCACGGCATGTTTTTTTTTCTGCTCTTACTGGGAATAAATGAATTCTGCCAAAGCAGACCCCACAGCTGCTTCTGCCAGCATGCTGGATCAAGAATGAAAAGTCCTCAAAGATGAAGACAGAAGACCACCAGCTAGTTGCGCCTGTCATGCCAACTTGGAGGAGTGTCAGTTGTGGGCACAGGCAAAACATTTATACAAAGAACAAGACATACACACACACATTGATAGATTATGACCGCAGTTTATCTTCTGAGTGAGGTGATAATCTGCTCTCATGTCTCTTCTGAGATGTTGAAGCTTCTCTGCGTCAGGCACGGCAGGTTAGGCCGACTGGGAATCCAGGTCCAGCGGGGTTTTGCAGTATTGAATACTAAGTGCCCCTCCGTGAGCCGTCACCTTACCGTGGTGGAGGGGTTTGTGTGTCCCAATGATCCTAGCAGCTAAATTGCCTGGGGCTTTATGCCCCTGTCAGGGTCACCCATGGCAAACAGGTCCTAGGTGAGGGACCAGACAAAGCACGGCTCACAAAACCCCTTATAATACATTTTTATTTATAAGCGCCTTTCAAGACACCCAAGGACACTTTACAATCAGACAAAACAACAAAACACCAAACGGGTTGAGCAGCGGCAGCCAGACGCGCCAGCGTTCACTCAGCCCGGAAGTCGGAAGAAACCACAAGGGAGGTAAAGGGGGAGAAAAAAAAACAAACTTGAACTATCCTCAATTTGAGGATAGTTTAAGTTAGGCAAAAAAAAAAACTCCAGCAAAAAAGCATATGACAATTACTACAGGTCACAAGACAAACAATGAAGGCGGTGATACAAGGGAGTGTATGCGAATGTTAAATTGTCTGTTTGTGTTTGTGTGTGAAACCACAGCTGCTACGTCAAGGTCTGCTCATGGAGACAGTCCTGGCTTATCAGTCTATGGCCGAGAAGGAGGGGGTGATGGGAGGGCACTAGCTTCCATGCATACTTCCATCGAGGGGAGAGGTCGAGATAGCAGATGTTTGGGCAGGCTGAAGACAGCCTTGAGAGTTTGTGACTTGAGTCTCCAAATGGCGTCGATCAGCCAAATCCACGATTTCTTGCAATATTTGAGCACGAATTCCAGTTTCACCAAGTTGTTGTCATCTTGCAGCGCCGCTCAAAGCCGCATCAGTTTGCGGCTGAGCGCAGTCTGAGTCTGAGTGTTGGACACCCGCACTTTGCCATCCTTAGACAGGCAGCCTCTTCCAATAGAGCCGCTCCCGTCGGTTGAATTTTTCGATAGACCAGGAAACTGCTAACGCCAAACAGCAGCATACCTGTTATCAGAAGGCCAAAAATGTAGATGACTCCCACATCCTCAACGGACAGTGTTGACAGGCACACCATTCTCCACCTCCTCCAGGGATCTAGGGTGTACCCAGCAGCAAAAGTCCCAGAGGGGCAAGCAGGCTCCCCGCAGCCTGCTCTCCTCGTCGAGAAAATTTGTCGATGGCATCGAGAGACCAGCCAACCAATTCCATGTTTGTTTTTAGGATGACAACACGGCAGGAGGCTAGGAAAAGTTTAGACAAAGACAGCACATGGACTGAGTGGCGAGCAGGGAAGGGTGGGGGTGGGGGGGAGACAGGAGCAGAAAGCAAAAGTGACCGCCTTCGTCGAGAGCCAAGCAAAAAGCCCTTATGACGAACAAAATAAATGGAACCCAGTTTCCCTTGCCCGGACCCTCTGGAGCCAGGCCTGGGGGTGGGGCTCGTTGGCGAGCGCCTGGTGGCCAGGCCTGCACCCATGGGGTCCGGCCGGGCTCAGCCCGAAGAGGCAACGTGGGTCCTCCTTCTCATGGGCTCACCACCCATGGGAGGGGCCAAAGGGGTCGGGTGCAATGTGAGCTGGGTGGCAGCCAAAGGCGGGGACCCTGGCGGTCCGATCCTCGGCTGCAGAAGCTAGCTCTAGGGACATGGAATATCACCTCTCTTGGAGGGAAGGAGCCCGAGCTGGTGTGCAAGGTAGAAAAGTTCCGACTGGATATAGTCGGACTTACCTCCACACACAGCCTGGGTTCTGGTACCAGTTCTCTCGAGAGGGGTTGGACTCTCTTCCACTCTGGAGTTGCCCACGGTGAGAGGCGCAGAGCAGGTGTGGGCATACTCATTGCCCCCCGGCTCAGTGCCTGTACATTGGGGTTCACACCGGTAGACGAGAGGGTTGCCTCCCACTTGAAGGCGGAGTTCAAGTGGCGGGACGGGTCCTGACTGTTGTTTGTGCATACGCACCCAACAGCAGTTCAGTGTGCCCACCCTTTTTGGAGTCCTTGGAGGGTGTGCAGGAGAGTCCTCCTGCTGGGGACTCCCTTGTTCTGCTGGGGGACTTTAATGCGCACGTGGGCAATGACAGTGAGACCTGGAGGGGCGTGATTGGGAGGAACGGCCCCCCCGATCATAACTCGAGTGGTGTTTTGTTATTGGACTTCTGTGCTCGTCACGGATTGTCCATAACGAACGCCTTGTTCAAACATAAGGGTGTCCATATGTGCACTTGGCACCAGGACATGCTTGGCCGCAGTTCGATGATTTACTTTGTGGTTGAGAGCTGGAAGAAGTAGCTGGGGAGAGGGAAGTCTGGGCTTCCCTGCTAAAGCTGCTGCCCCTGCGACCCGGCCCCGGATAAGCGGTAGAAGATGGATGGACGGATGAATACTAAGTGCCCTAAATAGTAAATGGGCTGTCACTTGTATTGCGCTTTTCTCACGTCACACTGTTACGTCATTCACCTACTGATGATGCAGCATCAAGTGCAACTGAGGGTTCAGTGTCTTGCTCAAGGACAATCCAATGTGTCCCAATGGCCGTGGATCGAAACACCAACCTGTGGTTTATGAAACGACCACACTAACACCGAACCATGCAGCCGACATTTTGAGTAATCAGAATCCTCTTTATTGGCCAAGTATGTAAAACATCCAAGGAATTTTTCTCTGGTAGCATGAGCTACACTCGTATTGCAGCAAAGAACAACTGCGACCTTGTAAGGAGGTTAAGTACCATTTTGATTTTTCTCGTGACTATGACACCTGCTGTGTTCAGTACATGTATACAGAGAGAAGTAAAGATATACACCGCATGGAAAAAGATGCAATTTTATATTTTTCTTTTGCGATGTGAAGTATGGTTTGACCTGGCTGTTATTGCGCATACAAGCAATCCAATTCTTACAGGAGAACACGAGAATCATGCTGACACTATTTCTGCAAGTGGAAGTAACAAATGCAATGGTCCTATATCTTTGAAGCTCCTAGTGGTTTGAAAAAAGAAAAAAATTCAATGCCATGGATTTAAGAAAGCTGCGGATGTTAATGCAAGCTCCAAAGGTTTAATGGTTACACTTTATTAGCTTGGCCATGCATACATCATTTGCTTAGTTGTATCAACTGAAGTATAGATTTTTTTTTTATGTTACAGTTGGGCTACAGAAAATGCTGCATTATTGATGAGTCATGCATAGTGTGCAATAACCATATGGCAGATATATTAATCCTGCATACAGTTTCCTACATATCTCCAGATAACGACACACCTTTTAAATGTGATTAACAGAATAACTCGAGTTTGTACTTAACATAGAGTTGTATTTATTTTTTTGCAGTATGCAGTCTTCCATCCTATTCTGAGTCCATCTGTTCATTTTCCTCCCACACACAAGATCATCTCAAGCGTTGAGACCATGGGGAGTTAGTAAGCTGACAATTCCATCCAAACAAAAGTACTATTTACATTAAATATAGGCGTTACTGTAAACACACAGATGGATGATGTGTTTGGCATATAAGTGGCGTCAGACCGAAGCTTCCTATTTCATTAATTCGTAGATTTAATATTCAAATCACTCTCTAAAATGTATTCTGTTGGTCAGTCCACACGTGTGGGTGCTATTTTTACCAATTATCTAAAGGGTTGAAAATGGCTCTCTTTGATTATGCAATGTTACTGGGGGAACAAGCATGCCGTTTTGGGGTCTCCTGAAACGTAATGATTTTGGAGGTCTTAATATTCTGTCCAATGCCAGCGACATGTGGAATTTGTAATAATAATTTACTTTGTCGGTTCTGAGCAGGAATATTGCGCCTTACTGTTACTTTTAAAGTACTATGTCCACACACGTGCGACGCGGTGTACCAGTGGTTAGCGCGTCGAACCAGTGGTTAGCGCATCGACCTCATAGTGCAGAGGTACCGGGTTCAATTCCAGCTCCGGCCTCCCTGTGTGGAGTTTGCATGTTCTCCCCTGGCCTGCGTGGGTTTTCTCCGGGTACTCCGGTTGCCTCCCACATTCCAAAAACATGCATTGAACACCCTAAATTGTCCAGAGATGTGAGTGTGAGCACGGATGGTTGTTCGTCTCTGTGTCCCCCACCTACTGCCCAAAGACGGATGGGATAGGCTCCAGCACCCCCGTGACCCTTGTGAGGATAAGTGGATCGGAAAATGGATGGATGGATGTCCACACATAGTTATTTTAAAAATAAATTCCTTAGTCCTTTTTTTTCAATTTACATACAAATGCATTGGGAGGCTGTTCATTGCATTCCAAAGCAATCGGTGACCACAAACCAGAAGGTCATTTTATTCACTGAGAAGCATCTGCAGAAAAAAAAGGCCAATCCTGCATGTGGCGTTTTTGTTAAGTACAGTGACGACGAGTTCCCCAAAATGTTTCTTCTTCTTTTCAGCCTCTATCATTCAGAATCATAGTCAGTCATAATTCCATTCCCAGGATTTTTTCTACCTTGTGGTTTTACACCTGACTTCCTGACACGGAAGTGTACAAAATTGATTTGCTTGACTGTGACTATATTTCTATTGAACATGAGGAATTGATTGTTGGTCTGTCAGGCTACAAAGCAATTAAGGCAAAATGGAGTGCACTGCTTGGCCGCAACTGACAGAGGTGCTGTTGATTGCATCTCAATTATTGACATGCGTTCTAATGAACACAATGTGGCTGACATCATCAGCTATGAGAAGTAGATCTACCTGTGGCATGGACTGAAAAATATTCCAATAGAAATTACGTCACCTGAATGTTTTGCTAGAAGCACATCACGAGAGTTGATGCTTATCATTTAAAATAAAATAGTCACGAGAACATTTGAAACACACTAGTGCCCACGTTGTTCCAATGTCCCTGGATGCCAAAGTAAGGAAGAGCATTTGTTTGGGAGGGGAAAAAATGCATGTCATGAATTTTTGTTTCCTGTCGGACTGAAATAATCCATTTTTAAAATAGCTGCGTGTATGGACATGGCTTTAGAAGGAATGGCAATTTATTGTGGCCAAGCAAATATATACTGCTAGTTTAAAGACCTGCCCTCAAATTTGAGAGCTCCTCTTCTTGACATTTGACGCATCCCTCAAGTTATAACAATTCTGAAGGGCAATCAGTCAAACTCAAAGGCATCTCTGAAATGGAAACTTTCCTGACTATTTTTTCATATCTCAAAGTCTCTTGTGTATCAGTGCACAAGTGGTCGTTTGTTAGCGTGAATTTTCCGTGTTGTTTTTCAAGGCCTAAAACATCCAATACAGTACAAATTTGTCTTGTACTTTTTTCATAGCCCAAAAAATCTCCAGTTCAATACAACATTGTTGTATATATATATATATATATATATATATATATATATATATATATATATATATATATACACAGTGAAACCTCTCGACCAATTCGGTTTTCGACCAAATATTTAGAGTTTTTTTATGCCTCGGATGATGAACACATTTCGGTTCTCGAACAAACTGAGCGCGGTTGAATGCACCATTTGACTCCTCTCGCCTTCCTTACACGAGGAAGTGATGCTTCCTCGTGTTGCTTTCCATTGTGAACAGACGTGTTCAGTAAACATTTTTATTTTAAAAAGAGCGTGGTTTCGGTTTTCGAACAATTTGGGTTTTCGAACAGCCTTCTGGAACGGATTATGGACGAAAACCGAGGTTTGACTATATATATATATATATATATATATATATATATATAATATATATATATATATATATATAAACTTTATTTAACAACTATATTGTTTGAAAAGGGCTTTAAAAATGCAACAACAGGAGCAAAAAATTGTGTTCTGTACCATAGAAAGCATGCTCGAGAGACAGATATAGACAGATAACTATTGAAGCCAATCCTGAAACTACCAGACTTAAACAGCTACTTTCGAAGGGCATTTTGAGTGGGCTGCACACTATTTCCTTCTGTCCATATACTCGAGATTCCACTGTAGTAATGGGGTCTTTTTTATTTTTTTTATTTTCTTTGCTTTAGGAATAGAGTAACACCAACTACTGCCGACATACAGACTTGGCTAAGAAGAATGAGTCTGGTGTAACGCTTCAAAAGCCTTTAATAGTCAGGGGTTAAAAGAACTGGACCGCAAAATATTTTGTCCTCAGGAAGAATTCAGAAGAGTGGATGGAAATCATTTAGTATTTAATCATCTCTTTGCCTTCTTAATTGCAAAATGGAGCCTTGCTGCAGGGTGCCCACACCCCTCTTAGTGTAAAACAATTTGTTTTCACCCTTTATCCAACGCGACGCTATAATCATTGAAAACATCTCGCTTGCCTTAGGGCATGTGTACAACTTCTCCTCGTTGTCTTGTTTGTTGTGTGCTGCAAGTTTGCCAGCATGAGAGCCATCTGTTCAACAGGCACCCATTGCTCATTCTGCCGGAAATCTGCATGGCGACCACTCTGAAATGAGCAAAATGCTTCCAAAAAAAAAAAGACAAATCAAGAACAATTTCAAGTTGCTGTACTTAACTGTTGACTTTATGAAGATGTGCACCTCCAGTATATCATTCTTTAATGTTGTTTGTGTCCGGGTGATCAAACTAATGCTTCACTTCAGAGAGATGCGGGATAACTGTCGTTTAATTATTTGGTCACTATTTTGGTTGGAGTTTGTATTGGTGTAGATTTACACTGTAACAATCTTTGAAATAATGTTTCTAATATATTTTTAAATGTAATGCACTCCTTGGTCCAATTCTTAGACATAAGTCAGTGTATTGCAGTACTGAATATGATCGTCATTCGCTTTTTAGTTAGATGGTTTAGCTCAGCTTAGCTCAAAGAACCGGCTCTTTCACCTCCCAAATGGCTCTTCATTTAAAACCTCTTCCAGCCTCTATCATGAAGTCAGTTGTTTTTTTGTTTTTTTTTCCACTAATAACTGACGCGCATTGTGAGTGCCATTAAATTGTTTTTTTATTCAAATGTTCTTTTTTTTCAAATTAAAAACAAAAGTGGATAAGTGGGGCATTGGGTAGAAAACAACTGCGAGTAACTAAGCGATTGGGGGAAAAATGTGGAATGATTTACAGATGGGTCAGTGAATTGAGGACAAAAGGAAGTGTTCAAAACCTTCGTTCTAAGGGGTCCAAGCCGGACAATGTTTGAGTGTTAGACTGGCTGGGAATGTTAATGCTGTCAACGATTCTGTTGCTAGCGGCCCAAAGAAATCGATTCAGAGGTGTAGCCAGAAGCTAGATACTCCCTGGGAATCAGTAAGGTAAATTTTGACCGTGGACGCAACGTTGTACTATACTCTGATTTAACACAAGCTCACCCTGGGGGGTTAGGGACAAAATAATTGTCATGTCTCATTGGTGAAAAAAAATGAATGTGAACTCAGAATTTCTCCCTGATTTGCAGTTTCCAGAAAAGGTATGCTTTTCTCCTCTCAGGTCATGTGAACAGCAGTAATTCTATTTTTTCAGTGTTATTGAAAACGTTGAACGTCACATCCAATGGTGTTTTTGGCTCCAAGTAAAAAAAAGTAGTCAAGTAAAGAAAAATAAATCCAATCCAAGATAAAATAAGATAAGAAAACCTTTATTAGCCTCACAATGGTGAAATTCCCAATTCACAACAGCAAAGTTATGAAAGGAAGAAGTCGAAGAACAAACAGTATAGGAGCTGCTGTAAAGGCAGCCACTCTTGTGGCGCCATCTTGAAGTCAAAATAACAAAATAATACAGCACAACACGTAAGACACAGACAGTCATTCAATCTTAACCGCTTTTCTGCATCCTCTTTGTTGTATGAAGCAGTTATAGATGAAAGAGGAAAGGATCAAAGTGTCCTTTCACCAGTGGATCAGGGACGTCATGCTGAAAATGTGCACACGTCTGCTACAAGCTAAGTTTTGAAAGCAAACACGAAGCTGTAGCGTGCATAGACGGAAAGAGATCCATCAACACCACATGGAATGCAGATCTTACATTTTCAGGACATAATTCTTTTCAGTTTTAACGATTTTTTTGTCACAAAATAAAGAAATAAGGTTGCAATTATTTTAGGTCACCCTGTAATCACCAAAATCATTCATTACAGTTGTACTATGGCATCGTACTGCCAAACACAGTGAATTTAGACATTGCATGTCTCGTCTTTTGTCTATTAGTCACATGGTGGACCTTTAGTGATACCATGCAATAAAATAAGACATTGGAGAAAACACAATGCATACCTGTCAACTTTTCGGAGCGCCAACCTGTATAAACTCCCAAAAAAGTCCTTATAAAGAGCAAAAAATCCTTATAACATACCAAAGCATTTTATATGTCAAAATAACGGCAGGAAAAAACCCACGGAATTTTCAATGATATTTATTGTAGATCTCCATAATACAATGTCTGGTTAATGTCTAATCATCATTCTACTTAGTGGCATTACTGTGTTCAGAGTTGTATTCCTGCGTTACTTTTTTCACCAACTCCAAATGCTGACCCATTGGCAAAAAAAAACGGAAATTTTCAGAATCCGTATGATTTGTGCGATACGGCCATATACGTAAGAGTCACCACAAAATCCGTATGAACTATGGCTAAACTGTATGAGTTGACAGGTATGCACAATGGTCTAATAACGTATTTCCATGACTTTGTCATATCTTATTAATGCTCAGGCAGTATTTATTCTACCGGTGTATACAGAATACATGTATCTTGCTTATACACTATATGCCGATCACGTATTTGAGATAAGTGTAAAGCATCATACTGTCGGTGACGATAGCCCCACCCATGATGTTGAGTGACTCTGAAGTGTTGCAGATTAATGATGCCGTGTGGCATGGCAGCGCGACTGATGAGATGGCGCAGAGGTGTCACAAATCTGCTCGACCATGAACCTTGGCATAGGGCCGAACCCTGCAATCTTTCTTGTAGCGGCTGCTCAAAGGCTGTGTGTGTGTGTGTGTGTGTGTGTGTGTGTGTGTGTGTGTGTGTGTGTGTGTGTGTGTGTGTGTGTGTGTGTGTGTGTGTGTGTGTGTGTGTGTGTGTGAGTCTCATGCAGGCAACATCAGAAAACACGAGGCCTGCACTTTCTGAATTGTCAGCAGCTGATGAGTTATGATGCCGTTTGTAAATATTGACTTGGATTTAGAGGTAAGATCGGGCCGCCCGAGCCCGACCGCCTAAAATTGTCAATCATTGCTTCGAGTTCGGGTCGGGTCGGGCTTCTCTCTCGCTGACTTTTTTTGTTTCGAGGCCGTGAATTGTTTTGGCCACGAGAGACCGTGGTTCGCAAAAAAACAGAAGTCGCCTCATCACAACACGTACTGTACTAAACTCTTGCAATGACAATTCTTAGAACTCCATCCCGTCTCTGTCGAGTATCCACCCGTCAGTGTTCGTCTTTGTCTCTCTGCTTCTCTCTCTTAAAGTGCCGCGCTAGATTCTTAAGGACGTACTGCTGCTGTGGTTAATGACCCAGTTTTCAAGCCGTCAAATTGACGGACGGCCTTAAATTTCCCCGTCAACACTTAAAAAAAAAAAACCCCGTCAATGATGGAAAATTGTCGGTTAATGTACCCTCTTCAGAAACAGAAATATAAGAGATGTAAATGTTTATACAGTCTTGTTTAACTTAGATTTCGTTACAAAAGACAGGCTTTGTTATCAGAAATCACGCCTCCTCCTCCCGAGTCCTCATAAATAAAATATGAAATCTCGGGTTTGCTTCGGGCTCGGGCCTGCATATCAAGTTAAGTGATCGGGCTCGGGCTGGGTTGGGCTTAAATACCCTCGGGCCGGTTCGTGTCGGGCTCGATTTTTTCGGACCGATCTTAGCTCTACTTGGATTCACGGCAGTTTCTTTAATATTATGAGATACCAGGCCGATGTAAGTATATAATGTTGACCTTGTCCACTTAAAACTCAATTTCCTCTTTGCTGGGTTTCATATGGTAAATGTGCTCTGTGCTGTATAGCCACACTGGCAGCTGCTTTTCAACTATCTATTTTTAAGTCATTGCCAGGTTGAAGCCAGTTATAAAATTCTGACTGCTCGAAGTCACTCGCTATAGAAACCTCAGCCGTTTACCTCTTAACTTCGCAATGTCACCCTGTTTGGACCTCTGCCGGACACAGTAGCCCCCCTCCACCCAGTTTAACTTTCACACACATCAGGCGGTAGTGTGCTTGGCCAAGTACTGCACTACTGTATTAAATTATAGAGCCATTTAGTGCAATGACTCTTCTTTACTCATAACTGGTTGTGGCAAAAACAGCATGCAGAGTTTGGAAAGATATCACACAGAAACGCGTAATGAGCCATTAGCACCTTTGACATCTTTATATTTCTGACTCCCTGCAGTGCAAGTTTAACTGGGTGTGTGTTGGCTGCATGTATTTGCTCGAGCATCCACCTCTACACACTTTGCAACGGGATCTGTTCTGGATCCTTTTCAGCATGCCACGGTCGATGTAGCATGACCCCCGTTTTCTACCCTGCTGCAAGGAATGGCCTGAAGAGGCAATACGAATGGAGAGCCAAGAACCACGGCGAGCCAAAGTGATTGCAGCTGTAGAGTTTATCCTCTGTCGTTCTTCCAGTGCAAAATAACAGGATGAATTAGCTTCATGTTGACGGAGGCTTTTGGGCCAAGAAATCCTGTCATTTCCTATGTTGAAATTATTGTGAGAAAGCACATTTCATGAATAAAATGATTAGGACACCAGGTCATATACACATGGAAGAACTGAAAAAATTGAAAATATGGATCTGGTCCCTCCCTTTGAAGCTATAACAACTTCCACTTGTCTGGTAAGACTGTACGGGTTTTTCACTGGGACATTCAGCTCGAAGATCATGCATGTTGTCAAAAACCTGCTCGAAATCTACAGTGGTTTTTGATGGGGTTGAGGTCAGGGCTCTCAAGTTCTTCCAGATGAAAGTGAATCGAGGATGCCTTCATTGAACTTGCTTTGTGCACTGCCTTTGCTCAAACTCTTTCCACAGCACTGGAAGCATGTGCAGTTTTATAACTGTATATGAGTTTTTAAGATGAGGAAGTGTGATTACAGTTTAATTAATTGGTCAATATTTTTGTTGTTCTGGTGCTTAAAAGACTACCTAGCTGCAGAAAATAGAGAGGTGGATGTGGACATAATTTTGATAGGATAATGGTCTTTTTCATTATCTTGTGCATTCACAATGCAGTGTCAGCGATACTCACCGTCTCACGCTACACTTCCTGCAAAGCTGTATGCGCACGCAGATCCTTAAAAATGTTCATCATCATCACATCTCGCATTCAATTACCGCTACCTCAAATGGAAATGGGACATATTCAAATGTTCACATTGTACATTTCTATCAATGTTACTCTACCTCCACCACATGTGTGGTGTGGCCCACAGATTAGTACTGCGGTGCCTTTTCGGTCTATGCATTTATGCAGCAAAAGCCACTCCAATGCAGGATGGGTTGACAACTCTCCGCATATTAATGATAATCCCTATAGAATCTTAAAGCTGTGTTATTCACAGCTCAACAACAACAAGGAAAAAAAAGGACTGCCTCAACAGGGCCACTGGCATCCCCCCCTCCTCCAAAAAGCGACTGAGATCAATTCAACAATTCGAGTCTGCAGCCTTTCTCAGTTGCCACATTGTTGTGCCATGTACAAATTCATTCGCAGCCTTATTACAACAACACACCAAGCTGAATGTGATTGCCTAAAGCCTTTTGTGCACGGAAAATTCTACTTCCAGAAATGTTAGCGCTGCATTTTGTGAGAATCAAGCTTCCACTTTCAAGACAAACGTACCTGCCGTGCTGAAGTGTTTCTGCACTGGCTGACGCTCGCTTCTCTCCAGCTGTGTGAGGTCTGCGTACACCACAGCTGCTGTCCCATGACACATATCATAAGCCACCAACACATAACTGTGTTTGCTAAGGATCTCATTTTATATTTTCTTCTCATAACACATTAGCTCAGGGGTGCCCAAACTTTTTGGACCGAAGATCTACTTTTCGATCAACTAACCTCCTGGGATCTACCCTTACCGGCGCGCGCACACACACACACACACACACACACACACATACACACACACACACACACACGCCATGATGAGAAACAGCCTGAAACTGAGGCATGCGATGCACTTTTGCAGCCTATAACTATCTGGTACATTTTTCCTAGATTCAAAACACGAAGCAAACTCTGAATGAGAATAATGACGATCAAAGATATAGCGGCTTTGATCACAATTGCAGAATTGAGCGCTGCTGATGTCGTCACGCGCCACCATGAACTGATTTTATTTTATTTCTAAAATCTTTCTTTGTAGATGTAATGATTAGGGTGCAGCGTGCAAAAAAATAATGTATATTACTATTATGTACAAAGACACACAAATGGTCGTTTGTTTTTTTCTCCTTGACACTCCTCGGATCTACTTGGGACCTGTCTTAGATCTACCGGTAGATCAGGATCGACGTAATGGGCACCCCTGCATTAGCTATTCTCCCTGATTATCAAATTGACACTGAGCTTTTTCCCCCCTATATTTTCTGCTCTGTGTCAACGATCCAACATAAAAATCGATTGTGTTCTTTTTGATCACCTGTAATACAAGGTACTCTGACATCAAGTATGTACAATTTCTTCATGTTCAAATCGCCACTCTTACCTTTTGTTTGTTCCCGTAAGGTAAACCAAGTAAGTCCTTTATGACCTATAACCCGGTCCCCAACCATTTTTGCCCCACAGATCAGTTTAATGTCAGACAATATTTTCAGGGACCGGCCTTTAAGGTGTGATGGATAAATACAACGAACTAATATGATATGACCTGTGGTACTGTATTTTCTAAACATAATAATAAACACAAATCATGACACAAGGAACGTCCTATCTGGCCGCAACACTCTCTGGTCGCTATGGTAATGTTTAAACGTGCCGTCAAAATAACATACGCCGCAAATACAAAGTGCATGAAAAATACTGCGTGGGTTTCTTTGAGATTAATCTGTATTTTAAGTGGGACTCGTGATACTGTCTATTAAATGTTGCAGCTTTCTTTTTCTTGAAAGTCATAGTCATGTCTCCTGGCTGGGCCTTACCCCTTGCAAAGAAACTTTTTGTTTTTCACTCATTTTGCTAGCTCCTGGGTTTCATTTTAGCGGTAACCTATCACGTGACTGAGAAGCGCACTTTGTCCTACGTCAAGAGTGACATACTGTCGACGGATGTAACAGAGAATCTGGTCATTTTTCAAAATAAAACATCATTCGGATTCTGAACTGAACTGAAGTAATGTAATGTATTGGGTAGCCCGGTGATCCAGTGATTAGCGCGTCGACCTCACAGTGCAGAGGTACCGGTTTCAATTCCAGCTCTGGCCTCCTTGGGTGGAGTTTGCATGACATTTCAAAACATGCATGGCAGGCTGATTGAACACTCGAAATTGTCCCTCGGTGCGAGTGTGAGCACAAATGGTTGTTTGTCTCTGTGTGCCCTGCGATTGGCTGGCAACCGGTTCAAGGTGTCTCCACGTACTGCCCAAAGACGGCTGGGATAGGCTCCTGTACCCCCCACGACCCTTGTGAGGATTAAGCGGATCAGAAAATGGAGGGATGGATGCAAGTTATTTATTCTGTCTGTGCGACCCAGCACCAAATGACCCACGGACCGGTATCGGTCTCAGGGGTTAGGGACCAATAATATTGGTGTAGAAAAGGTAACCTACATGTATATTCATTAATATATAGCATAGTCATAAATCTTCCATAAATCTCCATTGAGGCATTTGCTTATTCCATTTTCCACTGGGCTGTGTCATGCATTCGCATGGTTACCCTTCCCTGCCTCACACTCACACTGTGCTGCATTTATCCATGCCAAAGCGTGTTTACACGTGCCATCGCTTTATGAGAAGTACAGCTGCTAGACAATCATTTAAGGGACCACACACGGTTCCTCAAACACCTCATTTTTGATGCTCCTGCTGCAAGCATGAATCTGAGAGACTTTAAATCTCTCGCTCGATGATTCTGATCCCCTCCGGAAGTACGCATATGGGGATTTGAAGGTCAACAGCCGTCCACTGTCTGACTTTGTGGAATCGTGTTTGAATGCTTTTATGTGGGCACCTGGAATGCTGTTAGTGGGTTGTGAATGTCCACGGTGTAAAACAGAATGTGATGTGTGTCCCCTAAGATCATTAGCTATCATCGTGGATGCTGCAGTCGTGTACTGGGGGCACATGCTGGAGCACATTCTCACATTCACACGTTCTCTATATGAGTAGAAGGGCCACAGATGGTAAATATAGTTCACAGGGCTGAGTGATCACATACAAGTTAAATTATTTCTGTTTATAGCTGTAGCTTACTGGACAGACTCATGCACTGCTGAATCTCCACTGCACTAACCAAAGCCTGATGACCAGAAAGCAAACAGCATGTCTTGATGTATTCCACTGAATGGTGACAGACATCTTGTTTTTGTCACACTGCTAATGTTTAGATTTTTTTGTCCATTTTGGAAGGTTGCATGCCTCCAGGGAATAAGGAGCAGCCCGTAATGATGAGAAGTAATTATGGACCAGAATCATATTTGTCTTGTTCCACAATGTGTTGATTCTTAATTAATTGTATTCTAATTGAACAAAGTGTGTCAATCCCTTTGTTTGCTTTGCCTTCATTCGGCCCAGTGATTGCTGTTCTTTCTATTGATTACTCAATTTGTCTCACACGTGTGTTTTCTTTCTCCTCTCTCTTCAAAAGTACACCAAGTACTTATTCTCTTTTTCCACCTTCATGCCTCCACACATGATTCCCCTTGCTGATGGGGCGGCACATCTCAGGTGGCAGAGTGACCTTTTCTCAGCCTTGAGGATGCAGGTTTGATCCTGAGCATTTGTGACTGTGTCCGTGAGCACGGGATTGAACCCCCAGCTGCTCTTGATTCTGCATCAGTAGTAGGTGAATGAGGACAGCAATCACAGGGTCATCATATTTTCATTTCCCCAAAAAGAGGACTCTGGGCCAGCCCGCGAGACACTGAAATGACATTCAAAGATGCTGTGCATTATAACTATAATCATTTTAACCCTCTGAAGTTATGCAATATGTGTTGCTACCATAGCCATGAGCGCCATGTGCCATTGCCAAATCGACGTAGCCTGTCTTAAGCCATGCTCAGCTATCATTGTCCTTCACCAAGATTCTGCAACAGAAAGAGGCAACTTTTAGCCACCATACATCACAATAAAATGGAAATGAAAGCTGTGGGTGTGCTCTCATAAGTCACCCAGTGGGGAGAAAAGTGACCCCTCTCATGTGAGATTGAGGTGCTAAATCAGCCTGCAGACACCCCCTGCTACCCTCATCTTAAGGTGCTCCTGGAGAACCATCACTCATGATTGAGAGCGAGAGCAGGGCTTTGGTATTTCATGTCGGAATGGTGCGGTGTGACTCAACAGTATGTCTTTCTAGTTTACATGGGTGTGTTTACACTCATTTACACTCGTTTCAAAAGTTTAACACAAAGTCTCACATGTTGCATGCTGGGCGCTGACACACGCGTTTTCAGGGCTTGGCATGGACGTAAACACATTGCACCATGTAAGGGTCATAAATGGAGTCACATGCTTCAGGCTGTTTTGGATTACTTTTGACCTGGAGCCCAATGCATAGCTACACAGCGTCAGTGTATCGATGTGTAACCATATGTAAATGCTCACTCCCTGAGATTCTATTGCTGTCTGGTGGCGGAAAGACCAATGCAAGACCATGAAAAAAATAAGTATTCCTATAAATGCAAAACCACTTCACTGGTGTCAAAATCAAGGCCTGGGTCCTGATCTGGTTTGCCACATCATATTATGTGGCCCACTAAATTGTTTGCATTTACTTGAAGTGTGTTCTTAAAACGTAAGTAAATAAATCAGAATCATCTTTATTGGCCAAGTATGTAGAACACACAAGGAATTTGTCTCCGGTATAACACGCTGCATTAGTATCAATCAATCAATCAATCAATCAATCAATCAATCCACAAATGAATAGAACAGCATTTATCAAAACCAGTTATCTCCTTACACTATTTGTAGTGTACACACAATAATTGATGATTGATGAGTGATTTTGCATTTACGTATTTTAACAGCGCATCCCGGGGGTTGACTGATTAGCGTGTTGGCCTCACAGTGCAGTGGTGCAGGGTTCAGTCTTCCTGTGTGGAATTTGAATGTTGAAGGCAGTGAATGTTGCATTCTTCAATGGCTTCGTTCAAATGTTCGCTAAACACTCGCTAGGCATTTTCCAGACATGAGCCAGCCAATTTGATGTTAACCACAAAATTCAATGTAACATCTTTCAATTATTTGATCCCACAGGTGTGATCACTAGAGTGATTTTTTTTTTTTTTGTGACTTGTTATGTGAGTCACTTTCAGGTGCTCGCTGATAAACAACACCATGGCTTCTTGGTTCCAAAGTTCAAGGGGTAAGTTAAAATTAGCATAGCAACAGATGACCTGTGCCTTGAACTTACAGCTGGCCAGAGCTCTCATCCTGAGCAATGGCCTCTGTGGTAGCAGGAGTGCCGTTAGAGCCCCATGACGAAGAAATGTAGGACAGCAGAGGTACTCAGCGAGTGACACCTCAGCACAACCAGAGCCCCCTTCACCTATACTCATACAGCCCTGGGGCCCACCATCAAATATAGGCCCCCACCCCTTACACTAACCAAGATGCTCTCCTCATTTTTCAACAGTAAAAAAAAAGAAAAGCATGCATATTTATGCTTTTCATCAATTAACTGAAATGGCATCCTAAGGTCGAATACCTCCAACTTTTTGTGAGTAATATATGCTCGTTCTACAGTGAAGAGAACCAAAATGTTCTGTTACGGCAGGAAGCAGGAATTGGCTGTGTCACACACACACAGTGCCAGTAATCATATAACTGTATTGAATGCTTTAATTTGCTCTATGGGCTGTATACTTAACCGTCAACAATAATGTAATTATTAACTTATTTGCACTAATTGAAGGTACAAAAGTGACTAGAAATTTGATGTACATTATTGACATTATTGACTATTTGAGGTCCCAGCTACGTGCAAACGTGCTCCAGTATCATCTATTAATTGAAATGACTAATATTTATTAAATATATTCATTTTCAATCTCCCATCCTGTTAATGATGCCTTTCTTTCTTCAGTGAAGCCAAGCAAGCATACAAATCAGGCTTACTTGTTGTAGCACTAAAACAGCATTTTAATTAACAGTAAATTGGTCTCCTCCATTTACTGAAAGGGAATGTTGGAATGTCACTTCGTCCTGATCTTGGAATGATTCCAGTTAATTATTTTTATGCTCACGCTGTGGTTTCTCACGTCCATTCTTGTCTACCACTTGTAAAACATCAAGACACAATATACAGAAAATCAGACAATGGCCATGGGGTGCACAGAGCAAACGCTGTGTTTTTGTCTGTCGTTACAGTAGCTTAGTTGGCAGATTGTTGTGTTTGGCGAAGCGGGGACACGTGCAATCATGCCGTAGCCTAATGGGAGTACGTGCACCATGGGGTCTCTCTGGCCTGTTGTCTTCTTGGAGCTCAGACTGACTGTGATCCAGCGCTGGTGCGTAGTATTATCTCTGGGGACATTATTGATAATCGACATGACCTGATGCTGTTGCTCCCATGAGCCATTTCCATATTTATTTCACTGGCTGAAGAGAACCACACGCACCGCTAACCACCAGAGACCATGTGTCTTTAATTGGCTATTGATTGACTCGGCTTTGGCAGGGGGAGACAATAAATTACTGCCTGCTTGAATGGGTGGTTGTGGACAAGTTCATTGTGTGGGTACCGGCTAAATCGACCATGTACTTCCATATATATGTAACCCTCTCAGATTTTTACTTTGTGAGGAGTCGTGAGCAATGCAATACGGAATGATGGAACTGCAGGGACCATGTCATGTTTATTTACATCGGTCAATGCTCACCGGTTCTATTTGCACAAATATTGTGAATGTGCAAAAATGCGTTCAATTTATTATGGATTTGTCATTGAATGTGGCTCCTGCTCAATCGACTTCCCTGTCCAAATAAATAATTCAATAGTGAATGTGTCTTACTCACATGATTTCTCAAAGATAAAACTGTATGTACAAATGCAATGCAGAGTAACATTTCAGTGGATGCAAATGGTAAACACTATTGTGGTGTTGTTTTTCTCCAGTAATTGTGTTAACTGCACGTGTCATGTAAACCCCCTAACTTTATAATGGCACTAAATCTAGCAGCGTAATAACCTCTGGCAAGAAGCAGAAAGCAGGATTGGGCAGTTGTGATTCAACCAATAGGACACACACTCAATTAACATAGTGCTGTTTTTTTTCTTATTTTCCCAGAAAGTATCAAATAGATACTTAATTCTGTTTTGCGCGTAGTTTTAGTTTTTGGTTTAGTTTTATTGTTTATTGAACATCTAAACATGTACGGTAATAAAATTGACAGGAAATAAAGGTATGTAAAATTGTAGAAAAGGAAAGGAAAAATATATACACACAGCAGGACTAGTGCAACTCTTGGCAAAAACTTCACCTGCAGTCACTATTTAATGGTGCACTGAAAGTCATTTCAATTACAGTGTAAGGATTTATCTGCAATTAGACCTACCTAGGCGGCCCGTTAGTCAAGTGGTTAGCACGTTGACTTCACAGTGCAGAGGTAGCGGGTTCGATTCCAGCTCCAGCCTTCCTGTGTGGAGTTTGCATGTTCTCCTCGGGCCTGAGTGGGTTTTCTCCGGGTGCTCCGGTTTTCTCCCACATTGTAAAAACATGCATGGCAGGCTGATTGAACACTCGAAATTGTCCCTCGGTGCGAGTGTGAGCGCGAATGGTTGTTCATCTCTGTGTGCCCTGCGATTGGCTGGCAACCGGTTCAGGGTGTCCCCCGCCTACTGCCCGAAGACAGCTGGGATAGGCTCCAGCAGCCCCCACGACCCTAGTGAGGATAAAGCGGTTCGGAAAATGGATGAATGGATAGACCTACCTACTACAGTGACTAAAGACGCAGATTCGCCTATTTATTAACTTGTTAGTGGTCCTGTAATCCCCACGCTCCTGAGAAAACAGATTTTGCCGGTTTATCAGTATTTATTTTTTTTCAAGAATGTTTGAAAATATTTATTTAAATATAAAAATAAATTAAATATTGATGTTTTATTTTTAAGGGTGTTGTACATATACATATTGTCACAAATACTGCTGCTGACCCAACCCCTATCCTTATGTGTGCATAGCGGGGGATAACTCTATTTTCAACTGCACACATTGAGACGGGGCTCGTAAAAGACCACCCACAATTGGTACCTTTGAGGTTAAAAGGCCACTGTTGCGCGCGCACACACACACACACACACACACACACCATGCAGATATCTTGCACTTGCTTCCTCAACCTGCTGCTTCAGTCTGTCTGTCAGTTCTTCCATCCAAACTGCTTAATTTAACCATTCGGCGGAGCCAGTGAAGTCTGTGAGCTCAAATCCACACAGATACATCATCATCCATTCACGCCTGCTGCGAGACTGGAAATATACCAGCAATGTGCCCTCCTGCTGTGCTACACTGTTCCGGGTCCTGTTCTGCTAAATGCCAACTAGCTCAGATGGGCTTTGATGCTAGCCTTGCTCGTGAATAGCTCTCTGTCTATAAGGGTACGAGCGAGAGGACACTGGTGTGAATGCTGACAGGCAGTGGGCTGTAGTATGGATCTGTAGCCACTCTGAATAGATCCCACGTTGCCCGCTGTCCATGTATTATCTGTCAGCGTACAGAGAACGGACTTGACAGCGACACTTGATCCCCGATCACAAATCTTCAATGAGCAATGAAGAGTCCAGGAAGTAGATACACTGTTAGACTATGCGCACGTGTGTGTGGGTGTGTGTTTCTGTGTTGCTTGAGTAATATAAGAACTGTACATTAATCAAGCAACACAATCATTTATTTCCTCTGGTTGAAGACAACACTTAGAATTGACCTTTCACCCTCCTGACCAACCAGACACTCTGCCCCATGCTGATGTCCACATTTGATGTCTTTATCTGCAGCTCATTCAAGTAAACACATTAACACACAACTCAAAGGATAAATGAAACTTACATTAGTTTTAATTTTACATATGTTTTATTATCTTCTCCTCACGGGTCTTGAGCAAACGACCAAATCGTTAATTTTTAAGGTATCGCAAAGGCAACAAGCTTGTAATGAATCTGAAAGATTTACAATATTGACGAAACGCTTGGTCACCTCAACTAGTCATGAACTTAATCAAAATCTTCCATATTGATTTCCACCACACATCTAACACATTGATAACTCACTGTGTGGCTTCAGCTCGAATGTCATCATGAAGTCTGCTTCAGAGTGTGGGAGCAACTGAGACTAATTAACGAGGAGTAGCGATAAAGTCAAAGCAATCACTTTACATTTGCCTGATCTTCTTTATCAATGTCAAGAATGATATGTATCTTATTTTTGTACTTTAAAAAACGTCATTTATTTTATTGCATTGCCAGTGAATACTTGTATCTATAGGCACCAAGGAGTAGCAACTTCAGATTTCGTTATATTGTATGCAATGAGCCTAAAGTTGATTCTGATTCTGAAGCTGTGAATGAGCTCACGATGGACTTGCAAAACTCCATATGTTAAACCGATGTGTTTGAGTTCAGGTTTGTTGCTGTTTCATGATGGGACGAGACAACCTATAAAATGAAGCCTTTGCAATGCTGCAGCGACGCTTGGGCAAGACTTGTTTAGAGTTTTCAGATTTTGACTGTAAAGAGTCACGGTGGATTAATTTCTAGCCCTGATTGAAGAGGTTTGACTAAATTTGAATAGAGCCATTTTATGCAGAGCACCTCAGTTACACCCCAAACTGGTCGCAAGTCAATCGCAGAGCACAAATAGACAAAAAAACTTTCACACTCACAATCACACCTATGGACACAGCAGAGTGTTCAATTAAACTACCATGTATGTTTTTTGGAATGTGGGAGGAAACTAGAGTACCCAGAGAAAACTCACTCAGACACAGGGAGTACATGCAAACTCCACACAGGAACCAGGATTTGAACGCAACAAATCCTGGAAGCTAACGTGCGTCAGATAGATGAGGATCTGAAAAACAAGTTTTGATGGGACTGGTTGGACAGAAAGCTGACGGTGTCCCCAGTAAAGAAGAACCATTGTTTGTGCTTGTGTCGAATTGAATTCCGTGAAAAAGCTCGATGCCGCTGGTAAAGCTTTGTGTGCAGTGTGTGACGATGTCATTCTGTATGGGAAATGCATCCATAACTATATAATCCATATATAGTTTGTGAATTCACTATCACTGTATGAGGTAAGAATCAACAGCCTTTTATCACATTTACACATTTTATGAATAAAAGTAATGAACACATCTTAAATATGTCAAGGAATATGTTTCCTTTTTTAGTTTTGATTATGAGCAGCAAATTTTAAGTTACATGTTGATGCTCACCAGGAATGCATAAGCAAAATTGCACAAAGGCCTATGTCAAATTTTCACTTGAAAGAAAAGTGAACAATCTTGGGATTTTTTTCTGTGAAAGTTTCAAGTAGTGTGTACATTGAATACACAATATACAATTTTGTAAGCAAATACGGAATGGTATTTCAACCGTATGCAGCGATGGCTGTTTGAAAGTGCTCTATAAATACAGCTGAGTTGAGTTGAAACATTTTTACATTTTGTTGATGAAATTCATGTTTTTAAGGCTTTAACATCTCTAAAACCCATTAGCTTTGCTTCCTGGGGCGCTGCCCCTGGACCCCACTGGGGGCCTGTGGCCCCCAGACCCCTGGCTGATTTTCAGATTTTTTCATCACTAGCCACTCTCATCCCTGCTATTAATAACCACATTTCTGCCTTGAAGTTTCTTTTCCAGGCCTTCCTCCTTCACTAAATGAAAAGCACACTCTGTTGGGATGACAAGCAGGCCAATGGCTTGGCCGCTGATCAATACTATATATTTTTCCAAAAATCTTGTTGATGCTCAAGATCATCTTTCATCTGTACTCTGAAGCTCGATCCTATCTCTTGTGTCACATTTGTGTAAATGTGAGCAGATTGTATAGTTCCATACACCTCTTCATTCATCTTGTTACTTCTGTCAGCTGTCCCTTCATTAATAAACACCAGTGCGAATGATCCCTTTTCATTTCAAACAGGTTTTAGATGTCATTACAATGCAAAACCAGAGAACTCGTGACTTTTTTTTTCATGAAAAACTGACAAATCAAAAACGCATGATGTGTCTCTAAAGTTAGACTCAAATGATAAGTATTAAGAGCTTTCTTCAGCTTCAAGGGGCTCATGAGTTGGTGGCCTGCTCCACTAACTTTATTTGTACTTTTCCAACGTTAATTGTGATATCAATGATAGTTTGTGTCATGCTGATGTGGTTTTTACCCGTGACGTTATTTCGTGGAAATGGCACTTGTGGTTGTGTGTGCCTGTGAATTGACAGCCTGTTGTTTTTGTGTACTTTTCAAGCTGTATTCTTGGTGCGGCATGCTAAATTGCAGAAGTGGGCATTCCATCAGTACTGATGGAACATCCGTTTGTCTGTCTGTGGTTGACACCAATTTTGTTGAACGAATGATGGCAACAACAAAAAAAGACTGTATAAGCACTGATGGAAGTGGGTTTTCGTCCCACGTTATTGTCACTAACCGGTTTGTGTAATGATACACTTCTCAGTCCGTCACTGACGGATGCCCGTTTCGCTGACGACTGACGGCACGAGGCCCCGACTGTCTTGCGTGTGTGTTTGCTGGGAATGAATACAGAGGCTTTGTAAGAGTGATCTGCATTGACTAGGATGGCCCACCGAGGGGCCCTCCATTATCTGTCAAAACAAATCGCTGATGCACGTCGTCAGCTGAGTACATGTGTGAACATGTTATGCATCTTTTAAAAGCTGAGTTTCTGGAGATTTGAAAAGAAATTAGACGAACATAAGATTCACCTTTTTTTTCTGTTTTCAAACATCCATAGTTCAGTGACAGGAGCACTTACACATATTTTGACTGTTTGGGAGAAAAATTCAAAATGTTATCTTCAAAAAGAGACCAAAACTATGCTTATACTCCAAATGGTTCAAGAACAGCTACAAATTTACTTTGGGTGCACCTTATTTACACGTTTTTGGCAAAGTTGCCCTTAGCCTAAGGGGTATGCCTACTCAGTGTCGTCATTTCATTTAGACATCTACTAAAGATGATGTTGCATCATTTACACGGGTCACAAGTGGAAACATCTGCATGTCAGAATTATTACTATCATCAGAAATGTCCACTTCATGTTTCAAGTGGAATTTAATTATAGTCAAATATGCACACTGTTACGCTTCACAACTTTACAGACACAAAGATGGTCCATCCCAGGCATCTCCCCACCGCTCTCTTTACCCCCATAGTATGATTCCTCAACATGTCACAGTTTCATGTGAACAAGACACACATCCAATAAACTTTGGGGAACATAAACACCCAACGATAATGATTCAGGACCTTATGATGATCAGTTACTGCATGCAAGCAAAGACTGGATGAACAGTTTAAAAAAATACACAAGAACTTTACAAGCAATTTAGTACTGTATTTTTATTATTTTTTTAAATACATTCGTGTTAATCTCCTGGTACTAATTAGTTCATTACCTTGATGCTAAAACTGCTAGGCTGTACAATGAAAATGATAATCTATAGGACTATTAAGTGGGATCTTTACTTCATTGTTGCCCCAAAACAGGGTTCAATTTTTCACCTAAATTATTTATCCGGTCAATTCTCAACGATGCATGCGATTGAACAGTTGCACAATCAATTCTCTCATTAATCGCATGATGTGTAATTCAGGAGGTATGCATGTTATGCTGTGTGTATAAACATGTGCACATTCCTGTGTGCTGTTGTGCAACAATAATCAAAATTAATTTTAAAAATGTGTTGATAATGGCCAAATGGAGTCATGATTTTTAAAACCAAAACTAATTTTTATTATTGCTTCAAGGGAGGAAAAACAGCATAAACTTGCTGATAATCTTAATCCATTAGACATGGAACAAACAGTTGCCTCTTGCAAAAGCTGGCAATATTGACTGACAATATTACGCTAAAACCCTTTGCATTGCAACTCTGCTTTTGAATCGCTTACTCATCGCTTTTATGCTCTAAATATGTGGGCAGATGGCATCAGAAGAACCCTCAGACGGTATTCACTGGGGACTTGATTAGCTCTGACTACATTGTCTAATGAGGTTCAAAATTCCACGTAAAAAAAAAAAAATCTAATGTATTATAGTGATCATGGGTACTAATTATTTAATTCATTAACGGTGGTTGACTTTTACTGCATGGAGTACAGTACACTCAGTGCCACTAGAAGCATAACTGTTTAGTCATTGAATTCCACCCATTTTCCCTGGAGCAAACCCCTCCATCCCAGGCGTTTACTTGCTATTGACCGATTTGCAAGGCGCACCTATTATTGTATTCTATTGCGATATACTGTAAACATGAAGCCCCAGTGAGGGTCCAGCCACTTCTGCATGCCCAGGATCAATCCGTACAAATCAGTTCAATGGATGCATTACCATCTTAAAAATAATTTATAATTGATGGGTTATAAGGCGCTCTGCAATTGTGCACATCGCATGCATGGCCGAGTACACCGTCCACAAGGGGAGATGTTGCACTTTACCTGCCAGGTTTGCAAATTTCCCCAGTCTGGGACAAATCAAGGTTATCTGATCTTATCTTACGTCTGGCAAAATAACAAATGAAAGAAAAAGTCATCCATGCGCACAGTTAAACTGTCTATTGCGCTCGACTTGCACTCGACACGAAAAGAGGGGCCCAATGTTCCTCTTTGCGAATGTTTGTTCCTTCTTTAATGCTTCAGAATATATTTGTTTTCCCAAATAGTTTTACAGTTGCTCACTCTCCAAATAAAATAGCATGCATGCATGAATTGTTGCACTTGTAATGAGGATGCAGCAATCGCTCTCTGTGAAATTCACACTTTTGAATGTTGTTTAAAAATATCGCATCTGGGCGTGTGCGCATTCTTGCATGCATGCATGCATGCGTGTGTTGGAAAAGCCGGGATAGGATTTTGCATGGCATCCAAACAGATTTGTATGTCGCCACAGTGAGGTAATAGGGCAGCCGCCATCGAGTCGCTGTGTTGTCTGGAGCAGAGTGGTATTTAATGTACAGTCCTGGAACTGTGAGCCGGGATTAATGGGAGATTTCAAACCTCGGCGATCCAGGGTGTTTTTTAATAGCACTTGTGTATGTGTGCCCCTGTGCGCCGCTCCCTGCTAGTAGAGTGAAAAATATGACAGTTGGATTTTGTCCCATCTTTTGTCTGTTTGGCTCAGAAAAGTGTTCCGTTTCAGTAGTGCATATGCTCTGATATGAATCAGTGAATTATGTCTGGGTCTGAATTTGTTTTTTGTTTTTTTTATTTCTGCGTGCTTCACCCCGTGTTCTACTTTGTCTTTATCTGCAAACACTCACCCTCACTGTAATCCTGTAAAGATAAGAGAAACCACATTGTATTGTCGGGTTATTTCTGGCACACAGATCTCAGCATCACTCGTGCTTATCTAAAAGTAATGTTATTTGTTGAAGTGATATCATCTCTTTTGACTCTTTTTTTTTGGAGAGAATGTTGACACAGTTGCAATTTATTCATTCATTCATTTTCCGAACCGCTTCATCCTCACTAGGGTCGCGGGGGGTGCTGGAGCCTATCCCAGCAGTCTTCGGGCAGTAGGCGGGGGACACCCTGAATTGGTTGCCAGCCAATCGCAGGGCACACAGAGACAAACAACCATCCACGCTCACACTCACACCTAGGGACAATTTAGAGTGCCCAACGAGCCTGCCATGCATGTTTTTGGAATGTGGGAGGAAACCGGAGCACCCGGAGAAAACCCACGCAAGCCCGGGGAGAACATGCAAACTCCACACAGGGAGGCCGGAGCTGGGATCGAACCCGGTACCTCTGCACTGTGAAGCCGACGTGCTAACCACTGGGCTACCGGGCCGCCCCCAGTTGCAATTTAACATGCTGAAATTTGTCTAAACAAAGGATTATGTGGTGAAATAGGTCTGGGGCCGCTTTAATCTTTCTCGGGGGTAGATCTTTTTGTTCTAGAAAAAGAAGTGTGGGCTAGTGGCGATGAAGTGATCAAATCCTGCAAATTATTTTACAGGGCCAGCACATGTAGCCAGACAGATGGGTTTTTTTTTCTTGGGATTGCTGGGAATGGATGTTAATACGATGGATCATGTGAGATCAGTTCCAGCCTTTCACCTCAGACGTATCATGACCTGGGTGGGTTTTACTATGATGTGTGCACAGATCATTGCACTTAGTGAGATGTAATTTTCCACCTTCTTGTAATCATGCAATCCTCCAACAGTGCTGGGTAGCTCCAGTCAGAGGCGGTACTGGCTAGATTTACCCCTCGGACGGACAGACTCCAATGCTGGGGTGTTAGTGCACTAGCCAGGATAGGAACCTGTACTGCCTGCATGAAAGTCAAGCGAGTACTAGTGCACCACTAGGGCAATTGCAAAAATGAGTTGCAATTAGTGTTCACGACAAAACATCTTTCGTTGTGTAAACCCCTTGAGAGATTTTGGATTTGTATTTTGTTATTGTGTTAAAAGAAGAAAATGTATTTTCTTCCCAAGTTTCTCTTAGAACGCCCCATACTAAAGCTCACCTTCTAGTGTCATTACAAACCACGAAATGAAATGCTAAGCACATGAAGAGATAGTCGTCTCCCGTGATAAATGTATGGAATGCATCCATGTTCTGAAAATGGTTTTAGAATGTAAAACATGAGGGGAAATTGACTTCAAAGGTTAGAACACTGTACCTCCCTGTTAGAACATCTTAAGGACTACATTTTTCATCATGCTTCCGATACCATTTTCTGATTTAGTAGTGGAAGAAATCTAACCATCAGCTGTTGGACAATCTCAAAACTCAATTCAGATACACAAGATTTGAGAGACTGGCACGGAAACACACACCAGAAGTGACATCTTGCTGAGGCGCCAGATGTCAGTCATGGTCGCAAACGGCTCCTTCTCTTGAAATGTGTGTCAAACCCTCTCAAGCGATGCTTTTACTAAAGAGATTTATACAATCTATGCTTCGAAAGGTCCACTGTCACAGGGATGGGGTAGATTTGACCTGATATCCATAAGCTCACAGTTTTTACAGTGTATTGTTGTTAAATTGGGAGGAGCAGTTGCCCCTCCCCTCCATCCAGGAAAAAAAGATGATATGGGGGACTTTGCCTGTCCCCTTGTGAGCTCGCCTTTGTGTGAAGATCATCTACTATCCCGGCCTTCGGAGGATTACCTTAATGTTATGACATTGCATTGGAAACATGTTATCGTCTCCTTTTGACGATGAGCCTTATTTAATCCCCCCACATGAGCCGACTACAAGTGGCAACGCATTACTGAGGCCATACATCACAAGAAGTCGGTGTTCACACTTCCCTGCAACAACACATTACCTGCAATGGATGATATATATATATATATATATATATATATATATATATATATATATATATATATATATATACACTGTATTTACGCACACACACACACACACACACACACACACACACACACACACACATCAAAATAACTATTTTTAAAAAATGGGGTTTTATGGCACAATGGATGTTTTTATGGACCATATTTTCCGCACTAAAAGGCGCACTCGATTATGAGGCGCACCTTCAATGAATGGCCTATTTTGTAATTTTTTTCCATATATGGCATGCACTGGACTATAAGGTGCAATGTACAATGCATCTACTAGATGGAGCTACAGGTACGCCTTTGTCCGTCTCCGTCCCTTCTCTTCTTCCGTTAGACTCGAGAGGCGTTCATGACCGCCTCCCAAAAAACGTAATTTAACGATTACTTCAAATAAACGACGAAAATTTAAAATACAGTCATGCATCAAAACAGAACATCACAAAATGAATTCCATAGCCCACCGACATAATTTATTTTGGCATTTCCTTGAGCGTAGTTGCAACAGAACGATCAGATGTCAGTAAAATGTAGGAGACTGGACTGTCTCAAAAGTGTTTGTTATTTATTCTTTTGTTGTGTACTGTATTCACAAACGAGGAAGTCACAAAATAAATTCTGTAGTGGGGCTATAGAATTTATTTTGTGATTTCCTCACTTGATTTTCTGTTTTGATGCATTATTTTCAATGTTCATAGTTTCATTGAAGGAATCGTTAATTTAGGTTTGTCCGAGGCGGTCATGAACGCCTCTCGAGTCGAACGGAAGAAGAGAAGGCATGGAGACGGACAAAGGCGTACCTGTATTTTTTGAGACTGTGAAAACCATTAATAAAGTGTGCGTTTTTAAAAAAACAACACCACAGCTCATTTTTTTCGGAGCTCCAACAAAAACGTATTTAATAAAGCAGCGACACAGTTCACTGAATCAACACCAAGTTACTTTGGGGGTCAACATATTACCGTAATGACCATACACAAGGCGCACCTGATTTTAAGACACGCAGTGAGCTTTTAAGAAAATTGAAGACTTTTCGGTGCACCTTATAGTGCGGAAAATGTGGCAATACTTCGACTTCTATTGTAATTTGATTATTCATGTAGCCTAAATAGATTAGTTAGAGAAAATTAATTTGAGAAATTTCTCCATGACTGTTAACAGAATCATGAAGGTTGGAGCTTAGTACCGGGGCTCGCTTCCCATCACTATATACGGTGACTTTTGAAGTATTATAGTCAGATTTAGGATGCACATCCTCATCCAGATTCTTTCAGCGTTTCCAAGAATACAAACAATAGTGTTTAGAGTTCAAGGGTGGAGATAAAAGAAGAGGAATCAAAGCAATAAAGTAGGATAACAAGTGAAGTGGACAGGATCACATATGCCAATTTGCTGACTTTCCCTTTTCATTTTTGAGTGGGGATACTTGTATATTACCTTGGACTGTGACATAATTTACAACCAGGCTTTCAGCAAGCGGTGTATTGTTTTTTTTAACTCCTGCTCTCCAACCTTGTTGAAATACCCTGTCTTCAAGATGGGTCCACTATTATTTGTTTCTAATCCACCATACACCAAAGAAAACCTGTTCATCTTTTTCAGATTATTTCTGGTTGTCGTATTTATTTTCCTCTTCTGCCGCTTTTCAGTAGCCTTGAGGTTGAGCACCTGTATTTTTCAAAAATCATCATTCTGATCCAGCACGCAACACAGTCAAACTGTATCTAATACACAATTGTGCTTGAGGCCGTCAAAGCACCTTTCCCTACCTATGCAGGCATTTTGTGAGAAGCCTGGTTGCCTACAACCAATGTGTGTGTTCACATGCCTGTCAAGCTTTAGGCAGCTGCAAAGGGACTTCTGGCCAGTGTAAACAAAGGCCTTCCTAACATTGATATATAGCCTGTACCTGACAAACGGCTTTGGTCTGGGTTTTGGTGTGGTCTCCTCATTTCACAGCCAGACATCTTAATGAGAATCATGCCTCCTCACAAGGAGTGTATTAAAACAAGGAAGGAGGCAGACATGTGCTTAATGCATTTTGGAAGAAGCTGAGGGAAATAGTCCAAGCACAAATTCTTGGCTTTATGAACATTTCAGGGAGTTAAGAGAAACCAGTTAGCATGTTTGACTTTTGTATTGGCTGAGTGAGGTTCAGATCACGCGTCATGCTGCTTTCCACTTACACAAATATTTGTCTTGACCATATGCACTTTGTTCGCATCTCCTCCAATCCGATGTGCCTTTTAGGTTTCCCAGTCAAAGTGAAGTTTTCAGAATTTTAAAAAGAATGAAAAAATTGAACAACTGTCAGAGAGATGACAACAAATATAGGGGTTATGCAGCCTCTTTGCTGTCTAGGATAGGAGAGCTGAACAGATCGTGTTTAGAAAAACAGACAATTTCACTGATATCGTGTGGTGATCTAATCAAGATATCAAGTTTACTGATAAATGATTAACAAACAACGTGCGTTAACACCTGATCTTCAAAATTGTGTTTGTGAGAAATGTATTCATAAATCCATCTTCGGGTAATACGATTAATCACATGAGATGTCATCTACATAGAGTTAACTCATGCAAATATTCTGTGACATCCGCCCATCCACACATGTCTGCAGCGTGCTGCACAAGTGGTGGGCTTCCTCCGGCATGCCAAAACCCATACATATTAAATAAGCATTGGACAGAAAAAAATATACTGACATCGGTTTTGTTATGGTTTGATTTTTATGAAACACATTTGGTATTGGGTAATGAAAAGTAAATAAAAGTACTATTCAAGTTACATTACTCTTATGGTACAGTACTTGCATTACATGACTAAATACATTTCATAACAGGAAACAATATTTATTTGACAATAAAGTTGTATTCAATTCAATTCAATTCAAACTAGTAACTGTTATCAGGTTACATTTTGAAAGTACCCCTCCCAACACTGCGGACCACCTACTCTCACATGCGGTGCACACACCTGCTGTATTGAGTGCTCTCAGCAGGCCCACTACCCATCTGGTCAGCAGCCAGCCAATCAGTCACTGCTGAGTAGTTGACATCAGACAGCACTCTACTCATTGGCTAAGTCTGAAGCAGACAGCCGGGCTCACAGTACCATTTTGGCTGATCCGATGACAATTGTTTTGCTTCGGAAGCTGTGTTCAGAGCAGGAGCTGATTCATTAGTTTCATGCTTTAACTAAATATAGCTTTTCTTCTCTCTAATCGGATCAACCAAATCAAATTTAGTGGGCATCATCACCGACGGTTCTCATCGGTAGAGCTCTCCTGTTCACCCAGATTGTCAACCTATGAACATTTTAAACCTGTCACTCTCTCAAGCTTCCATTTCTCCTCCCTGTCTTTTTCTCCTTCATAGTATGCTCTTCCTTTTTTTTTCTTCCTAAAATAGATTTGCCTACACCATAGTTGACTTTGCATTCCGCATCCTACATCGTCAAAGCATTTTTCCTGGACTCTGTTTTCTCATTGATACCCACTGCTGCAGACACATCAAGGGATGCAGCCACAGTTTGCCTAGGGCAGGTGTCGCCAAGGTGGTGCCCGCGGGCACCAAGTAGCCCGTGAGGACCACACCAATAGCCCGCCAGTGCTACGATTGTGATTTACTAGTAAAAATTATGATTTAAAATGCAAACACTGGCAGTATTGTGAGCCATCGTTAAGATGAGCAGAGCCTGAAAATTAAAATCATCAAGTATTAAAAATAACACATTCTAATATTATTAAATGTAATTTGTACACATGTTATTTCAGACGTGTATCAATTTGGTAGCAATTTCAAAACACAGTTGCAAGAATGCACAGGGACTTTGTTGCATCTCACTGGAATATCGTTGACAATCTGCAATATTGTAAAACGCTCACTCAGGTCTGGGCATTAGCTTGCTGTTATGGAGCCCTCGGGTACTCTTAAACTTTTGACCTTACTTTTTTCAATCTGCACGCCTCTCATGCAGCCTCATTCTCCCAGGACATGGGCCTGACTCAAGTGGATGAGATGTCCTTATCGATAATTTCATAATGCTTTTCGGAAATGTACCTTTTACTGTTGCATATGTATTTTGCATGCATTTTAAATCCAATATCTCTCACTTGTCTCTTATGTCATGCGATTCAATAATAGGTGTTTAGTCCTGCTATGACAAATATGTTCAATTATCTCTTGTCCTCTTTGGTGTCCCAGATGACAAGCGTGCTGGCTTGTTGATTATCATCTCAACTGTTTAGTACACATGAGAGAATATAAATCTGTCTTTTAAGCATTTTTATGGTACAGCAACATTAACAACCAAATCAACTACATAAATAAAGAAAGAAACGCTGGATTCTATTTGCATATTAATTCAATGCTTGCCCTCACATGACTGCATTTGCAAAAGGGGAGCGTGATAAATAAGTAATATGCTCAGCCCGCTTTCTCTGCCGTTGGGAAGCTACTGGCATTTCCAAAAGATTGTGATGCTAGGATTGGATGTAGCTTTTTTCCTCCATATGAACAGCTGAGAGGAATCTTGTTGATTGTTTGTTTGACACATAGGGGAATTGGTCACACTTTATACTACAGGACCATGTATATTGGCTCTAACCATGACTGTTTAAATGACATATTTTCTGCTTTGTCATTGTTTTGGGTTTCTGTCATAGATGAGGGAGATGCTTTGTATTCATCATCCCTCCACTTTATTACAATACCAACATGCGGTCACGCGGCTAAGGAGAAACCTTTATTACCAAACGGGGAGCTGTTCTAGACTGGCCAAGTCACTTACATTTCCTCAGTCCAGGTGTTAAAGTTGTTAGACCCCAGAGTGAAGGCTCAAAAACTTGTCGATTAAATATACCCAACATACTGGTGCCTGTTGTTCATCACCAAATGTGGCGGGAAGTCTCAGACGTTACCTCGACATGCAATAAACCCCCCAAAAAAGACATTATTTCGCAGGCCAATAATTTCGGCAACCTTTTTTTTTTCTTTTTTTAAACAGAATTTATTGACACAGATTAAGATTTTATATTGAATAAAAGTTATTTGAACCGGTCTATGTCCTTCCTCTTCCTGATAGCATTGATGAATGCAGAGAATAACTTTCACACTGAATAATGTTACGGATTTTACAAGAGTTTATCTTCTAAAAAAAAAAAATCACATACCAAATCTGTCGAAAATGTTTGCTTAAAATGAAAGATAACAAAATGACAGGTAATGGCACATATTGACTTCAATTTTCATCAAACATTTGGATGGTTGCTGACACAAGATGTTGTCGTTAGGAAAGGCCCTGGTCATTAAGTCAGCCACTGTTTGCTTTTGGGAAGCACAAAGATTTGTGTTTTGATCAATGCTTTATGAAATTACAGAAAACACTACAAAAGTGAATTCCTTTGCAAATGCAAAGGCTTCCAGGTTCTACAAGCTTTGTTGTTTTTGTTTTGGTGTGAAGTCTGCTGCTGCATTTGGCTGTTATTATAATTGGGGGTAGTAGGGGGGCATTAGCTCACTCAAAAACACAGCGTAATTTGTGCAGCATACTCCCAATGCCTATTATCCAAAGGGCTACAAATGCATTACTGTTGATCTGGGTTTTAGCACAATCCATCTTTGAACTGGGAATCAGCACTCTGCTCTGATTGTGCCGCATTCTGATTGCCTGCCTGTGCTCCATAACAAATTAAATGCACTGAAGTAGAGTTAATACAATGGAAAAATTATAACGCCATCCTAATATCCTTTCTACATGCACTGTGATGCAGATTGCTGCCAAGCTCATAAAATATCGCAATATAAATTACAGTATGCTACAAATAATATTCTTTGTGTTACAAACCCAGATGCTAGCTAATAGTTGCCGAGTTATCTGCTACAGCCCTGAGGAGAATCACAGTACATGCACAAAATAAGATTCCGGTCATATGGTGCCTATTAACTATATCGGACCCACCACAGTGTGCTCAAAAAGCACACATTTTGAAAATCACATAACTCTAGAGCACTCATGACACCCGTGGCACATGTGCCATAAAAAAAAAAAGTCCACAGATCACGATGTTGTAGAGAAGCAGAAAAAATCATCCACAACCACAGATAAGGTAAGCATTAATATTGGAAAGCTTGTCTTTTCTGTGACGGAATAGCTCCCGGAAGACACATTATCCCGCACTGGCTGTCAGGTGACACACCCCAAGCAGAATTTGCACTCACTGATGTAAGACCGTTTCATTCCGAGAAACAGCAATGAGGGCAAAATTTGACACATCTAAATAAGGACAGATTGTTTCCACCAGACTTTATCAAACAACAGAATGAGTATGCTGTTGAAACCCCCCCCCCCCCCCAAACAAAAGGCTGATGGATTTGAAGGACGAAAAAGGGTACATTCATTTTGTAACCGCTTATTGTGTAAAAAAAAAAAAACACTGGTGAGCTGGAGCCTGTTTCAACTGACTGTGCATGAGATGCAGTCTGCACTTTGTAGTAATCCCCAGTTAATCGCAGGGCACATACGGACACTAAGTGTCACTCACGTTGACAGTTATGGGCGATGAGCACGATTTTGGAATGTGAGACGTAGCACAAACAACCAAGCAAACGCACACGACACCAAATATTGTCGGTCCGAAGTTTGAGGGAGACACAATTTGAGTTGAGGCCATTGTTTCTTTGTGAGATTCATGTGAACAGGTGAATTAGGGTACACACTAGAATGAAGAAACTAAAAACATGTCCCCGCCCCATGTTATGAAGGTCTTTAATTCTGAAAGCATAAACTAAATGTGTGCAACACTTGAAAATTCACAATTTTCACATGAATCAGGACACACATTATTTGCAAGGCTTCAGATGAATTTGAATTTGTCATTCTCCAATCAGTTAAACTTACCAGTTGCTGCTGTTTATAGATCAACATATTTTATTTGCACAAGTACATAGTCACAATATGATTTGTTAAAAAACAAATAAACAACCAACAAAGTAAAACAACTTTTTGGGAGATTACATGTAGTACCTTGTGAATAGTTTGCTCTAATTTACGGAATAAAGGTTGACTGTTCACATGACAGACAGATTCACATGAATTAATTTTGAATCAATGGGTTTCGGTGCCTGAACATCATCATGCAGAAACAAGTGAAGTAACCGTTTTCATTTTAGCCTTTTTTTCTCTTTGATTAGAGCAAGCCAATATGTCCACATTTTTCACGTACCGTATTTGGTCTTTCAGGTGTTTTTTTTTTGTCCATCAAAATTAGTCTTGTAAACATATTCTTGTTTTTTTGTGATGTTTGATGTGGCTATCTGCAGTCTGCACATGGGAATTTGGAAACAATATAACAACTACTGTCTTAAGTTATGTACAACTTCTTGTCTTTGATCAATATTGTGTTTTCCTCTTTTTCTTTTACCCCCCTGCACGGTGTTTGATATCCGTCAAGTGTCCTTTCAAATGACTTGCTTGAAGTCATGCACAAATTATCACATGGTTGAGTCACTTGATGGAAATTATAGATTGAAAGCATGAAAACAAAGCAAATTGAAGAATCATGACATGTCTCGCCTACCTTTGATTGTGACTTATATACTTGGCTTAGTGTGAACTTTTGACTGAGAACTTAAAATAATTGCAGATGATTAGATTGCATTCAGTTCAAACGCATGCTCTGTTTTGAAATCTGCATCTGGGATCATTACGCCATAGAAGAAGTGAACATGGAAGAAAATGTACTTAGTCCCACCTTTTGCCGCGATAAAATGTCCCACTAACTGCATAAATCGTGCACTTATGAATACAGTTATGCCTAAAATGATTGAGGTGAGATAGGATCTCGGTTTCCCTCTACCAGTGGAAAAGTTGTTGACACCGTTTCGCAATCAATTAAAATACTAATAACCAGTGATTGTTCGTCTCTGTGTGCCCTGCAATTGGGTGGCAACCGGTTCAGGGTGTCCCCCGCCTACTGCCCAAAGACAGCTGGGATAGGCTCCAGCACAACCCTTGTGAGGATAAGCGGATCGGAAAATTCATGGATGTGTGTGTTTGTGTGTGTGTGTGTGTGTGTGTGTGTGTAATACACAGTCATACCTCAGTTTTCGACCATAATCCGTCCAAAAGGCTGTTCGAAAACCGAAACCACACTCTTTTTAAAAAACAATCTTTATTGAACACATCTGCTCACAATAGAACACCACAGGAGGAAGCGTCATTTCCTCGTGTAAGGAAGGCGAGAGGAATCAAGTGGTGCATTCAAGTGCGCTCAGTTTGGTCAAGAACCGATTTTCGGTCGTAATCCGAGGCATAAAAAACTCGAAATTTTGGTTGAAAACTGATTTGGTCGAGAACAGAGACGTTCGAAAACCGAGGTTTGACTGTATATATGTGTGTGTGTGTGTGTGTAGAATATATATATATTTGTGTTTGTTTATCTTAGTTTTGCTCTTAAATGCAGTGTGAATACTGTATTATATTTTTTCAATATTTAACTTATGACATATTCTTACTTCAATGCACGTGGCGAGTTGAGGTCAAATAACTACCAAATGTTGTAAAATATATTTATTATTATTCATTCAGCTTTTCTAAACAGAGTGTACATGGTCGAAAGAACATAAAATACTTTCCATGATTACTTTAAGTGACTAATTACTTTTACAAAGTGATAAGTGAGTTCGTAGCTCGATTACCAGTACTTTTTGGAAGAAGGAATTGATAATTAAAACTAATTACTTTTTTAAAATAGAGTGCACAACACTGGCTGTGGGTATTTCTCTCAGTCATCAGCAAAATCAACATCCGTCATTGACGGATTGAGAGGTCCGTCTGTACTTGTTTCTTGTCATTTGTCAGCAAAACAGGCATCTGTCAGTGGTGGAATGACGGACCTTCGGTCAGTACCCACAGAATACACACACATTAGTATTTCCACTCTGGCAGCATCACAATGGAGATGGGTTAAAAAATGAGCGAATAAATGAATAAATATTCCCATATTCATTACAAGTGTACGACTGAGACTCAACCGGAGGCCATGGCTTTGTGCTGGTCAGTCTGCCTCAGGGGTCTCGTTGGGCGGCTGCAAAGTGGCCGGGTATCACCATGAAGGAGGTGCGGAAAAAAAAAAAAGGAAGAAGTTTTCCTTCAGGGCAACTGGGCTAGCGCGCTGCTGTGGCCACCTCAGAGTACACTGTAATCAATTTCAACGGTATACAATGAATAGACATGGTGGCCACATGATGCCCAAAAATCCTCAGCTACCAAAGCAAGCAAACCTGGTTCCCATATTAAGAACAGTGACCCAGTCGGAGCAAAGCGTATTCACAGCTTAAATATTTTTGATTATGAATGAGAAAAAGGACTGTTAAGGCATTTCGGAGTCAAGAAAATGGCCTGCATCCTCCTCGTTTCCAACCCGAACTATCTTGCAAACCCAATAAAAGGACATCAAAGATTACCCCCCGAAAATTGCATTTTTTTTCTGGCATAGGACCTTTCATTTTTCTTTTTCCTTGTGAAAGGCCATCAGTGCCACATTTAGTCCACATCATGTATTCTTGTAAAGGACTTCTATTACATTACAGCTCACATAATTAAGGGTAACGGACCTGTAAATTACGGGCTGTTCGGTCCCTATACTGCCGAGGTCAGAGTTTGGTTCGCATTGCCGGCAATAAGTCAGAATCGTTTCCAGTGAGGGTTGGACTCCGCCAAGGCTGCCCTTTGTCGCCGATTCTGTTCATTACCTTTATGGACAGAATTTCTAGGCGCAGCCGAAGCGTTGAGGGGGTCTGTTTTGGTAGCCTCAGTATTGCATCTCTGCTTTTTGCAGATGATGTGGTACTGTTGGCTCCTTCAAACAGGGCTCTCCAACTCTCACTGGAGCGTTTCGCAGCCGAGTGTGAAGCGGTTGGGATGAAAATTAGCACCTCCAAATCTGAAACCATGGTCCTCAGTCGGAAAAGGGTGGAGTGCCCACTCCGGGTCGGGGAGGAGATCTTGCCCCAAGTGGAGGAGTTTAAGTATCTTGGGGTCTTGTTCACGAATGAGGGCAGGAGGGAGCGAGAGATCGACAGGCGGATCGGTGCAGCGTCTGCTGTGATGCGGACGTTGCATCGGTCTGTCGTGGTAAAGAAGGAGCTGAGCCAAAGGGCGAAGCTCTCAATTTACCGGTCGATCTACGTCCCAACCCTCATCTATGGTCACGAGCTATGGGTCGTGACCGAAAGAACGAGATCCCGGATACAAGCGGCCGAAATGAGTTTTCTCCGCAGGGTGTCCGGGCTCTCCCTTAGAGATAAGGTGAGAAGCTCGGTCATCCGGGAGGGGCTCAGAGTCGACCCGCTTCTCCTCCACATCGAGAGGAGCCAGATGAGGTGGCTTGGGCATCTGATTCGGATGCCTCCTGAACGCCTCCCTGGTGAGGTGTTCCGGGCATGTCCCACCGGGAGGAGACCCCGAGGACGACCCAGGACACGCTGGAGAGACTATGTCACCCAGCTGGCCTGGGAACGCCTCGGGATCCCCCGGGGAGAGCTGGAAGAAGTAGCTAGGGAGAGGGAAGTCTGGGCTTCCCTGCTAAAGCTGCTGCCCCCGCGACCCGGCCCCGGATAAGCGGTAGAAGATGGATGGATGGATGGATGGACCTGTAAATGAGACTTGGCAGTTTGACAGAAAGGTAGTGAATCCATGTCTTTTGGAGCATGAAGAACTGCAGAGGCCAATGGATGCAGTGGTTTTGTCGAGGCAAAAGTGCATTTCCATTCACATTCATTGTAGGTTTGCTTCTGTGTGAGTGTGTGGTCTCCAAGATGACCAACGGTAGCACTTTCAATTAAAAACATCATAATTACATGGATCAAAATGCCACTTTTAAATATGTAAAATCACTTTGACACTAGTAACTGTAGATGTTCCTGTTACCACATGGATGTTTAAATCTGTGTCGGGGCATAGATGAATTTGTGAACTTTGGCGGCGGTAATCTTTCCATCTGAATAAGTCTTTGTCGCCACATAGCTAGCCACAAACTCTACACTAGGGTCGCACGAGCACTAAATACCACTCTCCCTCTTCATACCCCACTTAGAAAGCCTTTATTATCTTTCAATTTGAATTTAAATACTCAATTTAGTACCGACCCTCCAGCCACTGGTACTGTATCTTTTACACCCTTCAATAAAGGTGTGCACGTATCTAAATGTAAATTTTCTCAGTCATGATATCATGTCATTAATATAAACCAGCTTACACGAAGTAATGACCTGAAAGTATCACTTATCGACCTCATCTGACAACAGTGAAAATGAAAGGTAACTTTATTAAGGTGCCCGTGCAAAGTGTAATTGTGAGGTTTAGTGTTTTAGTGCGGTAACAAGTGTGTCAGACGAGATTCTCAACACTGCAGAGCTACGCAAAAGAGTCTAGCTGGTTATTGTGTTCACATCTTATGCATGCGCCTCACTCAAACATGTTTTCCGACATTACACTTCATTACTAGAAATGTGACTAGATTAAAAGCTAAGGACAAATGAGTCTTTACTGACTGCAAATGAATACTAAAAATGCTTTATTTCAAGTCTATTGTTGCCATGCACTGTATCGCGGCAACATCACATAAATTGTGCCAGTCTCCAAATATTTCTGGATCTAACTGAATGTGTGGTTGTAAATACAAGTATTTTGCATGTAATTTGTATTTTGTACTTCGGTCAGATAACACCAACCATATTTCAGTGCATCTTATGGTAACACCTTGCCAAGAGGTGTGACAACACACGCTCATGTCTTGAGTGACAGACACATCTCTAAAAAATGTGCACACCTTCCCTCTTTTAATTAACATTCACATTCAAAATATGCATATTCTAGCCAGAGAACAGATGCTCAAGGCAATAACGAGGCATAGTTTAATTTTCAGCATCGTACAGCATGGACGCACATCTTGTGTGTCTTTTCGCTTCATTCACTACTCGCCTTTCTCTTTCACAAATAAATTGCCTCCTCTCAGAATTTCTGAACTCTTCAACGTGTGCCGCCGTGCAATAAAACTTTCCTCACCGCATGTTTGGTGCCTCCTGTGAGAGAAGCATGTTTTTTTTGGGGCGAGTGATGCCAAGTACATGAAGCATAAAACTTAAAAGTGCATTTTTCAGTCTGCCTTGACTGATAATTTCTTCACTTCAACAAACTGTTGAATTACATTTTCAGCGTGCATGCTGCTACCTCACAGCAGTCAGAAAGAAAAACAAATTCTGTCAAATCCTGCATCAAACATCTGCAATCTGGGCACATATTAAGACACCCATTCTTACTCCTGGAAATATGTGACTGTCTCCATGATGTTTGAATATGTCTTTGGGATTTGCTGTCTTTCATTGAAAAGAGCAGGACAGGAATATGGACTTAGAGTAGTCAATCTTATGCAGAGACATTGGTATCTCCATCGAGTATAAATGATATATATCGGGAGCGCTGGTGGTTTTATCAGCGGTTTGCAGTCCATGAGGACTGAACACATTCTTCAAGGAGCGCTTGTATGAGGAGATTTTCCCAAATTTCCACCTAACGTTACAGGAAACAAACGCAGGAGCCATTTGGTTTTTTTTCTTGCTTTTGCAGTGTCACTATTTGGATTGTAAATGCACAGTGGAACACATAATGACATCCTGAAATGCTTTATGAATGGAACCGTGTACACATCTGTGGTCTGTGTACAGGTCCAGAGCAGATGGCTTATGCACAATGCAAAACCGATCGAAGATTGAAGAAGGGGATGACTTTAATTGTGCATTGCATCAATCTGAGAGATGTTCACCTTGCAAAGAAAATAATGTCTCGATCAAAACTGGACAATAGCTAGCAGTACTCTGTAAAGGCAAAACATTTTTTGATATGTTCCATTAAATTGTACAAGTGTGTCCAGTGATTCAATTTAGCCATCCAGCAAAACTAACATTTGACTTGCAAGCAAAGAGTGCGGCGCCACCATGCCTTAAAACTAATAGCGACAAATCACAAGAAGCTTGCTGATATCGCTCTCAACCTCTCTGCGCCTCAGTTGCTCTTAGGGCATTGTACAGAGGTTTCTCAGTGTAATGTACAAACATTTCCTTGCTTGCTAATTCATTGAGAGAGTCTTATTCTGTGTCTGCAGGGAAAGCTGGAAATGCTGTGTGTGTCAGGTTGCACACTTTGTGTTTGTAGAGTACACAGGAGGCAGGCAAAGTGAGGCGTCAAAATGTGACAGTGTGAGACCCTCCAGGCACACAGACAGAAAAGCAAAATCTGCATTGTGTATTTGGAGACCCATGAATACACACACACACACACACACACACACACACACACACACACACATACACACCATACCTGTCAACTTGTACGTTTTCCCCGTATTTTATGTTTTTTTATCATTTCAAATCATGTACGGCGTATGAAAACTTTTATACGTGGGGGGGAAAAAACAAAACAATTGTGAACCGATCTCACAAAGACCATTTTGGCTCAAATCCAGATCGTCTCACCTGCTGGTAGTCAACGACGATGCCGGCAAACCAGCAAAAGTAATCCTCAATCGTATAGTTTTTTTCATTGCTGCGTACGGTCGGATTGATAAAGCATGATGTGCGCATGCGCAGTAAGCCGTTGTACGGGTTTTAGTTGCTTTGTAAGGGGAATTGTAATCATTCATAAGGGCAGCTATTAGCCGAGGTTGACAGGTATGACACACGCGAGTCGACACAATGTATTTCTCACTTTGACTTAAAAGGAGACATACTTTTTTCCTCCTGTTACTCATGTGAATGGGACAAGCAATTCACAAGAGGGCAATTAAAGTGAAAGGTGTTGAAAGACGGCGTAATGATTCAGTAAGTGTCAGAGTGAATAACTCGTTCTTTTCAGGGATTTGCTTTTAAACTTCTAGATTCTCTTCCAAGCCTCAAGGCAGCAGGATCAGCATCTTTTTTGCACCAAAGCAAGCGGACAGGGGAATACATTAATAGGAGATGATAAACTCGATGACATTAGATGTAAATATTTTCCTTTTTTGTGTGTCACCGGGAAGACAAAAGAGGAAATGGAATTAGGAGGCTTGGACCCAGCTTTGACACTGAACGAAAAAGAGATTGAGAGAATTAGGACGTGTTCAGGCTGCCAACTGGATGCAAGTGATGGCGGCTGCTGTTGAAGCCTATGTGAGCAAGTTGGTGAAGCATCCACCTAACTCACTGCCCAGTGTCAATGCATCGGGCCATATTTGCATCGTTCTCTAATCAGCTACTCATCAGCTGGGCTCTAGCACGCCCACGACCCTCGTGAAGATAAGCGGCTCGGATAATGAAAAAACACTTTCATCAGGTTGTATTCCTGAGTCACAAGTTGATTTGGACATAAGTCTGAGCACTGCTGTTTGCCATTATTGTATATAAAGTACACTACATAATCGGGACCATGAAACGCTATTCACCCCAAACAGTACTAAAACATTTATTGATTGGTTACGATACAAAGCACCATCGACTGCTCTCCCAGGTAGAGCTCTTTGTCAAAATCTAGGGTGTATTCACACCAGAAAAGTCATTTAGTCAAAAGCGAACATCTTTTTTTTAAATTTAGTCCGGTTCATATTCACACTGTACTTTTTGCAAGTGAACTACATTCTGAAAAGACATTGATGCATGTGACGATCGGTCCTCCCATTGGCTAGAAATGTGAACTGCAGGAAGTGCCTTTCCTGTACCATTCCAATCCTGTAAACAGTAAGGCGCATTAAAAATGCTAGCGAAATGACAAAAAATGGCGAAAAAGACAACTCCACCTTTTCCCCCGGAATCATAGTTTCAACAGTGACCAATAAAATTTATGTCCACCCATGGCAAAATGTAATAGGTTTTCAATTACTTCAGTCCTTTACAAAGTTTCATGGGATTTTGCATACTCAAAGTAACACACACACACACAGACACACACACACACACACACACACACACAGACACACAGACACACTCACACGCACACACACACAAACAAGACAGCTAAACGCTATCAAAAACATAATGTCCTTGACGGAGCTAATAAATTTCAAAACTTAAGTTATAAGAATGGACTGCCAGCGGAGCTGCTTTTGGGTCTTAGACTCAATCAGTCGAGAATTCTTATGAAAGCTTGTGAAAAGTCTATTTCCTCTTTTTCTGTATCTCATCTGGGCCATCAGACATTTTCGAAGCTCATATAACTTAGGATACCTTAAATGAACTTCAAGCTTTCCTCCACTGCACTAAAGCCACAAACACTTTGGCAAGTGAGAAAGCCAGCACTAGTCATCAAACTATCAGTATATCGCAGCAACCATCTCACATTCATTATTGTCAACTTTCCCTGAGGGCATGGTATTTCACTGGCAAGGCATGTGAAAGTATTGGGAGGAAGACAAAGATGGATTTGTGAACTCACACAGTTGAGAAACGAGATTCCATTCCTATCCATTCCATTGAAAGAGCTCCCACTTAACAGGCACTCTACTCAGCATTTCATTTTTGATATTTTAACCAATTTTCAAGAATCCGCATGACATTAATGCCTTTTAACATGCCTTATTTACAGTACATATATCAATATTTACTATACATTAACATCTGGTCAAGCCCGCTGTGTCAATTTACAGCATGCGCAACATTTCAAATCAATTAATCAGCTTTATACATCCATAATCAGGGATAGTCTGCAAAAAAAACAACAACAACCCCCCTTCCTCACAAAAAACAACAACAAAAAAACTGTGATATTTCTGACGCTGACTGCCCAACCGAATTCATTTGCACACCGGCTGTCTCTCTGCAGTTTCTGGCTTGAAGCAAAACTTGGGAGCTGCTACATTACAATGAATACTTTATGAGGCTATTAGAGTAGCTTTCGCAAAAGCTCACTGTTGAAATTGAAGAGGAGCAAAGCATCTTCACCCCGGTCCTCTTAACTGACACCAAAGTCATCATCCGTGGGTGCTGGAGAAGGTTCTGTACTTTACATACCAACATAGGTTGTCTCATCATGTATGGCCTGTGGTCACATGTAGCAAGTTGACTAGGCATCATATCGCCAGTGAATTGCAGTTGTCATACTTAACATATTAGACCACAACCCAAAGTAAGGTTTGTGACACAGCTATTTTTATAGCATCTATTTCTGTAATAATTAATACACCAGTATGTAGATGTTCCTAATAGACCACATTATTTAAACTTGAGGTTTGCTACAGAGCTAGCATGCAGTTAAGTCTGTTTTGTCTAATGCAAAGTCAATACAGTACTATTGTAATACTCTTAACATAATCAATAACATAAAATAATCAGAAATTAAAATGCACCAGTAGACATGCAACCAGTGCCAACAGCTCAACCGTTGAATTTCAATCTACATGCAACTGGGAAATGAGATACAGCTAGATTCGAGGCATGAAGTAATCCATGAACGCAGACACCCCCCGCCGTTCATGGAAGCGCAAGTCATCTTCCTTGGAATGACCTGACAGCTGCTGCATGCCCCTTCATATCCTCAGGAAGTGGGTATTTAGTTCTTTAGTGCAAGAAATTCTGTCAACCCAACTGGTGTGTTGGCTGTGACAGCAAGATAATCTTACTTCGGTCACCAGCCCAGCTTTTGTTCATTTAAGGTACGATGAAATGATACCTAATGTCATGAAAGTAAAAACAGAAAACAAAGTCAAGATGATAGATCGAGTGAAATTGTATTGACATTGCACTTTTTACACTTAAATAGCAAAACAGGTGTTAAAAGACACAAAACTCCCCTCCCCCTTTCAATTTCTGAAACTGCTAAGATGATTAAAATACATAACGTGGCTGATGAAACATGGCTGGGCACAGAATGGAGTGAGGAAGCGCAATCATGGAGGCCTGTCAGCACCAGGAGATGTGAGCAGCTCATAGCTGACAGAGACAGAGCCGCAAAAGGACTGCCCCGCCCTAGGTCAACGGAGGAGTCAGTACCACAGGCAGAAGGTCCAGGCGAGGAACCCCCACAGTGGCACAAAAAAAAGCATCGACCTAATATATAAGAAAATGTTTAAACAGGGGTATCCAAATCAATCATACAGGGGCTCCAAACTCAAAGCTAGTGATGGGACGAAATGGGCTGAGGCTCTGAAGCTTGTGTCGAGTAATGGGAGGGACGTTTCCACGAAGCTTGTATCGAGGCACTCGTCGTTTTGGCAAAACCCGGAAATGATGACGTGTAAATGAAGCACCATGAAGCTTCACGTGCAAACCAGTTGGCTGCAAAGCTTCATTGCTTCATGAGGCTTCATTTGGCCATCACTACTCAAAGCACCCGTTTTCTGGCAGGCCAAACAGTAAAAACATTTCCAGACAGATTAAAATTAAATTTTTGAAACATAAAACTGAATTTGAAAAAGACGGGGCTACAATATTATTGCAAAGCAACTTCACTTAAACCTAAAGAAACATAGTGTGTGTTGTGCAATGGTGAGTTTGAGAACGAAGGTCGAGTCAGTATTTAAGTGAGCTGTCCCGCCTCTCAATAACACCATCATAAAATAATCACAAAATAATCCCAAAAAAGCGATGTAACGATGTGTGGCAAGAAGAGACACATTACGTGTGACGGACAGCAAGGGCGACGTCCACCACACTCGGCCATGATTACCGGTACATGTTTTCACGAGACGGCTGCCATCTGCACTCGCACTCGTCAACGAATAGTGTCTTGTATGTTATCAGAATCATCTTTTTTGGCCATGGACAACATACAAGGAATGTGTCTCTGGTAGTACAGGCTACACTAGTATCATCAATAATACAATACAAATTATTGTACTTTATTTATGACTTTTTAAAACACGATTTTGATTGGAGCCAAGTATTATAGGGACTAATTTGAAGTGTAGTTGTTGTCTGTATCAGTCCAATACGATTAAAAAAATATTTTGTATTCATGGAAGCGCTAAAAAAAATGCACTATTGGTTTCTAAAACGTATAGTATGAACCTTTTGATTTTTTGGCTGTTTTGCTATAAAATTGATGAAATGCATAAAGATGCGTGCTGATCTGTTGGTCAATGTTGCAAAATGAGTTCAGCATCTCAGTGAGAGTTGTTAGCGCCAGACCTTATGAGTCGGTAAAGGCAGCCCTGCAGAGAGGCCCAACATTTAAAAGAATATTTTAGTAAATGCCCTTGACACTGTGGAATGATTTGCTATCTGGTTTTACCCACTTCATATCTTCGCACATGTGAATCCGTACTTGATTATTATTTTCTGGAGTAATTTTGGGTAAGTGCAAGAAACCTTATTGAAAACTGCTCTGTGGCTTCATGACTCACAAGGGGCTGTTGATGTGACGTTGGTGTATTAGTCTACTCCTGCAACCTGTGGGCCAGCCTTGTAATGAGTATCCCTGAGGTCTGCACCAGAGTCTGCTCTCACGGCTGCATAAAGTGTAGACGCATGGATTGGGAGTTCCGGCTAATGGAGGTCCTGGCACAAAGCCCCCATCCACACTGTAATCACAGCTCTGCCTGGCTCTGAATGTGCAATGTGCTGAGCTGGGATTTCTCTTATCAGGCAAGGCATATAGAACAGAAGCTCGGCTCCTCAATCCCATCCATTAATCCTCACAGGTGCACCAAGGATCAATCTCCACTGAGAAACTTGTACGGTGTGATGCCGTTGCCTTTGCCATGGTCATGTTGCTATATCTTTTATCAAGGCAAGGCAAGACAAGGCAGCTTTATTAATGTAGCACATATAGTTCTTTTTCTTCTTCTTCCTCTGCTGCCTCTTCTTTGTCTTCGTGTTCTTCAGCTTCTTCTTATAATTATTATTAGAATAGTTCAATGTGCTTCATTTAATTAAAGTACAACATTTAAAAGCATTTACATGCGAACACATTTAAAAACAAAATTTACCAAAATTACCAAAACAATGCAAGATTTTGGAAGAAAAAAGAATATTTAAAAATGCTTTAAAGATCTTCATGGCACTTCTGCTGTCATCTTATTCCATTAGCGAGCAGCTTAACAGCTAAATTCTGCTTCACCGTGTTTGCTTTGAACTCTGTGCTCCACTAATTCAGGGTCCCACTAGGTTTATATTCCATTAGCATTTTATTTTTAAATACAATTGTATATGTATTCTTCAGCTAACTGGGAACCAGTATAAAGCATTTAGGACTGGAGTAATTGGTTTTTGGTCTGGTCAGAACCCAATTAGTTGCAGCCGTACGTGCCTCTTTTGAAGAAATTCAGTGAGAAGACCATTAAAATAATCAAGTCCACAGGAAATAAAAGCCTGGATGCGCTTCTCCTGTTTTTTTGCTATGTTCTGATCTCTTTCTTCTGGGCAGAACTCCTGCTGTAGCATATAAACAGGGTGAACATTAGACATTGAGCTAAACTGTACTGGGGAACTTTTGATAAAGTATCCCAATGTTGGTGCTTGGCTCACCATTACTAATGCTTGATGAGTTTTTCATTTTCAACATGTTAGGACAAATGGTATCGATCTATTTTCCAATCCACTTATCGTCACGAGGGCCGAGGGCGTGCTGGAGGCTATCCCAGCTGTCTTCGGGCAGTCGGCGGAAAACACCCTGAACCGGGTGCCAGCCAATCGCAGGGCACACATAGACAAACAACCATTTGCGTGCACAATCACACCTCGGGACAATTTAAAATGTTCCATTAACCCGCCATGCATGTTTTTTGGGATGTGGGAAGAAACCGGAGCACCCGGAGAAAACCCACGCAGTCACGGAGAGAGTATGCAAACCCTACCCAGGAAGGCCGGAGCGGGAATCGAACCCTTCGCTAACTGGACGGTCACCGTGCTGCCGGACTGATGGTATTTTTCTTGCTGCAGTTCCTGTGCGCAACAGCAACAATACGTTCTCAAATAGATATTCAACAAGTCTACATGAGCATTTACAAACATCTCCAGCCTCCATCCATCAAAGATTTTATTTTTCTGTGTGTTCACGCTGGGTTGTTGTTTTTTAATAGTTTTTTCAAAATGTGTTTTAATGTCTTTTAAATAATATTTGCAACATAATCTCCGGTAATCTGGTTTAAAAAAAAAAAAAAAAAAAAAAGAAGTGTCAATGTTTAATAGTTCAGTTTAAAAAAAAAAAAAAAAGAGTGAACATTTTATTTTTGAGCCAATCTTTCTACTGGAAAAATTAGTCACGGCTCTGCCTCCCGCCTATATAATGCCAAGTATGACTTGAGCTACCATGTCGACAGGGAGCGAAGCAAGAGTGTTGGGACTCCAGTCATCACCCAAAAATGGCAGATCTGTGTCTAGCCGGGCTGCCAATTCATTGGTGACAAAACTCATTGTGGAATCAGTGTTATGTAAATTAGCCACACTGATACATCACAGTCTGGCAAAAGTCTTGAGTGTATTGCTTACAGGACCGTTTATGGAAAGAGGCGGCTCAAAAATGATTTCACATTTGATGGGTGACCCATCAAAATATGAGGTTTGAAAAAACAAACAAACAAACACAAACATGTTCGTTTAAATCATACAGTGTCTACAAACAAACCCCAGGAAATGAGAACAACCTGCTCGGCTCAGGTAATTATACTCACAGTGTGAGGTGCATCAAAGTCAAGCCGCCTTCACTATCATCTGCATTTGTTTTACTCAGCAAAATAACAATTCCCAGGTAATAGGTTTGCCCTTGCACACTTACGTTGTAATTCATGGGGCAAATTAAACAGTTACCTTTGAAGAGATGACATGGCAGTTTTATCATTGTTGACACATTTCTCATTCCAGTGCAAACTTTTATTGGGCTGCTTTTTGTTTGTTTGCTCTTTCTGCTTTATCGTTATTTAATTTGTGTTGAACGGTTTGTCTTATATGGGCAAACCTCCCCGTCAAAACAGTTAAGATGCTGATACAGCCTCTATTGTGATATATAAGAAGTTAGACCACGAAGCAGAAATATAGTGGTCATATTCTCGAGTCACGTGGTGTTGGAGTAGAGAAAAAGTGGAGTGCAGGGTGTAAAGCTGCAGGCAGTTGTGGATCAGAGCTCTGACAGCGATTTTCAGGCTGTCCCGGATTTTGACACCCTGTGGATTCAGCTTGTCATTGTATTGCTGACGTTCGGACCCCCGATGTCACTCTGCCCCACCTTGAGGTTACAACCAACATCAAGAAATATTTCTCACATTTCATTGCGGCATTATGGATCTTGAATCTAACCTAATGTGTTCATGTGACCCAAATAGTGATCCAAGAAAATGTTTGTGGTTCCGGCGAGATATGCCCAGAGGCTTGTTTAGTACAATTTTTATCACGCGCAGCAGGGATGATCAAATCTGCAAAGGGTTCTCTTTTGAAGAAGTATTTTGATATTGCATTATATATGTAAGTAAAAATTGCATCCCTTAGTAGGCATGACAATGAGGGAACCAGACTGTGTCAGAAAAATGTACTTGTGGTACCACAATGCAGTTGCACTTCCTAGTTCTATTGGAGATTTGCAACATTTCTTTACAAGCATGGGCTGTTACAGCACAATCATTTTGCCTTCTATTTTTAGCTTCAACTGCAGTGTAACATGTTGTACATATTTGCTGCAATGTATACTTATAAGTTGTGTTCTTTGCCGTCAACTTGACTTTCAAAATGTGGTAGTATAGCGACTCGGCCATATAAAATTGTATCTGATATGCATATTAATGTAGAAGTAGTATCAAAGTGAAAACTGACTGGTGTTGACTTTTTCAACATAAAAGTAACACATCTGCTCTCCCAAGGCCGAAATACGTCTGAGACTTTTTATGCCACTTCTATTTGCCTATTTTTAAAGTGCCACGAGTCTTCATGTGAGAAATGTTACTTTATGCAGGGGTGTGCAAAGCCTGGACCGCAAACCACATATTGCATGCTCTGTTGGTTTTTAATCTGGCCCTCTAAGATTTGTACATTAACAAGAGTCCTGTCATTTTTATTGAAATAATTGAGCCCTCTTCCCTCTAAAATTGGTTAACTAAAATAGATTCAACCATCTTTAAAATAAAATGTAGGCTTGAGCAAAAAAGTGTGCCCAATCCTGGCCTCGATGCCTCATCCCAACTGAATAACAGCAGTGCAATTACCATTTGAGTACGATAGCTGTCATGCTTCTGTGTTTCTATCGAGACATTTTTACTTTCTGCAGTCTGAATGCTTAGGATACAGATTTCAGTCCAAAAAGAGACAGCTGTGATACATGTGGACAGGATTGGCATTTGTGACCGGACGTTACTGCTGCGGACTTGGGCAGATCTGTCAAAAACTGTGCCACGCCAGTCATGAGAGACCTCACGTACGTGATAAAGGTTGGGTGAACACACCAAAAAAAAAAATGTGAGAAATGAATAGGCCACAGCAATACTTGAAGGTGGTCATAGTAGGACGAAAAGTATTTGGATTTCCCTGTGTGTCTCATAGTCCTTTACTGTTTTGTCACGTTCTGCTACGTTTGCAGCGCATTGTGTCCGTTTTGCCACATTTTATCATGATTCTCACACCAAGCTAGGATCTATGGCAGCCAATTTGTTGCGTTCAATCACTTTGGATGTGTCAATTTATTGGCCCAGTATGATGCAGCACTGGGCATTTTGCATTCAACGAGTGTCTGATGTTGCACCTGGAGTAGGAGTAAAGCCAGGCCGAGTAGGATAGAAGCTCCAAAAGCTTCCTGCATCTAGGTTTCATTCATAGTTTTAAAGCTTTGACAGAACATGGGAAATGTGAACGAAACCATCAGAAAGTGACGGACTGCAAGGGAGTGAACTCCACCGGCACCTGTGATAAACCATAGTGAGAATTTGAGCCTCTGGGACTCACCAGCCTCTTCCTCACATAGGAACCGTTGTAAATGGTGTGAAAATGTACACTAAAAAAAAAAAGATCTACTCTGAAAAGACCCATTGTCTTCTCTCATTAGATCAAAAAGTATATATTGATTAGGCAGACCTTTGTTTTTCAAAGCCTATCCTTAATAAGTGTACTGTACTTGCTCCAATACTTTTCTCTTCTTTAACATTCCCAGCAGGCCGGGCTTGCCTCCACTTTGCCTCCCAACTGTGATGACCAAGAATACCGCAGGAGAGACAAACTGGAGCCGAGCATACGCTAAAAGCGCGCTGCGTTTCGAACCTGTTTCACTTAATTAGAAGCGACTGACCCTTCCGAATTCCACACCGGCACATTTGGACAGATGAATGTAGCAACCATCTATCAAAAGTGAAGTGCTTGTCTGACAGCCGTCACTCTTTTCAGTGACAAATGTTGAATCACTTTAAGTTTTCTCGTTGATCTTCACCATTACCCATTATTCTCACAGTTTGGTCACATTCAGATGGTCTCTTTTGAGTTTGAGTTTTGGATTACAGATTTAAAGTCAATTTAAGGACTTTTTTTTCTTCAATGCACAGTTGGTCAAGAAGCTTGTGTCCATCCGGGATCATGACATTTGAACAATATACAATCTGCATGAGTGAATAACAATTGCCAAAGTAAAAAAAAAAAAAAAAAGAAGCTTGATTGAAGGTTATTATGCATAAAGGGAATGTGCATAAAGGGAATGTCTCAGCATGTGAGCGAAACATACAAACGGTGCGTACCGGAAAATATACAGTTGATGTGAGTGAAAGTACCTTAATGTACTACTAATGTGCAGGTCGGCTGCCACTTTATCCACACGTATGGCTTCATGGGGTTGGGGGGAGGGGGGGGTTTGCAAACATGTAATGACAGGTCTCCTCTGTTCTCGTATTTTCTGAGTAAGTCAGTCGGTGTTTCCAGAAGCTCTGCTCTCATCCTTATGTCAAAGCAAATACTTTTGGTTTTCTTCCTTGCTGTCTTTGAAGAGAACATTTTTAGGTTAGCCCTAACAAGCAAGAATGTAAGGTGCCTCCGAGAGATGGATGCATCAGAATGTTTTGGTTTTAAGCAGTGGGAGTTTTGTTCCAAAATGTGATTTTTTTTTTTTGTTCCTCCCCCACCCCCCCCCAAAAGGCAGGAAAACCTATTCCCTTTTCTCAGTGTGGTGACCAGCTTCCTGTGCACACACACACTCACACACAACCATGAAAGCCTTTTCTTACAATGCTGAGTTTACAGTCATGAACACTCATCATTCATTTCAAAATTAAAATAAAACGTATCCAATGCAAGATCCGTTCAAAATGCTGCCTTTGCCATTAGTGTTATGCCCAGTATTCAATGACCTTGTCAAATCGTGTATACCTTTCCATCGCACGAATCTTCCACTATTGCAAACCGGAGTAGGTAAAATAGACTGTGTGTACTTCTCTGACAGAGTCATGCAAAACTGAGCATTATTAAGATTCGGTAGGCAGGCGTATATGCGATGAACATGTCAATGTTTGCATCCTGACATTTTTCAAAGTTTGGCATTGTGTAACATTGCAGGACTTGTCGTGTGTTTTGTATTTAATGGACGGCGCGTTTCTCTCGTGAAGTGGCATAAACTTTGTAGTGAGATTATACTGGTATACCTCATGTTGTCAGGAGTATTGTAAAAATGACATAGCTACTACCATACACTTATGGTAAGAATGCAAACATCGTGAGCAAAGTGGCATTAATAAGAGCTTAGTGGGACGTTAAAAAAATAAAAAATAATAAAAAATGATGCTTTATGCAATGCTTGAATAGTCTCTTTTCTGTCAGATACATAAGGGATGTATTCAGAAAAACAGTGCAACACATACCCTTGTGACATTTGTAGGTTGACTGTGTTTTATGACAGATTTAGGCTGCAAGCACACACAACTGATCGTACCACAGAAGGAGACTGTTATCTCAGTCAGCATGCTTGCAAGGTGGTATGCCTTTTTGATTATTTTATTTATAATTGTGGTTTCGGAGCCCAACTTCAGAATAATTAATTTTCCATCCATGTGTCACCCATTTTATATGCCGCTGTTCCAGGCCAGCTGGAGCCTGTCTTAAATGCCTTTTTGCGAAAGGTGGACTACACACTTGACTGGTCACCAGTCAATCGCTGGTTACATATGAGGCAGACAACCATTCACAATCTGATTCACATCTTCACTGAGTAGGACCTGAACCCACTCTGTCGGCATGAAAGCCAGGAGGCTTCAATCCTGTTCTTCGAGGGCCACTGTCCTGCCATCTCTCCCTTCTGCAACACACCGAATTCAAATGATCAAATAATCAGCAAGGGCTCCAGAAGCTGGATAACAATTTTTAAAAAGGCAGGACAGTGGCCCTTGAGGAAGAGAATTGAAGACTCGCGCCATAACTTAGACTTGCTTTTAGCTGGTCTGAGGTCTAGGATATTTTCTGTCACTAAATTGTCTGGTGCTCCGGGGGGGCGTTTAAAAGAAAACACCCTGGGTCTTCGGGAACAACCAGTATGGTGCAGCGTGGTCTGCCAAATTCCCAAACACAATAAACTAGACTTCCCCAGCACGAAAATTAAGATATGCCAATTTTTACCCCAGGCACACACGCACCTGTCTTCGAAAATAGAGCCCTTAGTCTTAGATCATGAATGAGAGATCTGTTGTTTCAGCTATAATGCGTATAAATCATACGGATGTTGTCTTTTTATTAGAATACAAATAACACATGCGAAAACTGAAAAAAAAAAGACAGTAATGTGGTGGTCAGCAAATATAATAACCACTTGCATTACAACGGTTACCTAAAAATACAGTAATGTTTCCAAGTTTTGGCATGTAAAAATTCCATGTTTGTGAAAAAAGTAATTAAAACGACAAGGTAGCGGTGACATAAAACCTTTGTCGAATGCTGTATAATGTGACAAATCTTACTACTTGTTGTGTGACAGATGTAACCACATGAAGTTTGTATTATAATGTCCCGGTAATAGTTTGGGTGATAGGGCAGAGAAAGGCTATTTTCTCGCTTTGAATCATTCTCGAGGAGACCCTATGCTCTTGAGAGTGATGTAAAATTGATGGCTGGGTGGTAGAGGCTGAATTTCTTTTCCCTGTGGCCCTTTTACCTCTTACATTTTGAGGAATGTCCAAGCTAATCGTGTTAAGATTTCATAATCAGCTACAGTATATTTCCTCTGAGAATATGTATTCATTTATAATGCGAATTTGCCGCTATTGCTCAGCACACTCTGAATAATGCGCAACAAACGAATGTGGCACATGAATTAGTTATCTTGCTTACATTTTCTTTTATTAAGAAAACAAAACCTGAAGTCACCCTCAGATAATTTTGCTGCCATATGATGCTGCCCACCTGTGACATCAGTGGAAAAAAACCATCATGTGTTTATTTGTAATTACTTCCTCCAAGGATTGTATTGAATGGGGAACAAGCAACATAAAATGTGTGAGTGGGTGGGGCCAGTATTTAGCTAATTTCGTATTCGTAGGATGAAAACAATTTACTCTCACATTTGAATAAAGAATGTCGAGCAGCTTAATAAATAGTGCAAAACTTTTTTTCCCAGCTTCATTTCATTACACTTTTTGATTATTATTTTTTTCAATTTAGTAACAACACAGAATTGTATTAATAATGTAACCGTGGAAACCCTTTGCTGTTTGAAAAGCTCCATATGAAATAACACTGTATTTTCCGCACGATAAGGCGCACCAAAAAGTATTCAATTTTCTTAAGAGCTCACGGCGTGCCTTAAAATCCGGTGTGCCTCGTGTATGGTCACTACGTAATACGTCAACCCCAAGATGGCTCCTTGCTGGAGACATGCTTACAATGTTATAACTTGCTGTTGGTTCAGTGAACTGTGTGCCTGCTTTATTAAATAAGTTTTGTTGCAGCTCCAAAAAAAGGAGAGCTGTGGTGTTGTTGTTTTTTAAATGCACACTTTATTAATGGTTTTCACAGTCTCAACAAATACAGGTACGTCTTTGTCCGTCTACGTGAGCTTCTCTTCTTCCGTTCGACTCGAGAGGCGTTCATGACCGCCTCGGAAAAACCTAAATTAACGATTCCTTCAATGAAAATTGAAAATAAAGCAAGCTCCATCTAGTGAATGCATTGTAGATTGCGCCTTATAGTCCAGTGTGTGCAATATATGCAAAAAATTACCAAATAGGCCATCAATTGAAGGTGCGCCTCATTATCCAGTGCGCCTTTTAGTGCGGAACATACGGTAATTAGAAAAAAACAAAAAACTAAATAAACAGTTGACAGTTCTATGTTTTTATTACGGTATGGTTTGAGTGGTCTTTATGAAGTTAACATTTTTATCTTGGTTCATGAATGTAGTGAACCTTATATTTTTGCAAGTCAGTACGTCACAGGTGCCTCAGGAGTGTCTTCAGATTTAGCATATCTTGGTTCTGGAAATGGATGGGAAAAGGTCAAGGTCCATCCTGATGTCGGTCCTACTTAATGAAGCAGATATGTTTTGAGTGCAGCTAAATAATTTCATTCTAGTCATACTTGGAGTTGAAGCCAAAGGTGATAAGAACACGGTGGTCAAGGTTGACATGATCTCACAGCTAACTTGGGAAAAGCCAGCCCAGCTGACTTCTTAGCCAGGCATCGGGTATGTTTGACACTGAAGATGATCGTTTTGACCCTGACCTGTTAAAATTAGCTTATACCTACCACTATTTAACTTCTGCACCTTTTATAAATATATATGACACTAATAAATATATAAATAAATAAATGTATGGAACTAATTCCATAGTCGAACAAAAGTTATGTATGCGGTATCCGTCAGAATTGATACTGATTGTTTTATATATGTATATAATCGTTTGGCTACACAATGCCTAGTTTAATCTGAGATCCATGGTCAATGAACATTTTCTGTTTGATAGTATTTGGTACTTTACTTTTCTGAGATACTTTCCAGGTGCATCTTATAATTCACCACCCTGCCAGTACATAGTCTGTCTTGTCATCTCTTTTTCCATGAGTTGTTGATCGAAAGAGCTATTCTGCTTTCAGGTGGGAAGTGATGGGCGAATTTTTCTAAACTGCGATCGATTTCCATCGAAAGAAAGCAGAAGACAAAAGGACGTTTGCAACATTGCGCTGGAATAATCACGACAGCGCATGAGTAGTTGCTTGCCACAGTCATAGTTAGGATTGATTTTGATCTAAAATGGATGAGTCACATTTTCAAATCATAGCAAGTGGCATAGTCACATCAGTGACTGCAGGGAATTAGCAAATCAATATTGATTGTTCTGAGTGAAGTGTGCAAGGAAGAGCAGACTCATAACTTAAAATGTTGTACTTGCTTTTAAAATGACACGCCTGTTGCCATGGGTGGGCCACAGAGGGCTGTGCCCACGCAAAAAAAGTCCTGTGGCCCCTACTTATGGCACAGATCTCTAAAAATAAAGATGATTTTTTTTTTTTTTTTTAATGATTTAGGTTAGTGGATCTAACTGAGCGGCGGAGGTTTGGCTTTTCAGTGTGCTCACGTAGCGAATGTTATTTTCCGTCAGGCACTCGCAAACAATTTTCTCTTCTCAATTCAATTCAATTCTTTTCTCTATCAAATTATGACAGCCCCGACGGATGAATGCCTTATGTGCACACACGCGGGGATCTTCACCACTCAGTCAGATATGGATTTACATTGTTGCTAGCTAGCAAACACGTTAACCTAGCGACATTGAATTGAATTGAATACAACTTTATTGCCAAATGTGCTGTATGTGTAACATATCGGTGATTGACGGTAATTTTGAAACACAGATAGACTACGCACTAAAGGAACTGATTTTAGGCCATCACCCGGATCACAACAAACCCGAATAAAACCCAAGGATGAGTGGTAGTTTGGGATGGGGAGCAGGAGGGGGAGCAGTAATAGTGTAAGAATATATATATATATATCGTCAAGATGTAAAGTGGTCCAAATTGTTTCTAAATAAATCAAATTGTGTGCTGTGACCCTTGTAACAGTTTTTTTTAAATAATATAATTTTGTGATGACAGATGTGCTTTAAAAAAAAAGACTATTTAAAATGCGCTTGCAGCGTAGTGCTACATAATAATGCCAATATTGCAGATGGTGGGTGTTTGATTCCCACCCAGTGCCCCAGTCAGTGTCCCAAAACTCCCAGTCCTAAGCAACGTTCCCTCCAAGCTGCGTACATGAGCAATTGCGCACTTTTTTCACCCTCTCTGCGCACACCGTGACAGCTGGCGCGCACCGTGCACAAACAACCTTTCGACGATCCTTCCTTCATTTCCGCCGCACTATTGCCGCTTCCATTCCAGTTTCAGTAGTGCGAGCGAGGTTGCACACTCAGTTGATCTACGGTAGTTTCATGCGTACGTTGACACACATTCACTCTCACCCAACCACAGGCGAGAGGCTGCAGGCGACTCGCGGACTGCTCAGGACAATCAGGAAGTCCACATATGGACATAATTGACGAGCCCCTATAATGAGGCCCTTTCTCGCTTTTCCAAGGTCAGCTGACTAGGAATTTTTGTGTGTGTTTTATTAAACGACGTGTTTTCCATTATTTCTGAGTAGACAATGTGTGACCGTAGTTATAGAGAGTAGCTTTATTAATTGTGCTTAAAATGATGTGTATGGTAAAATAAAAGTACAGTAACGAACTCGGGCCGATTTTATTCCTGTCATAAATCTCTATTCAATGATGTGTTCTATTTTTAGATAAAGGTGGTTAGAATCTTTTCATCACATACCACATCACGTAGCTTGTTATGACCGCAGGTTTAGGACGGGTGTGATATGGGTTTGGCCACCGTGTGCAAGTCTGACGTTGCTCACCGTGGTCCAAGGAATGCTCAGAGAGTTGATGTGAATGCTCAGATGGATGGAAATTTCGAGGGAACATTGGTCCTAAGCAAAATATGGGTTTGGTGCATCAGTCAGGGCTTCCTGCCGAAACACTGCGAAAAAATCATGGTACTAAATGAAAGTGGCAACATTTTTATTTTATTTTTTAATAATTGCTTTTGATACTGTAAAAGTGTGTTGCGATAAATTCGTAAATACTGTAAGTCTATTATTGATCATTCTGAATCAAGTACCATAGGCCTTTCTGTTTGCACTGCACAGAAAGACACAAGGTCCGGTGGCATATTCTTGCTTTTGTAGCTGTTGTTTACACAAAAAAATATCCAGCATCCCTTGTGCTCGACCTCTTGCGGTATCTTTTTGTAGTGAATTGTGATGGGAGCTATTACAATGGTGCTTATTCTCCTTCCTTACAAATGCAGCAGGGAGGTTTGCTTTGATAAAAATAAAAGGTGTGCATGCTCTACAATGTTGATTTCATGTGGTGGTAGGCTGTTTCTGTCCCTTCATAAGCAGGTATGCATTGTGGAGACTCGACCATAAATACAATGGCATGGCAGCTGCCTCATTGGAGGAGGGCAATAATCCGCAGCAGGGCAGTTCCTGCGAAAGTGACATGATTCACGGCATTTTGCCACAGTTTTACACCAGGTTTCACAAGACTTGTCTGTGCTCTATTAGTCGCCCCTGCAGGATGGTAGTGATGAAGGGCCTTCTCATGAATTACCATAACCATTTTGACAGTGTTTGCGCCAAAAGTCAAGTCAATTGCACCCAATTCAAATATACATGCACTCTCACATGCTGGCTATTAGGGGCATTCAAGATTGTGGTGAAGTGAGGAATCATGCTCATGGTTTAACTCATTTCAGTCTTCTTTGCTTCTCTACTGCATCCCGTGCTTGCTGTTTTCGGCCAATGAATTTCTTCCTCCAAGCAGACCAGCAGAAACTAGAACTCTTTATTGTAAGCGTCTTCTTAGTGGACCTCTTCAAAAGAGCAATCAAACAGCTTTGGCACAGCAGCGAACATAACATTGTAAAGAAAAGTTTTGACTTAAATTCCCCTTTAAATATCGTGACATCATTCCCTTAATACTGATTTGGGAATTCCTTTCTCTGATACCTTTGGTCAATTGCACCTCGTCAAGCCCTTTTGGTGCACTAGGTTTTGGATGGCAGTGTTTAAACTGGATTAAACAACAATCTGCTTCATTCTACATCCGTCCATTTGTAGTTTTCACAAGTATCTGACTACTTTGCAGTGTTGCATTGTGGGGATCAATACTCCTGAAGTCGAACTAAGAGTTGAGTAAATGAGATAAGGTTGGAGCCAAGTTTCCTGTAAATTCTCTTCAGCAGTGAGGCACTTTTGTTTCAGGAGCACCAGTACTTAATGGTTGCGACAATGTAATTCTTTACTCTTGCACTCGGCCTTGATCACGCTCCGAACCATCTTAACCACAAAGTGAAACCTTCCACATGTTTTTTTTACACTTCAGTAGCAGCCAGATAAATTTATTGAACTCAGTCTTGCAACTTGTCACTTCCACTTTCTTTTTACATTTTACTAGCAACCAAAGAAAGCATTGATGAACTCTTATTGCTGTGAATGCAGCTTAAAAACACGGGTTTTATACCAACGGTGTTAATGTGGCACTAATTTTCACTTTATAAAATAAGGACATTTGATGGGTGTGTTAAGTTATGCTGAAAAACCACAGATGCCCCCAAAAAAAGGGAAATGTTGACCTTACTTGCTGTGCAGACTGACCCTTTGGTCCATCTCACTGATTGTCTCTAATGATCCATATGTCCTTCTCTCACCAACTGCTGTTCTGAGAATACTTTTTTATCTGTGAGCAGGCCTGTGTGCCCTATAACCCATTTCCTTGCAGCACAGGAGGATATTTAAGCATGTGTCGCATTGCTTATGAGGTGCCACATGGACACATCTCACCCTTTGCGCTTTGAGGATCCAGAGCAAATCAAAATCCACCCAATGTATATAATATCTTACCTCCGCAGCCGTAAATAGTTTTAATGTGACACTCGCATCAGTGGCGGGTTCTGGAAATTTGAGCTCTGAGTGGCATCGCTTCCGTTGCAGTTGCAATTCTATCCATATGACATGGGCTTAAAGTAATCTTTCACTTCCTACTGTACATAAAAAGCCACGACTCATTTCCCCTTCCCATCTTGGAGTCACTAACTTACTTACGTTACGTTTATAAAGTTTGCACCTCCTCTGGAACTGTCGATGTTTGGTTTAATAACCTCATGAGTGTGCAAAGATGTCAGTTATATTGTATGGTGACTTGTGGTACATCTACAGATTTTGAGACCAAATTCTTCTTCAACACAAGTAGTCGAGACGGAGAATGGATTCTATTTTGAAGTTAGCATTTGACCCTATTTCGGACCCCTTTTTTTTTAACTACATTGTTTAGAATCCCTGACTGGGAAATCAAATTTACTGTTATGCTTTATATTTTACTTACACAACACCCAGAACCAGATCAGACCCAAGCAAGCATGTAAGGAGAGATGTTAGAGTAAACAGGGGCACAAACATAATATTGACTTTTGCGAAGTACATATCAACACGAAACCATTTGTATGAAAGAATTGCATTTTTTGTTTTGTAAATAAAATTTGAAAATTAGGCCAGCAACTGGTGGTTTTAGGTACAGTCAAACCTCGATTTTCGAACGTCTCGGTTCTCGACCAATTCGGTTTTTGACCAAAAATGTAGAGTTTTTTTATGCCTCGGATGACGAACAAATTTCGGTTCTCGAACAAACTGAGCGCACTTGAATGCACCGTTTGACTTCTCTCGCCTTCCTTACACGAGGAAGTGACGCTTCCTCGTGTTGCTTTCCATTGTGAGCAGATGTGTTCAGTAAACATTTTTATTTTAAAAAGAGCGTGGTTTCGGTTTTCGAACAGCCTTCTGGAACGGATTATGGACAAAAACCGAGGTTTGACTATATAATAAATTACATTCATTCCATTAAAAAGCGTTTATTTCTTTTTTTATTTGTTTTTATTTTTTTATTTTCTCATTTTAATGATGGCTATTGTTGAAAAAATAATTTTCATGAAAATTCATTGGCCACATTTTCTTTACACAAACATGCCATCATTATACATGTTGTAAAGCGCACACATCTTTTGAACAACATACCAATGATAATATATGGAAAACATTGAGTATCAAGGGAATCTCGAATCTGGCAGTGAAAGAGGAAGCCGGCACACTTTTCAAGGGCGCCTCTGTCAGCTTTCAGAGGCGCCAGGCCAGAAAATGAATAGTCAAAGCTTGCATTCAGAGAATCACCCTTGCATTTGTCAATGAACTGGATGAGATTCATAATGCTGCCGCTCCTTTTTTTTACATGGCGAGCTCTGCATAGAGCTGAACCCTTCCACTCCTTTGATCAGCATCAGGGGCACTCTGTCACTCTTGATTCATCCTCGACTCTATTCTGGGATTCATGTGCGGTTCCCTGAGACACGTCACCGCCATTTGACCTCTTTGTGACAGCCTGTGTTGACCCAGACATACTGATACCGGGCTGCATTACAATGGCAACTGACTATTCGGCCCTAAATGCTAATGCAGTATAATGATGTCTAAGTAAGCACACTTTGCTTGTAAAGTCACATGTGTGTCCCATTTTGTGTTGCACAACTTTGATAGACCTTATTTGATTAAGTTTAGATCCGGACTTGGCCACAAGACTTTGTGCTGCGAATGAATGAATGAATGAATGAATGAATGACTTAATTTTTTTTGAATGTGTGAAAATGACACTAGAAAAAAAATGTCAACAGACAAAAATTTTATGAACAAATGTGAAATTTTAAATACAATTAGATTGTACTTATTTGGAAAGTACTTTGATTCATGCAGTCAGAATCACATGCCAAATGTTAAGGCCCCCATATGTAAAACATCACATTTTTAAAAACCCTTGTGCTGCAGTCGATGTTAAGTTTAAATAACGCAACATACAATTTTACAAAATTTGTAAAAGTTTTATTCCTGAATATGTATTGTTCTTTCAACCACTCGAGATGTTCAGTGGCATCAGCGCTATACATACACATGTAGTTCTTATTTTTTTCTCTGTATTTTTGCCCTCTATGGACAATAAAAGTGGTACTGTGCTATGACCAAAACATATATATTGTATATATCTATGTATTTAAAACATGAATTGGAATATTTCATATCACACAATTTTTATGGCTCCGGTTTCCTCCCACGTTCCAAAAACATGCATGGCAGGCTGATTGTGCACTCTAAATTGTCCCTAGGTATGAGTGTGAGCGTGGATGTTTGTTCGTCTCTGTGTGCCCTGCGATTGGCTGGCAACCAATTCAGGGTGTCCCCCGCCTACTGCCCGAAGACAGCTGGGATAGGCTCTGGCACCCCCCGCGACCCTAGTGAGGATAAAGCGGTTCGGAAAATGGATGGATGGACAATTTTTATGCTTTGTCTTGATTTAAAGATGACAATACAAAAATTGTAGAAATTGTAACACAAGGGTTTTAAGCACTAACCTTTTCATTTTAGTTCCCAGTAAAGACCATTTACCACCCAATATCTGATCTTTGTGGCATCTGTGATCCTCCTAGCTGCAGAGATCTTCACAGCCTGCTGCTGTCATCATGACATCACCCCGCTGTTCTTGCTTTCCTGCAGGGACCACATTTTCATAGATGGGCCCTTTTGTGCCTTCATGGTTGGCTTAGAAAGTCATGAAATCATGAATTCTTAATTAACACCCTTTCCAGGCAGCGTGACTGATGTTTTTGTTGCGAATGATCTCACAATGATTTGAAAAACGTCAGCACTAACAGACCAACATCATATCATTGGGTAATTGTATACAGTCGTGTAAAAAGCCAAAATATAACTAGACATAAATCTGGCCATTTTATGGCATCATAATTTCATCAAATGAAGAACTTTTTGTGTATGTTCATCTTGTGTCCTCTTTTCAAAACTGAATAAAGGTCATTGGGGTCTATTTCCACTCACACAAACATTCTTGCCAAACAGTCTGTAGGATCCAAAGGCTGGGATGTTGCGCGTGCGAAACCCCTTTTAAGTTTTAATCCCCTCCTTACATCGGCCTTGATCATACATCCATCGCAGGATCACATGCTGTTAAATGTCATTTGTAAGTCTACGGCTCTGATATGGTTTCACAATAACTCTGTAAAACGATACAGCAGTAATTCCTTTTGTAATCTGAGCCATGACCATACAAGGAGCTGCTAATTATCACTGCAGAGGACATCAGTTACATTCCTTCACACTGTGACACATTTATTGGTGTTTCCAAAAAAAACATTTTTTCCCCAAAAAATATTATTATTGATGCATCATCATTTGACATATTGACAGCATTTTATTTTTGGGAGGTTTGGGAGATGCTGGAGCCGTTTGTGTGACGCTTAGATGATCTTGAATTCAATTATCTCGCAGAGCCATTCATTGGGGACTGAGTTTCTGACCTTGTCATTGGGGGGGAATTTACTGGAAATACAAATTGAAAACAAATTCAAGCACTTGAACAACACAACACAACACTACCAAACATGGCAGCAAATGTGGCTAATAAACCAATCTACAAATTACACCACCAGCGCATATTTTTGTCAAACCTTACAAAGAGATGGCTCAAATGAATAGCACTTGTGAAAGTCGTCCAAGTCATTAAAGGTTTCTGGGAGTGGGAAGCCCAACAAGTCAACACAAGAGAACACAAATAGGAAGTAGAAAACAACCAAAATAAAAGCATTAACACTGATCACCACATCACATAATTTATCAATCATCTCCAAATTGTATGAATCGACAAAAGTACTTTGATGCTAACAGTCTTTTTAATTTAATTTGTTTTGCATGCGAGTCCATTTCATGGGCATTTCTAGAGAATATTTTTCTTCGTATTTTAGCAGATTATTCTTCTTTTACCACAGTTGTCTGTCCAGAGCAAGTCAAAGGAAGATGGCAAATACACACACAGTGAATTAATCTTTTAATACCGGCCCTGTCAAAGGATTACACAGCCCACGTCTACGGAGCTGCACTGACAGGTTGTGTGAAAGGGCGAGGTTTGAACTCCAAACATTAAATATTTTGGAATATTTTTAACAACAGTAGTTTTTTTTTCCTGTATAATCCATAAAACATTCATTTCTTTTAATATTATTATTTTTTGAAATGTCAGGGTTGTTGTTTTTTTTTTTTTTGTTTTTTTTAAGATTAGCTACTCATTCTTCTCTGCATTTGTGTACATACTCGGACGGTACAGTATTCAGTTATAGTTCTTGTGCCTCTTCTCTTGCTGCTGTATTGTTTAACTCTATATTTTGTATTTAACAAAACAGTCCCCTCAACTCTACTGTTTTTTTGAGAGCATTAAAAAAAAAAAACACTGCTGTATACTTTGTGCTGTACATGGAGCAAAAATAATTCATACGACAACAGGGCTGCCGTGACCACTGGCAACATATACTGCCTCCCAAACTGGTCACCCTATGTGCCGTATTGTGCTGGGCTTGTAAAGTGTCACACATGTCCTGCAGTTCCCTGTATTCAGTGGTTGTAGGTCTTTCGAAAAAAATAAAATAAAAAATAAAGAGGGGAAAAATGGCCTCGGGGAAATCTTGTTGCATTTCATGCAAATGGAGTTGCCGTGGCCATTGGGAACATAAAGTAAATCTGCATTATCCTGTTAAGGGTCAGATCTTGATGCTATCCCAGCTGACTTTGTGTGAAAGATCTGGACTGATTAGCAGTCACTCACAGGGCGCATGGAGAGAGTGAGACCACCATTCACATGCACAGCCACACTGTCACTGAGTAGGAACTGAATCCAGGCTACCTGCGCTGAAGTCAGGGCAGTGCATTACAAGACCATCAGTGGCTTGTGTTCAAAACTAAACCACTCAATTACCGGTAGGTGCAGTGATAGTGCTGGATGTTTCTCTCTGCTCCCGTGTCAACTCAATAAATACACCCCATGTTGCAGGATACTTTAAGTGCATTGTTCCACATTGATGCTTTTCTTTTTCATGCAAAGCGACCAAGCAGGTTTTATTTATCAAACTTAGTCTTTCTGTTCCTGTTCCCTGCTGGATAATGTAACCGCAAATGTAGCGGCAGGACTATTAAAGCTGCGAGTTAGTCACGTGTAAAATTACATTTTTCATTAAGTGCTGATGAATTATAGAATGCAGCTCTTGCCACCTTAATAAGGTCGATTATTTTTAGCTGCAATAAAAGAGCCGAAACTGAACTGTGCAACAGTAAAATAAAGATATGGTATTTTGACAAATTCATCGTCCCGCCAATGAGGTAATTTGTGTTGTCTTTGGCTGAAGTTATGCTGTTTTTTTGTCACCTGTTGTATTAACATTGCAAGACATTTTTTTTATATTATTGGCAAACATCTTCCCACAATTTTCCAGTGTCACGGTTATACTGTGAGTGAATGCTCAGACTGTCACAGTTCATGGACGAACTGAATAATGATTGGTTCCCACAAACGTAGACACAAACAAAAATCCGTCACAAAAATATTTATTCACTAGAAAGTGCACCGACAAAGTATACACACAGATTGCTGGTGACAAAGTGCAAGGAAAAAGAAGGCATCAACAAAAGGCGCTTGCAAAAGGCAAGGTAATTGGAAGGCGGGAATATAAACGCAAGTCCAATTACACGAAAAACAAAACAAGGGATCAAGGACAAAATCGTGTCAATACTTACAAACGAGGCACTAGAGAGCAAAAACGACGATGACGGGATCGAGAGGTCTAGAAAACAACGCGAGCATGAGCAGCAAACAAGGTCAATATCCTGATGGAGACTTGACAATTAGGCAGTCATGCAGTTATTGGCTAACTAATAAAACATTGGCAGCAGGTGTGCATGCTGGAGGGAAGCCCCTCCTCTGCCCCCTACTGGAGACACACAAGAACAATATCATGACACAGACCAATCACGGTCCTTTGAAGAACTATTTGCAGCACCTCTAAAGAAAAAAGCGTGATGATACTGAACATTCACCATTTTTTATTCATCCATCCATCCATCCATCTTCTACCGCTTATCCGGGGCCGGGTCGCGGGGGCAGCAGCTTTAGCAGGGAAGCCCAGACTTCCCTCTCCCTAGCTACTTCTTCCAGCTCTCCCCGGGGGATCCCGAGGCGTTCCCAGGCCAGCTGGGTGACATAGTCTCTCCAGCGTGTCCTGGGTCGTCCTCGGGGTCTCCTCCCGGTGGGACATGCCCGGAACACCTCACCAGGGAGGCGTTCAGGAGGCATCCGAATCAGATGCCCAAGCCACCTCATCTGGCTCCTCTCGATGTGGAGGAGAAGCGGGTCGACTCTGAGCCCCTCCCGGATGACCGAGCTTCTCACCTTATCTCTAAGGGAGAGCCCGGACACCCTGCGGAGAAAACTCATTTCGGCCGCTTGTATCCGGGATCTCGTTCTTTCGGTCACGACCCATAGCTCGTGACCATAGATGAGGGTTGGGACGTAGATCGACCGGTAAATTGAGAGCTTCGCCCTTTGGCTCAGCTCCTTCTTTACCACGACAGACCGATGCAACGTCCGCATCACAGCAGACGCTGCACCGATCCGCCTGTCGATCTCTCGCTCCCTCCTGCCCTCATTCGTGAACAAGACCCCAAGATACTTAAACTCCTCCACTTGGGGCAAGATCTCCTCCCCGACCCGGAGTGGGCACTCCACCCTTTTCCGACTGAGGACCATGGTTTCAGATTTATTCAATGAAGAGCAAATAACCAGGCTAAATAAACACTTTTCTGGATTTTTCGTTTTACTTTTCTCCTGACTGTCTTCAACAAGAGACCTTTTTTCCCTGTCTGTAAAACCTGGCGTTTTCCACACCCGTTTTCCCTCCATACACATAAAAGGGCGGGAGGAGTCAAGTCATCGCGTGAATATAACGCCTTTTCGCGTAGTATCACGGCCGCGACAGAGGTAGTACAGCGTTTGTATGGGAGTGCTGGAACAGTTGTATCGCTTGATACAACTGTTGTTATCATGTCCTCTGCTCCGCTCTTGTCTTCTGTTTGATTAGTTTTTCTTTCCTTCTGTGGCCTCCATTGCTCAGTGTCACCTGCAGACCACTGTTACTCCTGAGTCTCAATTTGCTGTTCTCTCATCTCACCCTGCTGTATACATGAAGCAGCAATGCACAAAATATTGTGCCTGATGATTGGAGTAGATTCATGATTCTCTGCAAGGTTCAGGAGGGAAATGACTGCAGAAGTGTCTTTCAGGCTGCATGTGGAGTCTGCAACACGAATACTTAGAGCCCCACTGAGCTCTGATAGATGAGTGAAACTGTACGTGAGCTGTACGTGTATTCGCCATTCACCACATACCTAATGGCCCTGCAAGCTCTCCAGTTTAATTAAAAAAAACAAAAAAAAAGCTTGTAAATTGATAGGAAAATATCTACTTTTTATTTAAGTGGTTATATTTCACCCTAATCATTTTTTTGCCACAGTTTTTGCAGGTGTGAGAATAAAATGAAAAAAAAAGCCAAAATGTTATGGTCAGTTGAAGAAAATTAAGATTCAGTGACAATTATGGAGTTTTTATTGAAACAATAATGTTTCAATAAAAAGCTATTGAAACAATCTGACACAAATATTTCATCAGTTGCTAAACACCTTTGAGAGACTACGTCCCTCCAAGTGCCTTGAAACTGTTTTGAACTGTGAAATATTTTCAATAATGTACTGGACTATGTTTAATATTTTTTCATATACTGTGTTTTATACTTTGTTGTGTCATTTAAATTTATACTCCAGGGTTTGTTTGGTGTTAAGTCCACCATTATTGCCCAAACTATTTTATCTCTGTTGTATAGCGATTATGCGAGCTCTCCCACTAATCTCTGTATTTCATTTTATTTCACAGTCAAACCTTGGTTTTCGTCCATAATCCGTTCCAGAAGGCTGTTCGAAAACCGACATTGTTCGAAAACCGAAACCATGCTCTTTTTAAAATAAAAATGTTAAGTGAACACATCTGCTCACAATGGAAAGCAACACGAGGAAGCGTTCACTTACTCGTCCTCGTGGAAGGAAGGCGAGAGGAGTCAAATGGTGCGCTCAGTTTGTTCGAGAACCGAAATTTGTTCGTCATCCGAGGCATAAAAAACTCTAAATTTTTGGTCGAAAACCGAATTGGCCGAGAACCGAGACGTTCAAAAACCGAGGTTTGACTGTATTTATTTAAACTGTGACACACAAGAGGGTTGTATTAGGATGTTATTGACAACTGTGTTTTACTGGATTTTTTTTTTTTAAACTGTTGAGTTGAAATTATCTCTACTTGTGACTGCAGATTGAGCTGGCCAGCGACACATTGAAGATATATAACAGTCATTTGAATATTACAGACAATAATGCAATTGTTTTTAAGTGATGCTAGCAGTAGAGTGATCACCTTAAACTTTCTGCCCCTTTTAGCTTTAATTCTCCAATTCACTACTCCTAGGACAGATTTGGGGATGCACCTTAGAATTAGTGGGTGAGGTCGATTTTAAATCAAAGCCCAGTATTATCTTGTCAGTTTAGTGTGTGACTCACCGGCACTATTGGGTATTTGACCCTGACTACTCCTTGGAGAGTGCTCAGCATCTCTAAGTTACTTCCTTTTGATTTGTTGGGTGGAAATTCCAAAGCCAGCTCATTGCCAGTAAATTGCATCCCCTTACATGGATGTGGGCAATGCTGTAATGAAGAACACAGACCCACTGCAAACCGCAGCTGTAGTTCTTCGACCCCAACCCACATCAGAGAGCTGCCCAATATTCCAGCCAGTTTTGCAAAAGGGCAAATAAATTACCATCTGCCAAATGAATCGTTGTAAATGTATAACAACAGCAGTCAAAAAAGATTTAGACTGAATATAAATCATGGCGAATTCTACTTGCATGTGTACACTTGCAAAATGCCACACTCTCTCCTCTGCCCCCAACTCTAACGCGCCAGACACCAGCCATATAACTGTGAGGCACGTCATGTCCTCTTTTAGTTTTTAATCACTGTTGAATTCATCCCTGACTTCTCATGTCCCCTGAGAGTATAAATTGCTGAACATGTATAGTCAAAGCAAACACAGCGATGAGCTTATTAAAGACACTGGGAGTGGAGAGGTGGAGCTTGGATCTTCCTTCAGCTGCCGCATTGGCTGTCTGCTCAGCAGTGGGGAGGGATTGCAAGAGGGAGAGAGAGGGAGAGACTAGCAGAAGGGTAGAGGGAGTGCAGTGCTCTCGCTGGCAAACAGGCCATACCCGTTAGTTGCGTCTCTACTACCACATCAGTGTGGCTGCAGCTAGACAGGAAGACCAGAGCACCGGCAGTGCGGGGGACGGAGCTGCTGATCGCAGCGTGCTAATCTCGAGCAGACAAGCGTGCTTACAAAAGCACGGGAAGCACCGGTGGGAAAACAAATTGCACACTTTGCAGAAGAGAAGCTGAAGAGAGTGTCAGGGAGGGAAAAGTTACCGGGTCAGCAGGAGTGGAAGCGGAGCATCTGAGACCAACGGGGCTCCCACTTGCAAGTGGGAACATATCAAGCGAGGATATAGAGAAAAGATATTTTGTCTCAAGACATGAGTAATACTCTGAACGAGAGCATCAAGCGCAGCTACTTAAGCCAAACATCAGCAGCGAGCCGAAGCAGTACAGCTCCACTCACTTCGTCACCGGACTCTGTCACACTCAAATTACTCGGCTCAGCTGTGTGATTTGGGGTGGATGTAATTTGATTTTGATCTGTATCTTTTTCATCTTTTTTTTTCTGCTTGGGAAGCAGTGGGGACTGGAAGGGCACTGTCCTGTCACCTCTGAGACTATGTTAGACTGTGCATCAGGGAGATCGTCATCAGCAGCAGCAGCCTTAGAGCATGGAGAAGTCCAGCAGTGAGGAGTCAGCCATTCATCGTAGCCCTTCAGTAGAAAGCTGTGACTCTGATTTCCCCCAAGCCTCCACGTCCGGGCGCCCATTCGGTGGCCGCGGATTCACTGCCGGTGCTTTCTACGGCTCCACGGGGCCACGTAAAAACACACAGCAGGGTCAGGCTGCAACAGCAGCAGCTGAGGCTGGCGCAGGAGACAAGAGCAACAACAAGTACAGCTCACCCAAAGGGAGCAAGTACGTGGTCTTTTACCTGGATCTATCCTTTGTGTTCCTTTTAGAATTCAAGAAGTTTAACATGGCAAGAGGCTGCCTCTGCTGTTTGAAGTATTTGATGTTCGTCTTCAATCTCATCTTCTGGGTAAGTGCCTCGATACTTCATCTCATCACTCAGCCAAGTATATAGCAAACGTGATCAAAAGTTGACAGAGTACAGCACCATCTGTATTACACGTCAAGGTTGTTACTTCTCAACGGTATGCTTAAAGAGGGAAGGGTCAAGGCAATGTGGTCAGTGCAATCATGCGTTTCTAATTATTACATCAGAGGGTCCGTGCCTGTTTTTGGAGTGCAGGTTTCTATTCTTGGATGTCATGACACAAGCAGTGGCATTGCACCAGCTCTTCTTTTGTATGTGGCCAGAAGAGGGAAGGGAAGGGGGGTGGGGTGGATTATGGTGGCATCGAGGATGAGAGTTCAATGGTGTCAATTTCGCGATATGTTTATGTTAAAATAAATAACTTTTTAGCCAAGTTAGGCAACATAACAGCTGAGGTTGAACGCAACACTTTGAAATTGTTCTTTTACAGTGATGATTTGTGTATCTTGTCATTACGCCATTATTAAATGTGTTTGCTCCGAAAGAAAAACACTCAAAGCCTAACATGCAAAGTAATTGACTTAAAAAAAAAAAAATAAGTGTGTGGCAGGCTCCACTGCGTGGCTAAGCATGGGTGTCTTTTGTAAAACTGGGAATCCCCCTTAATGTTTACAGAGTGGATTATAAGGCTTATGGGTTATTGGGCCAGCCTTTTGTGTGAATGCAGCCAAATTGAGGCATAAACACATTGCTTATCCATATCAACCACGGCCCACCATGCCACTGGCCGATGAGCCGATTCTAACTGGGACACACTGGAAGCTTTCGAGATCATTAGCCAGAGCTCAGCTGTGAACAGGTCAGCATTGAAAAATCACACACGTACGCATTCATCACACAAACGAACAACTATCTCTTTGCCTGCTTCCTAAAAAAAAAAAAAAAAAAAAAAAAAAAAGGGACAGGGCTGCACATTGATAGACTCGGGGGCTCCAAAGAGCAGTGCTATGTGCTGCTTCAGGACAAGTTGCAGTATCTATATCATCCTCGTATCATTACTCATTTCAGAGAGAAGAACCAAGTAATTGGCAGAGACGAGCAAAATGTCTTTGGGGGGGGGGCTCCTCACTGCACACAGCCTTGATGTAAATGTTAGTGCAGGAGAATGAGGAGGCCCTGAGAGGCTTTGCTGATGGGGATTCTTTCAATCTGACATTGATTTACCTTGATTTTGCATTTCTTGTGAACTCTGTATTTGTGTAATGCAAGTTCTCAGGTTTTTACATGTCTCGAGTTACGGTATGGGAACTTAACATTGTCATTGTGCACTATCAAAAAGAGCGAACACACTGGGGGAACCAGACTCAAACTTAATTATTAATAAGGTTGGCCAAAATAATCAATACCTTGGCTGTAATGAATTTGGCTGAATGTGTAAAATTGATTAAGTAAGTCAGCAAAATGAAATTGATTTTTTTGCCTAAAACCAGTACAGATGCTATTAAGATAAGATAAAATAACCTTTGTGTCCACACTGGGGAAATGTGCAATTTCTCTTGACTCAATATTGACCAATTTGGCAACCTTAAGAAGAGCGACAAGACCTCAGCTGTTAGAATTTCAAGGACTCAACGCATATGCTTCAGAATAAAAACCCATCAGGGACAGATTCTTCCTATCCCCAAACATACATACAATTGATTGTTAATTTCTCCCATACTGGATAGTGGAACTTCATTGTGTAGTCTTCTCTCATCTTTTTGCCACATGGGCTCTTCATCAGGACATACATGACACTTCAGTTTTAGGAGTGTATCTGTTCAACAGTGTATTCTCTTTTTGATTTTATTGATTGTTGTTTTTATTAACACAACGTCCCAACTTCATTGGAATTGGGCTCGCACAACAAAAAACATTCCTCTGCTTACTGTGGTGCAACATGTGCAGCTAATTCATTTGCCAGCATAATGTGAAATGTGTGTTGTGAAACTTCAATGTAATGATGATTTGAATGTGATGGTAAATAGTGTTCAAGCATAAATAACATATAATAGCATACCATCCCGAGTGACAGGTATTAAGCGATTAAAAAGTCATCTTTCAAGAGAGACGGCTGCAAGAAGCCAACAAGCCTACTTTTCCGTATTTTTTCAGCTCCAAATAAGGGATTAGGTCTCCACTGAGTTTGAGCAGAGTCAAACAATGTTGATGTAGCTCTTTTCTGTCCCAAGCCATGTTACTGGGAAACCAGCAAAACTCAAGAGTTCCCCAAACTAAAACATTGACCACAATATTAGAGGCTGGTAAGGCTGAGCGAGTATGGACTTGATATATTAGAGACATGGTGAATTTCCATACTACCCACATTTCATTCTTATTATTCAGTTTAAAATAACTTGAAATTAGTCGACGAGTCCTGGCTTTCTCCTGTGATGGCTTCGTCTTTTTCAGTGACATACTGCATCCTCGATTAATTGTGATTAAGAATTTATCCATGGATTAAAAGGTGCAAGTGATCAGAGCTGTGGGGAAGAGCTCACATTTAGACTGACTTTGCATTCCAAAAACATAATTCCGTTTCCTGTGTGTGTCAGTTCAGGCCCATTGCGCACATTTAACAGAAGCAGCCACGGTGTACGACTATAAGTCGACCTTTAGCAGACTTCTCCAGGGGCAGTCTCAGGGGATTTGCTTGATGGCATTTACTTCCACGGGTCTCTCGAAAGCTCAATTTGAGCTTAACACCCTTTCTGTGGCAAGATTTCAGCACTGCTGCACTCTCTTTAGCACAATAGTCAGAAAATAAGCTTGTTTGTTGGTCAAAGTCACTTGCTGCCTTCAAAAGCAAAGGTTCTCTTGCGTTTTAGCTTCAGCACACCATTCAGTTCCTGCGTGCTGTCCACTGCCCCACACAAGCCCTATGGTGCAATAACTGAATTCATACCACAGTAATTTTCTTTTAATGAGCATCCACTACTCATACGGTATTTACTTACTTCTTCATGGATTGATATTAATGCTTTCGTTCCACTCTGGGTCCATTTTAACATCAGTTTAATCAGTGTCCTGAGGGGAAAGTAATTAAGTGATGTTGGGTCAGACTGCAGCTCGTGGTTGTTAAGTCTCCTTTGCCGGCGACAGGAAGACTGGTATTTTGGATTGTGGTGTAGGGACGTGTCCAGGAGAAGGTTAGTGAGCCTGTGGGTTGCTGCAAGTCACTTCGGGGTCATTCGGGATCCTTAAGCATTCAGGATGAAGGGTGGGCAAGATGACACACACACACACACACACACACACACACACACACACACACACACACACACAGAGAGAAAATGCACTCATCATCTGCACGCAGTCCACTTTAGCAGGCTTCCAATGGTAACTTGAAGCACAAGGTAAACAGCGGCAGGCGCTCCAGGCATCCCCACCCATGTGCTCATCTCAGACCCCAGCAGTTGTTGATGACCATCTGGCTCCTCTTTCTTAGAAGGGATTAGAGGAGTCTGAGCTGTAGAGGTAGTTTCGGGCAGATTAGAGCATTGTTGTTAGGATTTAGATCAGGTCTCCATTGCGGAGCTCCAAGATTGAAGCCAACAATCATCATAGCAAGTTGCCTTTATGCAATGCAGCGGGAGGAGGAGGATCAGTTGCTGTTTGATTGGCAGAATAGGATGAATTGATCACTGATGACATTCATGCTGGAGTCGAAATTTTGGGCTTCTTCAACTATAGTATGCCAGACATTTGCCGCCATAATCTCCTCCATTAGTGGTTTGCTGTCATGTGTCATCTCTTGCAATTTGCAGTGGAACTGAGCATCTCCACTCACCTTAGGTACGCCTAGACATTTTTTGAGATCCAATACAAGAGCTATCACAGATTCAAAATTGTCGTTACTTTTGGATAGACAAGACAAGGGAAGGATGACTGAAATGACTAAAAGAATGTACAGAGCAGGAAAAGGATTTTGGAAAACATGATTTTAAACAAGCTTTGAAAGATATCACAGGTATGGAGAATATGGAGGTCTGCTTTTAAACTGAATTTAAAAGCATTTGCACTGGCGGCTGACTTCACTTCGGTTGGCAGCTTATTCCATTTGCGTGCAGCATGACATCTAAATGCTGGTTTGCTACTAAAGTGGCATGTTACACAATGGCCCCAGGTTTGAAATCCCGATGCACTTCACTACGTCACGGATTGGTTATTATGGATTCACTCTATTGCACATTTTCATTTCTGACCATAAATTCATCTAGCAGTTTTACCTCACCATTTTGCATGTTTCTTACTATTTTTCTGACTTCTAAGTCATACAATAAAATACCATCCTAGATCTGCACATGGAAACAAAAGTCTAGCGCTAGTAGATTGCCCGGTAAAAGAATAAATACTGCATTTTTCGCACTATAAGGCGCACTGAAAAGTCTTCAATTTTCTTAAAAGCTCACGGCGCGCCTTAAAATCCGGGGCGCCTTGTGGATGGTCATTACGGTAATATGTCGACTCCAAGATAGCTCCTTGCTGGAGACATGCTTACAATGTTATAACTTGCTGTTGGTTCAGTGAACTGTGTCGCTGCTTTATTAAATACGTTTTTGTAGCAGCTCCGAAAAAAGGACAGGAGTGGTGTTGTTTTTTTTTTAAAACTCACACTTTATTCATGGTTTTCAGTCTCAACAAATACGGGTGCGTCTTTGTCCGTCTCCATGCCTTCTCTTCTTCCGTTCGACTCAAGAGACGTTCATGACCGCCTCTGAAAAACATACATTAACGATTCCTTCAATGAAACTACGAAAATTGAATACAATGCATCAAAACAGAAAATCAAGCAAGGAAATCACAAAATAAATTCTATAGCCCCTTACAGAATTTATTTTGTGATTTCCTCGTTTGTGAATACAGCACACAACAAAGGAATAAATAACAAACACTTCTGAGACAGTCCAGTCTCCTACAATTTACTGACATCTGATCGTTCTGTTGTAGCTACGCTCAAGGAAATGCCAAAATAAATTCTGCCGGGGGGCAATAGAATTTATTTTGTGATTTTCTCTTTTGATGCATTACTGTATTTTCAATTTTCATAGTTTCATTGAATTAATCATTAATTTACGTTTTTTTGAGGCAGTCATGAACGCCTCGAGTCAAATGAAGGGCTGTGGCTCCATCTAGTGGATGTATTGTAGATTGTGCCTTATAGTCCAGTGCGTGCAATACTGTATATAAAAAAAAATAGCCCATTCATTGAAGGTGTGCCTAATAATCCAGTGCACCTTTTAACGCGGAAAATACGGTAAATGAAAATTACACATTCCATAAAATGACATTGACAAGCAATCAACCAGTGTGGTGGGGTAAGTCGGAATTCAACCAAATAGAACGATGTCTGCAACACTGCATGAATGGAGTGTGATCAAAACAAAAGACGGCACCGCCTTGACATAGATAATAATATATACTTCTAAAGCATCAATATAAAGTTTTTGTATTTTTAATACAGGTAATGTGTTGAATATCATTAGCACATCTGCGTGTACGTATAGTACCCCTTAAGTATTAATGAATTATGCTGTAGCCTTTAGTAAACCTATACTGAAGTACATCAGCACGATATTCCTTAATTGCGGTTTTAGTGATATAGACTTTGCCTTGTGGGGCCATTACAGTGTGTTATCAGAATATAAAACCTCATCTTATATTCATGACTAAAGAAATTTGTCAGCTCAGCATTCTTGTCGTCGCATGTACAATGAGTTAGCGGTTTTCTTTGAGGAGATAAAGCAACCGCGATAAACTTTCCTGTATTCCTCCACTTCTTCTGGAAGCTGCTTCTGGATGTTTGCGTTACGGCACTATGTCCAAGGCAATTCAAGATGAGCAAACATGCTGATTCAATCTCAGATTCTAACATCTGAGGATTCAAATATGGAGGCATTAACAGATTCCTCTCTAACAGATCATCAACCGCATCTGGTTTGATGGAATTTCACAAATGGCTTCACCCAAGCTGTTGTTTTCCCCACCGGGTGCCAATTTGTTATGTCAAAGCAATTTGTCTGGTTTTCATTTTCTATATCAGCACTTAAGTAACAGGTTGTGCAGTTGTCTTTCATGGCTTGAGAGCCTGCCTTTTTCCATGGAAGGCACAATTGAACTGCATCAGTCAGTGACAGCCCAAAAAAAAAATCAGGGAAAAACAAAATGGATGAGTGAGGAAGACACCCAGTAAGACAACAAGGTGAGCTAGATGTGTTGTGCTACAATGTGTATTTAAGGCTATTGAACCACTATAAATTGTCTTTGATTGGATTTTTAAATTGCCAAATGCAATTTACCAGCTTCAGGCTATCTACAGTGCTGAGAAAAAGTATTTGGCCCCTTCCTGATTTGTATGTTCTTTGCATATTTTCAGTTCATTAAACTAATTTTAATAGCATACAGCCTCAACCTCAAGCAAGAACAAAACACAGTTTCTTAATTCCAATTTAATTTATTAAGGCCCCCCAAAAAATCCAAAATTACCTATCCGTGTGTGAAAAAAAATGTTCCCCCTTTTAAAATCACAAAGTAACTGTGACTAACGACAGTTTTTGGATAGTTGAGTTCAATTTCATCGGCAACAACCAATTTTTTTTTATCAAGAAATTACGTAAATATAGTAGAATCTGTCAAATAAAGTGAAGTAGGTTTCAGGATGTGAAGAAATAAAAACATCATGCCACGATCCAAACAAATTTAAGATTTTGTTATTTTTAGTTATCGAGATCTATCAGGCGGCAAAGCCATTTCCAAGACTCTGAGCCTCCAGCGAACCGCTGTCAGAGCCATTATCCACAAATGGAGGAAACTGGAAACAGTGGCAAATATTCCCAAGAGTGGTTGAAAGAAGAGTGGGCCAAAATTCCTCCACAGCAATCTGGAAGACTCATTCTCATTTATCACAAATGCTTATTTCAGTTATTGCTGCTAAGGCTGGCACAACCTACTAGGAGGTTCAGGGGGTAATTTTTCACATAGGGATGGATAGGTTTGGATTGCTTTGTATCTAAATAAATTAAATTGGCATTTGGAAACTGCATTTGGTATTTCTTTGGGTTGTCTCCGTGTGATATTAAAATTGGTTTGATGAACTGAAATCTTTGTGTGTGACAAATATGCAAAGAGCACAGAAATCATAAAATATCTTTTCACGGCATGCTGCAAATATCACACTCTCAATCAAGACCCACAAGCAGCCGACTGAGGTCCTCAGTATGTTTTCACTCGTCAATAGTAACCCATCACTTACAAATACACTATTTACCTGCTTTCAGATCGTCTAATTAGCATCCCGTATAGATTGCTATACCTTCATTCAGATTGAGTGACCTCCCTGGCAAATATCTCTGCGCGTATACCTTGTCCATTTGTATCATCAAGGGAGTTTGTTTTAATCTACGCATCGCTACAGCTCCTTCGATTTCCTGTCTGCGATGTGTAAGTGTTGTGCCGCTGAGGCCATTAGCACAAATTCCAGATCAACTTATCCGTAGTGTGTGTTACTACCTGGGGATAGAGGTAACACAGGAGCATTCATGTTGCTTGATGTTAATGACTATACTAGTGGTAACTTGGTAAGTGGAAGAGTGGAATTCCCTAACTGACTCATGACTACATTTTACTAACCGTCGACTATATCACCAATTCCCAAAAAGGGTGTCATGGCACCTCGTGTGCTGTAAGAGATCATCCGGGGTGCTGTGGAGTTTCTCCACTTTCCGTTAATTTTTTCAGAAATTATTATTACATATCTGTTGGTTTATCTGGCTATCCCAGCAACATATATTCAAAGGCAGAACAATTAAACGTTCATCCATTCAATTACAGATGGTACAATACACTTATGTACCCACTTTTTGTCATTATATACTGTAAAAGAAAAAATAAATCATGGCTCTCATCAGCAGTTAGAGGAAATATCCTCTGTCTGCTGGAATGTCTAACTACACGCAATGCGGTCTACCAGATTCACAAACATCCTAAACTAGACTCACTTTCTAAGACCACATTTTCAGGTGCGTCAGGGTGACGGCAGCTCCGAATGTCCAGTGAGGCACATCGAGGTCCCAAACACTGGACTTGTCCCAGCACGAAAATGGAGCTGTGCCCATTTTTACGCCAAGCACATGGGCACCTGTATATGACAATAGCCCAAAATGCTTCCCCTTCAATGTGGCCTAAAAGATCAACCAAAACATTTACAAAGACATTCTGTGCGGTTGGATTGTGCAGTGTATGAAAAGAAATGTGTTACCTGGATTCTTAACCTGGCTATCAAAGACAATTGCCTCATGACTTCCACAATACTCCCCCACTTTGATTATTCTAAATACAACATTAAAATATCCACCATCAGTTTTTGAATCCAGATGAACCGTCTCTTTGGCTGGCAAATGTCTGGTAAAGACTTAGTGCCTTTTAAAGAGTGTTTCTTTACTGAAAACCATTCATGATATTCCAGTCCATAACAGGACGGTCATTTGACTTCCAATTGTTCAGCTCAAAATAATGGATATAGAAATACTCAATTCCAGGGTAATGTAGTCACCCTAATAGAGACACTCTGTTGTAGCATTTTACTTCCTTGCTGTCATACAGGCTGTAAAAATTGGTTTACCGCCATAAATTGTTGCCCATAAAAATAATAAAATACTCAGTCTTAAAGTTAATGAAGCATAATAAAGGAATTTAGTAAAGGGGATTGCCTTGGCAGATGCACATAAGGGTATTGTTTTTTAGTATTCTTTTCAGACAAATGTAAAAAGAAGTTGATCATTTGATACTGTAAAACCAAAATGCTGACTTTACTTGGCAAATTTTGAGGATGAGACTTTCTGCTTCAAATGGGAACCTGATTATTTCATCACATTGAGGGTATATTCTATTCACGTGATGGGCTGCCAGGCTGAACTCAGATGTTTTAGGTGCATTGTTTCCTATAAAAACGTTTGTTTCCCCATTTGGCATTCAAACAACTTTGTTAGCAACAATACTGAGATAAAATGGGCACATTTTTGGCTGAATGCTGCTGATCCAATAACACACTGCAGATGAGTGTCAACAATGTGGTGACTAGACAGTTGAGGAATGAGGAAACACTCGTATCAACACACCAAAATGGTGAGGAGAGAAACAAAATGATCACATAGGAGCAAGTGATACATCTCTGTATTCTGTGAAAGCATCTCTGTGATACACATCACACACCAGCGCCTCTCCCATGCGAATTAGAATGCATAGGGACTACTATCTGCTCTCCATTATTCATTTCTCAACGTCTCCTCTGCATTGCCCCAGAACTGACTTGATTAATACAATATGGTATGGTATTATATAATATTAGTCACATATTTACTTTGAGAAAATGACTCGACTACTAACAACATGACTTGATTTGTTCAAGCACAAGAGACATAGAACGTAAGAGTACAAAGCAACTGACGACTGAGGAAGTGTATCTTATATACTATACTATACTATTCTATATGTACACTTTTATATATATATATCCATCCATCCATCCATTTTCCGAACCGCTTTATCCTCACTAGGGTCGCGGGGGGTGCCGGAGCCTATCCCAGCTGTCTTCGGGCAGTAGGCGGGGGACACCCTGAATTGGTTGCCAGCCAATCGCAGGGCACACAGAGACGAACAACCATCCACACTCACACTCATACCTAGGGACAATTTAGAGTGCACAATCAGCCTGCCATGCATGTTTTTGGAACGTGGGAGGAAACCGGAGCACCCGGAGAAAACCCACGCAGGCCCGGGGAGAACATGCAAACTCCACACAGGGAGGCCGGAGCTGGATTTGAACCCGGTACCTCAGCACTGTGAAGCCGACGTGCTAACCACTGGACTACCGGGCCGCCCATATATATATATATATATATATATATATATACATATATATATGTATATATATATATATATATATAATTGAGGGGCGGCCCGGTAGTCCAGTGGTTAGCACGTCGGCTTCACAGTGCAGAGGTACCGGGTTCGATCCCAGCTCCGGCCTCCCTGTGTGGAGTTTGCATGTTCTCCCCGGGCTTGCGTGGGTTTTCTCCGGGTGCTCCGGTTTCCTCCCACATTCCAAAGACATGCATGGCAGGCTCGTTGGGCACTCTAAATTGTCCCTAGGTATGAGTGTGAGCGTGGATGATTGTTCGTCTCTGTGTGCCCTGCGATTGGTTGGCAACCAATTCAGGGTGTCCCCCGCCTACTGCCCGAAGACTGCTGGGATAGGCTCCAGCACCCCCCGCGACCCTAGTGAGGATGAAGCGGTTCGGAAAATGGATGGATGGATATATAATTGAATTGAATACAACTTTATTGTCACATGTGCTGTACGTATGTGTAACATACAGCACAGATGGAATTTCTTCCTCTTAACATAAACAAGACAACATAAACAAAACAACAATATAAACAAAAACATACTGTAAGGTAGAGCTAAGATCGGTCCTAAAAAATCGAGCCAGACCCGAACCGGCCCAAGGGTATTTAAGCCCGACCCGGCCCGAGCCCGATCACTTAACTTGATATGCAGGCCCGAGCCCGAAGCCTGTTTCTGAAGAGGTTACATTAACCGACAATTTTCCATCATTGACAGATTTTTTTGAAGAGTTGACCGAGTTTAAGAGTTGTGGCACCACAGTAGCAGTACGTCCTTAAGAATCTAGCGCGGCACTTTAAGGGAGAGAAGCAGCGAGACAAAAACAAGGACAGGTGGATAATAGACAGAGACATGAAGGAGTTCTTTGAATTGTTATTGCAAGAGTTTAGTACAGTACGTGTTGTGATGAGGCGACTTCTGTTTTTTTGCGAACCACGGTCTCTCATGGCCAAAACTATTCACGGCCTCGAAACATCCATCCATCCATTTTCCGAACCGCTTCATCCTCACTAGGGTCGCGGGGGGTGCTGGAGCCTATCCCAGCAGTCTTCGGGCAGTAGGCGGGGGACACCCTGAATTGGTCGCCAGCCAATCGCAGGGCACACAGAGACGAACAACCATCCACGCTCACACTCATACCTAGGGACAATTTAGAGTGCCCAACGAGCCTGCCATGCATGTTTTTGGAATGTGGGAGGAAACCGGAGCACCCGGAGAAAACCCACGCAAGCCCGGGGAGAACATGCAAACTCCACACAGGGAGGCCGGAGCTGGGATCGAACCCGGTACTTCTGCACTGTGAAGCCGACGTGCTAACCACTGGACTACCGGGCCGCCCTGGCCTCGAAACAAAAACAAAAAAAAGGCAGCGAGAGAGAAGCCCGGCCCGAACCCGAAGCAATGATTGACATTTTAAGGCCCGACCCTTTTTGGGTCGGGTCGGGGTCGGGCTCGGGCTCGGGCGGCCCGATCTTACCTCTACTGTAAGGTCAGTGTCAAGTAGTATTGATCCCAAAAATTTGGTGGGGCGGAGTGGAGGCATGTTGGAACAATTTCACTGTTAAAAACATATTTCACTTTGCAGCACTCTGGCTGTGAATAAAATTAGAACAATGATTTAAAGGCTCTTCAAACATTGTCATGTCTTGATATAACAGTGACCCAGTTAGAACCTCCTATGTCTGTGGTCACAGTGCTACAAAATTCCGCCTTTGGCATGCTGTCGATGACATCTGTTTCCAGTTCCGTTATAGTTTATCTTGTAAATATTTCATTTCATACTGTTGAAGCTAACCATGATGTTTACCACCAGCCAAACAAATCAAGTGTATCCTTGTGCATGGGTGGCGATAGTACATCATCACCTTGTCTTTTCACCTCAGGAAGCCCAATCAATGCTAATCTGCACCGAAGCAGTGAATTAATGTGAATGTTGCTGCTTGCAAATTGAACGACTCAGCATTTTTTTTTGAGGCACCCAAAGGCAAATCACAGTGAGATCAATGTTTCACGGTCAGACTCCTCAGCCGCTGAGTGGCTTGGAGGCTGGAGGATATCATATCATGTCTTCTGAGAGTAAATACATTCCTTCCTGACTCATGTTAAATTAAGTGTGTGAAATGCATAGTGCTGTAGATTAGCACATACAGTACTGCATTTTAATATCTGAAGACAAATACAGAAAAAGTTTGATTGTTTTCCAGTATCAGTTTCTTTGCAAGTTCAGCATCATCATTCCTCATCCTTCCATCCATCCATTTTCCGAACCGCTTAATCCTCACTAGGGTCGCGGGGGGTGCCGGAGCCTATCCCAGCTGTCTTCGGGCAGTAGGCGGAGGACACCCTGAATTGGTTGCCAGCCAATCGCAGGGCACACAGAGACGAACAACCATCCACGCTCACACTCATACCTAGGGACATTCCTCATCCTGTACATTAAAAGTAACATTTTGAAACACATTTAGCAATGTCAGCTTTAATTTAGAATTTACTGTATTTTCCGTACGAAAAGGCGCACCTAAAAGCCTTCCCTTTTCTTAAAAGCTCACAGCGCGCCTTAAAATCTGATGCGCCTTGTGTATGGTTATTACGGTAATATGTTGACCCCAAAATGGCTCCTTGCTAGAGACATGCTTACAACGCAGAGTTCAAACTTAAGGGTTACCCATTTGAACATGGAAATGGCGCAGCGGCAAGAGAGTTCAATGTTATAACTTGCTGTTGGTTTTGTGAACTGTGTCCCTTCATTAAATAAGTTTTACAGGCATCTGATCGTTCTGTAACAACGCCACTCAACGGCTAAGCTTAGCCGTTGTCGTTTGTTCAAAGCTTCTTTGATGTGTGATTGCGTCGGCGCTGATTGGTTGAACACACAACGCACAGCAAAGAGCAGCGGAATATGGACTGCTTAGGTGCGCTTCACTCGAGTGGTGTTGCTACAGGTCTGTTAGTATTTCCTTGAGCATAGCACCAACTAGTGGATGCATTGTAGATTGCGTCTTATAGTGAAGTGCGTCCAGTATATGAAAAAAAATTACAAAATAGGCCATTCATTGAAGGTGTGCCTCATAATCCAGTGCGCCTTTTAGTGTGGAAAATATGGTACTTTAAAAATTTACTATTAGTATGAACCGCTCACATTCACGCATATATACAGCACAAACAAAACAATAATGGCCACAATGCTGTACATTTACCATGCCAGTTTCGGGTGGGACCTGGCAGACAGGCAGTCCGTGGACATGCCAGTAGTCAATCTTTACAGTGTTGCCAACTACTGGCATGGCATGCATACAGTGATTCCAGTGTTGTTATTTTTTTTCTAAAGCATATTCTTTTAATTTCGCCTGCAGAGGTAACTTTTAAAAACGTAAAGAAAAAAAACTTGTCATGTAACCAGACCGTCTGTCTGCTCAAAGAACCAACTGAAAGAAGCCACGCTAGCACCTATGATAGCAGTTTCCCCAGATCACACTGCTCTTTACAAAACAATACTGGCAGGTCCAGGAATCACTGGACATCTGTGCCACAATACGCTGAAAATATGAGTAGAAGGTTGACTTTGAATCTGTTTATTTTACATGTGTCATCTTGAATTTGGGTCAGGGACTCAGGCGCTGGCTGCTTGAATGGTAATGAGCCCACATTGCGAGCTCGGCTCCAACACGCAGTGAGGCACACACACTCATTCGTGATGTTAGCCGTAACAAATGAGACAGAGTTCTGCCTTAAACATGTGAGCGAATGTATTGATTTATTTAGCCAAACTGCCGCAGATTAGTGCTGTGTTATAACTCAGCCGTAAAACAAAGCATAATGTAGCTTGCATGGTTACATTGTATAAGTACGCTGCCAGAGAAGATGGTATTCAAATGTCAGACATGTTTTTATCGTTATTTTTAATGGGGCCATTTTTGAGAATTATGCGGTGAGCCGTGCAATTCAGCCTGTCCTCCGAGACGTTACATTGTTTACTGCAGCTCAACTGTGTTCTAATTTGGAAGCCCAGGTCGCCATTAGAGCTGGTCGTTGCATCGCTCTGGTTGTGTCCGATCCAATTCGACGTTGACTCTTATTTGTGTACACAAGATGATGCAAATAAGAAGCTGTGATATTTCTGCTGAAGACACAATTGCAAGCACCAATCAAGGCACTTGGCTCCGTCACAAGATAAGGGACTTGCAAGGACACGCTTTGAAGCAAGCCCAGGTTATTGGCAGCCATACCACATGCAGATTCATTCTCTGGCTTATCACGGCAGACATAAACTGTCCTCTTGACATTGGCCGCCTCTTATCCCACCACTGTAGTAAATTGTTCCTCTTGTTTGTTTTACGCCAATTTGCAATTACCACCCTTACTCACAAACACGACGGAGACTTTCCCTCCTGTCTATGCTTCATTTCTCAAGATAGAATGCTTGTATGTGTTCTGAAACCGTGCTATGCATACTTCAGTGATTGCCTATGGCATGCAAAGCATGTTTAACAAGAGGCACACAAAACATAACTATTTGATTTTCAAGAGGACATTCCATTGCCTGAAGGTGAAGGCTGCACTTTAAAATTGTAATAATGATGGCTATGGGCCAGTAGTCATGAATGATTGAAGATGAATGCACTTTCCTTTGTTCACCAAAATACGTTCCCCACAAACCCGATTGACTGTAGACATTCATGGGTTTTTAAATTAACTTCTGTTTGGAGCGTACTATCTTAAAACTGCCACCTAAAAAGAAATATTCACAAGCAACACGTTCACAAAACACAAATAACATCTGGAGTATAACCATCAGTCATATAATCAATCTGAACGGGGATATTCTAATTTGCAGATAAACACATTATGGTATTTTTTCATTTCCATTCCTACTTACACTGAATTCATTTTCTTACGTTTCGTATGCTGCCGTCACAAACTACAAGGATAATATTTCCAAGTTTTGATTTTCACTCAAAGCGTCGAGATACCGCTCAGCATTATGTGCTGCAATTGTGCACCACTATGACCACATATAGACTGAGTACAGTTTGGGCTGTGACTGTGACTAGTTGTTAATTATTACTCTTATTGGGATGCACATGCTTCATTACGGCTGAAATGGGACAGTAGTAGCATAGCAAAAAAAGTCGTTTTGAGAGGTGCTCCGTGGGCATCGTCACCCTTATTAAATGCTCTCATCCATGGAAGTAATTATTAATATAGACTTTTTTTTTGCCATTCAATGCACTTATCAGTCTAGTGTGGCGAAGCTAATCACATTGACTTTCTTTTGTGGAGAAAAAAAATTGCAGGGTCTGCCAAAATGTTGCAGGTCAACCCATTAATAGCTCATCTTTTTCATTCATCTATTGTGGACATTTTTGGAGCATGGTTTGTTCTATGTATGCATGGTGTTGCTCCAGTGCAGTCCAAAAAAATTGGGACAGATGGGTGTGGACAGATTTTTCGCACTTTCTGAGAAGACAGACTGGCCATTACAAAGACTCTCTGTTTCTTGGGTTGGAAGAAGTGAACTATGACAGCATGGAGGATGGGAAGGATGGAAGAAAGGAAGGAGGGAGGGAAGAAGGACATAACCTGAGGTGGAAGAGAGGTGAACGACACACTGATCTTTGGTGACAGCTTCCCAAGAGGTGACTCACACTCATAGTTACTCTCTTTTTTTTTTCATCCTGCATACGGCTAACCTTGGCAACATTTTTACTTTACCTTTGCCAGATTTATAATATGTGGAAAGGACAACAAAATTCACAGCAGCTGTCCAGGTTTGATGGCTAAGGCTACAGGCGCCAACAATTTGCAGCTCACCATTAAGTGTTTTCATCAGTCAAAACCCTCCACTGATTTAAAGAGCATCACTGCAATAAATCTTGCTTTGAAGAAGTGTTAATCTTGTACTGGTATTGTGGGCTACATGCTGCATCCCAGCAAGGTGTGTTTCGGGTAGGTTGTGCTCAAAAATGGATAGTAAGAAAGTAGTAGCAGGAAAGGCAGTAATCTAAAGGTGATGTTGCAATCAATGGAAGAAGCATCTCTTGTTTTGCTTCTTTTTGTTATTTCTTTAGCTATATGCAAGTGGCTGATGTAACACACTCAAATGCATGACGGTGCAAACCACAGTTACAAAAAATGCTGCGAGACCTTCTGCAGCTGCGTTATAAAACCAGTTCCACAGTAGAGAAGCAACCATTAAAGGAAGTCCCTGTGGCATTACCGGGTAATTGCAGTAATATTTGCTACTCTGTTTTTAACAAAAGGAAATGAAAAGTAGACGTACAGTTGGGTTGAAGCTCATTTTCTGTGGATTGTTACGGCAAGTAAGGCTTGTTAAGTCATCACAAAACAACCAAAGTGCCATCATTATTTATTAATAACAGAGTCCATCAGCACGTTTTGAACTAGGCCTGTACAACACTGAACTCACTGAATATACAGTGGCTGCTCAAATGGACGTTAGGTCATTTGGTGTGCTGCTCTGCTCTGTTATAGTATAGTGTCATGGCCGTGAAAGATGCTGAGTTGACAGCAGAATCATAGCACAGTGGTTTGAAATCAAAAGCTTGAAGCACTTATGATGATTGAGAAATATCCTAATGACAAAGATGAGGATCATGGTATTACAAACCACACAGGCAGATTAGTCTGCTCACTTGACTGTGTCAAAATGACATAAGCATGCACTGTCTGCCTTTTTGTTATTTCATCGGTTTTAATACAAAGTACATACATGGTCGGCACAGTTTTTGTACACACACTTCGGTCATCACAAAGAGGCAATCAAACACTTAATCATCATCGCTATTCAGTCACTTTAAGTCTTGGTTTTAAATGAGAAGAAGTGATAAGAACTGTGATGTGAATGCTGCAGTTTCTTGGTGGTCATTCATCAGGTTTATATGCAGGCGTTTTTGTCAGCATTCTGAGTCAACTTTTGACATGTGACATGATCTATTCTGATCTCATCTATACATGTGTCTATTCCTGTCACGATAATAACGATATCAATGTATCGCTCGAAGAGCAAAAATGGACACAGTAATTTTTTTGGACTAGTTAAAATGATCATTTACCGTATTTTCCTCACTATAAGGCACTTCGTAGTTTAAGGCGCAACTTCAATTAATGGCCTATAAGAATAGCTTGGTGGTCCCTCTAAAGTAATCACATTGGTCTTTGGACTGATTTACAAAAGAAATGCTTTACGAGCCTTGATGAGCTGCTTTCCAATATTGGCTGAAAACATGCGGTGGCTACAATATTGGTCTGTTTTTCCATTTTACTGTAATTGTTGTGGGTGGTCAGTTTGCTAGCTAAGAATGCTCTCATTGAAAGAAGCGTTTTTTGTGGAGTATGTATGCTGGCTGAGACACAAGACAATGCATCATTATGCTTTCATAGATGTCTCTGCTTGCATGCCGGTAAGATAGATACAGACTGCAGCAGCGGGGATCTTCGTTGCATCACACGCACAAGCCGGTGTTCGTGTCCATAGGTGTGGACGACGCTAACAGTATAGCGCACATACTGAGCCTGGAGCATCGGCCAGCAGAGGACCCTTAAAATTTTGTAGTCTCATTTAATGAATCTAGTTCATTTACATGAAGAAGCCTGCCAAGGTCATAAAAATGTAACACATGTATATTCATACCCATCTTTCGGCATTCATTTCTGATGCTCCAGTTGCTGTTTGTTGTTGCCTGCATGAAAATTAGCACCTTGTTAATGGCTCCTATTTGGCCGCTGCCACAAACACTGGCAAACACCTGCTTTCCCACCTGACAGTGAGATAGATGACTACCATTCTGCTAATGCAACAAGCTTACTTCTTATAGTATAGTATAGAATATTCTAGTATTGTATCGTATCGCATAGTATCGTATGGTAGACAGTAGTATTGTACAGTGTAGAGTGTAACAGTGGTATTTATAAAATATCTAATTGTAAACTTTTATTTCAACTGGAGCACAAGTTAAGCAGGATTTCTTAGCCTGTAAACAGAGCCAGATTTATTGTTGTACTGCAATTACAATTTGTACTACACCACGCCTGAATACTGAAAAAGTAAAAGGGACAGGACATTTCGTGTCTTGAAGGCACTAACTCTAAAAAGGAAATCTTGACGAATTATTCATTTATTTCTCTTTCCTCTGGAACTCTTCTGACAAGCACGCTAGGCAAAGAGAGAAATAAAGCGGGATGGAAACACACTCATCGGAAAAGGGCATTGAAACACACAAAGGGATGATGACTGTGAAACATTGACAAACAGGGCATTCAAATCTTATGTGCATGACCCCTGCCAAAAACCATATTTTCTCGTTGAAGGTCAGTATTGAATTCTGTCACCTATTGATCCCAGTGTATATTCTTTATATTCTGCCCCTGTGTCTATATGGCACACCACAATCTACACAATTAGTATTGAGGTTATGGCAGCTATAACTTGCATACCTACTGAGCCTGTCTCTTCCAAACCATAATGACGAGCGCTCATTATGGAGGACACACGCCGTCACATGTGTACCATATGGTGCATACAGAGGGTGTCTTAAACAGTTCATGTAGAACATATTGCTCCGATGATCAGTCATTCTAATAATACATACCCTTTTGTTTTCTTTTATTTGTCTTCGAATTTGGTTCATGGTCATGTTGCCCGTGACTCTGTGTTTAATCTCGTTAAAATATTAAGTGGAAGTGGGGGCGTTTTTATAGGTGGCCATCAGATGCAAATCGAGTGACAGCAGCAGCTAGTATCAGTTGGTAATGGCCTGTGGCCACAGCGATAAGTCACGATGGCGTGGATGAGCTCTATCTTCTGTCTCATTTGTTCCTGTCTAAACGAGATAGGGCCACTATCTGCCAGCAGGTGTCCTGCAGCAACATGCTAACAATACAAGATACTCTTTAGAGTCATCACCTAGCTGACACACTAGTCACACCACCATTATCCATCCTGATGCGGTCTTAACCTCCAAGGATGGAGGACAATCGGAGATCGCCACATACAGCAGATGGATATGCCACAATCATGTCAAGAAGTCAGGGAGCCGGAGATCAAATTAATCAGTTGCCACATCTCATGTTGTTCCTGTAGTTTGACAAGCTGACGAGAAGATTACCTTCCTCTGGAAAATGTCTGTCACCATAAGAATCACAGTGGGCAAGCAAAAGCAGCAATGCTCGCTAAAAGCTCCTCCATCTGGGGTGGCACTCTTGAGAGGGTCTCAGAAATGCACTTGCTTAAATACGTGAGTGTCATTAAGAAACATTCCCTGGAAAACAAGCTCACAGTGTGGAGGGTAATTTACATGCTGAAGCAAAGAAAGGGAGGAGCAAAAGAAGAAGGAACAATCCACCTGTTGAAAGAGTGCTTGGTGTACAAAAGATGGTCTTTAATTAAAAAAAAGGGAAAGAATGTTAGCTCAGCGTCTCCATTCTCCTTCGGAGGCTTTGTTTTTGTTGACTTTCAAAAGATTTCTAATTGTTTTTTTACCTTGACTTTAATATCAGATTGACATAGACAGTGCAACAAAACACTGAGTGGCAGATTCTTTGGGGGGTTCGGGAGGTGTTAGATGTTTCCTTGGAAATGTATGAATCTCCTATTAGCCAGGGTCAATGGGGAAACTGCAGCCTAGCTCAGCTGACCCAGGACAAAAGACAGACTTCACCCTGGAGTAACACATGCAACAAAGATACAGAACGATTCACACCTATGGGCAGTTTAGTTCACCCACAGCGTGTCGACTCTGATGTCCATTTTTGTCTGCCTACCATAAAACCCCTTCAAAGTACAGCAAAGTAGGGTATAATAAAAATATGTTCTTAACAAAGTAGACTGTTTTAGCACTGTGTCCACCATGTTTGTGAAGTGTGGAGAAACTGACAGACTTTCGCCAGCAGTGACTTTGAACGGACTGGTTGTTAATCGTTCCGACTTGAATGGAGTGCTGCTTGGAGGCTGAGCCTGAATAGCAACAGGAGCAATCAGGATGTGAAGCTAGAAGCGCCGTGCTAAATTCTTTTATATTATCCACATCTCGGAGCAATCATTGCACCTCAGCTTGCCCTATTTCACTACAAATGAAGAGTGAGTGAGGACAGGACGGTAGTAGTAAATAAACAATTTTCTATGGAGAATTTCATTATGTGTAGGGCTGCAAGATTGGTCTACCTCAGGGTTTTTTTTTCTTCTCAATCAACTTCTGCTTGCAGTTTAAGATGAGGTCTTATTGGTGGGTAGCATATAGCATACAGAAGACTCCGTCAATGCACTCATTGAGCCAAATGCAATGTTTTGCTGCTCACTGGTCTCTCAATCAACAATCCTCAGTATCACAAGTCTTACTCTGTGAATGTGTATTTGTATTTGTATACTGAATTATTTACTTTCTTTCTTTATTACGTATGTGCTGCTTAGTCTCTTTGCTGTGGAATTTTCATTGCAGTGATATAATCTATTTGGACAACAAAAGGGTTTTATGGCTCCTTTACTGGAGGAGGTGGTCCAAAAGGCTCTGAGCACCTCAGGTTGCCAAGCCCTGATCTAAGATGATCCCCGCATGCTACATGTATATACAAAAGGGGAAGAGTTTGTCTTAAGAATCAATTAAATACCAAATAATGTCATCTGCATGAGATATGATATATGAAGTGCATAATTATTTACAAAGGAATGACTATAATCAGTAAACCTCTTGAGGCAACACGTTTTTAGTCCAACTTTTATTGTTAATATTAGGGTGAGAGCCTAATCACTAAATGACTTGCTCATTTGATTGTGGATAAATATTCATGTAAATCAGACAATGAATCCTAATCAGGGTGTTTCTCCAGAATTCCTTGAGTATCATGATCAGCATCTGTGACTGTAATTTGTCTTTCATGAGCATTTGCATGAAAAACTGCAGGTCTAGCTACAATATGAGTTACAGTCTCATATTTCAACGTTTTTGGGGCAGATTTAATCAAGGCCCGTTGAATACAGCAAGCTATGTTTGACAAATTATTAATCATCATGTCTTTTGTCATTCATCGGGATGAGAAATGTTGCCAGATGGTTCCCCCAATCCTCATGAACTCTGTAGGCTTATCTCACGGATGATGAAATGTATCCAAACTGATAGCGACTGGAGGTATAGCAGCGACTTGGACTGAGGGAATTAGTCCTGTAAATAAAGGAACCAGAGAGGGGGAGAGAAAGAGAGAGAAAGTGAAAGCTAGAAATACGTAGGTTAAGCAAATGTTAAGTGGAAGTAAAAGAGCAGACATGCAATACTTGGCGGCCTAAATAGATGTATCCATTTAATACTATGGCTACGCATTTCAGGTCTCCTGCCACGTCTTTACATGTGTGTGGTTTGGCTCTTTGTTTGATTGAAATCATGCTACACAGGGTTTCCCCTCCAGAGATTTTAAATTACAGTCGTACCCTGAATAACACATCATTCATACCACGCTCGTCCCTCAATTTATTTGTACCACTACATCAAATCAATATTCCCATTGAAATGAATTGAAATGCCATTAATCCATGCCAGCTACCAGAAAAATGTGGGTTTAAATTGCAGCTTTCGCGATTGGGAAATCACGTTTTATAAAACCATGATAATATTGCAAATGCACTTAACTGGTCAGCCCAACTTGGAAGTTAAGGTACCAAAGTAGTATAATACATATATGAATAACTTACCATAAGACAGATGTTGACTGTTTCTTTTATTGATTGCTTTCATTGTTTTATTGAATTTAATGAGGCAAAACCAGGTTTAGGGCGGTTGGCCATCTGCCTTTACAGGTTTGGCATATGGTGGCTATAGTCAATCATTGAAACCTTGCAACACCGTGCCGACAATACCTGCAGAAAGGAAAAGTAAGGAGAGTAAAGTTAGTGGAATGCATTCTGAATATATTATCACAAAGATGGAGGGAGAACCACTTGGAGTGTTTCATGGCAAATCTCCATGCCACTCTAGCCACAAGAGAAGCGTTACAACGAAATGTTTCATCTTTCATGTGACATTTGGAGCCCGTGTGAATTAATAAACTTGCACTCCAAGAGTGCATGGCACCGGTTCAGTGTTGTACCAGGAGCCATTTGAGATGTGATGATGTCAAGAACTCTGGAAGTAGCCCATGCAGTAGTTGTTCATCATCTTTATGGCTGTCCTTGATATCCCTTCACACTTTTTTACACACTCGGACTGGTGCAATTAATTGCCTTAAAGTAGTAGGGTGTAGGGTGGCATGGTGGGCGACTGGTTAGCACGTCCGCCTCACAGTGCAGAGGTGTAGTGTTCGATTCCGGCCTCCCTGTGTGGATTTTGCATGTGCCTGTGTGGGTTTTCTCCGAGTACTCTAGTTGTCGATATGTGCCCTGCGATTGGATGGGAACCAATTCAGGGTGTACCCCACCTGTTGCCCAAAGACAGCTGGGATTGGCTCCAGCATGTCCGCGGGTCTCATGAGGGTAAGTGGTGCTGATAATGCATGGCTGGATGGATGGATAGTCTGGTGTAGCTACCCCCCTCTGAATACCAATGACATCAATGCAGCACCCCAAGGATTTTTTTCATGCTCTCCGCACTTCCATTGAATTTGACACGTTATGTCACAAGTAATTTACTATGGTCTGAAGGAAGAAGATGATATTTTAAAAGGGGTGTGTTCACTTTCTCATGGGCACCGTAAAATGAAGCTCCTAAATTCCAACTCTTTGGATAAAAGTACATTTGACACATTTTTTTCTCTTAGAAATACATTATATCAATTTTACATTGAGTCCACTTCACTCACATATGCAGAAACAAACAGCATGCATCAAAGAAGATGTTCCCGAGTGAGGAGCCATATACAAGTCCCTGGTGTAGTTTGGAGCTTGCATGCCTGGCGCATTTCCTCTTGTCAGTGCTCAGAAAGTGAGTGACTGGTATTTCTCTGATAACCTATCTGGAATTTCCAAACATTGGTTTTGTGGAATAATATGTATCTAAATAGAGGTAATTTTACACACCCCTTTCGCTCGCTCTCCCTTTCTAGCACTTCATCATTTCACCACATAGCTCTGCATGTCATTCAGTGACTGTCATGCTGCAAACATGAGAAAGAAAAACAGATCAAACCTATGCATCAATTCTGGGGGGTTTCTGCCTTAAAATTGTGTATTGGGTCAATAATGGCCATTGGCGTCAATGTGAGGTTTTATGGTCGTCTCTCTAAATGCAACTGCCAGGAGGTGTGTCCAACTATCTGCGCAATCTCAGCTGAAATTCAGCCTTGTAAGGGTAACTATTATAGAAAAAACATGAAAGAGTGAAAATATGGGTAATCCGATAGAGTGCCTTCTTAAACGGGACTTTCCAGGTATCTGTCTGGAATACAAAATGTGCTCTCATGGCGTAATAATTGCATTGACCATCTTCACCACCCACTGCTACCCACCTCGGCTTCGCAGTCTCTTTCCTTGCTCTGTATTGATAGTAGTATCTATCTTTGTCCGACAGAGGGAAAAAAGCGAAGATGGGAGGATATTGATCGTTCTTCTCAGAGAGCTTCTAAGATCACCATTTCACCCATGTTGCCCATGTTCTTCTCAGACATAGCCTCTAGTCATTTTTTTATTTCTTAAAGAGGTTTTATAACTTATCCTCATCAGGAATATAGATTGAATTTGATATGTAAACATTTTCAGGCGGACTAAGAAAATAATCAGGAGATTAGATACTTGGCCAACTTGATATTCATTGTTTGGAACATGAAAACAAAGTAGCTGGGAGCTTTTTTTGGCAGGATTTCATATTGGGTCATTATGCAGCCGGGAAATAACTAAGCAGAGGCCATTTCATTATTTATTGATAGTTGTGCAAGAAGATAGAGTTGAAGTGAGGAAACTGTAAGTGCAGGTCACATTTGCATGATAAGTAAGTGTGGCTTGGCACTACGGATTGACGGTGCTTCCTTTCCATGAGCAGTAATGTCATTCACCCAATCAAATTGACACCATTTCTGCCTCGCAGCAGGTCTGACTTCTACTGATTTTTAAACTTAGGTTAACTATTCACATGGCTGTGACATTCTTTGATGTATTATACCTTTTGACAAAGGAGGATGGATAGCGTTGGAAAAGATCTTGTATCGTTTTTCACTATGGTAAAAAAGAAGGTCATAGTAGAGAAAGAAAGAAAGTAGGTAAACGTAATTATTTTGATTCCCTTTTCTGTCCACATGCAACACGCACTATGTCTTAGCCTTAATACAATATTTCCAGTGAGCGGCTCGGCAAAGCACCACCATCCCTCCGGCCAGAGTCTGGAAACGAAACGCAGTTGATGTGTCATACTGAGCTCTTCAAATATTCCACAAACAGAATTATTTGTGTGTAGAAGGATGCACATTCGTCATGTTTTTGCTATGTGTGTGTCGAAAGGCTATGTTTGAGAAGCAGTGATGCAGAAAGGTTTCAGTGCCAGGTGTTCTCTCCATTTCTAAGCATTGCATGGCCTCCTATAGAATGTTCTCGACTAATTAGATGCCAATTAACAATAGAGTGCTGCTGTGATCCGTATGCCGTGGAGGGAAATAGAGGCTTGACATGCTGACACGTATTGTCTGCGCATTCTTTCATGTGTACTTCTCTCTTTTCTGGGGTTGCTGTGTTTGCTCACAACAAGAGGAGAGACATCAGCAGCTTTCCTCTGATTACACACTAGTATCACTGGAGCCAAAGATGCTTGTGTGTTTTAATTGTAAATGGGTCCTCCGAAAGCTGGCCACCCGTGGTTTCCAGCTCTTGTTTCCACTTTTGTCCTCCATGATTAGTCAAACCATTTAATTCTCACTGTTGTGTCCCAGATGATTTGATTTGCTTCTAATTACAGAGCATCTCATTTAAATAAAAGACAGTCTTCCACTGGGCTTGCACACTACTCAAAATTATCACAAGCCACTAAATAAATTTCTGAAGTTAATTCAGGAATAAAGCCACTGCGCCTGATGTCACGCAAGGCTTGTGTATATCTCACAACACTTCAGCATATTTCATGAGACGTGAGATTAGTGAGGGCCTACAGGATTAGCTCCACGAGGCTTGGTTTGTCAATTCGTCGGCCTTGATACTCATCATCAAAATTTAATCCGAGAACACATTTTTGCTTTTATTTAAATAGCAATTTACTTCTTTTTAAGGTTGTATGGCTGTTGTGAATATTAATAATAATAATATAATAATACATTTTATTTATAAGCGCCTTTCAAGACACTCAAGGACACTTTACAATCAGGAACAAAAAAATAAAACACAATACGGGTTGAGCAGCGGCAGCCAAACGCGCCAGCGTTCACTCAACCCGGAAGTCGGAAGAAACCACAGGGGAGCGAGAGGGGGGGGGGGGGGGGGGGAAACCACGCTCGAACTATCCTCATTTTGAGGATAGTTTGAGTTAGGCAAAAAAACTCCTGCACAAGCATATGACAATTACGACAGGTCACAAGACATGAACAATGAAGGCGGTGATACAAGGGAGTGTATGCGCATGCGTGTGATTGTCTGGTTGTGTGTGCGTGTCAGGCCGCAGCTGCTACGTCAAGGTCATCTCATGGAGACAGTCCTGGCTTATCAGTCAATGGCCGAGAATGAGGGGGTGATGGTAGGGCACTAGCTTCCATGCGTACTTTCATCAGGGGAAGGTCGAGATAACAGATGTTGTTTTCGGTAGCAGGCTGCCCAACAATTTGAGACAGCCTTGAAGTCCGTGGCTTGTGTCTCTTAAATGGCGTCGATCAGCCAAATCCGCGATTTCTTTCAATATTTGAGCACGAATTCCAGTATTCTCCAAGTTGTTGCCCATCTTGCAGTGCCGCTCCAAAGCCGCATCAGTTTGCGGTTGAGCACAGTCTGAGTCTGAGTGTTGGACATCCGCACTTTGTCATCCTTTGACCGGCAGCCTCTTCCAATAGAGCCGCTGCTGTCGGTTGAATTTTTCGATAGATCAGGAACCTGCTAACACCAAACAGCAGCATACCTGTTATCAGAAGGCCGATAATGTAGATGTCTTCCACATCCTCAACGGACAGTGTTGACAGGCACACCATTCTCCACCTCCTCCAGGGATCTAGGGTGTACCCAGCAGCAAAAGTTCCCCGAGGGGCAAGTAGGCTCCCCACTGCATGCTCTTCTCGTCAAGAAAATTTTGTCGATGGCATCGAGAGACCAGCCAACCAATTCCATGTTTGTTTTTAGGATGAAAATACGACAGGAGGCTAGGAAAAGTTAGACACAGACAGCACATGGACTGAGTGGCGAGCAGGGAAGGGTGGGGGTGGGGGGACAGGAGCAGAAAGCAAAAGCGTCCACCTTTGTTGAGAGCCAAGCAAGAAAAGTTACTTAAAATGTCGTAATACAGTCAATAAAGGTACTGCGATGAAGAGTTTGCCCCTGACTACCCATCCAGCATCCATTTTCTCATGCTCATCCTGTTCAGAGTCATGAGCCGAAGCCTGTCCCCAGTGATTTTCGGTGAGACATGGGCTACACCTTGGACTGGCTTTCAGTCAATCACAGGACACATAGAGAGAGAAATTAAATAATATTCCAAACTATGGGAAAAATAGTGTTTCTGTTTTAAAGATTCTCTCCATCCTGATGTATCACAAATACTGTCTTTTAGGTTCCTGCATGGCAAGATGAAGAGGAGATAGTGGCATTGTATCTGTGGAGAAGTGCTTATGCACTTAAAGAGAGCCTTTTGGGTGTCATTTAATGCTGGTTTCCACTTCCTGCCTGTCTAAAAGCACAAAAAGCAGTAATGGCAGGAAGAGAGTCTTGCCTCCAGTGCTCTATTATTCACATGGTGGATCATGGATTGGGAAGGCTGTGAGGTTATAGAAGGTGACTCTTCATCAGACCACATTGCCTATTTTGGTGTCTGGCTGCACAGAGACAACGTTTCTGAATGCTAACCTGGAACATCCTAATAGGCATACATCTGCAGATGACACGCAACAAAGTAGACTTGTACAGTATAATTTTACTTCTGTCTCTCATATTTTCAGCCCCATTCAGTCACGAGGGGGAACACTGCACTGCATCTTTAATTCATAAGCACAACGTTTCTTTTTCTGCTGAGACTCCCAAAATACAATTCAGAACAATTTTCAACATCCTATTAATTAACTGCAAGCTCAAGTCATCCCCCTGAGGCCTGGCTGGCTCGAGCTCGCGACCCTATTGTTTGTGTGTTTTCCTCAACAATTCCATGTCTCTGGAGTGTCTTCCTGAGGTTGGAAGGCTCAATCAAACTGAAAATTCTGAGTTCAAGACAATGCCCAATGGAGGGCTTATCGTTACTTTTAATTGTAGGACACAAAATTTACACTCATATTCACACCAAAGGACAATAATGATAAGTTGAGATGAAAGGATCAAGTTTTTGATTAATGGGCAGTGTGACGGCGGCAGTATTCCGTCATCTCCCATTGTTTGGGGTTTTATTTTTTCCTCTAAATTCAAACACAAAGTGCTAGCTTGTCTATGTTCATCTCCTTATGCTGTTTTCAGCTTTTGGTTGATAACAGATTCAAAACAACACTTACACAACACAACACAAACAAAGGCAACGCTTGATTAGAGTGTCAGTGTTTACGCGGAGAGTGATAGTTTAGCTATTGCACTTATTCTAACGGGGCCACGTTTGATATATTTGCAGCTAGAATCAATATTGTGGGGGTTGTAGTCACTTTTAAATTACACTTGAGAATGTTATTTGCCAAATGTCACAGCCCATACAACTCAGTCAGACAAAGTGGATGTCTGTCACCACAAATGGAATCTTCACTGTCTAAATAGGGCAGCAAAGAGAAACCTTCATTTAATGCTGCTAATCCAGTTGTAGGACGCAAGCAGCTTCACTTCTACGGTAAATAAACTTTGCAATGGCTACCACAAATTAATGACTAAAACATATACAGTATAGTTGCAGGTCATTTAAATTGCCTTCACTTATGTTATTGTCCTTTCATTATTGCATGAATAAGACAGTGCTGTTTATTTTAGGTGTTGATAAAATATTAACTAACAGGTATTCATCTGATCCTTAACGTGTGAAAACCCCTCACACATCATACTTAAAATCCCATAATAGAGGCAGATGAGCTGACTTAATCACAAGTTTTAATTTCTCCCATGTTGCGCCTACAAATGAAGTCATCAGCGGAAAATAAGCTTTCACCTTCTCTCAACAAAACAAAATGACTCATTTTCTGCTAATAAAAGGCAATATGTGACATTTGACCCAATGAACTTATTCTACAGTGAAACTCCTCTACAACGAAATCATGTTTGCAGCAAGACATTTTTCACAACTGGGGGTTTTTCACTGTAGCAAATTTGAAACAGGAAAGTGGGAATGATGCCACCTCAGATTTGGACAAACAGAAAAATAGCGCATTTGAGGTGGTGACAGATGACCAAAGGAGCCTTGTGACCACTGCAGACAAAGCTTTTGGAGTGTCAGACATTTGAATCTCTCACGTGGGTCCATACTCGCTGTCCATCATTCCATCTCAAGATTGACTCACAGCTAGTTGTCTTCATTAATGATGCTGTATAAAGATGGTGGAGGAGGATTTTGAGTGAAAAGGTATTCAAGCGATTCTTTGATGAGGAGTTTTCTCTTAAAGCTTGGTTCGGTGTTCTGTAGCAGCACAACTAACCATTCTACTGAGACAGCATTCATGACTAAAAGTGCGACCTTGATTATTGTCATTTTGCTTCTAGAAGGGTAGTTTGGATTTTTGATTGTAATATCATCTTTCTTGCAAAACCTCTTCATCTGCAAAAGAGAAAGACCATTCAACAGAAAGTATTTTAGAGCCATGATAGCATCCATTGATGCATACAAATAGTGATATATTGTCATATTTATCCTTGGATGTATGGTGGTGCTAGTACACTGGTCTTTCACGTATGATATTCTGTTTGTTTTTTATTTTTTCCTGACCCGACCGGAATCATTCAGATTTTAAAATAAAAAGTACAATGTTTTGTTCATTCATATTACTGACTTCCTACTGTGAAATGCTTTTTTTCATTTGACTGATTTGACAGATTATTTTCACAGCTGACGTGATATACAGTATGTCAATTTAAAATGTGCTTGTCTATAAAGATCATTAGAAAGTACAGTGAAAACACATGATATTCTTGTTTCAATGGTTTTGCACCTATAATCACAGGACATATCATGTCCCCACAGTATTTAACACAAGTGAATATACGACACTTACTAAATTACGAATGCTCAGATTTTATCGACACTATCAGAGAAACCTTCAATTAACAATGATAGTTGGATTGGTTGTCGCTTTGGTACCCCTCCCGTGGGATTACATAACATAAAATACTACATGCACACACCATGTTATGGCAGTTTATTTCTTTTACTTTGTATTTGGAGAGACATTGCCACATTGTATTTGTCACTTGCTTCTATTCTGCAAAGGTATCTTCTTAAACGCTATGATACAACGGCCAGAAGTACTGTAGCACAGGATAGGGAAGCCATAGATTTGCCATGTCATGAAAGATGAGTGAGATGGAAGGCTTTGAGACCAAGGCATTAATGTCAGCTAGCAAATATAGCTCAAGGATTGGAGTGCTCCTGGCCACATGGGATGGATATGGTGGTGTCAGCCCAACGTATGCCAGCCCTGGTGGATGAGTTAAAGCAAGTCGTCAGTCACCACGGCTCCCGTTTCCCCTTATAGATCTGGCCTCATATCAGGTGGAGTCTTTTCTTTGCCTGCATATCCACAGAAAAAACAAAAAACTAAATTTAAAGACGCAGGACCAATGGCTACCTCTCTCCATCCGTGTGACCAGGAAAAGGTTGTGTGCATATATTATCACACTAATCATCTTCTAAAGACTACAGAGGTCGTTAATGGCATCGTGTGCATATTTATTAACACGATAAAAAGGTTGGCACTGGGCCACAAAATTAACCTGTTGTCAAAAAATAATTATCTGTCTGCTCCCGTGATTAAGATGCGTTCAAGGTACCACCCTTTCTTCCATTTCTGTTAATTGAAAAAATATATATATTTCAGTCTAATTGCTTCACAGCAATATGTGTAAATACGAAAAGAAAGAAGGCTTGCTGTGTGGAGTAGTGAGTGAAACTGTGCAAATGTATTCAAAATGAAGCAAAATGTAACTGAAGAATCTACTGGTCTTCTCTAGCAAATAGCTGAAGGTAAATTAAGGGTGACAACAGTGGAAAGAAGAGGTTGTTTATTTATTTGTTCTCTTTACGTTACAAATAGAAAAAGGTAATTTCAACTGAATATGCTTCTTGTAGCTTTCCCAGCCACTATTGTGGGTGGGTTGCGTCAGGAGGGGCAGCCATGCGAGTAACTCGCTGCATCGATCCCTGAATAAAAGGGACTAAGCCGAAAGTTAAACAAAACACGCTGCTTATAACTGAAATCATATTTGGAGGTCCAGTATGTCAATAGAAATAGGGCTTGTGCCTACTGCCTACTCTGCTCTCGATCAGTGGGTTTTTTTTTTTTGCCCCACTGACCGGTTTCACGGAAATACATTTTGACGGACCAGTATTCAAATATTCAACTCACCCAGTACGCCAGGACAAGGACTGTAGTGGTAATGCGGGGGTGACTGGATTCATGTGCTTCTCCCAATGGGCATTTGTTGTCAATTCAACGTCAATATGACAGCAAAATCCAATCCTCAACATCAAATGGATGTCATATTGATGTCACGTGCCCGCTGGTGTTCTCTTCAACGAGCAGGTACCATCTTCGGGTGATGTCTATTGCTTTTCGCAGTTGTTGGTGAGCATCAGAAGCAAAGAGCAAAGAAAAAGTCAGCTGGTACCAATATAATTTCCCCAAAAGTATATCAGATAAATGCTGTAATGGCCGACTTACAGTGTCTCTTTTATCCATTTAAAAAAAGATATGTTTGTTTCCATCTGTGTGGCCATGATGGTTAAGGTTGTGGTTTAAAGAAAAACATTTTAAAAAAGGAAGACGGTGACAGTGGAAATAGGTTTGATAGCTCTCTTTTACTTTTCATTTCTTATTTAATGTGTGTATTCACTGTAAAAAAAACCCACACATTTTAATTTTGAGAAGCTAAAATAGTAATTTAAGTAGTAAAAACGGCATCCAAAATTGAAGTGCAAAATAATGTTTAATCTTCCCTTGATGCTTGACTCACGACTGCCTCTTTAGTGCCAAAAAGGAAACATGCTTAAATCAACTGGAGAATACGTGCAAAGACAGATACGACAGGGAATCAGCCATGAAGGTGCATAAATGACCAACCGAAATCAATGGGCGAATCTGTGCAGATAGAAAAAGACACCCCTGTGCGCTTTTTCCCTCGTACACATGGGAGAATGTGGCTCCTATGCAATGGTTACATCTATTTACAGGATTACATATGAGTTATATCAGCAGTGCATTGTTTAGCCAGCAGATTTCTCAAGCAAAGTGTGATAAAAAGTAAAACCTAGCTAGAAAAAAAAAAAACCACCAGCATGAAAATACCCTTCATGTATTTAGTTGTCCACCTCAGTGCGGTTCATAACAAAATGGGGTGGCTGAGTTCTGATGTTAAAACATATCGGACCTTGATCCAATCGAGCTGGCAGACGAACCAATCAAGTTTGACCTTCAATAGCATCATCGTGACAAGAGATGGGATTCTTGTGGTTTATCATAGAAACATTTAGCATGTTATGCACTAGCAACACATCTTCCTTATCATTTGTGGACAATACATTGCAGAAAACTAAATGCAGTTGATCAGGTTGTTTATTGTTTGACGGTAGTCTGATAGTTTGTCCAGACATTTATTCATCATGTCAACGATCACTATTTTGCACTATGTTGTGTTTATTAGTGGTATTTACATTGGTATTAACATTTATGTTTGCATTTTTGCAACCAATAAGACAAGAGAGTGATGTCACGTCATCAGGAGGGTAAAACAAACAAAACTCAAGATGGTCTTAACCCAGTTTATATTCCCTACTGGTGAACAATCCAATGCTTGATGAGTTCTGCTTCGCCACGATGGCAACAGAGGCAATCATCAAAAAAAGCGATACGACTATAAACACTTGGCCGCCACAAGTCAATTATCCCTGCGGTTATTTTTTCCCTCCCACGTCCTGCTTGAAATCCAAAAAGTTTGCTCAACCCACCCAACCAAGCCATAAGGAAATAACCAGCCATTATCTGCTAAGCTTTTGCTTTTATGGCTTTTACAAAACGGCATGAGGCAAAGATGGAGATTATCAACCCCTCATTCTACTTTGTGAGCTGAAATACACAACTCCTCTTCATACAGATGCGGTATTCATGATGCATCCTTGAGCAAGCATTTCATAGTTCGCACGAAAAATGAGAAGAAAAGTAAATATACAGTGCAGTCTAACATACTTGGACTCTTTCGTAATGGAAGGGCTTTTTTTTTTTTTTCCCCACTCCAAAATGTCCCTTGGGAATGTGGACACAGAGAATGTTGATATTCAAAAGAACTGCATAGATCCCTGAAGTGCTCTTCAGATTCCTCCTCAATGTCAGTATATTTTCCCCAACAGTCTTTAGATTAATACACCTTTGCTGGGCCAACATAGTGTAGAAACATTGATCGCCTCAGGAAATGTTCATTTTAATGGAATTGAATAAAGAGCACTTGTGTCACTACTGTGGGGGGTGGGGGGGAGACATCCCCAAAGCAGCACTTTCGTTTAGCAGAACAGCAGGCCTAAATTCAGTGAACATTTGTCAGTGTGTGAAATGTCTTATGTGAGGATTTTATAAAGCCATAGTAAATTAAACCATCTCAATGTGATTGAAATCATGTTACAGAAATTAGTTTCTACACTAATTAACCAAAAATGGAATACTGTGGTTCAGGAAACACACACCTCGGTGAATGTTTTCCTTGGAGCCAAAAGTCTGACAAGGCAACATTTGATCAATCGTCTGTGTGTTTGCATTCATATTGATATTGACCAAATCTAATGGAAAAGTTAGAATGATTCAATATCACTAATGACTTTGGGATACACGGTTCTCAATTTTGTTTTTTGTTTTTTAATATCGCCTCGTGATTCCTCTTTAAGATTCATTAGAAATGTTAATTACAACCATACAAAAAACTGTCTCTTAAACCCGTCGAATAGCATGACAATGGTTATAGTAATGCAATAATTTTATTTCATTAGCCTGGCCGTTAAAGATGATTCTGATCCTAAGATGAAAAACACAGTGGACACAGCTTAACTTTCCTAGGAGGAATAATAGTGAAGAGCACTGTAAAATGAAGTCATTATCACCTTTGGATAGCAGGATTCTGTTGTGTAGGAGGGTGTGGGAAGGTAAGGTGAGACTGCAGGGCAAAGAGAGGTGGAAGCAATGAACATTATCCGAATTATAAGGTCACACCTGCTGTTGCCTCTTGTGGTTTAATTGTCAAGGTACAGTTTTAGTGTGTCTAACTAGAAAGTTGAGCCCAAAGTAGCAGGAATATGATTAGATAGTCTGAATCGACTTGGGTGCGATCGTTGACTCATATGAATTAAAAATGAGAAAGAAAGACAACAAAAAAAATGTCTGGAGTGCACTTTGCAATTTTGGATGTTGAAGAAAAAGCAAAGGTCAGAAAGAACACAAATGGTGTGAAAATAAACATTTTGGATTTGCCAGTTAGATTGTTCACTAAAAATTGAAGCTGTTTAATTTTTCAGGGAGACACAATTGGCACGCAAAATAACACAATGAAAACCAAATAAATTAAAGCATTGCCATAGAAATAGCATTCACATAAACTCAAAATATTGTCGGGTGACAAACTCATACAATAGGTGCAGATGATTGTTATTTATGTTGCGTCTGTTGAGCATGCGCGAATATAATGAGAGGTGGCTATCCTGAGTGCTTTCCTTTGCAAAGAAAATGCATATTTTTGGAACCAATAAAGTCCCTGTATTTATTGTATGTGCATGTATTTAATAAGATCATGTGAAATGTAATAAATTGCACTTTAAATCTTGAACGAGTGATAATCTGTGCCCTTTACATTTCACCAACTCTTAACACTCATGCATGGACAATTTGTCAAAATATTCAACATACATGTACAACCTTGAGTGGTGACTGTAAAAGGGCAGATTTGCATTTCTGCTAATACTGTAAAGCAATATACTGTAGTCACTGTGGATGTTTCTGAGAAATACTTTGTTGTAAAAAAAATTTATGACAAAATCTGACACATATTTTTCGACAGCCAGTGATAATACAGTATGCACTGCACTAAGTTTTAATATTTTATTTCCGAGTGCCTCAATGAGTGTGCCAATAGGGTAATGGCACTAAGCCCAAATGAGAGTCAAAATCAACAAAATGACCAGCATTGCAGTTACTGTGAGCCCATAACAAAGTTATCTTCATTTGTCAAGCTCAGTAAATGTCATTAAAGGGTAAGAGGGTCTTTCAATCTCTTCTGCCAAGTCGGCTTTGATCATATGGCTTGTTGCCGTGAAGGTCTATATGTCTTCAGTTTTCCTATTTGTGCTCAGCTAACAGGGATTAGCACGACAACTCAGAGTTGACCATGAGCGGAATAGATGGCAGATTTGTTTCAAGTTAATGAATCACATCTGACAAAGACCAGTACCGGTACACCTCCGCTGCACCTCCTCTACTGCTTTCAGGTCCTCAGTAGAAAAAAAAAAGACATACACTTGATTGATTAAATAGTGTTTTATTCTGACACTTACAAATGATCGTACATATGGGCATCATCTGGCACAGTCTGTGTAACATGTGGCGTGTAATAGACTTTTCATCATCAACTGATTGGCTTTCTGACTTGGATAGTGAAAAAGTAATAAGTTTATGTTTTTATGTTCTTCCATCTATGCTTACATTCTCATGCATTTTAATGCCGTACAGTGAATCTTTTAGATGAATGTGTGTTCAGAGTCTCAGGATCAAGTTCAACGAATGCACTTTTTTTTTTCCTCTCAATAAAATGTTCCCATTTTGAGGAAAATTGGAAGGAAGAAACACATTTGGGACTTGAGCTCATTCAAATGATATGGTGGGAATTTATTCTCTTCGCTTTGCTGCAATCTATCAAATTCTCTTGCTTTAAACAGTACATGCAGATTCCTTATCTTGTGCAGAGTAGTTTAAAATATTTCCCCTTTTTCTTTTTGTCTGCATTTTATTGCATTTCTCGTTACAGATACAACTGGGAGGAAATTGCTTATGAAGTCATATTCATGGTGTAAGAATGCCAAAGATTTTGAATATACAAAGAACAATTTTATTTCTCATGTCTTACTCTCTTGAAAATTGCAACTATTAATTCAAATGTTATGTTAAATTCACTCGAGCACAAACACCGCCTGCAAGGGTCATTGACTTGTTCCAAAACATTCAAAATGTTCAAATACCTTTGAATTCTAATGTTTGGTTTATATGTACCGTATATTCCACACTATAAGGCGCACCTTCAATGAATGGCCTATAGGGCACACCGCATTATAAGGCGCATAGGATAGAAGCTACAATAGTGGCCGAGGTTGTGTTATGCATCCACTAGTGGGAGCTACGCTAAAGGAAATACAATACAATACAGCTTTTTTTAGATAGAGCTTTCACAACTGCTGCAGCTGTAACAAAGCACTTTACAGAACATTTAAAATACAGTCAAACCTCTGTTTTCGTCCATAATCCGTTCCAGAAGGCTGTTCGAAAACCGAAATTGTTCGAAAACCGAAACCACGCTCTTTTTAAAATAAAAATGTTTACCGAACACGTCTGCTAACAATGGAAAGCAACACGAGGAAGCATCACTTCCTCGTCTAGCCGAGGAAGCATCACTTCCTCGTGTAAGGAAGGCGCGAGGAGTCGAATGTTGCATTCAAGTGCGCTCAGTTTGTTCGAGAACCGAAATGTGTTCGTCATCCGAGGCATAAAAAACTCGAAATTTTTGGTCGAAAACCGGATTGGTTGAGAACCGAGACGTTCGAAAACCGAAGTTTGACTGTACTATGGCCAAGAAATCAGAATATTGATCCATATACAAGGCGCATCGGACTATAAAGTGCATTGTCGGCTGTGGCATATGGCCGTATAGTGGTTGGTTGAGTGACGACTCACACCTCTTACGCCAGTTTAGTAAAGACCCTTGTCAAAGAAGGTTGTCTTCTCACGTTTTTCGGACACAATATCGGCTTTTGAGAAAATTGAATGCTTTTAGGTGCCCGTAATAGTGTGGAAAATAAGGTACTTCATATGTAGGAAACAATGTGCTTGATTCTAGACCAAGCCATTTTGACTTCTAATCCTTTTACATATTCTATGTTTCTTTTGATTAAACTAGAAATACCGTCATTACACGTATTACACTTTGATGGATATTTCAGTGTTGTTCACCATGATTTAAAACTTAAAGGGCAAATGACTGTGTCGTGTGTGTGTGTGTGTGTGTGTGTGTGTGTGTGTGTGTGTGTGTGTGTACGTGTACGCTTTCATGTGCTCATGTGCGTGGATCAAATTTGTCTTTGACATTGCCAATGACATTGAAAAAATGGCCCTGCTGTAGTTGTGCCCTTCAAACTCTTTGCTCACATCCACTGCATAGCCTGACTCACATTAACATCTTCCAAAATACTGCAGTATTCCAGCCATGTTCCCTGAATCCCACAGGCATGCACGGTGTAAGAGGTAAATGGTTTAACCCCTTTGACCACGTCCCTTGCTGCCCTGCTTTTGAAACGCTCCCGGTGCACGTCTAATTACTGTCTCATCATCTTCCATTTATGTTGGATTGATTCACTTCATCTTCTGACGCCACAAGGGAAATATTGTTATGGTTTGTGTCATGGAAATTGTTCCATTACTGCACTGGCTGATTTTAGATGAAAGATCTTGAACTAAATCAACCCAGGCCTTGTGACTAAGCCCCAAACGGGTCCCCTGCCCTCTTTGACTTGCCAGTACCTTCTATATATAACTACCTCAATCAGCTCACAGGCTGGTTGGACTTCAGCTGACCTTACTCCATTTTTTTTTTTTTTTTTGAGCGAGAGGGAATCAGGGTCTGACTAACTCAGTTTGTAGGTTGCACGCTCTCTTTGATGAGTTAATTGGTAGAAAAACAATGCCCAACGTTAAATGGAAACAATCCTGTCACCTCTGTTTAGTTGGACTGGATTGCTGGTATTTACATTTTTGGAAAATGTACTTTCGAATTTCACATTTTTCAAGTTGCTTTGAAAACAAAGAAAAAAAAATCAACAGTAAGCCATCATCCGGCTTGTGTTTCTATTGCAGGTGGTGAGGGTAGAATCAATCTTAAATACTTTGACATCATTACCAGACACCGTGTCACCCAGAGGATCTGCACATGTGAACAGGAAAATTGTGATGCTTCTATTCTTGCAGACCAAATGTTCAGTGTTACATTTTTTTTTTTTAATCAGTCAATGAGTTGCTTGAGCTGTGCCCACACAGCTGAAGCATTGAAGTTGATTTCTTACACACATAGCCTTGACCACTTCACTATGTCTGCGAGAAGTGGATGAACAGCCTGCTTAAATCATAGCACGGGCAAGGAGTCTGCTGTGTGTGTATAGAAATGCTGGCTTCTATTAATGATGAGGGAATGATGCTTCTTTATTGTTAGCGCGCTTGCAGCCTAAACATGGTTGGAAAATGTTTTTTTTTTTTATGGGACACTGTTAGTCATTGTAGCTCAGTCAGTCAGTGCATTGGGAAGTCTTAAGTTGTTAGCCTTTCTTGTTTTTTAGCGTTTGCACAGCAGCATTGATTTTATTATAATTCTGTAACTTAACATTATTAATTTGCACGATAAAACAAAATGTGATAGGATGTGAACCATGTGAACCATATAAAAATAGACGCACCACTTTTTTTTTTAATTAAAAAAAAGGGTTATTTGAACTTTCATTTGACCAATCAACAGAGCCATAGACAACTCCAATTAACCCCACCTTTTTATTTATTTGGGGGGGCGGGGGAGCGTAGTAGTAAAAAAAAATGTTCCTCTGGGTATTTTGAGAAGATCCTCGGTTTATAAATGGACAGACATATCTGGTCTGGTGGTAATAAACCACTTCAGTTATATTTCATTTGACTGTTTTAAGTTATGACACTCATCAGTCACAAATATTAACTGCAATCAGTCATCTTTATTCCCATCTTAGTGTAAATTACTGTGCCGTGCTCAAACTGTATAAATTTGGGTTGCGTCGCCACCGTAGAAACAGAACTTGCAGTAGTCATCACGATTTATCTGCGGGGACCTTAAAGAAATGATGCAGTCATCAACTGTCAGCTACCGTGTACAACTTGCAGCTTCTCCCCATCCCAGTTTGCATTTAAATGACTCGCTGTCATTGTGAAAGAAGACCTCACTGTGACAGAAAGTCACATGGAAGGTTTTGAATTACTCACGCAATTTTTTTTCGAGATGTTTGCTTCTGCAAAACTGACCTTAGTTAGCCCCCTGACTCTGACGTGGACCACAGGCATGCTTAGCAGATCTTGTATCAGCCAGGGGCCCACAATATTCCCACAAGGACACTGTTGACCAAATCAACTGCAAAGGCACGACTCATGGCCAAAAATATCGCACTATTCCCAGAGGCAGGAAGAACTAAGTCAGAGTTTTACATACACGGCACACATACATGAGTCAGAAATAAACAGTAAATGAACCTGATGTTGATCTGATCTGCTGCTGTACGTGACGTCACATGTGACCTATCCTACAGCCCTGCCGTTAACCAACATCTCACCTTGCACATGGCCGACCAGGACTACCGTATTTTCCGGACTATAAGTCACAGTTTTTTTCATAGTTTGGCCAGGGGGTGCGATTGATACTCTGGAGCGACTTATGTGTGAAATAATTAACACATTCTATATTTGACATGTTATTTTCACATTAAACCGCAAGAGGGGGCTCTAGGCCTGTGTTGATGCTTTCCACATTGACAAAAAAAAAAATACTGTACCTACGATGACTCTGACGTCAGCAAAGTAGAAGAGGAAGAACCGCCTCTTCTACCTCCGAAGACAGCAGAGTTGCGTAAAAGTGACAGAGGATGAAGATTTCATTGGATTTAGTGATTTGGAGTGACACTGATGGTTTGGTAAACTTCGCATGATCATTATGCTACAGTTATCTGAATAACGCTTAATATGTTACGTGAACATACCGGGAACATTCTCAGTTCATTGTTTATGCGTAATGTAACATTAGCATATCGTACTCTTATTCAGCCTGTTGTTTTATTTTTATTTTTATTTGCCTTCAAAGATGACATGTCTGTTCTTCATGTTGCGACTTATACTCCAGTGCGACTTGTGTTTTTTTTTTTTTGTTATCTTTATTATGCATTTTATGGTTGGTGCGACTTATACTCAGGAGCGACTTATAGTCCGGAAAATACGGTACTTACTGAAGCCCCTTTTTTGCCTTCCGCTGAAGCCATGATATTTCTAGCTTACTTCTGGGATGCACTTCAGCACTGACACTAAGTTGTCCCTCATAAAAGGTACATTCCACCTTGAGAGTGGGAATGGTGTCTCTGCTGAAGAGAATGTCAGAAAGGACAGGGTGGAGGTGTAAAGTTTCACACATAATACTGTACTCACTTGACCTGTTTTATTATGTTGTATGTCTAACCAGTCGATGGCGCTGACAGCGTCGCACGTCATTGTCTGATTGTTGAATGGTGTGTAAAAGTGCACAGAGTTGTCGTAATATACTGCCTTGGCTGGACCAGGTGTGACAGTTGTGATGTGGATATTTTGTACAATCGGCGTATTGTGGAAGAAAAACATACAAAAATAGGGTCAGAAGTTGAGAAGGTTGAGTTATTTGCTTCTGACTTTTTGTGTGGGCTCTGGGGAATTGAGAGATTCATCTTTTGCAAAATAAATATTCCTGTGGAAAATCCAATTATAACTTAGATAGACTCACTGCTAATAGGAATACCAGGAATTGGTAAATTGATAGATAAGCAGCCCTTGTGGGCATTCGTAATGATTTTTGCTCTTCCAGAGTTAGACTTTGGCTGCATCAGAACCATCAGATCGTTGCAATATTTCAAGGCTGGTTAAACAAAATCCTTTTTTTTTTTTTCAGCCAAACTTAGGAGGTGTGGAGACAAAGGTCACTGGTTTGAAGAAGCAGCTGTTTATTAATAAATTCTCATGCCATTGGTTGACAAAATTAGGAGCCAGGTTCTTGGAGTTTATTGAAGCTTACTACATACAGTATTTGATTACTGTGACATGACTTTGTCCCACTTGCGCTGTCGCCGGTTTGAGCCCTTCGGTTGGCTCCATCTCAAGTAGTCGCACTTTAAAGTGAAACAATGATCATGCAAGTTATTTTGGAGCAAGACATCACTGTTTGTTTGTACTCAAATCCACTGACTGGAAAAAAGGAAAGGAGAAAGTCCTGCAGGGTGAAAGTAATTCATATTTCAGGACGCTTGACTTAACGTGATAATCACCTGTGTGTGCTGGAGAGTGACGCAAACTGCTTCTTTCGCCAAACTAGCAGTCAAGTGTGGCTGTGTACAGAAACTGCAATACACCAAATAGCAACGTGAAACTAATACTGCCATCTCTGAATGGTCTGTAAAGTGTGAAAATGCATGACCGGATGTCCTCATTCTGAAAGGGAGCATCTGAAATAAGACCTTACCTGTGCCAATGTGCTCGCATTACTTTAAAATCAACCTAGTGCCCTATCACACTGCTGTAGTATGACAAGAAATGAGTAAGGTACAGTCCTCGCTCATTCCCTTTGCAATTCATACTTTACATTTTAATGCAAAGAACTATTGGGAGGCTGGATTTATTTTCACACAGCTTTCTTCTCTGACCTGCATTGTGTTAGCCTTTGTTGGATTTTATGCAATAGTTTATTCCAGTGATTACCAACCAGGGTGCCATGACACATTGTGTGCGAGATTGTGAAGAGTGTCGCGGTAAATTGTTCAATTTCACTTAATTTGTATCCCCAAAAAAGTCCTCTACAACGAAACAGACATGGGCGAAAATACCCCCTACTGTGAAAAAATCTTCATGCATTAACACAATTCCCACTTTCCTGCCCCCCATATAACGAAAAAAAACCCTGTTGCGTCATACGAAATATTTTTCTCTGCTCTTGCCTCACCACGAGATTCACTACAACGAAGTCTAATCCAACAGCGACCTCCACTGCTTCGTTCGGAAACGGCAACAGCAACCACCACACTGGTTTACACATGCGCAGTAGTCCAGGAAGTATTTCAAAATAAAAGACATTATCCAAGTAATTGATGTAAGTGAAAGTGAATGCTGATCGTAAATTTTGCAATTTCTTTCCCTTTTTTTTCTTTCTACACTGACTATATGAAGTGTCAAATAAGTGTATGCTCATACTTATGCACTATTGGAATAAAAATAAAGAGTACAGTTTGTGTGTTTACATCTGAGATCAAATTTGCTACAGTGAAAAACCCCCTGTTGTGAAAAACATCTTGCTGCAAAAATGATTTCATTGTAGAGAAATTTCACTGTAATACTAATTCTAGATTTTTTCCGTTGGCTACGCAAGCAATGTGGAGTAACAGTTAGAATAAGGGTTGGAAGATAAGGACCGCGAAGAGAGAACATTTGCAGATAATTGACGTCCAGTGCATGGGGAAAACAAAAACCTGATTTGTTTTTTCTTAAATATTCCAAAGACACTGATAAACACTGAATATTTGTTTTCCATGAGAGACAGTGAAAAAAGGGAGGGGGAGGAATGGGGGGGAATAACATTTTCAATAAATTATTTTTGTTTTAAATTGTGCTCATATCCTAAACCACGGGTGCCGAACCACAATTCGTCAGGCGTCCATTGCACAATCAACTTTTGCATCCACCTGCTGCCATTCATACAACAGAATAAGTCTTGGCTTTTTGCGAGTATATCAGCTTTGTGTTCAATCCAACAAGCCCGTATTTTACAATGAATAAGTACGTAGTGAATAAAGTGAGATTAGATCATCATTATTTCAGTACACACACCATCGCCAGTTGCGGGTTCACTCTCCTGGTATTCCGCATATGTTTTTGTAAGTGTTATTAAATCAATATATTTAACCCGTGCCAGCTTTTTGTGGCGGTTTTGAGTTTAACTCTTGAGCATCAAGAGAAAAAAAAAATAGCCGTATGTTCTGATTCAGTCAAACAGAGAGTCACTATCATTTTGCCACCCGCTGATTGCCGGTTGGGTTCTCTCAGTAGAGACACAGCGCCCTGCTTGTCTTGCCGATCACGTCCGGGTTTTCCCTTTCTGTACGGAATGTAATGTTAGCGGAGTAGCATGCTGACATGGGTCTGCAATGGAGTTCCAAAACAGCATTGATGAAGCCACCAAGGTATGCAAAAGAAGAAACACAACCAGCCAGCAACTACCCATAACCATGCTCGTAACAACAACAACAAAAATGGCACTGATGTAGGAGAGCCGAGACCATGTTAATGTGTATTTGTATTAAATGCTCATTGGACGCTCAATTTCAACACATGGCAAGTTGTTATTTATTTATTTTTATTTTTTTACAAAGAATACCCTTATTTCGGCATTGAAACCGTCCTTCCTTGTGTGAAGGGTTTTCATCATCATCATCATCATCATCATCGTTATGAGTAGACATTGTTGCATTGTTATTCATTGATCACACCTTCTCTTATTATGTTTAAATGTCCATCCATCCATCCATTTTCCGAACCGCTTTATCCTCACTAGGGTCGCGGGGGGTGCTGGAGCCTATCCCAGCCGTCTTCGGGCAGTAGGCGGGGGACACCCTGAATTGGTTGCCAGCCAATCGCAGGGCACACAGAGACGAACAACCATCCACTCTCACACTCATACCTAGGGACAATTTAGAGTGCACAATCAGCCTGCCATGCATGTTTTTGGAATGTGGGAGGAAACCGGAGTACCCGGAGAAAACCCAAGCAGGCCCGGGGAGAACATGCAAACTCCACACAGGGAGGCCGGAGCTGGAATTGAACCCGGTACCTCTGCACTGTGAAGCCGACGTGCTAACCACTGGACTACCGGGCCGCCATGTTTAAATGTGTTCATCTCATTTTAAAAGTGTGTTTCAAGACTTTCAAAAAATAATTGCCGCAAATGCTGTAATAACATGCCTAAATTGTATTTCTATAATGCGGACTTCACTTATTTCAGGTGTGTTCTAGAACGTAACAGTGAAGGTGTTGTGCCATGAGGTTTTTTTTCAACAGAAAATGGGTGCCTAGGCTCAATAAAGGTTGAGATACACTGGTTTATTCTACACAGCTAGACTAAGTGTTGTTGTTTTCTATAGATGCCTCCAAGACCTTAAATTTAAAAAAACAAAACAATGTTATTACCAGGGAACCACACTTTGCCTCAAGTGGAGATTATCTGAGTGGAGTGTCAAGCACAGCTCAGTGATAGAGCTTTATTGAAGCAGCCTCCCTGCCAGAATAGTTTCATTCAATCCAGCCCTCCCAAAACATCATTTCTTTTTGTTACAGGCGTTGAATAAATACCAATGCATGAGACTTTATTGTAAAAGAACATCATTTTACTGAACCATCATCTTGTCCTGTATCGGTGTCTTGAAAGTTAGATTGCGGTCTTCAAGCTGCGAGCAAGATTTGAGTGTAGCCTCACTTCAATAAATCAATTATGACATATGTGCGGCTGTTTGTGACCTTGAACGAACCCTGAGAGAAAAAACATTAGCTTGGTGCCTATACACTTGTAAACCTTCGGCGCTCAGTGTGTTATGGCCTTAAGATGAGGGATCGATGAATACATTTAAATGTATTATGCTCATTAGAGCACCTCCACAACCCTAATGAGAATTAGCGGTACAGTCAATGGCTGGATGGATGGGTATCCTTCAAGGGGAAATTCGACTCATACTCACATGTATACTTTGGTTGTAAACAGAACACGTGTGGTAAAACCCGATCACACACATGCAAGCATGCAGCAAAAATATTTAGAGGTGTTAAATCAGTGATGCACCACTTGATCATATGCCAAGCTAAACTAGGCATAAGACAGTGTCATTTAAACTACATGATTTTCTGTCACAGTTTCATGCAGATCTATGGCATATTGAAACAAGGCATTGATGTTTTCTAGCTTATTCTGAACCTTTTTCAGCAATCGCTATTCCTTCGTAAAGTGGTGTAAGCACATTTTGCCTGTAGTGGTACCGATGTGTTCACTTACGGTGCTTTTTATTGAAGCATTCTCAATGCATCACCTTGGCCGGACTGAAGCCTTATTCACTTTCCCGTCTCCTTTTCTCTACCTCACCCTCTCCAATGCCCTGAGGTGTTCTCATTGAATAACAGGGGTGGGATTATATTGCAACATTGCGGGGATTAATGTCCTTCTATTATTTAGCGATTTGTCGCTCAGTGCGGTCCAATGCAATAAGATAAGGAGATAAGGGAACTTAAAGGTTGGCTGACCAGAATGAGAGCAGTTATACAGTCCATTTCCTCTTGTGCTGATTAGCATGTCAACTGTAAAGGCGCCGCCAATGAGCCATTTATGGAAAGGGCCAAGGAAGCTTTTTATCAAAATGACACACGAGAACCGGATTGTCACATTTATTTCTAAAACGAATGTGTTTGGTTTGATGGTGTCCTATAGTAGTTTGGCATCTCAAGCATGGGTTGAGAAAGACAAAATGAATCAGTGGAATTGTCTGATAGGGCGGCCTGGCGGGTGCACGGTTAGTATGCTGGCCTCACAATGCAGAGGTGCATGGTTCAATTCCGTCTCCGGGTTTCCTGTGTGGAGTTTGCATGTTCTTCCCGTTCCTGTGTGAGTTTTCTCCGCGTAATCCCGTTTCCTCCCACATTCCAAAAACATGCATGGCAGGTGATTGGGCACTCTAAATTGTCCCTAGGTATGAGTGTGAGCGTGGATGGTTGTTCGTCTCTGTGTGCCCTGCGATTGGCTGGCAACCAGTTCAGGGTGTCCCTACTGCCCGAAGACAGATGGAATAGGCTTTAGCACGACCCTTGTGAGCAGAGGCGGATCATAAAATGGATGAATTGTCAGATTTCATTGTGTTAGACTTACACTCGCTTTACAGTATGCAGGTTCAGACGCTGTTCTGTCAAACATCAGATGGGTTGTGGAAAATCTGAGATATTATCATGAATTTACACAATGACAAACTTAAAAGAAAAAAAAGGTGAAAAGTATGGCAGTCTTTCTCGGTTTTTTTTTAAATGCACGTGTCAAGTCTAAATTGCATCAATTCACTTTTTTGCCTGTCAGTCCCGTATACATGAGGAGGAGGTTTTCATATTGATGGATGAGTAGGCTTTTTGGCTTTAAGGGCTGAAGCTGTCATGACAAAGGTGAAATAGAATCTCTTCCCTCTCTTTCCCCTTTGGATGGGGAGCAGTCACAGACATAGTGTCATCAACATTCACACGGCACAGACGCACTGCACCTCCGTGAATACTGATGTCTCTACCTCTCTCACTTGGTTCATATTAGGTATTATTTTCCCCTCCACACTGTTGCCCACTCCAAGTTCATTATCTCCGGTCAGTTGTGCTGCACAGTCGCTAATGAGGTCAGTTTTTTCTGTAATTGTGACAGTGAACTTAAACAATGAGAATAAAGGCTAAAGGTTGTTTTCTCCGGTATCCCATTAGTCTCAAGGAGTTGCGATGCATTTTGAATTGTGGAATGGACTGCAGGATAAATAGCAAACTCCTACAATGGCTCTGGCAGGAAAGAAGGTTCCCTCCAGGTGGAAAAAGAACCAAGATGAGAATAAAGGCCAGGTGAGGGCACAGCAAATAGGGCCAACGTTGAAAGACTCAGTAATACACCATCAAGTTCCGATATCACTTCCAAATAACATGTGCACTACCATTAGCAAACCTACCTCTCTCACTGGTATCCTCTTTTGATCGCCGTCTTTAAAAATGTGGTGAATAATTTATAATATGTAGAGAAATGAGTATTAAGTGAAAGGAATTAGTCACTCTCCCATTAGCATGCCATGCAGTTTGACTATTGATTCTATATCTTTCAATCTGAATACTGTATCCTCTTTGCGAGGTATCCGCCTCGTACTCCGGTTTTCACTTAAGAGGATGTGCATATTTTGTGTCTTTATCTCCTTCAGTCCTTCCAGGGATGCATAATGTAGCACATTGCATAACAGCACTGTTCTCATTCACACAGTCACCGCTCCAGGAATAAACAAATGCTCCCGCATTCACAATTCTTATGTTATGCATTTGGTTGAAATTAGTTCCACCTCTTTGCAAACCATATGAAAGTACAAATATGAAACAGAATTGGCCTACTTTGCACACAGATATGCTCAGTGAACCCACCCCCAATATTATTTTGGGTCCCATTCAAATATATGCAATGGCAAACCAAAATATTCCCGGTCATCATGCTGATGGAGGTTTCAGCAGCGAGGCGGGGGTTAGGTCTTGGCATTCTGTGCAGTTCACTGAGCATCCCTGCAGTCGGGCCGTGCTCCAGGCGGACGCTGCTTTATCCAAGTGAGGGGATATAATCAAGTGGAGCAGACACAAGTGCATGCACAACGATACAGTGTATTTATTACCGCTGTCGCTCTCATAGCTCAAACCAACTACTGCAGCCTGACTGTTTGTACAAGGTCACAAAGGCTGTCACTGTGAATAAAAACATAACGGTCCTACTTTTGCTCAAATGCATTGCGAACCTCTAGAGAGAAATCCCAAGGCAGCTTTTCACCCCCTTTCTTAGCCTAGAACACTTGAAATACATTTGTAACAAATGTGGGGGGGTTTGTTTTTTTTGTTTTTTTACTTTTGTCACAAACTGCTAGACAAAGTCACCTCGGTTCATTCCAGCAAGTCGCTGCGCATGTTAGGAATCATAAACGATACAGGAATTGAAGCTGTTTGCAGTTGAAGTTAATTTACCATTTCACTTCTTGGTGTTTTTTCTGGGAAATGTGCCCATATAATCACACTGACTGAGGTGCAAGAATAACTGTTACGAGCCCATTTAGCTACTGCGAGCCGCACTTTTAAATCCCAGATCAATATTGAAAAAGAAGCAAGGAAAGGCGCTGAGACTTTTACTTACTGCCCACAATAGCTGCCATGTAGCCCATCGGGGATTTCCCATTCTCCTGAGCCTACTGCGCCTCAGGTCCTGGTACAGTGCAGGGAACATGTTGAGTGTCTAACCTGTCCAACACTTGAGTTTCTGGCCTGACTCCACCTTTGCCGAGCCAGCATGCTCATTAAACCCTTCGACGAGTCAACCTCTATGGGAGACTGTCCAAGCGTCTGCCCGCCTCTGAGGATTTTCAGCTTGGCTACACCAGCAGACAGGGTGAGATATTTATTCCAGCCAAATGTCTGTGTGCCTCCACTGACGAGGGAGTTTATGTGGAGAGAAAGTGATAAAAAGGCACTGCCTACACATTCATTCTTGTTTATTTTCTTAACACATGGACTCTTTAGTGTGTGCCTCGTAAGCCATCTTTACATTTGCCATTTTACAATGCCAACAGCAAGTGGCATTAATTTGCACACGTTTTGCGAGGGAAATGTCTTGCCCGAATCAGTATTTATTTCTTCATAACCACACATCCGCCTCATCCACGTGCATATTTTTATACAGTGCATAATTAAAAATGATAACACAAATCCATAGAAAAATCCCTGCATTAAACATTTGGCACAACATACCTATATGAGCGGGTTGCGTTAGGTGTGAATATTGCAATTGCCAGTCGTGTAAAAGTGATCCTTGATGGATTCCATTTTGAAAATGTGGTTACAAACCACATTTTCAAAGAACAAAATGACCTTATCCCTGATAAAACATTTTTGTCATATTTGTTAAGTCAATATAAGTTGACAGTAGGAATCTGGTCCATGCAAAAATCAGCCAACTCATGCCCCATCTTGCGCCTCAAATTTGATGTAAAAGCATCCACCCATTGGTAATGGATTAGCATGAGGCCACACGGGTGTGCTGGTGAGGCAAGTGTGCAACAAATGTTTGACACTCCTTAGGTCACGTCCTCCATTTCTGTGTTTTTCTGAGTATCAAATTATAGCCACAAAATTGGGATCAGAGATCGCTGGCTTTTCACAAATTACATTTATCACGTCAAATTGTGAAGTCATATTGACTGTTTTAACAAATCTAACCAGAAAAATAATAATAATTTGGGGTTTTTGCACGCTGCTAGCCCTCCCAGCATATTATATATATTATATATATCTATATATAGATATATATAATATCTATATATAGATATATATGACGCTACAGGCTTATAGTGTGGAGAACTCTGACTGGATACAATGGTGTGTCGGCTGCTGTCAATGAATCTTTGCTTTCCTGTGGAAGTGTTTGCAACTGGAACATCGGTCTCTGGCTCCATGCTTTGTTTTGATTTCACCAGCCCATTTTTTGTGCCTCTCTGAGACTCTCCATCCACGCTCTTACTGACTAACTGGATGTGGCAAGCACTGTTCCCTCACTTTCTGATTCCTATCATAGAATGACTACCACTTATTCCCTATGCATAATTCAAGTAACTCTGGGTTCTTAGCCTGATTGAAGTGTCTTGTTGGGATGGCTAAGATGTCACGGGAGAATTGGTCACCAATATTGCTTTGCCTGTCGTGGTCATAGGCTATGTTGAAACTGCAGGGAGTGATGCCCAATTTGGATTTTTTGTTAAAACTGATTTTTTTAATGTACTTTTTCACAATAAAAAACAAACGCAACTTCTAATTTGCATGCATCGCATCCGAGATGTGACACGCCTGCGCACAAAGCACAATGTTGGGTAATGTACAACAAGAACAAAGGCGCAACGTTTACAGAAGTAAGTATGGTCCCCTGTGTAGGGGCTCATTTAATCATCTCAAATCGCTCGAGTCGCGGAGCAGGAAGAGGTAGAAATATTTTGGGAATAGGAGGCAACACTCCTCAATCCCCACATTAAATTGAGACAGCTACTAAAGATGACGTCACGTCATTGCCGTGAATGAACCATCTGCGTGGCTAAATTACTACTCTCACCACAAATGTCCATTTTATGCTTCATGTTTCAAGTGGGATTAAATTTAAGTCAATTGTAAAATAAATTCTATTACTCAAAACAATGCAGATTCACAGACTATGTTAGTAGCCTCCCTCCAACCTCTTCGAAGCACATATTTGGCTTTAGGTCAGAGATGGACGAACGTTCATACTACAGACACGTCCCATGCATACCTGATTTATATCAAAATATGAAAGAGGCACAAGTTGGATTTGAAATCTGAACTGTACTAATCCGATTTCATGAAAGAAATCTGATCTGTGTCGCATATGGGCAAAAAAGTCGGAATTGAGGTTCAGTAAGGCTGTAGTTTTAGTTTCTTTTTGTGTCTTGTCCCCCTAGGTTGGAACCTGTTTTCAGCACTGCTAAAAAAAAACCATCTTAGACCAGCTGGTCACTAGCTACCAAAAGCGGGACAACAGCATGTTGGTCTTGCTGGGTAACTTTGGCTCTGTTTGTATCTCAAGATCGTGTTCGAATCTTGAGTGTTTAGTTTTGCTTGTGCTGTTGCAATTTCGCTATTGCTAATGACACCAGCAAGACCAACACAAAAACATAAAACCATGCTGGTCTATCCTGGATTTTTTATTTTATTTAATTTTATTGATTGATTTATTTATTTTTTAGCAAGGAGGTGTTAGAGTGTGAACGTGCCAGGCCAGACATCGGAGATAGCTAAGGACAGGCACAGAATGGCTTGGTCGTCTTTAATCCTTCCTGCGTTGATTGATTTCTGGTCACACTGCAGTGGAACAGATCTTAAGCTCTTCTAAGGAGAAAGGAAGGGAGGCAGGCCCTCTACAGCGGATAGTTCCAACAGCAAATGCCTTTCAAAAAGAGGCATGTAGGATCTGACCAGTTAAGGAAATCAACCTGAACCATTAACCCTTGTGACCTGCATATTTTTTTGTGACCAAACGCATGTAGTGTACCTGATGTGTACGTGAACTTGAAGTGTGATAACGCATTTGAGCTCCCAAGTGTTTACTTTTCAATGCTTTCTCTTTGATTGAACAGGCACAACACAGGGAAACAGTACAATAAATGAACCTGCAGGTCACAAGGGTTAAGGATGCTTGGTTAAGCATGTGTGGGATGCTGGGAACTCTTTCACCATGAAAGCATCAGAGTAGTCCTTGTCCAGAATCCTTGTCTCTGTCGTAATGTGTTTGGGGACGTTAGAGATGAGTGCAAACGCATAGATGGAATTCACTTGACCCCATAAAAACTTAATTGTCCACAGATTAGAGTGCGCATCTTCATAGAAAGCAGGATGTTTTGTGATTCTGTCAGGACTCTATTGGGTGAATGAAATTTTCACCAGGCTGATATCGCTTTTTAATCTTACACCCTGCCTCTGTCTCTTTGAATTCATGCAGTGTTTATTCCGAGCCTGAAAGCACTGTTTCCCTATGCCACCAGTGCAGACCCTGTGAATAATTTACTTGTTATACAATTTACATTGGCTTTACATTATTCACAGAGGAATGACTCGAATGCCACTAGCAAGACAGGGGAGACTGTGGCGGGGAATTTTTGTTTTAATCCAAAGATGTGTTTATTTCCTACTTGAGGCAGATCAATATTAGATTTCTGAGATTTCAAAGCCTTAGTTAGTTTTATACTACTGTATGCAAAAGATGGTTGGATGTGTATCTGTGATGCTCTGTGTAAATGAACCTTAAGAAGGGCGGGCTGAAACTGTATTCTAATTTAATGTACAGTCAAACCTCGGTTTTCGGACGTCTCGGTTCTCGTACAATTCGGTTTTCGAACTAAAATTTCGAGTTTTTTATGCCTCGGATGACGAACAAATTTCGGTTCTCGAACTAACTGAGCGCACTTGAATGCGTCACTTTATTCCTCTCGGCTTCGCTACCTCGTGTAGCAACGCTACCTCGTATAGCTTCGCGAGGTAGCGAAGCCGAGAGGAGGTAGCGAAGCCGAGAGGAGTGAAGTGACACTCCCTCCTGTCGCCGCGCTCCCTCGTGTCGCGTCGCTACACAGGAAGCGACCATTGTGAGCAGACGTTTTTGTACTGTTCAATAAAAAAAAAAGCAGACGTGTTTGGTGAGACGCTTCTGTTAGCGCGAGTGAAATCCCCCTCTTTTCATAATGGTTTGCCCTGGCAGCATGGGGGGGGGGGGGGGGGGGACTTTCTTTTTTTTCACGGCCGGCATTTTTCAATGCAGCCGCACATAATGAACACTCTGGTGTCCGGTGTCTCATTATTATGCAATAATCGTACAGAAACAGCTTGTGAGCAGACGAGTTTGTATTGTTCGATTAAGATATATATATTTTTTTTTAAACAGACGTGTTTGGTGAGAACTACGTAATATTGGACTGTTATTTTTGCATTGTGTATCAGCCCCTAATCATGGCACCAAAGAAAGCAAGTGGAAGTGGTGAACCTGGTGAAGAAAAGAGGAAAATAGGGCGCAAAACTATAGAATTTAAGAAAGATTTAATCGCAAAATATGAGTCAGGTGTGCGTGTGTCTATGTTGGCGAAGGAGTTCGGGATGCCGAAATGCCCCGCCTACTGCCTGCTGGGAGAGGCGCACGCCCCACGACAGATAGAGAGAGAGATGTTCCTTCAATTTTTATGTTACTATGTTAATGTTAAAATTGGTAATCTCCCATTACATTTGTACAGTTTATGGTGTGAAATTGTAAAAATAAGTGGTTTAAAAAAGTTGTTTTCTTGACTTGGAACGGATTAAAACATTTTACATTGATTTCAATGGGAAAAATGGTTTCGGTTTCCGAACAATTCGGTTTCCGAACAGTCTTCTGGAACGGATTAAGTACGAAAACCGAGGTTTGACTATACAGTATTTTAATTTAAAACGCTTTATATTCCACAGAATTTGAACTATATAATATCTGCCTTTTTTTTTCAATCTCAGAATTTTCCATGATATAGATGTTTGGAAGAATTGTATGCACAATACCATGCAAAAATGTGTTTGCATACTTATTAGACCTGTGAGTAAAATGATTTCCCCATCGATGCGAATTGTCTGTCTCCACCGGTGTACCGGTGACAGTCGAGGAGGGAGTCCGCCTTACGACATAAATCAAATGAGTTAGGCTCCAGGTCACCATGACCGTGAACAAAATAACATCTATAGAAGATGGATTGATGGATGGATTGCATATAAAGGTCATCGTGTTGTATGTGATGGTGAAACTGCCCATCAGTGATAGTAGTTGCATTTCTACAAAAAAAGCCTTCTCGTAGATTAAGAACGCATCTTTAGATAAGCTTAGTAAGCATGTGCACACCTAAGTTCTCCCTGTTGAGATTGTAAAATAAGTTTTTGAGACAAGAAAATCTTCATTTGTTTCACAATGGAGAAATTCGCAATTTACACCAGCAAAACTTGAAAGGAAGAAAGTAGAAAACTTTCCAAGTGGCCCATTTTCTTTCACAAAAAAACTCAAAGGTCTACTCTATTACGGTAGACATGCAGCCTGTATTTTGCTTTTCATCTACATGTCCACTCCTTTTAATGTTTGCATCGGATGAATATGCATGTTAATGGTAATCCTGGCCGATTATATGCTGTCTTCATTTCAGTGCAAAATCAATGCTGGCTAGACAGATTAATGATGCTTTGAAGCATGAAAATTATCTGCATTGCAAAGGTAATTGCAGAAAAAGCGCAAGTGGTGCCTCCCTTCAGTGGTGCATTCAGCATTTTCCACTGTTTTAGGTTTTACACTGTTTCTCCTGTTGTAGAAACACTTTCTAATGACCAATGACTTCTTAGTTGGAATATTTGTCATGTCATGTTTTCACTTCACAGACTCGGTGGTAGGTGGACTGTGTTTATTGATATCAAACCAGAGACCGTAGCCACACATACACACTGTACTCATGCAGTACTTCAAAAACTCATTCCCAGCAGTGTTCCCCTCTTGTGGCAGCTGCCTTAGAGAACAACAGTAATTTGACAAAAGCTATCACTCCTTTTGACACGACATACTCTCTGAGTGACTGTTCTAGATGGGAAAAGGTCAACGGCCTCGAAGTTGCTCATAGACACACATGCCCGGCAGACCTCATCCCCTGAATGGGTATATAAAGGTGGGGTCTTGTGTTGGGAGGGCTTGTAACACTGAGCTACTTACTGCAGGGACTGATTATTCTCGCTGTTGGCCTCTTGGATGTAGAGCCAACCTCAATTTTCCTCCTTCTCTCCTTTTCACATCTCACTTGTCCTTACAGTTCTTCCTTTCCAACCCTCCTTTCTCTGCCTAAATGTTGACCCTCCCGAACCCATCATTCCCTCCAGTGGGCATATGCTAAACAGTTGCCACACACAGTGTATCACAGTCACCTCAAGCTTGTAACAAGACCCCTAAACAGCAGGACCCCATGCATCTCACTGGAAGGAGTCACAGCTCATGCCCTGTCATTTCCTCAATTTACTGTATGTTATCCACTTTATGCGTGGCTAGCTCTCCCACAAAGGGCATTTCAATATTAGGCCCCATTCGAGCATTCAAAATATTGGCAAACACAACGGAGTCAACTTTAAACTTTTCTTGATAGAGAAAAAAATATCACATGGGGCAAAGCTGAAAGCTTTGCGAAAGTGATGAAACAAAAATGATAAGCTCTCAACTTTATTTCTAGAGAGCTGAAAAAAATCCAAATGTCAAAAAAGTGCTATACAGAAATATCAAACAAGAAAAATAAAACACAATAAATAAAATAAGACATATTCCACATGCCTTACTGTGTTCAGGGGCACAGGTGAGCTGGAGCCTGACCCAGTTGACTTTGGGCAAAGGCAGACTACACTCAGGACGTGACATGAATGCATTGTGCCATGTAACCACGTTAACTGGCCCGTTTCTCCCTATCAACTCACGTTTCAGTCACAACACTCAAGATCTGATTGATGTTACAGCAATGGAATAGGTAGCTGCGTAGCTAATGAATGTTTCCTGCACTATACAGCATGTGGCGGAGTTATCAATCTTTCGATGCCAATGGCATATGAAAACAACAGTGCTCAACAACTGAAAGAAGATAGAGCTCAGAAGAATGGCTCAAGGTGAATCTCGAACTGACACGCTAAGATCAGATAACCTACGAGATCAGAATGTACTGATGGTGTTGTCACAGGTCTGTTGACCTGGTGTTGCGGTTAGTAGTAGTAGTAGTAAGTGTAGTACTAGTAGTAAAAGAAGGGAAGATTAGACAGATGGAGTGGGGGCAAGCCTGTTTTGCAGTCACTTAAGAGGGCAACACACTTGGAAAAGCTCCCCTCGCTGAGTATTAAATACAATTAAGTGAATGGCACCGCATCCCTTCCCACCTGGACTCTAAAAGCTCCTTGTGCTCCCTTCGGTAGGCTGTAAATCCACTCCATCTCTCTGGCCTTTTTAAAGACCTATTCATCCCTTGCGTCCTCAAACCTTCATCATTTATATGATCTGACTTCCTGAGGACTTTCAGATGTCAGAATCAGAATCGCCTTTATTGTCATTGTATAAGATTACAACGAAATTTGGGTGCCACTCCTTTGTGCATTTCGTAAAAAAATGTCATTGGGTTTATTAGTGGTACAGAATAGAGATAGGACGTTTTCCTGGAATTTGACCAGATTGCAGATGCACAAAGAGCCAAAAAGAGTTTTCCTTTGCTACAATCCAGTTTTATTCAAGGTGAGAAATCCAGGGTGCCTTTATTCTCATTTTATCGAAGAGTCATTCTGTTGGCAGTCCATTCAGACCTTTAGCATTATTCCTTGAAAGGCAGTGTTCTATGCGTTGTCTGAATATCAGCTACAATCACAAACCAACGCTACATCCACTGGGCTGTAGCCTCGGCAAGATATTTAATTTGAGTCTCGAAGCAGAAGTAGGGAGGGTTTCATTTACTTTTCACTTGAGACTTTAGCAAAATTGCTGCCTTAGAGCACAACAGAAGATGGAGCAATTAGCCGCCTTAACACTTTACACCCATCTCAGCCAAGGGTTCCACGGTTAGCGCCCGTAGAACCCTAGAAAAAAGTCCGGTTAGCATCTCCATGTGAGGCAAGATTTAATGCACAGCAGAATCGTTTCTTTTATATTGCTGACAGGTATTAAAGTGTGCTGGAACTGCATTGCAAAGATGAAAATGGAAGGGGGGCGTGAAACGAGATCACCGAAAGGTAGTGACGTGATGATTTACTGTGGCACCTTCTCATATTTTACCTCATTTGAGATTTTTGTTTTATTCATTTTGAGATGGCCCGAGGTATTTCATTCTATTTGGTGAAGACAAAAATATGCCACCACTTTACTCCGGCACTATATTTCATAGTGCGGTGGGTACGTCTGTGCCTACTTTTGTGTGATCGATGAAGCCACTACATCAGTGGGAGGTGGGCGGGACGCTCCACTCCGTCAATCAAAAGCCCTCTCTTAAATCTTTTCGACAGCAGACATGACAAGGGCTGTGGGCCCTGCCATATTAACACAGTGGGATTAGGGAAGTTCTCCCCCTAAGTGGACTTTAAATCAACTACATGTAATGTGGGGATGTTTTCAAACAGCTACAATATTTGCGCAAGGATGTGGTGCTGTAATTACATGTTTGTTTGCTCTTGGTTTTAATGCGCTCAGTTCAAACATATAAAATTAGCATAGCTTTTGTCCAATGTTTAGCCCTAATCTCTTGCGGTTTTTATTTGTTTTAGCATGCTTGTAATTATGGTCAGCTCCTCTGAATTTTAATTTTAATCATGTTCATTGATGGGTGACTGCAAGTGTCAGACAAATTGAGTTGTTTGTGCTCGGATTTGTCTTCACAGCTGACCGTTCTCTGCAGATGAATGCACTGCCACTGTTTGAAAAGAACAAGTCATGGAAGAGCTGGAAGGGACCTTGAAATGATGTTTGTTTTCTCACCTTGTCTACTTTTGTCTTGCAGTTATGTGGCTGTGGGCTGCTGGGCGTGGGCATCTGGCTCTCCGTGTCTCAGGGCAGCTTTGCCACCTTCTCACCCTCGTTCCCCTCCTTGTCAGCTGCCAACATGGTTATCGCCATCGGCGCCACTGTCATGGTAACAGGCTTTCTTGGTTGCCTGGGTGCCATCAAAGAGAACAAGTGCCTGCTTCTGAGTGTGAGTTTTCTTTAATTGCCACTTTTACACTACCTTTGTAGATGTGTTGTACTTTGTCGATAAATTTAAGGACTTCACCAGTGGTTCCTAAGCTTAATTGAGCTAAGGAGCATGTTTTACTTTATAAAAATTTAACAGAACACCACCAAACCAAAAAAAAAAAAAAAAAAAATCACTGCTGAAATAATGATGCTGCTGTCTTAATTTATTCACAATTTGCTGAATCAATTTCAAATTTGGGTCTGTTTAGTCTGGACAGGGGATACCACACTTTTTGGTTTAAATACGATACTTTTTCTTCCAATTTCATCAATACTCTGGCAATACTGATACTTAAATTTTCCATTCCAAGTATTATTATACTTACAGGAAAATTACATGACAAGTACTGGAAATGCACTCTATACCAAATATATTATGTATTATAATACAACCCCCAGCTCCGGCCTCCCTGTGTGGAGTTTGCATGTTCTCCCCGGGCCTGCGTGGGTTTTCTCCGGGTGCTCCGGTTTCCTCCCACATTCCAAAAACATGCATGGCAGGCTGATTGTGCACTCTAAATTGTCCCTAGGTGTGAGTGTGAGCGTGAATGATTGTTCGTCTCTGTGTGCCCTGCGATTGGCTGCCGACTGATTCAGGGTGTCTCCCGCCTACTGCCCGAAGACGGCTGGGATAGGCTCCAGCACCCCCCGCGACCCTAGTGAGGATCAAGCGGTTCGGAAAATGAATGAATGAATGAATGAATAAAACAACCCCCCTCCCACACCCCCTGCAGGTAGCATCTTATCATAATGGAGGGCTTTGTGTGCAATAATCCAAGAAGCTAAATTCTCCGGGACATTATGACCCCCGGCAAGGTCACGCATGCCAAACAGGTCCTATATGAGGGACAAGACAAAGCACGACTCAAAGACCCCTTACGATAAATACAACCAGTGGACCGATCGATTTCATTCGCCTTGACTTGGGTTATCCGTCCCACCTCAGGAGCCAGTCCTGGAAGTGAGGCTCATTGGAGAGTGCCTGGTGGCCAGGGCTCACTCAGCCTGAATAGGCAACGTGGGTTCCCCCTTCCCAAGGAGGTTGGGTACAATGTGAGCTGGGCAGCAGTCTTTCATTGAACCAGTTACATTAACCTACATTTGATGTTTATACAATGTAAGGATAGTGAACTAATATTCTCTTGGACTCAACTCAATTGTATTTATAGAGCACTTTCAAACAGCCATTGCTGCATATAACATATGTACAACAGTAAAGCTATAAATCAGTAACAAAGATGGTTGAGGGCACCAAACAGTAAAACTAAGATCAGATCTGAGTCATGCTGAGTTAGATGCCAAAGAATACAAGTGAGTTTTGAGGCGGGTTTCAAAGATGGACAGCGAGGGGGCTTGCCGAATGTTAAATGCATGCATTACAGTTAACAAATTGTATTGTTTCGTTCTATATTCGCAGCAAAGTGGGTAGCTTGCTAACTTGCCCCCACATGCAATACCAACTCTTAGTTTATATCAAATATATTGCTTAAGCCACTTTCCCAGCTGACATTGGGTGATAATGCAATCAAAAAATACTAAATAAAATATTTTTTTATTTAGATCGATATATAGATAACTATCCATTCCAGGAAGAAAAGCAGCACAGTATCTTCTGCATGTAACTGCAGATGCCAAAACAACCTGAAATAGTCTTCTTCTGCATATAACGTACATAAATAAATAATTGCCTTGCACCTTCAGAACACATAGTTTAAGTAACACACGTTAAAATGCTGAATGTTATCATAGCCTCCATTATTTATATATACTGTACTGTGCCCAGCATAATCCACAGTTTCATAGCAAATTAATTTACCCGCGCTCATCAGTCAGAACCACTCTGGCAAAATAAGATGTTATTACCAATCATCAGCACAAATCATTATCATTATTACTATGTTCATTACCCAAGGTTGCCAGCATTTGTTTCATTGAAATAGTGTCAATCGGCTCCATGATTGATGTTGGTGGAACTCTTTAATCTCCATTTTAACAGCATTGAATGGGTCGCTAAATTACGAATAAGATATTCAGTACAAATACACCATAGATGTGCAGTGTTAATAGTTCTTAGGGAGAATACTAAGATCCACTCAATTGCACATGATGTACCAAAAGTTGTATTTGTATTTAATCCAGAAAAAAAAAAAAAACCCTCTTGAAGACATCCTCTCGTATCATTACATATTCTGAAGACACATTTTGTGACAGAGCAGCAAGAGTACAGATTATGGTAAATGGGCTTTCACTGTTAAGGTGTCTGGATTGTTTTGGACATAATTGTGTGTGCGTGCGTGTTTGTTGTTGTCGTTTTTTTTTTTAATTTACAGACAAATAGCGCGAGCCCAAAAAAGTACAAATAACACTACTCAACAAACAGAATAAGACGAGAACCACAAGTGCTTGCAAAAGGCAAGGAAAATGTATAAGGCAAAAAAAACACGTCTCAAAAGGACAAGAGTACAAAAATGTGTATGATACAAACCGTGAGTAAAAGTATAAACCAAAAACCACAATTTAAATGTAACAAAGCACAAAAACGAGGCTAGAGAGAAACAGAGCAAAATCAGGAAAGGTCGAGCATATTGCACTTGGAACAATGGTTTGAGCACGGCGAATTACCGTATTTTCCACACTGTAAGGTGTACCAAAAAGTCTTCCATTTTCTTAAAAGCCCACCGTGCGCCTTAAAATCTGGCGTGCCTTGTGTATGGTCATTACGGTAATATGTCGACCCCAAAATGACTCCTTGCTGGAGACATGCTTACAATTTTATGACTGTTGTTGAGTGAAATGTGTTGCTGCTTTATTAAATGTTTTTGTTGCAACTCTGAAAAAAGGTGATCTGTGGTGTTTTTTTTTTTTTAAACACACACTTTATTAATGGTTTTCACAGTTTCAACAAATACGTCTTTGTCCGTCTCCGTGCCTTCTCTTCTTCCGTTCGACTCAAGGCATTCAAGACCGCCTCCAAAAAAACCTAAATGAACTATTCCTTCAATGAAACTACGAACATTGAAAATAATGCATCAAAACAGAAAATCAAGCGAGGAAATTACAAAATAAATTCTCTCGCCCCCCCCTACAGAATTTATTTTGTGATTTCCTCATTTGTGAATACAGTATACAACAAAGGAATAAAAAAACAAAAACTTCTGAGACAGTCCAGTCTCCAACATTTAACTAACATCTGATCATTCTGTTGGAGCTACGCTCAAGGAAATGCCAAGGGGGGATATAGAATTCCTCGCTTGATTTTCTGTTCTTATGCATTATTGTCAATTTTCATAGTTTCATTCAAGTACTGTAATCGTTAATTTATGTTTTACGGAGGCAGTCATGAACACCTCTTGGAGTCAAAAGGTCGGAGTGTAGCTCTATCTAGTGGATGCATTGTAGATTGCATTTTATAACCCAGTGCCTCCAATATATGAAAAACAAAAAATAGACCATTCATTGAAGGTGCGCCTCATAATCCAGTGCACCTTTTAGTGCGGAAAATAGAGTACCTGACAGTCAGTTGACGGAAGTCAATAAATAGTGCCATGGCTGTGATGCATGACAGATGCACAGCTGGAGAGAATGTCCACCTATGCCACCTGTTGAGACTAACAGAAGCAGAATCATAAAATTCACTTGTATTGCGCTTTGACACCTTTCGCGCTTTCCCACCTTAGATACTCAAAGTGCTTTTTCCTCATTTACCTTCTGACAAGACAGTATCAGGAGTTTCAGTATTTTGCTCAAAGACACTTCGGCATAATGGCCGGGGATTGAACCGCCAACCATTGGGTTGGGAGATCACCACTCTGTCACTGAGCAATGGTGCCCCAATCCTCAGATCGTTGCTTTATTTCCTTTCACAGCAGGTAGACAACCGACAAGACCGCACCACACATCAGGGGGTGACAAAGGAAGCTAAACTGAGGGACTTTTCCATCTTGCAAATAAGTCCCAGTGTGTCTGTGTCAGTGTGATTTCTCCATGGTAGTCACAGCCCACTCAATCAGACTGCCCCACTGTTTCCATGCTGGTCAACACACCGAAACTTCCGACACAATATCGTGCTATTTATGACACCTTTCCTGGTGTTATTCAGTTTGCACAAAGTTCTACAAGGTGGTTGTCATTTGCACAAGTTAATTACACAGGTTCAACCTGTTAGGTGCTGAAAAAAAGATGAGAACTTGAGTTTGTACTCTCTACGCTTCAATCCTTGCATCAGTCAAAAGCTCCACCAAATCCTCCTGTTTGACATGGCTGCCTTTACCTGCCAAGCGAAAGATAGCAAATATGTATGTTTTGCATAGTTTGCAAGTGATCATGCCAGTGGTTAAATGGGAAGTCAACATAAAAATCTTCTTTACATGAGTAGGTTCTATGCATCCCCCCTCGGTCTAAACACAGCCTTCTGATGAATATTGTGGATATGGAGTAAGTTAAGCAGCAGAATCCACCCATTTTTTTTTTTCATCACAGGGGGCGGGCATTTTGCCACTTGCTGTGAACTGAAAATGACTTCATAGTTGCTCAGAGCTCAAGTAACAACTAATCATTGCTCAGCTTCAGAAAACAGGTGCGCCGTGATTGCTTGTTACATGAGCAACTGTGATGTGGTTTTCAGTCGACAGCAAGTGGCAAAATGGATGCCCGAGAGATGGCAAAAAAGTCTAGTACAACTGGAGGCCATACTGCAACGTCATGAATCCATTTGGTTGATGCATGTTGTGATCTGAGTTTTTATGTGACTGTTCAGTTAATTCCGTTTTTTCACAGCCCTCTGAATAGGGATCGTCGGTCAGCATGGAGGATCACTCGTTCTGTACTTTTTAATCATTTATTGATGCACTTTGCTGTAGTAGTAGTTTGCAACTGAAGTAGTAGCAGGTAATAACCTAAAGCACACATACACACAATAGAAAATGAATACATCTAGCTTTCTGCATCACAATGGAAATATGCATATAATTGACATTAATTAATACCTTTATTTTAACAATACGTTTAATAAATAATTTAATCAACGATGATTTCACTATGTATTATTATAGTCATCATTATTCATGATTAGGGCGGCCCGGTAGTCCAGTGGTTAGCACGTCGGCTTCACAGTGCAGAGGTACCGGGTTCAATTCCAGCTCCGGCCTCCCTGTGTGGAGTTTGCATGTTCTCCCCGGGCCTGCGTGGGTTTTCTCCGGGTGCTCCGGTTTCCTCCCACATTCCAAAAACATGCATGGCAGGCTGATTGGGCACTCTAAATTGTCCCTAGGTATGAGTGTGAGCGTGGATGGTTGTTCGTCTCTGTGTGCCCTGCGATTGGCTGGCAACCAATTCAGGGTGTCCCCCGCCTACTGCCCGAAGACGGCTGGGATAGGCTCCGGCACCCCCCGCGACCCTAGTGAGGATAAAGCGGTTCGGAAAATGGATGGATGGATGGATTATTCATGATTTTAAAACGTAAGAAACCATACAACACAAACATATCAAGTCGAATTGAACAAAAGAACTACAAGTCCCAATGGTCAAACCCGGAAGTGGAGCGCCGGCATGATTAACCCCAGGTGCAACGCAATTTACTTCGTTTAACATTACAGTGCAGCCGGACAAACATGACAACTATGCAAAACCGAGCTACAATAAAGACACCACTGTTTTAGCAACACTTTAGCCAACGCTGTTAAAAACTGCCGATTGCGAACGGTAACTGATTGATTGCATCGCGATGCAGCAAACAAAGCACAACGGACACAATGCAAAGCAGACAAACAAAGCAACCGATCATGATTGAATCTAAAAGGTAACTTTACAGAGCTGGTAAAGAAAAGTGGACAAACACGTTGCTTACCATTGGGCCATGCCGACGACGAAATGAGTGTATTCTCTAACGAAACAAACAGAAATGCCGCTTTTTATACGTCAACGAACTGTCACCTATCAATGAGAAGCCCCGCCCCTCTTAAAGAGCCAAATAAATCCAACGGTGACAGTTACCTGTGCTTTATTGGACATAACATTTTGGCAACAAAGATGGAAGTTCACTTAGTGTGATTGCACTCATTCATCGCCAGGCCTCTGGTCCCGCTCGTGTGAACACTTTACGACTAGCAACACCCTGCACAACTGAAGCTGAGGTGGCTAACAACTATTCTCATCCACAAACTGTTATTTATGTACAGTTCTGTCCACCCAGGTATATGAAGACAGTGTTAGCTTGTTGGCTGGACATTTTGCTGGCCCACTGAGCATTTTCCTCTGGGGACGGCATCGGACGGGCGAGTCGAAAGTTGTTTGCAAATTGGCCGATTGTCTGAAGACAAGATGCTGAAAAGACAAGATTAGCTGTTAGGTGACTTTTTCAACGTCACTGGGGAGTAGTGAAGTCGTCAACCAGCTGACAATTTGGTTCTCCCACTATTACATAGATACACTAAATGAATGACCTGTATGTCTACACGGATGTTGTACCTTTTACTTTTGAGCCTTGACACAAATGTTAATCCCCACAACAGATACGCGTATTGCATTCGTCTGGAATTTTGGTTTGCATGTCCTTTTCCATGCCAAGTGTTTGGTAAATATTTAGTTCATGGGAAGACATGTAAGGAGAGAAGAATAGTAGATGAGCTCCTAAATTATGTTGGAAATTAATCTTAGGAGGTATTAAAACCATTTTCTCTTCCCTCATGAGCCCTCCAGCACTTGGTTCTCCTTGTTACCCCCACTCTTGCTTTCTTCCCACCTCCTCTTTCATCTCTCAATTCAGGGCTTTTCTGCTTAAAGGTTTTTAAAACAGTGCAACTGTGTTTTATAATCTAGTGACTGATATGCCATGAATTTAGTAAATATGTTATTTTGCCATAAGGTCATTCTTACAAAATGTAATCTCCATGTGGCATTTTGAACTGGTGAAGTCAAACGGTTGCTGTTTTCCCACACGTAGCACATACTTTTAACAGGGCTTTTTGATGTCAGCTAAAGTGGTTTCGTAATTAAATCTGTTTTCGCTGGTTTCTAAAAAGTTTTTCCTCTGCCTTCTTTCTGACAGTTTTTCATCGTCCTGCTGATAATTCTCTTGACAGAGCTGATATTACTCATCCTGTTCTTTGTGTACTCAGATAAGGTAGGTTCAATTTGTTTTTTTAAATAAAATGAAGTTGGTCTCGTTTTCCTTTGTTAGCTCCTGTCAGTCAAAAAGTGACATCTCTCACACATGCAGATTAAATTCAAACAAAGGTGTGAATATATTCAACATATGCCCATTCTAAATAAAGCTCGTCTGCTGTCAGAGGTTACGCCCCAAAATGTGGACTAATCCCCACCAGTTGGCTTGCTACATGTGGTTCAGTACACATTTCCCATGACCCCACGTTTGCTTCAAGTTAAGTGTGTGCTTATTAGGGGACAACAGATGACAATATTTCAAGAAGGAGAGATTACTGACATCCATGTGCAATCTGGAGTCCAATCTTCTCCAAATTGTTCTACAAATATTCATTTAGGAGGGTTTTAAATAACAAGCAATGACAAGCGCTGAGTTTATTTTTCAAGGACAAATTAATAATTGTACATATGTGTTTTGAAAGTCAAATAATGCATGAAATATATTGGATACACTTTTCCTTTTACAATTTTACTTACCTTACTTTCTGTCAATTTATTACTGAGTATGTTTTTATGTTCAATAAACAAACAAACAAACGTGCATATTGTGTGTGTGTGTGTGTGTGATAGAGAGATGCTGTTTATAATGGCAATATATATTATTTAATATCTATCTAATCCAATATTGTTTTATAACAAATTACAGTGATGGCAGTGATGAGTAATTTTTTATTTTACAATCAGTAATAAAGCAGTCATTCTGAATCAATTCATCATGGATAATAGCCTGGACCTGTGTATCACTTAAACTTGGCCTTAGCGTAGTCCACCCCTCACTGGAAGCCAGTCCGATTGACTGCCGGCAATGAAAACTAAACTCTGACATTGGTGGTGTAGGGACCAAACAGCCCATATCAGGGGTTTGGCCAACTGCCACCCTTTGAAATTCACTCCTGAAAGACATCCCTGATACTGTTGAAGTCAGTATTTTCAAAAACAAATTAAAATCACTCCTGTTCCACACTGCCTTTAATTTGCTATAATCGTATCAATGGAAACTGCACGTTTTCGGTTTCGTTTTTTTTTTTTGTTTACTTATTCTAAACTGGAAAACATCTTTGATTTATTTTGAAGAGCACTCTAAAGATTAAATTAATAATAATAATTATTATTATTATTCAGTCTACCGTAATTTCTGGAATATAGACCGCACCTGATTATAAACCGCACCACTACATTTTTAAAGGAAAAAAACATGTTGTACATGCATGAGCCGCACCTGTCTATAAGCCGCAGGTGCCCATATTGTTACATGAGATATTTACAAAGAAAGACGGTACACAGGGGGCCGTTAAAAAAGTCTTTATATAGGCCGCTTCATTAAATAAGCCGCAGAGTTGAAAGCGTGTGACAAAAGTCGCGGCTTATAGTCCGGAAATTACGGTATATTAGACTTCAATTTGTCCAACTGCCAGTGAGTGACTTACTTTCCACTAGTCTAGCAGTATCGTAAGCAATGAGCAATATATTGAAAATAGAATCTCATATATTCTCAGAGTGGGTAGATCACAGGTGTCAAACCCAAGGCCCGTGGGCCAGATCCGGCCCGCCACATCATTTTATGTGGTCCCTGAAAGAAAATCATTGGTGTCAACTTGCATGATCCTTGCTCAAAAATGCACAGAAATGTCAAATTGTGATGTGTAATAAATAACGTTGGGGTTTGGCAATAATTTTGTTTCCCATAAAAGTAATAATGCCAACATTTTTGTGGTTTCACTGTCATAACGGCCCTCCGAGGGAAGACATAACTCAAAAGTGGCACGCGTCAAAAACGAGTTTAACACTCCTGGTGTAGATCATCTCTCTGCTTTCTGTGATTTATGTCAGTAACTTGATAACATGACAAAATCTAACATAACCGCGATTGAAAGTTTACACTGCAGCTGTCTGGCCTTAGCCACAGACAGTGGAATCTGTCAAGCATCGTGTATTTTAACCAGGCAAAATTATTGTATCTTAAAAGGACACTAGGATGGGCTGAACATTGGGACTTAAATAGTAGGTTTGTATGTAATAATGATGTCAATACTAAAATTCACCCCCTAAAAGAGTCTGATTTAAGGGCTTTTTAGTGATGATGATGATGATGAAATTTATTATTATTATTATTATTATTATTATTATGACTAAAGCCAGAGATTGGCACGTTGGTTTGTCATGTTCTGTTTTCACTTAGTTTGAAACGGGAACCACTTATTACCAAAATTCATATGCACATTCCTACTCTTGTCTACTTCAACCTGTGAAAATATAAAAGCGATGTGCACTATATTTCAGATTCAGTGACAGATAATACAAGCTCCTATGAGTGAAGCCCACCTCATCGCTGCACACCTGCTGCCAATCCATCATTAGGGAGACGTTGTAGTTAAGGACTCTTCTGCTGTGCACTTATCGTCGGAGTATTGTTTATGCCTTGCTGCTTCCTTGCGCATAGACCTTTTGATATAGACCTCGTCGTTTTTCGCTTTTGAACTCTTTGGTACTATTGATCTTGTAAGTATGGTTTTTATTTTGTGTTTTGACTTTTTCCTGCGTGTATTTTGATACATTGTTTTCCGTTTGTATTTTCGGTTCTTGTTTTCTCCCCTTGCCTTTTGTGCAAGCGCTTTTTGCTAATTGTTTTTTTGTACTCCCTGGTCCGTTTGGACCAGCGCTTTATGTTACTACTTTGTCGGTGCGATTTTTGTATATTAAAACATTTTTTGTTACGGAGACCTTGTTGGCGTCTACAATTTTGGGGATTCCAAACTTGTTTCGGCTTGTCCGAAACGTTACAGTTTTGTTCGACAGGCAGAAAGGCAACCATGAGTATTGGCTCCTGCTAGCTCCCGCAGCTAACAACAATGCCTCAGCTTGGCTGCTAAACAGGCACGGTTAGCAGAAAGAGATCTGCTTGTGCTCCGTGTCACGGACAAATGCTGTCCGGGCAAATGAAAAGCTCCATGCCGGTATGGCAGACAGAGCCCCGCGTTGGCCACCAGAGTTGCAGCGTTGTTGCTGTGCGAATGGGCCAAGTAGGTCAATTTTGAATAAACAGTTCTGGGACTTTGAAAAATTCAGCACGCCGCGCGCAACCTTTGTGAAGATATGCGGTACACAAAATGGATGGATAGATGGATGAACAGACTTTGAAAATTTCAGAGCTCCTAATCTCCAGCAAGGATGCTGACTCTAAAGCCGAAGGTGTGGCTGCGTTTGACGCACCATTTTCGGATGAGTAGCGCATCAATAACCTAACTCTTATTGATTTCAAATCTAATATGTAATGATCTACTAAGAATTAATGTAATGAAAATCATTTGGGGGGGGTGGGGGCAGTGTATCGTGATGACTTATTATAAAAACAGACATGACAGAAACTGCACGTTAACTGCTAATTTCCTCATTCCGTTTTAAATCAGCCATGGAAATGTGACTCATTTTGTGATATTTGATGAGGTTGAAGTGAGCCTAAATAGAGATGTCCACATAGATTTTGGAGCAGATGAATCCCCGTATTTACAATGATTTTGACTGTATAACTAGTCTCTGGTCCCTGCCGTGACTCCAACCAAGACATGGAAGGAGGGGTAGGGGGCCTGGCCATGTTGCCCATGTTCAGGAGGCATTTTCAAAGTCGTTGATTTTGTATTGATTTCTCCAAAACAAATTGATATCATTAAAAATTCAAACTAATGTCATATTCCTGATTTTAAAAAACATTACAAAAAACCCGGCATCGATTGAGCTTGATAGTGAGAATTTGACAACGCCGGCCCAAGTTCCCCTTTAAATCTATTAATGGTGAGTCCTTTTAATGGGGTTGCATGTAAATATTGTTTGACTATTTAGCTAAGGCCCTACGGGAGTTAGGCACAGTTAGGCCCCTTCTCTTTTGAGAGATGTTTATTCAAACTTAGTCTTCTAAGCAGATAAAAACATTCATTTAGCAGCCAATCCATCTTTAGATTTGGATCAGAGCTCAAAGCACACCCAGCAGCAGCCAATTTGTTTGCTGCCTTATCTCACTAATATTCTTGTCTGAACTTTGTGGAGGGGATCGGGCAGAATCCTCACCGTGACCCCTCCCATGAAACTCCAATAGTCTCCACACTGCTTTGCTGTCTGATGTTGGGCAGTCGAATTGAAGTAGCGCTCTGATTTTTCAAATTCTCATTCATTAGAACACCATGTTCTACTCCCGTATAAGTGTCTCATTTCCATCACTTCCAGCGAACATTCACAGTGTTTTATGACTCCCCGTTAGGAAAAATTACAGCGTTTTACATCAAATGTTATGCCAAACCACTCTACTAATCACAGCCATATTTTATTTATTGCTCTTCAAACATCATTACAAAGGAAGGCAAGCATTTTAATCAAATCTTTGTTATTTTAGCCTGTCATCCTGCAGCTGTGATGACATGATGTGTTCCTCGAACTAGGCTTTATGCAAAGGCGGTGACCATTCAGCGGCCTTCTTCCTTCTAGTGGAATCCGGTATGCCATATCAGGCATTCTCTGCTACAGGCTGTGATCAGAGGAATGATTAATCCTCTTCTGCTACTTGATCTTCTAATCACAAGACATTTATGAACAAGCCTGGAATACGCAACACAACTGGCCGATTTCATTTTGGATTGACAGACGAATATCGACTCTGTAGTCTTTAAAATGATATTAAGTGTTGCAATTCCCTTCAAAATCTGTCGAACATTTTTGTCCCTGTGGGCTATCAAGTATAAAGGAGTGTTCACACCGCACACATTTGCATCAGTGCTGCACCGATGTATTTTGTTGCGATATATCTTACAACGGTGTAAATTTTGTGGAGCATTCACATGTATAAAGCTGCTTACTAAAGAGTAGCGTGTTAACCTCGGTGCAGCCCCACTTGCGTTCACACGGTAGTTTCTGCGGCCGTGCAATACAATAGTAATAATACGGAAATAAAACGTGCACATGCATGAAGTGTACTTCCTTTGGTTTATACTTCTCCAGACGAATCAACGCTGTGGTCTATCATACACCGTAAAAGGATGAGAGAGAGAAAGGAAAGATGGCGGAAGTACAACACAGCATGAAAGCAACACATTCTATGATTCATTCGGCAACAAATACCCGTATGGAATCAAGTCTTCTCACGCGTAGCGAGTCTACACCTGTCGCGTTCACACATCCCATTTTATATCGGCGCTGCCCCGCAAACTAGCATTTACTCCGGAGTAAATTTTTAAACCACCTCCTGAGCAGGGTTAAATTTGCTCCAATTTAAGCTGTTTTCAGGCGCTACACCGGTATAACTTTGTACGTGTGAACGCTCTACGGGGGGCAGCCCCGGTGCGACACTGGAGTAAAAGTTGCCATGTGAACACCCCTTAAGAGTTTAGCTCAGGGGTGGGCAATCCCAGTCCTGGAGGGCCGCTCTCCTGCATATTTTCCAAATCTCCCTGTTGCTACACACCTGATTTGAATGATCAGATTATCAGTAAACTCTGACGTGGCCTGATATTGAACCTGTTCATTGGAATCAGGTGTGTGGTAACAGGGAGAGTTGGAAAATATGCAGGAGAGCGGCCCTCCAGGACTGGGATTGCCCACCCCTGGTTTAGCTACAGTAAGATCGGACTGTAGCATTTCTAATAGTAGGCTGTCATCTTGCTTGTGTAAATGAGATAGTGAGAATGGTTTCAGCTGTAAATGGTGCAACACCATAGAGCCATAATAAGTAATTAATTCAACTATGTAGAAAAACATAACCCAGTAAACCGAAGGTGAACAATGTGGAATGAACATAAGGTACTGTCTTTACCATACAGAATCTGTACTATAATTAAATCAGGTCCTGCAGTTAGCAACCAGCTGACAATAGCAGATGGCCAGGCCAGAAAACAGATTATTGCCATTCGTCTGTAATGCTGTGACCTCATTGTTTCTGTGTCAACCCCACACGCCAACCCAAACAGCGATAGAGGTTTATTAGCTCACAATGCAGAAGCAAAGAGAGAAGAGGAGCAGCAGAGCATGCGCAGCAGAATGTAGGGCGGCGGAATTTAATAAAAAGGACATTGCAAGAGAGGGTAAGGTAGCAAGAGAAAGTAGTTGGACTCAGGAGAGAAGGAAGTGAGATAATAAAGACAGGGATTCAAATTGGTGACGTAACAGAGGCACAATGTCAATAGTTTACACAGAAAGCCAGAATGTCATTGAGTGGAGCGCACACCCCAGCCGTGGTTAAAAGAATTTCTCGTCGAGGCTACTTGCTGGTTCACAAAGGATGACATCAGGCCGTACCGCTGTTGAAACTGGGGCTGGGGAAGATGCCTCCTTCATGACTCAAACGGCAAAAAGTGACAAATATTATCCCCCTCCTCCCCTCCAACCCCCACCACACCATCTCTATTTTAATGTCTGAGATTTGATTCTGTCATGATTCAAGCCAAGAAAATATTTCTATTCATCCACTACTCGTCTTGTTCATTGGGTTACTGGTGAGACGGGACCTATCCAGGCTTGTGTGCCACAATGCCAGAAAGTTTCATGCAAATTGGCTGTGCAGTTTTTTGTTTGTCTATTTATTTTAATCATCTTGCTAATTCACTAGCAAACCAGCCAACAAACAGCGTTCAAAGTATTTTAACATTGGTTCAGCACTAATTCATATGAGGTATACACAATCAACATATAATACTGAAGCAAGGAATGATTGCCATTCAAAAATGTCTCTCATTACTTTTGGGGCCGAATTAAGAGGGGCAAAATAAGGAATCCAGCTACGACGACAATCTGATATTGTGCTACATGTGGAGATTGCTTATTGCATCAAACACACAACCAACCAGCAGGCTATCAGTATCTGTTCAATTTGTGGCTGTGATTTATTATTTCAAAGCAAACAGAGAGCAAGCAGTGGTGTTGCTCTCAAGCTATTGAGCATTCTGGCCTTGGGCAAGGCTTGCAATGCATCCAAGGGAATTCAATATCCTCTTTAATGATGTGTTGTTGAGGACCTTTTGCTCTGATGCTCTCTCTACACATCATTTATTAAACTTTTGGAACAGTTATCGCAACACTTCTGAAATCAAGTGAGAAAAAGCAATTCATGTAAAATTAGTAGTGGAAGTGCAAACGTGACAAGTGCACAGTCCCTGTTGGAAGATGTTTAGTACGTGGTTGTTTTGAAATATTTCTTATCTCAGTGGTCATATGTTGACCGAACCAAGCATTTAGTGCACATGGAGAGTTTAGGCGCGTGCGGAAGAGATTTGATAATTGAATATTTTTAATCCATTGCTTGGAGCAATGGATTAAAAATAATATTCTCACAAAGCACCAAGTGCTCATTACACTCCCTACTGTAAATATGCAATACTGTACTCTGCTTCGACTAGAGCGGCTAGCTGAGAGTTCAGTCATTAGACATTGTTGAGCTAAAGCACAGAAAATGGGAAACAACTACATTTCCCAGAGTGCACCAGCAGCAGCAAACCAGCTGAATCTCCTGATCTGCCACTAATTGGAAGGCAGCAAACCAGCTGCATTGCTGAGCTGCCACTGTTTGGAGCAACTAAAGAGCACAAGGTCAGTCAGTGTGGAAAAAGCTTTCAGGAGGAAGAGTCAGTTGGAAAAAGCCAGGAGGAAGCAAGATTGACAACACTGAAAGGAAACAAGTTCACTCGAGGGGGGGTTCATCCCAAAGACGCCAATGGTCGGTGCTACATTTGTTTGACTTCTATATTATTTCCTAAACAAAAGCAGTTGATTTCATCTTCTAAAATTCTGTTAAATATTTAGAACCCTGTTAAAAATGTGTTTCATAAGAGTTATTTGATCATGTTTGGGAAATTAAGTTAAAACATTGTGAGTCAAGAATTAAATTTGATTTTCTTGTGTTGAAGGTTTACAACCTGAGAAAGACTGAGAAAGACTTATGACTTTGAAGAAAATAAAGTGATAAAGTCGGAAATCTGAGTTGTCCTCGCGTCCTTTGGCCAGTTGAACCAAGAGGAGAACTTGACAGTTGTAAACCACTCGGAGCAGCCCGGACCTGAGGATAAACGGCTTCAGATCCAATAGTGAGCTGCTGACGTAGAGGAATTTAAAATGGCAGAAGATGTTCTGGGGAAGACGGTCCAGCAGCTCAAGAGGGAGAGGACCATTGCAAAAAGCAGCTTCACCAGACAGGCCAACTTTATTTCAAGAGGAGCAAGCAGCATGCTTCAAGTGGAGTTAATGGAGGAATTCACTAAACTCTCAGGCTGTTTCAGAGAGATGCTTGACGCCAATGATGACTACAGGATTGGACTGGAGGCTGACATTAAGACGGAGGATACAGAGGCAAGTCTTGATGAAAAGCAAGAGGCCGATATAGATAGATCTTTAAAAGAAGGTGAGACAAAATTGGCAGAAATAAAAGACATTGTTCAAACAAACCTGTGGTCAAGGTATGGGAAAAGTGAACTTGATGCTGTAATCCAGGAAGCAGAAAAGGCCCATGATAGAACAAGAAATGTATCTGTGGAAAGTGCCAATTTAGAGGGTTATGAAGTGCACCTTGCTGTCTTGGAGAAGAGGATAACAGAGGCCATCTCAGCAATCTCTCTCTGGGAGAGATGGATGCCAGTGGAATTAAAGGATGAGTTGCCTGAAAGAGTGAAGATCTTAAAGGCATCCAACTACAGGCTGGAATTAAGGAAGGCTGAATTTACAACTGCACGGGTGGCTGCTGAGCAAGGCACAGGAGCGAGACAAAAAGCCTTTTGGACAAAACCTACACCAATAGTGAAAATCAAGCCGACCACCCTACCCATCTTCAGTGGAAACAAGAGAGAATTTCACCAATGGAAAAAAGACTGGGAAAGTCTACAAAAGCAGGGTGAGCCATCTGGATCAGCTGAAGTGAAGAAAATCCAACTCTTGGAGAGTGTGGATGAAAAAATCTCAAAAGACCTAAGACTTTCAACCTATGCCACCGCCAATGACATGTTCAGAGTCCTGGAAAACAGATATGGCAACAAGTCAACCATAACTGTGGAAATTCTAGAGGATCTAGAGAAGATGCCATATGTGAGGGGGAACCAGCCAAGAAAAGCCATTGACCTCATACAGTCAGTAGAAAAGGCCCTGGCAGATCTGACAGAGTTGGGACAGTCTGGAGCCATGAAGAACCCATTGGTAATTAAATCAATTGAAAGTAAGTTGCCTGACTTCATTAAGAGAGATTGGTTGATGTTCATGATTGAACCCAGGAATAATGTGACATCAGACAATCACTTTGATATGCTTTTAAAGTTCCTGAAAAGTCAAGAAGAAGTCTTGGAGAGACTCGAACAGCTCAGAACTGTGGAGAAAGTGGAGAGACCAGAGCGGTCCGACAAGACGTTTGACAGAAGGATTGCTTCAACACGAACCACAAAGAAAGGGGAGCCTGATGACATATGTGGTGTCTGCGATGACAGTGGACACAACAAAATCTTCTTCTGTAAAAAGTTTAAAGAACTGAAGTTACCTGAAAAGAAGAATGCGGTGAAAAAGCTCGGAGCATGCAGCAAATGTCTAGGATTGCATGATGAAGATGGGCACTGCAGAGACACGTTCCTATGCAGAAATAAAGACTGTAAGCGGGGAGGCGGAGTCCCAGACCACCATTACTTCCTCTGCCCAAAAAGAGAAGTCAAAAGAGGTGAAGATGGAAAGAGTGGGAGAGATGGCAGAAGTGAAAACAAACTAACAGAGGAACAACGAGCGATATTGTCTGAGCTTTCCCCAGAAATGGCAGATCGATGCAGAAAGGCTTTCACCAACAAAAGCACAGTGGCACCTCATGCTTCAAGCCAGTCTGAGATGCTGCAGAGAAATGGGCTCTCTGAAATTCCTGTCATCATGATGTTAATGAAAGTCACTGCAAATGCAGGCCAGGAGATTGGAACTTTAATTGATCTTGCTTCAGACACAAACTACATTACTCACAAGGCTGCTGAAAGACTGAGGTTAAGAAGCGAGAAGATAACCCTAGTTGTGTATGGGGTTGGTGGAATGACCATAAAGGTGAAAACACAAAGATATCTCCTGAAAGTTAGAGTCAAAACCCCTAAAGGAACAGAGAGAGCTCACGAATTGGTCTGCTATGGCTTGGATGAGATCGCCAAAGTGCATCAAGTAATCAAGCCTGAGAAGTTGAAGAGATTCTTCCCAGAAGTTGAACTTAAAGAATTGGAAAGGCCAGACAAGGTTGAGCTTCTCATTAGCCACCGAGAGGGGAGACTCGCTCCCCAGCGAGTAAAAGTTATCGGGGACCTCGTCCTGTGGGAGGGTCCATTGGGGAAGACGGTGGGTGGAGCACATCCCGACTTGTTTGAAAAAGTGGAGATGGCAGCATATGAATCCAGAACTCACTTTGCTCGTTCCATGAGAACGGCAGCTTTCAAATATCAAGAAATCCTAAGTCCAACAGTTGACACAACCCAGCTCCAGCAGGAGGATGTGACCCAGACTAAATGTACAGCTACAAGTAATCACAAGTTCCTTGAGTGGTGGCAGTGGGACAGCATTGGAGCTGCATGTGAACCAAGATGTGGAGGATGCAGATGTGGAAACTGTCCACCAGGAGGAAAAGAAATGACTCTGGCAGAGGAGAGAGAGCTTGAGGTAATTAAAGGAGGCCTCACCTACAAGAAGGGGATGCTCACACACCATCTCCACACTGGGATGCAAAATATCCTTGGACGGTGGATCCAGCTACTCTCCCCAATAATAAAGCTGCAGTCCAGGCGTGTTTCTTCAAGATGGAAAAACAACTAAGCAAAGAGTCAGACTGGAAGATCGCATATGCTAACCAGATCCATGAAATGGTCGAACGTGGTGCAGCCAGAAAACTCAGCAATGAAATCATGGAGAAGTGGAATGGCCCAGTGTGGTACATCAACCACCTGGTGGCGCCAAATCCACATTCAGTGACAACACCAGTTCGTATTGTGTGGAATAGTAGCCAGAGATACAAAGGCTTAAGCTTGAATGATCTTCTTCTGAAGGGACCAGATGTTCTTAACCCCATCAGAGCTGTTCTTCTGAGGTTCAGAGAAGGGATGCACGCAGCTCTAGGGGACATCAAGAAGATGTACAACTCTGTGTGGCTGGAAGAGCGTGAAATGCATCTTCACAGATTCCTCTGGAGAGACAGCCCAGGTGGAGAGATAGGCGAATATGCAATTACCAGAGTCAACATTGGAGACCGACCTGCTGGCTGCATTGCTCAGTTGGCAATGAGGGAAACAGCAAGCCTTCCCAGCTTTGTTGACTTGGAGGATGAACGTCGGGTCATTGAAGAGGACAGTTATGTGGATGGCCTTTTAACCTCCCATAATGACTTAAAGCGACTGGATAAAATCACAGAAGGAGTTGAAGAAATCTTGAAAGCTGGAGGTTTCTTCCTGAAACCATGGGTCCGGTCAGGGCAAAGTGGGAGGCAAGGAGTGGAGACAGTGGCCCTTCAAAAGAGGCAAGGTAAAGCCTTAATTCTTCCAAATCAAATGAGGGATGAAGACAACAAAGCCCTGGGAATCGGCTACCAAGTGGAGGAGGACAAGCTCTACATGTTAACTTCAGTTAACTTTTCCAAAAGGAAGAAGAAGATGAGAGTTGGAAAAGATCTCCTCAAGGAAGAGGTAAAAGCCGAAACACCAAACCCACTGACTAGAAGAGCTCTCTTAAGCCAGGTAGCTGGGCTGTATGACCCCATTGGCTTAATTACGCCTGCCAAGCAGAAGGGAGCGATTCTTGTTAGAAAAGCGTTCCAAGAGGGAGGAGGTGGCAAACTAACCCTAAAAACCTGGGACCAACCTTTATCAGAAAGCCTCAGAGGAGAAGTCATACAGCTTTTTGAAGAATATGTGCAACTTGGACAGGTGAAGTTCCACAGGAGCCTCACGCCAGCCAACAGGAGAGGTGAACCTTGGGGCATCACTTTTTCAGATGGAAGTGAGAAGACCTATGGAGCTGTGATGTACTTAAGATGGGAGACAAGTCAAGGCCCTGAAGTTAGATTTGTGGAATCAAAAGCAAAACTGACACCCCTGGATCAAAAGGGGGAAGCTGTAAAAGCTGAGATCTGCGGTGCTGTCTTTGCAGCCAGAATCAGGAAGTATGTGGAAAAGCATACTCTAATGAAGATTGAGAGATGGTTCCATCTACTTGACAGCCAAACAGTCCTGGGGGCTATTCAAAGGGACAGTTATGGCTACAGAACCTTCTATGCAAACAGAGTGGGTGAAATCCAGAAGGCTGGACCAGTGCAAGACTGGTGGTGGATCTGTGGAGCTCTGAACATAGCTGACATCATAACGAGGGGGGGTACTCCTGAAGATCTGAACGAGGACTCGACATGGCAAAATGGACCAGAGTTCCTGAAGTGGCCGGTGGAGGAGTGGCCTATTAAATCAGCTGGAGAGGTAGCAGTTCAGGCCAGGGAGAGTGTACAAAATCTCCAGAGGAAGGCATTCTCAAGTGCATTAACAAGAGCTCAAGCAAGGACCCAGCTGAAAGAAGAAAAACAGGCCACCCAGAAAAGGACAGAGGATGAAACTCAAGAGGAAAACCCTGTGGTAAACCCGACTCTTCTTCTGAGAAAGAAACCTATGGGCTGGGTTAAAGATCTTGTGGAAATAAGAAGATTCAGTAGCCTGTCCAGACTGGTGAGAGTAATCGCCTGGGTTTGTCGAGCTGCCAAGCAGTGGCTGAGGAGAAGGTGCCAATTCCCAAAACAGTCAAAGTGGGAGGAAACATCACCTAAGCAAGCTGTACTGACTGTCAAGGAGCATGAAGATGCACTCAAAGACCTCTTCCTCGCAGCTCAAAAAGGTACCAGTTTTCCAGACACAACTCTGAATAGATTGGCAGTATACAAGGATGTGAACTCTGAACTGCTAGTTTGTGGAGGCAGAATTCAGATGTTAAACGAAGATAAGACTGCAGTTCCAGTGTTACCATTTGAAGCCTGGGTGTCTACATTACTGGCTCAAGAATCCCACAAAGCAAGCCATGAAGGAGTAGCAAGAACCCTTCTCCGGATGAGGAAAAAAGCCAGGAGCAAGAGATGTACTTGTGAAAACCTTTCCTAGCTATCCTGTTCCCATCACAAAACCAAAAGGCCGAGAAGGGACAGCTAAAGCAAATGATGAAAGAACTAAGAGATTCCAAAGAAAAATCCCAGCTACAGTTCTTCATAGAGATGTCAGACGGCTTGTCATTCTCCTTCCCATTGAAGAACAACCTGAAACGTGAAGAAGTTGTATGACCTCTCTGGATTTGAAGACCAGGAGCTCAAGTGGGAGGTGTTGAGCTAAAGCACAGAAAATGGGAAACAACTACATTTCCCAGAGTGCACCAGCAGCAGCAAACCAGCTGAATCTCCTGATCTGCCACTAATTGGAAGGCAGCAAACCAGCTGCATTGCTGAGCTGCCACTGTTTGGAGCAACTAAAGAGCACAAGGTCAGTCAGTGTGGAAAAAGCTTTCAGGAGGAAGAGTCAGTTGGAAAAAGCCAGGAGGAAGCAAGATTGACAACACTGAAAGGAAACAAGTTCACTCGAGGGGGGGTTCATCCCAAAGACGCCAATGGTCGGTGCTACATTTGTTTGACTTCTATATTATTTCCTAAACAAAAGCAGTTGATTTCATCTTCTAAAATTCTGTTAAATATTTAGAACCCTGTTAAAAATGTGTTTCATAAGAGTTATTTGATCATGTTTGGGAAATTAAGTTAAAACATTGTGAGTCAAGAATTAAATTTGATTTTCTTGTGTTGAAGGTTTACAACCTGAGAAAGACTGAGAAAGACTGAGAAAGACTTATGACTTTGAAGAAAATAAAGTGATAAAGTCGGAAATCTGAGTTGTCCTCGCGTCCTTTGGCCAGTTGAACCAAGAGGAGAACTTGACAGACATTCCTAGTCAGTGCCGCAGCTAATTAGAATGGCACTCAGAGGCTTACAGAGCTCCACCAAGGTGCAACACGTGTAAATTGGATCAGTGGGGTGGGGGTGGGGACCCACTTGCTGTGTATTAATTCTGCAATTAGGATTCAAGCATTATTCCTAAAATGTAATGTTTTCGGCCTTCCAAATTTCATGGCCATTTAGTGTAGTTTTAGGAGTAGTTTTTTTTTTCATGTTCAGGTGTCAACAAAAACATAACTTCTTGGGCATTCGGTCTAAAAGCTCATTTGGCTTCCTGATCTTTTCTTGACATAATGTGAATCCTATTTACATGTTTGAGAGGTTCCAATTACGAGCAATTAAAAAAGAAAAACAAAACAGAGTTATTAACATAACCCAAATAATGTACCTTGAATACTTCTAATTTCCGTTGGATGATTCCAACATCAAATTTGATGAACATGATATAGATTTTATATATATATATATACAGTCAAACTTCGGTTTTCGTCCATAATCCGTTCCAGAAAGCTGTTCGAAAACCGAAGCCACGCTCTTTTTAAAATAAAAATGTTTACTGAACACGTCTGCTCACAATGGAAAGCAACACGAGGAAGCGTCACTTCCTCGTCTACCTGAGGAAGCGTCACTTCCTCGTGTAAGGAAGGCGAGAGGAGTCAAATGGTGCATTCAAGTGCGCTCAGTTTGTTCGAGAAGCGAAATTTGTTCATCATCCGAGGCATAAAAAACTCAATGTTTTTTTCTGTGTTATGAATATTTAATAATTTGTGTTCTTGAAAGTACACAAGCAAATTCATATTTGCGCTGCAGTCATTTGTGTACCTTTCATTAGCCTTAAATCAAGATAGTTAGGTTTCATGTCAAGCACAAACAAAGGTTTTCACACTTAAAATGAAAGATGCATTGGAGACCAAGACCATTTTACCATAGCCTTGTGAGTGTGTGCGTGTGTGCATGCGTCGTGGGTTGGGGTATGGAGTAGAAGGTGGTTACTCTCCAGTGACTGCAACGAGTCGTTAATGAGCGAATAGTATCACATAAAGCTGCGAATGTCAGCAGAAGACAGACGCAAAGTACGAGATTGATCATAAAGCTCCTCATCTCATTTTCTTGTACAAGGACAGATGCAGAAAATGTGGGGCCTGCAGCCCAACAAGGCGTACATAGATACGCTCCTCCGCATCAGCAAAGTTATAAAACCACACAGAAGAATGTTATTGGAAGTGATCCTAATCTTATTTCCAAGGTTTTAGCGGTCATAGGAATAGGCTTTGCATGTTTAATGTTTACCGAAGCATTTTAATGCAAAAGAGGATTAATTACTCAGACCTAATCACGTTTGACTTTTAGCTTTTAGCATCTCTCTAATTGCCATGGTGATCTTCGCCACTGTCCGCTAAAACAGTGATTTGTATTCAGCCAATTCCAGGTCACTGTTGTTTATAAATAGGCGCTGATACGAGATGTCGGCCGAGGTGGTCCAAAAGCTGTAACAGGCGGGTCAGTGCCTGTGTCAAAAGGAATCCCAGAGAGGCAGAGGGTTCACATCCGACTGTCATTTTTTTCCCCGTCTGTTATGTTGAAAGTCATGTTGCTGTCTGAACAAGTATATTACATGTCACACCAGATGCTTGCATTTACATCATCTTGCATTTAATAATCAAAATGCACGCCACTGGCTTCTGCATGGGTTGAAATCAAAAGCAGTTGATTATGTACACAAGAGGCTTACAATATTCCTTCCATAATATTTGTGGATGTTCTATTCAGAATTATGGGCAGGTTTTGTAAAAATAAATTATGCTTATTTTAAATCCAGATGTGTTTAACAAATATGTTCATTGGATTGACTTCTTCAGTCTCTAACCACAACTTTGGTACTGAAGGATGATTAAAAAAAAAAAACAGCTGCAACTCAAACTTGGAAGAAACCAATCTGCTTGCTCATCTATCCCTCTGTTTTTGAGCAAAGCACTCCCTATTTTTGCTTACTGTTTATTGAAAAGCGATATACAGTCAAACCTTGGTTTTCGTCCATAATCTGTTCCAGAAGGCTGTTCGAAAACCGAAATTGTTCGAAAACCGAAACCACGGTCTTTTTAAAATACAAATGTTGACTGAACACGTCTGCTCACAATGGAAAGCAACATGAGGAAGCGTCACTTCCTCGTGTAAGGAAGGCGAGAGGAGTCAAATGGTGCATTCAAGTGCGCTCAGTTTGTTCGAGAACCGAAACTTGTTCGTCGTCCGAGGCGTAAAAAAAATCGAAATTTTTGGTCGAAAACCGAGACGCTTGAAAACCGAGGTTTGACTGTACCGTATTTTCTGCATTATAAGGCTCTCCGGATTACACAGCGCACCTTCCATGAATGCCCTATTTCAAACTGTTTTCATATATAGGGTGCACCGCATTATAAGGCGCATAGAATAGAGGCGACAATAATGGCTGTGGTTACGCTATGCATCCACTAGTTGGAGCTAGGCTAAATGGAATACAATAAAATACAAAACAGATTTATTTATATAGAGCCATCACAACCGCTGCAGCTGTAACATGGCTCTGAGAACTGGTCACAAACACGGACATAAATACAAATGTCATTACAAAATAAATGAAATACAAAAGTTATGAAGACAATTGATTCAACAAAAAGGCACACACACCTTGTGGGCTCACATCCACATATGGCTCACTATCTTGAGACGTCTTGCTTGTCTCCTTCTTCCTTCGTTTAGTCAGTAGTTTGCTTTTGCTATTATCTTCGTTTCATAATGGCAGTGCAGAGCTCTCAAAGTAGTTGTCTGTTTGAGTGCGTTGGTGAATGCACTTGTCAATTAGTGAAAGGCAGAACCCTTTCGGCTTGCAAGTGTTTCCTGCTAACAATCACCACTAGATGACATAGGAACACTAACAGGGAAACAACTGAATAGGGAATATAAAGAGACTGTTAACACCATATATGCAGCGCATCGGATTATAGGGCGCAATGTCGGCTTTTGGGAAAATGTCATGCTTTTCGGCGCGTCTTATAGTGTGGAAAATACGGTACTGGAAATATTAATGTTTATGATGAAGGCAATACTATTTGCCTTTATTCTTGGTCTGAGGTTGATGATCTGAATCATTACCCCTTTACTCTTTTTTTTTTTTAAACCATGCGCCTATTTTCTCTCTAATAATTACAATATATCTGAAGCGCCCCTCAATCTGTTGTGGCTGTTAGTGGAATCCCCCATGGGGAAACCAAACTGCAGGAGAACTAAGCCACTGAATTTTGTTTCTCATTAACTCATCCAATAAGATATTAATCTCCAACAGACATGACACAACCCAGAGCACATTGTTGGAGTTCACTCACAAGGAAAACGATGAACACACATTTTGCTTGAGGGTATGCTGAAGCTGTGCGTGAGTGAGACGACCTAAAATCGTCCCCTATTCAAGTCAAAATTTAGCCTGATTTTGACAATGAGCAAGCTAAATAGATGAATATATAATTTGTCCAGGAGTGGCAACCTGTGTGGCTAAGTGATTGCGGACGTTTTATAGCATAGATTGTTACGGAGTAAACGCATGATATGTTGTGCAAGGGATGCAGGATGACAAATGTTCTATTTGTGACAAATTGTCATTTTGGATCAGTGATTCCCAACAAAGGTGCTATGGCGCAATATTGTGCCATGAGAAATCATCAAGAAGTGTCATGGGAAATTATCCGATTTGACTTAATTGGTGCAAAACGTATGATTGATTAGATGAACATGAAATATATTTCTACTTATGCCAGCGGCGTAGCAACCGGCAGAAGAATGTAATGCCTGTGTAATCGTGCGTCCATCTGTTGCCATTCAGACTAGTCAAGTATCAAGTACAACTTTATTGTGAAATGTGCCGTATGTGCAACATACAGCACAGATGAAATTTCTTCCCTCTCAAGACAGTCCTGCGTTTCTGAAAGTTTATCAGTTGTGTTATATTAAACAGACCAACATCTCACACAGTAAGTACATTTTTGAGTAATTTCAGACAAAATCATTATTTCACTCTTTATATTTTTTGTGATAGTTTAGATTGGTGGTAGTTTGTGAAATTTTTCAAATGCAAAATAGGTGGCTTGGTCAATTGTTCATTGTTATGACAATGGTATCTCAAGAGACTCCATGGTAACTCAAGAAAAAAATTATTCCTGTCCACTGGTCGATCATGAATCCTCAATGTGATTCAACAATTCACCTGCAGAAAACTTCCCGTCACCATATTATCAGGTGCGTTGGAGGCAAGGCTGCTTCATGCACCGTCACACTGAGACAGTCGTGAAAAAGAATCAAAAACGCTAGACTAGACTTGGATTGGCACGAAAACGAAATCCACCCGTTTTTACGCCGAGCGCACGAGCGCCACTCGACCAAAATAGGGGCCTTGGTGTCAAAATCAATCTTTGTTTATTAACTTCTTCAATTGTTGCCAAAGCCGTCACGACGAGTACTGTTGCATCTGAGCCCAACCTCCACAAATGTTATTTTCTTTATCTGTCAAAAGGATCTTTTGACTCATTACCGATTCAGACAGACCTGGATTCATAGGTAACGTTTGTGCACGGTTCCAATCAATGACAGTTTGTGCTCGATGGCACAGCAAGAATAGCTCCGATTTTGGATAATAACCGATTAAACATGCTTGAAGTAGCTGAGATCAAATCGCACAGTGGTTCATGCTTTCTGACAACTCTCTCTCTCCAGGTTTCGGTTCCACACTGTTTTTCTCACTGCTGTTCAGTGATCACTCCACAGGGATGGTTTGCTACTCAAAGGCATTCTAACCATGACTGATGTCACTTCCATCTGCAGGTGAGTGAGAATGCTAAACAAGATCTGAAGGACGGGCTGGCTCTGTACAACTCTGAAAACAACATTGGCCTGAGAAATGCATGGAACATCATCCAGGCAGAGGTAGGCCACCCTCACAGTTCAATCAAATGTGCTATGCATTAACAGAAGAACTACATTTCTGATCATGTATTGCCTGGCTTCTAGCCTTAGTATTAATGCAACATTGAATTTCACAGCTGGTCTCTCTGAGTGCATTCCATTACTGTGTAATACAATGCGAATGAATTCTCTTCAAAGTTAAGTTTCAGGAACCTGATGGACTGTTTGGCTCACTGACTGCATTTTGTGTGTGTGTGTGTGTGTGTGTGTGTGTGTGTGTGCGTGTCTGTGTGTGTGTATGCATACACAGTGGAAGTGCTGCGGCGTTATAGCTTACACCGACTGGCATGAGGCCCTGAAAGAGAAGGTCGTTCCTGACCGCTGCTGCCAGGAGCATTACCAGAACTGTGGGCGTAACTCCACAAACATGTTTTGGAATCAGGTAAGCGCTTGCTAATGTAGTTCAACAATTTGAATTTGAATTCAGAATATAATGGGGAACGTGTCTTTCGAAAATAGATGTTCTTTTTCCATTTTGTCACCGAATGATCATATATCATAATCATCCATCTATCCATCCATGGTGGTCATGCTGGAACCTATCCCAGCCGTAGATCGGGTCCACCCTGAACTGTTGCCAGCCAATCACAGCTCATAATCAGATGGCTAGATAGATATATCTATTTTTTTTCAAACAACAAATTATACAGTGATGGGTATTATGGATGTACTGTAGTACAATCATAAGTTGTAGTTTATATTCTTGGGTATTTTGGGGCTCTTGCTCAATGCCCTGAATTACATATTTAAATAATAATCTTCTGTTACATATCTATATAATAATCTTCGAAATGTTACAGGTATAAAAATTAAATTGTGTTTAGCAAGTCCGAGAACTTTTAGTACTTGTGACACATTTTCACACAGCTATGAAGAAGGCCGTATTGGCCCGAATATAAGACGGCCCTGATTATAAGACGACCCCCTCTTTTTCAAGACTCAAGTTTGGGAAAAAAAGACTTTTCGAACACCAAACTAATTTTTATACAGAAAATAATTACAATACATCTGAAACAAATGATTATAACAATATATTTGAGAGAAAAAGCATGTTATTTTGCCTCATTCAAATCTTAATATCTGAACATTTAAATACGTAAACTAAAGTGCAGTCACATTCGTAAATGAATGGCTTCTGGTTTTTGAAATGTAAATTACATCATAACTTTTCCTCGGCTGCCGGTTAACCTGGCCGATCTTTGATCCACTTTTCTCCATTCTGTTATCTCTTCGATTATTTTCTTCTCTTTTCTTTCTTACCACCATTTTTTATTTTTCTTCTTCGTGCTACCGATATTTTTATTTTTATTCTTCGTGACAGGGGTTCACTTTGGCCTGGGGAGTCAAGTTCAGCATTCGCTTCAATGATATCTGGCGCCATCTAGCGTCGTGAATGGGTATCATATTTCAGTCTTATTTCAATGCAAAAAACACCGTCTTATATTCGGGCCAATACGGTATGCAGTGAACTTTGTTTTTTTGTTTGGGGAGGTGAGGGGGAGCAGTATTTTCCACGATACATTTTGTTGAGGAAAAAATGTTATAATAGCAAAGCAAATATGGGGGGGGGAAGAATAAGTTGTTTTGTGAATGTGATTGCTGTTGTTGCAGTGCACTTATATGCTAAATATTCTGATTTGGGGCTGAGCTCCCCCATGATCAGATTCTTGACATGGCCAATTTATACATTCCATCTATCTAAATACAACCGGAATTGGAGGTCCATCTGGTGCTGAGTTTCTTTCACAACCTAGTGTGTCTAATCAGAGAAAATAGAAGGGCTATTAACTGTTATTTTTATTGCTTTACGGATTTTTCCATTATCTGGCAACAGCCATTTTGTTTACAGCTGTGGAACACTCTGTTTCCCTATTTCCTCCTATTACAAGCCTAATCCACTCTGTTATGTGGTTAGTCCAGTCCAAAGAAGGGAATGACATAATTGCCAAGGTGAGAATAAGTAGCCATTGAGCTGGGCCACTGGGATGGTGCAGCACTAAAATCCTGAAATCTCGCCCCAAGAAAATGACCACACAGCCCTGTGATGTTCTTTTGCAGCTGAACGCAGCATGAGCCCACCTCATTATGAGAATACTGACCTCTGAATGAACCAGAAACGTTGCAAGTTTAATACGCACGTCTATTTGTATGACCCATAAGTTTCGATCTATAATTCATAATTCACTTATTTTACACCTCACATTGATACTAGGTCAGTACTCTTTCGTCCACTGTATAATTTACACAGCTTTCAGGCAAACAGGTGACTGGTTGAGTTTTTCCTCATGTGTTCTTCCATCTAGGGCTGCTTTGAGAAAGTAGAAGAATGGCTTGATGACAACAAGCACATGCTGGGAACCATAGGGATGGTCATCGTAGTCGTGCAGGTAGGAGGTGTATTGATGTGCCAGTGCAACGTTTGTGGTGCTGCATTTGTCTCTGTCTGCCGACATCGCAACACGTCTGCATCAATTGGCCTTCAGCCCTATGGCCGTGCATGTACTGCCGGCTAAGTTATAAGATTTGACCTCAGTGGGTGTTTTGGGCGCCCGCATCTTGGAAAAACATTGACACCGCCCAACACACACGCACGCACACACACACACACACACACACACACTCACACACTGGTCGTGTCTGAGCAACTCAAAGCACAATGGCTTTATTCCAAACAGGCAGTGGTGAGCCATCAGAAGACAAATTGGATTTTTTTTAAAAATGAGCAGATGACAAAAATACATTAATGAGACTGTGCCTCTCATTAAATTTGGTTGAACAAATAGTTTGTAGAAATGAACTCTTTAACCTGGAAACGCTGACTGCTCCCGTTAGGGTACAATTACCAAACAGCAATACATTAAAAACGGAGTTTTGGAAAAGGTTTGCATTTGGACAACAAGCTGATCAAAACAACCCCCCAATCATAAAGTGCAAAAGACTGAGCTGCCAGCGATGGAATTGAAATGAAAAAAATCGAGATATGATTCAGGTGTTAAGAGGATTCACATTCAACATTCATGTATTCCAGCCATTTTATGCTGAGAACATCAAATCATACAAAACAAATACAGTCAAACCTCGTTTTTTGTCCATAATCCGTTCCAGAAGGCTGTTCGAAAACCGAAATTGTTAGAAAACCGAAACCACGCTCTTTTTAAAATAAAAATGTTTACTGAACACGTCTGCTCACAATGGAAAGCAACACGAGGAAGCGTCGCTTCCTCGTCTACCCGAGGAAACGTCACTTCCTCGTGTAAGGAAGGCGAGAGGATGGTGCATTCAAGTGCGCTCAGTTTATTCGAGAACCGAAATTTGTTCGTCATCCGAGGCATAAAAAACGCAAAATTTTTGGTTGAAAACCGAATTAGTCGAGAACCGAGACGTTCAAAAACCAAGGTTTTACTGTACTCGTATTTAGTAGACACTTCACTCACCAAAGCTAAGGAGATCCAGTACAGCACACCAAATTAAAAAAATCGGGATCATTGTCAGGCTTCTTCTGATCATTTGAATCGGGCGTGTTGAAATAGGGAAGCATCTCAAGACAGCGGCATTCAGAGATCGGAGCTGGTCCTGCCTTGTTGAAGTGATGTTGTAGCTGGTGAGTGAATATTTGCGTCTTTAAGTGAGTAGTTTGCTATTTTGAGCCTCGGATGCTGCACCTGAGGTTCCAACCTGTGCTTTACCTCACATTTGTGAAAAGATCACAACCTCCTGTTACATCCGTCTTTTTTTGACACTATCTCTCCTCTGTTGCAGCTCTCCTCGAAACAAACACACACACACACAAACACACGCTCATGCGAGCACAAGCAGGATATCGGTCCTCTTTGCAGACTCCGATAAAGACTCAAACCGCACACTGACTTGTCTGACATCAGTGTTGGTGCCTGTATGCCAACACATTCAGTTGGGGCCTCCTTGTGTCGAGCTTTCATATTCGTGAAGACCATGACAGCAGATCTCTTGCGTGAGAAAACTTTGAGCACTTGAGAAAGTAGTACATATGAGTGAGAATCTAGGAATGATTAGCGATCGAAAGACATAAATATTAATAGAGCTCAAGCTGCGAACGACGACACAGTGGGTTTTTCCCATTGCAAACAAAGTTTTATCAAATACATCACAAGTCTCCAACATTTCATGATACACATTTAATAGGACAGTAAGTCTTGGAAGTTCTTCCTCTGTGATTTCCTAAATCTCGACAGTATTCGGCGTGCTTCTTCATTGATTGATAAAAACCCGTCAAATTCATTCTGCCCAAACCTCACTTGTATCGGAGCTGCACCGGTCAGCTGGGAAGAGACAATTTTTTTTTCTTAGCGGAAGTTTACTACCTCCAATAGCTTTTGACAGATAACAACTTACAGTGGGATTTTCTTCAAAGTACAGTACTTCTTCTAAACAACTCCCATTGTCAATGTAAAAATTGAAAACAGAATTTTACCTTTGTAGAGAAAGTGACAGGTCTAACTTCAACTTTTTATTACATATTATTGTATTTTTATTTCAAGGACTCGTACTGATTTCTCTAATCATGAGTCATGGCGGCTCAAGATTCAGATTTTGTGTGACCTCTATGTGATGTATTTTACCAAGCGTGTTTGCCGATTTCTGAATTGTAAACACTTGGGGCGGTAAATAGGAGGTATCTGTTGTATTTGAAAATGGTTTTGTATTTCGGGTCAAATGTAACACATACTTGAGTGTTTAATCATGTAAATATGCAGGTTACATTTCATGGGTATATTCGATCCTGCATTCGATCGAAATAGCGGCGCGAGGTAACAAAGTACAACTACTTCCTTACTGTTCTTAAGTAGATGTCTCAGGCATCTGCATTTTGTTTTATTGTATTTTCCTGTTTAATTTGACTTTTACTCTCTGCCAAAATAGGCTTTTTTTTAATTTATTTTTTTGAACAACCTCCACGGATAATGACACAATGTAAAAACATCTGAATGGAGAGAGGCAATGTCAACCTCGGTTGAGGTCTTCATCAATTAAAAGATTGAGACATCTTGGGGAGAAAGATAAAAGAAGTCTCAATCTCTCAGAGATTGCGACACCTTGGGGAGTCATGTCAGCTAGGGAGCATTATTAATGACAATGAAACATCAGATTTGGAAAAGCAAGATTGTTCATCAACAGTGAGTCATTTGCCTAAGCAGTTAAAATATCATTCACTTTTACTTACTTAGTGAGGGGGTACTAAGATATGTATGCTCCTTGCTTCAGCAGAAAAAGGTATTAGAATGAGCCTTGCGACTGTGTGTGATGTACAAATAGGACCGGTAATGACACTTCAAAGAGACGGTATACCCTGCCTGCTGAGGCATCTATCTCCATTTACTTCTTTGACCAAATGCTTTTGCCTACCGTTTCCGCTCGCCAACTTCCACGTGTAGGCGAGTGAATAAAGAAATGCCGGTGCTACACAGCGGGACGTATTGCGCATCAAAATGCGTATGGGCCATATAGAAGCAAATGTGCTCCACGTGTGCTGACATAAATCACACATCATGTTTCACATAATGTCTCCTTCTCTTCTCCCCCACCCCGACAGCTTCTGGGCATGGCATTCTCCATGACGCTCTTCCATCACATCCACAGAACAGGGAAGAAGTACGATGCCTAGCCTCTGGAGAAGAGGCCCGTCAATTCCTGAAGGGATGGAACTCTAATTAAATGTACCCCCCTGGTCCCGCACCACCGCTGCCACTACATTACCACCATCCTTTGATTCTGTTCCCAGACTCTGTGTGCCGATTCCATATGTCGCCTGTCTGGGCTCTCTCCTTTCGCCACTCATTTTTGCCAAAGAGTAACACAACTGGAAAAGAAGAAGGGACAAGTCATTTGGCACTGAAGAGAATCCTGTTGGTTGTCACTCCTTTTTTTTTTTTTTTTTTTTAAATCGTCTTCTTTCTTTGCTTTGGAATAACAATTTGCAGGAGGGAAGCGCACCCAGACACTAAGACATTTAAGACTTGCTAACACTCCCCACCCATTGGGGAAAAGAACAAAAACTCCTCCTCCCCGCCTATTTCTTGTGGAGTATTTGACTTTCCTTTATGCTTACAAACAAAAAAATTGACCCCCATTTTCATTTGTAAATGGGGAAAAAAAATCGTAAAAGGCATGCTAGTTTTCTACTTCACCGACTTACCTTCAAATCCTTCATCACCCTTTTTTTTTCCGAAATATTTTTCGTATGTGTGTGATGCTCCTGTGGAATGTAAGTACAATATAGTGAGTGTTGCATTTAACGTGGAGACATGTCAGGATGGCGTTTATTATGATCCATGAGTCGGATATTTTCTCTTTGACGAGCATTTTGGGTAAAGTGAAGGCGATTGAAGGAAGTTATTAAAGGGAGAAGAATCATTTTGTACTAAATTCCGCTTTATTCTTTGGATAACAGTGTAAATCTGCCTGGGTAAAAACACACACACACACACACACACACACCATGCTGCCACACACAGGCATCACCACATTTCCCATCGAGGCATATAAATTGTGTAAAATGGTTGTTTATTAAAGCTCCCCCAGAACTGTCAAGAGAAAGATCCTGGGTGATGAAATCCTACCTTTGAGAGTACAAACTAAATTGTTGTGTATGTGTGTGTTTTATCACATTGTTCCACACTGCAACGGTTGGAAAAAGAAGGGTATAAAAACAAAGAGAATCATGGGCACTAGAGGCAAAGACAGTATTCATGCTGATATCATAAATTGTGTTCGTAGAGGCGGCAAATGGTTTCCCTTTTCATAATCCACTGTCACACGTGTGTCCTCCCCTCATCAGTCTCTGAGTCGTGGGGGTAAACTCTCTTCCCTTTATCTTTAAATGTCCTCACTACAAAGGAGCATTAAGCCCCCTAAAAAAACAGTAAAATTAAAGGGGAAAATGTTGCTGTACACTTACACTAGAAAGCAAATATTTTTGAGAAACGAGCTGTCATATAGTTTTGTAATACTGTGTGAGTGAATGTCAAAATTCCCATTGGAACCTAATGCAGCTATCTGAGAACAGCAGCCATGGCCATATATTCATCATGTAACACCATTAAAAACTGTATTTTCCGCACCATAAGGTACTTCGGAGTATAAAGTGCACCTTCAGTGAATGGCTTATTTTAAAACTGTTTACATATACAGTCAAACCTCGGTTTTCGACCATAATCCGTTCCAGAAGGCTGTTCGAAAACTGAATTGTTCGAAAACCGAAACCGCGCTCTTTTTAATAAAAACATCTTTATTGAACACCTCTGTTCACAATGGAACGCTACACGAGGAAGCATCACTTCCTCATGTAAGGAAGGCGAGAGGAGTCAAGTGACTCATTCAAGTGTGCTCAGTTTGTTCGAGAACCGAAATTCGGTCGTCATCCGAGGCATAAAAAACTCTAAATTTTTGGTCAAAAAGCGATTTGGTCGAGAACAGAGACGTTTGAAAACCGAGGTTTGACTGTATAGGTTGCACCGCATTACAGGCGCATGGAAGCTACAGTAGTGGCTGCGGTTGTGTTATGCATCTACTAGATGGAGCTACGCTAAAGGGAATGCAATGCAATACAATACAGCGTTATTTATGTAGGCCTTTCACAACCGGTTCAACTGTAATAAAGCGCTTTACAGAACATTTAAAATACTACAGTGATCCCTCGCTATTTCGCGGTTCGTTTATCGCGGCTTCAGTGCATCGTGGATTTATATTATATATATTATTATATATTTGTACATGAAAAAAAAATTAAATGTATTTTTTTCATATACATGTAGTACAGTACTGTATATGTTGCTCTATGTGGCTTGTTGTTTTGCTGACTTTCGCAGCTTCTCGCGGACTTGAAATGTTTTTTTGTTTTTTTTTATATGTTTACTGTATTTTGTTATTCATAAACTAACCTAACTTATACATGTTTAAATCTATTAGTATACATCATTAAGTCATGTTAATTACTTCAAAATGTATTTCTACATGCATGTATACCATTAAATTTGGCCTTATAAATATTATGTACATGTACCTATATGGAGGGGGGGGGGGGTCGCTACTTCGCGGATTTTCGTTTATCGCAGGTGGTTTTGGTCCGCATTAAACGAGGGATTACTGTATGTCCAAGAAATCAGAATATGGATTCATATATAAGGCATATGGCACACCGTCGGTGTTTGAGAAAAAAAAAGAATGCTTTTAAGTGCCTTATTGTGCGGAAAATACAGTAATTGTGATAAGCAAACCCAACAAAAGAGTGAATTTCCTCCCATATATCCCTTGCCTAAATGAGTTCCCTTTGTCAGATATTACACCAGATGATCTTCCCACTCATGCCACGCCTCTGGTTTTTCCACCACTCCTATTCCCGCGCCTTTTGCTTCCTGGCAGCCAGAAGACAGCGCGGTGGGCGTCTCGGTCGATCAAAGCTGAGATGGATAGCTTTGCCCTAAAGGAAACATCTATTTGGGGACTCTTGATCACACATTCCCATGAAGCTTGAGAATCAATCTGCTTCCTCAAACACTAACAATATTTGGGATTGTTTCGATGTGTTTGCTGTGGGGACTTGAATGGAAATGGCCGCAGGTGGGAAGCACATGAAACATCATTCCATCAGTATGGCTGAGTTTATTTCAATATGATTTTGTACTCCCCCCGCCCATTTCAACTGTCAAACAGGAAATGAGCAATCTGGAGTGTACCGCATTTCACACCTGACCATCGAGGTGCCAGGTGCCGTGAACCTAGCTAATTTCGGGTGAAAATGTCGATGTGCTGATTTGACGGGGGCGGCATTTATTATTATGCTACTTAACTTAGGCCAGCGTATGTACAATCATTGTTCAGACAGCTTGAAAAGATGTCAGTAACACTTTTTTTCCCTCGAAATGGAACATAATTTGTACTCTAAAATAGGACCGTGTAGCGACAGCAACATCTGGACATTCTCTTGAGATTCCCTGATCAAAACATTACTTTATTTTTCCCATACATTGCATTGGTTTTAAAATCAAGGAGAGAAAAAAGGTGGCTGTATTTCTTTATTTAAAATGGATCATCTTAATTGCACTGAGCTATTTTTTTTTTATCTTGTTGGGTTTTTTGTGTTTATTGTTATCATCTTGAGGGGCCCAAGTACAAATCCTACTGGCACTCAGTACCTCAATATGGCTTACTGGAAATCCGTCAGCAACATTTCTTTGCTTTTGTCATTCTGCAGTTCCAATATGTTATAAGGTTTAAAATGCAAATGCATCTATCCTTTTTTACTATTTGAATAGTTTGTAAATGTAATATTTGTTGTACAGTGTTGCGCAACATTACCTCCCCCACACTTTAACTCCTCCCGCCAACCTTAACACATTTTGCATACGTCCCTGTTTTATCATGTCCTTAATCAAATTGAGAGGGTTTTTTTCCAAGACGATATGCACATTTGGAAGCAATTAGGAAAAAAGATACATGCAAATATATTTTTGGGAGAGAAAGTAACTAAGTAACTCACGGTTTCCCTATATATTTTTGAATGCAGTCTCGAGTATCATCCAAGTCGTAGCCAAGTTGAAGCATTTCCTTGCTGGTGCTGATCGAAAAATAATTGCAATGTTGTTTTTCCAAGTGCAGCTTTGGACCTCTGACACATAGCTGCCGCTATAACGTACATATATAACAAATTGTTTTCTCATATTTGCATTGATTCCATATTCTTCAAACCTCAGAGCTGGTATGTAGTGTAGTGTGTAGCTTTTTCAGACTGGAAGCTGATCATAAGACAGAATGTATGAGACCTATAGACGTTTTCTTTCCTTTTTTCCCCTGCCATCTTATATCAAGGACCTTTGTTTTTGAGGGACAGTTTTCCGAAGTGAAGGCCCTGTTGCGACAGGAAGAAAAAGAATTACAGTGACATGCAGCGACCCATATGCTCCAACTCCACTGGTCGTGTCCATAGGGTGGAACATGACAGCTGCTGATGTAGAGCGTAGGCACGAGTGGGCACGTCTCCTCCGCTCGGCCGCTTGCGCAAACTCTCTGCACATCCCTTATTTACAGCCGCATTCTGCAGATGGTGAGCACGACACACAGCAGGATGGCTGCTATGTGGGTCCAACCGAACCCTGGAGAGACTAGAGAGGAAACAGCTGTGACAGTTCAATCAGTCAGATGGCATGTTAGCCTGACTGGAGGCAAGATGTTGAATACATATTGCAGTGTTGCCCATCCATCCATTTTCTATTGCGCTTCTCCTTGTGGGTGAGCTAACGCCTATCCTGCTGTCTTTGGGGCGAGAGGCGGGGTACACCTTGGGTCGGTCGCCCAGCCAATTGAAGGGCACATCAAGTATCGACAAATAGTCATTCACACTCTCATTCACACCGATGGACAATTTGAGAGTCTGCAATAAACCAGGTTTTTTTTTCAGCAAAAACAAAAGACATTTAGCGTGACACATTTGATGCACAATCTCAAAACTTTCAAACGCTGAAAATCTGAAAAGCTCATCGCAGCGTGAACTCCCTCTCAACTCTTCACATTTTCATGGCCTTGTACATGTTCCTTCTCAATCCAGGGATGAATGCTGTTTCAACTAAAGATTTTCAATCCTGTTATTTTTGTACGTTGGCTGTCGCTGGTTTGACTATTTCCAGTGTGTTTTGTCATCGTCGTTTTCTGCTCTTCCTACTGCCTTTTCCTCGCTCCCAATGAGGACCCATTGTGAGAATGTGCCGTCATTTAAGTGACGGTTTGCTGAGGGATTAGTCCAACGCAGTGTTCCTCTCTACAAGGTGTGAAAAATGTTGTTCTGTCTTGCCACAGCGACGGGCACTAAAGACAATTAAGTCTGAATTGATCACGGTGGAACTTGGTCATGAAGCCCTACTTGAATCCCACAAAGGGTTTTCAGTGCTGAACATTGTCGTCACGCTCCTTCTTATTAAAATCTTGTTTAATTGATTCACAACGTGATGGAATGATCAGCAGCTTTCAGTCTTTTGAACGTGACAGTGTGCGAGGCCCAATGATGAACAATGTTCAATTCATTAAATCAGCTTTTTACATTAGCCAACAAGTAAAGATGATTGCCTCCTCTGAAGTCGATGCAAGGAAACTACAGTACTTTCCTAGCCCCCCTCTATACTTCTTAAGTGGAATTTCTTTCACAGCTACTGGCAGACACTCACTCAAACCATAGTTCACACGCATATTCTGCGCTGTCGTGATGTAAATTCATATCAAGGACACTTTCAAGTCCACAGCACCAATTCACAGTAAACATAGACAACCAATTTATATTAATCCTGAAATGATTTCTTCCAAGGCCAAATATTGAGTCCAGGTGACTTTTCTTTCGGTAGGTGGGTCAGTATATTTATTTTTGCTGGAAAGAATACAATAAAGCAACAAAACCCTAATGTGAAGAAATAGGAATAAATAAATACACAGGTGATATATATATATATATATATATATATATATATATATATCCATATTTTCCGATTTATCCTCACTAGGCGCGCCGGAGCCTAGTCCCAGCTGTCTTCGGGCAGTAGGCGGGGGACACCCTGAATTGGTTGCCAGCCAATCGCAGGGCACACAGGACGAACAACCATCCACGGCTCCGGCTCATACCGAGGGACAATTTAGAGTTTGCACAATCAGCCTGCCATGCATGGGTTTTTGGAAGGTGCTCCGGAGCCTCCCACATTTCCGGAGAAAACCCATGCATGCAGGCCCGTTGGGCATGCTAAATTGTCCACACAGATGTGAGTGTGAGCTGGATGGTTGTACCTCAGCACTGTGTGCCCTGCGTGGCTGGCAACCAATTCTGGACTACCGGGCCGCCTATATATATATCTGCCCGATATATATATATAGATATATATAGCTATAGGCGGCCAGCACCCCCCGACCCTAGTATGAATGATTTGGAACATGGATCTTGTAAAATTATATATATATATATATATATATATATATATATATATATATATATATATATATATATTATATATATATATATATATATATATATATATATATTTTTTTTTTTTTTACAAGATCCATGTTCCAAATCATTCATACTCTTTCTCGATGTACAGGCATGTAGAATAATCTGGGTAACAGTGTACCATATCAATTGTCATGCCGCAAAGAAATTGGTTTCTTACCAGTGTTCTGATAAGAGCAGGAATGTGGGTTATAAAAAATATAAATAACAATAGAAATGGTGAGCGTCTTTCATTATCATTCCTAACACAATTTGTAATTTCAGGGTGCTGCAATTTATGTACACAAACGCACACACACAACAGGACACTAACAGAGGCAGGTCCCAACACTGCGTTGACACTGAGTGTCTGTGAGCGTTCACTCATTATAGAACACTCAAGAAGGTGACAAAGTGGCAACGACATGATTTTTCACATTGTCATTTTTAGGTTCGGTATGGAACCTGCCTCTTTGTAAGAGACTTTCAACCGGTGGGTTGCCTCTTGTAACGATGCCTGAGTTTTCTCATTTTAAAATGCAAAACAACCCACTCTAATCTTCTTTTCCTCGTGCGTTTTTTAAGAGAGGAGCAGTGTACATTTATGTAAATGTTTTTGTTTGTTTGTGAGAATGCTTTTTTTTCCCATATCATATTTGACTGCATTTACATCTAGTATTTTTTTCTTGGAAACATTAAGTGTAAATGATTCCTTCTCATCTGTGGAAACACCCACTAAGCCACAGAGATAGAGGAAGGACGCTACGCAATAATTGGCTTTTGTCTGCTGTGGAAATTTTAAGACTGTGTGTGTGTGTGTGTGTGTGTGTGTGTGCGTGCGCGTTTTGCCACCTTTGACATATTATTTCTTTGATCTCCTAACTCTCCAACCCGCCTATGCTTAAGCCGAATATTTGAGATGTGTGCTCTAAAAATGGTGTGTTTGATGTTGTGTTCTGTTGGATGGCACTATCTGATACTTTCCAGCATTGTTTGTCCTGTGGAGTTTCGTTTTTTTTTCTGCTACATGTGAAAGCACTCTGAATAAGTGGTGCACTTACTTTGGCTTTCTTCTTAAAATGAATTATTTTTTAAATAAAGGAAACTGTGTCAAAAAAATTCCATCCACTCATTGGCTTTTATTTTTAACGAGCCATCTTCACTGTGCATTGTATATCGTAGCCGATGCTGACAGAAGTGTGCTTGATGATTTCTTTTATTATTTGAGGGGGGTCAGCAAAGTACACATTAAATCACAAAAACAGATTTCATGAGGAGCCTGTGATGAAATTCCCCCCCAACCCCCCAAAAAAAAGAATGCCAATACCTGTACAGTGGTAGTCAGTGGTCCATATGAGGATAAAAGAACATGAAGAACCCAATGTTTCTACAGCACAGAAATAGCAGGAAAATATTTTTCTATGCAGGTTGATTCCATTTTTAAACTAATTGTTCTGAATCCCATGTGTGACTGTGAGTGAAGTTCATTGTGGCTTTCCACCCTAGCCTCTTCATTTTCATCATTGTTCCATCCATCCATCCATTCTCTACCGCTTATCCGGGGTCGGGTCGCGGGGGCAGCAGCTTTAACAGGGAAGCCCAGACTTCCCTTTCCCCAGCCACTTCTTGTAGCTCTTCCCGGGGGATTCCCAGGCGTTCTCAGGCCAGCTGGGTGACATAGTCTCTCCAGTGTGTCCTGGGTCGTCCCCGTAGTCTCTTGTCAGTGGGGCATGCCCGGAACACCTCACCAGGGAGGCGTTAAGGAGGCATCCTAATCAGATGCCCGAGCCACCTCATCTGGCTCCTCTCGATGTGGAGGAGAAGCGGCTAGACTCTGAGCCCCTCCCGGCTGACCGAGCTTCTCACCTTATCTCTAAGGGAGAGCCAGGACACCCTGCGGAGAAAACTTAATTCAGCCGCTTGTATCCGGGATCTCGTTTTTTCTGTCACAACCCATAGCTCGTGACCATAGATGAGGATTGGAACGTAATTGAGAGCTTCGCCCTTTGGCTCAGCTCCTTCTTTACCACGACAGACCAATACAAAGTCCACATCACAGCAGATGCTGTACCGATCCGCATGTTCATCATTGTTCCTTCGATGAAATATATTGCACAGAGAATTTTGTAACACGTCATCAAATAAAGTGAACAGAATGGAATTTGAATGGAGTGGGGTTAACATCCCACTCGATGACAATGGCAAAGTGACCGATATTCTCCCACACATGTAAGAGGCAGCTGTACACTTTTCTGGCTATGCAGATTCTTTGGTCTGTCATTTAAGCACCTTCATTTCAGTGTCATTTTTTTTTTCCCAAGTACGGGGACTTAGGCATTTGTCGTTTGTATGGAATCTCCTTCCAAGTTGTTGGGAGGCCTTAACGAAGAGATGTGGTTCATTTGCAGTGGAAGCCATCTGGAAATTATGGAATAGAGTTTTTGAAGTGTTTGAAGGTCATCGAAAAAGACAAAGCACACTTTAATTTGGGAAAAGGCCTTATACTGTACTTGGAAGGAGTTCTTGGGTTTTTACTTCGTCTGAAATAAATCCAACACAAGTCATATAATTAGAACACTGCCCTTGTGAATGTGTTCCACTGTTGTCCATTAAAAATAAAATAAAATAAAAGTGTGCCTGCCGCGCTTCAGCTAATTTAAATCAAGTGGCTTCACCCATCACAAGTGAATCAGCCACAACAAATATGCGGCATGAAACTAATTGAGAACTTGGAAAATGCTGTGCTGTTAGTTAAAGCATAGTCTCGAGTTCAGTATAAAAGCACTTCAATTTGTCACAGGATTATGAAAGTGTCAATGTCTAAAAAAAAAGAGGTAGAGATGCTGAGGTAGTGCGTCAAAAGAGATCCAGAGAGTTTTGGTTCTTTTTCAAGGATGTAAATTGTACATTTTCCATTTGGAAACCGTCACAAGATTATACGTTTTAGGGTTGCTCCAGTCGCAGCACATATCTGAAATGAAGGTACTTAAATGACAGACTTTCAGCCAATGGGAGAAACCGCACAGCCAAAAAAGCACATTGAAGTGAAAATGGCCTGGAGATGGGAACACAATGTTGTCACTCTGCTTCAATTGAATGAGAAATCATTTTCCACCTTATTCCTGAGGACTCTCACGAAGACACAGTTATGGAAGCGACTTCCTGTGCAACATCAGAAGAAGCAGCGAGCCATTCATTGCAACAGCTTTTGTTTCCTGTCGCGGTTTATTTGAACATTGCCTTTTCTGAACCACCATAAGCCCCTCCAGTGTTTTAAAATGTCTTGCGCAGCTTGGGAACTTGTTGGGGGTTGTACTAATAACCAGAAGAAGTTGAGTCTGTTTTTTTGGGCTCTCATGTTCATGCACCCGGATCAGACTTTCTGAGAAACCACCCTCTTGTGACAATCTGTACACTTCCCAGCACCTACTCAGGGATCATTAACACAGAGGGATCAGTCTGAAAGTCTTCATTTTAAAAAGACCACCAAAACATTGAACATGTGCTCTTTGCACTTTGTGGACAAAAAAACTGGACAAAAAAAAAGCTCCATCTCCACAACTCGGTGTTATTTTTCTGTGATTACTGTAATGCAAATAAAAGTCCCGGATGTCGTTTCTATGTCTGATTCTCGTTGAAGTGCACAATTTCATGACCTGTTTTGTACAGTAATTACAGAGTATGATTCTGTACTGTATTGTCAATGACAGAAAATGGTTCATACTAGTGAAAGAGTAGTGACATTGGGCGCACAATTGTGTTTTCCGGGTCATCCTTTTTCTATGGGGGAGGGAGATGAGGATGAGGAGCTCAGGAGACAGCTCAGTGTTAAAGCTGCTCTTCCACAGTCATAGGAATCAGTTGAGGCTGTTTTCTTTTGAGGAAGTTGTCTTCCATCTGTGTCCCACTGCCAGAAGGCAGAGGCAGAGCCAGGACACAGTGGAAGGATCATACTCATCTGGCCAGGGAATGTACGCTAGGAGAAGATTGTGTGCCCGAAGACGAATGTGGATAAGTGGTAGATAGAAAGGAGCTTTTTGCCTCACTCTTCGTTAGTTACAACAATGTTGAATCTTCTATTCAGTGGCATCCCACCGCAGGTAAAGCTATGACGGGATTAGGGACAGTGCCCAATTTAAGATGAGGAGATCAATCATCTTGCATTTATGTGCCTTTGGCGATGCAGTATGTATGAATGTATATGTGTGCGTGTGTGTGTGTGTGTGTGTGTGTGTGTGTGTGTGTGTGTGTGTGTGTGCGTGCGTGCGTGCGTGTGTGTGTGTATTTATATGTTCCAGTGCCTTTGGGAGAGCGGGACAGGGAAAACCCTCGACTCGTTCCTACTCAATTGATCTATTCGAGTCATGAATTAAGCAAATGTAGATGTGTTCGGAATATGGGAGGAAGCCAAGTGCACAGGGATAACAGAAGCCCGTATTAAGCATGGGGAGGGAATGCAAACCCCACACAGGAGGGCCCGAGCTGAGATTTGAACGTTCGATTTTGAGGCAGATGTGCTAACCGCTAATTCACCATGTTGCCCTGAAAACCTTGACTACATACAATGACAATTGTTTCAGCTTTTTTCGGCTCGCTATTGTTCTATTGCTGATTGCATGAAAAAGGCTCCTATTTTGTATTCTCGACCAAAACACCCAAATCAATAACACTTAGATTAAACATGTGCAGGAATCTAGAATTCTGATGTAAAAGTGGACGTAAAGCTGTTGAGATGTTTGTTTATTCTCACTTTCAGGTCTATATGGATGTTTCTGGGCCACACCAGTATCATGTGATCATGTGGTCATGTCACTGCCCCTCCCCCCCTCCCTATTTTTTTTTTAAACCGTCTAACACCCAAATGGAGGCCCCTCCTCATTGACTCACATGGCGGTTAAGTGCATCTGATTGCTCTTTTGGAGCTAAACTCACCGTGCTTGGATGTGCCAGACTGGAAGAGACAAAATAAGCAATGGACAGGAAGCATCACCTGGATCGAGCAGAGACGTTCTCCTTCGTCAACCCCTGGATTCGATATTTTCTCTTCTTTTTCAGCTTCTTATTTTGGGTGAGTAAAGTTGTAAAAAAAAAAAAAAAACAGAGCAACAGACTGATTTTGTAGATTGCTGGGCACCAATCCGTGTATCATTCGTTCTTTCGTTTTTCAACTGCCAATCGAAAACCAAAAATTAAAAAGGAGACTGATCATTTTGTTTTTCGTTTTCTTAATCCAACATGAAAAACGAATACATGCCTGTTTTTTCATATTTCGATTTCAGGCTCGGATCAAATATACGAAACGGGAAAACGGGCCACTTGACTGAATTTGATTTTTTTTATTTAATTGTTTGCATTTACGTGACCCGGAACCTCTGTAGGCTAATGAGAATTACCATCAGACTACGAGAGGTACCTATAGCAGCCATCGATAGCTGTGTCTTGTTTCGAGGAGCCAAGCGTGTCAGCCTGAAGGAGTGAATGGCGAATGCTGACAAAATCGTAGAGTAGAGTGTTGTTCCATCGCCGCCACTGCGCTACCTGAACTGCTTCGCGCAGAACTTCGTAATTCTCATTAGCCCACAGAACTTCCGGGTCACGTAAATACAAACGATTAAATTTAAAAAATCCAATTCAGTCAAGTGGCCCGTTTTTCCGTTTCGTATTTTTGATCTGAGCCTAAAATCGAAATATGAAAAAACAGGCATATATTCGTTTTTCATGTTGGATTAAGAAAACGAAAAACGAAATTGTCAGTCTCCTTTTTAATGTTTTGTTTTCGATTGGAAGTTAAAAAACGAAAGAACGAATGATACACGGATTGGCGCCGCACAGTCACGATATCATGAGAGGTGCGAGGGCTTTCTTAAATAGTCAATTCAAACCCACAGAACAGATTCCATTAATCAATCCATGGTGCAAATTCTATTAATAATAAATGAAGAAGTCTAATTTAGATTGTGTCTGCGGAAAAAAATTAGCAGGGGCACCTCACCTCCCCCGCTGGTGCTTGTTTTCATTTTCTGCTTGGTCTTCTATCACGGTGACAAATGCTGAGTGGCTTATTTTCATTTTATAATCAACTCATTGTCGCAACGATGCGAAGCACATGTACCGGAGCTGAAGCTTTATATTGCTGAATGTTGCATGTTTTAACTGCATTCCTTACCATTACATTTGCATTTGTGAGTGGACTGAGTGACTAGTGTCCAGTGAGCGCTCATTCTTCTCTCATTATCACAGCTCAGATTCTCTGGCTTTCTGTGAAAACAGACACAGGCATTGGAGCAATTATTTAGCCTCAAGGGGTTTTTTTTTTCAATTCATATTTCATATCGATGTTAAAATCAAACAAACAATCATACGTAAACAAAGTATCATGTTTCTTCTCATCCAAGAAATTGAATTCCCCATAGTGTCTGAAAATAAGGAATGGACTGAAAAATCGAGAAAAAGTGAGATTGGATGGCGTCGGGCTGTGGTCAAAATGCCTTTCCATTGAAATGCACAAGGCAACTGTGATTACAAAGGCTAAATTTACTCTTCAGATGTTGAGAAATGCCAACAAAGCTCCGCGTGGCAGTCAGCCTCGCTGGAAACATCCACAGAGTTGTCGGGACATAGCGGCACTAACTGCAATTATTATTATGGTATACTCAGCTGTAAACACAGAGCCAGATCACACGCATGCGAGGAGAGACATCAACTGGGGTGCGGGGGGGGCAGTGTCCAACCAGGACTCGATAAATGAGCAACTCAGGAACCTCACTCTAGACATTCTGCATTGACTCGATTCCACGTGAGTCTTTCTAAATAACCATTTCTTGCACACTGCACCCCCACTACGCGCGTGCTGGTCCCAGTAAGAGAAACAGTTGACGTTCATGCTGTGTTTTCAGCAGTAACTGCAACACCAGCAGGCGCATGGCCCCGGCTGTTGACTTTGTTTTTTGGGACATGAGCTTGGAAGTGAACACTGTGGCGCTAATCCATCAGGCCTTTTGTCTTCGTGCTCCCCATGGCTCCGTTCATCTGGCTTTCACATCCCTGCACAATTCACTTGATTCATCTCTTTGAAAAGCCTGAAAAACCGAGCAGGCTGATATTCACCGTGCATGTGATGAATACTCAAAAAACATTGTGGAAGAGTGGAAAACGGTCCGCCGCTGGCCTCACTCCTACACAACCAACAATATCCTTAAAGCAAAAGAAAGAAAACAGACTTGAAAAAGCTGTAAAACACAACGGTGCATGTACAAAACAAGAACATTTTCTTTTGTCTGCTGCTCTTTTGTGAAGAGAAATGCAACCCAGGGAACACATTCCACTTAAGTGGAATACAAAATAAAAGAAATGGAGTACGCACGTTTCTTCAACTCAAATAAGGCCGACAGCTACAAATCGTCAACAACACAAATCATCATCGTGGATTGTTGCACAAACGCAGTTAGTTTTCAATGTATGGCTGTGAATATGAGGGAGAGTAAAATATACAGTATGGTATGTTACACAAGTTGAGAAATCAATGAAGAAGAGTACAGCATTTACGTGACCATTTAAACAGGGGAAAGCTCAAGTTGTTTGTTTGTTTGTCTGTTTTGAATGTTGGCGTTTTCGTTATAAAATGGCACCCTGAGCAGATAACAACATCCACAACCCGACTCCGGTAGCTGCTCCTCGTAACTCCTTGCATCCTTCATTGTGTTGGGGCACAGCGTGGGATACCTACACCTCAATTGTGATGCTTGTTTTTTTTTTTATCCGTAAGGGTTTTCTTGTGTTTGGCTCTAAGCACAGAGAATGCCAAGCTCCTCACACAAGCCACCTCTTGATCCATCCTTCCTGCTTTCACCTCCTTCTCATCTGTCAAACTGTTGATGATGACAACTCCATCCATCCATTTTCCGAACCGCTTCATCCTCACTAGGGTCGCGGGGGGTGCTGGAGCCTATCCCAGCAGTCTTCGGGCAGTAGGCGGGGGACACCCTGAATTGGTTGCCAGCCAATCGCAGGGCACACAGAGACGAACAACCATCCACGCTCACACTCATACCTAGGGACAATTTAGAGTGCCCAACGAGCCTGCCATGCATGTTTTTGGAACGTGGGAGGAAACCGGAGCACCCGGAGAAAACCCACGCAGGCCCGGGGAGAACATGCAAACTCCACACAGGGAGGCCGGAGCTGGGATCGAACCCGGTACCTCTGCACTGTGAAGCCGACGTGCTAACCACTGGACTACCGGGCCGCCATGATGACAACTCAAGGAACATATTTGCCATTTGTTCCCAAACAATGGCAACATTTCAAGTTCAGTGAAGAAAAGACATTCATATGAGAAATGTTTGTTTTTTTCTGACCAAGGTCAAGTGGTGCTTGTTTGATTTTCATAACATGCTCACGTAATATGGAAAGGCAAAGAAAGTAGCTGTTCATAACATCTCGGATTTTATAATAATTGAGCAATACAAGTTCACAATCCAGCACGTCGGCTTCACAGTGCAGAGGTCGTGGGTTCGATCCCAGCTCCGGCCTCCCTGTGTGGAGTTTGCATGTTCTCCCCGGGCTTGCGTGGGTTTTCTCCGGGTGCTCCGGTTTCCTCCCACATTCCAAAAACATGCATGGCAGGCTCGTTGGGCACTCTAAATTGTCCCTAGGTATGAGTGTGGGCGTGGATGGTTGTTCGTCTCTGTGTGCCCTGCGATTGGCTGGCAACCAATTCAGGGTGTCCCCCGCCTACTGCCCGAAGACTGCTGGGATAGGCTCCAGCACCCCCCGCGACCCTAGTGAGGATGAAGCGGTTCGGAAAATGGATGGATGGATGGAAGTTCACAATCCGGCGACACAGTCGGAGTGGGGCACACATCCGACTCACAATGCAGAGGACAATCATAAATCTCCTCATGCTCCAAGAATGACTTATTATTGCGGAGCACGCAGCTGCCAGACTGTTTAAACAAGCTAATATTTTTTTTAAAAGAATATGTAAACCTTTGGTAAAATTGTTTACTGTTACATCGAGTTGTTCGACCACAGCAGCAAGTTAATTTAATGTGGAAAAAAAACCCCAGCTGCTGTCAATTGTGATGTAAATAAAGGCTTCTTCTATTCTAATCTATTCTCAATCATTATAGGTACCTTACATTTAAAAGCACAATTGAGTGCTGGAAAATAAACGTTCTTCCTTTTTCCGATCAACAGCCTATTTCTTCTTTTTTGGACGTACAGTGTTTGATAAAGACCAGATTATCCATCCTTTGTCTAATCGTGTGGTAGCGTGAGCATCTCTCCACAAATGGCATGTGCAATTTAAGCCGCCTGCTTAAGTTAACTGACAAATCGGTTACTCATTTTAGTGTCGGGGCGGCCCGGTGGTCCAGTGGTTAGCGTGTCGACCTCGCAGTGCAGAGGTCGTGGGTTCGATCCCGGCTCCGGCCTCCCTGCGTGGGTTTTCTCCGGGTATTCCGGTTTCCTCCCACATTCCAAAAACATGCACGGCTGGCTGATTGAAATTGTCCCTAGGGGTGAGTGTGAGTGGTTGTTCGTCTCTGTGTGCCCTGCGATTGACTGGCAACCGGTTCAGGGTGTCCCCCGCCTACTGCCCGAAGACAGCTGGGATAGGCTCCAGCGCCCCCCCCGACCCTTGTGCGGATAAAGCGGTTCAGAAAATGGGTGGATGGATTTTAGTGTCGAGTATGTTGCCCCTGCATGAGTCCAAACATACATGAAGTAGCCACAACAATATGCAAACCTGTACTGTAAAATGAATGAGCGGATGTGGTCTCGTCTTTCCACGCATTTTTGTTTCTTCTCGGTACCTTAAAACAAATGCTTTAGAATGTCAGAAAATAGTTTTAGATGTGATGATCAAAACCTCACCGGTGACAAGTACCATAGGTCAGCAAAATGCCAGAGGCAAAGAGAATGGCTATGTCAGAAAAGAAAAAAAACGTCAGTAGTTTCTAACAGCAGAGTTTTGAGCTCCAGTGAAATTTCTCCTGGCCCCAACTTCACCAAAATAGATCACATAAAATGTCATCAATACTGAGAGGGAGCATGTTACTGTCAAGAGTCTCCATGATGATGAAGAAGTATAAAACAAAACAAGTAAATTACGCTTCACATATTAATTAGTTGTGTTTTCTCCTTGAAGTTCAATTCTTCAAACTTGACCTGTAGATTTCTGACAGCTGTATACTTCTGGCTTCATGGCAACCTTTCTGTTCCAGCAGAAAATCAACCTTGGATTGGTTTGGCCTCGGACGTCACAAATGAATGGACAATATCCAAGCACAAAAGCTTTGAACAAACCTTCCCAGTAGAGTTGGCTGCTAAATATTTTCTTTCATTTCTCCCTTTAGGTGTCTCACAAACCATTGTCCACACTTCATGTCGAATTCGGCCATATATTAAAAGGTTTTTTCTCTCCCCCAGGTTATCTCCTTGTTGATTGTTGCAATCGGTGTCTTTGCTCAAGTCCAGAAAGCCACAGGTACTGTATTAATTTTTACCAAGCCCAATTCTCATGTGTTTTTCACTTCATGTGATGAATGTTCAATTCACCTACCATGCATGGTTTTGAAATGTGCAAGACAACCCAGAGGGGAAAAAAAACCAACAAAAAAAAGCAATGCAAATGTCACACGGGAAGGATTCAAAATTCAAACTCATGACCTCTCGGCTGTAAGACGAGCACATTTACCGTCACCACACTACTGCGCGGCACGCTTCATTATCTAATTAATAAGACTCATGTTGAGCTTTGTGTGGAAATGTTGACATTCACTCGTTAAAATTAGAAAAAACATCAACACATATGGCCCTCATGCTCCTCTGTGTCCTTGCCATCGCTTTGCCAGTCACACATTTTTAACTCATCTTAAATTGGGCTACATAAAAAAAAGTTTTACCTTTACTTGAGACTCTTCAGGTGATTTACTCCTATATGTCAAAGCTTAAAAGTAAATATTGCCAATGAGATGCTTGAAATAGCTGAGGTCAGAGTTGTGACAGGACATCTACACTGCTCATGATTGCAATACTTGTTGAAATAATTTTCTCATTCTGTCATATTTAATGGTTAGTGCAGTGTTCGACTGGTTAGCACATCCACCTCACAGTGTAGAGGTGCAGGGTTCGATTCCGGCTCCGGCCTTCCTGTGTGGAGTTTGCATGTTCTCCCCGTGCCTGCGTGGGTTTTCTCCGGGTACTCCAGTTTCCTCCCACATTTCAAAAACATGCATGGCAGGTTAATGAAACACTTGCAATTGTCCCCAGGTGTGATTGTGAGTGCAAATTGTTGTTCGTCAATGTGTTCCCTGTGATTGGCAACCAGTTCAGGGTGTCCCCCACCTACTGCCCAAAGACAGCTGGGATAGGCTCCAGCACACCCTGTGACCCTTGTGAGAATAAGTGGATGAGAACATGGATGGATGGGGGACACAAAGGAGCAACGTGAATTCATTGCACTGCTTGCAGTTGCCCTTAATAATCCACAAAGGATCTCATAGTTTGTTCAGGTAAAATGGGGATTTTAGGGGGCATAACATAATGGAATATATTTTATAAATATATTGCTGTTGTATACGTACTAAGTGATAGAAAAGCTTAGATAAGAGAATGGAAAATAACAAACAGCTGCTCTCTAACCAGAGCCTGTCCCATTTCTGTCTTTTTTTACCAGACACTGTGCGGGACACCTTCCTGATCGACCCGGCTGTCATCCTAATTGTAGTGGGTGTGGTCATGTTCTTCATCACTTTCTGTGGCTGCATCGGAGCCCTCAGAGAAAACATTCCCCTCCTCAAAACAGTAATATTCATAATAGACACCTCACAAATATTGATGCATTTCCCGTATAGCGACAGGATCAATCCAATCTCAAGGGAGGTCTTTTAGATGAACAATATTGACAAATCTGTCTCGCAAAGATTAGTCACATTTGTCTTTTCTGCTTTCAGTTCGCTCTCACTCTGACACTGGTCTTCCTCACCCAGCTGGCCATAGCAATACTGGGCTTCTTTTCCTCAGACCAGGTATGTGTCTCTTTGTGGTAACTCGCATAAGCATTTTACAATATAAAATTAATATAGCAAATCCCTCTGGGGCCTCGTTATTGGGTCTAGGATTTCATTGTACTGTTTCTACTCTATGTCGTTTCGCACTTGCCATACAGTGATGCAACATGCAACATGACAGTCTAAACCCGTAATGTAGGAATCTAAGCGTCGCCTAATGTGCCAAAACTGCCATCGATGGTCACCAAAATGTATGTTCACATCGTTAGTTAATGCTCACATCAAGGTCTGAAAATATTCGAAGGATCGCCTTAGTATTAGGGATTTTTTCCTCCTCATAGAGGCGCTCACTAGAAAGCTTATGTCACTTCACGAGAGAAACACCTCGTCCATTAAATACAAAACAAACGGCATGTCATGCAAAATTACGCAATACCAAACTTTGGAAAATGTGCAGGACTCTTGCATGCAAACATCGACATGTTCATCGCGTATACGCCTGCCGACCGAACTTTATTTTCAGTCACGCCGCGATTGGTGGTGCAGACAAGACTGGCCATCAAGCAAACGAAAATGACATCACTGTCTGTTTCTTTTATATTTGTAATGTCTTAGTGATAAGCAACTCAACATTACTATTTCACAACACAACAATAGTTACGATGATCAAATCAAATAAGACAAATAAAAACTTCTCTTTTCGAAATCCTAGCCATCAACGTGGTGGGCGGGAACCGAGAGACATACAACTCAGTCAGCTTTCTTAACCGGCTGGGATGATCATTAGTGAATATCCTTCGGCACTTTTAGGCTGTCTCTAGCAGTTATGTTAATTGAGTGAAAGACTTTTTTGAGTTCATATCAATCCATGAGCGTGCTGCGTAGTAATGGACTACTAACCTAAAATGGTACACCGCAGGCACCAAGCAGTGTTTTTCAAAAATATGTCATAGCGAATATAGTTTATACATCTGATTTGCATTAAAAAGTATTGTGAGGTGTCATGCAAATAATTTGCAAGTTTCCTTGTGGGTTTGCTGTAGCTCATATTTTAATACATTCTAGTGCTGACCTTAGGCTACCTCAACTGTACAGCATGCAAATTGGAGGCAGTTCAAATGAACACGTGACTAATAGTAAATTAGCATGTGGGAGTGTTGAAGTGATATATGGTCGGTTGTATTGTTATGGAATGTCTCATTTATTCAACAAACAACATGAATGACCTTTTCAGGAGTCATTCTGCTTTGTTGCAAACATGAGGCACAAGAACATGAAATGAAAGTGTAAAACAAATTCCATACTTTTCAATGATATAAAATTGATGAGGTTTGGCTGTTTGGCATGTCCGTGACATATCACGATGAGCCAAAAAAAACAAAACAAAAGAGAGTGGCATCTTTCAGTGGCCATTAAAAAAAAAATGTTAACCTCATTAAAGTCTTTATTATTCTTGTGTATTTAATATGGATGTCATTTGCTGAACAATGCCAGACATTAAGATGATGTGTGTCCGCGAAGGCTGCATGTGTGGGCCAGATGCTATTATAGTGTATCCCAGAAGAGCAAAAACAATAATTGCCCAATTAATTGTCTCACATCCATACTCTGAGTGTCATTATGAGCTCAACTTTAACACACAAGCCATTATTGTGATTGTAAATTGTTGACGCTAATCTGCTTAATTATTTCATTTTTGAAACATGTATGAGAAATGGCTGCTAAGATTAAATATTTTGTGAATACATTCATCCAACAACACCCCCCCCCCCCCTCCACCTAAAACATTGTTGTTGTTTTTTAAACAGTACCTTAACTCAGTGCTTCTTTCTTGGCAAATGGCATACCGATAGTGAAATATGCACTTTGTATTATAGGGAGTTGGTTGGAAATGCTAATTCCGCTTGGTTTTGGGAAACAGCTCAGCACATGACAGTGAGTCACCGCAAGGATGGTGGCTGGTGACAGAATCGACCAGCCAGTTGTTGTTGGGTATTCGCGACAACTTAAAACAGGTCCGCACTGATCAGGGAATCGTCTTAGTCTGATGTCCAATTGAGGCTAAAAATACATTCGCTCATGTGTTCTCAGAAACTCGTTTTTAATCAGTAGGTGAAAGTGAGTCATTGTAGATAGAAGCCTTAACTCATGACTCACCTTCTACTAAATTTCTAGCGTTTGCTTCTGCTGCTTACGTGTTAAGGGTTGGATGAACATAACATGGAACCATTTGTCAAAACTGTAAATCATTTGTTCTTTTAAACATTTCTAAAGGACTTGGCATGTATGAAAAAAAACAACAAAGGATGTGAAGCAAACAAAATAAAACTACTTCAATTTATTTACCCCAATGCAAGAGGCTCTTGTGCATCAAAGAATCCAATGCAAATAAAACCAACATTAAGTGCAATAACTCATTTGATGCAATTTTCCACAATAATCAACTCACACATGTGTACACTACGAAGGATCAACTTTAAGGTTCTTTTATTGATTTGTAAAACTTAATAGTCTGGGTCCTTCTTATTTATCGGATTTGCCTTTACCTTATTGACACTCGCAGACCCAGATATCCTTTGGCACTGGCTTTTTAATAATACCAGAAGTTAGAACCCATGGTAAGGCAGGTTTACAATTTTATTGGCCACATTTGTGGAATGGCCTGCACGAGGACCTCAGGGCTGCGGGAATATCACAGTTTTTAAAGGGGGGCTCAAGACTTAGCGTTTGACAGACTTTATCATGAGATTGATTTCTTTCTTTTTTACAAATTAATTTTACTCATGGTCGCTGATAGTGAAGTGGTACACATGCCGGACATGTTTGTGTGCAGCGTGGGATCGGTTTCCCACTCAGCGATGGTGTGAATGTGGATGTGAATGTTTGTCTCTGTATGCGCCTGACGTCTGACTGGCGACCAGATCAGGGTTTAGTCTGCCTTCCGCCACAAATCAGCAGGGATAGGCTCCAGCGACTCCCTGCGACCCTGTTCCATTTTCTTAAAAGCTCCCAGCGCGCTCGGTGTTGAAAATGGATGGATGAATAGCACCTATTTTCATTTTTACCATTTATATTATCTGATGCTATTTATCTTATTATCTCATGTTTTAACTCCAGTGATCCTCACTGGGGGGCATCCACACTGGGAGCTATGTTTAGCTCTCTGGCTGTGGGGATGCTGCCATTGGGGAGGTCCTGGCTCGGCGAATGGGGGACTCCTCCGCCTGCCTGAATTGGGATCGCACCTGTGGTGGGCTTCACTCCGGGTGGGGACTAATAATTCTATGTAAACTGTAATGAGCCATGCATCACTGACTATTTTTCTATTAAAAAACAAACAAACAATTGTAGACGAAAAATATACAGTAAAACCGTCAGATGAAAAACAGTACGTACGTCAGCTACTAAGCATGCCTTGTGCCGCAAGGCAATCACTCAAGACCTGCGAATGGTGACCAGTCCTGGGTATACTCTGCCTGCTCCCCAAAATCAGCTGGAACAGGCTGACGCTCGACCCTGGTGAGGACAAACTGTGGTGCACCCTGTAAATATTAATACAAGGTGTAATGAAGTGAATTACACAGCAGCCCTAGCAAGTGAATGACCCTCAGCTAATGCTGAGGACGTCAGCTTGTGCCACTTGGTCGACTTTTCACATCATGGCATTGTAAAAATCCCCGGTTACATGTTAGTCTTTGTAGGTTGCAAACAGATTTTACGACTCAATTCGGAACAGACACTTCCATAAAAAGTATTTGAATTTTTTATATCTATCTATCTATCTATCTATCTATCTATCTATCTATCTATCTATCTATCTATCTATGTTTATCTATCTATCGATAGATAGATAGATAGATAGATAGATAGATAGATACACACACACACACACACACACACACACACACGTGCGCACGCACACAAACGAGGGAAATAAGTCAACTGCTGGGATTAGTTTAATCAAATATCCATCCATCCATCCATCTTCTACCGCTTATCCGGGGCCGGGTCGCGGGGGCAGCAGCTTTAGCAGGGAAGCCCAGACTTCCCTCTCCCTAGCTACTTCTTCCAGCTCTCCCCGGGGGATACCGAGGCGTTCCCAGGCCAGCTGGGTGACATAGTCTCTCCAGCGTGTCCTGGGTCGTCCTCGGGGTCTCCTCCCGGTGGGACATGCCCGGAACACCTCACCAGGGAGGCGTTCAGGAGGCATCCGAATCAGATGCCCAAGCCACCTCATCTGGCTCCTCTCGATGTGGAGGAGAAGCGGGTCGACTCTGAGCCCCTCCCGGATGACCGAGCTTCTCACCTTATCTCTAAGGGAGAGCCCGGACACCCTGCGGAGAAAACTCATTTCGGCCGCTTGTATCCGGGATCTCGTTCTTTCGGTCACGACCCATAGCTCGTGACCATAGATGAGGGTTGGAACGTAGATCGACCGGTAAATTGAGAGCTTCGCCCTTTGGCTCAGCTCCTTCTTTACCACGACAGACCGATGCAACGTCCGCATCACAGCAGACGCTGCACCGATCCGCCTGTCGATCTCTCGCTCCCTCCTGCCCTCATTCGTGAACAAGACCCCAAGATACTTAAACTCCTCCACTTGGGGCAAGATCTCCTCCCCGACCCGGAGTGGGCACTCCACCCTTTTCCGACTGAGGACCATGGTTTCAGATTTGGAGGTGCTAATTTTCATCCCAACCGCTTCACACTCGGCTGCGAAACGCTCCAGTGAGAGTTGGAGAGCCCTGTTTGAAGGAGCCAACAGTACCACGTCATCTGCAAAAAGCAGAGATGCAATACTGAGGCTACCAAAACAGACCCCCTCAACGCTTCGGCTGCGCCTAGAAATTCTGTCCATAAAGGTAATGAACAGAATCGGCGACAAAGGGCAGCCTTGGCGGAGTCCAACCCTCACTGGAAACGATTCCGACTTATTGCCGGCAATGCGAACCAAACTCTGACCTCGGCAGTATAGGGACCGAACAGCCCGTATCAATGGGCTCGGTACCCCATACTCCCGAAGCACCCCCCACAGAACTCCCCGAGGGACACGGTCAAACGCCTTCTCCAAGTCCACAAAACACATGTAGACCGGTTGGGCGAATTCCCACATACCCTCGAGGACCCTGCTAAGGGTGTAGAGCTGGTCCACTGTTCCACGGCCGGGACGAAAACCACACTGCTCCTCCTCAATCTGAGGCTCGACTTCCTGACGGACCCTCCTCTCCAGCACCCCTGAATAGACCTTACCAGGGAGGCTGAGGAGTGTGATCCCTCTGTAGTTGGAACACACCCTCCGGTCCCCCTTTTTAAAAAGAGGGACCACCACCCCGGTCTGCCAATCCAGAGGCACTCTCCCCGCTGACCACGCGATGTTGCAGAGGCGTGTCAACCAGGACAGCCCCACAACATCCAGAGCCTTGAGGAACTCCGGGCGGATCTCATCCACCCCTGGGGCCTTGCCACCGAGGAGCTTTTTAACCACATCGGTGACTTCGACCACAGAGATAGGAGAGCCCACCTCAGAGTCCCCAGACTCTGCTTCCTCCAAGGAAGGCGTGCTGGTGGAGTTGAGGAGGTCTTCGAAGTACTCCGCCCACCGGCTCACAACGTCCCGAGTCGAGGTCAACAGTGCCCCATCCCCACTGTACACAGTGTTAGTGGTGCACTGCTTCCCCCTCCTGAGACGTCGGATGGTGGACCAGAATTTCCTCGAAGCCGTCCGGAAGTCTGCTTCCATGGCCTCACCGAACTCTTCCCATGCCCGAGTTTTTGCTTCGACGACCACCGAAGCTGCATTCCGCTTGGCCAGTCGATACCTGTCAGCTGCCTCTGGTGTCCCACAGGCCATAAAGGCCCGATAGGACTCCTTCTTCAGCTTGACGGCATCCCTTACTGCTGGTGTCCACCAGCGAGTACGGGGGTTGCCGCCACGACAGGCACCAACCACCTTACGGCCACAACTCAGATTGGCCGCCTCAACAATAGAGGCACGGAACATGGTCCATTCGGACTCAATGTCCCCCGCCTCCCCCAGGACATGGGAAAAGCTCTGTCGGAGGTGGGAGTTGAAACTCCTTCTGACAGGGGATTCCGCCAGACGCTCCCAACAAACCCTCACAATACGTTTGGGTCTGCCAGGTCGGACCGGCATCTTCCCCCACCATCGGAGTCGACTCACCACCAGGTGGTGATCAGTTGACAGCTCCGCCCCTCTCTTCGCCCGAGTGTCCAAGACATGCGGCCGCAAATCCGATGATACAACCACAAAGTCAATCATCGAACTGCGGCCAAGGGTGTCCTGGTGCCAAGTGCACATATGGACACCCTTATGTTTGAACAAGGTGTTCGTTATGGACAATCCGTGACGAGCACAGAAGTCCAATAACGAAACACCACTCGAGTTCAGATCAGGGGGGCCGTTCCTCCCAATCACGCCCCTCCAGGTCTCACTGTCGTTGCCCACGTGTGCATTGAAGTCCCCCAGCAGAACAAGGGAGTCCCCAGCAGGAGTACTCTCTAGCACACCCTCCAAGGACTCCAAAAAGGGTGGGTACGCTGAACTGCTGTTGGGTGCGTACGCACAAACAACAGTCAGGACCCGTCCCCCCACTTGAAGGCGGAGGGAGGCAACCCTCTCGTCTACCGGTGTGAACCCCAATGCACAGGCACTGAGCCGGGGGGCAATGAGTATGCCCACACCTGCTCTGCGCCTCTCCCCGTGGGCAACTCCAGAGTGGAAGAGAGTCCAACCCCTCTCGAGAGAGCTGGTACCAGAACCCAGGCTGTGTGTGGAGGTAAGTCCGACTATATCCAGTCGGAACTTTTCTACCTCGCACACCAGCTCGGGTTCCTTCCCTGTAAGAGAGGTGACATTCCATGTCCCTAGAGCTAGCTTCTGCAGCCGAGGATCGGACCGCCAGGGTCCCCGCCTTTGGCTGCTGCCCAGCTCACATTGCACCCGACCCCTTTGGCCCCTCCCATGGGTGGTGAGCTCATGAGAAGGGGGACCCACGTTGCCTCTTCGGGCTGAGCCCGGCCGGGCCCCATGGGAGCAGGCCCGGCCACCAGGCGCTCGCCAACCGGCCCCACCCCCAGGCCTGGCTCCAGAGGGGGGCCCCGGTGACCCACGTCCGGGCAAGGGAAACTGGGTTCCAATTAATTTTGTCATCATAAGGGGTTTGGTGAGCCGTGCTTTGTCTGGTCCCTCACCTAGGACCTGTTTGCCATGGGTGACCCTGCCAGGGGCATAAAGCCCCAGGCAACTTAGCTCCTAGGATCATTGGGACACACAAACCCCTCCACCACGGTAAGGTGACGACTCACGGAGGGGTTTAATCAAATAATTAGTCTGAATATACCAGCTGGCTTCCACATTGATTTTGTCATAAACAAAGCTTTAAATATGATTTCCACTCTAACCTTACAATGTAAACTGTGCCTATTATACCTTGCCACCCTCCGCTGTGCACTCTGTCAGTCCACAGACTGCCTGCTGCTAAACAGAGCAGTTTAAAAACCCTCCCAGCATCGCTAAATGATTCAAATGCTTCAGCACTTCAAAGCGGATCCAAATGTTTCATTTCAACAGATCCCTTGAAGGAGACTTTGCAACTAATGACATGAGGAGATGATGTTAGGTCCCAAGGTCCACAAGCACACACAGCGTGTGGGGTGGGGGGAGATCAGCATGAACTGTTTAGCAAAACTACTTCAGGATAAAATAAATTGTGATGGAGCTCGGTGTGTTTATCAGCAGAATTTGCTTTTCCCCACACCCTAATCAGAGTAATTCCAGGAGCCCACTGTAAAACACCCACAGAAGTTCATTTCAAGCCAAATGAAATTTTATAGCTCAGCAGGTTATCGGCATACAGCACTCTCATTATCATATATTATCTCAATTCAATCTGTATCACTTTGTTTTGACATTTTTAGAGGGGAGGAACTTAAATTGAAGCCCCATTCAAAAGGGGCACACAAAGAAGACGACAGAAGGCACAAATGATGCATCCAATTATTTCTGGAATTCTGCTCATGAGTCCAAAAAATCAGGGCATTTCATTTATAATTCATCTAGGTCCGGATTATATTAACTCAAGCAGAGACTGGTGAAAACGTGCATACTAAATTAGTTACTTAGCCGGCATGTATGTGTTTACTGTATTCTATATGCATTGGGTGTATTGATCTCACAGGTAATAATAGTTTTATTGTTATATGCTTCCTGCACCCCTGCTCTTATTATACTGCAATACATACTGAGTTGTGGAGAAACTGTATGCATCCCACAAGATGCTGAATACCACATCTCATAAACTGTTCTGTTTCTCTTGAAAAGACTCGTGACACTTTGGGACGGATCGTGAAGAAAGGAATTGTGCACTACAGGGAAGACCTGGATCTGCAAAACTTGATGGATTACATTCAGAAAGAGGTGCTCTGATCTATTCCTCTCTGACCCTACTTACTGTGTGACTTAACAGTGATCATAACCGCAGATTTATTGAGCATGCCACACCTGTGAACAATGAAATCACATATTATCACTGTGACCACGGGGATATGTTGACTTTGTTTGCTATCGTCTCCTCCGTGAATGGCAAGATTTAACATGCAGTCCCTATATTTTGAGGCTCAAACCATGTGGTCTATCTTTCCACTGGCAAAAGTGAGCAGTGTGCTGTTGTTGGGGGTTTTTTTTCCCCACATAAAGTGTTGTGCTAAGGCATGTGTCTACCATACATACTACACACCCCAATGCCAATGAAGTTAAGACATTGTATACAATTTAAAACAGAATATAAAGATCCACAAATCATTTTCAACCTGTATTCACAACAAGACAGGTTATTTGATGTTCAAACTTTTTTTTTTGGGTGGGGGTGGGGTAAATATCCTGCCATTTTAAATTTGATGTCTGTGACACATTCCAAAAAATGTGTGTGATGGGCACGTTTCCCACTGTGTTATTCCACCTTTCCTTTTAACACTCAATAAGGATTTGCAAACTAAAGCCACTAATTGTTGATGCCTTTTTAGGTGGAATTCTTTCCCATTCTTGCTTCATGTACAACTTGAGTTGCTCAACAGTCCTCTGTCTCCATGATATAATATTTTGTGCTTCATAATGAACCCCACATTTTCAAAGGGAGGCAGGTCTGGACTGCTGGCAGGCCAGTGTAGTACCCTTTTGCTCCAAAGCCACACTTTCATGACACATGCAAAATGTGTCTTGTCTTGCTGAAATAAGCTGGGGCGTACCTGAAAAACACATGACTCGTATGGCAGGTATGATGCTCCAAAACATGCATGTACATATTATCATTAAAGGTGCCTTCGCAGATGACCAAGTGACCCATGCCATGGGTAGTAATTCATCCCCTTACCATCACGGATGTAGTACTGACGGACACCGGTTTTGCTGACGAATGAGGGGGAAAAAAAGACTGTATAAGCATTCAAATAAGTGGGTTAGCTAGTCAGTGGAATCATCACGAACCGGGTCAAGTACTGATGGACTGCTCAGTCCGTCACTGGCGGATGCCCGTTTTACTAACAACTGACTGAAAAACGCCCCGCCTGTCTCATGTCTTTGTTTGCGAGGCTGAAAATAAATAGGGTTAGGGTTGTTTCAATTGAACATATGGAAACACTTTGCGCTTCTCGTACAATAGATAGAGGTATGCACCAAAGAGCTGTAACCCACCGATGAACCAAGAAGAAAAAGATGACGATAAGTATTTATGGACAAGAGTCGGAGTGCAGGCGACTTATATTGGCTCCTACCCTTGGCCACAATTCGGAGAGCGATTCTGATTAATGTACGCCATTTCAAACTTTAATTTAAAACGTTTTCACATTTTAAGGGTTACAATAGCTGCAGGCAGCCACCACCATGCTCTCGCTGCACCTAACATTTCCAAAAATTCACAAGTAAGTGTATGTGAAATGTATAGAAGTGTGTGTGTGTGTGTGTGTGTGTGTGTGTGTGTGTGTGTGTGTGTGTGTGAGAGAACTTTACTGACTAAAACACGGTCAAAATAACGTGACGGACAGACTGACTGGCGATTACAGTTTGGTTTGGCTTGAAAAAAATGACAGAATGATGGACGGGTGCTCAACCCGCTGATGAATGACAGACAGGGAAAATTTCAGAAATTGCCAATGTGACAAATGTGCAAAAAAACAACACAAGAAAAAGAAAGAAATCAGAAATTTGGCAAATACTTTCCCCGCCCCCACTGTGTGTGTGCGTGTTTGTGGGCCGAACACTAACAATACAGTATATTGTATATCATCCCACAAGCATTGTTGACCTGCAAATGAGGCATCATTTAATAGGGAAATAAACAGGCTTTCCAATCATAGGAAAATCATTAGCACGCAGCAGATAAATAGTCTACCAAACACACATTCTGTGTATTTATAATAAATATTCTTCACACAGTTCCAGTGTTGCGGTTGGAACAACTATACGGACTGGTCATGGAACTTGTACTTTAACTGCACTAAGGAAAACCCCAGCTCACAACGCTGTGCTGTTCCTTTCTCTTGCTGCACTCCCGTTCCTGGAGAGGTGAGTCTTTTCCTTTTTTTCCACTCAGTGAAACCTCAGCAGTGATATAAAACAGTGTAATGATAATGGAAAATTGAAGTTGCTAAACAAACATGACATCCTCCAGGACTCATAATTGGCTGACTGATTGCCTGAAAGTAATGAAACAGCTAATCAAGTTTCAAGGTGATCTGTCTTTCCCGGATGAGAATGAGTCTGCACAACACGAGCGTTTCACTCCTGCCTCAGCAAACCTGTGAGATGCAGTTAAACGGGTAGTTTGAAATGTTAAAACTTCGAGCAAGAATTTAATGTACCGGTAGCCTCATTTCACAAATCCTGCCCCCTCACTCCTCATCGACATGCATGAGTATGATTCTCAAACTATTCTTAATGGCATGCGATGACAAAATTGTCTTGTCATGATTAAGAGTTATGTAATAGAATGCATGTGCAAATTGAACAAAAAACAGTGCTTAGAATACTATCTAGCTATGTTAGCAACACAAAACTAGCCTTCCATTGTCAACCAGCTGACATAAACCACGGTTGCTCCATTGGTTGCATGACTTTGTCATGGAGTGTTACCATCACACCAAATGGGCTTTTAATGTTTTATTTTGGGGAACATACATCCATTCAATCCATCCATTATTTGTACAGTCATGCTTAAGTGTTGCTTATTTTGCATCCTTCTCAATATTCTCAGCTACCAGGACAACAACAACAACATTTATCATGTACTGTACTTCTGTCCGTTCATAATGACAAATACGCGTGTGTGTGTGTGTGTGTGTGTGTGTGTGTGTGGGTGTGGGTGCGCGTGTGTGTGTGTGTGTATTTGACAGTTGCAAACTCTCACTTTCAGGCACATTGCAACACACACACACACACACAAACACGCACACAAGAATGTGTCTCAATGTGAAATACTCACAAGTGGACGGAACGGCGTTTTGTTGAGGAAAAAAGTAAGACGTAGCATAATAGAGCAAAAAACAAGACCCATTTAAGAGTGCTCACACTTCACCAAACTTAGCAGTAAAGTAAAGAAAGTGATCATGTGATCACGGGAATTAATTCAATACATTACCTAAGTGGTGCAAACATTATTTTGTACGGAACATCTTGTTCATCTTTCTATCCATCTTTGTGACACACAGTGACTGAGAAAACAATTGCACGCCCATTCGCTCGCTGACCAAGAGTTTCAGGGTTAAAAAAATAAGAATCCAATGTAGTTATAATGGGAAACAATTAGTCACGGACTTTTGCTATTCCCAGTCCTTATTTCCCGTCAATAGTGGTGGTCCATTGTTGTGTTCAGCCCAGATTTCACACTGACTACATACATTTTAAAGATCATCATTATTTTAGTAGATAAACTCTTTCAGACACTTTTGTTTTGTGCTGTGTACAATATGTGCCTGCTTTCAATAAAGATTGAAAGAAACTCATTACAACAAAGACATTTTCGGAAAAGCATTCATTTAACATGAAGTAGGTGATTTGAGGCAATGCCATGACATGACTGCAAAATCCTTTGATTGTCTATCAAAACAGTTTTTTGAAAGTTTGCTTGAAAAAACAATACCACATGATCTATTCCTCCAGAGCACGAACACGTTTGATTCTCAACAGGCAAACTGGCTAGTGGCTATGAAGTGTCCACTCTTGCAAGCAGAAAGCACCCACTTCAATTTGCCTTCACTTTAATTTGCCTTTTTACGTTGTCTCAATAGCTTTATGCTAAAGATTTCCAGATGGCCACAACTTTAGATACGCCGGCACGATCTAGTCAGATCCAGTACGACGTCAAAGAAGGTGTGAAGGAAGGTCTTGCCTTGACAGCATTTTATTTGTTTGTTAGACCGTCTGGCTGGGTTGTGCAAAAACGACACAGCTGATTTCCATGACACCTTGTCGAGGAGTGTCAGAATATCTGCTGCGTGAGAATCCATTACTTTTTTCGTGCATGCAGATAAACAACATTTTGAGTCACGTCCCACAAACCAAAATGGTACAATCTGGCTGTTTCACATTATCCTGCATCCTCACCACAGTAGGATTTGTGACATTAAAGTTGTTGTTGTTTTCATGACAAGATTGGGTTTTGCACCAGGGGTTAGCTGGCTGTTAGAAGGTTAGAGCCGCCTACTTTTTGCACTTCAGGATGCATTCTTGATATTGAATCGTTATTGTTATCGCGCACACTATTTAGGGCAGAAACTGCGACTCGCCACAATGTGGTCGAACAAATACCAACACGGCACTGTTACCAGTCCCCCTACGCCCCACAAATCTATTTTCTATGCTGCTTGTCCTCATTTGGTTGAACTGGAGCCTATCCCAGTTGTCTTTTTGCGGGGGGGAAGGATGTCCTTTGGACTGGTCGCCAGCAGCAGTTGCTTTATGTCTTTATTTATATTTCCACTTTCCTGATCAATTCAATCTTGGCAGAGGTCTGCAACACTGCCGTTCTTGTGTTAGATCTCATTAGCCTTTGAAGGTCCGGTTTTTGGCAGTGACTGCTGCTTCAAACAAAATCTTTTACTCTTATATTCAGTATTTTGCCAACACCGTGTAAACACGCACGCATGCATACACCAAAGACTGCTGTAAATGTGAGCCGAAGAAGTCACACGTAGGTACACAGATAATTTATATGTAAATATGATCTCATGCATGCATGATTACACATATTTGCAGTCAGCGATTTACATTCTAAGATGCAGTGCACAAAATCCAGCGCTTACATGCCATACCTGACAGCTCCTTTCTGTCTTCACGAAGAAAGAAAACTAAAGAGGGCAAAGTAGATCCATACCCCTGCTATTGATTATATGTCACACTACCCAGAAGACATAGTAGCAACCTGTTTTTACATGACTGTAAAATCAATTAATCAAACCCTTGGAGAATTGATGCAGTGCTGCACCCTACTGTCCCAGGCGTGCAACTGCACCAGTGCTTCTGGGACTTGCTGGAGCTTGGGTGTCACATCAAATGGACGTGTACCTTTGCTGGATTTTCAACATTTCTCTGCTGTCATTGTCCTCCTTTCTATTCCAATTCTCCGCAGTAAACAGGCTTCGACAAATCCCTCTCCCGGCCGTCACAACAGTTAACATCCTTGTCAGTGCTACCCACAGTGACTGTTGCCTTCAGAGAACCAGTCTTTCATCAATGTTCACATCAGGAAAGACTTACAGTCTTGCTTTGTCTTCTGGCATACAGGCAGTAATCAACACTATGTGTGGCTTTGGGGTTCAAACCTTGGACCGGCTGGAGGTAAACAAGTCAATCTACCCAGTCGGCTGTGCAGACAGAGCCGTGTTGTGGATTGAGTCCCATCTGGTCCTGGTGGGAGCCCTCATACTGGGTTTGGCCTTGCCTCAGGTAACAGCCCACGCACATGGACACCAGCTATGTCAATAGTCCCATGTCACAACGACCTATGCTCAAGTCTGCAGTATTGTAATAGCACTTTCATATTTCTGCAGATGTTTTTTTTTTTTTATTAGATTTTCGATCTAAAGATAACCCACAGGATTCTTGATGAATGCGTGCTTTACAAAATCCGACACAAGCAACTTCATATTTTGGACAATAATAATATAAAGTAGTTATTATCATTGTCTTTCTACTGCAGTGAATTTCAGTCATGATCACTTCTTAAGTATTATTTAAGTGTTCATCAAAGTCATATCTAAAGACGGAGATGGCTTCTCCATACTCAAAATGACCCACACATTAGAAAAATGTATTATTAGCCCATCTCTTGCTGAAGTCAGCTGGGCTCGCCCTCCAGCTTTGACTTGACCCTGAGCAGAAAGAGCAGCATCAAAAATGCAAGGCGAAAGTGATGTTGCATTCATGCAACAACGGAAAAAAATTAAATAGGTTCCGACCCACAACTTGGAAGATAAGATGCACCTAATACAGTAACCTATGGAGATTTGTTTAGCTTCAAGGAAGGATTGCCCCATTGAGGGACTCCACATAGAGACTGTAGCTGCAAAGTACATAAGCAAATGTCTGCAAATATAAAAACAAACAAAAACCAAAAAATAAATAAATCCAGGAACATTTCACCCCAATGATGTGGAACTAATATTGTCGCACAGAAAAGTGGAAGTCAAGTCTGCCCACAGGATTCTAAACACGGAATTCTTTTTAATGTTGGTGGAATAAGAATTAAGAAGATGAAGTCACCCTTTGTCAACCATCTCAGGGTGCAGCCATTTGGACATTATACTGCCCTCTGCTGTCGACTGGAATTAACGTCAAAGTACCCTCCTTCCCGCATTACTAACATCATGTCTCACCCATTTTTTGGAGTTGGGTCACTTGACGTTCCCTTGGCTGACGTCAAAGGCGCTGAAAGGCGCAGAGAGAGAGAGAACAGCGATGACTAGTTATGACTGCAAAAGACGCAGTTGCTTGCCATTATGGCTGTCTGACATGATCTGTCCTGACATGAGTCAATTTGTGTTTTGTTCAGGATGGATAATGTAAAAGTCAAAACAACCAGACTCACACATTTTATTAGAACAAGTGAAATCCATGCAAATCATTGATTTATGCACACCACGGCTTAAATGAGTGTTTAACACCTCCCCATTTTTCTCACTGTATTTCCTAGGGTGCAATCGACATGAACTTTTCACCGGATGTTGGGAACAACCCAAATCCTCCATACATACAAAGAAACAAAAATTACACTATGTGTAATAATGTGAAATGATACATAATTGAACACACAAACTGGTTTTCATTTTCTACTTTGTACAAAAGGTTTTGTTTGCAATGACGGCTTAAAGACGTCTCCTGCATGGAATAACTAGTCGCATGCATTGGTCTGGTGTGATTTTGGCCCATTCCAGCACATAAACAGTCTTCACATCTTGAAGGCTGTATGAGTTTCTTTGATGGACCTTCAATTTCAGTTCTTTCCATAGATTTTTGATTTGATTTATTCCAGTCGGGTGATAGGCTGGGCCATTCTTGCAGTTTTTATTGTTCTTTGAAACCAAGTGAGAGGTTCATTGGCAGTATGTTTTAGATCATACGGCTGCTGAAATGTCCACCATGGATTCATTTCCATCATTATTCTTTGCATTCCTCTGCAAGAAACCTTGTGAGGAGCGCCTAACTGATGCAAACTAATGATGGTATGATTGGCTTTCCACTTATGGCGCCATTTAGAAGCTTAGACGTGCCACTGTAACCAATGCTTTTGTTATGTTTTACAACAACTACTGTATTTTCTGCAGTATAAGGTGCACCTCTCCAATGTAGGGCGCAACGCATTATAAGGCGTATAGAATGGGAAGCTACAATAAAGTGGCTGCGGTTACATTATGCATCCACTAGATGGAGCTATGATGAAGAAAATTACAATACAGCTTTATTTGTGTAGAGCTTTCACAACCGGTGCAACTGTTACAAAGCGCTTTACAGAACATTTAAAATATTATATCCAAGAAATCAGAGTATTGATTCATAGATAAGGCGCATCGGATTATAAGGCTTTTGAGAAAACTGAATGGTTTTAGGTGTGCCTTATAGTGCGGAAAATATGGTAGTTTGTGATATTCTTGAGACGGCTCTTACCCATCATGAAATGCGTCTTCACTCACACCTTGGCAATGAGACCTTTTTGTAGGGCATCAATAAGGACCGACCCGGCTGATATTCATTTGCAATGACGACCGGCTGGATTATTGTGTTTATGGATAGATTTTAGGCGTTAGCATGGCCTTGCGTGAGTTTTTGCACCAAACTTGCTTCAGGTGTTCAATACTTTTTCCTTGTGTAATTTCATATTATTACACATACCTATTTCTGATCTTAATTGTTCCACTTTGTATGTACAGATTCCTTGGGTTGTTCCCAACATTTGGTGAAAACTTAATGTCAATAGCACCTTCGGAACTATATTTAGTGGGTGGCGGGGAGGGGGGGGGGGTGATGAAAATACTGCATTTCAGCTGCTGTATATGATCCGACATATCACTGGCGTCGGGCGAAACTCTCGTACCTCCAGAATCAACGTTTTTCTGGAGACCCAAAAACGGCATGTTTGTTAGACCCCTGATTTTGCATCATCAAAGAGAGCAAGCCATTTTCACTGCTTTCATTGGTCAAGAATTTGGAAAAATAACATCCACGCATGTGGACTGACCAACAGTTTCGATTTTTGAAAAAGTATATGCCATCTTACCAAATTGTGACGAAGGAGGTTCCGGCCCGACACCAGCAATACATTAACGCAAAGTGGCTTGGTGAACTAAAAATTTAATGCCAGGCCCCACTGATGTCAGTGTTTAAAGTGACACTAAGTATTGTGATGTTGTTGGTTGTCTTTTCTATCATACAACTTATATGCTTAAAAAAACTAAACAAAACAGAAAAAAGTTATAGTGACCACAATTTTTGTTTGCACATTATTGGACATGACATTTTGGCAAAGCCTCACTTGGTACCCGTCACTCGTTGCCAACCACCAGTCCCGAGGTAATGCTGTCGCCGGTTTGAATAATTTAAGACGAGTGAGGATTGGAAGAGCCAAAGCTAGTGACCTGAACTTCTCGTTTCACCCACAACCATCTTATTTCCAAATCTTGACCCTGTGCGGATACGTGAAGATTGGCCAGACATGTTGCTGCTCCACTCCACACAGTGTTATCGTCCGGCGACAGCACCAGATGGGCAAGTCGAATGTCCTCTGTAAATTAGCTGACTGAGAGACGAGCTGCCAGTAACATGTGATAAGCAATTAATCAACATCAAGCTTCAAACGTTGATGAGTTGAAAAGTTGATGAGTGAACTAATCGGTTCAATATATTGCATGAAAAGATAATTACACCGCACCTTATGGATTCATGCCCACGTTGAAGATGTGTGACAGAAGAATAAATGTACATCTTAGGAAGATATGTTAAACTATGCACCAAAACCCCTGAACACTGTAAATCCTGAACCTTGTTCATGGTCATATTTAAGTTTTGGCCAATGCCAAAGATAATGTAATGGCATTATTTAGTTTTTTATATCTATGTATATCTATATGTATATATCTATTGATCTGTCTCTGTATAGATATAGATATCTATACATATCTATATCGATGTAGATCTCGCGCTCTCTCTCTCTCTCTCGGGAAGCAGCCCGACGAGGGTTACGATCCTGTAAATCTGACTCTGCCATTATTACAAACCAAATCCAAACATAGGAATTCTGAACATTTTCATCTTCTTTTCAAATGAGCATTGCGACAACCTTACAAGGCACCTTGACATGCTTGGCACAGGCTGCCCATTTGACAAGCGCCTGTTGAGTCATCTAAAGCAGCCGCCGCTGTCCTCTAGATTGCAGGCATTGTGCTGTCCCAGATCCTGATCACTGAGATCCAAGAAGATATTGCCTCCGTGTCGTGGGCACAAGCAAACAAAGACTAAGTAAGGAAATGAAGAATGCAAGGGGAGTAAAAGGGAAATTGCAGTGCTCTGTCCGACTCAAAATGCACTCACAAGGAGTTTTTCTTACTGCTGTATTTTATTGATCATCTTAATGGGAGTAAACTCAGCTGATAAGCGGGAGCCATTTTAAAAACGTTGCTGGCATTGAACCTTTCTTTTTTATTTACCTTTTTTGTTTTACCAATCTTCACTATTGTTCAGTCCACACATGTGGGTGGTATTTATTTATTTAGCTAAATTATTGTTTTGTATTTTTATTGTATTTATTGTTTTGCTAAATAACTAAAAGTGATGTGTCCTTTTGTATTTTCTGTTTTGTGTGTGTGTGTGTGTGTGTGTGTGTGTGTGTGTTTCTCTTTTGTTCTTTTGTGCCTTGCTGACATTGCATTTGTTATCTGGTCCTTGTTATCCAGGTACAGCATGCTACACTCATCCCTCAGCACCCTCCCTTATATTTCCCAATTGGGGGGGAAAAAAAGGTCATTTTGGAGGGGGACAACAGCTTGTTTCAGAAACAGGATAAACAGGCTTCCCGTTATGAACGACACTGAGAAGACACAAGATCCATAAGTTGGTGCGGATTTTCGAGGAAATGCTGTACAGAGTAGTGATTTGATTGCAAAATAAACATGTAATGTACCATACTGTTGGTTACACTTTAACAGCAATCGCTATTTGTCTGATTAAGTGAATTGTGTAGTGTAAGTAAAAGAGTACATTTGACAGCAAGTCCTGTTGTTTCCATCCTACCAAAGTGGTTGGTGCCCTAAAGAAATTACACAAACTGAGGTGTGTTGATCCAAAAAACAAAATTACACACATATATCTATATCTATCGATCGATCGATATATCTCTCTCTATATATAGATATATCTATATATATAGATATAGATATCTATATCTATATCTATATAGATATAGATATATATATATACAGTATAGTCAAACCTCAGTTTTCGAACGTCTCGGTTCTCGTCCAATTCGGTTTTCGACCAAAAATTGCGAGTTTTTTATGCCTCGGATGACAAACAAATTTCGGTTCTCGAACAAATTGAGCGCACTTGAATGCACCATTTGACTCCTCTCGCCTTCCTTACACGAAGAAGTGACGCTTCCTCGGGTAGACGAGGAAGTGACGCTTGCTCGTGTTGCTTTCCATTGTGAGCAGACGTGTTCAGTAAACATTTTTATTTTAAAAGGAGCGTGGTTTCGGTTTTTGAACAATTTCGGTTTATGAACAGCCTTCTGGAACGGATTATGGACAAAAAACCAAGGTTTGACTGTATATTAGAATTCATTTCATTTTATGTATGTATTTATGATGACTAGTTGTGTCTGATTAAGCATGCAAATGCAGACATCAATTGTTTAGGTTTTAGGGTGAACACATTTGCAGAATGTGCACTTTTCATTCACAAAAAAACCCCACAAAGAAACACGCAAAAAAAAACAAAAAACAAGACAACCCCTTTGACAGTTGGTCTGGGGGTGTCCTGAAATCAGACATGGGAACATCAGATTACGTGGGTCTGTGTGCTTCTTGCAATCAGTCTAGTGGTGAAGGGCCACGGCTCTCTGCATCAGACGATCAGTCAGAGGGGAGTTTGGCTTTGTTGCTTCACGCTCCGCCAGAAGACATCTATTGGAATTCGACACACCACCATATGGAGAGATGAACACAGATTCAGAGAAAACGCAAGCTGACAACGTAACGTAATCATTGAGGACAGTGCAACACAGCTCTGTTATGTTAAACTCAGAGTGAATCATGATCAGTATGCACATAAAAAGTCAGCAGATAACATCATGCCACTGGACCACCGTGTCATGTTCATGGTTTTGTTTCATAATATCATTACATGATCTCTCAGTAGTCACACAGAAAAAAAAAACAGAAAAAAAAACATGCCGCACAGTTCTAAAACAGGAAAGGAATGCGACATCCTATGTGGAACTCCCAACTGTGCATTACCTGCCAAGTCTCTGGTGGCGCTTATTCTCCGATTTCAAGGCCGCATGAATAAGCACTTGATTGAAGACATCTCTCTGCAAGCAACAGTGGACAAAGCCATTGGTAAACAAGAGAACTACTTCATTTCGACATGACATATTGGCTTTCGACTGTTTGGAGTTACACGGAATGTATACTGTCGCACCTCTGGGGCACGGTGCATGAAGTCCATCAGCATCCATCACAGAGATTCATTATTCATGTGTGTGCACTGTGTTCTACATTCTCACACTAGATGTTGGTGTATCGGCATGGGCTGAAAAGCTGTGGCTCTTAGGCAGGGCATTCTTTACCACTGGCCCACTTTCATAACAACAAAGATTTGTTTTCACTCAAGAGACACAATTCCACATGATCACCGGCCTCAAGGCCGAATAAGTTTGGGAAGAAAAGAAATATCCATAATCGGCGTGGTTTCTTGCTTTACTACCTGTGCATCGCTGCCCCCTATCTGCACGACACCGTAGCGCAAAGGGTAAAGCAACTCCACAGTTTGATCGTAGTTTCCTTCATCATATTCCATCAAAGCTTGACACATGGGGACCCCGATGGGTTCAGCCAGCTTATGATGGTAGTTGTCACCCGGTGTCCTGCCAAGAGAAAGAGCTTATTGATCATTTGCACCAGAAAACTTGCAAATGTCACAGAACAGAATAGCAGTTTTCCAAAAGTCAGTGAGAACAGCATAAGAGTCAGCAGGGCTCAAGTAATGTCAGAGATTTTTCTCGGACAAAGTTAAAGAAATGACTCGGCACACAGGAAAATTGTCTTCAATATCGACGGGAGCGGATCTCTGAGAGCGAACGACGGTTAGTTGCTCCGCGATCACACTCTCCCCTCCGCCCTCCATGAGTTCGACCTTTTATTGTGACATATGCAAAATACAAGAAATAACACTGCCCCCGACGTTTGCATACCGCACCCCTGGTCCGGCCCCTCGGTAGTGATTGGTTACCTTGGTTTGAGCTTTGAACCACCGGTACATTGACACCTTAGCATTTGGTCAACATTGAATCAACATGTTGCAGACTTTGCGGAGACAAATGTCGCCTGGGCGCGACGGGTGTTCTCAAATCGTCTTTTGATGTTCAACCGCTGTTCCCAAATGATTGCTTCCCCCTTTGTGACCGGGTCTATCCTTATCTCCTCTGTTCGCCCCCCTCTGCATTGACGTGGTCATTGTGGACTTCAAAAGCCCTCCGACCAGGTCGCCGGTGCCTTTGTCTTAATGCGTAGGCATTTGGGGGTGCTGGATACGCACCCAAACGTTTAGATGTGCTCAAATTAAATGAAACTTTAACATGATACATTTTGCTCATAGATTTCTCTGTCAAGTAATACAAAAGAATTCCCACCCAGTGCCAACATGGCCTCAAAGTAAGATCTGACACTTTATAACTTGGTAATAGCTAAAACTCTTAAAATGCTGCCGAGTCGCTGAACACACGGACAGCTGGATAAATAATCTACGAGCCCATTTTCATGAGCGACCTACGTTGCTGTGCCAAAGGTCAGTAACAGCTCTGAGGCGAGACATTTGAATTTTACAGTCAATATGTTGCAGCATTGGCAGCGTAGCGCTTAACAAATTCGAAGCCCACAGACGTCGCTGCTGTAGAGCAAAGTGCAGGAAAAGAATGAAGCCATCTTAAGAGTCTGACGAGTGAATTTGAAAGTGTATCATAATTGCTGCGGCTGCCTTTCACTCACCCTGACGGCAAATGACATTTAGATTTGTTTCATTTCTGTTCTACCGCGAGCAGCCAGGTAGAGTAGAGTATGACTAAGTGACGTGACAAACATGTTCAGCTTACCTGTACATAAAAGAATATCTAGCCTTTGATGGAATGACAACGATAATCATTATCTTCTCATTTTCCTTGACAACCCGTGACATGTGGCATCAGTTATTCGAGGCAAAAGAGAACAAAGACATTTTTTGCTATTTCAATCGCATTGATTTGCACTCTAACACAGGGGTCCCCAACCGCCGGTCCGCGGACCGTTACCGGGGAGGGGGGTTTGTGCAGCAACAGCGACTAAAACAAAATTACGAAGTAGACTTGACATAAAGCACACACTTTAGGTGTCATTGTCTCATATTACCCCGAGATGGGACCGTCTGGTTGCAGAAAATCAAGCTTGGGGCTGTGGTGAGTCGTCATTTTCATGCACTTTGAATTTGCGTTGTATCGTATTTTGAAGGCATTAAACAGTACCATAGTGATCAGAGTGTTGCGGCCAGATTAGACGCTCCTTGTGTTTATTATTATATTTTGAAAACACCACCGTTTTCATGCAGCTCATACCATATTATTTTGTTGTATTAATCCGCCACACTTGAAATGCCGGTCCCTAAAAATATTGTCTGACATAAACCGGTCCGTGGGGCATAAAAGGTTGGGGACCCCTGCTCTAACACATTGCACGTAGTGGATGCTATACTTTGAATTTGGGGGTGTTAGCTGCCACAAAAACAACATGTAAGATTTTCCTGTGATCTTGACACGGATGTTCTTTAACAAAACAGTTAACATAAAGTAAAATAATAAACACAACATATAACTTAAAACATGGACAGTTGTGCAATCCTAACCACTTAACGACCATTGCGGCTCACCTGTTTCCCCAAAAAAATACAGAACCAAACTCTTCTGATTGGTGAAAACTGCGCTTTGTTACAGCTGCAGCTGTTGTGAAAGCGCTATATAAATCAGGATGTATTGCATTGTATTGTATGGTATCAAGTGTGCCAAAATGTGATACATTAATGACTGTCCAACAGAGACAGACTGACAACAACAAAAAGTAGAATTTTCTTAAAACTAACAAACAAACAAAACAAAACAAAAAACCGACAACCACCAACCAAACGTTTTTTGTTTTTTTCAGATTTTCATTAATAGTAACTTGTATAACTATAAGCTGTTCTCAAAAAACTATTTCAATGTTTAATGGTGGCAGAAGGTCAGCCTCTGGAATGAATGATTTCTGTTTATCATTCTTGATACTGTGTAGCCTGATTGAATACTTTTTATTACACATTATGGACAGTGGCCGACTGTGGAGTTGGCATGTTCTCAATTTGCCTGTGTGGGTTTTCTCCGGGTAATGCGGTTCCCCCCATCATTCCAAAAACATGCATGGCAGAATAATGGAACACTCTAGATTGGTAACCAGTTCAGGGTATTCCCCCGCGTATTACCCAAAGACAACTGGGACAGGCTCCAGAAACGCCCACGACCCGAAAGTGGATGGATAAATGGATTAAGGAAAGTATTTCTATTTCATTCCATTCCATTTCTTATTGGAAGCACAAAATCATGTGATTTGAATTGTTATTCTGCTCTAAAGGACTGTGGCATTCACCTCACATGATTCCACAAAGATGACTCCATCTCTTGGGGTTTTCTCGGACTATACAGTATTTACAAATCACAATCTCTGACTCGTAGCAGCACTGTGTTACTGCGAAGTCCGGATTATGTCAAATTGCATAGTAGCATAACTACATAAATGCAAAGCTTAAATCATATCCTGACATCCTATTCGATGACTAAAGCACAATGGAGAGCATCCATCTCTCACCTAGGAATTGACTCTGAATCTTCCAAGAGCTGCCACCCACTCAAAACCCCTCAGAAGTAACTCCTGTGACTTATATAACAGTGAAAGACAAGACAATTTCAAGAAGTGGTCATAGAGAGAAGCTTTTCGTGGGTTTTCTGCAGAACAAAATGGGAAATGACTGTCTGTGGTCAGATAACAGATTATAACCACAAAACCCCAAGGGAGAAGCAATTGCTGGACTCTGCTTTGTGAATTGGACTGCTGCTCTCAATTCTGACTGCGCACGCCCTTCATCCTACACTCAACATTGCTCCTGTCTCAGTTTTACATAAGGCCCCGGTGGTTCTTATGTAAGGGTGATGGTGTCGAGGTAAGCGGGGGAGAGAGAAAATGGTGCGGAAATTACTTAGCCAATTCCTGGAGGCCTTCCAGCAGACGCTTCGAAGCACCAGTCTCTCCCGCTCCCAGGGACACCATCAGGATGTGGAGGTCATTAAATAGAGTCACGTGGTCATCGGTGTGACGCAGCGCTACCTGCAGCAGGTCCCGGTAGCGGTCTTTCACAAACACACCTAACAGCCACGCAAATGTTGTTCATTAAGGTTGCATGACATCTGAAAACAAATACAGTGCCGCCTGGAGATAAAAGTTGAATTTGTCCCTTGACCACCGTGACCCTGAAGTGCACATCACAAAATCAAATAACTAAATCAACAAATAAGGTTATTACAAACACAAATAAAAAACAAAACACATAGCAACTGAAGTAATAGTTCCAGTTGAACTAAAGGCTTGTATAGTGAGTATAGTTGCTAATGAGTAGTAATTCTACTTGTTTTTGTCAGGGTTCCCACTCTTCCACTTGCTTTTTATTTATGGACCTTTTAAGGACTTTTGAGGGATAATTTAGCCATTTTTTTAAGGACGTTTTCTCCATTAAGCAGGGGATTCACGGTGGATTTAATGAAAAGAAAGCCACATATCACTGAGCTGGTGTTCAAATCATTGCTGCCAAAGGAAGGGCACATCTTTATTTTTAGGGGCAATCAGCTAACCCTTTATTTGACACACTGTATGTCAAATTGGCCCGAAATGACCAGAAGTGATCACGTGATCATCATCGGAACTGATCGGAGACGGCGGGAAAAGCAGAGCGGGAACCGGGAAGGCATGTAGCCCGACAGCGGTGTTTGAGGGGAAGGGCGCCAGGCGCATTTTCCGACAAAACTATTAATTGGAAGGGTGGGGGAAATTACATCCACAAATGAAATGAACACCATAGGTTAATTTTTTGAGGATTTTTAAATTGATTTTAGAAGCTTTCCCTGAAAATGAAGGACAATTAAGAACATAATTTTACAACTTCTTTTTTTATGGATTTTTATGAACTTGTGAAGACATTCTGTTGTCGTTGTTTTGGGTTGCTCTTATTACTAGTTGGAATAAAGCCTTGTCACTGCTCTCAAGTACGGCGTGGTCAAAGATCTTTGATCTGTAACGTCCTTTGCGTCCGCGCTGATTGGTTGAATGTGTGTGCGTCCATGTCTGCGCTGACGCACGCACAGCAGAGAGTAGCGGCCTATTGACTGCTGAGTCGCGCTTTGCTCAAGTGGCGTCGCTACATCGGCATATCAAACTTGTTTGACTTTGAATTACGGGTTATTCATGACATGCAAAGAGGAAAATGGTAATGAAACGTATGCTAATTTTTGTTTCTTCAGTTCATTGTTTTACATGTGACGTTTACAACTTTTACTTTCTTGTCAACCTGATGTGTTGAAATATTAATCATAACCTGAACTTAGCGGAATTAAAAATGTATGACTGCAAAAACTCAAACTCTGCAATGGAATGATTTTGGAGGATTTCTCAAAAATGAATTTTTGAAATTAATATTGAAGGCATGCCTCTTACCCTCCATCTCCAGTCTGCTGAGGAGGGAGCTGGCGTCGACCAGGTCCAACATGGATCCCTTGGCTTTACAATGTTTGATTACCTTTCAGAGAGAGGGTTCACCTTTACTTGAAAAATCTAACACGGCACCGATTTGACACAATTACATGAAAGGAGCAATGCGATGAAGTGGGGGTTCTTGCTGGAATCCTCTTGTGTGAGTCTTAAAGCATTTATGAGTGTCAGGCTGTCAGCTTATAGTACCTGCTGTTGTTTTCAAACCTATTGCAACATGAAGTAACATCGAGAAATGTTCTTGTTCATTCAGTGACAGGACTTAAAACAGTGTAGCATTTGTACCCTCTATACTTTGAATGTTGACATGAAATAATCATCATTCTGGGTAGATGATATGTGGATGACAGTCAGATCCTTGTCCAGATAAGCTAAAAGGATGCTGTCTTCTTTAAGACCGCTTTTGTTCTGTCTAGAGGAAATCAAAGAGTGACATTTCATTGAAAAGTCAACACATGTTATGGTGTTTTGTCCCGGTGGCCATTGTACATCCCACCCTGTTGACCTGGCCCCCCTTGCGTCTTATCTAAAGCCAACCGTCTCGAACTCGGGCTACAAATTGGATCAGCAAATCAGTGATGTTTTTCAATCCCTTACTTGTTACCAGCATTTATAAAACACTTGGGTTTTTCCAGAATTGGAGGACATGTTGGCTTCTAAATGAAAAAAATAAAGCTTCACTTTTCTGAATTCAAGCTACATATTCATCAATAATAGGCAATAATCTATCAAAGGCTTGAAGAGTTCAGCTTGGATCAATGGTACAATTTTTATTACCGGTACATGTTTTATTTGGCGTTACCCGTCACTGTAATCACCGTAACAGGGTTACAAATCCGGACAAATGTTAGCTTTTACTCAGGAGTAGAAGCTAGGTTTTTAGCTAGCTGTTACTGCTGACCAAGAGAACAAACTTACTTATGCAAATAAGTTAAGAAATATATATATTTTAATGGTCTTGTTCGGATCATATTTATTTGTTTGTTTGTTTATTGAACATAAAAACATATACAGTAATAAAGTGACAGAAAGTAAGGTAAGTAAAATAGTAAAAGGAAGGAGAAATCAGTCATCACACAACACAATTATTATGTTCAAAGGAGTAGGAAGAAGTAAAAAACGTATCGAGTCCTACCCCAAGTTATGTATTTATATATAAATAGATCATTTTTATATCAATCAGAAAAGAAAGAAAGAAAGAAGGAAGAAGTCTCCGTCAAGACTCATGCTTTTACCCTTAACCGTGATATTTTTACTACTTTTGGTTTGTATTGGGATTTTATACATACACACCCTGGCACTCTTATGTCAATTTTCTTGTATTCATAATGGATATCGCAGTACCTTTCTCTATTTATCAACTTAATTCTGATTTATTATTATAATAATGTGTCCTATTATTATAAAATAGGACACATTTAAATTGTTTTGAGACCTTGCAAATATCATTTATATATAAGATGAATAGTTTTGGACCAAGCACAGACCCCTGAGGAACTCCATGAGTGATTTTCAGTTGATTCGTTTTTTTATTGTTGAGCTGCACATACTGATATCTGTTTTCTCAATACCTTTTTATACATTTATAAGCTACACCTCTAATGCCATATCTCTCTAATTTATTCAATAATATACTATGCTCTATTGTGTCAAATGCTTTTTTTTTTTAGATCTAGGAAAATCCCAACAGTAAATTCTTTGTTGTCTATGTTAGTGGCTATTGCTTCCACAAACTCCATAACCGCCATTGAGGTGGCCCGTTTTTCCCTGAAGCCATATTGATTTTCACTTAACAGCGCACGTTTTTGTATAAAGCTATCAAGTCAGCAAGAGAATAGTTTTTCTAATATTTTTGAGAATTGTGGTAGTAGTGATATTGGTCTATAAATTGCGAACAAATGTCTTTCTCCACTTTTATAAATTGGAATAACTTTAGCAATTGTCATTTTTGATGGAAAGAGACTAGCTTTGAATGACAGGTTGCATATGTACGTGAAAGGTCTCACTACAAATTCTATAATCTGTTTTATTATTGTCATATCAATATTAAAGCAATCAGTTGACTTTATATTTTTAAAAGTTCTTACAATATTTGATACTTCTTGTTTTACAGCAGTAAGGAACATCGTGGAAGAGTTTTTTTCCCACGTATCTATCTATTTCAAACATGTTTGTTGGATCAGGAATTTGTTTTGCTAGGTTACTGACGATATTGACAAAGTACTCATTAAATTCAATTGCTATTTCTGCAGTTTTTACAATAATAGTATTTTTGCCTTAGATAAAATACTCTGGATAATCCACTTTTTTAGGACTATTTCTGATTACTTGATTAAGTATTTTCCATATTTCTTGTGTGTTGCTTTTATTCTGCTCTAATAGTGCATGATAATGGTCTCTCTTACTAATTCTTATAATATTTACTAATTTATTTTTATAGGTCTTATATTTTTTTCTGCCTCTTTAGTTCTCAATTTTATAAACAATTTATATAAATTGTTTTTCTTTTTATATGCATAACAGGGTTAGAAGGAAGCATTCAATCAAGGCTAACTATTTTATAAAAAATGTGAAAAATAGAAGACAGAACATGCCTTTCCTCCATCCGTTCTTTTGGAAACCTGTTTGATGATAAATCCATGCTAAAAATGTTATGGTAGCAGTGTTGCATTCATATCGTGGGACACACACTCCATGAATAATAAAAATAAAAACACTATGTTTATTAAAACAAATATTCCCACGGTTACAAGAGAGAGCAATGAAACAAATCATATTAAAAAAATGAAATTTAAATATCATGGTGACTCTTCTATTTGAGATCGAATTTGGACATGGAGGGGGTGGGAGTGACAAGAGAAAAATGGCTTTTCAGGGGGTACGACATAATTCTTTTGGTATTTTTAAAACTATTTTCAAGCATTCTTTTCTTTTTGGTTTTTTAGATTTGGTCTGACTCAGAAACTGCTCGTTTTAGTGGTTTTTATGTAGATTATTTAAAATGTGATGGTTGGGATGTAAAACTCCCTCCAATTCTGGAATGACCCAGCAATCCATGCCTTACATAGCGGTGCAATAAAAAAAAAAAGTTGATTGACACTGTCAGAGAGGTATTACTGTGGCAATAGAATTATGATTTAGAGGAGAACTGCCCTTCCTGACACTGAGAGTCGTTTCTTATATATCTTGGTTATTTAACTTATCCCAAGTGAGGGTGCAAAATTATCATCCAGTGTACTGGCATATGCAATCAGTATGCATTCTCACAGCACATCCGTTTAAGAATGGAATGGATATACCGGTAACTTACCTGAGAATCGAATATTTGCAGTGCAGCCTCATATTGCCCCTGTGGAGAGCGAGGTGACAACGACAAATTGAAATAACGTCAGACTTGAGATATGCTTGCTTGGTAAGACTGCACAGCACAGATGCAAACACAAATTAATCTTGCAATATAATCAACTGTGGACTTTAAATTACCCCAGAGAAAACGTCACAAATACACGTTCCAAAAACGATCTGGCTGCCAACTTTGCGCTCGACTGAGAAGACTCATTATACATTAATCTTTACCTTCTCAATGAAGTACAGCGCCCAGTGCCAATAGTTGTGAGTGGCTAGCATATCGGAGACCTGCAATGACACAACACAACGCAATAACAGAACATTTCCCAAGGCTGTTTCATTCAATGGATTCCGATGAGAGCAGAACTGTGCAAGCTTACTCGAACATGATTCATCAGAGGAACACGTTGCCTAAGAAGTCACTGTTTATACCTGCCAGTCTTTCTCCCTCGCTTCCATGAACTTCAAGCCTTTGTCCACCTCCGCTGTCATCTCATAGACATGGGCGACAGAGTGGACGGCCCATGCATCATCAGGAACCAGTGCAAGGGCCTTCAGGTGAAGAAAATAACAACAACGGCTGAGAAACGCAGATGCCTTGCATTCATCTGGAATAGATGATAATGCATCGAATGCAGTGGTTCTTAACCTTGTTAGAGGTACCGAACCCAACCATTTCATATGCACATTCACCGAACGTTTCATTAGTGTAAAATAAAAATACAGTCAAACCTCGGTTCTCAAACGTCTCGGTTCTCGACCAATTTGGTTTTCGACCCAAAATTGTGAGTTTTTTATGCCTCGGATGACGAACACATTTCGGTTCTCGAACAAACTGAGCGCACTTGAATGCACCATTTGACTCCTCTCGCCTTCCTTACACGAGGAAGTGACGCTTCCTCGTGTTGCTTTCCATTGTGAGCAGACGTGTTCAGTAAAAATGTTTATTTTAAAAAGAGCGTGGTTTTGATTTTTGAACAATTTCGGTGTTCGAGCAGCCTTCTGGAACGGATTATGGACGAAAACCGAGGTTTGACTGTATGATTTTTTTTTACAAATTCAAGACATAAAAAAACACATTTATTAAAAACTGAAAAAAGTAAACACCATTAATTGTAGTATGAAGTATAATTTTTTTCTTAACCGTGTACAAACTGAACCAGCCAGTGATGGCCAAGCGGGCATATCATAACTCATTGACATGTTGAGTTGGGTGTGTCTTAGCCTCCATGGCACAGGCTCTGTCGAACCCCTGAGACTGATTCAACGAATGATCTAATGTATTGTGTTTTACAAGGACAGTAGAAAGTTGAGAGTTGAAATGTTGTTCTTGAAAAATGTCAAGAAAAAAATGACCCTCTTCTCTCCTCACAAATAAAGTTCCACAATCATAGATGGGGTGCCCAACATTTTTTGACGGAAGATCTACTTTTCAAGCCAACCAACCATCACGATCGACCGTTAATGCACGTGCGCACACACACACCAGAATTGGCTGGTACTGAATGAGTTAATTGTGAATCAAAGCGGCACACTCAACAGAGACGCAGCATGCATTGTGAATGGACTAAATCACACAAGAAACCAGGAAGGCCGTCTCACCTCCATCCCTACTTTCTCAGCCTGCTCATAGAAGTGCGTCTCCAGCAGACCAAAAGAATAAAATCCTTTCAGATAGCTGAAAATAGAAATAAATAGAAAAGTTCAATGTATTATTCGATTATTTGATTTTCCAAGATGAAGATCATGACAGCAGAGAATGAATGACTAATTTGAAATCAGTCAACACTGACACTCACATGAATGCACTCTATGGCTGTTGACATTATTCAGACTAGCATCATCAGAACCAATAGTTTTATTTAAATACACATGCTAAAGGCCATTGCCAAACCTTTTTTTTCTCTGCCCTTCCTCAGATAGCCTCCTATTCCAACTTTAAAAGGTAAAAGATTCTCATGTTCATTTACAAAAAACCCATTTGGCCATTAGACACATGTAGCACTTCCCTAGGCTGTATGACACATTTATGATCAATAACCAACTCCTCGCGTCACATTTCCACCGAATCTAGGACCAGCAGGAAAGTCTTCCAATCAACAAAATAGACTTGTTTCACAAAGCCATCACCGATGAGCAGCATGAAGAAAGGAGATGGTTGAGAACATGTGTAACAGGTTGACTATTACAGACTGGAAAATCAGGAGGGAGAAGTAACCATAATTTTATTTATTTAGGGTTTTTTTTTAATTGCTTTAATATGGGCAAATAATACCTGAAGGTTTTAACATAGGGAAATATTTGACTAAAATCTTTCAAGGCCTTATTTGACCTCCTCTTCAACCACCTCATCTGTCATGCATTGGAGCTCTTGCTTTGATCTTGACAAACGATCCCTTAAAGGTTTAGGATTGGTGACAAATTGTGTGTGATGGACTGCCAACGATTGACTATAGCAGGGGTCGGCAACCCAAAATGTTGAAAGAGCCACATAGGACAACCCCCCCCCCCCCAAAAATATATCTGGAGCCGCAAAAAATAAAAGCCTTCTATAAACCTTACAATGAAGGAAACACATGCTGTATGTATGTAGAAGACTGGACTGTCTCAGAATTGTTTATGTTATTCATTCCTTTGTTGTGTGTTCACAAACGCCGCCATAGAATTTATTTTGTAATTTCCTTGCTTGATTTTTTTGTTTTGGTGCATTATTTTCGCTTTTCTTAGTGTCAGTAAAGAGATCATTAATTTCCGTTTTTCTGAGGCTGTCCTTGAATGCCTCTCGAGTCGAACGAGAAGAGACAAGGCACGGAGTCGGACGCAGACGTGTCTGTGTTTGTCAAGACTGTTAAAAGCATAAATAAAGTGTACGTTTTAAAAAACCAACACCACAGCTCTCCTTTTTCGGAGCTGCAACATGTATCTATATCTATTTGAGCTATATTAGCCTACTATCAAAATCTTTTTCCATTTTCAAACATTTTATAAAGCTCCAGGGAGCCACTAGATGTCGCTAAAGAGCCGCATGCGGCTCTGGAGCCGCGTGTTGCCGACCCCCGGACTATAGCATCAAAATCAAAGGGTTTCTTGCACGGACAAAGTCAATAGATAAAACATAAAAATATGCCCAACAGCAGAGAAGTCCCCCCCAAAACAGTACATTTTATTAGGACAAGACAATACATTCTGATCCTTCCTTAGCCATCTTATCTTTGAAAATGCAGAAGAGTCTAGCTGTGTCTTTTCAACTTTTGCAGATTCAAAATAAATACTACTCATGTCTCCTACTTGGGCAATGAGAAAATAACAAATGAAATTTCACAAACAGAATCGGATGAGTGTCATGAAAGCTTATGAACGCCGATGAACGTGTCAGATGATGAGGCTAAGTGTTGAGTTCAAATCGCTTAGAGTTTCTTAGAGCTAAGAGTTCTCCCTGATGAGGTACGCCATTTGTCTTGGCAACGAGTTAGAAATGCATTTTTGAATGCACGTAATCCACCTTACCTGGACAAAGGGGTATGAGGCTTCCAGTGGGGCAGTACTCGAGCAACCGAATCCCTTATCTGGGTTTGAGCTCCTATATAGAAATAGCTATCATGGGCAAACTTGAGGGCAAGCAAGTCTGTGGGATGATCAACCAGGATGTCTTCCCAAACATCACCGGCTTTGGGAAAATTCCTACAAGAAACATGAGTCAGTACAATGGCAGGCAACAGTGCTGTTCTCGGAAAAATTGTATTCTGTATTCTGTACATACATACATACATACATACATACATGTCTGGTAATGATTTTAACTGGTTTACATACAATTTGATTTGATTTCTTCATTTTTTTCAGATATATTTGCAACTCCTTTAAGAGGAAAAAACCTCAACAGAAACCTTTTCAGAAAAACATATTTCTGTGATGAGCTCTGCCATTTGTTGAGCTATTTTGCTGGTTTGCAGCTCATCTCTATCCGAGTGAGTTGGTTTACTGAGGGCATAAATGAACTGTCTCTCTCACAGTGACTCTCACTGAAGCTTGCAAACCTATTTTTCTTTTTGAGGGGTCGGGGGGGGGGGGGGGAGTGTTGATACTGAGTTTTTTTTTGTTATAATAAAACCTTACTGACTTCATATTGTGTGAGTATATTGAACCTGGTTCAGGCTTGGCGGTTCCATTCTATTGTGGGTTTTTTTTTTTCTATTGTGCAATTTTACCACAACACATTTTTGGCACCATACAGCATTCCTAAATCCCCAAACTGCCAGCCTGATCCTCATCTCCTGACTTCTCGAAAGCTCACCCATGTGACAACAACTCCAAGGCCTTGACGTGAAGCTTCTCTCTCGGGGTGAGGTTTTGACTGTCAGCCAGCTCCACCGTTTTCTTCACAGCGCTGGCCAGACGTTGGTTCAGGCGGGGGGAGGTCGCTGTTCCCAGCAACTCTAAACCCGTGCTCATCACATGGCCCATCACTGCCAGGAGAATTCATGATATCATTCATTGCTTATTGGACTTTTTCACTGTAAAGTGAAGGCTCTAAACCGCTTCATTGTTGAAACTAGGTCTCTCGAAACTCTTACTTCTGGTGTTTTCTGTATCGTATGTATTTATTCTCATTAGAGCTCACACAAATATGCTTTCTTATAATATTCAAACAGTTACTCGATTAATAAACATTAATGTTCCAAACAAAACAAAACCACACATTTTAATGAAGTCTAACTTTGAAAAAGCAGAGAGACATTTCAACAAGACAGCAATGAGGTCACCCACTATTTGAATATTTATGTAGTTCAAACAAGCTTTTACCAGTATGCATTCATATTCAGCTCACGAAAGTTTTAACAATGACCTCAGGCCGGTTCAGGGAGCATGCATTGCATCATCCATCTACCCCCAGCAATGGCTGCCTTTTTGTTCTGCTTCATTTAAGTGTTTCAGGTACCCGAGTGTTTAATTGGTGTTCACCGATGATATAAGTGACATGGTTCATTTGGACATCCTCGAGAAGCTGATTGTTTGACATAAAGGGACTTGGTGCCAATTGGGTCCAGTCAATGTCTGAGGTCACTTGTTAAGGTCCAGGCTTTCTAACTTAAGGTCTCAAAAGGCTTGAACCAGCGGCCGTGATTGAAAATACTTGGAACGCCAAATATACTCTTTCCACGCTATGTACCTGTGAGCAAACAAACTCCCCAAGTCAGTCATAATCAGTCTCACACCGAGTTTGTCCGCCAATGATTGGCAGCGAAACTGGCCAAAGGTCCAAAGAGCCAACTTTGAGAGGCAGCCAAAGCACCAAAAGACAACAAATTCAACAAACAAAGTAGAGGTCAGTTGCATTGATTCAAGATCTAGGGATTAGCATTGGAATTTTTTATTGATGGTGCATCAATAAAATAAAATAAAGTATGCAGGCAAGTAGTTTATGCGGTTCGGCTTACCAAAATACACACCCCAAAAATATTATCTGTCTAGTTTTGACTGTAAACAACAAACAACAACAAAACAGCTGAGGCCACTTTGCTCTTCCAAACTGCTTCTTGTTGTGAAGTGAGTTGAGTTCGCTGTCATCACCTCGTACTCATGTGAACAATTTTTTTCTCACAAATGTTTTTTTTTTAACTCTCGCGCAAAATCTAGTCTAACTGTGTGCATGGGTGGAGTTTTCATTCCTCTGGTATTTTTCCAGACTTTGCACAGGGAGAACTAGGCTTCAGGGGGTGTATGCACCGTTGAGGGATGGACCGCAGCAGAACCGGCTCCCTTCGCTCATTTCGATTAAAATGGGAGTGGTGGAAGCGCACACATGCTTTAAATTGCAAAAGCAGAAATTGACTTGCTCGGGTCTGACAGATGAGATTGGCGCGCATGCAAAATTGTCGCCCTTGCGAGTGATGCAGTCGCCCCGCACGTGACCAACTCCCAAAAGTTTTGCTGTGTGGTGTGGAGTTGCTTTTAAAATGCCTAGCGACAGGTAGCTAAACTAGACCTGCCCCTGTATGTAAATGAAGATGCGCCAATTTTTAAGAGCTGTTTACTTTCTGTGACCAAAATTGTCAAGTACGTCGAGGCACGGCAGCTCCGTGCGCCGAAATGCCCGATGAGATGCAACGTGAGCCCAAACACAGTAAACTAGATTTGCCTCTGTAAGAAAATGAAGTCGCGCCCGTTTTTACTCTGAGAGCACGGGCACCTTTCAATCAAAATTGGGCTTTATTGATATTCATAAATGTTAGTTTTTGTATCATCCCTTTTGAAATTCTTCCCGCAGCACAGCAAATATTTGATCAAAACATATGTTTCAATATTTTCATAAAATTCATCTGGTTAGCCTACCGAAATCCGGATCAGCCTCCTTGATACGAGCAATGCATCCCTCAATTCCTCCGATACTGTCAATGTTGCGCCATTTCACATACTAAGGAGAAAACAAAATTGACACAATGAAACTAACGCAGCAATTTTCTCACCTTTCCTACCAAAGTGTGAAAATGAGTTCACGTCAATCGTTGTACATTATCTGTGTGTAAATGATCTACCTGAGTGAGAATAGCATCATAAAGTTTGCACGCCTCATTACTGCTGGTGGAGAATGGAAGCCCCTCAGCCTTCCAAGCCTGGGGGGAAAATAGTGTCTAGTCAGGTCTGCTCAATCAATAAAATGTACCAAAGTGCAACTTTTAAACACGGCACATACTGTAATGACGAAGCCATTCGGAATTAATGTTTGCCTTGCCAATCACTACCGTTGACCACTTCATCAGATTTAGTATCATCTTATTGTACAGTCTCAGTGCCGGATAAGCCATTAGGCAATATAGAAAAGATGATAAGGGTACCCGCCGAGGACATAAAAGGGGGCAAAAAAACAACAACATAAAAATACATAAAAATAAATACATTATATATATATATATATATATATATATATTTATTATGTATTTATTTTTATTATATATATATATATTATGTATTTATTTTTATTAAATATATATACAGTATATATATATATATATATATATATATATATAATGTACACCTTCAATGAGCTGTAATAATATTTATGATAATCATTACAATTAACTACTAAAACTGAAAAGCTAACATAGATTCTAATGGAAAGCAATGGTGAACTATCCATCCATTCCATCCATTTTCCGAACCGCTTCATCCTCACTAGGGTCGCGGGGGGTGCTGGAGCCTATCCCAGCAGTCTTCGGGCAGTAGGCGGGGGACACCCTGAATTGGTTGCCAGCCAATCGCAGGGCACACAGAGACGAACAACCATCCACGCTCACACTCACACCTAGGGACAATTTAGAGTGCCCAACGAGCCTGCCATGCATGTTTTTGGAATGTGGGAGGAAACCGGAGCACCCGGAGAAAACCCACGCAAGCCCGGGGAGAACATGCAAACTCCACACAGGGAGGCCGGAGCTGGGATCGAACCCGGTACCTCTGCACTGTGAAGCCGACGTGCTAACCACTGGACTACCGGGCCGCCCGCAATGGTGAACTAATACTGCTAAAATGACACACTTTGCTGACTTATGTTTAAGTCAGCAAAGTGGGCATAATTAGAGATGTTTACATATGTTTTACTGACGATTGATCGTCATTGTTCAACACTAGCGATGTATGTGCAGCGCTTTTGAATGGACACATTGTGTCCGTTTCCTCCACTGACTCCTACCAGGATACTGAAAGAGGCAGTAAGTCGTTGCCATATTGCAGAGGAAATAGGTACATTTTGAGAGTACAGTAGTTAACTTACTGATTTCAACTAAACAGATAATAACATAAAAACATAATTTCATGATCAAAAAATACATTGAGAGTTTTTGAGTGGAAGAAAAGGCCATACTCTCTGGAGTGTTCCTTTAATTGAGGCAAGCAGTTCATTAGATGTTCCCATCTGACATCTCGAACGAGCCATCATCGTGCTCTTGGGGTAATTTCTGCAGGAGGGGTGCCCACTCCTGGGAAGGTACACCACCATTCCATGTTCACTCCATTTGTGGATAATGGAGTTCAAAAGTCTTAGGAATGGCATTATAACATTTTAATGACTCAATTAGTTTATTCTTCATCTGTCTTGATTTTTTTCATCTGTCTGTGGCATTTTGTTAATTGCTTTTTAATATATTTTGGCTGATTTCACTTTGTCAGATAAGTTCTATAGTCGTGATTTCTTGATTCCGCGGGTCAAGAGGTAATCAGCCTTGGTTGGGGTCAGTGAAAATGAATTCAGCCCCAGCAATAATAAAATAGGTCAAATTGTTTTTCACAGGATGTTTAGAGTCAGCACTTTTTAGATATTGGTCTGAAAAAAATTATAGATATATCACGGGAATTCCCTTTGAATGCTCTGTCTGCTAATGCTGGTATTTTGTATTTGAAACTTTCTACAAATACCAAACATTTTTATTTTATGCATGCGTAGTAGAACTCATGCCTCTTTTACGTTAGTCATTTTTATAATTTGAATTATATACATGACTGTATTTCAGGCTTAATTGATATTGACATTTAAATTTGTTGACGTTAGAAACTAAATACGTTAAAAAAAACTACACTATTCAAAACACTAATGTGCAATACATGTAAATTGCCGATGGAATAGGGAGCCACAAAAAACTCGGCTCGCAGCGTACGCCACGTTTGGTCTGAATTCTACCACCCGCAAAAGAAACCACCAAACGTTTTTAAACTCGTTCGAAAATGTCAGCTTTTGCAAGACTTACCGCACAGTCCCTGTAGCTCAAAGGATCCATTTTGAGGTTTCTCTACGGATGCAAAGTATAACTACGGACCGCAAACTTGGACTCCTTCGCTACTTTTCCCTGAGTCAAGTTCGGTTAAAATGACACGCAGCGGAAACCTTTGCGGAAGCCCAACCTTTCAATCTAAGTGCACGAATATAATGCGCATAACAACCACCCACCGGACACTACATGAGGTACTCCTGCACTAACAGGAATCTTTTACAAGGCGAACAATTTTCAAAAAAGGCTTTGTAGATGTTATCAAAAGGTACAGAACTATGAAAAGCGACTATAAACGTGAAGAAAATGCAGCGTTTTGATATACAATAGTGATCTTACATTCACTTATACATTATTTCTGCTCAATTGTGTTAAAATTAACCTCCCGCTAAATGTGGCAAATGCAGAACACTTTTCACAAGGATAGATTAAAAACTCTAACCGCGTGTATTGATGGAGATTAAATGTTCGTCTGCTGAAACGGGAACACCATCCAGTAGTTACACGCTAAATTTATATCTGGATATTATTGCAGCAACTTCCTAGCAAATAAACCCATTTGATTTTACATTTGCCATATTTTAGCAATCGGTGTCAATTCCACAAGAAACCAGTTCTATTTTATGATAAATAAATGAAATTCAAATATTCAAACTATAAAGTCCTTAACACTTTGAAGTTTACCGCCCGATCAGAGGGCAATCGCAGTCAATCTTTGACTGCGGTCAAACCAGCCTCCACTCGCAATATCGAAGTCAAGTGAGCCGCCACTGCTATTGTCAATACTGTGCATTACGGTAATCTGCCGCTAACACGCGGCGTTGGTCACCTTCAAAATAAAAGTGTATCCACTAATCCATAAACGTCATTTGTTTGACGTTTGAAAATGTCAACATGTTAGGCATTCAGGCCACCGTGTCAGAAATAAGGTCATCTTGCCACATTTCAGAGGCCTTTTATTCCTAAATGCGACATCAGATCCGGACGAGAGTGGTCGCGTTGGATAGTCGGAGTGCTGTAGTTACCCCCAGACCTACAGCCCTCACTGGATACTGAAAACTTAATTTTTAGGAATTTTTTCAAAACGGTCGAAAATGTCAACATGTTAGGCATTCAGGCCACCATGTCAGAAATAAGGTCATCTTGCAACATTTCAGAGGCCTTTTATTCCCAAATGCGACATCAGATCCGGACGAGAGTGGTCGCGTTGGATCGTCGGAGTGCTGTAGTTACCCCCAGACCTACAGCCCTCACTGGATACTGAAAACTTAATTTTTAGGAATTTTTTCAAAGCAGTCGAAAATGTCAACATGTCAGAACCCAGGTCATATTTTCATTTTTCAGAGGCCTTTTATTCCCAAATGCGACATCAGATCCGGACAAGAGTGGTCGCGTTGGATAGCCAGAGTGCTGTAGTTACCCCCAGACCTACAGCCCTCACGGGATACTGAAAACTCAATTTTTAGGAATTTTTTCAAAACGGTCGAAAATGTCAACATGTTAGGCATTCAGGCCACCATGTCAGAAATAAGGTCATCTTGCCACATTTCAGAGGCCTTTTATTCCCAAATGCGACATCAGATCCGGACGAGAGTGGCCGCGTTGGATAGCCGGAGTGCTGTAGTTATCTCCACACCTACAGCCCTCACGGGATACTGAAAACTAAATTTTTAGGAATTTTTTCAAAACGGTCGAAAATGTCAACATGTTAGGCGTTCAGGCCAACTTGTCAGAAATAAGGTCAACATGCCAGTTGTCAGGTCTTTTATTTCAAAATGCAACATCCGATCCGGACGAGGGTGGTCTGGTTGGATACCTGGAGTGCTCTAGTGTCCTACAGGTCTGGTATGATTGAGGGGTAACTGAAGTTCATTTTTAAGAATCTTTTGAAATTAGGAGAGGAGGTCAAAATGTCATATTTGAGAGGCATTTTCAAGGTCAAGGTGGTCAAGGAATCAAGGTCATCTTTATTGTCAAATATGCTTACATGTGACATGCAGCATAGATGAAATTTCTTTCTCTCACTCCTCCGTGCAATATGCATGCAAACATGCTGTGCATTAAACACACAGCTGAGAAGATAGCAGCTACACTGTATAAAAGACATAATGTGCAATCTGAGCGGTATAAACAATATAGACAATATGGACAATACAACAGCATAAACAATGGCACTTGTGGTAAAGTAAAGTGAGGTAGTGCATTGTGCAATACGCAATTCGCAATATGCAGATGATGGATAATGAGGGGAGGGTCATAGTCTGTGACAGGAGGCAGGGGTTGAGCAGAGGCAGAGGGTGGGGAGAGCGGCAGAGCAGGGAGGGAGTTGAGTCTCCTGACCGCCCGGTGGAAGAAACTGTTTTTGAGCCTGCTGGTTCTGGCACGGAGACTTTGCAATCTCCTTCCCGACGGCAGCAGGCTGAAGAGGCTGTGGGATGGGTGGGTGGGGTCACCTGCGATCTGGATGGCTTGGCGGGTCAGACGGGAGTGGTAGATGTCCACGAGTGGGGGGAGAGAGACACCAATGATCTTCTCAGCTGCTCTCACGGTGCGCTGCAAAGTCTTTTGGCAGGACACAGTGCAAGCACCATACCACACAGTGATGCAGCTGGACAGGATGCTCTCAATGGTGCATGTATAAAATGTCTGCATGATGGGGGGAGGGGCTCTTGCTCTCCTCAGTTTGCGGAGGAAGTACAGGCGCTGGTTGGCTTTTTTGGCCAGTGATGATGTATTGTGGCTCCAGGACAGGTCTTCAGAGATGTGCACTCCCAGGAACTTGGTGTTGCTCACTCTCTCCACTGTGGCACCATTGATGGTCAGTGGAGCGTGCTGGGGATGCGTCTTTCGGAAGTCCACAACAATCTCCTTTGTCTTCTCCACATTCAAGTGGAGATTGTTGTCTTTACACCACAAGGCCAGCCTGCTCACCTCACTCCTGTAGATTGTCTCATCGCCGTTGTTGATGAGACCCACCACAGTCGTGTCATCCGCAAACTTAATGAAGAGATTGGAGCTGGACGAGGGAGTGCAATCGTGGGTCAGCAATGTGAAGAGGAGGGGGCTCAGCACACATCCTTGTGGGGCACCTGTGTTCATCATGATGGTGCTGCAGGTGTTGCCGCCGACCCGAACAGCCTGTGGTCTCTCCGTCAGGAAGTCCAACAGCCAGTTGCACAGGGAGGTGTTGAGACCCAGGTGGTCCAGTTTGTGGATGAGCTTCTGCGGGATGATGGTGTTGAATGCTGAGCTGAAGTCGATGAACAGCATTCTGACGTGTGAGTTCTTGGTCTCCAGGTGGGTGAGGGCTGAGTGGAGGGCGGTGGAGATGGCGTCTGCTGTCGATCTGTTCTGCCGATATGCAAACTGGTAGGGGTCCAGGGTGGGGGGGAGGGCAGACTTTATGTGCTGCATGACTAACCGCTCGAAGCACTTCATGAGGATGGGGGTGAGTGCGACCGGGCGGTAGTCATTGTAGCTGGAGGGCGACGACTTCTTCGGGACCGGGATGATGGTGGTGGTCTTGAGACAAGTGGGGACAACAGCCTGGCTCAGTGAGGTGTTAAAGATGTCTGTGAAAACATCTGTGAGCTCCTCAGCACAGTCTCTCAGGACGCGACAGGGAATGTTGTCAGGACCTGCCGCTTTCCGTGGGTTTGTACTCCTGAGGGAACGCATCACACTATCCTGTGAAAGCGTCAGCACCTGGTCACCAGGAGGGGGAGGGGTCTTCTGTGCTGGGGTGTTGTTGTCTGTCTCAAAACGGGCGAAGAAGTCGTTCAGGTCGTTCAGCAGAGAGATGGAGCTGTCGCAGATGTGCGGCGAGGGCTTTTAATTGGTAATGGAACATTCGATCTGAATGGCAGTACTGAGGTTGGATACCTAGGTGTCCCAAGTGTGTCAGCGACCTGGTGTGGTTGTGCGATCACCCAGATTGATTTTTTGAAGGATTTTTTTTTTTTTAATATCAGGTGAAATTGATGTAGAATTACCATTGACTTTATTTTCTATCTCCACTTGAGAACGCTTTTTTGTGCTTTTCTGAGAGTTCTTGTTCTTCCGGGGTGAGCGTGTTGTTAGCTGACAGCCAAGAAATACTTTATTTGATATTTTTATTAATTTCTTTTAACCCAAACAAATGACGTTTATGGATTAGTGGATACGCTTTTATTTTGAAGGTGACCAACGCCGCTCGTTAGCGGCAGATTACCGTAATGCACAGTATTGACAATAGCAGTGGCGGCTCACTTGACTTCGATATTGCGAGTGGAGGCTGGCTTGACCGCAGTAAACTTTGCATAGTCATAAAACTCACAAGTCCGATTACTTAAACTGCCTCGAGCCCTTAAACAGAACAATCTGTCCACACAATGGCGACATGTCAATTTCTCTGAATGTTTTCATGTAATGTCCAAACCACAAAAATGTCCATTTCGTGAAAAAGAAAGCAACATTGTTTTATTGCCGTTTGCAGCATACATCCAATACACAGAGGCAGCTACACCAAGCATTTACATAAGTCGTGTCAACAGAAGTTTAAAAATCTGAATTCTTATTCTTTACATATAATACAGTTTTAACACATTAATAAATATCAGTACAATCATGTCACACTTATCACACTGACAATCAACACACAAAGAATTGTGTAACTCTTTCAACTCATAGTACATAGATATAACGTGTACGCTATGTGCTGTAAACCAATGACCAAAACCTGTCACTGATCCAACTTGCATCACTCCAGAACCTCAAAATATATACATATTTTTGTACAGATCCCCCCCCCCCCCCCAAAAAAAAAAACATCCACTGAAACACAAACCTAGGCTACAAAACGAAAAAAAAAAAGAAAAAAGGCATCTGTATGTTTGAACACTGCCACTCGCTGAAGTGTGTGAATCTCCTCACTTGTACGGTTATATTAGGAGACAGAAAATACAAGACTTGATATAGACGAGTATTTGTAAACATTAGCTATCATTGTGATGTACAGTAAATTTCAAATCAAGAATTGGGCTCTTCGCTGTTGATCACATCAAACGCTCATGTGTTTTCCCATGACATTTTATAAGGTACGTATGAATAAATGTAAAAGTACAACAACAAAATATCCCTGAAATCATCCTTTCATTCATTTTGTATGCAGTTCTTAACTTTTTCAAGGTCAGTGGCGAAAGGAAAGCCTACCCTGGCTGTCTGGACACCCTGGACTGATTACTTGTAAAATCATTTTGGACTGTTGGGGAAAAAGTTATACTACAGAGCCAGTAGAGAGAATATTTTGCAAAGAATTTGAGGCGCAACTTCGTGAATTTGAGGAGCAATATTTTTTGTAGGATAATCCCAGGGACAAGGGTTTTCTGGAACAATAAAATACCCAAAATATAACGTGGAGGTTGAGGAGCATTCAAGTATCCTACTGAAAATCCTGTAGAACAATTACGTTTTCAGGTAAACTGTTTTTACTGTACTTACTACATTTAGTTAGTAATGCATAACCAATTGGTTTACTTGTTACATAAAGGCCCTACCCACTGAGCCGCAAACACTTGCGACTCGTGGAGAAAGTAGCAAAATCAAAATGCGCCTTAAAATCAGGTCACAAATTAGACATGCAAACATTCGCAAACTGTTTTGGTGATTTTTCTTTTGCAATTTTGAACATGTTCCAAATTCCCTTGGGACAAGAAAACTACAGGTGAAGGTCTCACACTCACCCGATGTTAAGTGTGGACTCCCACCGATGTGAATGTGCCAACTTAAACGAAAAGCTCCCCATATAATGTTGCATTGTATCTGGATTTATTTTTGTGTTTGTTTTTTGTTTTTTTAAACCATAGATAGTGGCAGGCAGCCAAGGAAGATGTGCACAAATAGGATATGAACGTTAATCATGAGTAAAGTGTGGATATTTTGAAAGGCAATTGGCAGTCCCACTCCCACTCAATTTAATGGACTGGATAAGCATGGAATACTCATACATCTGTACCGGCACAAACTTCGCTATTTTATCCACTACTACATATGATTCCATTCCATATAAATATAATCAGGGCATGTTGTAAAACACAGTATATGTACACCATATAGACCGGGGGTCAGCAACACGCTCATTACGGCATGGGTGTGTACGTGTGCGCATATGCGCGCATGTGCGGTAAAGGGTCGATCCCGGAGGTTGGCTGTTCGAAAAGTAGATCTTCCGTCAAAAAAGTTTGGGCACCCCTCCTCGAGAGGATGAACTGCAGGGGAAAATAACTTTTAATTCTGAATGCTCGTTGTGTATTTGTAGCCAACTTAGTCATGTTGATAGCAGGCTAATATAGCTCATGTAGATACATACAGCATGTGTTGCCGTCATTATAAGGCTTTTTATTTTTTGCGGCTCCAGACATTATTTTTTGTTTATTTTGGTCTCTCTCAACATTTTGGGTTGCCGACGGCTGGTATAGACTGTAGTTTGAATGCAAACATCTATCTGGCAACTGTCGCCAACAGGTAGGTGGATTTTTCACGTGCGTGCATGCGTGTGTTTGCCAGCAGGTGTGTGTCTCCCTCCCCTGCCCAAGATGATTGTCACGCTGCCTTTAGCAGCCGATCAAGGCTAAATTTGAAAGAGGTATGCGGTTGCTTGGACTGAATTTTACATGCAACACAAGAGTGGTCAATTCACGTGACTGATACCATCCCGATTTCAATGTTAATATCTTGAATGTTCGTATCTCGATTTCGATATGATGATACGTCGCAGCGCCCTATGTATGTATCGTGTGTGTATACATATATATATATACACATACATATAAATATGTATACACATATGTATACATATATACATATGTATATATATATATATATGTATACATATATACATATGTATACATATATATATATATATATATATACATAGGTATATATATACCTATGTATATATACACATATATATACATATGTATATATACACACACATATATATATATACATATATATACACACACAGATATATATACATATATATACACACACAGATATATATATACATATATACACACACAGATATATATATACATATATATATACACACAGATATATATATATATACATATACACATATACATATATATACACACATATACATATATATATACACACACATATACATATATATATACACACACATACATATATATATACACACACATATATATATATATATACACACACATACATATATATATACACACACATATATATATATATATACACACGTATATATCCATCCATCCATCCATTTTCCGAACCGCTTCATCCTCACTAGGGTCGCGGGGGGTGCTGGAGCCTATCCCAGCAGTCTTCGGGCAGTAGGCGGGGGACACCCTGAATTGGTTGCCAGCCAATCGCAGGGCACACAGAGACGAACAACCATCCACGCTCACACTCACACCTAGGGACAATTTAGAGTGCCCAACGAGCCTGCCATGCATGTTTTTGGAATGTGGGAGGAAACCGGAGCACCCGGAGAAAACCCACGCAAGCCCGGGGAGAACATGCAAACTCCACACAGGGAGGCCGGAGCTGGGATCGAACCCGGTACCTCTGCACTGTGAAGCCGACGTGCTAACCACTGGACTACCGGGCCGCCCACACGTATATATATATATATATATATATTGCCTCAAAATAAGTAAGACTCTTGGAACAACCTTGGACAGATGTGGTGGACCAGGGCCAAATTCCCTGTAGTCCTGTTGGCGGTCGACACCTGACTGGGGCTACATGGACTCGGACTTCGTTTCAGTTTCAACTGCCCCGCCCTTTCCAGAGTGGGTTGAATGAACCAAACTAATTTTGCTTTTCAGGGACAATAAACAGCAGACAGAAAAGACAAGGCAAGAGGATGGTGAATTAGTATGCTCTTCTATTGTGTACCTAATAATGTGGCAAATGGTCTTATGTCTGTGTTGTGTGTCCTTCCAGTCCAAAACAAAATAAAAAATACTCATCATGGCTGCAGTTTTCACTGATTAGGCTATGTTTCCACTATGTTCCCGACTGCGGTCCAGTTTGCCCAGAACGTGGCGTAGAATGGGATTTGTGGGAACTTTTTTTCCCGGCATTCAAGCCTAAGTTTTCTTAGCTGTGGGCGAGTCCCAGAGGCTCAAAGGCACTGTTTTGGCCCACGGTTTACCATCGATGCCATTGCATTCCCTCCCAAGTGAGCCGTTGTGATGGGTTCTCTCATTGTATATGTCACCGTTTGTTGAAGGCTTTCTACAGATGGAACGTGAACACCGAGCAGCTTTGAAGCACATTTGTTTCCCGGGAGTCAAATCAAGCTCCCATGCCGGGGACCAGTCTGTGTGTGGGCACATGCATACGGACACTCAATAAAGCTTTGATATTAGTTTTCAGTCAACAACTAATACACTCATCAATCTCTTGCACCAAAATGTGTAAATGTATATTCGAGACCATATTTGAAGGACTCTTCGTGTGGACCCACAAAGCACAACGTCAAAAGGAGAGAAACACCTGTGGCTCCTTTGGAAGAAGTCAGCGTGTCAGTGGGGAGGAAGGCAGCTTTAGAAGCCTTCCTTTTGTGTTCTTGCTAAAGACAGGAGCAGGATCTTGATCTACAGTAATATGTTACTGCATCTACACAATGTACTGTATTTACAGAACACACATTTCTTTTTTTTTTTTTACACTTCCTTTACATCAGCAGGGCCAGATTGCAATATTCCCTTTCGATTTTTCTGGATTGAACAAGTCTTGCTCCCAAAGGTGCCAGCACATCAAGGCTGCAATGATAAATTGCAAATGTCTTTCTATCCACAGTGACAGTACAAACCTGAAAAGTGATTAACTAGAATGGCCTGTGGGGTGAAGATGTGTAAACGCTACACTGCTTCCACCAATCTTAATAGCAGCCAATTGTGTGCGTGTTCGTTGGGAATTTTTACACATTCACTGCTGAAGGTGCGACGCACTCAGACGGAACTGCCTTTTTTCCATGTTTGCTGCACAACGCTGATCAAAAAATGCTCAGACCCTCGAGCGCATTTCAACTTGGAGCAATTAGTTGACTCTTGTTAAACCCAATTAAGGTTGAAGCCTTTCGAGAGCATTACAGCCTCCAGGTCCTTGTCTTCCTCTTTCTCTCGAAGCCTCTGCTCCTCCAGTAGTGCTACCAGGGCATCACGCTGCTCCACCACATCTAGCATCTCATTTAAAATCTGCTTTTCCTGTGCAAGCTCTTTCTCGTTCTTCAGGTGGTCTGCAAAAGAGCAAGGTAAATGAGCAATCAGAGAAAATGGAAAAGGCGCATCGGCCAACCTTAAAAACTGGATATAAAAAAAGAAAAAAAATCTGCATTTACAAATATAATTATCAAAGACACCCACAATGTATACTACCTGGGAGAGGTGTCGCCCCCACGGGGGCTGAGTTTCTCAATTCCCACAATTTCCCCTGTGAAAGTACTTCACATGCATTACCAGATACAATACCAGAAATAGTTTAGAGTGGGCAGGGCTATCTCCTCCTTTCACTCTTTTGTTCCTTGAATTACAACTTTTATTTTCATGCTCTTACGAGAAGTGGTACGTTACCCTGGCATAAATTTAAAAAAAAAAAAATCAAATGTAAACAGAAGTAATGTTGACTACATATTTTTGCACAAATGTACATATCCAGCAAAAATAGGAGGCATAAAACTAATGTTGCAGACAGAAATCGATTTTTAAAAATACACATTTTATCAAGCATTTGTATTGTTATAAATCATGCATCTGCTATATATATAATAATATTGAACTACAATGTTGAAACAGTGGCTCTTAACCTTCTCAGAGGTACCGAACCCAACCAGTTCATATGCACATTCACCGAACCGACGATTTCACATTAGGGGAAAATGAATTCATGATTATTATTTTTTTTTTTTTACAAATTCAAGATATACAAACAACCCCATATTTATTAAAAACAGAAAAAAGTACATAAGTATAGCATAAGTATAGGTTTTTTTAAATTATATGACGTACAGTCATGAGAGTCACACGTTGACTATTCAGCGAACTAAATTCCCCACAGCACCGATTGGACAAGCAACGTAATGTGATCATCTGCAGCCAGTGATGGCCAAGCGGGCGTGTCATAACTAATTGACATGTTGATCGGGTGTGTGTTAACCTCCATGGCAGAGTCTCCATCGAACCCCTGAGACTGATTCACCGAACCCCTAGGGTTCGATCGAACCCAGGTTAAGAACCACTGTGTTGAAACATCCATCCATTGTCAATAATCCACATGAATACAGTGGCTGTTTCGCACACAACAATCTCTTCAGTGGCTGCAGCTATAGAAGCAGAACATACATTCAATATGTTCAACACGAGGGTAGTTTGGATGCTTTGATGAGACTGTCAGAGAGACATTCCTCTCCTTGTTATGACTGGTTGGAGGTTTTAGTTAGCGGTGCTTCATACAAAGAGGTGATTATAGTATTTACATGAAAGGGGAACTCACAGTCTCGAGGACTGGGCAATGATCCACAAACTTACCTTCCACAGCCATTCGCTCCCTTAGTTCCTGCTGCAGTCGACTCTGACGGTCCTCGAGCTCCAATTCTCTGGCACTTAAAAGAAAAAATGAACAGGAGAACACCCATCAACCCTGATCAATTCTGTAGCCTTGAACTTTCAGCCTTTCAGAGTGACTTATCTGAATAAATGTTTTGATAAATTAATTGTACTTTCCATAGCCAAATTAAAATAAGGTACAGTATTTTCACGACTATAAGGCGCTATTAAAAGTCTTAACATTTCTCCAAAATGGACAGGTCGCCTTATAAGGCGGAGCGTATGCGCTGAGTTCCAAAGCCTGACTGAGAGCACGTCTGGCCAACACGCTGGTTATATAGAGAAAAGGCGGACGTGAGTGAGGACAGGCATGCGGAAGTCCGCCAATGAGTGAAGGGTGGGCGTGTAAGAGGATGCTAAAGGCCGGACGTGAGTGAAGTCCGCCAACGAGTGAAGGGTAAGCGTGTAAGAGGATGCTAAAGGCCGGACGTGAGTGAGGACAGGCATGCGGAAGTCCGCCAATGAGTGATTATTATTATTATTATTACTTGCACAATTGTTCAATTCGGATACAGAATATGAGGACTTTGATGGATTTGTGGGTGACGATTGATCCAAAAACGTGAGTACATTGTAAAATGGCTAAATCAAGTACAACCGAACTCAGTTTTGCTTCCGTTGGCTTTTTAAAAACGTGTTTTTAGCGTGTGTCCGTATGCCTAAGCGTGTATGCTACCGTATGCTTCAAGCTAACGTGTTAGCGTGCGTGCATGCATGCCGTATGTTTAAGCTGGTGTATGTTTTGCCATGCCTGGCTGCGTCCAATAATACGGTGCGCTTTGTGTATGTGTAAAATACAGAAATAGCACCCGTTACTGAGACTGCGCCCAATAATACGGTGCGCCCAATGGTCGCGAAAATACGGTACCTTCTCATCAAAAACAGCAGCCTGTGTTCAGCCTTGTCTTAATTGAGATTTTATTCTACAGCTATTTATTATTTCTTCCCACGATATGTATGTTGGGCGGCCCGGTATTCCAGTGGTTAGCACGTCGGCTTCACAGTGCAGTGCACAGTGCAGCCCCGGCCTCCCTGTGTGGAGTTTGCATGTTCTGCGTGGGTTTTCTCCGGGTGCTCCGGTTTCCTCCCACATTCCAAAAACATGCATGGCAGGCTGATTGGATGCTCTAAATTGTCCCTAGGTGTGCGTGTGGGCGTGGATGGTTGTTCGTCACTGTGTGCCCTGCGATTGGCTGGCAACTGATTCAGGGTGTCCCCCGCCTACTGCCCGAAGATAGCTGGGATAGGCTCCAGCACCCCCCACGACCCTAGTGAGGATCAAGCGGTTCGGAAAATGGATGGATGGATGGATATGTATGTTGTTAAACAAATGCGACAAGTCTCTGTCAACTAATAAACAGAATAAAGGTTGTGCAGCAAGGTCCACCAACAACAACAACAACAACAGGCTGCCAATAATGCGACAAAACAATATTTACTTAGTGCTAGTCAAAACTTTTTTTTCAAGCAGAGTGCATTTCCACGCAAATGTTTCAGCTTTAATAAACAGAATATCAGCAATTCATCAACTCTTGCGATGTAATTTTACATTATGTATCCGGCAGCTATCGCAATCATGTTTTAGGACAAAACAAGTGAATGTGATAAAACAATTCTAAGGCAGACAGGCAGCATACGCATTTCACAGTCCATTTATATTTTGTCATGTTATGCCTTGTTTGGTGTGCATTTTTTTTTAATTTTATTTTTTTTAATCGAGCCAGATTTTGTCACAGGTCTCACAGCAAGCAAGGGTGTGTTTCAGCCGTTTTGTCACATTAAATCATGGCGGGGCCGTCCATGTGACAGCTTAGAGTCCTAGCATTACACAATGCATTGCGTTCTGACATGCAGTTTGTGAGTTTGTTTGTTTGTTGATTGAACATATAAAATAAGTGAGTGAGTACATGTTCACGATTGCCACAGCGGCTTCATTTGCCCAAAATGTGCTACTTTTTTTTGGGGGGGGGGGGATACTGTATATATAAGTTTTGTAGGTATTGCGACAGAACTGCAATACATTGGGGGGAAATGGTGTTGAATACAGAAAAGAACACAGCTAAAATCCCATGTCACTTAAACGTTTCGGGCAAAATGGGCTGCTGCGGCTCCCGGGAATAACATAATTTAAACATAACATTGAAAAAACATGAAGTGGACCATTCAAAGGGTGTTGCTGCCACTTAGATCGATTCATTGCAGGGTGTTCAAGAGAATCCAACACCAAAAGTTTTGGAGTAGATCACTTACAATATCATGAGTTCAGATTCATAGCGGACTAGGGCATTCTTCTCCTGCACGAGCTTGAACCACTCTTGCATCAGTTTCGGATCATCCTTCTTTCCCATACCTGGAGAAAAGTGTTGGAGAAGTGTAGCGGTGAGATGCGCGACATCAGATTGAACACACAAGGACACTCAAGGATCGACACTGAGGAATGCAATCACAGCCAAGGCGGGATGTCCTCGTTGAGGGATGGTGAGGTAGAAAGATGGACTCGACACCAATGTGGTCGGTTATCCATATTTCCCAGAGTCACATAAAGATGGTATGGTGGTTTTGACTCCAGGGAGGTGTACAGACAAACAACTCTCAAACACACACACAAACACTTAACAGTTGGAAAGGAAATCTGTTGTAATGATCCATTATCATAATGCAGATCAGACTGTTCTTTTTGGGGTAACTATTACTTTGTCTCTTCCTGGTTTAATAGAGTACAAAGTATGAGGTGCGTGTGTGGAAGGGCAGGGGAGGATGGGGATGGAGGGTACTGAGGGAATAGGTGAGGGTTACGAAGTACAACCAAAAAACGAGACAGCAAAAACATTGGACCAAAGCCAAGAACTAAAAAAAATGTATATTATATATATATTATATAATTATATTATATATATATATATATATATATATATATATTTACATACATATACATAAATTCCTTAATCCTCGCATGACCAGCTAATGACCCACCATCAGAAATTAAATCATTCAAATCCAATCAAAGCAGAGCAGTTTAAAAGTAAACTATTTCTGAACCACAAATGTCCTTTCTTCAGAATGAATCCCTAGATATTCTATGGCCAAGCTAAGGTGCTAGCTGCTATGACAACGTACTTTATCAAAGCAGTTCCAAGATGTCATTCAAAAATGCTTTGTGAGCAGTATGCATTTAGACTGCGGATATCACCCCCGCCCCCCAAAATACAATTTAGTTCATTTAATCTCGATTGAAGTGGCACTTTCTCGTCATTAACTTGCGTCCTGAACAGAAAACATTATTTTAACAGTAGAATGTCATGCTTGACCGTGCTCAAAGAAGGGCACTATTCAGTTTGAAATAATCATTGAAAAGGTCTCAATCCTTGAGCTCACTGAAAGAGTACTCAGAATACTTCATGATGCTTGATGGCCTCTTTTCACATTTATGCGGTCTAATCAATCTGCTAAGTGCTGTACGTTATTATATACCTTAGAGTTTAGTTTGGCCTGGACAGACTCTAAAATTCAAAATATAGGTAAAAAGAATTTAGTCTCTTATTTTCTGTACTTTTGGTGAAGTACCACAGGGTGTATTTAAGTATATCATTGAGGGTTTTTGGTGAAGTCTGGCTGATAATGGCAATACAGTGTTCGCTCGCTACTTCGTTGTTCGGTTATTGCGGCTTCAGTCTATCGTGGGGTTTTCAATTTTAACCATGACTTCATCGATTGCAGGTTTATTTCACAATTTCCATACTTTTTTGCCAATATTTTTCTTCTTTCAAAATTAGAAAAAAAGTTGAATTCTAAATCAGTAAAAAACCAAAACCAAAATCAGAGACCATGAACATGAACGGAGCACAGTGCAGGTAGAAATAGTGAGCAGAGCGCACTCAGCCTCCGGCAGCACATGAGGACGACGAAATGTCCACGTTTTCCTTTTTAGTTTAATACGGCTTACCTTAACCAGAATCCCACGTCGCATTGTAGCAAAAAGTACAAACCTTTGGGCGCTTTAAATCCTTGTTTCGAAAACCAAACAGCTAGCTGCCATGACTATTGTTCCGTCACAAGTACAAAGATTTAAAGAGCTGGTACTTGTTCACCATTTTTTTAATTGCAAAGTTAAATAAAGTGTAACAAGTAAATAGCATGGCGTATTTCAACTAGAAGATAAAGTTGGGGTGGGGCACATGTCGATAAAAGGTAAAGGGGTAACTAAAGACGTGAGACTTTAGTTTTTTGTGTTGTTTTTTTTTTACATTTTCTTTCCACCATCCCCACCACCACCAGCCCTCAGCCCAAGGTGCCAAACAAAGGAGAGCCCTCAAGGAACGTAAAAGTAAAGCATAAATCAATCAGATCACACATGAAAACAAACTTGCACCTTCACACACTTCACAAATTGAAACCCAGGCAAAATCTCCATTGGCAGGTATTAGCTACAAGAACAAACCAGATGATTCATTAAATTTTTAAAACTTGCTTTGTGCAGGCTCCAATATTTACAACACAACTTCACACCATGCAGGGATGACACTCCTGAATCAAGCCTCCAAGCGCAAGTTACTGTTTTTGTGGGGAGATTTGTCATACTTATCAATGATCTGAAAATGGCGAATGGTGGTCACTACAATGACCTATTCAAATGGTTGCATTTGAAAACCATGCATGCAGCTGGTTCGTAACAACACCACAGCAGAGCTGGTAAAGAAAAAGATGGGGGAAGGCAAGAAAATTGGGGAGCGTTCAGGGAAATAGCCCAGTTCTGGAGAACCCCTGCGGTTGCCGTGGTAACCTGCCACACCCGACAAGCACAGGCGGCGAGGTTAGGTTACCTTCAGGGGAACAGCAGAGGCAGAAGGGGAGGGTTCTCCGACGGTGCATCCCCACAAAGGGCTCAACTTCCACAAGACAGGGGGAAAGGGAGCGAGGGACTGACACAGACCGGGACATTGATGCGGAACAGAGAAGGGATGGTAGAAATGATAGAGAAGAAGAAAAGCAGAGATGTTACAGCAGGGAATAGTAGAGGATACAGGATGGGGGGGGGACACGTGTGGTGAGAAAGAGAAAAACATGGAGGATATCAAAGGAGGGCAGGAACAGTGAGATAGGAAGAAGACAAATCACCTAGGAGGAGAAGGTGGGAGTGATCACCTTTGTGGTATGAGGGATGAATAAAGTGGGAGTAAAAATAGCAAAACAACCTGGAAGAAAAGGCTTTTGTGATAATGCACGAGTGCTGCTCTCTAGACGCTTCCATTAGGCGAACACATTCTTCTTTTGAGGATACCGTGGAATGAAAAGGCTTGCACTTCAACACAAAAACCTTAATAGGCTCAATTTACAGCGCATGGTTAAAGCGAAGAGTGGAAAAAAAAAAGCATGGAATCATACTGTACATCCTCCGATGGAAATCAGGCTTCTTCAAAACGTGCATAAAAATTGGATGCGACTGTAACCCACGGATCGGATATAAACTGTCAATACGAGCTTGATGTCACTGCAATAAACTGATCAGTGATGAGTACACTGCGTCTACTCAAACAACACATATGCTACAGCACAGCGCCACCATTCAATTTAATGACTTGTTCCATTTTTTCTCCATGATGGCTACATGATGAATACAGATTTTTGACCACCATGTAAATGTGAAACATTACTATAACTGTAATTTCCGGATTATAAACAGCTACTTTTTTCCCATGCTTTGAACCTTGTGGCTTTGAATGTGACATGGTTAATTTATGGATTTTTACTAACAAGCTTCATGATGCCAATAGCTTGAGATACAATCTCATCACATCAGACCATCACAATGGACCAATGAAACTGTCTGAGTCAGTGCTCAAACTGAATCTTCATATTAGCATTGGCATAATTCAATTGGAGGCTAGGATGACAAACAAATAAACAAATAAATAAATACCAGAACATAGTTTCCACTCTTCTTAAAATGAATTTTTAGGACTTTTGCAGGACTTTTCCTGGACATGCCGGCACTTTTTCATTTACTGTATGAGGAGTAAAGTTATCAAAGCATACATGAATAGATTCCACGGCCAAGCTTTGGAGAGGTGTTATTTTCCACAACTGTACCCAACACGTTGTACATTTAATTCATTCACTCCCAAACACGTTTTTAAACGTCTTTTCAGACTTGGTCTAGAATTGGCTGGTACTGAATGAGTTAAGCAGATTGCTCCAAGGTTTACAAACACCATACTAAATTGGTTCCCTCTCCCCCAAAAAGGGGCTCTCTCAAAGCTGCAAATCAGTTCTTAACATTCATGACAAAAGAGCTGCTCGTACAAAAAGTGTTTGGATGGTGTCATCTAAAGGACTTTCATTGCTAAGTAAATGAAGCTGATGGAATATAGCTGACTGGCTAATGAGCTGCTTATGGGTTGAAGAGAGGCCATAGCCCATGCTAGCACCCACTGCACCGCAACAGCCAAGTTGAATAGCCAAGGGGTGTAACACTTGCTAAAACCTGCATGAAAAGGCGGTTACTCGAGCCGGATTCCAAATGAATTTTTTCATTCACATATTTTCTGTGAAGCAATTACAAATACCGAGTGGAACGTGGCCCAGCAAGACTACCTGTGGTCGGTCGGCTCTACGAAAAACAGAGATGGAATTCATCTCAAAGCGTAAAAACGGCATGTCTGCTTCAGCTCTGTCACTCAACAAAGTAGAGAGGGAGAAAAATATCATACTCGATATACAGCACTACAGCAACACTCTTAAAGAGAAAGTCTCTAGTTTTGACAATTTGGAGAAAATACATTTTTACTGGGGGCGAAAATTTCAGGAAATCTAGCAACATAGTCATATGGAAATACTTGCCAGCGAATATCCAATTTCATTGGTTGGTAGTGTCACTTGGGGAAATGTGATGGCTAGAAGCAGTGTGGATGAAGCAGAAAAGTGCTAACAAAATTATTTTCCAGGACAACTTGAGTTTTTTCTGAGTATTTTACTTTTTTTTTTTTCTTATTTTCCATGTGTTTCCCAAGACTCAATTTTCCAGCAGGCTATTTAGACACAGGACTCACGGGAAGAAGACCATTTATCATTGTTGCCATTGCCACAGCATTTGTGTTAATTCTCGTGCTTGTTTCTGTATTGTCCTCGAACCCGCCAGTCGTACTTCTTGCCTTTTTATTTAAGTTTTGTGCTTAGTTTAGTTTAGTATATTCCTCCCGTGGCACTCTTGTCCACCTTCTTCAGTGAATTATTTTGGTTTACTTGACGAGACTTTGTCATGTCACTTACTTGTTAGTATCCATGCTCGTGAGCTCTTTTCCTTCAATAAAAATGGCAAAACTTGCTTAATTTGTTGAGTTGCATCTGAATCTATGATCCTGTGTTTTCACGCAAGCCTGACATGCTGGAAGATGAAGGAAGCCATCATTGACTCCGCTGTATCAGTGTTTGAAAAGCAGTTATAAAGGTTTAAGGTAATTCAAAGTTTTTTAATCCATCTTGATCTCTTTCTTTACAAATATCTCCTGTAATAACGTGGACAACCATGCCTGATAAAGCGGCCAATATGTATGTATGTATTCATGCATGTATATTTATTTTCATCCATCCATTCATTTCCCGATACGCTTATCCTCACAAAGGTCGCGGGGCGTGCTTGAGCCTATCCCAGCTGTCTTCGGGCAGTAGGCAGGGGACACCCTGAACTGGTACCAGTCAAAAGCAGAGCACACATTGACATACAACCATCCGTGCTCACACTCACACCTAGGGACAATTAAGAGTGTTCCACTAGCCTGCCATGCATGTTTTTGGAATGTGGAAGGAAACCGGAGTACCCAGAGAAAACTCACTCAGGCACGGGAAGAACATGCAAACTTCACACAGGAAGGGCGCAGGCGGACCCTGCTCCTCTGTGCCGTGAGGTGGACGTGCTAACTAGTCGACCACAATGCCGTGGTCGCATTGTCATCCATAAAGATGAAATTAGACCCATGTTGTTCAAGTAGGGGCATAATCACTGGATTAATAACATTATTCAGGTAGCATGGGTTTGTCACTGTACCATTCACAAAATATAGAGCAGTTCTCTACCGACTGGACTAACATTTTATTCCTTCACTATTTGAAATAGATTTGATTGACTATTCCCGATGTGCAGTGTGACGCAAGAGGGTTATGAAGAACATATTCATTGAGCTCATTTTAAGTCTGAGCTAAAGATGTCATTTCAATATCACAACTGCAAATACGTACGAGTAAAGGAAATGTTAACAGGATACCGAACTCCACCAAGTTGGACACGAGACTTAAAGTGCTGAATTCAAAGCTCGCATGAGAAGCAGAGAGTACAGGCCAGAGTCAAAAAAAGGAAATAAAAAAGCCAAATGATACAGAAAGATTCAATACCAGGAATTTTCCAAATCAAGCAGACAACACACATGGAACACCACCTTAATTCCCTAACACCAACTCACACTATATCAGTCGTTAAATTCCCTCCTAACTAAAAGCCATAAAAATATGTGGACAGCATCGAGATCCAATACAACACCCATGTATAAATAGTATACTGTATGTACTTTTCTTTTCTCCACAAGGCCAATTCCTACTGAGAGGATTTTCTGATAATTTGACCTTGCATGTATATTGCAGGCAATGCAGGACAACCCCTCGAGAGGATGAATCAAACTGAGCATTACTATCTTTGTAAAAATCAAATCAATTATTCGATACAGCTCTTGTGTTGGAACCTCGAGGATTGTGAACGTGTATGTGAGTTTGTGACAAGTGAGCATATGAACAAAATGTTGTGGGAGTGAGTTCATCGTTATGCCCAAACACCAAGCAATTTCTCGCATGGGTGAGTAAAAACAAGCTACACGGCCAAACAAAAAGAAATCATGAACCTCTTAAAATTTAGGGGAGACATTTCTAAACAAAACATACCATCTTACAGTGGAATCAAGGGCTGAAATCTCACCTCTTATTCAAACAAGACTGCGTTGAAAATGTCAAGTGCAACATGCTGACTATAGACTAATCACACTTAAGACTAGAGGTTGACGGGTTGCTTTAACATTGGCGCACGCTGTGGTTAAATTCTGGGGGAGCAACAACTGAGCAGGTATGGGGGGGGGGGTAAAATCAGGGAAGGATGATGGGACACAATTACAGCACATAGCAGAAGGTTGGAATATTAACAAGGCGGAAGTATTATTGACACTGGGGGACACAGTTAATGGGACAAACAACACATTTGTTTTTAATAGGACACCAGCTACGCTCTGAATGTTTCCCCATCCCTAGGCACAATTATATAGTGGTCATGATCTATTTACTGTGTATTTTAAAATTCGGTACATTTTCATTTAGACTTGTCAGAACTCTAGTATATATTTAAGTTTAGTTTGTTGGGAACGGTTTCACAGGCAAGGACTCTCTTGCATGAAGAAGCCATGTGCCAATGACAGAAGCATGAAAATGATGACAACACCCGGCATTATGCAGGGTGCTTTCATTTGTTTCAGAGCGGATGTACAGGTGATCCGCCGACATATCATTCTGTTGCTTATTGTTGTATTTTTATGGGTTAAAAAAAGATAAAAGTATGTAGTGACAGTCATGAATGTAATTTATTTCATCATCACATCTCAGTCATTGTGCGGGCCCTTCTATTTTACATTCATGAATGTGTAAAGAAGTGGGCATTTATTTGTATCTTACCATTATTGGAGCTCAAATACTGTTAATTTCTGCATCTCTTAATTGTGCTTGTAGTTCACAGTGGAGCAGAATTTCTTGTTTAGACACAGGAGAGGGGCAAAATATGAGCAACACCTATGGGCTTAGTGCCGTATGATGTGCCGCACCACTGCAAACTATGAGAATTAATGTCGCCTTTACATTATTCGAAAATCCATCGTTCATAGGTTTACAGAAATCAACTTCAATTTATTGGTCTGGTCTCCTTTGTCATGTTGCAGAGGAGAATGCCAGAGAATACGGACAAGTGGAATGGAGGAGGCTTTGCAATGATGCGAAAACCAATCAGCCAGACAGTCAATGGAGGTAGATGGGTACAAAACAAAAGGTAGGGTGGGGAGAGATTCAGTTAGCCATGAGGTTAGTCTGTAAACGACAGATTGCAAATACATACCGCCCAGATGTAAGTCCAGGATTTCACTGTAATTAGAATCTCCCCAATAGTCTACAATGACAGGGATATATTAGACACAAGAGTTATTTCACACTGCCCCACACTGGGCACACGAACGATGTTCCTAAAATGAGCATGCATGCACACACATATGTACACTTCAACCCACAGGGACACTCAAAAGACACATCCCTCTGTACTCACCACGGTGCCCACCACAAACAGCTTGTGAGCATGAGCACATGACAGTGATCAAAATAATCAATCTGTTTTACAGACTTGCTATATTGCTGAGAACTGGCTCAGCCTTACTTCATTTGGACTTTTATGGCAGTTTTGTGTCATCCAATCAAATAAATAAGATTATTTAACCTAGCCAAGTATAGAAGATTCATTTTATAATATCATGATTGAATAATTGATTACTTCTCATCAAGAGAGCATCTGGGTCTCAAAAGGGATCTTTGAGTACCACAGGATACAGGTTAAGTACAGAGGTATTTGGGAAAGAGCTCACTTAAAAAAAAATATAAATAAATCAGGCTTGAGTTCAGACTTCAATAGTTCTGTGCGACTCCTAATTCATTTTACCAAGATTTTTTTTTTTTTTTCAAATCTGTGGAAACAGTTTCAGGAAGGCTCTTTTCTCTTCCAGCATGACTGTGATGTACTGCTCAAACATGGCCCAATACATCTCATTTATATTGGACATTCAAAACGATATCCAGATTGCTGCTGTCCTTCATTGCAGCAGCATAAATCTAAAGCAAGGGATTTTTTTGTAGCAACACTTGGCTACACGCAACAAATCTTTGTGGAAAACAGCCTATAATTCTGTCAACCAATCTGAATTTGATTTCTACCATACGGCGTTGACCATCAGAAAGGATCTGAATCAGGGAAACGGTCCTTGCTGGGTGACAGTGGAGGAGACAACATGCATCCAGAACAAGCACACACACCAATAACAATGGCGGACGTTAGAGACAAATTACAATGTTCAGAGATGGAGAACTGTTGCAGTGTGTCACCACAGATGGAGCCTATGTAACAGTGTCACATGTCATTCGTATGAAGAGTGAAAACTTTAGTGAATCTAATACCTGATCTTCTTTTGTGCTGTTTGGGTAATGTATAAGTACCTTTGTACATTCCTTTAAGAAAGTAGAGTTGCAAACATGTTACAGCAGAGAAACAACTGATTGGGGTGGAAAGCACAGTCACTTGAAAATAATTCCAATAAATATAGCTTCTGTTTAATGAATATACAATACTGTGCAAAACTTTTAGTCCACCGTTAGATTAAAATTTTTTTGCAATCACGGGATGACCACACTATATATATCAAGAATGTCACACAGTAAAGCGCATCCCTCCAACAGGTATAAATTATGAAGAAATGGAGAAGACAACTGAGCTTAGCATCATCTTGTCCCTCTATGCATTACTTAGCAGACTATTCATGGCGTACTTTGAACAGACGGGAGGTGCCATTATGATTCTGGGTGGTGGACGGGTTGCGTCAATGCTTGGGACTCATACTGTAAACATGTATAAATGTAATTCTGTTTGTGTACCTTTGTTCAGATCCTTTTTTTACTGGTTTACAATTTCTAATTGAATACAACAAAAAGGGTGGAAAACGAAAAACAAAAAGTAGTATTTGTTTGTAGTACTGGCCCCGGATTTATGCACAATATCATACATGCATGTATCTGATTGTTCTAAGCTTTTACAGCAATGATTCACCATCACAATTAATTAGGTTGGAATGCACATGACAAACCTATATTATAGTACCTTCGTAATACGTTCCCACAACCTCTCTCTCGTACATAATGTGGCCCTTTTAATGTCCATCAAACTGCACAACATAATGAGCAGTGGGGCTGATTCACAAATAAGTTGTTTATACTATCTGTAATGGCCCCTTATCCAAAAATATTGTTTTGCTTAAGAGAAACAACATTTAATTGCTTTCGTTGTCCAGAAAAACAAAATGTTTGAACAAGATCTAAATTATCTCAAAGAGACGCCTCTTGTGTTTTTCAAATCTAGTTTACATCACTGTATTCATCAATACAATTTTTTTTTTTGCTTTTGTAGCTTGAGAAATAGCCAAATGCAAATAAGCATCATTTTATGATGAGACTTGCTCTCAAAGGGCGGGGGAGAGGGGGGGGGCACTCAAGCAGTTGCAATAAAAACTAGCAAGAACACTGTTGTGTCTGAATGTCGCAAAATTTCTGGAACATACATTTTCTATTGAAGCAGGAAGATTTGTGCGGTACTTCGCCATTTGGAGTATTAAAAAAAAAAAGAGAAAGGGCAGAAGAATGAGTGCGTACCTGCTTCTCCTCGCAATGCCTTTTCCACAGCCACGCCTCTCTCCTCGAGCTGTCTCTGCTTTTCCTCCACCTGCTCCAGTTGCCTCTGGATAATCTAATTGTTAAAAAATGAAAAAAGAAGACACATTTTGATTCCCACAAGTCTTCAAAATGTTCACACAAACAATGAATATTACCTCTAAAATGCCACTTCATTTGCAATTTATTCTTACAAATGCATAGTTGGAGAGTGCCACAATCTAGCTCACTGAAAATCCTTTAGCACTGTATGTCCGATGTCATATAGAAAGATTATGTCTCATCCTCAACTCTCACCACCTTATTTCCCAAATAGTGCTTGCCGGCGGAATGCACGGTAAGAGGCCTGCTAACACCGCTCACTGTGTTAAACCACTACCAAATACATTATTATGGGAAAGGGTTTGCCGATCTGTTTCTTACTTATTGGCATAATCTCACCAGCAAGCAGTCAAAAGCATGAAAAATAAATTGATGTCAAATACGGCAGTATAAATACGGTATAAATAACGGAAAGTGTTAAAGCCAAAACAAACTGCTGTGTTACAGCTGCTTTGTATTTTCATAAAGTTTTAAATTCAGTGTCTAAATTTATCTGTAAGTGCGTAACGCGACAATTTGAGAGCTGAGAACTTTTACTTTGGAAGTTTTCCCCGGCTTTTGCATTGATGCAACTTTAATCAGTGTCATGTGGTAGCTGGAGAAAAACAAGAGGCCCTTAGGCACAGTGGTAAGAGCTGCAAGAGTAGTCTTTTCCAGTGTAGTATAGTGCTGACTCGGCGGCCTGGGAGGAGAACTGCAGATGAGTTGCACAAACCACCAGAGTGAATTTCTTCACCAAGGGATACAGTAGTTCTCAGTGCACATGGTCAGAAGAGACGTGCTAAAACATTGCCTAACACAGTGCATTTTAAATTCACTGGCATACACAACATAAATAATTAGGATTCAGTTTGACCTCTTGCTGAATTTTGTAACTGCATTGAAAACCAAAAGTTACATAAAAACCAGCACACCCACAATTCCCAGATGAATCTACTGTACATAGCTAGAGAAAGATGAATTATTAATATAGATGCACATATCTGCCTTTAAGAATTTAATTTAGTGACACATATAGGAAATATTGCATTTTTCATAATGAATAATACAACACGATCATTATTTCCATTTTATCAAAAGACTTTTTCATTTCGCTATTAACCTGGGCCCGGTGTAACCTCTTGAGTTCTTCCTGCTTAGCTTGTCGTCGAGCAGCTTTCTGGACTCTACGCGTCAACTTGGCATTGAGCTCCTCTTCTGTGTAGGTTTTCTGGTGGAATCACAACAAGGCATTAGATGAGGCCTTTGTTCAAACCAAAGAAATGTGGACCTGTCAAAGGGCTCTCAAGAAATCATCAACAGGAAAATGTTTTCGTCCCCGACATGGTGGTGAACCGTGTGGACAAGCACTTATGTGCGTTGACTTGGAATATAAATTGGACTGTTTCTCATATTCTTTAAATCTTATGAAATAGCATATGCACAAAGGTGCCTTGTGAAATTAATCTGCAAAGAGCACAAGGATCAAAAGCTCCATCGGGTACTTTCTAACATGAATATTAAAACAGAAATCATCAAGACTGAACGTACACAGACCTCAGTGGACCTCTCACAGCATTGTTGTACACCAGGAAATTCTCTTTACGACAGGCAATACATTTTGAGCGAATGCAGTGCGGGGATGGTGACCCCAAACAAAACTTACAAGTTAAAAGCTTGAATGAGGCAAGAGGGAGCAAATAGTACCGATAGCAAAATGTTTGTCCAGCATCCACACTGGAGTAACCATGTCGCAGTGACAGATAGGCAGGTTAATGTCATACCAGTCAGAAAGGAGCAGCCTTTGACATCAGCGGATGTCTTTGTGGCCTGAAAGTGAAGCGCTGCTGAGAAGTCATGTTTGGACAGCAGTGTGTAAGTGTGAGCGAGTGAGTGGGTGCTGTGATCCCACTTGACATGCTTCCAGAAAGGACAGTTAGTTCTAGGCCAGATGCTCAAAGGCATTTACGGAGTAAGCTGGAACATGCGCACAGGATCAGGTATACAGGGGGTGTTATTGATGGCAATGGATGTGATACTACCTTTGAGGCATATGATCTCTTGAACGCCAGTGCATGAGGGACATAAACAGACTTGGGGAAGACAAAACAAAAAACAAAACAACAAAACAAAAAAAGAGTAATCAAACATAACGTGATTAGATGGGTTAATGGTTATGTGAAATCGGTTCAAAAATATTTAAAGTGGAAGTCAACCCCAACATTTTCTTTATAAGAATATGTTCTATGCAGCTCCACTAGAATCAGGGCATTCTGATTAATATTGCATTTGTGGAATATGAGTTAAGCAGTAAAATCCACGCAGTTTTGTACTTCTCAGGAGGCGGCCACTTTTCCCCAGAGATGGGTGGACTTTGCTGCTCAACTCAGATACTACAAACATATTAATCAGAAGGCCATGTGTAGACTAGTGGAGGCGCATAGAAAATACTATTGTAATGAACATGTTTGGGTTGACTTCCACTTTAAAATAATAGCCACATTTAAACTGAATTACATGTACAAATCACAGACAATGTTACTTTTTCCCAACTCACAAAAACAACAGTGGGCACAGGGACAGTAAATGAATATGTTAAGAAATACAATTAGTTCAAAACACTGATCAATCTATTTCAAGCTGTAACGTTGTCAAAAAACAAATTCATAAGGTCTGACTAATGGACACTAACTCGGGTAATTATGCTAATCAACATGATCTCACAAGAATTCAGTAAGAAATCATTAAAAATATGTGGAAAATTGCTGTAACACACTTTATAATGTGGCAGACAAGTTGCGCTGAAGATGCCAATTTAAAAAACAGGATTGCAGCCTAGGTGAATAGTTAACATAATATATAATATATAATAATGTATATTATGCAGATCTCACAATTTTGTTTGGAAAAGATAGAAATCAAGCCTCTTAATTATCTGAAAGATTGTCAAAATTAGTTGGAAAATTGTATAGCGTCAGAAATTCTGATTGAACTCTTGTGAGAACAGGCTTATCAAAAGCACTAAAACATAGAAACGTAACCCGAATTAGTACACAGGTGCTAGGGACTGGATCGCAAGTGGCAAGGCATGTTTTTGTGTTTGCAGCTCAATGTTTAAGTCCGACGGATATTCAACAAAAGTTAATGTGATTTTTTTTTTCTTTATTTAACAAAATCATAGAGTATGTCTTAGGGCTGGGCAATTATAGAAAAAAAAAACTATGATGATTATTTTGATTTACCTTTAAATCACAATTAATAAACAGGATCAGTGATTTCAAAACTTAGTATTTGTTCGGCTACCAAAGCTCAACTTGAAATAAACCTTGGAAGAACAACCAGAAAATAAATGAGTAACAGAATAATAATAATAATATTATTATTAGTATACATATATATATATATACATATATGTATATATATGTATATATACATATATGTATACATATATATATATGTATACATATATATATATATATTCATTTTCAATACCACCTATGCTGATTATGTACATTTCATGCTAGTATCGGTTTTATTCGCAGTATTTAAATATACAATGCGCGTAATTCATGTTGTTGCGACTTTAGCTTTACAGTAAACTTCACCGAAGGTGTCATTCAACATTCTAAAGCAATCTTAAGGGCGTGCATAATAACAGGTCGTCACACACTTCTACAAAAGCAACACGGTGCATTCAAGGTACTTTCACAACGCAGGAACTTACCTACTGCACCATTCAGCAAACAATTTTAAAATTTTTCGATAAGAATGTTTTTATGATCGTGAGAAACCAAAATCAAAATCACAAATTTCAATAAATTGCCCAGCTTTAGTATGTGTTGTTATTTCCAATGCTGAATGACCACATGTCCCAAACCCTAAACCCAAACGGGTCTATCTATACCACCTAAGCACACACAGGGTGAAGCAGGGGAGACAATATATTTGAATTTCAGGCATTAACATGCAAGTAAATCACAGACCTCTATAGTTGAAAACTTTTATGAGGCTAATGTTGAGATGCATTTTTTTTTTAACTTTTTTTTTTTTTTTTTAAATAATGTTTCTAATGAGGACCTAAATAACACTTATTCATTCAAATAATTCATTTATGAAACACAAAACACAATTATGACAATGAATGAGTTAGGGTCATATTGAGTACATTTCATTCTCATTGGGAAAAATTCACAATTTGTCTGATTTAAGTCGAATTTGTAATGGAAAGTGTGTTATAAGGTCATAGAAATATACAGTATTTAAGCATGTTATTTGCCTAAAATTCAGTTTTGAAACCCTCCTGCAAAATACCTCATTGTCTTTTTCCATTTTGCGATCAACTGCTTTTTCCCGTTCTCTGTCTTTGAACCTCTCTTTGACCCTTTTTCTTTCTTTTAACTCCCTCCTCGTCTCCTTGTCCAATTTCTCCTCCTTCATTGCTTCCTTGTGCATGCCTGATACTAGGTCAAAGATGTCCGTGTGTCGCTAGAAATGGAAATTATTCACAAGGAAAACGTTTTTAAAAATGGAAAAGATACACCCACTGTTTTGACCAGGAATACAATTTGTAAACCATGTTTTGCTTTTCATTTGGCTATTCTAAGTGCTACAACTGTACCCTCGTGTACTATAATTGTCTGATTAGCTGAAGTGAAAGGGAGATGTATTCCGGCTACACTGTCTCAATATTTTAGGTGATGAAAAAAGATTATTCTGATGCATTTTTTCCAAGTGATTACTGCCCTTTAGAACATGGGTGTGAAAGACAACAGTCATAATGATGACTCACATCTGCCTTTGACTTCTGGGACAATCTCTCCAGTACGTCGTCACATGACAGGTCTGAATCCTCCGAAAAGCTCAAGTTTCTGCGCGACTTTGCATCTGTCACATAAGGTAAGCAAGAACGGAGTCAAGCACCAAGTCACGCTCAAACATTTTTTTTTTTGCCTCACATGATCCATTTTTACCTGCTGACTTTCCAACAGGAGATGCTCTCTTCTTCCCAGAATCCTGAGTGGTAGAGCTGGACGATGGTGTACTGGGACATGACTTGTCATCTTTCTTCTTTTTGTCCTTTTTGTATCCTGAGAAAACAGCCTTCCACAAAGACTTGGGTTTGGGCGGTGTCTCTTCAGCACCCGAGAGCCGGATACTGTCATTCTTTGCCTTCTTCTCTTTTTTGTTTTTGCGGGGCGAGAAGAGAGAACTTCGTTTCTTGCTCTTACTTGTGGATGAGCTGTCTGAGGACGCCACAGAGCTGTCCAGACTCCTGTTGCTGCTGAAGAGCCGCTCGGGCAGAGTCTCTGTTTTCTTTGATTCCAGAGCTTTAACAGCAGATGTCTTTGGAGATACCGCAGACATTTTACTTTTCCCGCACACGTCTGGGGTGACACTCCAGGCCACTTTAGGTGAGGCGACCTCTTCTAAGTTGGATTCTTTCATTTTATTTAGCTGCTTGGCCATTGCTTCCTTAAGAGCATGACTCTTAATGGACTTTTCTCTTGCCCTTATCCTCTCCTCAGCTATTTCTTTGGCCTCCGGGGAGAACTGAGTGGCTCTCTGCGTTTTAGAAACTGGGTTGAGAGGAATAATGGGTTTGCCATTTTCCATTGCTAAAGCCAGGTGGAAGGGAGGTCTGTCAGCTCTGGCCTTGCTGGTCGCTGGAGTGTGAAACGTATTAGTGCTTGTCTCGGGCGTTCGCTCATCAAAGTTTTCCTCCACATCATCAGCAAATGGAATTTCTTCCACCGTCTCCACAAAAGACTTCCTCAGCTCCTTGGACCGAGGCTGCTTCTTCTCCCTCATGATAACTACAGGTGTTTCCACAAGATCTGCTGATGGTGACAACACTTTTCTGGTTGCAGGTTTGGGTGCGGATACAGGACTCATTTGGGTTCTCGGTGCAGGAACAGGAGTGTTTGGTTTTGTTGGTTCTTTGGCAAACTCGCATGGAGGTTTCCCCATTCCGTTACTCCAGGAGACTTGGTGTTTTTGCTGCCTGAGAACGGCAGGGGATTGATTATTAGGCACAGGTGGTGGTGGACTGGAGGGTGGGGTCAACATGATGGAGTCAGAGGTGGTGTAGCTGTCACTGTTTGCCGTTTGGCTTGTTGCCATACTACCATTCAGGCCCAGACCTGAGCTGCTGCTAAATTCTTTTGTGTCAGGGCAATTACTTTTACCCTCCACAGGAGCAATGGGGGTAATGACTTGACCTTCAAGAGTGATGTTGAGTCTGCGAATCACAGTGCGTCCAGTAAAAGCAGGTTTCTGGTCCTCTGATACATCCTGAGCCGGTTTTGGGGGAGGAGTGGAGTCTTGTGTTGGACTTTCAACAACACTACTCTCCAAGATTTGACTACTGCGGTCTAAAGGAGAAAGACCAAGACTCTTTCGAATCTCCGCACTCTTTAACCAAAATTCCTCAATAATATCAGTCTTTCTTGACAGAGATTCAGCTAATAAGGAATCCTCAAAATCTGGTGTGGCTCTGTCAGTTCTGGCCATCTGTGTTGATGTGACATTTGAAATAGGCTGGGTTCTGACAGGAGAGTCAGAGGCCATAGGTGATGAAGGCTCATGGCAGGGCAAAGGCTGTGCACATATTGGGGAAAGTGGGTTGCCTGTGAGAGGGCAAATAGATCTGTGAGGGGACACCGGCAACTTGGGTGGGCATGTTTCAGGTTGTGGTGTAGGCTGGGAACAGATTGGTGAGCCATCCTGTGACTTTACAGGGGATCTGCCAGAAACCTCGACTGCTGGATTAACTGGAGAGCTGGTAGTGGAGTTGGAAGGTGACTTGGGAGGGGAAAAGGGATCCTTCACAGAGGCAGCAGTTGGAGAAGCAACAGGTGAAGGGTTGATGACAGGTGAAGAGCTCTTGAAAGTTGATGACGTTGTCCGCTCAAATTTTACTTCCTCAAAAACCAAAGGTTTGGGGGAAAAGCAGGTGTCTGGAGACTTCATCTTAGAATCAAAAGATCTCTCTATGAACTAAAAATACAGACAGGTCAGGAATTAGTACACGCACAGACACGTATGCACCTGTAGAAAAAGAGCATTGGGATTGTTTGACCTGTCTTTCAGGTTCTATTGCAGGTAATATTGGCGAAACGATGGCATCATCTTCTTTTGGTATAGGTTCAGTGCTGGATGGTCCTGAATACATTAACAAAAAAGATGCTGCTCCATTTGTCACATAAAAAAAAAAGTGTATTCCAGTGACAAGCCTGATGGAATGATTGACGGCAAGTACCAATATCTGAAGCTGATCCCACACTTTCAGATGTTTTGTCTTCCTCAGGAAAAGCTTCATTGCGCAATGGTGGGGGCAATCGTGCCTCAGCTTCAGCATCAGAAGGGATCTCATCTACAAGTAAAATGTCATTAATAAAGCAGCTCTTCAATTACTTCAGGTTTGAATGTTTGATAGAAATTTTTTTTTTTTATCAACTCACCTTGGTCGATTTCTGTACCAGGTTCCATGTCGGGACTTTCTGCTTCTGCTTCCAGATCATCATCCTCACAAAGTTCTGATATAACGGAAATAAATAATAAAATAAGCCACTAGTCTTTTTGATCCAGAATGTTTGGCAACACAAATTAAATGTTGCTTTTGTCTATCTGCTATCTTTACAGCAGTTCAATTACCGTAGTCAGACAACTGAACAGTTAAAAAAAAAAAAAATTTGAGTCAGGGGAAAAAAGATCTACTTAATCAATACGTAGAACACTAGTGTCAAACTCATTTTTGTTGTAGGCCACATCGTAGTTATGGTTTCCTTCGAAGGGGCATTATTACTAGTTTTTAAATTAGAGGCAAGGAAAATGTGTTCAAATATTATTATCATAAATTTATTTTAAAAGCAACATATCAACATTTTTTAAAAGTGAAGACAATTTTAAATGTTGGTACTTTAGTAAGAATCATGAAGTCAATAAAAATTATTTGCTTTCACAGGGTATATTAAATTATTTAGTGGGTCAGATCTTGCCCCAGGCCCTTGAGTTTGACACCTGTGATGTGGAATGTAATGGTAAAATAAATAATAATACAATGATCGCAAATAAATTATTGTTGGTTTCAAATGAAAATGTACAATGTAACCATAAAATAATAAAATGAAACGTTAGTAAATAGCAACAAAAGGCAAAGTTAAAATAGCTTAAAACAAAGTCATGCATCTGCTATTTATAATTAAAATGGCGCAACCAGAAGATGATAGCATAAGATAACGCAGGGATGGGCAACTGGTGGCCTACTGGCCACATTTGAGGTGGCGCTCGATTAAATTTTTAACGCGAAAATGTGGTTGCCCTTACTGGAGAGCTAACCGTTTGAGTCGTTCTGACTTCTTACCAGGACCAAATTAGGTCAGGAAAATATTGTTTTTCGAGGTAAAATGGGTTAATATTCTAACCGAAATTAAACGCAAACCTAGCTTCTTTAGAGACACTATCAGCCATTAAAGTTGCCATTACAACACACACACACACAGGAAATGACATTTACTCCCCTACACTGCACTGTATCCACGCAAGTGAGTGAACCAGACTATTAATGTGGAAAGGAAAATCATATGGTAGTATAAAACATGTTCTTGCACATTACGTTGGTTTGCTGCTTAGCAGTTTTGTGATATCTTTGAACGGGATTTATTTTTTATCCATGCAGGCGCTTTACACGGGAGGAGGAGAACCTAGCCTGTGGTTATTTTTTTGTAGTTGAGAAGTGTATCTTTTCTAAATGCATTTGAGAAAAAATATATTAACGCACTGTTCTGGATATTGCTTCAATAAAACAATGGACCTGTATATATGTATTTTGTCCTTATTTAAAATAGCATTTTTTGTGCAGGGTCCCGTGTGACCTGCCAGTAGTACTGATGGAAAATGTTGGCCCTCGCCATCGTTTAAGTTGCCCAACCCTGAGTTAGAGGATAAGCAGTGATGTATGATGTAGCAGGTGAGTCTTCTTAAAAGGACACTGGAACCCAAAATAACCTTCACTGTAAGCAATTTACACTCAGCTTAACAACACTGGATACATTGTTGAAGAGCATGCATACAGACCACCCTAGTAAAGCAACTTTCAAAAAACCTTTGAAATCAGTGATAAAACCATTTTATGTCACTCTAAGTAAAACCAAATAATTCACACATCACCCATGTTGGCAGGAAATACTGAGTTTGCAGGCAACGATAGCTAACTATATCAGCGATGTATTATATTAAAAGGACAAAAAAGTGAGGAAAACAAGACATTTCTGGAGTTTCAAAGGGTGAGCCGATAAGGTGAAAAACAGGTCATGAATAGACCACAACAAAGATGAACTCTTGAGAACGACAGCCTTCCAGCATGCTTTGTGAGTGCATGTCATTCGTGCAAGCTACAAAAGGCCAGCCAAAAGACAGTGATAGATATATGAGTCTTCGACGGGACGCATGATCCTTTGTAGTCTGTGCTACCTCCAGACATTGAATCCAACCAGACTTGCACTGCTTCGTGCCGGGCAGATGTGTGGGCAGGGGCTACATTCAAACCAGAAGATACAGCTCAATGGGGGACGGGTGTAAGGTAACAGTAAAGTAACAGGACACATGAGAGAGAAAATAGAACACAAACGCATAAAGCCCCAAAAAAAAAGAAAAAAAGCATTGACAAGTAGGTTACATGATGTACTGGGATAGGGTTGAGGAACTTTTTTTCACCCCAGAGGAACAATAATGACTGTAAAAATAAAATTAAAACATAGCACGTAATTAGACATTCCAGGGAAAAAAGCAATGTGACACAAATGTAAAAAAAAATCTGAGTCAGGTTAGTCAGGAGGATGAGGCTCCTCCTCTGATGCAATTAGACACACTTTAACCCCTATTCCAGTAAGGCCGACTTGTCTAGAGTTGGGCCCCGGCGAAACTCTCCCCATCTTGGGCTCCTCTGAATGCTTTACCTGTAGAGGAGGGCTGTGTGAGCTCAATGGGCTGGGAGGTTGAAGCCAGTTGGCCACCCCCATCTGTATCAGAGTCTTCGTGTGTTCCCGACACACCTGGAATCGCAAGAGGATCCAAAGGCTGCAGGACTTGTTGAATGTGTAGGTTCTTGGCTGAATGAGGGTGTCATGCGTATGTTTCATTGTCGTAGTTTTGTACAGACAAATGGACAAGTGGGACAATCAAGTGGGAAAGGTAGAGAAAAGGGAAAACAGGAGGACAGGAAAAGACAGGAGAAAAATGACAGGGAGAGAGAGGCACAGAGGAAGTTAGACTAAAGATGCGCTCATAATAAAGAAGGGACAACTGCATGCACGCACTCGAATAAACTGCAAACATTGAAATTAAGGTTAAAAAAAACAAAATATAACTGCTGCCTATAATTTCAGCGCCTACATGGGAGAAGGCCTGGCATTATTGGATTAGTATTGAAAAGCCACACAAATGAGAATGATTTCTTAGACAGTAATTGTAAACTTATACTGTTTGCTTGAAACGGCAACATAAAACAAAAGAAAAGAGCACAATCCTTGAATAAGCAGGCCAAAGCAGCCGGAACTGGCACACTCATATCAAACTGCAAATACATCCACAAGCAGTTGTGCTGCTACCTTTAAAAGTACAAACATCATCTTCGTCTGTGAGGTACTTGTCCAGCCAAAGGCCTGACTGGAGCTCCCTGTCCCAGGGGCAGTAATCCCCCTCTGCCAGCAGGCGGAGGCAGAGGACCACCCAAAAAAATAATCATACAAAATTTAACAGAAGGGAAAAAGTGGAAAAAGTAGGACACATTAAGGACAAGAGATGTTGAGACATCACACATGAAACAGACTTCAAACAAAAGGAGAACAGCTTAGAATGGTGTAGGACTCGATAAAAACAAACAAACAAACAAAAAAAAAAACTTTGAGAGGATTGGAAAAAAATACCAATCACAGTCACAACCGTACCTTCACTTGACTCTTCATCTTCCTCGTCTAGTTCAGCGAGAGCCTCATCCTCGACATCACAGGGGTCACCTCTCAGTTGGGCATGTAGCAGTACTGCCTCCTTCCAAGTAACACCTCCGAGGTCTGATGGGCTGTGAAGTTGCTGCTCCTCCTCCAACTCGACTTTCACCTCATCCTGCTCATCTTGTTCATCATCGTCCTCCATGTCTGAGTCGGAGCTACTGTGACAACAACAAAACAGTCAGGCGCTACGTTGGTTCAACATTGAGCATCTTCCGATGCTATTGTACATCACTGTCAATAGTATTATATACATTTACTCCACGTGGAGTGACATGACCCATGTTCTACACGCAAACCCGCAAATTAATAAGGAAAGTGTGTCTATCTGAGCATTTTCCTCTGACAATCCAGCAGTCAAAGGTGATCTGGAAAGGAATCAATCTATTATCTCTCATTTTTAACAATAGTCTATCCAATATTGTGATTTAATTTCATTTTGCTTTATACGGTCCTTTGATAAGGTGCTATATTGACATTGGAATGTGTTTTAGGGAAAAAATGGTGTAATTTTGTATTCCAACTCTTACCTGGAGCCCAGGTCAATGTCTGTAGCTTTATCCAGGACGCTGCTGAGATTATGCTCTGCCAGCGTCTCCTCTGGCACCTCTTCAAGCTCCTCCTCCCTTAGCAGGGACAGTCGGTAGTTCTCCAACTCAATTCGCTCAGGTGTTCCACGAAGGCGCTTTGCGAGGCTTGCCTCCGGTAGGCCGTTGGCTTCCGGTACTACGGTTGAGAAGAAGAATTTGGAGAGAGAACCCATGTGAAACATCGGTGTTTCAGATGGGCGTGATGATAAGAAAGTACAAGCGACCCCTGCTATTCACAGGGAATAGGCGGTCCAGCCCGCAAAAACCTGCATAGAATTGACGTCCAATGAATTGCATATTTGGGGGAGGGTGGGTGTAACGAAACAAAACAATGGGAAAAAAGTACATATACACGGATACACATACATATATACACACACACAGACGCATATACATTATTATATATTTTTTCTTTTTAAACCCAAAAATTCTTGTAGCAATTACTGATGAACATTCAATATATTTTTGGATGAAATTGGGGGGGGAACCAACCCCGATAAAAAAAATATATATATAGGAAAAAAATCTGCGAAAAAGTGGAATCTACGAAAGCCGAACCATGCGTATGCTGACTGTACGGCAATTAGGTCGCTGAAGACAACAAAAAAAAACTTTGCTGTAACAAAAGCAATACATATTTTTACTATTTCTAAATACCTCTCTGTGGGTGTATCCACTGTGGGAACATATGCGTGCATGTGTGCGTGCCCAAATCTACAAAAAACAAATCCACCCAAAGTTTCTTATGAATTATTAGCATTCACTGCCACCGTGGCTCCAAAAACGTATTTATGCACACAGGACAAAGTGACAAGAAGACACCGATATTTAAATCTATAACTGAATTTATTGAATTAGATATTATTTCTAAAACAAATAACAAATATATATACAGCACAGCACGACATTGGTACATGGTGGGTGCTTTGCCTTTTTCCCATCCTGAGAAGCAAATCCTAAAACTTGATTTTTCTTACTCTTAAATCATACTGAAACGTAACCTTCAAAATCCGCCAGTTATCTCTCAATGAATTTGTGCAGGAATAAAATTGCTGAAATGAGCACTGAGAGACAGAGAACGTGTAACATTGGTTTGTTCATCATTCTTATTTTTTCAGTTTGTTTCAATTGAGTTTAACCTTTCGCCTGAGCAAGTCCAGACAGTAAAAAGTTCAAACTTACTATCTACATACCTGACAGACTTATTAATTAAACCATCACAAACCTAATTTGCACTGAAAATTCTAAATTATATCTGCAGAAAGTGAAACCTGAAATGCCAGCTTGTCAGCGATCTACCTACATTAACTATGGAAAATGTGTTGTGTTATCATTAATCAGACATTACCTAGTTAGTGGGCTACTCCATTCATTTCACAGACTTAAATTACTTTACAGATTATTAAAAGATGTCAGGGTGGATATTTTCATATAGTTACATTATTTAAACCTACAGTCAACTTGTAAATCTACACTTGCCACATAATGAAGCAGGCCCAACTTGAGTCCTCGTGATGAGTCTAAGTTCTCTACTCTGCACTAAACATCAAACTACTACATTAGTCCTGGAGGAATTAAAAAGAGAGGTTGGTGGATACAGTGTTAGAAGACACAGCAGAGAAAGTCCAATCACAGGCACTAAGTAAAGCACAACAGCCCAGCTAGCAGTTTTAAGATGCTCTGAAAGGAGGGGTAAAGGTAAAGCTCACAAAAGCACTGGTACAGGCACTTGGTCACAGTGAAGTAAGTCTACTAATCTAGTAGGTTGGTAGGCTGGAGTAAAAGTGTGTTACTGTTACACAGAGAAACATCAATGGGCAGGCTCTAATGGAAACATTACACAGGAGGAGGCAGAGCTAAAAGTGAGCAATCAGAGGCCACTAACGGTTAACATTCACAAAAAAAGAGAAGAAAAAAAAATCTGGAAAGAGGCGCTTCATTAAAACACAGGCATGCCAAAAGAGTGAGTTTTAATGCCAAGGCGCTGGGATTAAATTATTTATTTTGACATATATTTCACATTTCTGCCTGGAGAGTTGATTAAAGAGAACTGTATCTAACTCTTCTTAATTTTCAAATCAAGAAAGAATATGAAGTGGTTTAAGATGCACCATTCACTTTTAAGAGAATGCTGCCAGAGCGCTTCAGCTGCCTGTGCTATTAAAAAAAAAAAATGACTACAGAAGTCAACATAACAAATGATGCCTCTTAGAAGAATAAATCATTCACCGAGACAATGAATCAGACTGTTTACACAAACACTCGGCAAGCTGAGAGACTCAATGAAACCAATCACGGGAGAACGTGCGCGAGCAAAACCTATGTAGTCCCACAGAACTTAATTGCGAAGGTGAGGAAGAAGAGAAGGAAACTAAAAGGAGGAAGGAGGGCCGTGCTAGAAGAAGTTGAGCAGGGCATTGATGGTGAAACAGCAGAGGAGATAAATGCAGTAGCTACATAGGAAGGGAGAGTCAAGGGGGTTGTGTGCCACCTGGTGGCACGTCCAAGAAAGTGTGCGGCAGACGGAACGCAGAGACACTCCGCAACCCGTGGCCATGCCCACGTGGTACGGCACAGCCCCAATAGCAAGAGAGGAAAGTAGAGTACCTGAAGGCCGGATATCGGATGAGGGGCTTGCCACTGCCATCGCCCTTCCAGGGGCATCCAACATTGTCACAGGATTAGGGGCCGCCTGGTTCTCCTGCGAAGGTTGAAAGGTTGATATTTTGCCACAAGCCACACCTTATGTTTCCACAGTTTGCACTTCTCTTCACTTTTTAGCTACAATTCAAATAAATTAAATACCGTAGATGTGGTTGGAGCTGGAGAAGGAGAAGGCGCAGGTCTCTTTCTTTGAGCGTATCCAGACAGACGATAACAGTAGTGCGGCTTGCAGTAAAATTTACCTGTGGATAAAAATGAACAAATGCGTGTTTAAAGAACGTACACTCAGGTCAGAATATCTAACTCAGAAGCTCTCTTCAGTAGATGATGCCATTTGTCTCGTAAGACAGAAAACTCTGAAAATGCGGCACACCTACAGTGGCAGACTTTAGTTGCACCTATGCCAGCCTGCTCCACCCCCCCCCCCCACCTACCCCCTCTTTGCCTCGCTCCTTCACTCCGCTCCACAAGTCAATCCCCATTTAAATTGCAGCTTTTCGGATTAGTGAATCAACTTTATATTAACACTGGAGGGCACACGGAACAATGGCTGCTTTTACATGCAGCTCAAAAGGGGCTTTGCGTTAATGCTTCACCTAATACTGCACCTTACATGTTCAAGGGAAACAAACAGTAACGTTGATTAAACAATGGATGCGGGAGAGCGCCAGTGATCAAGGGAATGCCAGGGGTGTAAAGTTTTACACTTGAGACAATGACCTCTTCTTCCCTGGGAAAGAAAAGTTAATCGTCGCTCTCGGGCAAATACTTAGACGCTATGCCACGTGCTGGTGCTGATGTCACCATGCATCCAATTGTCTAAGAGTGCGCTGTCCCCTTTATGAAAGCACACAATTTGAACAATAACCCACATGTGCAAGTTTTGGGGTAAATGATTTTCTGCCGGGGCTCTGATGCAGCATCTCAGTTTAAAAGAAGCATGAACAGATTACTTTTTCCTCTGAAACTAAAATATTTAGTTTCAAACAAAATTTTACCTCATGCTAATGGATGTAAAAAGCAGCCTTAATAATCTATGCGGTCAACAAACTCTTGAATTTTCATGTTTTTTATGACATACAGTCAAACCTCGGTTTTCGTCCATAATCTGTTCCAGAAGGCTGTTGAAAACCGAAATTGTTCGAAAACCGAAACCATGCTCTTTTTAAAATAAAAATGTTTACTGAACACGTCTGCTCACAATGGAAAGCAACAAAAGGAAGCATCACTTCCTCGTCTACCCGAGGAAGCGTCACTTCCTCGTGTAAGGAAGGCGAGAGGAGTCAAATGGTGCATTCAAGTGCGCTCAGTTCGTTCGAGAACCGAAATTTGTTCGTCATCTGAGGCATAAAAAACTCAAAATTTTTGGTCGAGAACCGAGACGTTCGAAAACCAGGGTTTGACTGTATCAAGTAATCAGAGATAAGCTCTTGCCCATACAAATGGGGCCCAATGACTCATCAGTATAACGTAGACTCATCAGGTTTAGCCTTACCGTCCTCCACGTCAAAGGCATAGGAGGACAGTCGGAGAGTGGTGCCACAGTAGTCACACTTGAAGCAGCTGCGGTGGAAGAATTTCCCTTCGGCGCTCAGTCTCTCCATCACATATACTCGTTTCCGACAGAAAAAACAAACATCGCTGCCTCCAATATTGACGGGGAATTCTTTTCTGAGGGAGCCCTGTGGAAAGAAATTGTAACAAATCAGTAACAGGCCAAGTTAAAGCGCTAGAGGGAGGTTATATATGACATGAAGGCCCAAAATCATATACTCATCTGCTTCAGAAACACGCTGACACAAAGTGTAAAGTAAGATATCATTACTCATTACTATTCAAAGGAGCTATCAACACAGCACTATCACACACACACCGCTGATACTTTTTGAATCCACTTGCTTATCATCGCAGCAACCAGTGAGCACTACTACACACTGTAGACAGATCTATGCAGTCACGCGCCGTTGATCGTGGGGACAGCAAGCTTACCAAATCTCTTTTCTCAGGTAATCGTTTGGGCTCTTCCTGCGATTGAAGCTGATTGGCTATCTGCTCAGCCAATGAGCTAACTCCCCCTGTGTACATCCTTACATAGCGCTATGAAAAGTATTACAGGGAGAAACATAAGAAAAACAATGCAGGAAAATGAAAAGAGAACATGAAAAGGGGATGCAGATGAGGAGGAAGGAACACTAAGCACAACAGAAACGGGTACATGCGGGCAAACGTGTAACTCGGGAAACATCATCATGGAAAATGTATGGGTACGATTAGTGGTTTAGGTGGGCTGACAACCATATTCAAACATTAATCAAAGTAGAGGCATAGGAATGAGAATGATCATTTGATTTTTAACCATAAAATGTTTACTGGTGGAATTCTACCTACGGCTGGTGACCGCAAAGTCATGTTACCATTGGCTTGCTTGTCGCGACACTGGACGTCAACCAGCTGACACCATCAACCTAATCTACCGCCAATCAAACAGTAAGTAAACAGGACGAGGGGTTTTGCGTAGGCCTACGCCTGAAAAAAAAAACATTCAAATACTGAATGGAGTCACACAAGCCTAGTTTGAAGTCAAGTGTTTGCATGTCCTTAAGGCTTAAGGAAAGGCATTGTAGCCCTCAACAGGAGACAGCTCACTCAGTAAGGTTGTCTGTAGAATGTCTTTAAAAAGTGTGTGAACCTTTTTCTATCTGCTAAGGTTAAGAGGATGATCTGTGATCCCTCTCACCCTGCTCGCTCCTAAAACTCTTCTTTTCAGAAAGACAATCCCAGTTTTGCTAGGAAGATATCTCTGTTCAGGGACAGCAAGCATACTGAGGCTTTCAGTTGCTTGAACCCTGAAGAAGATGCACAACAAATGCGTCAGACACAGAGCTGCTTGCAGCAAAAAAAAAACCCAAAAAAGGCACGTGAAGCTGTATTCAGCATGCGTGTTGGCAGCACAAAGTGTGAATGTTCTTGTCGCACTTCTGAGCTTGGGTTACTCATGGAATTCTTCTTTTAAGGAATAAAATGGAACTTTAAAGCAATGTACAGTATGTGTTTCTCTTCAGTTAAAACACACACACACACACACACACACACACACACACACACACACACACACACACAGGCATCCACTCCCCCCTTCCACCCAATACACACACACACACACACACACACACACACACACACACACACACAAATGCCTGCAACAGTACAGTGTTAGATAATTAAAGACCAAAGCAAACAACTATAAAAAGTTAAACTTAGTTATTAAAAAAAGTTAAAACAAGTTATTATATATTACAGACCAGGGCAATCCTAAAAATATATACATAAAACACTACAAAGAAGTGAGAGATAATTTCTTGACTGAACAACGGGGTCTGGTGTGTGTTAGCATTAGTTCACTGCATTTCTTTTTCAAAGCCATAAAACAGCGACCTGTCTGAATGTGTCATTCGAAGAGAGAGACGGATCAGAGGCCCCTTGGGTTTGGGCCAGGTGCCATTGTTCCATGAAAAAACTTGGTGGTTTTTTCTTAGGCTCCATGAGAATTTGAGGAAGAAATGAAAACAGTTTAGTTTCAGTCGTCATTTTTAAAATTAATCTGGGAATGTTGATGCCGCAGACGGTTAGCTTGTATAGCGTGCTCTGTTACTCAAATGGAACAATTTTCCTTTGTTAATACGGTGTCTCAGTCTTACCTAATTAAATTCATACTGCATTTATTTGCTCAAGAGTATAGAACATTTTACGAAAGATTACACAAAAGCTATTTAAAAACAGCAATGACTATTTGATGAACTTGAGATCAGTAATGGTACTGTAGGTTTCTTTATCAACTCAGGAGCAAAACGGAATTTCCCCTGACGGAGTGAATATATCAACGTGCAGCAACAATAGAAAATGTCAATGCTCTGTATGTAAATAATGACGTTTCACCTTCGGTCCGGTTGATTTGCTATCCAACTGAGAAGCCAGTTGCTCGGCCCTCTCCTGAATACTAAGCACATATAAGGGCATTGGGACAGCCGAACACAAAGACTTGGCTGGATTCTGCAGGGGAATACATTGACCAAATGTCTGTTTCAAATCCAAAACATTTTCACTACATTTTTTTTTGCCTTTCTACCCGATTTCTATAATCACTCAAAGTATTTGATTGTGTTAAAATGCATGTAATTGTTGCGCATTTGTTTCATTGGGGGTACACAAAAAAGCTAACCTTTCTACAAGATTCAGAAGAGGAGCGAGACGAGCTTGGATGCTCGGTGATGCCACGGGTCAAATGCCACTGCTCTAAAAAGAAACGGGATGGCTTTTTCTTAGGCTTCAGAAATAAGAAAGTTCAAAGGGGGGAATTAGACGATTATGTGCAAAGAGTGAAACATCAGCATAAAAAATATTTTACAATCTATAAGCGTTAACCTATTTGAGTAACTGTTATCCTACATTTGAAAGGCATGTTTGATAGTCACAGCACAACCATGCAAATTGATCACCTTTGGAGGCGTGACATTTTTTCCCTTAAATTTGGAGATAAGGCAGTCAGCCCTCTCCTGTATACCAGGTACACGGATAGGTCCTGGATCTTTTAGGTGCAAAGGCTTCCACTCCTGCACAGGAAACTCCATTAAAACCCGACACCTATGGCCTTCAAGTCGCCATGTAGCTTCATCAATATTGAGTAAATCTCAATCTTGCCACAAAAGGCTCGGCTTCATACTTTAAAAAAAAAAAAAAAAAAAAAAGGATGATGTGAATATCCAAGCAGTCATTTTACCCCGTAATTCACAGGCTTCTCGTAGTATTCAAGTTCCTCTTCGTCCGAAGTGACACCCAAATGCTTGAAGGCAAACATAATTTGGCTGGATGAACACTTGTTTGCATTAATCACAAATAGTCATCTAAAAAGGAGCTGTGTATGTTATTTCAGTGTACAGCAAGTTTGTGCTTGTTTATGAATAAAAAAGCCCAGCACATTGATGCTGCAACAAAATCATGTAATATGATGAGCATGAGCGCACTATCCTAGAATTACAGAGGAAATGTGCACACTAGAGGTTATGTCTAAATTAACAACGGCTATCGGCAAGTTAAAGTCAAGTTGGGGTAAAGTACATGGGTAGGCCAAGGATTTGTGACAGACAAACAAATGGACAAACGCAGCAGAATGTGTGTCACCTCAGTGTGAAGAGAGAGCGAAGAAGTGGAGGAGGAGGAAGAAAGGAGCAAAATGGTTTTCTTTGGGCAGCTCCGAGAGTTTGAACTGGCTGCTTGGTCGACAACACTTCTGGCCTTGAGGGATGAGGAACAGCAAATTCAGCATCAATATGGTGAGGATGATGACATCTATACTTGGGATGGGCGAGGACTGATACCAGGTATCGTATCGCGCTGGTACCAATCTTATTTCAAGGTGTCGGGTACTCGAAGATTGCCGATACCAGCCATCGGTATTTTAAAAGCAAAAATAATAATGATTTGACATCGAATAAATCTTCCTTGCCAGTAGTTTATGCTAAAGTGTGGCCGTTTCACACATCTGTGAATCATCACATGCGTCAGGAAGGCCTTTGTTCAGCATTATTTGCCTTTGTGTTAATCAAGATTTTATTCATCATAAGTACAAGTGGTATCAGTACTTGGTATCGATTGAGTACTCAAGGGTCAATACTCATACTGGTATCGGTCTGAAAAAGAAAAAAAAAGTCTCAAATATCCCTAGTAAGAAGACAAAATTAGCGACTTGTTTCTCATTCATACCACTGATCAAGGAATTACAGCATTTGAGAACTCATTACAAACTAATTATTTCAGTTAGTTAAAGGCCTTAAGAGTGGGGTCCCAAAGCTATTGATTAGTTTCACCACTTCCATGGCACACGCACACGCACAGCAGCAGCAGCAATCTGAACTGTGAGCAAATAGAAATCTGTTGCTCGTCGTGGCGTGCATGCATATGTGCGCGAGTGCATGGTCATGTGTGTGTGTGTTCGTATGCTTGCACGTGCGGATCGGGTGGATCGTGGGAGGTTGGTCGCTCCAAAAGTCGATGTTTTGGCAAAAAGTGTGTGTGTGCCTTAGTCTCTGACTGGTTGGCCACCCCTGTGCTAGTGCCTAACTATTCAAACAACATTTCTACATGTTTTTAAAGCAACGATGATTCAAGCCCTTGATTTGAAAAATTGCCATCATGCCATTTCATGTGTATTTGAGAAAATCAATCAATATTGAAGCAGTTTGAAAAGATACTGTGTCTGGCTTCTGAAACATAGTGAACACAACAGTTCTGACAGCTTCAGCCAAAACGTCCTGTTTTCAAACCCATTCACTGTACTGAAAAAATGTACTTGACACTTAAATCGAACATGTACATCAGTGGCACATGATTAAAATGTGTTGAACTAAAATATGTCATTAATTTGAGGAAAAAAGAGGAAAGTTGTATCAGTTTACCATATTTTAATCGTGTGAAACCAAAAAAGAAGTGCTACTACTTTTTGGGGAATTTGAAAGGGTTAGAGGGATATGGAGAACTACTCAGGAAGCACTACTAATCATACCTGCTCCCCTCTGTTGGGCAGGGTCTGACACTTGATCTTTTCTTTGTAGCGAATGCTCAGCTGCTCCTGCTGTTGTGTGCGTCTCTGTACCAGGACATTGGAAAGACTCTCACACACACTTTCTTTTTTAACACCACCCAGCAACAATCAATTGGTTTAGTAGCACCATGGGGGATACCAGAGATTTGTAATGTTACTTCATAGGGATTCACAAAAGTTCATATCTAGTTTAATGCAGCTACGACACACTACGGGGGAATATCGTTAGTTGATGAGTGTTTGGGAGTCTCTACAGGGAATGGGAAGGTCCTATTTTTACCTTTCTCCAAGCTGGCACAGGTGCTAGGCGCATTGGCTCGAGGGGTTTGAGCGGGGATGGGTGCAAAATGCAGTCCAGATTGGGCAGAGAGTCCCCCTTCGAGGTTGTGTAAAGATGAAAAATAGTGGACGGCAATGGTGTAAAAAGGCATGCACGCCGTCATGGAACAATCCACGATGGGAGATGAACAGAAGAGAGAAACAGGCACAAAGAAGTGACCAAAGGATGCATGGATGGAACATCCATTTTTTGGGTTCAAAACTAAGACAAAAGTGAAGAGAGGACCATGCTCAAAGAATAGCACATTCACAACATGACCATCAATATGCATCCTGACAAGAACAATAAAAAAAGGGAATATTTCAATAAACTGACATTGCCGACAGTCATGCTATAGCATGTAGAATAGGCACAGTCAAACTGTTTCGACGTTAGTGTTTGATGTATTCTAAAGGGGCATGAGTTGAGAGTTGTCCTTTTCTCCTTCAACAATGCTGCCCAGTGTAGCCATAACACCCTCTTCCAGACAATAGTTCAAAGTTGTGGATTCCAGCCCCTTGAGTCCAGCACAGTGAAACAGGAACAACAGTCTGCCTGACCAACGCTGGTTCGGGAACGCATCTCATTTAGACTCAACCGCCTACACCTCCTCCGTCATGAGACTAAAGGTCCAAACTCACTGACTGCTTCAACAAAATATTCCAACATAGGAATGGAACCCCCCCCACAAACTCTAGTGTAAATACCTGTCTTTTCAGTCCTGAACCCTGGGCAGGAGCATTTTCTTCAAACTTGGCAAGCAGCTGGGTAGCCATAACCTTGACTTTATTGTTGTTCCCGACAGCAGCAGAGTCCATCTTCTTTTCTGACAGCAGAGTAGGGACAGTGACCTGTCTGTCCTCCTGACCAGCCCTGGATGCTTCCTCCTGGTAATAAATTAACAAGTTATATTGTTTTGTCATGAAGTACCACAGTACCATTATTTTGTTTTTTCCTGTATAAAAAAAAAAGACAAAAACATGCATTCATCCCAAACGAATTGATGTTGGAGTTACTCTAAAGCCCATCATGATGCACATTCAATCTCACAGGTGCATCTTCTGGTTCCAAATTTTACAAGATTTGCATGTGGATTAATGCATTTATTATTGGTATTGTACTAATTGAAGATGATGACTATGTGCCATTTCAAAATGAGACAAAAGCACCGCATTTGTCATGAGAACTCACATCTTCAGACTGGCTGGTTTTTCTCCTCTTCCCCAAACTGTCAACAACCTTCTCTTTTTTGTCCTGAGGAATTGGAGAGGAATATTGAGGAAATATCATGTTAGTACTCCATCTGCAACAGCATCAATTTTATACTACAGTATATTCCGATATTTAGGTTCCAATGCTGACCTTGGGGTTACGTTTCCTTGAAATTGCTATGCTCTGTCCAAGCTTGCTAAGGAAGGAGATGGGCGATTTGGTGCTTGCCATGAGAGCAGCCTTCTCCTCTGGACTCAGATTTTGATTGTCTGAAACAGAATACACAGAGGATACAAATATGAAAAGTTTACTCACGCGCATACGCACACCACATACCGAGGATCACAGGTGATTATGTTCTAAATGCTGACACAACAGTAGAATCTGAGTCCCTCACCTCCAGGTGGCACTGTGTCCTTAAACATCTCATAGAACTGGCTGAGGTACATGACCATTGAAAGTTTGTCAGGCTCCACCACAGAAGACATTTCCTTGCCGGTCATGCAGGGTGAGATGCCAAATTCCCGCTCGGCCACATCAAAACCCAACTGGTTGTTCTTTTCCTGATCTCGCTCATCCAGAGTATCAAAGTCACTGAGGGTGGTGAAAGGGGAAACATCAAAGATGATAACAGTTGATCGGATCGAAACACACAGTGTAAGAAATAATCCTCAGTATTATGTGCCCTTGCCAACCGATGAATGCTCATTGAACTCAAGACCCCATACACAGTGACCCCTTAACTCCCAACCTTAAAGCGGCAGTGACAACACAAAGAACTTCTGTCAGCTGTTATGCTGCCTCAAGAGATCATTGTACTACATTATAGCTTTTTGCGCACATGCATGCAAGGAGTATGAGCAGTGTCTGTTACCTTATTAACGATGCAAAACAAAAAGGCAAGGTCCAAACCAGACAAACAGCGTATGCAACAAACATGAACATGACAGGCCATTGCAAACAAATCTAATATTTAAGCAATCTAAACTGGATAGTAAGAATTGTTGGGACACTTGTAAAAATGAACACGCTGAGCCAAGTTGTGATCCTTTGTTTGAGAGTTTATGCGCAATTCAAATACTTACATGAGATCTGGCCTGTAACGGTGGATGAGTGCACACAAGGCAAGGCCGCTCTTCCATGACATGGTGAGATCTCTGACGCAAACATTTCGGTATCCTTCTGTTTGTCTCTGGCACCAATTGAGAAGTTTACTGGATCGAGCTACAGATTCTGAACAGACAGGAAGTATTGCATTACCTCTTCAAGTAAAATCTGGAGTAAACATGGATGACATTACCAATACCCTTTTTGGGGTAGCACAGGGCATACGCTATATGGAAAATGTATTTGGACACACCTCTTAATTAAAAAATGTTAACACTGCACATAAGGATCTGGGGTATACCTTTAGTGCCACGTTAAGAATTTGAAAAATTCTATTGACGCAACTTGGATGGAATCGTTTAGGAAGCGCCCTTTTATGTACCAGCATGACTGCGCCCTAGCACACAGCGAAACCTCCGCCGAGGAAGGGTTGTACAAGTTACGCGTGAAAGCGCTTCACGGTTCTGATTTCCACCACATTAAAAAACTTTGGGCTCCGTGGAAATTTTGAGCCAGGCCCTCCTGTCCAAAATATAATAAATGCTCTCAATTCCAATCCTCTGAAATGCTGTAGAAAGTCCGAACTTCTAGGGCTAGCGGATAAAACCAATAGCAATATACTGTATATCCCGCTAGAAAAATGATCAAGCCAAACAAAAGTGTGGCTTAACATTGCTCATTTTAATGACCACTTGCTTCAATACTTCCAATAAGATTATTATTTTATGAACAGGGAATGATGGTTAATGTAACTGTATCAACGTTACTGCTTTGACATCATTCACAAATTCACGCAATTATGGTATTGCTAGGGGAGCACCGATGTAAACATTAAACATTACAATATACTCACAGTGTACATGTTCCTTGAAAATGTGAATGGTCATCAGATATTTTGAACAATATTTTTTCTCTAGATATGTGTTTTGTTCTCGGTTGTCTTTAACCCATTTAGTAATTTTTCTGATTTTGAGTTGGTTAAAAAAATTTGAACAATAATCGTCACTAAACAAATACTTTCTGTATATCGTGAAACCTATTATACAACCTCCGGGGTATTAACCATTTTCATATTTTTTTCTACTTATTAATAACCACCATCACAAGTTGTCCAAATAATGTTGACCATATAATGCATCTCCTGCCGGGCTATAATGTTATGGCCTCCTTCAGGCTGAGGCTGAGGGTTATCATCCATAAATATCAACCACATTAGCACCAATATAAACCAGTCCATCAGCAAATGTAATGGACCATGAGGGGTCAAATGTTCAATGCCATAAAGACGACACGGGACACAAATAAAAAGGGTTGGAAAGGATGCAGAACTCATGTGCTGTAACTGCATATGTTGAATATACTGTAATCAGTCAATGAGTTAGTACAATGCAAAAGGATTTTCAAGTTCGATGATACAATTGAGAAACCACAAACTTTAAAACCACAAACGTTAAAACTATTAATCCCTAAACAGCAATACCATGCATCTGGCCTTTGTGTTACCTTGCAACTGCTTGTCAAGCAGGCAATTGTCTAGAGTGGAAATACTCCAACGTTACATAATTACAGCAGCAAAAAAATACAAATATAAAAATAAATGCTTCAGTCCTGAATTATGAAAGTGAATGATGTATTTTGGTCGGTAAAAGTGTATAGAAAAGAAAGAAAATACAAACCATTCCTGGTCAACTTTGGTGTTGATGAGTTGATGACATTCTCCATTTCAATACGCATCTCTCTCGGCTCTCCTGTGTCTATGAGGTGCCTCACCTGCAAATGAACCATGTCTGCATTATTTTCTCTTTTGTACACTCACGCTGATACTCAGTCACATTATCTAATGAGAACGATTAGAGAGTAAAAGATATTTTTGAAGACAATGCTCGTTTGGACTAAAACTGCCAGAGATACAATATGGAGTAATTTAGAACTCTAGCAAGGCTCAAGATAACTTTCTTTCTTTGAGGAGCAACTTCACTAATCAATTACTTTATGTGAGGAACAATTAACTAATTTTGAGGAGCATATTTTGCTGGTTCATCTCAGGGACCTGAAGTTGACTGTGGAGGTAAATATAATTTTTCGGCCTCCGTTTTTTTCTAACTGAATAGTGTTTCTTAGTAAACAATTAAAAAAAAAAGATATGTGTTGGTTGTCAGACTCACCTGGCTGGGTTTGAGGAAGTTAAGGCTAATGTTGGGGTAACGTGTAGTGGGATCCACACTGTAGTGGCTGAAGTTTTTACTAACATTTTCTGGCGTGGTCTGGGGCAGGAGACGATAAATACTCTCCCTGAGTAAAGAGCAGATATGTCAAAACAAGTAGTCAACTTGATTACTAATCAATTATTTCAAGTAAGCCCTAACCATGGAAACAGGCCATATTACCACCATATTAACTTGGTTATATAAGAGTACACACAGCAACTGAGGAGTCACATTCCATTTAGATCCTCTCATCCTACTAGCAATAACAAAGGTGTGACGGATGGTTCAAATCACATAGAGGCGGCATTTCCGAGTAAACCACTCCAAGATTCAAGGGGTGTATTTGAAGAGGAATGCACACATACGTTTGAGTTAAGTTTGCTGTGGCGGTATCAGTGTTTCCACACGCTCACCTCTCAGACAGCACTTCCAATGGCTGTTTTCCCTGAGCCCAGCTCTTCACCATCCAGCCTGAGTCCATGGCTGCCAGGAAACCTCGAGCAATGCCAGTACCCATGGGCCAAAAGGGCTGGAGACAGCAACTGATTCAACTCCCAAATATGGCCAAGCAAGAGCAAATACAAATGAGCAACAATGGGAACACCACTCACCTCTAACAGGCTGTCTCCAACTAACGCCACTAGCAGTTTGTGGCCATTACGCTGGCGCACCATGGCGGCACTCTCCGATGCATACATGCAGGTGAAGTCAAACATGGCGACATCAGGTTGGCCGTAGTGGTTGATTGCAAAATCGAGAGTGGGCAACTGGTGGTTCGTTGAGAAATCGGCCGCCTCACGGGCATAAGACAAGAGGGCAACCTGATCCACGTTTGCTCTGGAAAGCAGCATCTCTGTGTCCGCATAGTCCTGCAGATCCAACAAAAAAGGAAGTGGTCAATGATGACTCTTAAATCGCAGCAACTCTGTATTCGCATCCCGTTACAATGTGCAATGGCCTTATAATGGAGTGATTGGGGTCAATTAGTCGGGCTCTGACAGCTTTTCCCGTTCCTCCTTGCTCTATAGTAGCATTCATCCTGCTATTGGGCTGTTGCCATTTGCACCTCTCCTGGTGTCCTGGCCTCTTTTTGGGGCATTTTCCAATCTCCAAACTCTTATCTTATTACACTGACAAATACAGCAAACTATCTGCCCATGGCTCATAGTGTCTGGATGTGACTTTCTGGAGGTAAAACTTCTATAACCTACAGATACCACCATTATGCCACCACACTGATTGAAGGAAATAGTTTTATGGCCATTTGCATTGTAAGGCAGCGTTTATTGCTCAACCTACTACAAAGGAATGAAAACCATACCAAGTAGTAATGTGATCAGTATGTTGAGATTCTTTATTGCACAAAAACAACGCAATTCCTGTTATGTCAGAATTACCAAGCACCTGGATCTCAATCTGGACAGAACAATTTAAAAAGGTCATGAATACAGAGATACATATGAATATTGTCACTGTTAAATGTTGAAACATGTTAAAAGATGAAATGAGAAATTGCACATGAATACAGAAATCATGCATCCATCCATTTTCTGAACCGCTTTATCCTCACTAGGGTCGCTGGGGGGGGCTGCCGGAGCCTATCCCATGTCTTCGGGTAGTAGGCGGGGGACACCCTGAACCGGTTCCCAGCCAATCGCAGGGCACACAGAAACGAACAACCATTCGCGCTCACACTCACACCTAGGGACAATTTGGAGTGTTCAATCAGCCTGCCATGCATGTTTTTGGAATGTGGGAGGAAACCAGAGGACCCGGAGAAAACCCACGCAAGCACCGGGAGAACATGCAAACTCCACACAGGAAGGCCGGAGCTGGAATTGAACCCGGTACCTCTGCACTGTGAAGTCGACGTGCTAACCACTCGACTACCGGGCCGCCATACAGAAATCAACTCTCTGAAAATATTCAGCCGCTGTCATAAATCACTGTGCAACTCGACGCTTTGAGTGTCCGTGCGTAGAAAGTCTCTCAAACATGTAGCATCATATCACTGCGTGCTTTGGGAGTGACCTGTTTTCATTGCGAGCAGTGGGGGTTACATTCTTCCAGGTACAAGCTCTCTGGGTTGTCTAATGCCAGGCTGGAACTGGCGGAAGGTGAGAGCAGTGGAAGCTATCAGTTGATATATTCTGACAGAATGATGTAGCCTCGCTTCTCTCCTGCCAGCATTTTCTGTCCTCATTGCTCCCTTTGCATGGAGCAGAGGAGAGACATGGTTTTTAACTTTGTTCAAATAAGTTATTCCTCCTCCTCTGCTTTTAGGTTGTCGGGCATTTCTACAGTTCCCTCTCGCCTAAAGTGTACTTGCACACCAAAAAGATTTTAAGTAGAATGGATAATTGTTATCTTAACACAAAACACCAGTAGCCACGATGACACACCTTCAGTAATGTTTTTACAGGAAGGCAGATTTGTTTTGGCGCTCTCCTGTGGACGTGAGCCAGGGAGAGGAAAGAAAACGTCTATACCGCAAGGGGCACAAAGATTAACCAAGTGTGCTTGAGTTGACAGTTGAGTCCTCGCCACAGTTGGCTTGGTTAGATCATTAGGCTGTTGAGGAAAACAGAGAGGTCTGAAAAGAATCAAACGGTGTCGGCCTGTACGTGCGTGAAGCTACTGTCTACTAGACCGTTTTAATGGTATTTGACAATTCTCCATCGTGAACACACGCAAACACACACACAAACCCACGCGATCAGCTTTTGAATCACTCACATGCAGAATGACTCCTTTCTCCAGCAGGCTTTGTTTTTTGGCAGTCATCACAAAGTAGTGTGTGTCATCCTTGTAGTAGACAATGTTTTCCAGGTCAATACCTAAAAAGACCAATTGAAAAAAAGAAGAAGAAAAAAAAAAAGGAGTGTTACACAGCAAACCAGAAATGTTTCCCCATTGCAGCAGCAGACTGCTATGCCTTCGGCGCAGGACAAGAGAGGCAATTATGCGACACAGAGCACAACATAACAGAGCTCTGGGAACATCGCCATGTCAGCAAAAACTTGGACAACACTGGTATCAAAGCTTTATAATTGGACTGACAAATTGCTAAGGGTGAGCAGAGAGATGAGAGAGAAGGCTGAACATCTGATTACGTATACCGAGTAGTGATCTGCTCTACAAAATGGGACATTTTCTGCAATTTGCACCTGTTGCTTCTCGGAGGTCTTGAAAGAACTTCTGATTGAAGATGAAGGCCACTCCGCTGATTTCTTCAACCTTAGCCTCTGCTGTCGTGTTCATGTTGATGAAATTTGCCGTGATGGCGATTGCAAGTTTGCCACGGAACTCCTTCCGTCGAAAACCTAAATGATAAAGCAGACGAAAACTTTAGACAGAGGAGGAATAACCTTACATCTTTTAAAAGTTGTACTGTATTTCTGATTTCATGTCATCTATTATTAACCACAAACAGAGCTACATAATTTGTAAAAATGACTAGTGCCACATGGGGACTGAATAATGATATTGATTTACAGTATAGAGTAGAGCAGAATTACAGTATGTCGAAGCAAAATGCACAAAAACTGTGTGTGTGGTTTTCAGGTCAGCGCATACATGGATGACAGATGTCTATTTGAAAATGATGTACATATTTTTTATGTCCTAGGAAACCAAGAATAACCATTTTTGTTTGCCCACAGGAATACGTGCTCACAGCTGAAGAAAAAGGAGCGGACAACTTGCCTGGCAGCGTGTTTCTCCTTCCATCCGCTCCAATGATCACATCAAACTCCAACTCGTTGACGGGATGTGTCCTGGGGTGGACCTCAGCCCTCCAGCCTATCCCTGTAAAACACACAAAAAATGCAACATTACAGAAAACTGCAAATATTGCGCTTCAACCAAAGCACGTTGCTTTTCATTTTTATGACTCACTTTCACTCTCCTGGTCCTCGGGAGGTTCAATAAGCCCCTTGAACTCTGCATTGACATGGATTTCAATGCCCAGGAGGAGAGCTACTTTAAGCAGCATGAGCTGAAGTTGACGAATACCTACAAAACAAGTACAATGACATCGCACTCCTCCAAATCACGAATTAAAGGCAAATTATTTTGTAAAACACATCAAAACTGGGATAGATTGTCATATTGTGCTGTCAGCAACTTACTGATATGATCAATTGCACCGGCACAGAACTTTCCGTAAAACTTCTTGGCACCAAGCCCCCTGAGGTCCTGAATGGTGAAGGGCCAAAGGTGGAGCACATTGTTCCTGGAGAAGGCATCTCTCTTCTCCAACAGCACCACTTTGGCACCCAGGAAGGCGAGCTCGATGGCTGTTCGTAAGCCACACGGTCCAGCGCCAATGATCAGACACTAGCGTCAAAGTTAGGAAAATAAAGTCAACGATTTTATCTTGGGTAGCAATGAGTGTCAACGGGGTCTTGTTTCGACATAGGGCCGCCTTAACCAGCTTTGGGGTATTAAGGGGAAGGACCCCAAAAAGATTTTATTGAGTTACTTTTACTGCTTTCTCAATCCGTTAAACATTTTTTGGGTAATGAGTTCATCTTGTCCACTCATATATATATATATATATTTTTTTTTTTAAACCAACTATGACATGCTCTTGGCAAAGGGTTTTATATTGACTTATAAACTTGATTGTGTTCTCTGTCGTCACTGTACAGTAATGTAAGCCCGTGACTTGGTCATCATTTTGGCCCTGGGATGAGGTCAAACGTCTAACTTGGGTCACGGGTTGAAACACTGCCCAGATATGGGTTGTTATCAACAATCATTAAATTGAAAGCCCAAACAGACAGCGGAATCACTTCTTACAGTAGTGGTTCAAAAGTGAGAGATACCTTTGAGTTGGTACAGGCACGGCCCTTCTTATACTCCTTCTGGCTGGCCCTCTTGTCTAACTTGGCCCAAAGTGCTTTGGCCTTCCAGTAGTTGAGTTTGGATTTGAGCCGGTGGTAAAAGACCCTGTACTCTGTGGGCTTGACATCCAGATGATCACACAGCTCCTGGAAGGCCTTGAGTGTGCCCTTGCATGTGTTTGCCTTGACAAATTTGTCAAACAGGACGTGGGACTGGTTGACCCCTTCTCCTCCCGTTGCACTGATGGCTCCATCCCCCATGGTCCAAACTCACACAAGGCTGATCGGGCCCTTAACCCCCCGCCCCCCAAAGGGGTCTCTGGGTCCAACCACAGCCCCGTATGATGTTGGCTTCTCTCTCCAGTGGAAGATTCTAACTGCCTCCCTCAGGCATTCTCATTCTGTCAGGAAAAGAAAGAGAAATAAATTAAATGAAACTTCTGCTGGATGGTACAACATGAATAAAAAAAATCACATGCTGTTGTCAAGAACGGCCGGGGAGCAGAAATGGTGAACTCTCCAGTAGCCAGATTGAGTAAATCAAACACAAACAGGAACAAAGCACCATACTACTGATGTTTTTGGCTGGAGAACAAGCAATGCCATAGAGCATTCTGTGTGATTTGGTGAATTAGTGCTCTCTATCAAGTTGGGTGGGGAAAAAAGTTACCGTGGAAAAAGTTAATGGAACATGTGTCCATTACTACAGGATGTGACAAATGAAGAACAAACGCCATTATTCCGCTAACATCTCCCACTTTTCAGGGAAGACTCACCATGGTCAGAGGTTAGTTACTGAACTTGCTTTGTGTATGAAACCTCAGGGAACCTTCACAAATAAATCAGCTGGCAAGACAACCAACCAACCAAGGTCAAACAACCAGGTCCTTTTCACACAGACAAGACGTGAAGAAAAAAAACAAAAAAAAACCTCTTCTCTGCACCAGACAAAGGAGGGGCTTTGAAGCCACACAGATCCAAACAGGAAACACATGGGCAAGTGTAGGCACCCATTTAAGGTACAGACTAAGACGCAGCAGACAGCAATACACCCCAAAAACACAGTACGGCGTTGTCTGCGTCATCACAGAATCCAGTTGCAACCTCCTGCATTTTCACAGGACAATGAATACCTGTCTTACAGCAAGCGTGTGACATAGAGCTTGCCGAGACTAGAAGAGAGATTTGGAGGACACAACTGTTTTGAGCGCGGCTGAATCCGGACACGAAAAAAAAAGTAGCTGAAGCAATGAGTGTGCGCTTGTGGCATACGCACGCTTTGCGAATAGTGTGGCAGAACTTCCTTCAAATAAATGACTCAGTAAAACACTTGCAATAAGATTATATTGGGCAAACTCAAATTCTCTGAAAGCTCAGGTAAAAGCAAGCTCCAACATCGCACTCAAGTCACGATCAAGCATGTAAAACATTAATGGGCTATGCCAATAACGAGCCCGCTAACAAGTAGAACATGATTTATTCAAGAGAATGTTCAGTGGGATACTCAAATACTAAAATGTAAGATAACCTCAGCCCGGCATTGAACCGGCCCGTTATTGTGTTGTATTTTTATTGTTTAATAAAACCCAAAGTAACCATGACAAAAAATGCTTATTAAAATTTGTAATTTGCTCCCCAAAGGAAGTCATTCATTAGCAAAACTGCTCTTCCCAAAAAAAATGAAATAAAATAAACTTTTCCAGATTCTTCACAGCCTAGTTATTACTGTTTGGTGCATTGAATGAGTATTTCTATGGATGTAAAAGATGCCCTACTGTGTGAGTGGTCACTGAACACACCTCAAGTCAACTTCGACACCAGTGAGTACAGTACTTGCTCTCTTTTCCATACAGGTATAGATCGTTGAATGCAGCTCTTTTTTTTTTTTTTGCGCCCCTCCCAAAACTTTATATGAAAACAAGCAAGTAATGTTGCACCTCTTTTATTGCGTGCGCTCTCGCTGGCATTTTTTTCAGGTCTAGCTACATTGGCACAACAGCTGATTAGCCAAGGAAGAGGAGGCAGACAGGATTTAACAAAATCATGTAATTTTCATCTCTTCTTTGTTCATGAACTAAAAATGTCCAGAGTTCTAGCCAAGTCTTTATTTAGTGAACTACATTTTCATCTCGTCCACAAAAATGCACAGATTTAGTCCCAGTTATTGTGTAAGAGTGGGACACAGAGCCACATATGTCAGTAAACCGCTAACACATCCTGCACAATTATTTATCATGTTAGTAAGGGTAGAAAAAATATTTACAAAACACTAACTAACTTTACATTATGACAGACAGACAGACAGACAGACAGACAGACAGACAGACAGACAAAAGGAATACCAGATTGCAATGAAGGGTTTGGGATGACACTGCAAAACCACAAATGTAACCGTAATGTACTAAACTGTTTACCCACTACCGCCGTTCCAAAATAGCTGCAATGACTGGGCTCACTGTGCTCATTGGTGTGTATCCTTAAATGGCACTGTGTCCTGCCTGGCCCATGCTCTGTTGTGACTCCTCTCCTTCGCCACTCATTCAACGGTAGAATTACAAGCGGAAAGAATACGTTTTTTTGTCTAAACACTGGATAGTTTAACCAAAGGGCAGCTTGTAGCAGAGGATTAAGGACATAAAATTAGTTCAAGTCTCCACCTGGTTGTTACTTCAACTAACAGTTGTACTACTCATGTCGAGCTTGAGAGAGGTTTATTTAGACAACAAATGACTTGTAGTCGGTTGACAAGGTACACAATGCACCTTTTTTTGTCTCATGGACAAATGGTGAACAGCGGGTCACTAATATTTGAGAGAGTAGTTTCCAGATCGCTCATATTATATTGTCAAGGAGAAAAATACTTATTACGTGATTGCACATCAGCCCACACATCAAAACATTCTGTACAGTGTACTGTAGTGTTCATCAATGTTGAGTGTCCGAGCCGCTTTTCAGACTCCACGACATAAAGTTCAGAAATGGATTAATAATATCAATCCAATTATTTAAGTAATTATTTCAAAATGATAGGTCCCAAATTATTTTGATCGTATTGTGGCTTGTGATCATCGAGAATAGTGTCTCTGTCAATGTTATGTGGCAATCAATGATCACTTACATTAGAGGTGTACTGCAATGGCGGACCAGCTCAGACACCTCTCAAGGACAGTATGCAGGGTTTGTACAAATTTTACTGCACATCTTAGACACTATGTATAATTATATTTACATGATTTCAGGATATGAGTACATAATCTACATTAATTGGCTTTCCTTTTTTTTTTTTAATCTGTTTTAGGAATTTAAAATGTTAAGGATGTGCAAGTTATCATTAGAGAAAGCTATTGCTAGTTTTTTTTAGGTCACACAAATCGCCCAGTACAGACTGCCTTGTGTTAATGAGCCCTAATATTGCTCAACAAATGAGTGTTACTTTTAGAAAATGTTTCATGAAGAAAATGTTTATTTCATGAGTAACCTAAATATTGATTTTCAGAAGAAAAAAAAAGAAAACAAAGTGCAAAAGAGAAACAATAATGCTCATAGACCAACTAAATAAAGTTGTTCACATTACATGTACATACATGAACAATATCATTGGTAACTTTGCGTTAGTAAAAGAAACACCCCAGAGTGGTTCCAGAAGTAACTTCAATCTGACAAAAGCAAAGATAACAATAAATAAAAATGAAATCCAAATTAACCAATGAAAATCAGATCACGCTTTTGAGCTGGAGTAAACCTTTTTAATAGGGCATCAATTATTCACACATTTTCTCAGAAGTGCGCTCCGGACGTTGACCGGACGTTGTATCGGTCTGTCGTGGTGAAGAAGGAGCTGAGCCAAAGGGCGAAGCTCTCAATTTACCGGTCGATCTACGTTCCAACCCTCATCTATGGTCACGAGCTAGGAGTCGTGACCGAAAGAACGAGATCCCGGATACAAGCGGCCGAAATGAGTTTTCTCCGCAGGGTGTCCGGGCTCTCCCTTAGAGATAAGGTGAGAAGCTCGGTCATCCGGGAGGGGCTCAGAGTCGAGCCGCTTCTCCTCCACATCGAGAGGAGCCAGATGAGGTGGCTTGGGCATCTGATTCGGATGCCTCCTGAACGCCTCCCTGGTGAGGTGTTCCGGGCATGTCCCACCGGGAGGAGACCCAGAGGACGACCCAGGACACGCTGGAGAGACCATGTCACCCAGCTGGCCTGGGAACACCTCGGGATCCCCCGGGGAGAGCTGGAAGTAGCTAGGGAGAGGGAAGTCTGGGCTTCCCTGGTAAAGCTGCTGCCCCCGCGACCCGGCCCCGGATAAGCGGTAGAAGATGGATGGATGCGCTCCCCATTCGCCACATTGCCAATTACGAGTTGAAACAGAAAGTGGCAAGGTAAGTATCTCCCACATTCTCTACACTGGCAAGTGGCCAATTTTTCTGTCGAAATTGTCTTGGGGATGCAATACATGCGAACTGCAACAGTGATGTTTCTGCACTTAACACATTACAAAAGTGCTTCCCTGCCTCCCTGTGCCAGATCCCCCACTCGGGTAGGCAGTGATTTCCTTTTCACAAACAGGCACGGGCGGTAACGGGTCGATGATGGGAAGTTGGCTGCTTGAAACGTAGATTTTAAATATAATAATATCAATCATGCAAGTTAAGCAGCGGTTCTCAAACTTTTTCCAGCAAGTACCACCCCCACAAAAAATTGCTTGACAAGTAACACCATTAGGATTCACATAATACAGTAACATAGTGGGTCCAAATGTTCAGCCATAAGCACTGTATTTTGGTTGAATGTCTTTAATACAATTTATTACATAACAAATGCAAAACGCAATTACCTTCAAAGTAACTTTTTAGATGAGCGGTGCACACATCACTGGCAACGATTTACGATGATTTAACTTCCGGATCTGTTATACAAGTTCATTTCACATTTTCAGTGTGACATATTTTCCAAATGGATCTAACAACCTTTTAATTGCTAAATGATTGTGTTGTTTTTTTTGTTTGTTTTTTAATCAAAAAGATTTATTGATGTATTGATTTGGAGTATCTATACACAGCAGGTAGTCCAGATAAATAATAAAGACACTATAATTGTGATATTTAAATATTTATACTGTTTAATCTCTACACCCAAAGTTCCAAAATTTTAAAACAGATACTTGGTCAACAAAATTACAGTTTTGCACCTTCATTCAAAGTGCAAGAGCAAGCATGGCCACTATGTAGTCAAAAATGACTGAACCGCTGGAACACTGACGCACAGGCATGTTGCTATCAACAGCACACACATCTTGCTGCCTATCTATCATGCATGTGGATTGCTGTGTTTTGCTCATTTGCATTTGTTCACCGCAAAGGCTGATATTGCACAGTGTCGTGGATCTGGTTACCCGCACACTCCAAACCTCCGACTGAACTAGGACGTGTAATGAAAGACTATGCATAACACAGACCTAGGTCAGACATTGGGTTTAAAAAAAATAAAAAATAAAAAGGGGGGGTAGCAAAATGGGGAAAAAAAGGTTACATTAAGCAAATTTGGAGAAATCAAATGAAACTTCATCTTCACTTTCAAACTTTGTGTTTCTCATGAACGTTTTAAAGAGACCAAACAGGTGAAAGTCTGAAGTGGCAAGGTCTGGGCTGTATGGGGGATGAGGGAGCAATTCCCAGCCCAGCTCATTGATGGTGGGCATCGTTTGAGCTGCTGTGTGAGGCCTTGCGTTGTCATGATGCCAAACGACTCCTTCTGACCGATGACTCCTGCGTTTGTTCTTTAGGTCTTTTCTTAACCTGCCTCAGCAGTTCACAGTCATTGGCACAAAGTTTGGATGTGACGATCAAGTCAAAAGTGTTGTGAGCAACTGGCTGAGACATCAGTCCAAAGATCTTTACGCTGATGGAATACAGAAGCCTGTGTACAGATGGGAAAAGTGTGTGACAGTGCTAGGAGACTATGTTGAAAAAACAAAACTGGAAAGCACTGCCGGGACATACAACATGCCATAATCCCGTCACATCACCAATTGCGATCCCTAATCTGGTGCGTGGGCGAAGCAAACTGCTCAGATGACATCAGTTTGAAGACTCTCAGATATGAAAAGATGTTCATTATCACGGACAATGAACAATGAAGATACTAAACGCATTAAAAACTTTATATTTTATGCATGTACTGGATATAATTCAAGGTGCTAACAGTTTAAATGATAACTAAAATACAATTCGACTAGTTCTGTAGGTGGCAGTGGTTTGCAATGAAATGGCAAAAAAATATCCACTATTAAGATGATTAATTTGCCTCAGTGTATAATGCTAAAACAAAGCTACATCATCCCATTCCATTAACAGCAATGCGCTGCGCCAAACACAAAAAAGTGGCTGGTGCACATGGACAGCACAACGGTTGCTTGGGGTGGAGGGCAATAGGGGGGTCCTTCAGTCACGGGCCACATTCTGTCGCCAAATGTCGGCTGGATTTCATTAGAGAACCTTGCATTCTAAGTCAACAGGGGTCCAGGCCAGATATCTAATATGATCAGTGAAACATGAAGACCACAACAAGCAAGCATATAAATATCAGCAGGGTAAAGACATCCACACTGGTAGGATTAGTTCAGTCAGCAAGACTGACAAGCAAAGAAACCACCTCTTTAAAGACATCCACATTTAATTATCTTCTATAAAATGCAGCTTAGCATTGTGGTATAAAGTTACCAAGAGCGATATTATCCCAGAAAGGTGTTACATTGACATCCTTACATTGACTGTTTAGGTCACTCTAATGTACCTGATGTATTGTATACAAACACTTGGATCTCTATCAAGTGTGAAATTAGACAACCGAGTAAATGTTTTATAAGTTGCCTATTTCCAAAAATGTGTAAACAAGCTGATTCAAGTAATGCAGCCCCCCTGCCCCCAACCCAGTTTCTTGACCCATGATGAATTTAGCAGCTACACCGGTCAAAGATCAACTGACTGAGCAAAGATCAACTGTTTTGGGGAACGCTAAACATAAACACTATCATATGAAAGCAAGAAGCTAAGGAGAGCTGTACTACAATTTGATGCCCTGATTGGCATTTGCTAACAGCCAGAACATACCAAATTGTTGAGCTAGGTGTTATGTGTGTGTGTGTGTGTGTCTTTAGCGATGTCGCTCGTCCTCACATTTACGGAAGAAGTGTAATTCGGAGATTTAGGAATAACGTATGAAATCAAAAGAACAATTTACTGTCTTAATGGACTTTAAGTTACTTTTCTTCAGAAGTGCGGGGTTCTAAACATCGCCAAATGTTGCACATAGTTCATACAAGTTCTCAATACGGCATGCTTGAGTCCAGATAATGAGCGTCATTCATCACTCGCAGAAGGAAAAGCAAGATTGCAGAGCTCTATTACAGTGTTCAAGGGTCAGCAGACTAGCAAAATGTAAACACTCATCGGCCTATTCTCAGGAATGTGTTTAACTTAATGGCCTACTTCTGAATTGCATGGCATGGGAAATGCCCTGGACATAAATCTAATCCAGAGCAAATTCTAGGGATTAATCCATGTTTTGATATCATTACATACACCAGTACCACTGCTGTCACCATACCTAGGTTCGGGCAATAAATTGCCTTAATTTGGGGTAAAACGAATCTTCAACTAATTTGAGTACCGCAATTTAAAACTGTGCGCAAGGCATTTTTTCTGTCTCGCGTACCCGCTTATTTACATGTACACTCAGGAAGAAGTCAAGCCAACCAGAGCAACAATTGTTCATGCTACGCATCACAGTAACACGCCACCAATGCAGGGAGAAGACATCACTTTCTTGGTAAGCTTTTGTTTTGAAGTTGTTTCCGGCAGCAGGTTGCAGCCTAACGGCTAACTTGCCTCATCTTGCAGACTAAGTATGAGGCGCTGATATTGCCGTTACAAACTGTTGCTCCAGACGTCAACAACACATTATCGTCCCGAAATAACGTTCAATCACCAATTAAGGGCCCTATAAATAAATAAATAAATAAAATGAATACACTGACACTTTATTGTACGTCGCTCGTTGGCAGAGTTTAGTGGCGGCAGCTCCATCGTTTGCAGCTTGCAGCGCTCAAGCGCACAAGCCTACAAAAGCAAATCAAACATTTCAACTTTCATGATTCTTGCTAAACTCTGTAACAATATTTCAAATTCTCATATGTAATAAATAAGAAAGATATTGTAAGCATTTTTATGTTACCAAACACTCATTTCAGTAAATTAAACAACAGCCGTTATTCTTCACTTCTTTATATGGTTTCACAGTCATAACAGCCCTCCAAGGGAAATGGTGAGTGCAATGTGGCTTGCGACAAAAAAAATGTGTTTAACAACCCTGTTCTAAAATTTATTTGTGGCTTGGACTGCATACAAAGTACTGCAAGCTACTTTATTATAGTCAGATGGATGGATGGATGGATGGATGATGGATGGTGGTGTATTTGGCTGATATTTAAATGAATGTATTTGTTTATGTATTTACTTTCTAAACTTTTAGAAGTCATCAATGGACAAAATAATAACCAGATCAAGATTATTGCAAAATGAAAGAGCAATTCCTTGTTTTTACCTTACATAGTGTAACTTCTGGTTCTTATGGTGGCATAAAAAAAGACGAGTTGGAAAATGACAATCACACAAGATTTCACATGTCGTTTCTTCAAGCTGCAACGTTTTAAGACCGGTTGTACAGGACCGATTTGTGCAAACAACCAAAAAAAGGAGCCCAAAAATTTGCTAACATCACAGGCTGAGTTGACTAACAAAAGGGCAGAGAGAATGCTTATCAAGCGGCACCGCTGCATGATGATGTCACTTCAAGGCGACTCTAGAGCTGTGTGTTTTTAGAATGCCGACTTGACAATACAACACTCCATTATATCATCATTTTGACGTGTGAGGTTTGGGTTAACTCTGTTGCTACACTGATTTGGCTTCCAAGATGGTAATGCAAACAACAATCGCCTTTGATGACACCATCCGTGTGTCCCTGGGAGGCACAACCAATCAACCCATGCTGACCCCCAACTGTTACATTCATGTCACTGACTTTGGTGCAAAAAACAACAACAAAAAGTGATTGAGGCATCCCTAATTATAACATTCTTTCAAAAGATGGACAGTATGTGCTACTGTCTGTCCATCCGTCCTTCCAACCAACAAAACCTTTAAATTACAATGTGACCTCTACAGCCCCACAACTTAATGCAAATATGAAAAGAAAAGGGACAACTAAATGTAATATATGTACTAATCAATTCTGAATCAATTAACAGAGACATGGGATGAACTTGTTCAGTACTGTATGTCAAGCTCTTCCATTATAATCAGCAGACTGACTTAACGAGATGTCTGTTAATGTATGCAAGGTATGCATCTAATATGGGCCATCTTTCTCTTGACTACAGCTTGATCAACTGTTCAGTCATTCAACAAAGGAAATGTGCACGTTTGTGAATGCAACCTATGAGGTGAATGGGTACTTCTGAAGGCTTGGTTTCGGAACCAAATACCCTAAGATATACAGTAAATACAACTACAGTTCAGTACATCCAATTATCAGCTACAAATGACAGCCAAAGAAAGTGGACAAAATAATAACACTTGTTATTATTGTGTGAATGTCCAGCCCCAAGATTATGTCCACATTCGGAATGTGACCAAATCCAAGAAATGTCTTTAAGATTGATTTACACAAAAACATAAATTTAGCAACTTCTCTTAAGTGTAGATGTAGTTTAGAGTGGTGCACAACTACCAACTACAATCAGACAATTACAAAATGCATGTATAGCATATTAGCGAACCAGCAATGACTCATGCGTCAAGTCATTGATCAAATCATAGTTAGGCAATTAACACATTCACAAATGGAGCGTGTGTCTGTCACTCGAACGTGAATAACACCGTAGCAGCCACCCAATGTGTTACATGAGCTAAAGCAGCCCGTGCTGTGCCTGTCCGGTCTCAAAACCACCGAAAACCAACTGTATGTTCGCTCCAATCATCACTGCACCTCTGTGACTTTCATTTATATGATGTCAACTTGTATCTCGGGCCAGTGTCCTTGTGTTGTTTGTCCGGTTTAGGGAAATAAACAGAGCGTGACGTTAGCAAACGTGTGTCAAGAGGTGCAGTTCGCGGTTCCGAAGGAATCATGAAGAATGTCGTGAACGTGCATCCAGTGTCAGGGTTTCTAGTGAGGAACAGCCACGCTTACCTGCAACACTTGTGTATTTATAATCCAATCGTTCGTAGCTACAAAGAGGCCATGTTAGGTAGTTAGTCCAGATTCACTATCAGAACGCCAAAGTGAGTGGATAAGGTCGGAGGAGGCCAGGAGACGCAGCCACAGTCGCAGAGGAGCAGGCGCAACTTGAAACAGAGAAATCGGGCCAAACCATCAGGGTGGCAAACAGGGGTGACGGATTAAGGATATAAATAACAACACGTCAACAAATATTGAGCGATACTCGACTATTGTGATGAAAGTTTGACGTTGCACTTTCATCAAAATAAAAGGAACGCTCACATCCTTCCCTTGTCATTTGAAAGGCGAAAGGCAGAATCTAAAACCCCTTCTTCCACCGGAGCAAACCAATCCGTGAAAACACCGTCTAATCCCATTGGTCCATTGCAACATGACGCAAACACTGCTCAGCGCCAGGGTGACATTAAAGTAATACTGTCTGTCGTCCGAGGTAACAGGCGATTAAAGAAACGGTTGCTAAATTATTACATTATGATGATGATTATTATTATTATTATTATTATTATTGGTAGCGTTGTAATTATAATAATAATGCGATTGCCGGTGACAGTGCATCTGAATCGTGAAGAGTTGATCAAAACATTATCTCCTATATCTTGTGTATCTTTCTTAAGTGTACGTTCCCCTTCCATGGAATCTTGGGCAGAAGTCCAAAACCCGTATGATGGTTTGCCAACAATGCACAGTCGGTTGTGGTTGTCGAGTTGCTGAAGTGTAAAAGACACTTAGATTACAACCTGGGAAAATTGCATGTTTCAAACAATCACTTTTAAATAGCATTACAGCAATGCATGGTTTGGAAAACAGTAGCACGAGTCAGCTTCCCACAGCCTGAAATATGCATCACTGATTCACTTTGTCCCACTGTAATATCAGTCATCCCAAGACCTGCACTCATGTTAGTGGAAATACTGCACACATCAGTAGCCCAGAAATCCAACCAGTAAACTCATATGACATTTAAAGCTATAAAGATGATCTTTATAAGTGTGCTGACTGTTTCAGAGGAAAGGTCAATGGCATGTAGTTTCATGCGAAGCAGCCTCACTCAGGGGCGTCACACCATGGCGGATGTGGGTGGGGTTGGACTGGCAATTCAATATTGTTATGATTAATCCCAATACTAGTAACACTGTCATGTAACAGCTGTGATGTGATGTTGTCACTGCAGCAAGATGCACTCTTGTAACATGTGTTGAGTGGGTTTTGGGTTTTTAACCTCTTTTACCTGCAAGAAACAATGTTTTGCATTTTCAAGAACTGCCCAATCCTTTTCTTTTAGTCTATAGCTTTAATTTACTGTATTATAGCATAAAAGTATGTTTTGTTTGTTAACTTGACCATGTTCACACGTCAAGTGGGCCAGGCCTGTGATACTTTCTGTTATGATTCAATGTCAAGGTAAAATTCTCAGGGTTTTTTTTCTAATACAAAAAGAAATCTTATACCTGTCTCTATGTATTCATTACATCATGATATTGAATCGCGCCAATGACATGATAATTGAATGAAACGTGAGACAAGGTAAGGTCCGCACCTCTATTTCCCTGGGCCATCCTCTGTAATTCCCGCTAGTTTCACAGTGTTGCGTGTGTGTGTTGATGAGAGTTACAAAATGTAGCAAGCAAAACAAAAGACAGGGGCGGGGGGGTTCTAGGTTCGGTCATGTGACATTCACAACTTGAGCCCTGAGGCACTGTGATGTCATTTTGACTCAACACTAAGTGCAAAATGTCCGCCCCTTAGAATGGATAAAATTGGCTGTCTTTTTCTGCTTAATTCATTTTCCACAAATGCAATATTCATCAGAATGCAGTGTTAAGATGAGTGGGAGCTTGAAGAACATTTTACTGTCAGGATTATTATTATTATTATTATTATTGTTACTTTATATACGTTTCACTTTTTCAATTTAAATGTTTCCATGGTTTCCTAATTCGTTAAGATGCTCTTGCATGTCAAGATGAAACATTGCAGAACCTCAAGGACATTTTCTCTTCATCTTGATGCTCTATTTAGGTCTGCTAATTAAACAAATCCCAGGGGGCATTTGGATGTGTAAAAAGAGACCTTAAAATTGAAGGGAATTAATGCTGCAGTAAGGAATGTGTGTTTCAGTTCCAGGGTTCCCTCTTCATTTGGAAGTCATGATTTATTTTTCCCTGCCTTTCGCCCAGAGTCATCTGATAGACTCTAGCTTTCCACAACCCTGAACAGGATTTGTGTCATAGAAAATTGATTGATGGATAATAATAAGATTTATTGAATACAAATTGCCAGTAAAAACTCTGTTTAGGTATTTGGTGATTTATGCCTGACTTCTCACCTAACTGCCTACAAACTACGCTATACCCTCATATGGTGATTTGAATCATTTTACACTCTCTCTCCTTGTCTCTGTCTCTGTCTCTCTCTCTCTCCCTCACAAACACACACACACACACACATGCACGCAAACTGTTATTTGGCCAATAACTGCCACCGACCGTCGTCCGTCGTTCATGAAAGTTACTTCCGAAGTAAAGATTGACAAAGATGGTGTAATTTGTTGCACCCAGTCAGACTGATTTGAATCGGTCAAATTTTGCACCTTTTCATTAGTAAATATGATGGTGATTCTGTAAAAGTATTAATGCAATCATTCTTATTCAATATTATGAGCTCTGTTAAACACTTTGTAATGGCCTTTAATTTTTCTATCTATGGTTGCAAGGCCTGGTTCAAGCCACTATGAACACAGAAGTTTCAGTCAACCCAAGCGTAAAAAGCCAACACGCACTCACAAACACATCCATTGTCAACTGATGTCAGTCCGCCCTTCCCGCCATCCATCCAGCCATCCATCCAGCCATGCATCCATCTTCTCTTTGTTATCCCAATGCATGTCATGGTCGCAGCAGTTTAACCAGGGAGCCTCCCAGCGGGAGTGCCCTCCAGCACCCGCTCCAAAGAGAGTGGGTACCCCAAACTGCTGTATGATGCACAAACAAGACTCGCTCCCCCACCCAAAGGTGGAAGGAGGCTAACTGCTCGTCAACTAGGGTGAACTCCAGTGAACAGAAACTGGCCACACCTGTTTTGTGCCTCTCACCTGAGGCTACTTAAAAGTCATCTGATGGCGACTGGTACTAGAACCCAACCATGGGTTGAGATGAGGTCAACTATATCTTGTGGGAACCACTTGTAAGGGGGACCAATGCTACCACTTCATGCTGCCCACAATCGGGCTCCATGGGTGCAGTGACCTGCATTCGGGCTGAATATTTCAGACCACGACAGAGCTCCAGACTGTTCCTAAATAGTGGCATTTTGCCCCTAAAATTTAAGACAGCATAAGCATATTTTTCATCTACTTGCGCCTTAGAAATTTGCTAATTTTGAACAATTTGTCTCAAATATATTTTATTGCTGACAAAGTCCTGCGCCACACGTCAGCCTATTTATCAATAATACAGTAAAAATCCGTGGAACTGTGAACTTTTACACCAGTGTGCGTCCCTAAAATTTCAATTTAAAAACTATTCTACTTCTAGTAAAAAAGTTAGTCTGGAGCTACTAAAGCATTGTGACAAAGACAATGTAGAAAAACCATTAAAGGTACATGTTTTAGCAAAGGAAGGATAAATAGCTTAAACGTCAAGATTGTAATGGCTTTTGAGGACTTATAATAGACTACAAGAGCCACATTATGAAACCACCCCCTAACTGCACTAAACACAACCAGCTTTCCACCATGCCAGTCATTGTTTGTCATCAGCCTTTCACTGATAATTTGTGGAAGGTGAATGAAGCATGCAGACAAAAGCTTGTCGAGGCAAGGTGAGGCTGGCTGAACACACAACAAAGGACTCAACGTGATGTCATTCCGGAAATCTGCACTGGCATCTGTCAGGTCACGTTACCAAATACTCATAACATTGGCCTCTGTCTATATCGACAGATGAGAGTGGTGAATAACATTTAGTACTTACTGTTCTGCCGACTAGCCCTAAAAATATTCAAATATTCCTGATTGGATTTGAGCCTCCTCCTATTTTCCTCCCTTTCCCCTTTCCTTTTGATGTCTTCCTCCCTCTTCTCACCACCACAAGATGCTGCCTGGACCGGTGCTCGTTGTCATGGTGACCAAACTGGGGGGGGGGGGGGAGTTGATAAACACGTGACTGGATATCCCTGTATGCTGATTGGTCACATGCAAAGAGTGCATTGAGGCAAGAAGAGGACGGGGGTGATGATGTCACACACCCACCAGTTCACAAAAAGGAGGGATCCTCCTTGGTCTGCATGAAAGAACACAGACACAATAGGTGTTTTTGTTGTTGTTGTTTTTTTGTTTGTTTTTTCAGGGCGGGGTTGCTTTTGAAAACTCAAATAGAGCTACTGGATGGTCAGGGATAATTCCATTTGACTGACTGACTTCGTGGCGTGCTGGCTGCTCTGAGTCACTTCTAATAGCCCATCTCACATGTCATGTTTGCTAAAATACAATCTACTCATAGCTCTCAGCTCATGAATCTCTCCACACCCAAAGGGAGAAACAACCTGACTGCTACAAAACCTATACGTGAGCATCCTTGTTATGGCGATCTATAATCTGGCCAACCACAATTTAGTCATCATCCACAGGGGCGGCAGGGAACTATTTATAGTGCTGTACAAACTATGCATTTTTCACTGCTTTTCCTCTTCGGTACAGTAAAAATTAATATATAATATAATAGAATATACAGTACACTATTGATTTGTTCAAGTAACAATGTTTACATTCTTTTTTTGATTGTTGAGTTATGTGTTCTTCTTTTATTAAATTACAGGATATGGCACCAAATCTCAGTCTTGAACAACAATGTTGTAGATGTATACATTTACCAATATGTTGGAATTGAATTGTTTGTATTGAAGCACAGTTTGCAGTGGTGTATAACAAATTAATTTAGTGTAAATTCCTGGTGTGTTTGCAGGATTTAGCAAAAACAATGTCATGAATTTCCATAAAACTTTGTTACAGGATTTCGATACCGGCCGAGGATCGCGCAATCTTTTCGTTTGTGGCAATGTTGCTCATCAGAGATGAATTTAAACATATTTATTATTGTGCTTTTTTTTCAGAGTGGTCTACAACTGCACTGAATCCTACTGTGTGGTAGAGAATGCAGATGAATGCATGGAATGCAGAAGCAAGAATGGCAGCAATAACAGCAGCGCTCTGAGAGTGAGTGAACAAAAATGGTCTCCCCACACTGCTATAAATGTCTTCTGAATAGACAAGTGTGGCATTTTCCAGTCACATTCCCAGTAAATAAATGTGTAATCATGGCCTTAAGTTATTTTAGTTTCGGATAGTCGAGTTGTGTTTATGTGTGTACAATACGTCTTGTTCCGTGTTGTTAATGGATGGTCCCTGATATTGTATTACAGTACATTCAAATTATAAACCTTTAAGTCACAGGTGTCAAAGTCAAAGCCCGGGGGCCAGATCTGACCTGCCACATCATTTTATGTGGCCAACCACCATGATGGTCGCTAAAGTCTGAACCAAAATTTCAAATTGTCATATGTAATCCATAATAACGTGGAGATATCGCAGGCATCTTCCCGTTTCCAAAGCCCTTATTACATCACCGTAAACAAAGTCATGATTATTGACCTCTGATTTCAAAACTAGGTATCCGTAATTACAATGTGTCCCGCGACAAAAATGACTTTAACACCCCTGCTTTAAGTTAATGAAATTCAGTACATTGGATTAATTCCCAAATGGGTTTGTTTGAAAAAATAGCTTTTAAGAAAACACTTCATCATTTTTGATCAACTGAATCAGCTGTTTCAAGGTTCTACTAATAACTATTTTACAATCATAGCTCAAGCCAGTGCTATAAATTATGCAATCATATGATTCTATTGCTGTGACTGAGTACTGTACTTACATCAATAAAACATACACCTCTCAAAGGCTATGTTGTCATAAAAACCTAAGCTTCGGTTAATTAAGTTATGTTGGCATGAATAATAAAACATCTAAATACTTGTTTGCTGGACTACCCAGCAGTTTTAGAGATACAAAGGTTACACCTATTTATTTTTTATAGTCTTTAATGTCCTTTCATCAAACGAGCAGGATAATTTGGGCTGGAAATCCTCAGCATGTCTTTTTTTTTTCCAACTGGAAAAAAGATGTTGGTCCAAAGATGAGACAGATGGATTTCTCATTATTAATTGACATGCAAATTTCAGTGCCATTCTCCTTAATTTGAATATGGAAATCATCTTTGCTCTGGTTGGTTGCATGCTCTATCTTGGTTATCTATGGTAAATTACCATCATGGTAGATGAGGTGGGGGAAGATGAATTTGTGAATTGTAAGTGCATTGGAAAAGTTACCCCTGGGATAACTGATTTTAGTGCAGGCACAAGTCTTGATTCATTCATTCATTCATTCATTCATTCATTTTCCAAACCGCTTCATCCTCACTAGGATCGCGGGGGGTGCTGGAGCCTATCCCAGCAGTCTTCGGGCAGTAGGCGGGGGACACCCTGAATTGGTTGCCAGCCAATCACAGGGCACACAGAGACGAACAACCATCCACGCTCACACTCATACCTAGGGACAATTTAGAGAGCCCAACGAGCCTACCATGCATGTTTTTGGAATGTGGGAGGAAACCGGAGCACCCGGAGAAAACCCACGCAACCCCGGGGAGAACATGCAAACTCCACACAGGGAGGCCGGAGCTGGGATCGAACCCTGTACCTCTGCACTGTGAAGCCGACGTGCTAACCACTGGACTACCGGGCCGCCAGTCTTGATTCAACTCTTTAGGAATTTGGTTGATCGTCACTCACGGTCGTGAACGAACAGGGGGGAAGGTGGCCCAACTCTCTGCTTCACAGTGCAGATCATTGATCTCACAGGCCAATTTTACATTATACACCCATGGAGGTCTGCCAGCAGTTCTTTTCAATGTAATTTGTCTGTGTAAAACCTCCAGCCAGACTCGAGCAAATCCAATTCTATGTAAAGGACCATCAGTGCGACCCTCACACACTCCATTTAGAGCAGGGGTGCCCCCAACTTTTTGGTTCAAAGATCGACTTTTCGATCAACCAACCTCCCGCGATGGATCCATTACCGCGCACGCACATACACACGCACGCCGCGATGAGCAACAGCCTGACACAGAGGCATGCGACGCACTTTTGCAGCCTGTTAACTATCAGCTCACACGTACCGTTTTAAAGTGCTTCTCTCCGCCCTCTAGATTCCTATTCTTTGCCCGTGCCCTTGGTGAATTGTACACGAAACAAACTCTGAATGAGAATAATGATAACGATAAAAGATATAGCACAGCGGCTCTGATCACAAGCTGCAATTGCAGACTGCTGAGCGCTAACAGCTTCCGGTGACGCAGGTCACGTGCCACCGTAGGTCAAATATTTACTTGATTGATTTTATTTTTTAAATATTTTTTATGAAAATGAGACTGATAGGATGATTAGGATGCAGTATACATTAACACAAATAATATATTACTAATATGCACAAATACACACAAATGTTTGGGGGGTTTTCTCCTCCTCACCACTCGCGATCGACTTAGGACCAGTCCACGATGTGCCGGCCGATCGCGAACAACGTAACGGGCACACCTGATTTAGAGGGAATGAGAGGAGCCACTTTGATTTCCAGTGAGTCAAGTTGGCGGTATTCATGGAGACAATGGCGCAAACCACTCCTTTTTTTTCTTCGTCTTCTTTTTTTTTTTTTAATGAATAGGCGCGGTCAGATTTGCACTAGTCAAGAAAACAGTGGTTTGCATCACTACATCATGATTAAGTCATGCTCGCGTGTAGAAGCTGTGGTTAAGATCAGTTTCTTTACGATGCACTTTTGTACAATAAACATCTCGCACAAGTTAATAAGGAGTGTGAATTTGGTCAAGGACTCAAGGGGGCAGAGGGAGTAGTGGAGTGAGGCTACATTCAAATGTCGCTAGCAGTTAGACAAATGCAAACTCCCCATTTCAGTCACTGTTTATGTGAACCACTACCATGAACCTACCCTAATCCACAAATTAATTCAGTCAAGTCTAAGTGATGAAAACAGGTCAAATTACACTGCATTAACAAGGTTGACTCCGCGTTTCTGCACACACCACACTTAGTGATGCCCTCACACACTGAAGGTCACATCGAGAAGACAGGCTTTTTACTTCCATCAGGCGCCACAAGCTTTAGCATATGATGGATGAGTACAGTGGTGTTCTTAAGTGATCTCATCATGTTCGTGGTTGGCCATCATGAGCTTTTATGGGCCAGTGGAGAGACAAAGTGCACTGCAGGACAGTAGCACCATCAGCTCTGGCATCAGTTTGCATGACTGCACCAAAAACATTGACTCGCCATACTAATACAGTCAAACCTCGGTTTTCAAACGTCTCGATTCTCGTCCAATTCGGTTTTCGACCAAAAATGTCGAGGTTTTTATGCCTCGGATGTTCTCGAACAAACTGAGCGCACTTGAATGCACCATTTGACTCCTCTCGCCCTCCTTACACGAGGAAGTGACGCTTCCTCAGGTAGACGAGGAAGTGATGCTTCCTCGTGTTGCTTTCCATTGTGAGCAGACGTGTTCAGTAAACATTTTTATTTTAAAACGAGCGTGGTTTCGGTTTTCGAACAATTTAGTTTTTCGAACAGCCTTCTGGAACGGATTATGGACGAAAACCGAGGTTTGACTGTACATCATTCTAATCCAAAAGCCATATAAAAAATCTGCCAGGACAAAGCTAACAATGCTTAGTTTTGACTGACTCATGCACAATAACCCCAACTCCGGTCGTGGAAGGGAACATTGTGTGACTGTTCAAATGAATACTGTCGGCCTTATTTTCCTAGACAGACAGACGTGCCCTCGACATAAAAAGTGGCACATTTTCATTTTGTGCAAGTCTAGTTTACCGTGTTTGGGAATTTGCCAGACCTCATTGCGCCTCAGTGGGCCGAGGGCATTTTTCTGTTATACATCCCTGCCACACCTGAAAATGTGATGACAGAAAATTTTAGACAAGCTGAAACCAGGTCAAAGTTGTGATGTGGGTGATGTAACCCGATGTTGGTGATTTTAATCCAAGAGCAGGTGGGCAAATTCTGTGCTCTGCTGATATACCTGATTGATGTCAACATATCAAATAAATAAATAAAAAGACACCCACATGCATCGAACCCCTTGCATCATTGTAGAAATTATTTTTTTTCATGAATTATTATTATTACCTTTTTACATTGGCCTTCCCTGTGCCCTAATTGTCTTACCCTGCTGTCTGTAATTAAGTGTTGTGTTGTTATCATTTTAGCTTAAATCACTGTGCTGTATGTGTATTTTATTTTTTTTACTTATCTATTCTATTTTTAACCTGTTTTAGCTTATGCACTATGTACAGCACTTTGGTCAGTGCAAGCTGTGGTTAAATGTGCTTTAAAAATAAACTTTACTTACTTACTTACTTACTTACTTACTTACTTACTTATTACTATGAATATCTTTAACCCTTCCTTCCGCGACAGCGATTACTACAGCGGAAAGCTTATCATGTTATCAGGTTACAGGGTGCATGAAAGGTTTAATATGTTTTTAAAAGCACCCCATACGGTGTCACAAGTATGTGTGTCTGTGTGTGTGGATTGTGGGGTTGGAGGTGGGGCAGGGGCAGAGAAAGGTCCACCCAATTTGCACCGGAATAGAATGCACTTTGTGCTAGACTTGCGCTGGGCACGAAAATAAGGCCCTGGACCTCTGTGTTTATAAAACGTATCAATTTCTTTTACATATCGGTATACAAATGTGTGAGCTCACAGCTGTCAAACTCCGGTCCTTGGGGGATGCAAACCTGCATGTTTAAGATGTTTTCCTCTTCCAACACACCTGATTCAAATGATCAGTGTTGTTATTAGGCTTCCCAAAGCTCGAGGGCGATCTGATCATTTGAATCAGGGGTCTTGGAGGGGGGAAACATCTAAAACATGCAGGATAGTGGCCCTAGAGGACCAGAGTTGAACACCTGTGCAGTTCTGAAACCTCATGTTGTGGCCACTAAATGCTTATAAATATGTAAGCATATTACAGACATTGCAGAAAAAAAATCCCACCATAGCCATAGCAACATATATCCTGGTAAAAAGGCACAATAAACAGAGTAATCAGCACACCAGCAGGACGGATTGTGAAGACTTTATAAAAAGGAGTACGAAATGCCTCCCTCCAATCAAGTCATCTTAAAAAAGCTCTTCCCGGAAAAACTAAGTAATACTTTATAAAACACAAATCCAGCCAGTGCTGTCAGGTAAGTAAGTGTTTAATTTTCCTCCAGAATGACAAGCACTAACCCTATGCAAACCGCAACCAAATCAGGGACAGTGGAGTGTTCCAGAAATGCTTTCGAACAGTCCAGAGCATTGGTGGTGTAGGGAATATGAAATTAGTAGACAGAAGTCACTTTGTGTCTACCAAAAGAGGCCATGATAGGGAGAGCAGACATAAGAGCAAAGTGTATTAAAATGGAAAAGATAAACAGCTGTCCAGTTTTATTAGATTTGCTTGGCTTGTCATTGGCGTTCGTTTGAGTGTAGTGTCGACATGTGATATATGGAAATCATTTCTGAAGTGTGGGTTTGGTAACTGTGTTAAAAATCTCACATTCCCAGGACCATAAGAGTTACACACTAGTCAGGGTAACATCACATTTGATGAAGACATTGTTCTCAATAGGGATGCACCGGAAATTCATCCAGCAAAAATGTGGAGCCGAAAATAGCCCAAAAGTGCATTTTTATTTTCATTCTGAAAGACCCATCAAAGCAAGATGGCCCAAACATTTATCTTCTTATTGCTAGAGGCAGGCCTCCATCTTCAGCCTGGCTACTTACATGTATTTGCATGTGTTTAGAAGACCTCAGGCCCAGACTGCGTGGACTGAAACAGTAACTGTGGTCAGGGTGCGGCCACACTGAAGTTCCATTTTCTGCATCCTTTAATTATTTCAGTTATTAAGTTATTGAACAGGAACGAGTACAGGCCGCAGGATGTGCACCGCTGCAACAGGAACGGGTAGAGGCATCAGGTCATGTGCCGCCGGAATAGGAAGGAGTGAAGGAAAGAGAACCCTTCTGGTGTGTCACAGTCTCCATTGGGCTTCTGTCAATGGCACTTATTGGTCGGTGCAAGTCCGGAGACTGGCTCCTGTGGTTCCACCGGAATTGGCCCACCTCTCTGCTCTTCCCCAAAGCAAGTTGATAACACAGGCCAACTGAGCGCAATTGTCCAAATAGGTTGCTGTTCGAAGACAAAGGAACAGTTCAGCAGGAATCAGCCCATCTCCCTGGAATAATGTTGGGGTGACGGAATGTTTGGTCCTCAGTAAAAAGGCAAACCAGTAGCCAGTGAGACTATCACATTGATTGGAAGTGAAGAGATGGGTTGGAGCAAGTGGTGACGTCTGCGGGAAAGCGCATGGTTATTGGCCGAATGACCATTGTGTTAACCGTGGTGGAAAGGTTCTGAATAGATTCCATAACCTCCTCTAAGAGTTTCTCATGTCTGATGAGCAGTGCTCCCTGACTGTGGAATGCTTGGGAAATTGTGTCTGAGTCTGCTGGGTCCATGCGGTGAGAACATATTGTCACATGAGGAGCAGAATGGGGACCTTGATGTAGACAGGGCACAGAAGTGGAAGAATAAAAGTCTTTATATACAAAAATACAAAGTAACAACAGAGTGGGGCTGGGTGCATGCAAGAAAGCTTGACAATCTAACCAAATGTCACTGATCCCATTTAGTTTAACTACTGAAAAACATCAGGCTATGCCCAATCTTGTATGAGGAATAAAGGTGACAACATAATGTCCATAGTAACTGCATAGCAACTAATAACATTCAGTCATAACCAGTCACAACACTGGCCAATAAGAAAAGAAAAAAAGCCTTGGTTCATAATCTCTTATTTAACCTCTCGTATAGGTATTACATGCCTAAAAAGAACATGGCCCAAGTAATAACATTTAATGCAAGGACCCTTTGGGCTAAATGCATAATCCCTGTGTCATTCGTGGCCGGGAGCAGGCCAGTCGCGCTATCATTGCAGGGTGCTGCCTTGGAGATTGGGGTAAAATTTCACTTGGAAGAGAAAGACGGGAGTGGGGGGTTGAAAGATCCAGCCAAGGCACGCGGTGTGTCGTGGTTGGCCATGAAATGAGTTGAGGTGAGCATTTGTAAAAAGGGGCCAAAATTGGCGAGACGTCTTCCTGGCTGCCAAGAACTTCCTCTCTGATGGCTGTGTAAGTGTGCGCATTACTTGGAAAGAAAAAGAGAGCTCACACTTAGTAGCTTACGTGTGTATCCGATCTGCCGCTGAATGATTCGGAAAATCGGTCACTCAATGAGCCACACAGATCTTGTAATTTGAGTGACGGTGGAAGTGACGCTGTTTCTCATGTTTCACTGTGTTCACGTTTTACCGATACACTTGGGGCAAAAACTGAGGCAAATCTTCAAGTCACATGCCATTCTATCAAGCATAGCTATCCGCTCTTGGTGGCGCTGACAAAACACACAACTATAATGTGCAGCTGTTTAAATATTGTGACGTGATCTCTGGCTGGCACAAAGAGCTCTTGTAATGAACGGGAGGGCCACAAAGACAGTGAAAGCTCATCTTGTAGACACACATGTTGGTCTTGCTGCATTTGTGTTTATGCTATGTTACATAATACTGTGGGAGGGTTTTTTATGTTTGAATTGGATAAAGGAAAAGGTATTACCAAACATACAAAAGGTCTTGTAAAATCACATACCTTCCCATTGTTAGCTAGGTGAAACAAACACAAATGTTTGAACTGATTTCCGGATTACATCAAAATCATATGAAAGGAAAATACTGTACACACATTCTTTATATTATGAGAGAACAAAGGTGGCCCGGTGTCCGAGTGGTTATCACGTCAACCTCACGGTGCAGAGGTACCGGGTTTGATCCCAGCTCCCTTGTGAGGATAAAGCGGATTGGAAAATGGATGGATGGATGAGAGAACAAATCTGAATTTATCCAGCTTTGGCCTGCTTTTTATGTTGTTGAAAATGTGTTGATGTCCTTTATCACACTCATCACAATCAGTGAGTATGATTAATTATGAAAAAGAAACAGACATGGCTTCTTGTACTTCAGTTCACAAACTCTGATGGAAATATGATGCGCCACACAATGCACTCCGGGAACTGAGTGGCAAGAGTTTTGTCCAAATTGTACCATAAAATTACAAATTTCAGACGGCTTCAGTGTTTCATAAGTTTCTCAGTTAATAGATATTCAATGTATTTAATACATTAAAATGACAATTTTGATTTTACGGACCTTTTTTTTTTTACACGTATTATTATTTTTTCTATGTAGGCTGTATCAGAGCATTATAGAATGGGTTTCACATAACATGGAGACTGTGTTTGGAACCATACCTAGACCACATTTTGCATGAAGTCTTGCATGACCAAGTGCAATTGGGCTGCAGAATAGATTGTTTGCTAGTCACACATCTTACCTCATGAGCTACCACCAAGGAGGGTAATAAACTTGAGTTTGATTCTAATGACACTCGCTGATCTTGTATGCGGGCAGCGTGGGATCGGTTCCCACTCAGTGACAATGTGAATGGTTGTTTGTCTCTATATGTGCCCTGCGACTGACGAACAACCAGTTCAGGGTGTAGTCTGCCTTCTGCATGACGTCAGCTGGGACAGGCTCCAGCAGCTCCCACAACACTATTCAAGATAAACTGTGTTGAAAATGAATGAATGGATGATCCATTCATTCATTCATTTTCTGAACCGCTTTACCCTCACCAGGGTCGCGAGGAATGCTGGAGCCCATCCCAACTGTCTTCGGGCAGTAGGCGGGGGACACCCCGAACTGGTTGCCAGCCAATCGCAGGGCACACACAGACGAACAACCATCCACGCTCACACTCACACCCAGGGACAATTTGGAGCGTTCAATCAACCTGCCATGGATGTTTTTGGAATGTGGGAGGAAACCGGAGGACCCGGAGAAAACCCACACAAGCACGGGGAGAACATGCAAACTCCACACAGGAAGGCCGATGCTGGATTACCTCTGCACTGTGAAGTCGACGTGCTAACCACTCGACTAACGGATCGCCTGGATGATACATCTTTGCTGAAAACCTTGCTTTTGAATTACAGAATGCGTCATCTTGAATGGAAGCAACAGAACACATTGTTATGAAACCATTTAAATTATCACGCAGTGTTGAATAAGAAACAGACCAACCAAGAATGCAGCAATTCTCTGACAGTAGTAGACGAGAAAATCACGTCAGGGTGAAGCTATTTTAGTTATTCCAGTTTGGTAGAATGATCTCAGTGAAGTAAAGAGGCCTTTTATGGTGTGTGTCATGTCTGCTTTGCTTCTTTTCCTGATGAGCTCCTGAAGCATGGAGGTTATGAAGCAATTATTGGATGTACAGCACCTAAGGTTTAACAGATTGGCTGCTGGGTTTCTTTTTTCTGCATAATAGTTAGCAGGCTGGTTCATGGGAAATGCCATTTGGATTGTGTTCTCTCCCTTTCCGACGTGGAGTGCTCTGGTTTCCTCCCACCCTCCAAAGAAATATTTTTTGCTTTAGTAATGTCCTCAAATACATGAACTGCTCTTCTTTACTGCCGCACATCGGCCTCTTGTATGTGGATAAAAATTGGATATGCATGCGTGCAGGAGCGAGTGCTTGCAAGAGAGACTATACAGGCAATCGTCCTTGAATCCGCAAAGTTGATTTTAGTAAGTTTAGTAAAAAGCTTGTGTGTGTGTGTGTGTGTGTGTGTGTGTGTGCACGTGTACATTATGAACACGACAGCATTATGAAAAGGTAGATTCGGTCACTCAGTGCTCGCCATTATGCCTTCTGAGGTTTACTCTTTGACACATTCTTCATAAAAAAATAATGTAGCTTGCCATCACTGATATGAACAAAACACAGATTGATTAAAACCGGCAGTTATTGTCATATGATAAAATGGGATAAATACAAAAGTAAATCACACAAAGTATCTGAATCTTTTTTTTTCTCCAAAAACGCAATCGGTATTACATTGAATCAAAATGTTCACTTGCTCACACCCACGACACAGAAGAAGATGAGGGATGCATTAAAACTGTAATTAAGTTTCCCACAGGAAATGATTCAAGCACAAAAACAACATCGCTTATTGCTTCATACAAATAATCTAACCAGCGATGCTCCTCAGTAAGAGCAACAACAACACCAGCAAGAACAAACGCTCCACCCATGTGAGCATATTCCTAAATTATCCATCCATTTAATATTCTCTGTCGCGCGTGTCTGGTGGCTGGAGTCAATCCCACTGTGGACTGATCTCCCATCAATCGCCGCATGAATATAAACAGCATATTCATTGGGACTTGATTTCATGCCAGCTGCAAGAAAGTCTATGTGATGCAACTGCAATTTGATTGAATTACACTAACAATGTCCCAAACCTCCACAATGAAGCAATAGCCATCCATCTTCATTAGCATTTGTCCTAATTAGAGTGGTGGGTGTGCTGGAGCTTTGTCAGTGACCTCATACATTTGTTATTCTTCATCTTGATGAAAAGTCAATCAAAGTTATTCTTTGTAAAGGAAGCAAATTGTGTGACAGTGTAGCCCGACAGGTGATTAAAGAAAGAACATCGATGAACAAAAAAACACAAATGGCATGGAATCCTCATTCTGTTCTATTCCATTTCGTTCCCTCTATCAGTGAGAAGTGGCGATCATCAGTCAGATGAAACCGACTGTAATGGGTCTATCACCGCCCTTTAGGTCCCTTATTGCGGTTTGTGTGACATTGATTGAGTCTTGCCAATTTCTTGAAAATAAGCATAGAGTCAAACCTCGGTTTTCGTCCATAATCCGTTCCAGAAGGCTGTTCGAAAACCGAATTGTTCGAAAACCGAAACCACGCTCTTTTTAAGATAAAAATGTTTACTGAACACGTCTGCTCACGTGCGCTCAGTTTGTGCGAGAACCGAAATTTGTTCTGACATTCGAGGCATAAAAAAACAGAAATTTTTGGTCGAAAACAGAATTGGACGAGAACCGAGATGTTCGAAAACCGAGGTTTGACTGTACTTGTTTTGCCTCCAGTAGAAGTTACAGTGCACGTGTCTGGATGTCAACCAGAGGAATGACACCACAATCGGTGTCAGCATGTATTTATCATCCGCCGTGGGTGTGGAGCAAGCTGAGTAAGTAAGGATATAAGTGGGGTGTGATTAAACGGATGACGGTGGACTGTGGATGTCAGCTTATTTTCATCCGAAATGTGGCTCCACAAGGTCTGCTGCAGGCTGCTATGACTGATGCAATGTAACTTGGAAATGTACAGTACAGTCGGACACAGGGATCAGAAGATTGCAGAGGAAGAAAGAAAAAACAAACCGGACCACATACCGGATGTCCAGCCAAGACTTGAAAACATAACCGAGAAAAGGAGATTCCCACAATCAAAGAGGCCCATAGCTCATTTCAGTTCAGTTGGAAATTATTCCACTTTTCTCCTGCTGTGAACTGCCAATGTTCAGCTTTGCCCATCCCTCAGGCGAGGAGTGCTCTTACGACGATGCTGGACAATTTGTACACTGCTGCGAGCTGAACCACAATAATAAACATTGTTACATAAATATCTTTCTGACAGTGCCACTCAAAATGCAACATTGGTCATTATTTAATATTCCATTTGTAGAAGATGGTAATCAACCGTGGGTCCAAAGTTTGAAAATCTGCCGACAATTGGAACATAAAGACATCCGAACAAAATCAATCATGTTTCTTTAACAGAGAGATGAAACCAAGAAGAAAGAAGCCAAATAAAATAGATGTGCCTTTAAATAAACTACGCTACTGTATATGTTTGTTTTTGTGGCTGATGTTTATAATGTTGTCGAACTGTACAGAGAGGTTCCCGATCTTGACGCAGTTTTGTCTAATATTTGTCTTGGGAGATCACTTTTGAGAACCACAGAAAAGAGATAGTGAGCAACGACGTGGGCCTGTGATCTTTCGCAAATTCTTCTGAAAGTCTCCATATTCTGTTTCAATTCATGCACGGTGTCTGTCTATCGACTTCAACAAAGAACCAAATCAGCTCATTACCACCTGATAAACGGGATCATGTTGTACTCAGAAAAGACCATCAGACAAAACAGCTTCCTGTGGAGTTAATCCGCTGAACAAGTCATCATCATAGTTAAACAGGATTATTTGCCCAGCCAAAGGGTTTGCATCTGAAAAAAAAAACTTGGTGTCAAATCTTGGCTATTTCAATTTCGACCTAAGAGTTATCCATGCCCCCCCCTCTCTCTCTCATATATGTACACACACAGATATATATATATATATATATATCTGTGTGTGTATATATATACAGTATATATATATAGTATATGTATGTATATATGTGTGTATATATATCTGTGTGTATATATATATATTGTATATGTATGTATGTATATATGTGTATATATATATCTGTGTATATATACATATATATGTATATATATATATACCTCTGTGTGTGTATATATATATATATATATACATGTGTGTGTGTGTTTGTGTGTATATATATATATTGTATATGTATGTATATATATGTGTATATATGTGTGTGGTATATATAGATATATACACACATATATATATACATATACAATATATATATATATATACACACACACACACATAGATAGATAGATAGATAGATAGATAGATAGATAGATAGATAGATATTATATACACAGAGGTTTTATATATATTCATACACACACACACACACACACACACACACACACACACACACACACACACACACATGATCCCTGTGTTGTCGCTGAAAGATGTGCGCGTGTTGACTGGCTCACTGAGGGGACAGCAAGAAGAAGGCTGCCAGCAGCTGACAATCAGTCGGGAGCCATTGAGTGAAGTCAGAGCAGGGGGCAGCTGCCCAGCAACCGGGCCCTCTGTTGTGAATGACAGCCATTCACCCCCCTCCCCTTGTCTCACTCTAACATCACATGAGCTTAGCCTCCTACTCAGCAGAGCCGAGTACAATCTCACACTGTGCCCCTTGACACAGAGTGTGGGGCGGAGAGGAGGGATGGAGATAACTTGCACCGTGACCTTGAGGGTGGCAAGTGGACACAAAAGGGTAGCGTGACGGTTGTTTGACATGATGCATGACAATGTGTTTTTCGGTTTTGAATGTTGAAGTGAAGCAGGATTCAGTGGGGAACACCCTTGCAGATTTTTAAGCATCTCAACCAATTTGGGGGGAAATCAGCATGCGTTCCTACTGTTTTAATCGGGGTGCACACGATGACTAACACAGAAGACAACACACATCGTGACATCTCTGCACACACATAACCAAAACAGATTTCAAACCAGCATGTGCATGGTGCCAGCAGGCATCCAGACTGCCCGAAAAATACAAAGAAGAAAGGGCAGTACAGTTTCAGGGAATCAGCCCTACCACAACTAGCAAGAAACAAACAAACAAAAAATCCCAAAAAAGGTTCATATGTCTTATACAGTAGATGCCACAAGATGGCTACTTTCCTATTAGACAGGGCTATGTGTTGTCTATATGAAGCTTCTCCCTTTACTTCAAAATAGTTCCTTCGCACCAAAATGGCTCCAAAGCAATCCTTTTATTTCAGACAAAGTTCTGGCATGAGCACAAACACAGCAAATGTTCTATTTTTCAGCGCATATGAGGATAGTTCCCCCCCGCCATCAAGATCTTCAAGAGCAGGAGTGTCCAATATGTCAATCGCCATCAAGATCTTCTAGAGCAGGAGTGTCCAATATGTCAATCGTGATTGCCGGTTGCCCGTCAAATTGATCTCGAGGGCGTGGTGCATAGAAAACATCTGCCTAGCATAACGGGTGAAGGCAAGTACAAGATGAGTGTCAGGATTTGCTTTCCCAGAAGAGCATCTTCTCCTGTTCTAAAACAGGAACCCGTGACACCATCCAGTGGCAGCCGGCCAGCAGTTGGATACTGCTGAGTGTGGCCGAAGATGCTGCAGTGGCTCCTTTGACTCATCAGCATAAAAACTAAACTCACGTTTAGCTTCCACTGTAGCATTGTGTATTGCTGTGAGTTGTCAACAATAGTAATAGAACATCATACAATACAAGAATGCCTGTCATTGGAACTATAATATCAAAAGTCCAACATGCACATTCATCAAAGTGGAAGCCGTTTGGATTTCTTGTCAGGACAAATAAAGAACACCAGGAATGGCATATTTGGGATTGTCATGTCAAAAAAAAACAAACCCAAACCAAACAAACATTCCTGTTGCAGCTTTAAAATCATTTCCTATCGCATTCATAAACTCCATTGATAAGGAACTGACACACACACGATGAATCTCTACTTACAATGCTGGATTGTAGCTTGTCTGTTGACAAAAGCAAGAGCTGCTGAACTCTGCGCAGGACTTCACACCATGTACATTTCTTCCTCCCTCCCCAAGCTTCCTGCTCCAAGGTCAGTGGCTGGAAGTGCTTATTGGACTCCTCCTTCCCACAGTAGACAACCACTAATGTCCTGGTCCTCCACCCTCTCTCCACCTCTCATTGGCCGGCCACCCAGGCTGTAATGACCATCATGATCCAGATTAACCCTCAAGTGTGTTTTTGTTGTGCTCCAGTGAGAAAGAACTGGAGACCACAGACGGGATTAACCAAGGGGTCAGGGGTTGCTTGGTTTCAACCCGAGAAAAAAAAAAAGCACATCAATGTAATAATTTAGACAGTTTAGAGTTGTAAACTAAAATGAGGATCCAATTCTTTGTTGTGCTCATATTTTTTCCATAAAACACAAGAGAAAATCAATTGATGTGGTCTTCACCTCCACTGTAATCCTTTGAGACTGGGCCCAGTCTGATACAGAGTCAAGAGGAGACAGGTTGGGGTTAAATAGCTTAGAAAAGGAGAGAGGGTAGACAGAGAGTTGCAGACGCAAATAAAGTATTTGACATAATATGTACATTAAGATAATTGAAATTAATTTCCATGATTTTGAAGTGTACGTCATGAAATCGGGGAAAAAATCTTTTTCGGAGGCTCGACATGATGTTCACAGCATGGCCAGTTGCAGAGTGGAGTTGGCTGGGATTTGCAGTGTTTAGTTGCATCACTCAGTGGATTTATAGATCTTCTAATGCGATTACAGGGGAGAAGCGTCTGATGGGATGAAATACAATTTAAAACGTGCAGAGAACATACACTTCAACATGAGGGCACGGAAATGCAGTTTATCAAATCAAATTTTTTAATTTCACATGTCAACATGTAGTGACCATACAGTTGTAAGTGACCACAATTTATCAACTGAAATATCCTTGATTTATGTTACATCATCAGAAGAAAAATGGAGCAGTCACTTGTTCGGATCGGGTTCCCCACCGTGGCCATTTGTGGTAATTACAGTAACTGGCTGTCATATGACGTCATGCTTTCTTTGTTATTGTAGTGTATTTCAGCGGACTAACATTATGACATTTTTGTTTATGGTTGAAAAAAGCGGGATCGACCATTTTTGTGGTGATGAGCATTTAAAAACACAATGCAGGGGTGTTCGTGTGTGTATTTTTGGAGAGTCGTGCATTGGTACGATAATACCATCTACCACAAGGAGACAGCGAAGAACGGTTGCAGTAGGACCGCAACCGAAGTACACACGCAAAAGAATATACAGTTGAAATAAATACATGATGTATTAATAAATACAATAAAATGAAAGACAGCAGATAGAGACAGAGCACGAGGTACTGAAAATAGAGGTCAACTTTAAACTGCCTCAGTCTACACACACATATGGATATTTGGGCGGATATTCCCATCCAAAGTCAGCAAAGGCCCAATTACAAGTGTCTCTAAAGTTGATTTCACGCGATTATCGTCTGGTAGGTTGAGAATGTTTTTTTCCCATAGGGTTAGGGGTCATAGTTTTTTTCTATTTTGATCCAGGCCAAAAATATCCTCATAATTGTCCAAATCAAATTACTGTATGATCTATGTACCCTTTCAAAATGTGTTATTAGCCTGCCTAAAATTCAGGAATTGCTTTTTAAACCCTAATCAATGTTTCAGAGAAAAGGACAAAAAAAATCTTTGTTTTCTAAGTTATTTATTTGTTTTTGCAAGAGTAAGTCTGGTACATGTGTCAATGCACCCTCCAACCTTTTTATGTTCCTTATAGATGAGTACAGCACACACTATAAAAACAGGATGAAAACATACGGCACTTTTTACTGTTTTGCTTTATTTAAATAGAACAAAATTTCAGGTCTGACATATTCTTGATGTGTAAGGGAAATAAACCCGTATTCCAACCTGTTTATGGTGCACACAAAACAAGGCAAGGCCAATTAAAAAAAAACAATCCTTAAAAGCACATAAGCATGGCATGACTTATGAATACAGTACCCTGTGTTTGAAAGCCATTAAAAAAATCAAATACTGCTGAAATAAAGATGGTGATTTAATAAACGCATTGCAGGTCTGTGTATCCATCAGCCGTGATCAACCTCTATTTTCTTGTTTCTTCATTCTTTTTTTTTTTTTAATAAATCCACCAGACCTGAGCGTTACCAAGTAGTCTAGTCTTCATTCAGTGCAGTAAAACACAAGCCAAGCACTGAGCACATGTATGACGTGTTGCCAAGTAAATATCTTTTCTTCCGTTTGATCTACATTTGAAAATGGATGATTTCAAGGCATTTCAAAGCTTCACATCTCTAATCACAATTACTAAAACATATAAAACTTGAAGGACTTGAATGCAAATAGTCCAAAAAGGTCCAGGAGTAACAGCTCTGACTAAATCTGTGTCAGGCAAGCAAAGTAGGTAGCATCATGGGTTGATGGTGTGTCGAGCATTATAGACTCTTTTGAAACTGGACTGAATCACTGGCTGTGAACTACGACCTCACTATGGAGCCAGATCAACATCTACAAAGTGTGAAGGCAAAGCATGGCTCAGATGAGATGAAGGTTAACCAGTTCTTTAAAAAGATGTATGCATGAAAATCATCACACTGAATACCTAAATCTCATGTGGATCTGAATGCCGAATCTCATACTGTTCGTCATGTAATAACACTGTCCCATAGTGACATACTGGAGGTGATTTCATTCTCAAAACACCCCCTGGCTAATTTCAAATCTCCAAAAGAGCATCCAGAAACATGAATTAGCCACCTCAATATTGATGTGTAGCAGGACAATCTCTCTGCTTTGCTTCTCGGTGGGCTTCCACAGGAAGCATTGTCACATTAGCAGGTGGGGTCAGAGCTCCCTCAGCTATGGTAACTCTGTTTCTGCGACAGGCGCAAAAGTTCCTCACGGATTGCTTTGATCAAGGAGGCGGATGACTGAGTGGGAGGGCTCTCATCCAGTGAGAGTGGAGCTGACAGGTAGCCCGTCCCAGCTTCCAAGTGGGTGGGAGGAGCTGACGGCTCCCTGACGACACTTCTGGGAATCTGCGAGATAGACGAACGAGGAAGAAGTCAGGAAAAGACAGGAAGTGTTGGATATTAAGTTGGAGCGGCCCTTGGACGACTTCTCATGCATTGAATAAACTGTTAAGTTGTCTAAAACATATTTGTGGTTCACCAGTCACAAATTCACTCACAGAGAGTTTTTGCCAATGCATTGTTTCAATGGCATATAACCCTGATTCAAATAACCAAAATGATCAAAACATCACCTCCACCATCATGTGATGTACAGCGAATGTAATATTGCTACGTTTATTATGGAAGTGCACTGCACCATACTAACTGTCTGTCATACTTTGGTCACCCTATTTGGCTGCACTAAACGTCTGTCAGTATGAAAAGGGAGATTTAACAGTACTATACACTAGTGCAATGGCAAACATTATTGTAAAAAAAAAAAAAAACACAATTTCAGGGAAATTCTCAGTCTACAATAACAAAGTGCAGGAGCCACTGAAGACAAGTGCACAGCGTTTCTGTTTCAACGATGAAGATATCCCAGTGAAAACCACCTAACCCACTTGCAATGAGTTGAGAAAAGGAATTGTGAAAGGAATAATAAGGAATATACAAACATACATACATATACAAACATACACATATACATATATATATATATATATATATATACAAGAGAATTATGTAGCTATTTACACTCACTGCACTGTTATCTGGTAGTGCTCTGCAATAAATGTCCTCGTGGTAGTTGTTCCAGCTGATGCCTCCATTGTGTCCTGGATAGCCTCTGACCCCGGCGGGATAACCATTCATACGGCTGGATAGGCCAACCTGTGTAAGTTGATGAAGCTGAGCGCCTGCACACACATCAAAACAGACACATCAAGGCTTTATGTGACATCCATCTTGTGTGACAAATTTCATTTTATTCCAACTTTTATTGCGTGTCTGTCTCTGGCTGCCTGAGATTCACTCCTTCCAGTAAATGCCTGACACCATTCATGTAAGCCTCACTCCCAACGCCTTTAATAATTGAAGAGAGACTCAGCCTTTCGGGTTGACTTGTTCACCACCCCAAGTCAGCAAAGGCTGCAATAGTAATTGTGCTGTTGCCAGACTGGTTGGTTGTGTTAAGTGTTTGTATAACGTGCCTCTCATGTCAACTATCATAATATCATCGCCAAAAGGCATATTTGTACCGTAAGTACGTTTGTAAGCGTTTGCACTATGCAGTTAAGAAGATAAGCTAATAGCTAGCCCAGTGTGTCCTAATATTAGTACTGTAGGCGTTCTTTGCATTTTATGGTCGACTTGATGACTAAAATGGATGTAAATATGAAACAGGGGAGTGTTGGAAGGATTTCCAACTGTACCTGCAGTGCCCCCTACTGGCCGCGGCCGAGCCGATGTAGGCAGTTCATCTGCGTAGAGACCCCTGCTGGAGTAAAAGTTGTTGAGCTGGAGTTGCTCCCCAGGCCCTGGTGGATCTCCTGGGGGAAGGTAAGTCAGACCACGATCCTGCCTGGAGAATACAAGACTTTCACTGAATCAAGCCTCTAAACATCAAGTTGCGCAATAGAACAAAGACTTTGCTGCAGTAAGAGTCCGACTTTTGTCTAATGAAAAACATGACCATTTGTTAATTTATTTATCTCAAGTAGATGTGGCCCAGTGCTCTACTTTCTCGGTGTGTATGTGTTGTATTCATTTGCTAGAGTGCCTTAGTGTTTTGGGGGCTTGCCAGGAGACGAAGGCCGAGACCTGTTCCATTAAACCAATAAAATAAAAATGATCCTCTAAATTATTCATAGTCTGGCGGACTGGATGATGCATGACATGAGGCAAAGTGGGTATTTTTCAGCACTGATCAATAACACGGGACTTTGTTGAGGACAAAAGAGAATGAAAATCTACAGGATTTCCATTGAATGCTTTACTAACCTTGGCATTAAGCCTTGAACCAGAGGAGGAGACACACTCAGGTCGCCCAATCTCTGAGGGGTGCACAGAGAATGGAAGCAGCGATGAAAGACAACAACAGGAAACAATGAGCTTAATGAAGCAATTTTCTTCGATTTGTTCTTACAAAGCTCATTTTAAAAACACTGCTGCTGCCTATTAGCATAAATAAGATGCACTCGCTTTTCGTAATGACTGGCTTCAACACCTTATACTCTTATAAGATGCCGTTTAGTATCCAACTTTGAGTAAAGGACATTGAAGTGTCAAATTGAAATAAATTAAAAGGTGTGTCTGAACAACTTTATCCCCCCCTCCTATCCCAGTCTCATTACATTGTCTATGGCTGCATAATGCAAGGAAATTTATATTCAAGTACATCTCAATAAATATGAATATTGTGGAAAGTTCAATTAAAAAAAGTGATAGTCAAATGGAGATTATGGACACTACAAAGAGTGAATCATTTGATTTAATTTAAAATCGATGATACAGTATAACAAACAAATATCCCATATTTACCATCTCAAGAAACTTCATAAGAAATTATTGGTATTTTTATGTTGTTGAATGAATCTTAGTAACATCTGAGTTTCACTTTTTGATTTGAACTGTTGATCCATACAACAGGCATCTATTTGGGCCGCCTCCGACAAAAGGAGCTCAAGATCAAGCATATGCAGTGAACATTAAGGAAACGCCTTAGCAGTATAGAGAACTGACAGCGCTGTATTGAGGGCCACCAGATGGTCTTCTGTACTTAACAGATTAGTTGGAAACGATTACACTTTGAAGCTATTGTACATCCAGACTTCAAGTGGAGAAAAAAATGAAAGGGAATCTACAGCGAACACTGATTTCAAGACAGATCAATTATTAAAATTGGCATGTGGTGTTTTTGTCGACCTCCAACAATGAGCTACTTACACCAGTGTAGGGACCAAAACCTGGAAAGGATGGGCCCCAAGGTCGGAGGCCACGGCCCACGGGACTGGAGTCAGACGTATTGGCATTGACCCCTGGCAGAGTCACCCCAGCGGAACTGCCCTGGGAAGTGGGTGACACAAGGGCAAAGGCGTCATCCAGCAGCGAATGCATTTGCTGCCGCGCCTCTTCGATGGAGGGCTGTGGAGGCATATAGGTGGGCGGGGGAGGGGCATGTCCAGGAGGTGAGGAAGGGGGACCTAGGAAGACCTCATCTGTGGTGGGCGACGGGCTTCTGTGGGTCAACCCTGGGGCTTGGTCAGGATCCGACTGAAATGTACCACAAAAAAATGTATAAGCCACCAAAGTAGTTCCATTCAGTCTGGACGGACTTAAAGCTCAACGAAAAGTTGTGATCTTCCACGCACAGACGTCTTCATGCCCAAGCCACCCACATTAAACTTACCACATAAGCCACATTGTTGACCCCAGGACACTTCCTACAAACAGCGTCAGTGTCTTCGGTGATGAGGTGATCTTTGTCTGCATCTGTCATGCCTCCATTTGACTGCCCCTTCATCCTCTGTTTGGGAGAGCGCCTCCCTCGAGCACTGGATACAAAATGAAATGTTCTCATCATATATCAAAAAAAAGTTTCCACAATTAAAATAAATGAAACCTACACCAACTTTTTGGGGGGTTCCTTGAAGATTGAGGGAACCTGCACATTTTGATCTAAAATCTTATCCATTTGCAGCTGTGCTTTATGGTAAATGTGATCCTGGTCTTTGGCGTCCACAAGGTCGATGTCATTCATTGCAGGAAAGTCATAGTGGCCCTTCCTCTTGGCACGCAGGCGGATCTTGTTTCGATGATGCTCAATCTCCGATTTCTGCCTCATTGCTACTTGGATCTGATGAGAAGACACATCATGTAGAAAGGACATGTGAACTTTGGATCGATCAAGCTGCAAATGTGAAAATGAGGATCGAGAAAGGCGAACCTCCTTGTTGGTATCGGGCAATTTGCCAGTACCAGGGTGGCTTTTCAGGGGTGGGACCGCCATGGGCTGCATGGCAATTAGCTGCACTTTGTTGGGGAGTCTTCGGCTTACATCTGTGGCCCGTGACATCCGATCAACATGTTCAAATATGGAAGCGGATGACATCTGTTCATTGAGACCACTTGTAGGAGGCGGACCTAGGGATGGAAATAACAGTTTAAAAGTTCATGAGTCTAAATGACCACATTGAGTCAAACTAGATGGTCTTGTAGAAAGGATGATTAGGGTCACCCCTCCAAAAAGGTAACGTTTTTTGTAGACTGTAAAATTTAACTTAGGTCGCTGACAGTTGGGCTGACAGTGATGCATGGTAGGAACAAGCAAAGCACACAACTATCACAGAACATAATTGGAGATTCACAAGACGCAGATGGAAAGAAGACAAAGTCTTACCAAGTCTATTTTTACCTGCACCGCAATAGAAAGGAAAGACAGTTATATTGGACAAGATCAGTCCTCGGTAAAGTTCAAAGACCACAAATCAATTGCGAGTAAGGGCATTCAGATGTGATTCTAAATCGAGAACAGTTATGGTCAACTGGTGGGTCACACAAATTTGATACTCTGTCGTGAAGTGAGGATCCCCGCACACGACAGCGAACAACTTAACATGAAATAACAAGCATGTAACAGGCACGTGTCGGAAATCTTACAACTTGGGCGGGGAAAGGTACATTTTAGGGCTGTTCACAAATCAGTGGAGATTCAAATGTGGATCTTTGTCAAGCTCAGCAATGCAACATCAAAAATATTCCCTTTTGGATTAATATAAACTATCACTGAACACAACTTGAATGACATGTCCCGCTTCCAAACAAAATCAATCTTTGTTCCTGAAAATGTCAACAAACTCCTGAAAATACAAGGAGTATTTAGCACTCCTGGTTACGTGCCAAGTACGTTTGAATCAATGACATTGTTTGACAAGTACAACATGATGCTTTATATTGCATAGCCTGTCACAATGTCACCACTACACTGAAAAGCAATTTTGATGGGGGCATTGCTGCTGTCATGTTTGAACTTACACATGACGAGTAAAACATCCATAGTGTACTGCAGAGTATAAATACAACGTAGCATTAAACAGAACGCCAGTAAATGTGTGATTCATGTGAATAAGTTTATCACAACAGTTTCACCCACCACTGAAGTAGAACAATGTCAGTATGTGGCTTTCTCACTGTATCAACGGTCAACTTTACATCCTCCTCAAGTGGAGATCTTTTTTTTCTTAGAAACGTATTTTGCATGCGATAAACTCCTGCACAGAGTCCAGGGTGTCCATTAACCTTTCAACCATGTGCCTGACCTGTGCTGAATTTAAAGCAAATGAGGGGAGACGCTTTGATTGGCCGGGAATCAAGTCGTCTGTGTTCAGTCCCATAATGACGCAAGCGCCCATTTCTAACTGCGCCCATGCATGTACGAAAATAGCAAAAGAATGAAAACATCACCCATGTGGGCAGTTATACTATATAGATTTGGGCTGGGCATGAAAATCGGGCCCCACGTGTCAAGGTCATTCATAGTTCCCATGAATGATAGCAGCTTTCCTAACTTACATTCATTTCGGAATCTGAAAGATATTTTATTTTGAAAAATTACCGGATTCTCTGTTATATCAGTCTACAGTATGTCACTCGACGCAGGTGAATGCGCGCTTCTCGGTCACGTGATTGTTTTAATGCGGTAACCGGACGTCTGAAAAGTTTTTTTTCGTGAAGGGGAAAAGGCCCAGCCAGGAGACAGAATAGGAACCTACGACTTTCAAGAAATAGACTGCTGCATTTCATCAACAGTATCAGGAGTCCTATTTCAAATACGGCTTTATCTCAATGGGAGATTCACACGCACTAAGCCTACTCTGCACAATAAACGGCGATGGTGAGTGGTATTTTTCATGTACTTTTTATTTGCGACGTATCTTACTTTGAAGGCACGTTTAAGCGTTACCATAGTGATCAGAGAATGTTGTGGCCAGATAGGACGTTCCTCGTGTTATTCGGTTTCGAAAATGCCACAATGTTCATGCGGGTCATATCATATTACAGTCAAACCTCGGTTTTCGTCCATAATCCGTTCCAGAAGGCTGTTCGAAAACCGAAACCAACCTCTTTTTAAAATAAAAATGTTTACTGAAAACAAGGAAGCGTCACTTCCTCGTCTACCCGAGGAAGCGTCACTTCCTCGTGTAAGGAAGGCGAGAGGAGTCAAATGATGCATTCAAGTGCGCTCAGTTTGTTCGAGAACCAAAATTTGTTCCGTCATCCGAGGCATAAATAACTCGAAATTTTTGGTCGAAAACCGAGGTTTGACTGTATATTGTTGTGTCTATCCGGTCTTAAAGGCCGGTCCTGAAAATATTGTCTGACATTGAAACCGGTCCGTGGGACAAAAAAGGTTGGGGACCGCTGGGTTATAGGGTGTATGAAAGGGTTAAAGCGACTGATGAAAACTTCTTGTTTATACTTCAAAAATACTGCCTCCACATTGTGGTTCGTGTTATCTCATATACGACATACTCTATTCACAAACACCATGCTGATCGTTACAGGAAAAGTTTTATCAGTAAAAAAAAAAAAACAGAGGTCGGTCGAGTGTGGGTGAGATTAGGCACGCTGCAGTGTGCTACATGTAGTCAGTATGCTTGAATGCTTCTGGCTCCAGTGCGTCTCAGAGTGGCGCTGCAACCTTCAATCTGTCGACATGCAGTCAAAATCATTTCCGCTTTTTGTTTCCCTTCTTTTTCTTTTTGGGACTAATTTTGGATACAAAATAATGATCCTTCATGTGTCCCGTTTCTCCCTGTAATACTGTACTGCACACTCTGCTCTGAAATGTAATAAGATGTTGTCTGAAAAGTAGTGCCCTTTCCTGACAATTTTGCTTGACAAAAGGTTTTGTTTTTCCAACAACAGAACATGTGATAACCATGCTACATACGCTAATCCCACACAATTTTACTCAAAATTTAGGGGTGCACATGTTGAGTTTTTTTTTGTCATATATTGCTAGAAAGTTTAACATTTTTGTTCACTTTTTTTGTTGGTACTTTTCCAACTAAATTCTCGTGAGACACACAGAATATCATCTCACTAGTCACATAGGCCGGTCAGTTCTTTCTCTTCCCCTCCCCCTCTTTTGCTGTGTGTAGAAAAGTGGCTTGAGTGTTGCCAGGGCCACTTGCCATTTAAAACATTGATGGGGATCTTACTCGTCTGCTTGCTGTCACTGGGTGTGGCCTGGGCTCTCTGGTTCTCCTCAGTTGACTCGCGCCCACTGGAGCGGTCACTCACCATGGAATCGCCGTCTGACGGAGAGATCCTAAGCACAAAATACACACTTGAATGAATAATTAAGGCCTGAGGATGGGCTTGCGTGCTGGAATAGCGTGCATAATAAAAACTAGCCGTTTAGTTTAGAGGTCAAAGCTGGGAAGTTTCTAAGATAATGTGTTTGGTTCAAAATGTGTTAGAATAATGAAATTCTGAATGTATTCTTCTTGGCGAGATTGAATCCCCACTGGTGGATGGGGCCATATTTGGACAAACTGAGGACTAGGGAAACAATAAATACATAAATAAATAATTAAAAGCCCTCACAGTCTTGTATATCAATTATTGATCAGCGAATCAGTCAAAGCTTTGTTTGTGTGGCTGACTGAGAAAATTGAGTTGAATAATTTTATTGACTTTAGATTTTAAAGTTAAAAAAACAGCAATAAAATAAGCACAGAACAGTCAGAATCAGTGGTGACATTATTATTAATACTGTTAAGCCTATTTCTGTTTACAGAATGCAAATGGATTAACATGACCACTTAATAACATTCTCTTACTATGCTTAATAAGGAAAGCTGATTTTCTAGTAAGTAGGCCTTCCTCGCTTTTTTGTCCTTTAAACACAATTGCTATCACTAAACATCAAACTTGCACACTAAGATGGTAGTTTCAAAATTGATATCAATGTGAATTTATTTCTTTGGCTGGATACAACCTATAACGGAAGAATATTAATTTTATTTTTAGCTGTGTGTGTTTTCAATTTACTGCATGTTTGGACTGTGGTTGAGAGGAAAGACATTTTATCTGTGCTGTATGATTTACATTGACAATAAAGCTGACTTTGACTTGACTAATGAAGAGAAGTTTGGATCTGGTTATATCATGTTTTTTTTCTTTCTTTGGATTCATAAAACCTTGAACAGAAAAACTGCAGAGATAAAAACCCTCCTCCTTTGCACTGCCAGGAGCACTGACCTCTCTCGTCTTCGAAAGCTGCGGGATGCTCTGGTGGAGGAGGCGGAGTTTTTGGATATGGGGGTGGGGACATCCCCGTTCTGGGAAGAACTGGGGCCTTCCTTATCTGAGATGGGCAGAGGCCCCGCTGGGATGGATTCTTGGACCACCATGACATCATCTCTATTCTGCTGGCCGAGATGCAGCTTAGCAAAGTCAAAGCCTTTCACACTGGGGGCCTGTAACTGAAACAAGAGACATTTACTTGAAAAACGAGAGTGCTTTCAAAATGTGAATGCTTAACTTAGCAGCAGGGTTACAACTTGGTTCTGGCTTGGCATGGATGCCTCGGAAAAATAAGACTCAATTGTATGATCACATCTTCAAATCAAGTTATGTTGGAGAAGAGGTTTGTATGACAGTGATGAGGCATGTTTGAAAGTGAGGTCAATGAAAATCGATATGCTTTCAATCGTTGCCTGAGAAATATACAAACGCACCTACTGCTTGTAAGATGCGTGATGTTTATTTGCTATGGTGAGGACATCTGTGCAGTGTGTCTGTCATACAAACAATGGCAGCCTTCAAAAGAGTGACCCCCAAATGCACACAATTGGGAATATTGACCCATTTTTTTGTAACCCACACCCAAACTGAATGATAGGACTGAGGAGGCTAATTGGTAATCTGCCCTACATAAATGACTCATTTTTGCCACAACGAACACACACTCTAAACATAAACTCTAAATCTACTACTTGAACACAGAGGTATTTTACGCCCCTACAACAACTACTGGAGACATGACACACAGTTTACAGAGGGCAAAGCATGAGCCTAACGTCCAGCGAAGCTGCAAACACAACAATCTGTTTGGCTACTACAGCCTGTACCTCCTTCTTGACCCGCCTCCCCTTTGGGAACACTATGATTCGCTCTTCTTTCTTCATCCCCACTGTTCTCTTTTGTGTTGCTTTGATTTTTTGTCCATGCTTTTCTTCTGCTTTGAATGGCTTCGTTTCAGACTGCTTAATTTCTTCTTCTTCCTCCTCCGCCTCCTGATCCCCTTCTCCGTTGCTTTCTTCCTCCTCCTCACTGTTTGTACAGTCTTCGCTTTTTAGACTGATTGTCCCCTGAGCAGAAGCAACAGTTGAAAGGTGGATTCTGTAGCTACGCAATCTTTTCATAATAAAGAAACATGACTTGTCTTAACATACTCTGCAACTCCTAAATGATACCTTTCTGTTTTTAACATTGATTTCCTCCTCCTCATTCTCTTCCTCTTCATATTCCTCTTCTTCCTCCTCATAACACCACTCTCCTTCTTCTTCTTTGCTAAACTCTTTACCCATGTCATGTTGAGGGAGTGCCCGGTGAACGGGGCTCTGTGAGGTAGCAGACTGTGAGCAGAGGGGTGAGTGGTATTATGTGACAGATTATGAAGTTAAATTAGTTTCTTTTGTACATGTAACCAAATTATAGCAAGATGAGCTTCAAAGCAGAGCATTTACTGGTAGAAGAGGGAAAAGAAACTGGACAAAGACACATCAAACACTGCCTAGTAAGACAGGAAGGCCAAAAATACATTTAAGTACCCTTTAATGATGTCGAGAGATGGGACTTGCCTGAGGAATGAGCGTCTGAGAAACAATATTGCTGTCTGGTGCTGTTTTAGGACCCATGCAAAATGCTATGCTATGTATTTCTTGGAAGAAAAATAGCTTTGTTGGACAGTAATTATTGATACAACCTCTCCTGTTCTGGCTTGCAGGAAGATGGAAGCTATCCAAACTTATGTAAAGCCACAAGTGGAGTCCATTCAAGTCAATAACGTGTACATATAGGGACAGACAACCAGTGAACATTTGCATTCACAGCATCACTGAGTGAATGTGCTGCTGCTGCACATGCTGCCTGCATGGAAGTCAGGCCAGTGAACCATTCAACAGTGACACTATGGCATACTGTTCAAATACAAACCCAATTCCATCGAAGAAAGACATGACGTCCACAATTTCCAAAAACAATTTGAAACGTGGACTCATCAGACCACAGAACACTTTGCATCAGCTCAGGTCCAGGGAAGCCTGGTCCCACATAGCCTGTTCACCTGTTGGATGTTCCAAACAGGTGTTTGATGATCATTCCTCCATTTTCTCAGTCTTTTGTGTCACCTGTACCAGCATTTTTGGAACACGTTACAGCCATAAGATTCAAAGTTAATGATCATTTGCTAAAAACAATAAAAAAAAAGTTGACCAGATTTTCAGTTTATCTTGTCTTTGGTTGATCATGATTTGCAACTCATTGTATTCTGTTTTTCTTTATGTTTAACACACCGTGCCAACTTTTTGGGAATTGAGTTTGTACTACAGATAACATGGAAAATAAAAAAAACATGGAGAAACAAAAGGTACTGTACAGTACTAAATGGGTCCATTCCAACATTACATAACCAATCCAGCTCATGTTCTTTCCTAAAATCCTTGCTGAATGTATGCTTCCCTGACAGCTATCTTCTTTTTCATTGACTGTAATAAACGATACCGTAAGAGGACAATCTGAAATAGGTTGAAATAAGTAAATAAAATAAATAAATGATTCCAGATAAGCTCTGCAGTATCTACCTTCTGTCTCTGCTGGATAGACGTCATGGCATCCGGCTGGAACTCCAACTTGTCTGACCGGCACAATTTCCAGTAGAGGATGGCAATAATGACAATGGCCACCAGTAGAGGAATCACCACTCCGATGATGATCCAGATTTTGGAGTTCTCAGTGTCAGAAGGTGACGATGGCACCTTCTCTACAGCTGAAGTGTAAAAGACAGGAGTTGCACACATACTGTAAGCATTCGATTCTATTGCTCTTAAGTTATGACACGGACACAATGGAGATGCCGTTTTTCGTCAAAGAGTTGGTTCTTGTCTCTTAGCTGTGATTTTAACAAAACATACCTTCATTACTTAAAATTACCTTTTGCTTTATCCCTTGGGGAAGTTAATTAAGTAAAAACAGTCAGCACGAGGAGGGAGTTCCCTTGAGGGACTGTCATTAGCCTATTGTCCCTTCTTCAGAGTCAGAATGTTGGTTCATTGCACAGAAGGGAAAGTAATTAACTAACATGAAACATCACATGGTTAGAACTTTCGGCCCTTATTCTGTATAAAAGCAATGACAAAATAAGATATTTAATTACAATGTGCTTTTTGTTCAATGAAAGACAACCCCGCAATGGTCACTAATATCACTGATTAAAGTAATCAATATCAGAAAGAAAATCACTGAAAATAATCACTTTTTGTGGTTCGCAATAATTAAAAAAAACAAATTGAAATGGCTTAGACAAAAGAACTTTGTTTCACAACCTTTTGATGACGGCAATCAAACATTTTCTGGAGACTTGAGACTTATGCACTTGTTGACCCAAATTTGTGTTCAATAGGATTTAGGTCAGGGCTCAGAAAGCCACCTCACAATAATCCTGTTTTGCTCAGAGCCATTCCTGGATATTTTTAGCTGTGAGTTTTAGGTCTTTATCTTGTTGGAAGACCCCCCTGGCCCCCCAATTTTTTTTTCACTCCGGCATCGAGTGTTCATCGCACATGCACAGATTCAGAAACCCTGTGTCATATGAAGCAAAGCAGCCGCAGAACATAACAGAGCCTCCTCCATATTTCACAGGAGGTACCGTGTTCTTTTTCAGTCTCCCAGAAGCTTTGAGGCTTTTGAATATGCATTTGGCAGATACTGTACTACTATCGTCCGTTTTAAGTTCTTTAAATTACCATGGCTAGAGATTTTCTTTCTTGAATGGAAAGGTCACAATAATTCAATCCATTTGTGTTTGTTGCTTCAAAACAATGATAAATAAGACATTGTTTGAATAAAACTTGGCTTCAAAGAAAACAGCTTGAAGTTATCTTACCGGTATCAAGCACCACAATACCAGTGAACTATCATGATGAAGACACTCACGTTGTGCTAAAACGCCCTCAACACGATACCCCAAGATGATGGCGGCCTTTTGGACATCCAAGCTGTTGAGAATGTTGGCCATTTCAACAGCAGGGACCCTCTGGCCATCAGGACGCTCTACAAAATACACAACTTCCAAGGGATGGTCCACACCTACAGGTCGGTTCATGCTCACAACCTATGAATTGACATAAAGCAGAGTTCACTTGGACATTCGGCTAATTTTGTGATCATGCGGAGTACATCATGGGTGGCTCACCCGTCAATCAAAACACTGAAAATAGGGCTCTATTTTTGTGACCTGTGCAGCACTTGGTGTAAATTTGCAGGGAGGCACATTAGACTAGGTGTTGGTAATTTTGCAACCGCATTCTAGCTGGCGCATTAAAAAAAAAAGGGCATTTCGAACCCTTGTGGAAATGAACACAGCCTCTTCTATGCATTGACATTCAAAGCATCTTTTACATCTCACATGGCTAAAACATTGTCACTGGGTTTGGCCGGTGTGGCAACAGACAACTGAAGCGAATTATCTCGTGAAGTGAGCAAATGATAACCACTGGCCTCTTAAATACTGTAATGTTCAGTATCACCACCCTTGATTGTTTGTGTGCGCCGTACCCACACACAGCTGCATGCCAACTCATGGGAACATTTTACAACTATAATAACAATAATAATACAGTCAAACCTCGGTTTTCGAACGTCTCGGTTCTCGACCAATTCGGTTTTTGACCAAAAAATTAGAGTTATTTTGATGGATTGATATACAGTCAAACCTCGGAACGTCTCGACCAATTCGAACGAAAAATTTCGGTTCTCGAACAAACTGAGCGCACTTGAACGCGTCACTTGACTCCTCTCGCCTTCCTTACACGAGGAAGTGATGCTTCCTCGGGTAGACGAGGAAATGATGCTTCCTCGTGTTGCTTTCCATTGTGAGCAGATGTGTTCAGTAAACATTTTTATTTTAAAAAGAGCGTGGTTTCGGTTGTCAAACAGCCTTCTGGAACGGATTATGGACAAAAACCGAGGTTTGACTGTAATAAACATAGGCGGCAGTGGTCGAGTGGACCACTGGTAAGCACGTCCGTCACAGTGCAGAGGTGCAACGTTTGATTCTGGCTCCGGCCTTCCTGTGTGGAGTTTGCGTGTTCTCCCTGTGCCTATGTGGGTTTTTTCCGGGTACTCTGCTTTCCTCCCACATTCTAAAAATATGGCAGGTCTGATTGTGAGCGCGGATGGTTGTTCGTCTACATGAGCCCTGCGATTGGCTGGCAACCAATTCAGGGTGGATCCCGCTTACTGCTCGAAGACAGCTGGGATAGGCTCCAGCACGCCCGCGACCCTCGTGAGGCTAAGCGGATTAGAAAATGGATGGATGGATCCATTCAATTCAACGCAATCACGGTTGATCAATTGTGCGACTATCTAGGGGTGGTTTGGAACAGGCAGAACGTTAGACCGACTTTCTGTCACCAAACTGTCACTCCGTCTGGGTTATCTTCAAGGACACACCCTTGACGTAAAGCGGTATGCACACCCTGGCGCAGAATGGTCAGCCTTGTGCCTGCACAAAAATTAGGATATCCCAGCTTTTCTGCATGCGCCATATACTAAAAGAAAGCCCATATACTCTCGACAGACAACTATCCACACTCACATATAAGAACAATTCCAAGTTGTCGATTAACCTGCATGAGTCCACACACAAGAGCAAGAACATACAAACGCCACCCAAAAGGCCCCAACACATGGATTGAATCCAAGACAAAAACAGTCAATAGCATAAATAGGATTAATATTACCAAAAAAGGTTAGCTGGATGGTGTCATGTTTGAATAAAACCTGACATGATAAACTCAAATAAAGTAATAATCGTACTTTCATGATAACATGGTTCTACCTCACAGCTAAGCCAATTAACGCAGTGTGTGAGGTAAAACGAGTTTCATGTATGATATAAAATAGATTTTTTTTTTCATAAACTTCAAGCCAACTCAAATTGCTTATTTTAATGCAATTATGTGTTTGTGTATGCACAAGCTCCCTCTAAATGCTAAGAGGCAGAACGACACAGCACATTATGCATAGCACTGCTCCTGAAATGCTTTCTGTTTTTATGACACACCTAGACATAAAAGGTCTGGCGCAGTTAGGTTGCTATTAGCCGGGATATTAAGATAGTTATCACTCTGGCAGCCTTCAAGTTTCAGAACTTTCTGTGTTGCATTTCCCTTTCTTCAGATGGCTAAATCTTTAACCAAACACCATTCGCTGGCTCTGTGGATGTCTACCCGCTCAAAAACAGACACTGTCTTCATCATGCTGAAAGCAAAATGGCAAGTGTAACAATGAATAATTTATGTGATTTGTGCAGCTTTGCAGCTCACAGGAAGCATCAAGTGGGGCTACAGGGAAGAAAAGGAACAACACTTGGTGCAGTTGTGATCTTGAATGGGATGCTGAATGGGATGCTGTTGCCATGGCAACATGTTCCCATCCAGCGCCACGTGAGGCTGATGAGCAGGTGCAGGGCAACCCCACAAAAGCTGGAGTCTGATTAGTAAAGCAGTAAGGCTTTCAGTGGTTACACGAACACTTTGCCTCAAATAAGGAGCCCTTGGTAGTCACTTGATAGCAAGGTAGTTAGGACTTGCATCAGGCGATGGCAATCAGCAAAAGGCAAAAGGAAGAAATCTTTTTTTAATGTTCAGTCATCTATTTACAAACAGAGAAATGTCCAAAGATCAACAACTCAGTAAGCACCACAATGTTCTAAAGATAGTCACTGAAACATAATTGTTTGCCAAATCAAGAAACTAATTGTGACACTTTAAAAATACACTATATACACATAGTACCTGAACGCTGCTGTTGCCAACATTGGTGGCTCTCTTGACACGTCTGACTAATCCCATGGCTTCCCCAAGTAGCATGGCCACCCTGCGCTCGATGTTTGCTTGAAAGGTCCTCTGGCCCACTTCACTGTCGAGCACTCCCAAGAGAACTATATTTTTGAAAAGCAGAAATATGATATGCAGAATAAACATTTTATACAAAAGTTGCACAAGTTGATTAACATGATGGCAGATCATCACAATTAACAGAAACCATCTCACCTGTTCTCACCCAGGAGGAGCGAAGGGACTGGCTTGTGTTTAACTTTGGATAATGAAATGCTTTTGATGAAGGGAAAAAAGAATCATAAAAGCATAATCATGACATTGTTTCAGCAACCATTGGAACAAAGGTCAAATAAGAGAGATCACTGTGCTGTACATTTAAATAAAAAATATAGTAATAATGTTTGGAAAATCTGTAAGACTTACGCTCGGCAATCTGCAGGACAGGGAAGCCCATGTAATAGCTGAATTCCACTTGAGTGAGCTTCATGAGAGCAATGCTAACCTCTGATCCCATGAGATAACCCTGGGGGCTGTGCACAATGAAGGTGATATCCACCGGATACCTCCCCAGTTGTTGCTGATTTTTAGGAACTGTCATGGTAATGTTGATCATCTGCAGCACAATGTGACAATCCTGTTCAATTTATAAGGTCTACAAGGCAAGGTCATCATCAGCTTTACTTTTGTAGAAAATCTCATCAGTCTCTGAAAAAGTTCCTTCTTCAGTTAATCCAAACTAGGGAAAACAATTGGGCCGGGGCATTTTTATTTTGTTATATAAATATAAAATGATTCCACACTGCAACAAAACACCGAAACAATCCTGAAATATAGAACAGCCACAAGATTGGGTTACACAAAATTCAACACAAGCCAATTCTGTACTCAAAATAAGTACTTAAAAATTAATAAAAAAAACAAGATCCTATAATCCTCAAAAATTGCAGCATGAATAAAAAGAGTGTGTTTGGGGTTTGGCTGACGATAGATAATTCACAGATATTTGCTATGTAATAGACAGGAAGAGAAAGCTGAAGGATTTTCAGAATCAGAATCGGAATGTTTAGGTGAAGATTCTCAGACATCTAGAGGACCCTTTGACAGACTATGTGTGTTTGTTTCGCTTTTCAATCAGACAATAGTTGTCAAGAGCATTACAAAAAATAAAAAATAAATCTAAGTCTGAAAACAAAAGTCTTTATAATGACTACTTTTTTGAAAAGGCTTAAATGAGTAGGTGTTGTTTCTAGGCAGAGCAAATCAAAATATGTTTCATAATGGCTACAAATTTCCCGCCAAAACATCTCTATAAAATGCCAAGAAAAATGTCTGTAAATCTGACACTCAAGAGAGAAGATAGGTTTTAATAATTGTGCCAAATTTGAGAGATTAAAAAAAGAAAAAACATGCCCCAATTATGGTAAATTCTTTCCTCTCTGAGACACCCTAGGCGTGTTCACTGAATGTGATGAAACCACGCAATGCTTAACTGTCAATTAAATACCGCACATCTTTCTTACACCCAAAGCCCTTTTCACACCGCACTTGGTTTTCTTGGTGTTTGCGTGGAGCACTGCGCAAGTGCAACAGCACCCGATAGTGCAAGCCTACCAGTAAGTAACAGGGAGGCTTTTCCTGCTGGTTGGTCTACTGCTATTAGCACTCTGAAATCACTCTGCCAACCTCTCCCTTATTGGATGCCCTTTGTGACATCGCGACAACGGCGCTCTTGAACATTTTGCTATTTAACGCCACGTCGTCCACCTCAAGGATTTCACCGTGACACAACACGGCGTTACGTCCTCACAGCACAGACAGAACACGACAGAAAATAATGGGAAAATGCAGTGGAGAAAAAAATCTGTACAGTATTCAACTCAGGCGCGCTTGCTTAGCTTCTTGCTAAGGTGGGCAAGTGGCATTGTTCGTCCGTTATATATAAGTTCATGCTTGACACACACTAACGAGAGGTGCTAGTCAGCATGCCCGCTCAGCAATATGTGGGCTGAACAGAATGCCACATATCACTGAGCTGGTCTTCAAATCATTGCTAACAGATAACCATTTATTTGATATATATTTGATATACTGTATGTCCAATTTTCATTTTCCCACCTGAAAAAAAACTTGTATTCATTCTCCAATAAACTACACTTAGAAAAATTAAATTTAGAAACTAGAAAACTTCAATTTATTTATCAAATAAAAATAATTTTTGAAGGATTTTTATTGATTTTAGAAGCTTTCCCTGAAAATTAAGAACAATTAATTACTTCTTATTTTTATGGATTTTTATGAACTTTAAGTACCCGTGGGAACCCTGTGACATTTCAAAAGTGCAACGTGCTAATTCTAATTTTCCCACCATTTCCCTGCACTCACATGCACTGTGAAATTGGTTGATGCCTTGGAGCGCTGACGCACTTCTGCAAAGGCCATTGTCAAACCTCGCTCTATACTCTCACTGAAGTTGCAAAACCGTACATCAATGTGACCTGGAACAAACTGCAACACTGCACATAGACACAGGAAGAAGGAATTTAAGTCGAGTGCGTTTGTAAAATATTATACTGAAAAATGTATCGAATATTTGAATTTGAAGGCTAACTCACCTGTGTGTACTTGATATTTATTAACTTGTGTCATCCAGTCGGGCAACATAAATAGGAAGTGGCGTCCTGACCTTCGCAAGGCGTTGATGACAGATATGGCTGTGTACACAACTGGATCGGATACGACCCGAAATACAAACTTTGGTGGTGGCTCTATAACCTTAACATACAAAGCAATCAGGTTTACTCTTTTGTAACATTTGCTTGGTGCAGTCACTACAGTAAAAATACAGTGGTATCTCGACATACGATTTATTTGGAGACAGGAGGTGTTGCTCGGCCAATGTTTGTTTTTTTTTTTCCTTGAGTTGCGAGCAAAGATTTGAATTGCAAGCACTAAATGGACGGAGCTAACTTCAGAACATGTAGCAGATGATGACCAATTCAATATGCAGTGCTTGCCTCAAGTGGTTTATTGCCACTGGCAATAAAAACTTACAGTATGTTAAACCAAAGCACAGTAGCTAACAAATGTCCACTCAGTGAATCGTGACACACAATGCAAAAAGTTATTGATGGGCTAAAAAAAATGGCACAGATGTTTTAGTACCATGTACAGTATTTGCCACTTTCCGGATTTCTGTGTTCTGGGGTTGTCTCTGTGTGATGTTAAAATTATTTTGATGATCTTTAACCTCTGTGAAAAATGAGATATTACTGTATCTTACTATATCACTGCGATTTCTTTCATTGTAATGTTTGTTATTATCATGTCCTCTTGTGGCCAAGACGCGCACACCAAAGGGAGCTTTACATCAACGGGCATTGAAAACTAAAATCATGATGCAGAATCTGTTGAAATCCTCAAATCATATTTAATGACATTATTACTTTGTGGTAAAGTACAATACTGTATCATGGTATTTGTCTTATTTTTATTTATTTTTTTAGGAGGTGGGGGCTGCAACAGATTAATGGTGTTTCCATTCATTTCAATAGGGAAAGATGATTTGAGATTGAGGGTTTTTTTTACAGTGGGGCAAGGTCATGAAACAAATTAAACTCGTAAGTCAACACACCACTGTATTTATAGTACAAAATCAATACAGCATCTTTCAAAATCCACTGTAGAAAAGCATGTACCTGTAACTCAAACGATTTATTGAATTCCCGCTTAAGGATCCCTCCAATTTGATATTTGGCATCTTCATCTTTGGTCCCAGATGGGAAACCTGGACAATAAATTATTCAGTCAGGTGACAGAATAGCCATCAAAAATTCATTTGGAAATGTCATCACATGTCATTTATACACAAAGTCTAGATATGTGAAACCTAATAAAGGAGAATTTGATGACTTACGTATTTTAATTAAATACTCAGGTTTCTCAAGGTTGCAGAGGTACCGTCTGGATGACAGAGTTGTAGTCTGCCACTCACCATCCGTGACAGGGATAACGTTGACGGTTTGATGAGAACTTGTGCTGGCACTTGGAGATGTGGCTATGGGTAAAATGGTATTAGCTTCACTGTTGGTTGGGATCAAGGTCATTGTGGCTGGGTTGTCAAATTCATCTTTTGTCACTCCTTGATCACCCAACATAACAGTGGGGGCCAGAGAGCCATTGGATGAGACTGAACTGATATTGAACATTTGTTCAGATGAAGGATTTCCAGTAGGACCATCGGAGAAAGCTGTTGTTGCAGTGAAAACTGAAGTAGGGTGCAGTGCTGTACTTAGTGGGAAGACCTCTGTGACAAACCACTGGACATCAGTCAGAGTGAAGGAAGACATTCCAGCATCCGGCAAAAAATCTGTAGGGCGAGGTAGTGTAACGACAGAGCTGTGCAGGCCAACAGTATGAGTACCTGCAAACCCATCTGCAGTTGACATGTGAGTGGCCCAAAAGGAGGAGGGGGCAACAAGAAAGGGCGTTGTGACGATGGAATGGTATAGAAAAGGCTTGGAACGATTGAATATCTCTGTTGTTTTTATGATAGTTGTTTCACCGTGAGGCTCAGCGCCTGAAAAATCACTTTCGGAGTCATCCTCAGTCAGTTTTACATCTTGGGTGATCCTGGTGGTGGGGGTGATGTCTGAAGAACTGATCGGCAGCACAGTGACATGCCCTCTTTGTTCAGCTTCACTCCCTGAACCAGATTTCTCCTTAGTCAGCTGTGTGGTGTAATACTCCAAACTGTTCATGTCAGGTAATAAGGCATCGGTTGGTTGAATACTGTAAGTATCCAACCAGTCTATGTTGTCTGTTGCTTCTAATATCTCACTGTTAATTGTGGGAGTAAGCTTTTGTACGTAATCACTTGTGGAGTGAACTGGGGCAATATATGAGGGTCCCACTAATGTTAGAAGTAAATGTGTTGAGTAGATGTTCATCGGGCTTGAAGACGGCAGGATATGAAGATGATGCAAGGACGAAAGGGATGTTCCCACCCTGGAGGGAAAGGATGTATCGTAATGTTCTCTATTCTCCTCTTGATCGTAAGTGTCGGGAACCTTGGTGGCCAGAGAGTAGTCCTCTTCCTCTGGACTGAATGCTATCGTCTCCAAATAATCGCCACTTCCCCAGTCGAAGTCCATGCTATTTGTGGGGTAGAGATCCTCTGGTGGAGCATCAGTCGGTTCAGATGATGAGGAAATAAGATAAGGGCCGATGAAAGGCATATGGTAGCTTGGGGATAAAATCGCATGTGGATTGGCGAGAATGTTCACTTGTTTATTCTCTGGCATTGAGGAACCACTTGTGCGTAGATTGTTCCCATGCTTTATTGTACTTGGAGCCTTTGTCGAGACATAATCTAAAATGTAAGCTTCGTCTGATGGGATATCACTGAAATCCAGTGGGCCACCTGGTTCACCAGCTAGTAAGGTCACTGTTTGAAGTGTTTTTTCTGACTCACTGCCTCGAACAACTTGAGCTTCTTCTTTTGTAAAACTAAGCGGTGGCACTGTAGACCTTTCAAAAGCAGGAGGCCTCGACGAATTTAACTGCAAGTGCATTTGAGATATTGAAGGCGTTTGCAAGAGAAGTGTTTGTTTGGCAGAATTTATCTGAGCCACTTTCCAGGCCATTGAAAGTTTGGATTCTTCTAATCGTGGAAAGGATCCCAGAACAAGTTGAGATGGATGCAATGCTGGAGTAGGAAGAGGCTGTGAGTCTTTTGCACCAAAGTCACCTAGATTGAAGGGTTCATGGCGGGGTTGAATGAGTTGTTGAGTGCCAGGCGTGTTTTCCTTCTCCAAGGCAGTAGTGAAAAAGGGTGGCGAGGGCGATAGCGATGGCCTTGTTGGACTTAAATCTTCAAGAAATCCATTAGCCTGGTGTGTAGAGGCTGACAGAGACTCATCTACGGAAAAGCAAGGAGAAAATTAAGTTTAACACTGAGTACAATAATGAGGTGAACAATTAAAACTCAACTCAACTTAGTGAGAGTACTTTAAAAAAAAAAAGAAATGCAGCTGAAACGAAGTTTGATACATAAATAAAAAGTAATATTAAACATAATGATAAACAAATACATAAATATTCTTCTTTAGGAAAACAATAACCTATAAAAACATAAAACCAATCAATGACATTGCGACAATCGTGCAATGCCCACACTGTGTCTTTCAAAACTGTCACAGTCCTTCTGTTGGCCGCCTGCTTCCACCAAAAGCGTGTTGGTGGTCTCAAGGTCTAAGTTGTGGTGAGACTGCCCAGGGGAGTATGCAACATTCCCACTCATTTGACATTCTACATCAGGCACCTTCAAGAGGCTAATATTTGTCTGCACCATGAATTTAACTATTTTGATCCTATTCAAGGACAACTATGCATGAAAATGAATAAATCATTCCCCAAAACAGAATAATATGACACAAAGTGATTTTTAAACACATTCCAGCCTCTAAAACGGTTTACATTTAAATACAAAGAACATCAAGAACATAAATATGCACGAAACAGGCACAAACACGCCAGGCTTAACTTTCAAAACAAACTAATTTGAGACGTAGACTTGGTCCTGAAGTGGAACGCGGTACACAATCATAATGGACATGACATCACTTGTGTGGACTTCAGCTAATGGTTGAAAGTAAACAAACAACTGCCGTTTTCTAACAAAAATTGACCTCTCTCAGTGACGACTATGGTAAATGCAATTCTGTATTGCAGATCAACCAATGGTGATGGATGAATTTGTTGTTATGTTCAAATACCAATCTTTAAAATCCTTAGTAAAAAAACAATTATATAATGATCATGTGATATGATGTTATTAAAATCGCCCTTCCATTAGGTTAATGATTCTTCTTAAAATGCACTGAGAGTACTGTTCTGCCACTATATTTTGCACACTACATAAGTGTACTTGGTCACTCATAAATAACAAGCTTGTGGCGTGACTTCTCTTCTAATAGTTTGCTTCAGTGACACTATTATGGATCCATGAATGTAAGCACTCCATGGATAAAATATACAGCTTGTATGTATGCCTGAGAAATAGGTCATACTATGGTGCATGACCTTAAAATGTCACGTCATGTCAATTCCCCCCTGCAGTGGCACAGTAATACACTTATACGCAATGTTTGTGACAGTTCAAATAGCAACATTATAAAATATCAGTATTTGAATAATAATGACAATCCTGATAGACATGAAGACGGTAGTAAATTGTTTTTCCTTGATCTAAAGAAAAATAAAACACATCAAATGTTTTATTTTGCTTTACCTTCAAAACTCGTGCGTGACCTGGCAGGTAATTATAAATACAATAATCAGGGGAAATGTAACTACTGACGGCTAATAAGAAATGATGCTCAGGCCTCGCTCTATGTGACAGACTGAAGTTATCCAATGGGCCACGGAGACAAACCTGACGCAGGTCTTGAAGGCTAGATCTGCCAACTGGTAAACTGCGGTAAAATTTAAATTGCTCAGTATTGCCTTTTATTTGTCTTGAGTGTAAACTGGTCTGTCACTTGCTCCCGTTTATATTTATCTCAATCCCACTGTGATTTATAATGATGTGCAATGTTGCTTCCTATAATTATGATTTTTTAAATGTTCACGTTTTGCCTTCAGACTTTAGCTGCGCCAAACAGAAAAACGTGCTTCTCCAAGCGTCTCGCAGGAAGCCTGATACTGTGATCTGCCGTTCAGCACACATTCCCATCGATCCCGTAATGAAGCACATGTCTAAAAATGTAGAACCATCTCATTAGTTTGACAACACTAAAGAATTAATGCGATGACATTTAATTTATGCATGGTTTGACAAGTCACGGGCTAATGAGATTCCATTTCCATTCATTTGGCCATGCGTCTTCATGTGCCTTGTAGACCTATTCTTATGAATCACTAAGTTGTTTATGCACTGAGTGCTCAACAGTTCCATTTGGTGAAATTCACAAGTTTGATAGTCAACAATTTTCCATAACAGTGTTGTCATTTAAAAGATTTAAATGCCCCTTGGTAACATGAGACTCACAAATGTATATGAATACCAGCTGCGAGAGGCACGGCGTTCTCAATGGTCTTGAGAGCTCATGTTGATTATTTTGTTGATCGTCTCTAAATCCACCAAATGTATTCAAGAGAAAATTGATTACTGGATTGTAGAAATAAGTCAACAAACCCCCATTACAGTAGAAAGTGTGTAAACACTGCAATAAATGTAAAAATGCAACAGCCATTTGTCTTTAGTTAACAGGTTAAATGGATGACATACTAAGGGAGATGTCCCTCAACCAGGATTTCAATTTGGATATATTGCGTTCAAAAACCTGAGCATCAGTGCAACTACCGCCGCTTTGGACTCGTAGCTAGATTGCTGCATCACATAACTCAACAAATGAGTCCAATATTGTTGAACCTGCAAGCTCTTACTACAAATACAGAAACACAAGTTGTCTAAGATGTCTAGGAAAAAAAAAAAAACTTGGTTCAGTCTTTAATATCATCAAGTGTTGCATCTTAAAGCTGTTTTATTGTATAACTTAATGGATATTTAAAACATGGCAGTGTATTGAGGATAGGTCGGCAAAACTGAATATTTTACAGGTGGAAAGTGGGAGATGCCTTTGACAAGTGTGAGGTTGTAGTGCCTTAGAGAGATACGGTGCACTGTACACATTGATTCTACTGTGCAAACAAGCAATGCATGAGTCACAGAAAATGATCGGATTTTGACTGCTCAAAAGATGAGTACGCAGTTTGCCACCGCCCAGCCTAATTTTTGATGTGTGCATATGAAACAATGATAGGACGGATGATGAAAATGTTGCCAATAAGTCGTCCAATGCATTAAAAAAAAAAAAGAGACATGCGCTACCTACAAAACCAATCCTATTTTGTGGTAGATCGGGGAAAAGGTACTTATTATTTAAACACTAATACTTGGTGGAGGGCGACATGTTCGAGGGCTAAAATGTATGCCTGAATTTCTTGGCCCATGCTCCACCTCTACTCTCAGTACGCTGAGTGCTCTTGTTAAAATGGATTTGAAATGTAGCCATGATTTCTGGGAATCAATATTACAAAAGGTCCGCTTGCCTCTCATGGAAGCCCAACCCAAAAGGCTAACCTGATAACGCTTCCCTGTAGACAGTGCTGGTGACGTCTAGAATTGAATCATAGAAAATACCCTCCCCTTGCCTTTGCCTCCCTTCCTTCAGTCCTCTTGGGGTAATTTGTGCCACATACATACATATACACACATATACATATATATACACAGATATACATATGTATATACATATACATATGTATATATATATATATATATATATATATATATATATATACACACATATATATATATACATACACACATTATATATATATGTATATACTGTATACATATACATATATACTGTATATATATATATATATACACACATATGTATATATATATATATATATATATATACACACACACAATAAATACATATATATATATATATAAAACAAAACGTATATAACTTATTATAGTGTACTTGCTTGACAAGTACATTTTAAAGACTTTTGAGTGACAACCAGTGTAGAGTGGAATGGGGAACTCCTGCGATTCCTGCTTTGTGATAAGCCCCTACGCGCAAAATGGGTGGTTTCCACTATCAACTTAGTTGGTGATTCGCAAGTCTCTCCGAAATGCAGACATGTAAGATGAGAAGCCCGGAAAACTTCAGCCACTCAGCATCCTCCTACACTGCTTTAATTGTCAGTAACTCTCTGCCTGGGCCTGTTTACTGGCTAAGACTACCTATATTGACTCCCGTCAGACAAAACTGTCAATCTGAATCACCTTGCCAGGCAGTAATCACAAATCTATACCCATTCAGGAAGTTTGTTTTTTTTAAGGTCCCACAAAAGCTGCTGTCAAGAATTGCTCAAATAAGCAAAGGTGAAGGCTTCGTCTTTGATAAACATAAGATCAAGAAAAATATGTTATAATTCACTGCTTGCTGGAGCACTCAAGAGTTTAGCTTTGAATGGGATCTAGCCACCATTGATCTGAGATTGACCCCCTGCTATGATGAATAATGAATGGCCATGTTGTCACCGCGGATCCAATTTCACTGCACTGGTGATTACCCGTCTTCCCTCGGCTATTGCTCCGTGTTCTGAACTTGCCAGTCACTGTGCTAAAATCAACTAGTGGTCTTGTTTCAAAATATCTTTTAGTTGCATTGTAAAGTAAAGGAGTGCTATGTTGTCAAAGCAAAAGCCCAGAAACACAGACAGAAGTGACACGACAAAGGAAAGTGCTCTGTCATGTCAATCTGGAAAAGTAATTAAATGCAAGTCGCCATACCCTGTTTGACCCAGAAACTAAAAAGTAAATTTGTCTGGAAATAGGGAAGAAACCTCTTTATGTCTTCATGTTCAGTGTCGTGCCCAGGGACATTCAAACTCCTGATCCTTTTGTCAAACAATATTACAAAGCTCATTGTTTTGTTGTACACATTTCTACTACATTAAACAACTGGATGATGTTTGGTGGGATACATTTAGGTTGCGATATGGGTATGCATTACTAGCCTAAAATGTTCAGCCTGTTGTCATGAGTCATCCGTGTGCTGCTCATACAAAGAGTTCTTAAAATGACACTGGCTGATTTCAAAATTTTTTGATGCCTTCCCAAACCATAGCAATGCAGTTATTTTGCTCTCTGTGAGAGAATCATTTTCGTGAAACCAAAAGTACGTATCAAATGCTTTACCGTGAGAAGACAGATCGATTGCAAGTCAGTAATCAGAGAACATGAAGGTCATTACAAAATATGTCCATTGCCAAAATGTGTTACACAGACTTCAAGGGTAATGATCAAATTATGGAGAACACGACCACACAAAGCCACAACAACAAAAAACAGAACAATGGGGGTTTCAGGCCAAATGCATGGAAGATTATACACAACAATTTGGCCGTACATACGCCGCAATGGCAGGGTTTGACTTTATGAAATACTGTACACATATAGTATATACACCAGAAAACTCTGAATGATATGACGGTGCGCGTACTGTCCATACCGAGTACCCTAAAATACCAGTACTAATGCACCATTTTTTCACCTTTGTCTTCCACCAGCAATGCCATATCACGAATCAAAAAGAAATCATTACAAATTCATTTGAAAAAAAAAAAACTAAAAACAATCTTCAGCTAATTTGTCTAAATTTTAGCCAACAGACATTCCCTGATTTGTCTTCACAATAAAAGCATGACTGAATGTTTCAGTACTATGACCAGTTTTTACAGCTCCTCCCCCGGAGTAATATTAGACTCCTTGTACTTGTATGCCAATTAATAATGATAAAATGTGTTACTTAAAAGTTTGATTTTCCATCCATTCCTCCATTTTCCGATCCTCTTTATCCTCACAAGGGTCGCGGGGCTGCTGGAGCCTATCCCAGCCACAGTAGACAGGGGACACCCTGAACCGGTTGCCAGCCAATCGCAGGGCACACATAGACAAATAACCATTCACGCTCACAATAACACCGAGGGACAATTTGGATTCCCCAATTAACCTACCGTTCATGTTTTTTGGAATGTGGGTGGAAAACCAAGTACCAAGAGAAAACCCACTCAGGCACGGGGAGAACATGCAAACTCCACACAGGAAGGCCGGAGCTGGAATCGAACCCGGTAACTCTGCACTGTGAGGTCGACGCGCTAACCACTCGACTGACGGGCCCCCAACTTTGATATTATCGTTGATAAAGGGTTTATCATGGCAACATAATGAACTATGTAACAAATACAGCAAAGCAAGTTTTTCTCACCGCAAAATTTTATCCTCAACATGTACCAAATCGAAGGTTAACCGGCATCACAAAGAAGACTGGTCAATGTGAGAGGTTCCACTCTTTACGTTTCAAGGGAAGAAAGCTGAGCGTTCTAATTAACAAAGCTGCAAACAAAGGTACTCTTGCATAAACATGTTTTGGATTAACAAATTCCCCACTTCCGGACAGCCAACCAGTCACCATAATCCTATTACCACATAATATCATAGGTTTATGACGCCCTTTAGCTGGTTCTTTTAACTCGGCAATATGGTGGGGGATGGGTGTTAGTGGAACACTGTCAACATCTACAAATTAAGGCTGGGGAAAACTCCCACCGAGTGCATTGATTTAAACCCTTTCACTATATCCTGGAAAATAGATGACTTTACACCCAGTTTAGTGATTGCACCACTTGTGAGTCACCATACTTCTGAAGGTCATGAAGCAGCTAGGGCTGAGGGTTGCTGAAGAAGACTACAACTGGTGTGAAAAATTGGCAAAATATATGTATTTTTAAAAACATGAAATTTTCATCAATCACTTAAAATTTAGAATTGCACACGTGTGCATATGTGTTACATTTTAAACACTACAAAAACATTCACGCTGCAACTAATGCTCTAACACTGGCATTGAAAAAGAGGAATTCATAACATTGAGCGAGAGTGTAAAATCCAATGAAAAGTATAATGCAGAAAATATTAAATGTTGCTAATTTAAGCATACATCATGTTCATAGCTATTTCACCTATGGGGGTTTGTGCTACATTGATTATTCATATTGTAGGAGGAAAGAAGCTGATGATGCTGGAGCTAATAATGCTGTTACAAGGTTCTTATCACTGCCATGAATGTTAAACATGTTTTTCTTATATTCTGTAAATACTCATATTCAATCAATCACACAATGCTCAGAACCAGATCACACGCATGCAGGCTTGCATGGACATTTCAGCGTGAAAGTGGGGCACCTCTTGATTGAGGGGAGGGGGGTGTGTGTGTGTGAATTAACTACCTTGCTCAAGAGCACCTCGATAGAAGTATTTGATGCACCTCAGAGACAGGTGTTCCCTTACCTGCAACAGGTGAGTCTGCTACTATCGTGTTTATCAACAGGATCATCCCCAGAACCACTGCGCCAGGGCCACGGGCATCCATGTGGGTCTTGACCATTGCCACCAAACCCACAAAGGAGACTAATCCTGCCATTTTATGGTGGCGGTTAGGTCAAGGCATCTCAGCCGGTTATAAAGAGAAGATTCATCCAAGAGACAGGCCAGGCCTTGTGGGGCTTTAGGTTGCAGTCTTCCTCTGCCAGCACATGTGCGCATCTTGCTGGGTGTGAAAGAAACGAAAATGTGAAAATTGAAAGATGAACTCCTTCTGTTTGACCACTGTCTACAAATTTGAAGTTCATAACAATGGCCACAGCTAACAGATCATTAAGATTTCATCACAACTTCATTCATAAACAGTATTTGCCATCGTACCCAAATGTGGACTTGAACGGCACACGAATACCACACATCATACAACCTCTTGTGTTTAAATTAAACTAAGTGCATAGTGCACAGCACGTGTCAATAATGGTCTTCCATAATTCTGTGGACACAGTTTGACTTTAGGGTGAAGCATCACTGGAACCCATTTATAATCTTACAATAAACGCATGAATAATCTAATATAGACGTGTCGTTAAAATCGGTTAAATATGACTAAATTGCGACACATATTGCTAGCTCCAAGTGGCTCGTGCAGTGACAGTACAGTCTCCCTCCTGCCCTACATCCCTCGCAAGCAAGACTCGTGCGGTAACAACATTCAATACAACTCAATGTCCGCTAATGTGGAAGGACAAACTATGCATCGTTACCACAAGATCCGAAAGTCTGCTTTAAGAGCAAAGACTGCGATTTTTTTTAACCATTTGATTTGGCAGTTCATAGCTGCGCATCCAGACTTACCAAAAGCACGGTGAAAGCTCTGTGAAATCCTTTGTCTGTATTAGGAAACATTAAAATGCATAAACCAGAAAGTAGCCTTGGGAACATCGGCGTGCCAACATGACTATGCAAAAGGTAAATAAATAAAACAAAAACACCGAACACGTAAGCAGCCAGTATGATTTGGAGATTTTTGTGATTGCAGTTACCCTCTAAAACCCTGTAGTCCAGCACTTGGATTGCATTAGCTCCGCCTCCAAATTGGTCTGATTCGTCTATTAGCCTTTCAATACTGGCTTTTATTGGCTGAGTTACGCGTTTGTCAAATGTTTTTTTCATTTAGGTTGGCCATTTTTGACAAGCGTCTGCGGCTTCCACGGCAACCTTGTCTACGGCAATGATGCGCAAAAATACACACGGCCGTACAGAGACGACAGTAAACAATATGCATGCCTTTTTTTTTAATATATGCTCACATAGTTTATGTGTGTATATATTTACCAATAAACGTCTTATATTAGCAGTTATATGGTTCGATTGAACGAACCTGAGGCTTGTAATGTAGTCATTAGAGGGGGGAAGCTCGGTGATTTTCAATATGTGATTTATTCATCAGCTAAACGACGTCACCATGTCAATGAATAAAAAAAGATTACAAGCCAGTGACCTACCTGACGTATGCATGCTCATCCTCTTGGCGCACGTATCCACCTAGTGGTAGAATCTGGGGAGTGCATGATGGAGGTCCACAATCTGATCATTTCAACACACTGCTTACCCTGTTTAGGGTCGCGGGACGCTGAAGCTTACCCTAGCTGACTCAGTCGCAGGGTACATTTATAGAGAAACAAACATTCACTCTAACATTCTCACCGTCTCACACGGGAACTGAACCCACGCTGCCTGCGCTGAAACCAAACTCATGTAGCTTGTGAGTGAGTTGAGAGACAACTATAAGTGATGGCAATCTTGGTAGAGATCTTCAGGTTTCGGTTTTCAAAGACCCTGCTGCGTAGGCGACCAAAGGATGATGACGCTTTATTGATACGGGTGTGCGCTTCAGTGTCAAGGGAGCAGTTTGAGGACAAAGTGGAGCCAAGGTAGGTGAAATGGTCCACTACGTTTAGTGAAGTACTATTAATGTGAAAGCTGGGGGATGTGTAAGTTGGGGTTGAATGCTCATGAGGAGTTTGGATCTGACCATGAGGTGGTCAGTCTAACACTTAGCTCCGCGCATGACACGGGCGATGTCCTTTTGACGGACAATCACGTAGTCCAGGACATGCCGGTGTTTGGAGCGGGGGTGCTGCCTGGTGGTCTTAAACCTGTTCTTTATTTGGAAGATGGTGTTAGTGATGACCAACTGATGTTCTGCACAGAGGGAGAGGAGCCGAAGGCCGTTGATGTTCATTTTTCCCACTCCATGCTGGCCAATAACTTTACTCCATACCAGGTGTTCCGTGCCCACCCTAGCATTGAAATCTCCCATGATTATGACCTTGTCCGTAGCCGGTGGTTTCTGCAGGGTGGTGTCCAGAGCTTTGTCAAAATCCTCCTTAATATTGTGCTCGGCATTCAGAGTTGGTGTGTAAGCACTGATGAGTGTGGCGAAGCGTTCCTTTGCCAGGGGAATGTGCCATGTCATCAGCCTTTCATTGATGCCGGTAGGGGATTCCGGGATGCGCTATAGCAGTTAGGATTTCACAGCAAAGCCAACTCCATGGTTTCGACGAGTGCCTTCAGAGACCCCTTTCCAGAAGAAGGTGTACCCTGCACCAACTTCTGTCAGGGAGTCCTCTCCATGTAGTCCTGGTCTCACTGAGAGCTGTGATTTCGATGTTATACCTCACGAGCTCTGTGGCCACAAGTGCTGTTCTCCGGTGGGACTTTTTCTTGGTCCCTCCCCATCACAGGGGTGAGCAGTGTGGAGCTGCTCAGTCGCAATGGAAGCTGCCGAGGAGATGCGCTGCTCCATCCCGCAGTGTCAACAACCATCACTCCATTGCCGCCCGTGTGCATGGTTTGGCTAGGCACTCCCAGCCACATCCTTGGCCTGTGGCCACCGCCATTCCACATCGCCACAGGACTTTGGGAGATTAGGGGGATGCAGGGTGTGGGTGCACAGTCCTCACTCCTACCACACACACACAACACCCCACACTTGGGATATTAGACTTTTGAGTAATTTTATTTTTGATCTTCTGGACTCCTGTTATTGATAATGCAGTAGGACAGACTGAGGTTTGAGAGAGGACCAAAATAGAAGAAAGAAAAAAAAACTGAGTGAAAGAAATACAAAACAATGACGGCACAACAACGGTAAAATGGGAGATGAATTTTGGATCCTGTGCAGAGAAACAAATCAGATACAAGGGATGGCACAGGAAAGGGGTGTATGGTGAGGAGTAGCAATACAGTGCCAGGTACTCCTGTGCAGCATTTAATTGCAAATGAGATGGCATTCTAAGATGAAATCAACAAATGGGCAGTGCAAAGCAGAGGTCCCTAATGCCAGTACTGTGACATGTGTGATATCAGGACTAGACTGATGAGGGAAATTATTCGATTTCCCTCCATTTGTCACAAAGTTCATATTATTTAATAATTACCAATACTGTATATCTTTTTTAATCTTATCTATGCAAGCGCCATATAGCGACAGGGAGAATAATGAAATGCTTTTTCGGATGTGAAACAGAACAACAAACCTGGGTATTCACTCGTTCCCATTCATACAATAAAATAAGTCATGACCTCTGGTGTTTAGATTAGTTTTGTGTTCATTTAAACAGTCCCAGATTTTCCACTGAAAATTCGGAGTAAAAACAATATCCTTAGGATTCATACTGTCTTTTTTTTTACCCCTATATTTGATGGTGTGCGTGTGAGATCACGCTACCCATCCAATGGGGACCCAGAGAACAGGATACTACCCGCGCGAGTCCCATAGTGGTCTGCCAGTTATCAAACCCAGCAAGTTATACAGTACAGTATAAAGCACAGGCAACAAACTCATGTGACTTAACAGTTTATTGTAAATCCAAGACAAAGTGTGATTACATTTCTACACATATACAATATGCATATGTGAGCATACAAAATGTCATTAATAACTCAATTCACCTCAAGACCGAAAAAATGATCAAAAACAACAGTGAATAGCAAGCTATAACATACTTTACCAGATTGTGCGCCCCCTCTACCCTACTGTTAGTAAAGAGGACAATTCAAATAACTAGTCTTCTATTTGACCAAGCTGCTTCTTGGCTAGCATGATCCAGTCAATTCATGACAATACAATTAGTTTCCCATAGCCTAATAGAAATCCACTCATTTTTTTTCTACAACGAAAATGATTAACAGAAGCACACAATGTCATAATAGGAACACAAGCGCTGAGGAGCAAGTTAAGGTGGTTTGATTAATCCTTCTTATTGTCATTATATTCCTTTGAACACTCGATAAAGCCAATAAAGTATCCATCCTAATAACATACTTCTTTAGAACAGGCTAGAGGGCAGGGCATTCACGAGAACACTACATCAACAGGTAATAATAATAATAATAATAATGAAAAATAATGAGACAGCAAATCCCCCTCTCCAAAATATATATATATATAAAAAGAGAAGTGTACAAGGAAATATTGCAGCATACATGAGATTCCAAACAGAAATATTTCGATGGCTGGACAAAATGTGGCAGTATTGTTGTTTAAGTACCTTATGAAAAATTGTGTGACTCTGCTCGCGGGGTTTGTCATCATTTTATCATACAATGCCAAAAAAAAAAGGGGAAATATTTCACTTTGCTGGTTTTACTTTTGAAAATCACAATTTTTATTGTCTTGGGGGGCGGGGGGCAACTGCAGGTTTGACATGGTTTTAAAATTATAGTCGAGAATTTCAAATTATGAATTGCAGATTACAACCAACCCATACAACATCCAATATAACAAATAAAGGGCACTCTTCTGACTGTTCCCATCAATTTGAATAGGAATAGAATAATTATATAATGGAATTGATTAGAAATTCTTCTTGTAATGTGACAAAAAATACATACATTAGCACTTAAAATTGCGGGATTTCCAGGTTTTGTCAATTTTACTGATGAAATGAGATTGTGTTACACAATGGAATATGCCATCCCCACTGGAATGTTTCTCAGTTTCCTTCAAATAAATGTTTTTGACAGATGAAATGGGAGTAAGCCAAGGTTAGAAAAAAAACTGCCTTCTACAAGTTTCTCTAATTTAAATGACACTTAAAAGCTTTGGAGCTGAGGTTGGTTATTTTGAAGGCAGTACGAACAAATCAGGACTATGCTCACTTCAACAATATAAAACATTTGCACTCTACTGAAGCACATTTTGGTAATCGTAAGCTCACTCAATCTAAATCGATGTTCACATTTCTGACCCCCACTTTCTTTTTCAATAATACACAAAACATTGGTTATGCGAAACAAAATGATCGACAACAGCGTCATACGCTTTAGTTATTTTCCACAATGTCTTAGCTGGCTATAGAACTTGAGAAAATATAGAAATATAGAAGTGATATTTTAATAATCTCACAAATGCACATTTGCTGGAGATTGGGTGTATAATTATTGCAAAATGGACACACAAATATCCCAAGCTTTTTCAGATGTCAAATGTGACACATCCATGTTGTGCATGTACTCATGCTTTTAAAGGTAATGGCCATTTTTGGAACTAATAAATAAAATGTATTATTATTATTATTATTATTAATTGATTCACCACATTGTACTCCATGTATGGTGTGTACAAAAATCAGTGATAAATGGCAAATTTGGAGGTTAAATTATGAACTTCATTTAAATATTGGGGAGGCATGAGTAAGGGGAATACGTTAAAAAAACAAAACAAAAAATCTACAACTCTGATGACGTTCTGTGAAATGATGGCTACACTCATTTATCATGTGTATCATTGAGTATGTGAGGATGGTGTCGGGGGAGTTGAAATGTCCATAAAAGCACTTGTAAAGCATTTCAACATGAAATTAGCGCTATTGCAAGACTGAGTGAGTGTCTTGCAGTGGCTGTGCTTACACATTGCCAATGTGATCTCTTTGGTGGGAGAGGCAAATGTCTTAACAGTGGAATCTCGGGAGGTGAGATGATGATGGTAGTGGTGATTGTGGTGGGGGGGGGGGCGGCGGCGGGGTTTGGAGAAGGGCAGCAGTCTAGCATAACAAATGCTAAATTTGCAAGCAGTGGAATGTTTCAGTAGTCTGTCTCATAACAATTTCAGTGGATCTCCCTTCTGCCCATGTGCTCAGGCCCAGATGGCCATAAGTAGATCTTCTAAAAGAAACCAACAGAGAATAACGTAATATATTAACAAATGGATAACCAGCATGCTGGAACCAACGGGGTCTGAGGAGAATATTGACGATGGATGAAAAAAAAAAAAAGCATTTCTTTGAACAATGGTTGACCTTTGACCCAAACAGTGGCCCTCAAATGACAAACATCCCATGTACTGTAGGGTCCCATTGGATTATTGACACAATTTCCCACGCTTCCACTGAATACTAAATATAATAGAAATGAGCAAAACACACACATTCTGATAGACCATCAAGAAGAATTATTGCAACAATCGAACAGCCATGTAAAGAAAAGGCTCAAACAAAACACAATTCTAATGCAAGTACTGTGTGAAGGAAAAGGAAAGGAAAAGCTTTCACTAAACCAGCAAGAGTTCTCATGTGGCCACTGGGGACTTGATGTATCGTCAGCTCTGACAAATTTAAGTTAAATAAAGCAGCAACTACAAGGGACAGCCCGATGGATTCTCGATGTGTTTATCCCATTCGGCTTGATGGTGAACCTGCTTTGAACTAAGCTTGTTTCAACTTTGCCCTTCCAGGTGCATGCCAACCTTCTTGTCACGAAACAGTTCTTTGATCTCGCTGGAAAACGTAACTGACAGCAGTAAAAGGACCCATGTAGCTTTAAACGTGAGTAATCGGGTAAAGGCTCCTACCAACTACTCGGCCTCAGTGTCTCTATCAACCTGCTCAGTGCCAACTTGTTATCATTGTATAGTTCCAAAGATAGAGTTGCCCTCACTCTATCTAAACAGAACCAGTGCTTTACAGCTAGCGACTCCCGCCCATACCCCAACCATTCGCTCGTGTCTATGCAGTACCCTCCCATACTTCATCTCTTGGTTGCAGCTGAGACTAGTTTATCTCTCGCCCTGCACAATCCCGCCCCACAACCATGGCACAATCACTTTCTGTCAGGCCCCTCTCGGACTAGCTTGAAAAACGTAGAGCGACCTCTGGCGTCTTAACTCTGACCTATTCAGCGAAGAGAAGAATCAGGAGAATCACTATGAATACTCCTGTGAAAGAGGAATTAAGCACATTTTAGGTGCCACATGAGATCACGTTTTCATGAAGACATACAAAAACATGAAACAGACTACTAATCCCTTGCAGTGATTCATTTCGGAAAAAAAAATTATACATATAGCTGCACACAAACGTAACAAAATATATTTTGCCACAACAATGGCACAATGAAATTAAGTCTTTTGGCTGGAAAAACAACAGCAACAAAAAAAGACTACAAACTGCTGTGATGAAAATTGGAGAAACAAATCAAAACAAAAAAAAATAAAAAATAAAATCAATTATTAAAAAAAATTAAAACACCCATACCCATCACAATGGTTCTGAAAAGATTAGTTATTAAAATGTATCCGGGGTAAAAACAAGAAAAACAGAGAGCATATCCAATGCATGAAATTTAGAGTTCATCTGAATGATTATATCCTAGGTCAGGGGTCCCCAACCGCCGGGCTGCGGACCGGTACGGGTCATTTGGTGCCAGGTCGCACAGAAAAAATAAATAACTTCCATTCCTTCCGTTGGATTCATTTCGGAATCTGAAAGATTACCGGATTCTCTGTTATATCAGCCTACAATATGTCACTCTTGACGCACGTGAATGCGCGCATCTCTGTGATAGGTTAACGCATTAAAAAAAACAAACGTCCTTGAAAAGTTTTTTCAGGAAAGGGAAAAGGCTCAGTCAGGAGATAGAAGAGGAGCCTACGACTTTCAAGAAAGAGAAAGCTACATTTAATAAACAGTATCAGGAGTCCTATTTCAAATACGGCTTTATTTCAACGTTAGATTCACAAGGGCCGAGCCTACTCTGCATAATAAGCGGCGATGGTGAGTCGTATTTTTCATGCACTTTTCATTTGCGGTGTACCTTATTTTGAAGGCACGTTACCATAACGACCAGAGAATGTCGTGGCCAGATAGGACGTTCCGCATGTCATGATTCGTGTCTATTATTATGTTTCGAAAATACCACACTTTTCATGCAGGTCATATCATATTATATTGTTGTATCTATCCGGCCTTGAAGGCCGGTCCCTGAAAATATTGTCTTACATGAAACCGGACCATAGGGGAAAAAATGTTGGGGACCTCTGTCCTAGATAATGTAAGAACGTACCAAGATTCTGTGGAATGGTGCAAAAGATGCGTTTCCTCAGAATTGTTCAGAATAATTTGGGATATACAAAAATCCATGCAAATGGAGACTATTCTTAATTAATAACGATGTTCTTATGCAACTGTCTTGTGTCATTTCCAGCTAAAAGATACACACTGAACAAAAAATATTATTTTTGAACGCAAAATTTGGCCAGGCTTCAGGGCTAGGAGGAACAAATAAAATAAATGTATCAACTTATTTTTTTTTCCAGTTTCAGTGAACTACTTTGCAGAGATGCTTGATTATACACAACCAACTAAATTCTTTTGAGAACACGCTGTTACATCTACACCACATACATTATTTGCATTTCAATTCCGAGAGACGCTGGAAGAAGAAAGAGCATGAATATCAATGACTTTGGTAAGTACCCCTGGCAAGTTATCTCATGCACACATAATAAAAGCGCTCAGCTCCATCAACCCGATGACATGAAACCTCCTCAGCTTAGGTATGCTGTCTTTAAGGACCACGCAGACGCAATGGGAGCAAAGCCTACACCTGGAAGAGAGCTACTGTGTCCCATCGACAAGCCTTTCAAAGCAGGACAACACACCTCTTTGCTTTTGTGTTGCGTGTCTTTCCAAGTGGAGTAAACTGTGTTGTTACATCTGTAAGGCACTACGAGGGAACAAAACTTAAAGGAGGTTGACTACACACATGGCTGACAGGAGCACAAACACACACGCACGCACGCGCACGCACACATACACACACAATCACATTGTACATGCCTATGTTATTAAGTTAACCAGTTTGTGCAATCACATTATAAAAAGAGGAACAAATGAATCTATGGGTTTGAGGAAAGAGTGTTTCTTGAACGTTCTTGAAACAAATGGGTGCAGACTGCTACATTCTATGAATGGGGCCCAGCTAAGACACCTCTAGCTAAAACTGAAGTTTTGAGAAACACAAAAGAAAATCGACCTATAAATACATTACAAAAGTTTGTTGTCTTCTGTTGGTTATATTTCCAGAAGCCTCCGGCTTGGGGAGGTGGAGTGGAGGAAGTCGCCTCTCTTTTCTCTCGACGCCAAAAGTGTGGAAATATTAAGACAGTTCAAGGCCATCAATATATATATTTATATATATATATTTTTTTATCTTTGAAGAGCAGCAGGTTTCCGTATTTCACCTTCTCCCAATTATCTTGGGATTCCAAACTTCCAGTCTGTAACCCCTGTTCAGCAGTCCCTTCCCACAGTTAAGATGGGCAAAAAACACACAAAAAAATCTGAACTCTTCCACTGTCCCAAAACATTTGAACCTTCCCTGTAACACTAACGAGACACTACTTTCCACATAAAATAAAGCAAACAGAAATCAAATAAAAGCTAAGCTGGCCCTTTTCAGAGAACAAAAAAAAAATCAAAAGAAATCACCTTGAAATGGGAACGCTCTAATCTAACTCCTGTGTTTCCCTCAGAGAACGACTGTGAATCTTTTTTTTTTCCTTCTTTTGCTCCGTCATATCTTCACGTCATATGGGGCAGTTGGATGAGAATTTCAAAGTCCTCTGTCTCTGTTCACTTGGGGCTGAGGGTATATGGAGAGTGTTGATGGGACAAAGGATGGTTGGTGTGTGGAAGCAGCAGTGCCAGGTGAGCCTCTCCAGTGTCTTCTCTAGAGGTAAGGGTACTGGGTGACCTTCGTGGGGCTCAGTGGGTATCCAGTGTAGACAGTGGAGGCAGGCGATGCACTGATGTAGGCCTGCTGGACAAACTGGGCCTGGTACTGACTGTGGTGCAGGGTGGGCGAGGGCAGTACGCGGTGGCCCATGCTGACTGGAACCTGGTGGACAATGCTCGGTGGGTAGCTCCCGTGCTGGACTGTGTGGCGAGCAGAGCCCTGTGATGCCACCAGGTGAGCCACTGTGCCGCTGGAGCCCAGAGCGGCGGGTGCCGTGTAGGTGTAGAGGTGAGGCTGGGTGGAGAGGTGCGTGGCAGCCAAGTGGGGGTGCATGTTGCCCGTGTGGGAGGGGCTATTGTGATGGAAGGAGTATGGGCCCTGAGTGGCAATGGTGGGAGCGATGTAGGCCTGCTGGCGGCGATGACCTCCATTTCGGTCTGCTATCATGTGCTGCTGGGCCTGGAGGAAAGAGTGAAAGATGACACGGTTGCATTTCTTTTCAGCTTTCAACTTAAAATCTTTGCAGCGAGAACATCTTCCAGTCACATAGTGGTATCATACATTTGATCCACCTGGTATGTAAGGTTTGGTATTACCGTATTGGCCGGAATATAAGACGGGGTTTTTTGCATTGAAATAAGACTGAAAAAGTGGGGGTCGTCTTATATTCGCGGTCTAGACCTTATACCCATTCACGACGCTAGATGGCGCCAGATATCAATGAAGCGAATGCTGAACTTGACTCCCCAGGCCAAAGTCAACCCCTGCCACGAAGAATAAAAATAAAAATAGCGGTAGCACGAAGAAGAAAAATAAAAAAAATAGCGGTAAGAAGGAAAAGAGAAGAAAATAATAGAAGAGATAACAGCAAATGGAGAAACGTAATGACAATCTGAAGAAAAGTGGGCCGAAGATCGGCCAGGGTAACCGGCAGCTGAGGAGAAGTTATGATGTAATTTACATTTCAAAAACCCGAAGCCATTCATTTACGAATGTGATTGCACTTTAGATTTGAATGAGGCAAAATGACATGCTTTTTCTCTCAAATATATTGTGATAATCATTTGTTTCAGATGTACTGTAATGTAATTATTTTCTGGATAAAAATTAATTTGGTTTTCAAAAAGTCTTTTTTCAAACTTGAGTCTTGAAAAAGAGGGGGTCGTCTTATAATCAGGGCCATCTTATATTCGGGCCAATACGGTATTATCCCCCCTCCCTGACCCCTCACATGTTCTTTTGAAATTTGGTGCAGAATCCTCATATAATATTATGAAATATTATAAAACTAACAAGGTCACTCCGTCTGCATGGTTTTTGGGTTATACAGTAGTGGTATTGGGTTATCGGTTAATGATGGCCTCAATCTACTACAATTGTCCCTTTGTAGGATGTTTTGTCGCTACTAGTGTCACAGTAAGGTTGGGGTTGTTTAAGATCTATAGCCTAAACGTGTTTTTCATACAAAATAAATCTCTCTGTGCGACTTCACTTCTGTGTTTGTGGAGGTAGGTAGCAGACTGTGGCTCATTCTGACATACAGGCTATGTTCTCGCGTTGGCACGTAGGTCCTTTTGTGTGCGCTCGCTAAAGCGCACTTTTAATCCATGTGCATTTGCTGGTCATACATGTGACACACACACGCACCCAGAGAATGAGTGCGCAAACACGAAAGTGGCGTGATTCATTGAATTCTGAGGCCTGGCTGTAAATCATTGAGCATAGAAATTCTCAGAGATTGGTAAATGTCATTGAAATACATACAAATTTCACAATGCCTTATGTGCAGTGGGAGATGCGGTGTGCAGTCAGCCAGTTGGGAAGACTCCAGTAACAAACTAAAATTTTGAAGGAGCGCATGATTTTTTTAAAATTCTGTAAGAAACAAACTCAACAAAAGTATTTTTAACCAGAATACTATGTTAACGACTGAATCTATTTGGAGAGCCATAAAAAAAAGATGTGCCTGTTGTACTCTATGTCAGTAGTGCCCAAAAGAAAAAAAAAAAAAGATTGTGCTACCAACAAACTCCAAAGGCTTTTCTTTGAAGGCTCGCCTCCGGCACCGTGTGTTTGAAGCATAATTACTCCTTGCAGTTGTAGGTCAGCGGAAGTCAGCTGCCCCTGATATTCTCACGAATAATTATCCTGGCTCACAGCACCTCTTTGATCAGCTCAGTATAATATTTTTGTTCATTCTCTCTCCATATGTACATTCGATAGCTTTCTGGACAATGTGGTGGTGACATATGATATAACTGAATCCAAACTTCAAGGGCAATATAATTTGTCACCTTCACGTGGTGTTTGAACGTACTATAGACTCTGGAGCACGTCAGAAGAAAAGTGCTTAAGATAATGGGAGAAAGCCAGATTTGAGAGCAAACGCCTACATTTTAGAAATGTTCCAACCTGAGTTCATGTCTGGCACAAAAGTGCTTAAATGACAGAGTTAAGTGTAGCGGAGAATCCGTACAGCCAGAAAAGTGCAGAGCTGCAGGCTTTTTCTGACTTGGGGACGTTACACTGCACATCGCACAGCGTTCAACCGTCGGATAGGGCGCAGGATGGACAGTGGCTCCACTCAAGCTAGCTGCAGTGGTCACAGGTTGCTAAGCAAGCGGACAGGATGTAGCCTGAGCCTTTTCCTGCTTCTTTAGATGTGTGGTAAAATAGGCTGCAGCTCATTCATTCATTTTCCGAAACGCTTTTTCCTCACTAGGGTCGTGGGGGATGCCGGAGCCTATCCCAGCCGTCTTCGGGCAGTAGGCAGGGGACACCCTGAATCGGTTGCCAGCCAATCGCAGGGCACACAGAAACGAACAAACATCCACGCCCCCACTCACACGAGGGACAATTTAGAGTGTTCCATTAACCTGCCACGCATGTTTTTTGGAATGTGGGAGGAAACCGGAGTACCCGGAGAAAACCCACGCAGGCCCGGGAAGAACATGCAAACTCCACACAGGGAGGCCAGAGCTGGAATTGAACCCGGTACCTCTGCACTGCAAATTCGACGTGCTAACCACTGGACTACCGGGCATAGGCTGCAGCTCAGTAATATTATATTTGAAATTATTCTGCCATCACCATCTCCTCACCCGTTTTTCAATCCTTTGCTACATGCAATGTCAAAAGATCGTTAAGCACTTGGGAGAATATGGTCTTTGATTCCTGAAATTCGGATCACTTCATCACCTCAGGAAAAGAGGACCCTGTCATAAACTGCGCACTGCGGTTTTGAAGTTGGTACTCACTTTGCAGATCTCACAACTTCCACTCTGAGGGAAACACTCTGGCTCTGTGGCTTGTTGAAAAACAACATTTGTCCAAATAATCCAGAACAGGGTTTCCAAAATGATATGAATCTGGATACATTTTACTCTGCACTTTGACAGGCGCAGCACAATAGATACTGACTCATAACCCATTTTGTGTATGAAACATGACATTGGAAAACCTCGACTGCGAGGCAGATTTGTGAATCACAGACTTTCCCAAAATGTCCTGCTGAGGCAGAAAGTAGTCTTGCCCAGACTCTGATGGATTTACCTGAATTCATGATCATTAAAAAAAAAAAAGTGTAACAGACGAGACATCCTCCAATTGATTATACGAATGTACATACTGTTTGTGCAATCGGTATCATAAAAGCTGTTCAGTGCAGATCTCAGACTTGTGCACGGAGGTGTCGTGTCGTGTCGTTTGACGTGTCTTTATACCTGGCTGAGATTAAGAGGCTGCTGCTGGAGGGGGTGTGGCCCTGAGCGCTGCTGTCGATATGATGCAGTCACACCACCTGGGATGTGAATGTTGCCCGAAACCACTCCATTAGAGGACTTGAACTTGTAAGCGGAATTCTGATGATTCATTGTATCTGCACAGAAGGAGGCGAAAGCTACTTTGAAATCTTTGGAGAAGCATGAGGCTGTCTTCGTGTGACTTGGCATTACCTGGCATCAAGCGTTCACACTCATTCACAACTTCGCTGGTTTGAGTTTTAAGAGGGGGGATGATGATGGTGCGTGGGTTGCCATTGTTGTAGTTGTCCAGTATGGTGGTCTTTGTGTCGTAGCTGTTGTTGTTGTTGTTATTGGCGGCTCTAGACTCCACAGTGTAAGGGCTGTTGTTGCTGGAACAGTCAGTGTCCGGTGAATCGTGGACAGTCACACAGCTGATCACGTTCTTCCTTTGCTTCGACGATGCACTGGAAGGCATACAATGGAACTGAGTTTGGCTACAGATTCTACTGCTTGAATTGTATGTCCAAGTGATAAATACGGTGAATTGAAATACTACACGGTACGCACGGAAAGTAAACTCTAAGCTCTTGTATCGGATCACATCAAGTGTACTCCAAGTGTACAGTATTGTTATTTCAATACAGTCAAACCTCGGTTTTCGAACGTCGCAGTTCTCGTCCAAATCGGTTTTCGACCAAAAATTTCGAAGTTTTTTATGCCTCGGATGACGAACAAATTTCGGTTCTCGAACAAACTGAGCGCACTTGAATGCACCATTTGACTCCTCTCGCCTTCCTGACACAAGGAAGTGACGCTTCCATTGTGAGCAGACGTGTTCAGTAAACATTTTTATTTTAAAAAGAGCATGGTTTCGGTTTTCGAACAATTTCGGTTTTCAAACAGCCTTCTGGAACGGATTATGGACGAAAACCGAGGTTTGACTGTACATTGAGAATTTCTGAATTGTAAGAGCAATAGCAAACTAGCTTAAATCCATGACATCAGGCTCGACCCATAAGAAAAAAGAAACCCTGAAAAAAAAGTAGCAGCATTGTGACCTCGAAGTCAAATCAGATTCATGTGGCAGTTGCGAGAAATAGCTTTTTTTGGACTCTCCTCTAAGAATGCTACAATTTGGGGAATTCTATGATGCCTATAATCAAATATGTACGATTGCACTCAACACACACAACTACGATCAATTTTCAAAAGCAGCACTTGTAGCAAGAAGTACAATACAATCGTAGCAATTATTCAATTTCTTCCAAAAGACAGCACTGACCCATGATTATGTTTGCGGTCATCTTCCTCATCTGTGTCACTACTGATGGTGATGATGCTGACCGCCGGGCTGGGTGTGTCGGGGATGATGATGGTCTGTCTGGGAACGTGCTGCTGGTTTGAATGGTTGCGGGTGGTGCTGGAAGCCTGCTCGGTCTCAATAGTCCCCCACCCGCCTCCCCCGCAGCCCTGCGGTGGAGGGCAAATGGAGGCCGAGCTGCTCTGGAGCACAGCGCACCGTGGAGGCGTGTTCTCCTTCACCCTTTTAGACCGCTGTGGCGACAGCATTGCCTGAGTGGACGATACTTCGTAGGCTGAAGTGTTCCTTTAAGGTAGAAAGACAGAATGAGAAGTAAGCATCAAAACATAAGGCGTCATAGGTTTAATTGTGACTACAGTCCTGTGCAAAGCATTTAGACTATCACTGGCTTTGTATGTATGTACAGGTACATCTTAATAACTTAGCATGGAATTTGAAAAGTCACATCAAATAAGTTGTTGAACTCAAAGAGTGAAACTCAGACATCAATTAAGACATGGTAAAAGTACTTTTCAGAATTCCAATGCAAACCGAATATCTTTATTCAAAATAATTTTGATTGTTTTCCACCACATTGCAATATTCATCTTTCTTGACATGGTGCATTTTAGGTTTTAGATGTACGGTAAGCTGTATTCATCAAAACGAGATACAGATAAATCATTAAATATGTAACTATGTCATGAATCTAAACCACTTTTTTTTTTTCAAATTGAAGTAAAATAAATGTAATATGATAAACTTGGCAACAAAAAAGTGAAATATCATGGGAAATTATAAAGGCTTGCCACTTTTTTTTTTTTAATATTTCATGATAGCATTTTTAATACAACCAATCTGTGATGCACAGGTGTGCACTGTAGTTTGTCCGATGTAATTGCTGTTCACACACACCTGGCAGAATTCTGGTGCTGTTTGTTCTTTTTGGAAGAAGAGTTATTATTGGACGAGGGTTGCCTCATAACATGTGCCACTCCAACATTGAGCGTCTGGTTGGATGGGAGAGTGACGTGGCCAGCCAACAAGGCTGGCTGTTGCATGATGGGATTGTAATGGCTGCCATGAGGGTGGGAATTCCTGTCGTAGAAAAAAGTTTTCAAACAACACTTTTAAAAGAAGAGCACAGACAAACATGTTTGGCTTACAAAAACAGACCGGCACATGGAACTGAATTCCTAACATAAAGACCTCAGACAATACAATCAGACATAAACACCCCCCACAGATAATAACGCATGCACATTTTGCGGAACAGATTAACATATAAAGTAAAGTCAAGTTTGTTTTTTTAAAACTTCTCACTCCTGTGATAGCGTGAAATCTTCTCATTTTCATTTGGGTATGATTTCTAAAGTTTGACTTTTAGTGAATTTCAAGATCGCTCTCTTATTGACATAGAAGTATAATTTTGCATGAAATAAATAAAAGCAGAGGCACCTGGTTAAATACTCAAAGTACTATAATGTGGTATTTTCTCCCCCTCGTGAGCCAGCAGGTGTCAGTAGCAACTTTTTAAAAAAAAGATGATTCGAGGGAATAATAAAGGAACGGGAATAATAGAGGTAACGGCATCAAAAGGGAGGGCAGAGGAGTTGAAACCAGCTGTGGAGAGAGAGAGAGAGAGAGCTCTGCAGAGGAAGTGCGACACTTTCTTGATTGTCTCTCCTGATAGACAACAGAGGGAGGTGGGTGGGTGAAGCCAGGAGAAGAGGAGGTGCTTTGGGTGTAACTGGGGGGTCGTCACAGATGGACGGTTGAGAATGTGTCTAAACATACATGGCCCCCGCAACTCTGTACAGACACTATAAAGCCAAATCCTGCTTCTCTCCCTGCTGATTGCCTTCTCGCTTCAGTCCATCCATTCGTCAAGGCATTTCACTGACAGGCATAGCGTCTCTTCATGTTCATCTCGCCCATCTCCCTGAGGTGAATCTGCTCTTATAACACACTAGCCTGCTTGTGATTCGATAAAGATAAAGGACAGACTGTCAGGGAGTAACTGACTTCTCAGTCAATCACTTTCCGATATTCTTATATTACTTTTGGACCTCTAAAAGCCACAAACACGATTGTGTCTTATTGTTCTGAACTGATGATGCCGTTCCGCTCCGAAAGTGACAATGTTTTCTAAATACTTTTTCAAGCTATTGAAAGAGAAAGTGTGTCGAAACCGTTGACTGCTACTGGATGTTCTCTTGCCGAGAGCATGTTTGCGGAGGGCTACAGCTAGGGTTGCAAAAGGACAAACATTTTTCTGGGACGTTTCAGGTATATTATTGTCCAGAAGTTGTCTCTTGAGGATTGTGGAATTATTATTTAAAACACACACACACACACACACACACACACACACACACACACTCACTCACTCAAGCACTTTGTAATAAAAATGCATTTTTTGCATTGGTCCATTTGCCATTTGTGAATATAAATGTAATTATTTTCTTAACAATAAACAACAGAATACATAAATGCTAACTAGAATAAACCTTTTTTTTTCACCTGCGGTAATCTGCATGCGTTGTGATGAAGAAATGCAAATATTTTACATCAGGAAAGGGCCTCATTAGCCGTGTTTAAGTAGAATGCTGCTTTCATGGAAATGAGGCCCGTTTTAAAATAAACAGATAAGTTTTAACGTTATTTGTGTATTTATTCGTATTGTGTCACGTTTCTAAAGTCATACATTTATTGAGGAATTGATGTTGTTTACCTCCAGTTGGTCAGAGGCTGTGTGCTGCTCATGGAGTCAGGAATGATGGCGGCATGCTGAACTGAGGTGTGAGTGAGCTGCTGCCAGGCTGGAGGCAGCAGGATCTGCTGGGTGCCGCTGGGCCAAGCCTGCTGAGGTCGGACGAGACACAATAGAGTAAAAACAAAGGGGGATTAAATGGAAAGAGGAGATTAAAACGACAATAAAGGGAGACACATTCATCTACTGTGGATGGTTTACGATGAAACATGAATACATGATGTATTTGGATGATTACTTTTAAGGGTGTGATAAATCAAAGTCTCTCAGCAATGCTAAAGCAACGAAATTGGCCTTAAGAGGTAAGACCAATACTTTACAAAGTACTTCTGCAAGTGTTCTCGGCGTGTGGATGTGCATCGATCTGGAATAGATGAAACTTAGTTGATAATTAAATGTTTTTGTTCAAGTTATGGTGAAAGGTTCTACAAATCCCTATTTCATTTAAGTCATTGAGTAAAATGTAAATAAAAACACAATACAAAGATGACTAAATCCTGATTAGCAGTGTATTCAATTGAATCCCATGCAAATGAAATAAATTTAACTCATTCAGTACCAGCCAATTCTGGACCAAGTCTGAAAAGACGTTTAAAAACGTCTTTGGGAGTGAATGAGTTAATGTTCAAACAGATGTTTTTTGTTTTTTTTGTATGGGTGTTTTGTTTTGTTTTTCAACAAATATTCTCTCACTTTGAATTTGATTCCTGACAATTACGTGAGCAATAGTCCAAAAGTTTAAGAACAACATTTCTCAAGGTATAATTGCAAGGGATTTAGGGATTTCATTATTTACGGTCCTTAATATCATCAAAAGGTTCAGAGGATCTGGAGAAATCCCTGCATGGAAGCGGCAAGGCCGGAAACCAAGAATAAATGCCTGTGACTTTCGATCCCTCAGGCGGAACCGCATCAAATACTGACATCATTGTGGAAAGGATATGACCACACGGGCTCAGGAACACTTCAGAAAATCAATGTCAGTGAATGCAGTTTGGCGCTACATCCGCAAGTGCAACTTAAAACTCTACGATACAAAGGTAAAGGTTTTTATCAACAACACCCAGAAATGCCGCCAGCTTCTCTGGGCTCCGCGTTCTCATAAGATGGACTGATGCAAAGTGTAAAAGTGTTCTGTGGTCTGACGAGTCCACATTTCCAATTGGTTTTGGACATTATGGACGTTGGGTCATCCAGGCCAAAGAGGAAAAGAACCATCTGGACTGGCATGGAAAGTTCAAAAGCCACCCTGTGTGATGGAATGGGGGGGTGTTAGTGTCCTTGGCATGGCTAACTTGCACATCTTGAAGGCAACATTAGTGCTGAGAGGGACATACATGTATTGGTTTGGGAGCAACCTATCCTGCCATCTAAGTCACATCTTTTTCTTGGGACATCCTGCTTTTTGCAACAAGATAATGCCAAGGCCTATTCTGCAGAGTCCCTAACGGAGACCCCGGACTGCTAAGCAACTCAAGTTATACAGCAAGCAAAAATGGGAAAGAAAACTTCAATAATTAGTATCCTTTGTTCCCCAAAACTCAATTAATGTTTGTACTGTTTATGTAGTGGTAAACGTGGCCTGGCCCAGCTTTTTTGGAACATGTTTCGGTTTAAAATTTAATGTTTTACATGATTTTTTTCTGCATCTGCGATTGGCTGGCAACCAGTTCCGAGTGTCCCCCGCCTCCTGCCCGCGGAGACAGCTGGGATGGGCTCCAGCATGCCCCGCGACCCTTGTGAGGATAAGCGGATCAGAAAATGGATGGATGGATGATTTTTTTTTCTTCATGTTTTCCGTTAAATTTCCACGCTTCCGTGAAAATGGGATTTGGACGTTGTATCAGTAAAGGAAAGAAGAAACAGGCATTGGACGTGGACATATTTTTGTGTGTATGCGTGCATGTCTGCTTGCGTGAGCACGTTTGCGTGGTACTCTGTGTAACCCTAACAGTTTAATGCAGGTCTATTGATTGGTACTTTAAAGGGCTAATGACTCATTCATTTAAGAGCACATCTAGTTAATCCATTTTTTTACAAGCACATTTAAACAATGTGAATGGAAGACTGAGAAAAGAGAAAGTAAGAACACAGCTAATCTGCATACATGGTGCAATTACCCAGTCGTTTAAAAATGATCACCCATAACTTTTTCATCCATTAACTTTGGACGCATTTGGCTGAGGATGTTTCCTTTGTCAAAGTCTGAGGCTGCAAGGTTATGTCAAAGCCTGAGGTTCTCCTCAGTGATATCTAATGCAACATTCTGCTGTTCAAGATGGCTCAAGCCCTTTATCAACATGCCATTATGACATGCTAATAAATCCATCCATCTGCTGCTCCTCCTCCTCCTGCTCGCTCTATCTCCACTGCTGGCTCTCTACATGCCTTTCTCACCAGGCGTCTGTGTTGTGTAACCAGGCTGTCTGCCCTGAAATGGTAACCCAGTTAAGAGGCCCTTTTTTTCTGCTCCCACCAGCACTATCAGCAGACCACCACCTCCCACCTCGGCAAAAACACTCCCCGCGTGAAAACCCTTTGTCACCTCGGTGCCCCGAAAGCCACAGCTCTCACTCCTTGATTGTTTCCACATTTTCTGCATTCCTGCACCAGATAAAGGTTTTCTTGGTTTTCCTGCCTCATGACTTTGGAGCCTTCTTCTCTGTGCACACCCATGAAGTCTGGGGCATAATCTCTAAGAGGGGAGCATAGAGGGAATGGGAGGAGAGGGGGGGCGGGGCATTGAGGTGTGGGCTTAGGCACAGGTGGGGTGAAAGCAAGCCACCACCAATGTAACCAAGCAGGCGAGACCTCCTACAGTGAAGAAATAAACACAGGGATGCACACATATGGGCAATTATTAGGTATGCTGCATGCTAGTTCAAAAAAATTATCTGCTTATGTTAATAACTACCTTGCGCCTTTTTTAAAACATGCATACACAGACACATATTGTAGGTGCAGACAAGCAGTGCAAGGATCTGCAGTTGAGGCACCAATGGATGTAGTTTAAATGTCCTTTTGGAGACATTTCATTTTGTCCTTAATAGATTCATTATGTATTCAAGAATTTGGTGAATCTATGAATTATCTGCTCTTTTGGGGCCACATTCAAGCTTCCCCCGACCTCTTAAGGTCCTCCGAGGCCTCTAATTTGGAGCGGCTGATTCGGAAGCAGCCCTGGAGCTAATCACCATTTGGTATCTGACAGATTAAGGCACCATAGAAACACAGGCAGGCTCTCACACATATACACACACTCACAAGGGCTTTGCCGCCTGTATGCCTGCCTATTGCATGATTAACGGGAGATAAGGGAGTGCTTCAAACTCCCTAGATTCTCAGAGATATTTAAAGCCTTCCTGGAAATTTCCATAGGGAGAAAGGTGGAGTGGTGATGGAAGTGGTCGACAGTGTATGAGAGAGTGGTGCCGATTCACTCTTACTTCCTACATTAGATCAATAGCTAAAAGTCTCCAGCTCCACTGTGCACTCCCGGCTTGTGACGGCCTCCTTTGTGTGAAAGGCTCTTGACCAGTGTGCATCAAAGCGTAGGAGAGCAGGGCTGCATTGGCAGCAAGTGAGGAGGACAGAGAGAGAGGGGGAGAATGGAAGTAATACACAGAAGAACTCAACCTAAAGGTACTCCAAAAAAAAGGAGAGCAAAAAAGCGGCTACTAGGGGCCAGGCCCTTTTCAGCTTCTATTCATTGTACTTTTTATAGTGCGTAGCTTTCCAAATGCGGGATCCTGATCTGTTTTTTTTCTTCCAAAATATCAGCACCTGACAAGCACTTTGTAATCATTCAATTTACACTGTAAGGACTATATTAAGCGGCATGACAAAGGTCCACAGGGACACTGTTGAGGAGATTTTCTTCAAAAAACCTTTATGCTGTTCTCAAAAAAAGATTCAACCTCTCTGAGGTCCGAAATCAGTGACCTCTCGTTTCACAAATGTTCTTCAGAAAGATTGGAAAAAAAAGATGAAAAAAAATCTTTGCAAAAGTTCTTCCCACAAGTTGGGGAGGTGACTTTTTACTTTCTTCTATTTCAGCTTTCTGTACATCGACTGCCTCACTTCTGCCCGCATAGTTTATAGTAGTATAATCTAAAATGAATTGCCTTTATACCTGAGTAAGGAGGCCTGGTTGGATCTGCAGAGGCTGGGCGACGGGGGCCTGTGTCACAATGGGAACAGCATTCTCCATCCGCATGGAGTAACTGTTGTGCTTGGAAGGTGATGCCTGAAGTCCTGTCAACAAAATATAATACAAATAATGTGTAACTCATACTCGAAGGCTATGTGTTCTTAAATATGGACCAACAAGTCTATTTCACAGAATTATGGATCAAAGGACCATATTGTTTGTGGTCGGTGTAGAACTGTGACGGTGAAAATGTATTCATTGCCTTGTTCAAGTTGGGTCATTGTTGGTATAGGGCGGGGGTCGGCAACACGCGGCTCCAGAGACGCATGCGGCTCTTTAGCGACATCTAGTGGCTACCTGGAGCTTTATAAAAAATGTTTGAAAATGGAAAGATTTTGATAGTAGGCTAATGTAGCTCAAATAGATATACTGTAGATCATAGGTGTCAAACTCAGGTCCTGGTGGGCCGCTGTCCTGCATGTCTTCCAAGTCTCCCTGTTGCAGCACACCTGATTCAAATGAGCAGGTTCAATGTCAGGCTTCCGCAGAGCTTGCTGATGATCTGATCATTTGAATCAGGTGTGTTGCAACAGGGCGACTTGGAAAACATGCAGGGCAGCGGCCCTCCAGGACCTGAGTTTGACACCTATGCTGTAGATACATGTTGGAGCTCCGAAAAAGGAGAGCTGTGGTGTTGTTTTTTTAAAACGTAGACTTTATTTATGCTTTTAACAGTCTCGACAAACACAGACACGTCTGCGTCCGACTCCGTGCCTTCGCTCTTCTCGTTCGACTCGAGAGGCGTTCAAAGACAGCCTCAGAAAAACGGAAATTAATGATCACCACACTGACACTAAGAAAAGCGAAAAGAATGCACCATAACAAAAAATCAAGGGAGGAAATCACAAAATAAATTCAATGGGGGTGTTTGTGAACACCCAACAAAGTAATGAATAACATACACAATTCTGAGACAGTCCAGTCTCCTACATACATACAGCATGTGTTTCCTTCATTGTAAGTTTTATAGAAGGATTTTATTTTTTTTGCGGCTCCAGACATATTTGAGGGCTTTTTTTTGGTCCTATATGGCTCTTTCAACATTTTGGGTTGCCGACCCCTGGTATAGGTTAAATCTAAGCGAAGAACATGACTTAAAGGGACAGTCTTTGCACACGGGAGGACACAAAAGCTGATTAACACTGCAGAGATTTTAGAAGAAGTTAAAAAAAACAACAACAAAAACGATGAAGCCTTAAATCACTTGCTACTTTTAAGCATTCTAGTGGCCACTATAACATGCCATTTTTCACAGAACCATTGTGCAAATGAAAATCTGCAAATGCCTCGGTTGTTCTCTGTGTGCTAATGCATCGTGACTGCTGCGACCTCGTTACCTTGGAAGCCAGGAGGACAGACGATGAGCGCCTGCTGGAAGGGATCCGGCCGGGCAGCGCAGAGCTGAGGAGCCCCCGTCTGCAGGGGCAGGCTCCTTTGGGCAACAGCTGCCATGGAGGCTGCAGAGGGCTGGTAGAGTGCAGATTGGTAGTTTAGTATGGAGACATCAGGACTTGCAAAGGAAAGGGTGGAATTGTTGTTGGAGGAGGGAGCCAGGTTGGTGGCCTAAAGGAATGATGGGACCAAAATGAAAAAAAAAAATGAAAGGGTGACACTGATGGGAATAGCAGGTAGAATTGCTTAAAAGTGAGAAAAACAAAAATGTAGAGGAAGCTCAATCACACCTTCAATAGAAGGTAGATTGCCAGGCATTGATGGAAACAAACAGAAATAACACCGACGACGGGGATGTTAAATGTATTTTGACGAAATAATGACAATCAATCAATACAATACAATACAATACATGCTGATTTAGATAGCGGGTTCACAACAGCTGCAGCTGTAACAAAGCAGTTGACATGCACAAAATATGAAACTGATTAGGCACCATGCCGTGTTTAAATTGAATGAATCTACTGATGCACACACTCTTCATTTTCCCAAACCATAAGACTGTGATTGCAATGTGCACCAGTAGTTAACTACATGATCTAACAAAGAGACCACCCGCTTTATATGCTCTGTTTCTTTTAAGCTTCAAACTCGATTGTTTCTCTCAAATGCAACACTAAGCAAGACGAGCGTTGAATTCCACTGTTACCACTGGTTCAAAAGCCTGTTTAAATGGCAAAAAGTGAGACAAAATGACAATGAGCCTCTGTAATGAGCTGCAAGGAAATTTGTCGCAGCCTACAAATCAATATGCCTGACAAGTCATTTTTCACCTCCAACAGTCATTCATCAATTATGTAACCTTCTCACTCTCGTCCACCATAAATAAGACGTGTGGAATACACCAACTCACTGGACTTATTTAGCTCAATTTGTGTACAGTATTTGATTTGAATACATCATCAACTTTTTGCCTTTTATTTATCCGTACATATGAGCCGAGAGAAATACATAGCCAGCGTTTTCGGGTTTCATTTGCTTTCTTTGGTGTGGTAGATGAATATAAAGAGACAGAGTAAATTCAATATGGCACTGTGACATTCATCATAAATTAAAAAAGATAATTAAATGTCACTTAATCTGTGCAAACCACAGCAAATATCACGTGCTGCTGCATCACACAGCGTGAGCAAGATGCTTCGATAGAATTGTAAATAACCATATTTCAAATCATTGCCTCAAGAGATTCAGGATCTACAATCTTATGCCGGGCAAAGTGAAAAGTCAGTGGTTCCGATTCCAAACCATACGGAAGCAGTAAAGCGCCACAAGCTTGATCCAGGGAAAAAGGAAAGAAGTGAAGAAGATAGAGGAGGAGAGGAACGAAAGGAGAGAAGGAGACAAAACTGGGGGTAAAGGGATTCTTGAGGCCGAAAAGCTCCACAATGCATGATAAGCAGAAAGCAGGGCTTGCCATGTGTGCAATCAGCACTTTGCGACAATCCCATCGGACCTGGCTGCAGACAAAAATGCAGCCAGATAGATATAAAAGGCAGAATCGTAGGCCAGGAAATGTGCACACACATGGGAAATAAGAGACAAACAGCTGGTCATGACGGTTTCAAACCCATTGCATGGACGGCATGAAATACCGATAACAGTCTCTCAGTCAATACTCTGGCAAATCCGGATCACCTGCTTGGTACTCAATAATTGTTGTCATTTGTTTTTGTAGACACTAATGCTGCCTTGGAGTTGTGTGCAGTGTCGGCAAATGTTGATGTCTGCAAAAATGATCAAATATTCCATTGACTGGTGGTTACATTCGCTGACTGGTGGTTACATTCACTGGCTTGCCATACTTAGCTTCTGATCAAGTCCGTGTTGAGTAACAAATCGAAGTTAATGGACAGTAATTTGTAATTAACCAAAGTAGTGGTCCAGCGTTAAGTCACACTGCTCAACAGTAGGGGGAGCCCTGGGGCTAAAACACATGGCACTTCACTGCTGGACGGAGAAGAGATGCATTGTTCAGTGTCAGTATTCACAGATATGCGGCAGGTGGATTTGCAATACTCTACTTTATATACATGATGTAAAAAATATAAACCTCAGAACCTTTACAGCTGTTTTTGTCAGTGGGAAAAGGGGATCACTTTGCTCACGCTGTAATCTGCATGTGAAACCTATCAACAGCCTGAAGGGAAAACATGCTCAATTTTTAGTCCATAGTTGTAATTGAGGTACAAATATGAAAGATTAGGACTGCTTTAGAGTTCAACTTGCATTTCCAATATTCCTAAAACACATTTCACACATATGTCACTACATACATGCCATTGTTGTCTGACAGACAAAGGACAAAAAAAGGTGTTGAGCGTTACCTGGCTGTGCACTGTGTTGAGCTGGTTATTGAAGGTCATGGTGAGGTTGGTGGAGGTGCTGGGGGCCACGTGGGTGATGAAGGGCGTCTTGCTCTGGTTGATTGTGTCGTACATGTTAACACGGCGCTTACAGATCTCCATATTCTGGAAGCATGATTTCACACTAGAAAGCGACAGAGACGCAAAGGGAATGAGACTGGGTGCATGAATGGCCGATGCAATGATACCATTAAACAATAAGAGCTCGTACTGAGTGCTGTGAGGGAAATCCAGGAGATGCGACATTGTAACAAAAGGGTGGTTGAGCGTTTCAATAGGTGTGATTCTTTTGTCAGCGTCGATGGTCAGCATCTTGGTTAACAAGTCGATGAATTCCCTCCTGTCGGCTTTCTCTGCCAGCAAGTCGCTCCCCTCCAGATCCGACGTCATGTTCACCTGCAGGCATCAAATAGCGGCACAGTCAAGCGTGCGTGCTCGTGCGTATGTAGGAGGGTGCCGTCATGTTTCTTTGCAAACGTAAGAGAAAATCCAAATCCCTCCGCTTTGCTTTTTCCCATGCCGGATAAAAATACCCAAATCTGCACCCTCATCAGTTCAGGTGTCTCCAGGCCTTGCTCTGCAGCGACGTTACAAACGTGTGTACTGCCACTTCACATATCTCGACAGTATACCCATTCCTGATTTGTGAAATGATGTGTGCATTTAAAACTAGAACCAGAAAATTCAACGTTTGGTTCGTGGGGAGGAGAAGAAAAGAGATTCCTCCACAAAGGACATCACTCTGTGGAGGAAGCTGACACGACAAAGTGAACCGAACTATGTTGAGTAGCATCGCGCTCCTTCATTGACTTAAACCTTGTGGCTCAGGCTGTGTCTGAATGTTAGGCCAAGCTAGGCCATTCCTGCTGACATGCAAAGCTCCGTACATGGAGAACTTACATGGAGCATTGATTTAACAGGCAGGGAAGTGGAGGTGGGCTTTGGGTCTTGTGTCTTGCACCCGGGGCCAAGTTGCTTCCCTGAGCGGAAAACTGCTCATTCCTCCAACTAATTGATTCTGCTCGCTTGATGACAATATGCAAGCTCACCAGGAATTTCGAGTCAATGGACATGTTTACACTTATTCATCACTCTCAATGATGGCGGACCTGTTAGACGTCTACAAAGTCATTTCCCTTGCCCTTTGGATCATAATGTGTATACTGTATCTGGATAAAATCGGACCCTCTTTTTAGCTGAGAGGAGCCACCATAAACACAGAAAGATTTAAAGCTAATGTGAGGTATCGCAGAAGCATATGAATGTTTTTTTCCGCCTCTGGTTTCTTGCGTTGACTTTTATTTATCATACTGCTAAATGTGCCATCCGTTTCCGGCTATCTTGTTCAGAAATGTGCAAGTCGATTGTGGTCTCACCTGATGAGTGAGAGACGGGAGGTGAAACTGAAACCGTTGCTCCCAGAATGACATATTTTATGAACATTGCCCACTCTTCTTTGATGTAACCGTTGCCATTGCAAAACAGTCGCAATCAAAAACAAACAAATAGATGAAGCCGTGTCAATGAAAACATAACCTCATTAGCGAAAGTAATGATTTATGACAAATCCTTTGCACCCTGCCAACAAGCAAACTAAACAAAGTAGAAAAGACTAGACTTGTTGTGCCTCATTCCCCGTGTTTAGACAAGCACCAAGGCCATGATGTAGCAGCTCTTTGTTTAAGCCAACAAGATTTTCAGGCGGTGTGAGCACACTGGGAGCAGACTGTCATGTTCAGTTTGTGTGTATCTCCAGTAGGTGCCAGAAGAGGGCACTTCCTGTGTATCTCCAGTAGTTGGCAGAGGAGGGCACTTCCTCCGGGTCGCACACCTGTTGCTCATGTCATCAACCCAACGATTTAAGGCAAGGGTGCCCAATACGTTGATCGCAACGACCGGTAGCTAGCGGGCTGGTCCAAAGTCCATCGCGAGGGGTGTGTCTGCGTACGTGTTATTAATATATATTTTTAGTGTTAGTGCAGACTGCACCTTTAGCATCCTGTCAGTCTCACTTTCGCAAAAAGTATTTAAAAATATATAATACAATAAAAAAAAAACAGGTCAACTTTTAAGTACAGTGGCGTGTGACCTGCATCACCGGAAGTTGTTTGCGATCAGCAGGCTGCAACTGCAACTTGCCATCAGAGCTGTTGCACTCTATCTTTTATTGTTATTACAGGGTGTCCATAAAGTATCTTTACCATTTCAAAAATTTATTAAAAATTCAATTGATTAGATATTTAATCAGATTTGTTCGATTGTATTAAGTGTTTATTAATTTTTTTTTTATCACACTGCATTTGTGCGTTTCAGGGATCCTGTTTGTGAAAGAGGTAATGTTGAATGAACCCCTACAAAATGGCTAGCCCTCAGGAGAAGGCGCAATGTGTCTTATGGTTTATTGAAACAAAATTGGATAGGCAGATTCAGTTATGGGGCTATGTTTAAGATATCGTGTATCGGACAAAGATAAGGGACATTACTGACCTAAAGCAAAGGATTACTGATGCCATTGCCACAATTGATGAGGCTGTGCTACAGCAAACATGGCAAGAAATCGAGTAACGTCTTGATGTGCTTTGTGCAACTAATGGTGCCCATGTAGAAGTGTATTAGAATGTCAATCTGGAGCATTTTTAACACATTTTTGAAATGGTAAAGAGATTTTATGGACAACCTGTAGTATTCTCATTTAGAATGTTGAAAGTTTCATGTACAATTCACCGAGGGCACTGGCAAAGAATGTCAATCTGGAGGGCCGAGAGAAGCGTTTTAAAATGGTACACGTGAGCTACGATCAATAATCAATAACACGTTGCAAAAATGCGTTCCGTGCCTCTGCGTCAGGTCTCGACAAAGGTAGGCACTTATTTCCTGTTCACGAATCCACAAGCTCTTGTGTCTACTTTAATTTTCTGTTTTGTTCATCTTAGGGGCCATTAAGACTGTTGCTCATTTTTTAAATTTCATTTATTTATTTCATTGGGACAGTGCACATTAATCAACAAAGAATGAACAGTATAAATGCGCTAGACTTAGCATAAATGCTAGTGTTCATCATGGCATGCGTGTGTAAGTGCGTGCGTATGCACACGTGTGCGACAATGGTAATGGGTCGATTGGTGGAGGTTGGTTGATCAAAAAGTAGATCTTCGGTCAAAAAAGGTTGGGCACCCATGATCTACGGAGTTCTCTGTCTTCATGTCTCGGTCGGAAAATTCCAAGGCACAAATTCTTCTCGACATCCCAAGCGTTCATGTCCTCTGTTTTCTGATTTTACCTAGATGTCTTTGTTGACCTTTTTAAGTTGTTTTTTGGATGTTATTGATAGTCATGGCTTTGGTATTGTCCCTGTTTTGGATTTAAACTATTCCCGTTTATATGTTGTTCCTCGCTTTTGCAAGAGTGTTTGGATCACTCATTATCCTGGTGTTGTACCAGTGACTTTTGTTATATTTTGCCTGTCTTGCAACCAGTTTTCTCTGAAAGAAATATTTTTGTTGATTCTTCCCGACTTCACGTTTCTGTAGACCAATTTTATTCTATCCGGAAGTCTGACACAGACAGGCAGCCGTGTTTACTGTGACATGCAGAGGAACAGGTCTGCTTTCATAAAGCTACACGCGCTTATCTGCAGCTCTGCTTCAGAAGGCTATCAGATGTCGTGCCAGTCACCACCACAAATCTGATGCAATTCTTTTTTCCCAATGCACGTTATTCGGAGTCTGTGACAACACCTTCCTGCAGTGATGAAAGAAAAATACTGTATTTGGAACGGAGTGGGGAACAATCACGTTGTCAATAATTGGTGGATGTGATGACTTTGGGCAAGGTGCACATATGCAGAGTTGGTCAAAGATATGAAATAAGAGTCATGAACCATGTGTAGTGTTGTACTGTTCCCATTCTATTCAAACAATAATATCATTCTGATGTCCTTCTATTTAGATATACAGAATGTAATATTCAATTAACTAATCATTTCATTAGCTCACGAAATTGTATTGTTTTAGTGCCTCAGAATGAGATGCACACGGTCTATTTTGAATAAAGTTACAAATCTGGCCAGGATGGCCAGAAGGATGAGGAATGTTGGCATCCCGTGTGAACATCTGTTGGATGGAGCCACATCTGTGTCTTGAGGAGCACGGACATGCCACTCAGGTGTGAAAACAGGGGTGGCAGATGGGGCGCACAACACCTGAGGAGATGTTGAGTAAGTTTAAGTGATGACAATAACAGAAGCAATAAGAGAATTAACAAAGAGAGAGCGCATACGCTTCACCATTTGTCATCTGGGGCGTCAATTAGTGAACATTGCAACTGTCAGAGTGCAACAATCTGAAGTTGTGGTGGATTCTGTTCCACTGTCGTTGCAAATGAGCGGTAATGCACATTAAAGGATGTTTGCCAGCTGCCATAGAATTCAATGAGGAGAGATATGGGTCGCACAGCATTAATGTGAATCAATATCAACTCGGTCTCGGCTGAAGACAGCAATACGAACCATTACGCCACCATTGGCTTTATTCGTTATTACCGTATTGGCCCGAATATAAGACGGTGTTTTTTGCATTGAAATAAGACTGAAAAAGTGGGGGTCGTCTTATATTCGGGGTCTAGACATTATACCCATTCACGACGCTAGATGGCGCCAGATATCATTGAAGCGAATGCTGAACTTGACTGCCCAGGCCAAAGTGAACCCATTACGAAGAATAAACTATAAAAATAGCGGTAGCACGAAGAAGGAAAATAAAAAATAGCGGTAAGAAAGAAAAGAGAAGAAAATAATAGAAGAGATAACAGAAAATGGAGAAACGTAGTGACAATCTTGAGAAAAGTGGGAGAAGTTTACATTTCAAAAACCAGAACCCATTAATTTATGAATGTGATTGGACTGTTCAGATATTAAGATTTGAATGAGGCAAAATAACATGCTTTTTCTCTCAAATATATTGTTATAATCATTTGTTCCGCAATTATTTTCTGTATAAAATTAATTTGGTGTTCAAAAAGTCTTTTTTCAAACTTGAGTCTTGAAAAAGAGGGGGTCGTCTTATAATCAGGGCCGTCTTATATTCGGGCCAATACGGTATTTGCATTGTTCCACACATATGGATGGCTTTATTTAGCTAAGGAAGGAGGAAATAGTGATAGTTCTACACCATTGTAATAATATATTCAAACTATAAATGCATATTTATAGACAACCAAGGGCGGCCCGGTAGTCCAGTGGTTAGCACGTCGGCTTCACAGTGCAGAGGTACCAGGTTCGATCCCAGCTCCGGCCTCCCTGTGTGGAGTTTGCATGTTCTCCCCGGGCTTGCGTGGGTTTTCTCCGGGTGCTCCGGTTTCCTCCCACATTCCAAAAACATGCATGGCAGGCTGATTGAACACTCTAAATTGTCCCTAGGTGTGAGTGTGGGCGTGGATGGTTGTTCGTCTCTGTGTGCCCTGCGATTGGCTGGCAACCAATTCAGGGTGTCCCCCGCCTACTGCCCGAAGACTGCTGGGATAGGCTCCAGCACCCCCCGCGACCCTAGTGAGGATCAAGCGGTTCGGAAATTGGATGGATGGATGGATAGACAACCACAATGTATCCCACCAGGCATATTTTCGATTTTGTTTTCATGCACCCTGACAGAGAATTTGAAGCAACAGTTTTAGCAGTCCTTCGATCCTCATGCACCAAATGTCACAAAATCATGAAAGAATGAAAGATGAAGGTTTGGTAATCCGTTACACTTGAATGATAAACTATACAAAGATATTTTTAAGCAGGGGGGCCCTTTGTTAGGCCAAGAATTGAGCCCTTCCTCCAAAATGTTTTATGCTGTCAGAATATATCAGTTAAATAATCTCAGATGTTCTCAAATTAGATATGTACTTGGGACTAATGCCTCGCCATATTTCCCACAAAAGTAAGGAGGTTGTTTTATTATCTTCTCAGCATCTGCAGCCCTCTTGAATTTCAGGGCCTTTTATGTCATCCATCATATATGCAAGGACCGATGTCCATAATACTGACTTGTTTATACGGGAGGATGTGGTGAGATGGGGCAAAGTAGGCAGTTTTTTTCCCCCACATTATGCTTGTTCAGCTTTATCTTCTTTGTGTTTTTGTAGTAAGCCGAGTCGGGCTGCGACAGTGAGAGCAAGACGGGTGACAGAGCTTGTCGCGTTGGAGGCAGAGATGAGCGAGGGGATATCAACACCAGGGCAGGTTGCTTTCATTGAACTATGTGCTGCATGGACGTGTTTGCATGGCAAGCGTAAATTCAACAAGCCCGGGCAGAGATAAAATCTTGTACTAGCCGAGAGCGTGTTATTCCAGACGGGACTCGGAGCCGCCACGGGCCCTACTGGACAACCATAATTGTCCCCTTCATTTATGTACCTGCATGTACCCATCTGGACAGTTTCCAGAGAGTGCAGCTGCTTGCGCATCAAGATGAGCATATTTCAAAGCACATCGCTCACCAGCTTTGTTGTTATCAGGGGCAGAATCAAGCCGCATAGTGATCAGACAGGACTCTTGGAGAAGCAAAAGGGCCTGAGAAAAATATTGTAACTTTCCATTCCCTTTGTCGTATCTGGTAGCAGATGCTATGTTTGGCTGAGCGAGAGCAAGCAAATACTCGCTATCATCCCAGTCAGGCATGTCCTATCAAAATGTCATGGCTACATGTGAAGTTTCCCACCATGGACACACGAGTTCACTGGGAGTCGTAAGTAAAAATTACATTATATAAAGACAGGTTAAATGGCAGCAAATGTTCTTTGTAAATGTAGATTCATTGCAAGTCACTTCGTCTTGTTACACAGGACCATCAAAACGGTTTCCACTGATGATCTGGATAATTTGTGGTAACATAAAGAGAACAGCAGTCAATTATTATTTTTTCCATTTCACTCTTGAACATTATATCATAAATTATATATATATATATATATATATTGTGTGTGTGCTGTGGCGAGAATCAAAAAGCAAATGTGATGAAATAACAACATCATTAAAGTGTGGTACTATTACAATGCCCAATATATTATTATTTTTACTATGATGATGATGATGATGATGAGGATTATCGTCATCATCATCATCATGTGCCCTGTGTGTTACGAGTTGTACTCTGTGATATTGCAACCACATACCTGGGCCATATCATCCAAGCAGTTGAAGATGTACTTGCGTGCCTCCTTGGACTTGATCCCTGTTTCTCCCTCATGGTCCTCAGGAGTCTGGGGGAGACATAAAGCAGATGTTCCTCTCAAACCCTCAACATGCTTCCCCTCTAGACCTGCACTATTTATACGTGACTCATTATAGCCTCCTGTTGCTGATGTACAGCAGGACACAGCTTGACTTACCAACCCGTGCAGGTTGCTTTCATTCAAGTATGGGCTGTATGTTTGCATGTGCACGAGTTAATTGGTAATATGGTAACAATATTCTTGAAATATTAAAATTTCTTTAGTGTCTCATGTCATTCAAAATTAAAATGACAGCCTCAAAATAAAGAACAATTTGCAAAACTATCAACTGTCCATCCCTGGCAGGCACGGAGGTCAAGTAATTACTGTACAGGTACAAGGACCTGTAACGTAAAAATAAAGCACTCGTCAGACGGAACGCAAAGTTTAAAATATGATCTGCACATCAAAATGCCGGTTGTTGGATAAGACACCATGAGTTCATGATAAAGCTAATCAGTGATTTTTTTCCGCATGATGTTTTGCAGGCTAAAGTTCACGTGCTGGTCATGTTTGTTTGTTTCTTTTATCCCGTAGCTGCAACAGGCTATACATACTGTCCGACAAAAAAAAAAAAAAAAAAATCATAGGTAAAGAAGACAGACAATAAGAAGTGGGTTCAGAATCAAATCCTAAAACCTGGGTGGAGTGTGGTAAAAAATGAATAAATAAATGCACCGGGTAGAAAATGAATACATAAATAAATAATTGATGAACCCAAGATACCTTATTCAAATCTGTTCCATCATTCTCAATACTGAGACAGAGCGAGACATCATCAAGATCTCAACCCCATCGAAAATCTTTCATATGGTCTTTAAAAGGACTTTGCGCAGTGATCGGACTAGTTTGTCATCAATGCAAAATGCTAGCCAGACATTTAAGCAATTTGACATTTAAGCATTTGAGCTAACACTGTAATAACAAAAACAAAACAAAAAAACAATTTCAGATGCATAGACTTGAAACAGGACTTTAGTGTGATTTTGTTCATGATTTTTGGTGGATTTGGGTTTACCTTAAGTCTCCACAAAGGATAGGTGGAGGCAGGGTCTCTGTTGAAGAACCTGGTGGTCTTTGTCCCTGCGCTCAACAGATACTCTGCAGGCAGACCCTGAGTCTGTGAGATGTATCGGATCTTCAAGACAGAAAAAAAAAAAACATTTCAAAGGGGATGGGGATTTTTTTCTGTAGTTTGAATAAAAAGAAAGACCATTTTAGGAAACATTCCAAGAATCCAACCAACAATTCAAAAGTAGCAATGATTCACAAATGAGACATTCTGCAAAGCTTGCGTTAAAATCCGACAAGTTTGTTTGGCGTTGAAGCAGAACTCTGCCACGGTCTGGCCATTGATTCTGATTGAGGGAATTCAGCAATGTCTCGCTCTGGAGCACAGGGGCCTACTAATTGGACGAATGGCACTGTGGCATATGTTCCTATAAACAGGGTGGGGGGTAGAGTGGGCAAGACTCATAATGGGCTGTTGTGGTGATTGAAGCAATGCATTTGGAAAAAAAAAACCCAACAAACAACACACTGACAAACACATGTAGGAAATCTTCTGAAATGTGTGCCATTATCCATACAACCAAGCATGTAAAGTCAACTGAGGGTCCAATACCTGATCGTAGAGATTGACCGATTATAGGCCGGGTGGATTATCTGCACCGATATTCATCATTTAGCCTTTTTTAAAACAATAACAGCCCATAAAATAGCAGTTTAAAATGTGCTTACTCCAGGCACGTATTTATCTAAATTTACAGTTAATTTTATAAGAGATGCTGCTATCCCTGAGAACTTGTTTTTTGTTTGAAATTAAAACAAAGATAAGTGAAGGTTTAACATTTGAGTTATTTGGAAATTTTTGAATGGTTGATTTATAGAAAAGTATTAACAGCTATTTCAACAAAGTTAAGAGTTGGAGTCGCATTTTGACACCAAGATTTTCCCTTTTACCAACAATGAATATCAGATCCAAATATTGGTTATCACCCTCTCCTTAACTGCTAATAATCGATCCTGAAAAAAGCCAAAACATATTGCTCTATCTTTACCTGATCGTACTCTGAGGCTCCAGGGTAGAGTGGCCATCCCAAGAAGAGCTCAGCTATCACACAGCCCAGGGACCACATATCTATTGCCTCACAGAATGGCAGACCCAGGATGATTTCTGGAGCTCTGTTAGAGGAAGAATAAACAGTCACTAACAAACAGACATTAAATTAACACCATCAGTTTCTGGGTGTTTCCTCTCACTTTGGTTCCATTATATTAAGTGCAATCACATTAGATGGAATTGGTGCAACCACAATAGAAGTCTTCTGTGACTGACAAATACATTGAAGAGTCATCCACACATGTGTGACAGGAGCGCCAGCCATGCAAAGAGCTTATTTTCACACTTAATGTGAGCTTGTGGAGAGACACTAAGTGCACCAAGTAAAAAATCAGAGCAAGAGAAGGGAGCTGTCCATGATTAAGAGCGATATTGCACCAAATAAAAAAGGGACGGCATCATCTTTGGACAAAACTACACGTTACTGTCAGGACAACAGGGCTGATTTGTATGTTTAATCTTTTGTAAAAACATTGTTATTGATCATCCATCTTCAGATCAGACTGTGCTGATTCCAAAGCCCAACTGGTGGCCATGCATTAAGAAAAGAAACAAGTATCCATAACGAACCAACAAAATCCCAAACAAAAAAGTCAGTGAAAGTAAAAGAGGGGAAAAAAAGTTTTAACAGAGGTTAGTTATTAGGGCAGCATTGAAGCAGGCACCAGGACAAAAGGGTCCAGCAAGCAGTGGCAACACCATTTCACAAAGATACCCGACACCCTAACACAAAAAAAGGCCCAGAGACAGCAATGAAAGCACTTGCGCAGAGGCATAAAAGAGGTTGTGAGCTGGTGAGACCAGCAGTAACAGAGATGCTTTAAATCTGAGATGGACACCAGCATGATTAATCCATAGTGGCCTGTTAGACTGGAAAGCCAGCCACTGTTTCACTGTGGTGAATGGCCCTGCACACATATGGATCAGTAGGTGGTGCATTGAAGAACGTTTTTCAGTTCCAAATCCATGTTGAGGCTGCTCGACACTGAAAAAAAAAGGTGTGTTGAATTTACTGAATTTGATTTTCTCAGGTGGCTGCACACAATAAAATCATCTGGATGCAGAGATACATTTTAAGTAGGTGTATTGTCTACTTAAAATATATCTCTGCATCCAGATGATTCTAATTTGTGTAAGCACTTGAAATAAAATTCAGTAAATTCAACACACCATTTTTTCAGAGTAGTGAGTTTAAGGGATCCACATAGCAGCTTTAAGTCTCACATGCCATTGAGCTGAGGTGCGACAGTTGTGGTATTATGTTTGACGTCAAAGCCATTGAAGCTAGCAGCCATAAATAAATGGAACATTAGGAAGTGATTAGTGTTTCAGCTTTGGTAAAATGCTTCCATGTACATACGTTGAGCAGAGCTTCAAGGCTACAAGAACTCTGCACCTGTTTGTGCTGGTGAAATATGTTACGTTGATGTCATGCTTGGACCCAGTTCGGCCAGAACCTTCCTAGGTTATCCTCTAATGCACTGCTTTGACCGTTCGTGTGGCTTTGTTGCATGTGCCTGCTCATGCCGTAAGCTCCTCTAGTTCAGCAATTGAGAGAACGAGACGGAATAAGGGAGTCCGAAGGACGGGGGTAGGGAAGAGGAGAATGACATTGTTGCTGCTCATCATTTCAAAATACAAGTGTAAATCGACATCTGCCCGTGCAATATTGCCTTCACACCTGCTGATGCAGACCTTGCACTGAAATCGACACATATTTTGGTCCTTTCATTATCACGACAACTGGTTAATAATTCATCAAGAGTCTCTGTGATATAGCTGAGACTATTAGAGTTTGGTGCCAAACAACAAATTGAACTTTAGTTCTGGGACTTTTTAATACCTTTTAAAGGAACAAAAATGGACATGAGGCCTTTTTTAAGTCAACAGAATATTGTCAGATTCACCTGGCAAGGACCAATATTGAAGTGCTCGGTTACAATAGGTGATTTAGCTGACACTGATGAGTCATCACCATTTAATGTGCACCACTTTAAATTCATCTCCAGATGACATTACACAGCATCTCTCATTGGGATGTCTCTTGTTGCAGAAATATGGTAGATAAAGGGCAAACTTTTGGTCAGGGTCTTTCTCTGGATTTTTAATGCGCCTTGACAGATCCTTAGTGTTTGGGTTTTAGGCATGGAGCTCACAACAGAAAGAGTGCATGGAAAAGACAGAGCGAGAGACTGCATGCTCACATCCTCACAGCTGGCTCGATCATTGATAAGCCCAAGTCCCTTTGGGAGTCGGAGATGGCACCAGTCATGAATGGACCCTTTCTTAGCCCCCTCACCCTTCCCCACAGTCAGTCCAGCAAACCCCTACCCGCTCCACTTTCTACCTCACCCCCCTCCCTCCATCGAACGAAGCTCTTTGCCAGCTAAACCCTCTTTAAAACCCCTTCAAACTAGGGCATAGAGGGCCAGACTATCCCTTCAAACCCGCCTCTGCGCCCTCTGCTCTGCTGAACCGTGCCTGTACTTGGCTTGCCTGCCAAACGCATGCACACACACACCACACACACACACATACACAGACACACAGCTGACTTCACAGCCTGTGTGCATGTCAGGATGTATCCATCAAGCTGACCTTCCCTGAGCTTGGGTCCAGACGGGAGACGGATGGATCCCTGAAAGCCTAAAGCATTTACACACATACGTGATCAACTCACAATCACAACCACGCACATACGTGCACAACACACACAGACAGGACAGACAATCTACGGTAATGGAGTAGATCTCTTTCATTTCAGCTCCAAAGACTTCATCATTGGCCCGTATGTGAGTATGTTTTATTCAAATAGCCATTTAGAACTGCCCTCCGAAGTGAGCAGCGTGTACACTGGATGTAAATAACATCAACGGAGCGCGGGACAGCTAGCCACCGGTAACAAGAAAAAGCACTTCATGGGAAAAGAGGCCATCATTAACTGTCCTCTCGAGTATTTGCTTTCTTCTTTCCCTTTCCTCCCCTCGCTTTGACTCTTACCCTGGCTCCATCCAGTGCTTTCCCCTGCCTAATGGAACAAGCTGAGGTCTGTGCTATGAATGACTTCCTGGCTCTCCCTGGGTATTCATTTACATATTCATGCCCCCGAAGGCTCCGTCACAGTCTTACTGAATGCATACCATGGAGAAACACTTTTTTTCGCAATACTACATGGTGGTGGCGGACTGTGAAATCAATGTTTGGCCCTCCATTCCCTGCCGCGCACCTGTGGCTTCCAGAAATCAACTCCATTCCCAGAAACGCTGATGCCCCCACTCTTTCCAGCCGCTCCACCTGCTCTCATCACTTCAGCAATCGGCGTAAGAATTGTGTACGTGCCAGACATTAGATGCAGGGATCATGTAAATGCACATTCATTCAGGCAATTTCCATTCTGAGGGCATCTATCCCAGGTGGCCGAAGGGGGTAATAATAATAATAATAATACATCTTATTTATAATGTGGGAGGGCTTTGTCTGGACAAGACAAACTTTTTCACAGAGTTTCAAAAACATAGCCTGGCTCTCTTAGGAGGGGCGACGTTCTCGATGCTCAAGGTCCTGAAAACCCGAGTCCTCTCTTTTCCTTTTTTCTTTCCTCATTCTACGAGAAACGGAAAAGCAAAAGAGTTGACGAGCCAGCCATTGCTTTATTTGTAAAAGTACAAGCAGTCCCAGTGGAGTGAGTAATGCATTACAACAAGACAAGTCAAAGCATGGGAAAGTTAGGGTGGCAGACTGAGGGATAGGCACATCACTCGATATGCGGCTATCGTGAAATAGCAGGCTTATTGCCACAGGGCTTGACAAAGGTATAATTGCAGAGGAGTCAACTGATCAAAAGAAACTGTTAATACCTCTAATATATCATTATCAGCTGGTATAAACTACAAATTACTGAGCTCACATGCTTTTATCGATTGAGCCAACACAGCCCGACGTACAGTTGAGTCCAGCTGCTTTGGAGAACAGTCAAATACCACATGTTCGAAGTGCTGATTTTTCTGTTCTTTTTTTTCATGTGTTTAACATAATGAGGTGTTTAGCATGCAGGGAGCCACCACGTGTAGTACAAGGTGAAGTTTTTTTGTCGGTGTAGCCACATACACTGTACAAGACTGAATGAAATATTTGTAGCCGAGAAAAGAAACAATTTATCGTATTGGCCCGAATATAAGACGGGGTTTTTTGCATTGAAATAAGAAAAAGTGGGAATCGTCTTATAATCGGGGTCTAGACATTATACCCATTCACGACGCTAGATGGCGCCAGATGAAGCGAATGCTTAACTTGACTCCCCAGGCCAAAGTGAACGAAAATAAAAATAAAAATAGCGATAGGACGAAGAAGAAAAATAAAAAATAGCGGTAAGAAAGAAAAGAGAAGAAAATAATAGAAGAGATAACAGAAAATGGAGACACGTAGCGACAATCTGGAGAAAAGTGGGTCGAAGAATGGCCAGGTTAACCGGCAGCTGAGGAGAAGTTATGATGTCATTTACATTTCAAAAACCAGAAGCCATTCATTCACAAATGTGATTGCACTTTAGTTTACATATTTAAATGTTCAGATATTAAGATTTGAATGAGGCAAAATAACATGATTTTTCTCTCAAATATATTGTTATAATCATTTGTTTCAGATGTACAGTCATTATTTTCTGTATAAAAAATAATTTGGTGTTCAAAAAATCTTTTTTCAAACTTGAGTCTTGAAAAAGAGGGGCTCGTCTTATAATCTGGGCCGTCTTATATTCGGGCCAATACGGTATATGAGGTTGATGGGCTCAAGTATTGGGACTTCTGGAAACATTACACCAATGGGAACTGATAATGGGTGCAGTTTACATCTAGAAGGCTTTCTCGAGGCCCCTGCTGGGAAAAGTACATATCACACTTGTATCGTAGGTGGGGACTCGCTCACTTTTCAAAGGATTTTTGATTGGTCAATGATGGGGATGTGTCACAGAGTGATGCTTGATAGCCGATATAGGGAACACAGAAATAAAGCCCTGAGCCTTTTGCAACACTATTTTGTGAGTGGACTGACTGTCAGACATTATTAGCCTAGACTGTACTGGCCAGACATTGACCAACCCCCGAGGCAAGTGTCCATGTGTCATACTTTTGTCTGTATCCAGCCAGGCTTCTGAGAAATCCAAAATTGATATTTAAAAGTACAGTACACGGATACATTTTTAAGGAAAGTGTTGAATCAAGATTGTAGATGCTTCAAAATGAGGGACCTGCCCTCTTCAAAGTCACGATTCATTGTCATACGTCTTGAAGAAATGCAGGGCCACACAACAAGCAAGCTATTGTGCAGAAAAGCCAAACTGAAAAGCGGGAATGCAATCGGACGATAACACAACTACAAGCAGTCAGTCAACCAGCTTTACCAGCTGGTGTGCCTGTCAGGAAGGCTGAGATGCATCACCAAAGCAGGCGGTGGGAGGAGGGGGCATCTTGGGCAGCGAGACAGCAGGATGCACTCCCGGGATGGCACAGGCAGTCAAGTCAGGCAGATGGAAAACTGAGGCATTGATCACTTCGGAAAATTGAAGTGTATGACACATTTCGACACATTTGGCTCCACCTCCAGCAAATCATCAAAAGTCAAATGAACAAAAACAGCATCAGATGAAAAAAAAATTGACACACACATGCACAGGCAAGTCACTACAGACTTGGACCAATCTGGAAAATACACTATATTGGAACAGGGAGCGGGCGGCCCGGTAGTCCAGTGGTTAGCACGTCGGCTTCACAGTGCAGAGGTATCGGGTTCATCCCAGCTCCGGCCTCCCTGTGTGAGTTTGCATGATCCAACCATGGCTTTGCAGCACTCTAATTGTCCCTAGGTATGAGTGTGAGCGTGGAGGTTGTTCGTGCACGCAACCAATTGCCCCCGCCTAAAGACTACTCCAGTGAATGAAGCGGTTCGGAAAATGATGTGGATGGATGAATTTAATAATTCTGTGAATGATCCAATTTGCAACTATTTGCACGCTTGCCAACTACAGTGTGCTGTCAAGTGGCTGCACACAATAAAATCATCTGGATTTAGATTCATTTTTTTAAGATATAGTCCACTTAAAACATGCATCTGGATCTCGATAATTTTGTTTCGTGCACTTGAAAATAAAGGTGAGTGAATTATACTCAGCATTTTTTTCGGTGTGGTGTCTGGTCTCACTCACCCCATGTTTTATGTTGTTGAGGACAAGGCTCTCAAGTTTTTCCACACCAAACTCACCCATCCAGAGCAGAAAAAGGACCTTTTCATTTGAACTGCTCTTACAAAGTTGTAAGCATGAATGCAAGGGTAAAGGATCCATTCATTAATTGATTAAGAAGAATATGCACGATCAAAGCATCTCAGACATAAAAAAAAGCCCAGGCATTTAAAATGATGGCCTAACTAAACAAAACCAAATCATCTGTGCATCCCTTGATTTTTATCCCCTCAGAAAACTTAGACGGATGGATTAATGTGATTTCTGTCAAGTTTCATTCAGCCAGACTGGAACAGGTTGTGAAAGTGTAAAAAAAACATGTTACTGCATCAATATATCCAATTACAGTATATTGATTTAGAGTGTCTAAGGAAGAGATCAAGTAAAGATCAGGAGAGAGTTTGTGTAGTCAGGTTTGAAAGTAAAAAGGCTTTTCTTGGTTGTGTGGTAAAAGATGCGATGTAGATTAGGAGATTCCATTCGAAATGCGATGGCCGAGCCACAGGTTTGCCGTTGTGTTGTGGCAGTGATTAATGTTAGATCAATAGACTGTATGCACGCGCACACACACGCACACGCACACACACACACACACACACACTCACATTTCATTAAGTGGCATTGCAGTGGCTGACTAATAGGCCTTGTCACAATAACAATTTTTTTAGGAAAATACATTTTCCCAAAAACGATCATGATAACCAACAGTAATGTTGATGGGGGGTTTTATACCACTGATATTGTGATATTAGACCAAAAATAATTCAAGTCCATCCTTTGTAGGAGCAATTATAGCTTTGAATTCTCAAGAATATGGAATATTGACATTGAAATGTATAACAAATAAAATATCATCGATATAAAATATAAATGAAACATACTCAGGCCTTGTTCACAAACATTTCACTTCAACAAATATTAACACATACAAGTATGTATCTGTAGTTGCAGAATAAAATGAGATGTCTTTCATCTCTTCTTTCATCTGGTTGGACAAGCCCAAAATGGCTTTTTGGCAAATGTTTTCTTTTTTTTCCGGCAATTCATACTGCACTTCAATCTGCAGCATTCCTTAAAATGCAGTTTGCTCAACAAGTTTGATTGGCTGCATCTCGTTTGCCCGAAAGTGAGTAACACTATTTGTGAAAATGTGCCTTTTTTTTTTTTTGTTGACGCCACCACATTTATATTTGCATTGTTTAGCAAGGGCATTCTTAATTGCAAGCTTTCTGAAAATGGCGCGCCCTCCGTGTCCCGCTGTGTTTTATTCTATCTTTTTTTCCACAGATTAAGGACTTTGGTGTGATGATTGTGTTTTAAATGGACTTTGAGGTTTGTTGCGTTGTGGCTTTCTTTGCACAAATACGACATAGCGACTCATTTACGTGATCAGGCTCTTGTTCATCTGGGATGAATTCAAAATGTTCCCACTCAACCACTGCTGCATTATTCTTTGGAAATAACAAATAATGCCAGTCAACTTTGCGGAATTGTACATACAACTAGAGATTTCGGAAAACGTATCATCCACTCCACTAATGTATTCTTTTTCTGCTTCAAGGCCATTCAGTGTGTGTGTGTGTGTGTGTGTGTGTGTGTGTGTGTGTGTGTGTGTGTGTGTGTGTGTGTGTGTGTGTGTGTGTGTTTGTATGCATGATATGGCATGATGATTTTTGGTAAGCAAAGTGACTATAAATAAATAAAGCAGACTCAGGGTGATGCATGCAGGCTAATAGTTAATTATATAATGACAGGGACCAACTTGGTTCTTTACCCACTCATTGGACACAACATTAGTGCAACTGAACTGCCTGATGAGATGGTAGACATGAGCTGTATCAAAAACGATGCCTTTAGTCAAGATAAGAAGAGCATTCAGTAGAGTGCAGTCTTCTGCCAAATCTGTCCATCTGTGCCCTATACATGTATATCCGCATTCAACTTTAGTTGAAAAACAAAGTTCTGGATCACCAATTATCATCAACTAATTTATGCCAACCATGAAAAAGTGTACAAAAGAAAAAAGATCAGTACATGCATATATAGAGGGTGTACAAAAAAAAAACACTGAAATTGTTTCGTGTTTGTCAAAGGAGTATTTCCTATTTAATTTTTATCACATTCATTCATTCATTCATTCATTTTCCGAACCGCTTGATCCTCACTAGGGTCGCGGGGGGTGCTGGAGCCTATCCCAGCTGTCTTCGGGCAGTAGGCGGGGGACACCCTGAATCGGTTGCCAACCAATCACAGAGCACACAAAGACGAACAACCATCCACACCCACTCACACCTAGGGACAATTTAGAGTGTTCAATCAGCCTGCCATGCATGTTTTTGGAATGTGGGAGGAAACCGGAGCACCCGGAGAAAACCCACGCAGGCCCGGGGAGAACATGCAAACTCCACACAGGGAGGCCGGAGCTGGAATCGAACCCGGTACCTCAGCACTGTGAAGCCGACGTGCTAACCACTGGACTACCGGGCCGCCCTAATTTTTATCACATAGCTTGAAATCGAACAAGGAAAAAAAAAACTCTTTTGCTGTATTAAAAAAAAAAACCTCAGTAACACTCTAGGGGGGAAGGGAAAAAAACAGTTCAAAGCTTTGTCTGGCTGCCAGTTATTTTACCGATGGACTGAGGTCTAAAATAAAGGACCGATTGATCTTGTAGCAAGTTTGAAAGGTATATACTGTATTTTCATGACCAAATGGCGCACGTAAAAGTCTTCAATTTTCTCCAAAATGGACAGGCCGCCTAATAATGCGGGTCACCTTCTGTATGCACTGAGTTCCAATATCTGTTGCATGAGTTTGTTGAGGGGCCACTTGACTGTCTGATGTTTATATTGAAGAAAGGCGGATGTAACTGAGGACAGACATTAAAGTGGGAAGGGTGGGCGTGAAAGAGGATGCTAAACCCCCAGTAAGTGTATATAGTATACAGTACGTGCATTGTACGTGCATTGTGCAAAACAACTTCCCGAAAATAGCACTTACGAAGTACAGTTTAAACTGCAAGCTATCAGTTACACCGAGGAACAATGCAATAGAGCAGCCGTGAGAGAATTCAAGCTCAACTAATCCATGGTGCTTTTGTTTGATGAAACGGTGACCATCGTGCAGCAACATCCGGCGGATTAGAAGGAAAAGCTGGCAATCTTCTGCTCCTACTGTAATGTTCTGCGTTACATTAAATAAAGACGCTTTCTTGGACAGTTTAATCCTTTATTCTGCCGCTCTGCCGGCTTCACTCGGGTTCCATGTTCTCTCAACCAATCCCCACATTCCTACATAAACGCTTGGGCTACGGCAAGCGATGAGGGACAAGCATACTTTGTGTTTTGAAATACAACAACAAGATTGCTTAAAAGCTCTTCCAACCCAACCACATCACCAGCATGGATGAGTTAACACTCACTTTCGACATGCCGGTGAACCACACTGTCGAGAAGAAGGGGACCGGCACGGTAGCGATACGCTCAACGGGGCCGGTGAAGTCAACTTTCACTGTTGTGCTTGGTTGCTATGGCAATGGACAGAAACAGCCAAAGTGAAGTTGGGGTGAGCGACGAACACAGCTTTACTAAGACTGGGAGGCAGCGCCGGGCGAGTTACATACACAATTTGTGAATGGATTATGGATGCTTGGGCTAACGTGTGCTTGCGCTGTTGTTCGAGCTTTTGCAAAAGACGGCATCATTTCCTAAAAGCCAAGCGTCAACGAGACTGGCTCTGACAATACTGTACTGCAAGGGAACATGGCATGTTTGATTGTGAACTTGCCCAGTTGTTCATTGCGACGCCAGAAGATTAGGACTTGATTTGAGGATGAGGATTGATCAAAAAAACAACACAAGTAAATTGTTAAATACTTCAATAAATAATAACTGCACGGTAACAGTGGTGAATGAAACACAGTCAAGTGCAACCGCATGTTGTTAAATTAATATTGTTCTCTGATGAGAATCAACGTGAATGATGATGATTTAATTTTCCATTGCATTTTTGGGACACAGCACTTGAAGTGGATCGGGATCTTATTACATTTTAACGTTACGTCCAGTGAGTGCATGCATAACGGCAGGGTATGCAAGCAATTACACAAACACATGCACGTCCTTCAGCACGTCCCTTAGGAGAGGTGCAACCTTTGCCTTTTTTCCTTCAAACTCGTGTCCCTCTGCCTGCTGTGCGTTGACACATAACACTGCTGTATTCTTCCCTGACAAGAATTAGAAATATCATCACGTAGAGAAACGACAACAGGATTATTAAGGCTTTATGAGAGAATTTGAACAAACAGGCGCCTTCCCCACAGCCTGATCAGAAGACTCTGTCTGCTTGAGGCCAATAGTATCATAAAGGGTGTGTTTAAAAATATGAAAATATGCGCAGAGTTGCAAGCAGGAACATTTTCAAATTATGTAAATAAGTCTGAGACGTTCTCAAAAAGTGTTTCGATTGTGAAATAATGAAATGATGTGTCTTCAAAACCATCAGTCAGACTGACAGGTAATTGGCCCAGAAATGGTGCAATGTCGTCATTTGAAGGCATACGGTTAATCACCGCTCAATGATAACATGCCCACAAATATTTTCATTCATTTTATGATATGCAGAGATTATTTGTTATAGGACCCAGCATGACAAGCAATGAAAGCACAATCAGCATTTATCCTGCTGTCGTCATTTGAAGGAATATAACAACATTCTTTGTCAGGTAGTCCTATTTGAAGATCCAATTACTAAGGGCAAAGTTGCATTTTATTCGTGGCCTCAATCTGAGACACAGCTTCGATTCTATGACAGTAATTTAAAAGAGCATTCAAATTGAAGTCTGGTGTGTGTATTTTATTGAAACTCATCAATTCGCCATGTTTTTTTGTTAGCAATGTGTTAGCTACTATGCCATGTTGTAATTTAATGTTGACCATGTGTCTTTGATTTTCAAGCTCATCTTACATTTTTTGTTTCCCTTTAACAATGTCAGTGCTGCAAATGCTGTATACTTGATTTCCCTGAAGGAATCCTCGCATTATCCATCCATCCATCAATACAAAGAATGGAGAACTGAAAGTGGTTTGCAAAATAATTTCGTTTTGTAAGAACAATGGTGGTAAGTGGCAGTTAACAATTTAGCACATGAGCAGATCTTGTCAGATCATTTTCAAGGTGTCTCGAAATAGAGATATTGATTCTTTTCATTTAGCTCATCCAGTATGCGAAAATGATGAGTCCGGGGTATGCCCCCGCCTCTTGCCCAAAATCAGTTGGGATAGGCTCCAGCTCACCCGCAACCCAAACATTGAGGACAAGCTAATTGGATGGATGGGTGGATCCTGTCTATCTTAAGTGGAACAATGACTAAATTCACTTTAAATAAGCTGAACAAGATTTGGATTTGGTCTTATTTGTTGATTAGGTGATGACACTTTCCAAAAGTCAACACATGCAACATCTAATGTACGCTTTTAAAAGAACATACGGTTCTACACCTGTTAAATTCCCAACCATTGTTTATTTTTTTTGGTCTTGGCTTACTTGGACAAGAACATCTTGGCAATCGACACATATTCTTGTGGATGAGGAACCTTGTACAGTTTAAGTTGCATGCACATATTTTAGCACATGAGATCGACAGCAGATCATGATCATGAATTATAAACTAGAGCTAAACATTCACCGTTCAAAAAGGTGGGAAATCAAAACACACTGAAGACTGTGGACATTTCTCTCTCCTTTGTGTTTGTCTCCCTTTTCTTCCCTTCGATGTGTGAGCAGCGGAGGGTGCTGCTGGATGAATTCCAAAAGGACACAGTGCGAAATGAGCAGTGCTTTGACCTCACACACCCCAAGCACAGCCATTGAGATCACTTCTCCAAGATACACTGGGTAGCACTGGCTGGTGGAAAAGAAATAGGACCAATGGGGATTCAAGTGGCGGGAAAAAGAGACGCGGGGAGGGGAGGGAAGCGGTGGGGGGGGGGTTGAGACAGCAAACAGGGAGGGTGAGGGAGTGGTGCCTCAACCCGGTGCTGCACTTTAACCGACCCTTTGCCTAAGACTGCATGGGAAATCTTCGGAACAAACACTTTCTGTCATCTCCTCCTGACAACGCTCTTCTCAGCTGAGTGCAAATGTGACCAGTCCTTGGCGGATGTTGCTTGTACTAATCAGTTTCTGTTGCACATTCCAGACGTTAAAGAGCATGCCTTCAAACAGGAAATTAGCCACAATGTTATTTCTTCCATTGGGTTGGGGAGTCGTTTATTGACTGGGTGGCCAAGAGAGGCCCACAACATGCTCCGAGAAGAAACAGGCAAGACACTTGAGCGTTTCCACAAATTATAGATCTGCTTCCTCTGTTTTACTAAGTACACAGGGATACACATGAGCACACCTAGCTCATAGACATCACTGCTAACAGCTGCATCCCTGAGGCCTTTGCTATATCCAGCCCAAACACAGCCTCATATCAGCCACATACCTCAATCCTTGCAGGCCCCGAGGGCAGCTTTGCACTGGGGCATCCAATGGGCTGCCGCGGCTGTTTCTGCATGCTTCCATCCCTGTCTCCGGCCCTTCCTCTCTCTCTCTCCTGCATCGTTCATGTGCACACCTCAAAGTAGACAGTTTTCTGCTTCTACAAAATTATTATCCCAACAGAAGTGGCCTAAAACCAAAAGCTCCGGATAACAATGAGGGGGGAAAGGTTTAAATTCTCGATAAAATCTCAAAACAAAACCATCTATTATTATTATTATTATTACTATTATTATTATTATTGTTGCTATTGTTGAACAGCGAGTATGCAGGGTCCACTGTAGAAAATTTATAATTTCCCCCATAAAATTGTGACATTTTTTTCCTTTAAAACTTTGCCTGTATGTATGTTTGTTTGTTTTGGTTTATTTTTTAATTAATCGATGGACACTCTGAGGATGGGAGTGTGTCACATGCAGCCTGTCAGCCACCAGTTGTCCATCCTTGCAGTTGATGGACGTGTGAGCCTTGCAATCAAGTCCAACCAAGCCACAACATTCAAAATGATTGTTGTCAGTATAGATAGAGATACCTGAATTATCGGGTTTTCTGCACTATAAGGCGCTCCGGAGTATAACACGCACCTTCAATGAATGGCTTATTTTAAAACTGTTTTCATATGTAGGGCGCACCGCATTATAAGGCGCATAGAATAGAAGCTACAATAGTGACTGTGGTTGCGTAATACATCCACTTGATGGAGATACGCTAAAGTGAATACAAAACAATCCAATACAACTTTATTTAGAAAGAGCTTTCACAACCGCTGCAGCTGTAACAAAGTGCTTCACAGAACATTTAAAATGCTTTGGCCGAGAAATCAGGATATTCATACAGATCAGATTATAAGGCACACTGCCGGCTTCCGAGAAAATGTAATGCTTTTAAGGTGCGCCTCATGGTGCGGACAATATCGTAGGTCTTATACACTACAAAAGCTCCACTCTTGAGATCCGTATCAGCATTATATAGAGAATTGTGAACCGGCCAAATGGGCAGAAAACCTGAAACCACACAAACAGCCAGTGATACATTTCAACATTTGAACGTGGACGTTTGTGCAGATTTCTGTGTATTAGAGTTCATTCATGCACATCTGTAAATAGTGATGGCTACCTTTCATCATTTCGGCAAATGCCAGGCGAGGGGTACTGCCTACGTCTTGGGCCATTTCCATATCAGTAAATAGAGACAGCCGTTTCCCATTAAAGAATCTCCTCCACTGTGCCTCGAGAGCCCAAGCAACACAAACATGCCCACGAACGTGCACATTGCATCTTTGATGAGCTGACACCGACAACTAAATATATCAAGCGGAGCGGGCGATGGAAGAGATGGGAAACGTTCGTGTGCAGATGGACGCATGCTGTTGTCGACAAACACCCACACATACGCAAAGAGTGCATAAAGTGCACTCCTCTTCTGAAACAGACCTGTGACACAAAAACCTCAGCGGCATGTGAGCTTAGATTTCGGCAGATCCTCTGAAATGAAGCGCAACCCCCAAAGAGCTGTCTGGTACTCGAAGTGCCACATTCAATTAGTTCCACAAAGAGAGTCTTCCTCCACCAAAAAGGAAGATGGGAACTCATTACTGAATTCCTCTTTAGTATCGGCTTTGAAATATAGATCAGGAGGCTAAGTTGGACTGTTGGGACCCTAGATGTGCCGTCTCCAACCGTGCCAGTCAAGACGAGCTCTGTCTCGGAGATTAGAGTCTGCTCAGGTTTATCAACCCAAACAGCTTACTCAATGTCTCACCATTAGCGCCCCTTCCTGTGGTTTGCCTTCTGGTGGCTTTCTCCCTCTATTCGACGAGACTCCCAACATACATGTGGCAACATCATGATTCTAATAAAGTAGGTAACTAAAATCGACATTTTTTTTTTTACACTCAAATAGCCACTTGCGTGATGTATTTCCTCCAGGCGTGGCGGTGTGGCCAGGGGTTTCTTTTTTTTCACGGCCGGCATTTTTCAATGCAGCCGCACATAATGAACACTCTGGTGTCCGGTGTCTCATTATTATGCAATAATCGTACAGAAACAGCTTGTGAGCAGACGAGTTTGTATTGTTCGATTAAGAATGTTTTTTTTAAAAAAGCAGACGTGTTTGGTGAGAACTACATTATATTGGACTGTTATTTTTGCATCGTGTATCAGCCCCTAATCATGGCACCAAAGAAAGCAAGTGGAAGTGGTGAACCTGGTGAAGAAAAGAGGAAAATAGTGTGCAAAACTATAGAATTTAAGAAAGATTTAATCGCAAAATATGAGTCAGGTGTGCGTGTGTCTGTGTTGGCGAAGGAGTTCGGAATGCCGAAATGCCCCGCCTACTGCCTGCTGACAGCTGGGAGAGGCGCAAGCCCCGCGACAGATAGAGAGAGAGAGAGAGATGTTCCTTCAATTTTTATGTTACTATGTTAATGTTAAAATTGGTCATCTCCCATTACAATTGTACAGTTTATGGTGTGAAATTGTAAAAATAAGTGGTTTAAAAAAGTTGTTTTCTTGACTTGGAACGGATTAAAACATTTTACATTGATTTCAATGGGAAAAATGGTTTCGGTTTCCGAACAATTCGGTTTCCGAACAGTCTTCTGGAACGGATTAAGTACGAAAACCGAGGTTTGACTGTATACTGTATATATATATATATATATATATATATATATATATATATATATATATATATATATATATATATATATATATATATATATTTCCCCTGAGGAGAAAAGCGGGAAAATTTATGAAAGCAGACAATGCACCGTGTGATTACTTGAAACACAGCAGCTATTAATTTGGTGCATTTTGTCAGTGGGAGTCATGTGATAGTCATTGATGAATTGGATCTTGAAATCTCAACAAAGGGGAGGAGGGCTAGGGAGTTTCGCATCTTTATGTGGCGCCGCTGCGGTCAAACAGTCAAGGTGAATCCATCGTCTGATCATGTGAGTGCAGAAAAAAGAAAAAAGCGGCCACAATGCACGTTGAGCTGGTTAATAATTTCCCTTCGGAAACAACAACAACATTCTTGCCAACATGTCGCTGTTTATCCTTCAACTGATCTCACCATTATATACACACAGACACATAGTATGATGTGCCACATCTAAAATACGGCAAGGGCTGAGTGTTTAGCTGGGTCGTGGCTTAATGCTGTGCTACATTTCATGTCTTGTTAACCAGAGCCCATTGTCTCAACCGAGAAAATGAGCCATGAGTCGCAAGACACAGACGTGTCAGACAGAGGCCAAAGGTTCATTTGCCACATCACAAGTAGAGATTGTCTCGCAATCGTGGAAAGAGGGCGTGGCTGTCATAGCAATAAAAGAAAAGTCTTGATACTCACTGATTTGCTCATTACTGTATGCAATCCAAACAATCGCAGGAAATTCCTGGGCCCTGCCACCACCTAATTGCTGCAAAAATAAGCAAGGAGCACTTCCTTTGAGCACAGAAGCAAATTAAAGCATTAGTCCGGAGGATTTTTTTTTCCCCCCTCCGCAACCAAGGGATGTTATAATTACCCAGAAAACAGCTCATCAGCACTTAGCACACCGCGTGACCCACTCTCACGGCCTGACAGAAGAAAACAAATGTTTTTCATATTCTCTAAGCAAACGTGTGTGTAGGTGGACCAAAAGGGATGGGGGCAATGAAAGGCATGGAGAAGGATGAGAGCAGAAAGCAGTGGCTGAGGGAGGAAAGAGATGGGGAAACACGCAGGGGGATAATGTGGCGAGGAAAGGTGGCGAATGATCGCCATCCTAAATACTTTATGCTGGTGGCAAGACATCAAAATGGTCACCCACGATTAGCATATTGAACCCAAAACTAGACCTGTCATGATAATGACTAGATTGATTTATTGCTTGATGAGGGGGAAAAAAGGTCAATAAAAGGTCATTTGCATGCATATTTGTTTACATACGTCATAGGTGTCAAACTCCTGCCACTGGAGGGCCACTTTCTGGCACGTTTTCCATCTCTGCCTGCTGCAAAGCACCGGATTCAAATGATTGAATCAACGGCAAGCTCTGCAGGAGCCTGATAACGACCCCGTTCATTTGAATTAGGTGTGTTGCAGCAGCGAGAGATGGAAAACATGCAGAAAAGCGGCCCTCGAGGACCAGATTTTGACACCTGTGACATACGTCATCAACAGTCACTCATGCTGCTTCATTGCCTTCTCTGTCAATCAGGATGCTCGCCGCTGTGTGCATTTGGCACCCCCCCCCCCACCGCAACCCCACTCCCCCTACACACACACACACACGCACACACACTTAAAACATGATGCACCGCGGCGCCTTTTGTGAAAAAGGAGCTGCATCACTCAATTTGTGGACCAGCTCATTTTCTCTGAGAAAAATCTTACAATTTCCAAGAAAAAAAGAATGTGATCATAAAACAGTTTTTGATTTCACAGACTTGACATTTAAGGTTGTTTGTTTTATTCCTACCCAGCCCGGAGGGAAGAAATACCATTTGGTTCTTCATTTTGCATGAATTTGGAAGTCAGCTTGGAAACTCTTGATTCGACTGAGCAAGAGGGTTGAGGGTGGGGGTAATGTATGTTCTTCCTCAGACATAAGTGATGTTCACTTGTTTGTCACTTGATCATATTTACTTGATGATCTCTTTCTTCTTCAGAAATAACTTTTGTTGTCGTTTAGTTTTTAAAATAAGGTTCTCAGGGATCAAAAATTATGTGTGCTCAAGTATCATTTTAGAAATGTGCGTGTGTGTGTGTGTGTGTTTGTGCATGCGCGCGCGTGTGTGTGTGCGTGTGCTGGCGAAGAGCCACAAGTCACTTGTTTCATGTTCTTAAAATTGCACTTAAGGCATAGGCCTCCAGTTCTTCCACTTACAAAGCCTTTTTTCAACTCATCCTGGCAGATATCAACGTTTGTGTAACACTTGAGTGATTAGAATAAGTATTCATTTCATTCACTAAAATTAACTAAATCAATACAGTACTAGCTCATTACTAAATCGTTACTGCCTCCGCATACTGTAATTTAATTCGGAATTTAATGTTTGTGGGTTTTTTTTACTCATGTCCTTGACGTTTAAGAAATATATCAATAATAATAATCGATATAATCGATATTGGATTGAATCAAATCAAACTGAAAAAAATCCGAATTGAATCAGGGAATTAGTATCGATACCCGCATTCATTTCGAGTTTTATTTAGGCGAGTTTTGATTATATCAGTTGGAAAATAACCTTTGTTGAGCCACGGTAGCTATTTTCAAACGGGTCACCAGTAAACAAAAATGTATGTAATTTTAAATGTATGAATACTGTACTGAAATAATGATCTTGCCTACTCTGAATTTAGTCACAAATGTACTCAAGTGCGCTTCAGAAGGATGCAATTCAATTATTTTTGTTCTAGCATCATCACTACAGTGGCATAAAAAAAGACATTCAAATAAATAAAGGAAATATATAAATAAATAAATAGTGCTAATATTCTAATTCATAGTTTCTGGAAAAAAAATTATCGTCTCGAAAAAAGTGTTCTTGTGTCTGGGCTAACAAGCACTCTCCTCTGCCCCTTCCCCCTCATTTTGAGCAGAAATGACGGATTGGGCAATGGAAACACAAACCAAGGAAATAAATGAGAACAATGAAGACCTCACAAATATGCGTTACCAAACGGTTATGTCTGCATGCACTTCATTAATGTGGGCCGGTGCAGTCGAGCATGATGCAGCCGAAACAAACAAGGCTGCGGCGCGACACTCCCAGCCTGACGAGACGTCCTTGGGTCTGCGCTCCTCTGGGGGAGCGAGACAGAGACCCTGAGCCTGTCAGGAGGGCTGACAACAGCCCTTGAGCGATGTGACGCGTCCTCGATGACTGCTGGGCTTTCTGCTTGATCTATATGTCTGGCGGCAGTCGCAGAGCTGGACACATTCACCCAGTCAGTCTAACCTAAATGTTCATTCAAAGGGCCCGGCCCTCCCCGCAGCCAGACCCTGTCTCTTTCTGTCCGTCCGCTTCTTTCCATTTTGTCTGTCTTCCTGCTGGGCTATGTGAGCCTTTGTGAATCCGTCTGGCTGTTTGTAGGTCACATATAGGTCCGCCTTGTAGCACACTGCATGGTTGTGTGAACACATACGACTCACTGGCCATGTCCTGGAAATCTAATCACCCAGCACAGTTGAATGTTTGTGTTTGTCCACACAGATGTGAATACAGCTGTGCAAACAGCCACTAAGGTCAACACAGTTTAACGAGAATTTGGTAGGAAATCAAAATGAGAAGTACAAAGTATGTATGGTTTTGAACGTGACTACTTTGATCCAAGAAAGTCTTTGCAACTGCACTTCCAAAACAATGGAACAATTCCAAAACACGCCCCTCCAATACAAATAATTTTTAGGTAACTAAAAATAAACCCATTTAGGGCATTTTTTATTCTTTTTTTGTGCAACATTCTACAACAGCCTGGGGGAGCCTGGAGCCTGGGGCATCATTTTATGTGGTCCGCCAAGACAAATCATGCGCATCGATATAAGGCCGAACAATTCGACATAAAGTGATGTATCACTTTTTTTGGAATGATACAAATCGATATGATAAAAACCGACAAAAATTAAGGGTAACCCCAAATAAACACAATAGAATGCCATTTCATTAAATTTTATTTCAAAGCCAACTCAGCTTTACTGATTCCAAATGTATAAAAAAAAAAAACCATATCAAACAAGCTAGTTCTCTTAATATTCTAGCATAAACAAAACCACAATAGTTCTTCCTTGTGTTATTCTCAGAATAAGCTGCTTCTTTTTATGCATTAAAATGTCAATGAGAACAAACAAAGTGCTTCATATATCTGACCGAAATTCAACATTCTCTTGGTGGAACTAAAAAAATATATACACAGGTATCAAGATTTTCACATTAAATTAATCTGCTGCCGTGACTGTTCTGTATGAAGAACAACTCTATGTCACAGTAAACGATTTTAACAAAGGCTTGCATTTTCTGAAAAAAAAAAAAATATCAGCAGGTCTGGTAGCAAGATACTTCACTGCGTGTTCTGCAATAATAAGTAATTATTTGAGCACAAGGAAATTTATGATCGCGTTTTTGAACAAATCGAGCAGCAACATCTTTTCGGACTGTACCTTGTATGGCTGCTGCCGCTGTCGATTCATGACAAATTTGTTGCCGTTTGTGATGCCATGGCGACGCCCGAGATGTGTCGAAAATAGTCTTGTTCCCGTTATGTTTCACTCTGCATTTGCAAAGGCTATGCACGGCCACAGTCTTGTCAAGACGATCACCTTTCTTGCAAAAAAAAAAAAACAAACGCACTGCTTTCTCTTGAAAATCTCCTCCTTCCTCGGTGCCATGATCTATGTTGTTCTCTTATCATCTTTGTTGCAAGCTAAAAAACGAATATGCCTTTATTAATCTAATAAAACTGCAAAATGACAATGAGAATGCTCAGTGTAAAATGAAATTTAGTGTTGGAAGCACAGGTTGGTTGTTAGAACCATTTCTCGACAAAACGCCTTTAAAATCAGCAACCGCAGGTCATAAAATCTGCATTGTCTTACAAGCATCTCATTCACATCCCATATATCCAAAGCTATTTATGTTATAGGATGCGTTATACTCTTAATTTTCTCCCTCATACAACCACACAAGCCATGTAAATAAAGGGTCATGGTGCACAGGACCACCGTTTCGGTGAAAGCGGCGCTGTAGGCGATCCAGCGAGTGCAGTGATGTGATTTAAGAACATAAATAGCAGCTGCATCAAGCAACATATGAGAGAGATTATGACAAAAGGGCAGACTGACTGGCTAAAGGGAAACAGCGCAGTGTTTCCGACAGCACAATTCAGGGAGAATAAATGACATTGCGTTGTTTGAGTTGCATAAATCATGATATGGCTTGACTGAAGCCCAAACTTCAACGTATTTCTCCACCCAAAAGACTCAGAGCAGCAAGTAAGACAGCACACCACCAAGAGCAAGTTGAAGGTGAGACTTATTGTTTTGTGCGGAAAGCATAAATAATCAGCAACGCCACATGACTCACAATATTGAATTTTTCAAGTCAAGGTTCCGAGGGCTAAACATTGCCGCAGAGTCTAACTTTCAGTCCAACCGGCATCCTGCTGTCCTCTCTTGTGCGGACTTGTGCAGATGAAGTGAGGAGACAAGCATGACCGGACTGCTTTCTTTCCTTTCATCTCAACAGGGCCCACTATTGACCACATGAACCATGGGCTCCGCCAATGCAACACAGAGCAGGGGTCCATTTTGGGCCACTTAACTATAATCAGTAAATGCATCTCGTCGCAATTAGTGCGGGGCCACCCTGTAAGCGCTCGCTTTGCTCACAGCTCGCTCTGTGTTTTATTGTGCTCCACGGGAAACCCGTAATGCAAATAGCACTTGTTATATCCCAGTTTAACAAAAGTGCTGTCCTCGCTTTGTGTTGGTTTCACTCCAGGCAACTCCTTTCAACAATTTATACCTTTTTATGCAAATGTAAAATTCCCCAAACCTAACCTACGTAGTTGAAACAAGAATCCTCATCTGCTGAGCAAATTAATCAAAGGTCTGGTCCGCACTTTTAGAACTCAACTGATTAAGACATTAGCTGGATAGGATTTTCTTGAGAGCACCAAAAAGCAAATGTGATGACTGATTTGAATCCATTTGTGCCGACAGGTTATCATTTTACTAAGAGACATTTATATTTTGCATACTGCAAGAGGAATTGAAACACAATACTTTGAAGAATTTGAAGTTTTTTCTAAGACGATGAAGTAAACAATTTTGCGGGCTCACAAGTCTATCGCGGCCCGGTGGTCAACTGGTTAGCGCGTCAACCTCACAGTGCAGAGGTGCAGAGTTCAATTCCAGCTTCGGCCTCCCTGTGTGGAGTTTCCATCTTCTCCCCGGGCCTGGGTGGGTTTTCTCTGCGTACTCCGGTTTCCTCTCACATTCCAAAAACACGTGTGGCAGGTTAATGGAACACTCTAATTGTTCCTAGGTGTGAATGTCAGCGCGGATGGTTGTTTGTCTATGTGTGCACTGCGATTGGGTGGCAACCAGTTCAGGGCGTAGCTCGCCTACTGCCCAAAGACGGCTGGGATAGGCTTCAGCACCCCCCGCGACCCTTGTGAGGATAAGCAGAGAAGGGATGGATGGATGGATGGATGGATGGATGGATGGATGGATGGATGGATGGATGGATGGAAAGTCTATCAGTTAAACAGTGTTGGTCACTTACAAATAGAATGGCAACGTAACCTGATTGATGAAGGAAACTAGGAGTGATGCTCTCTGTGCATAGTGTGACTTAAACTAGTACAGAAGCACAGCGTAAAAGAGGGGGTTTGAAGTGGTCAACAAAGTAACCGCATACTGTGATTGCATCCCTGATTGTGGAGCAATGTCGTTAGTCTGCATTCATGAAGTACTACGGAAATCAGAGAATTACGACTGAGAGGTTGACGTCTGAAGATTTGAATCATTTTAGCTCAACAATGGCTCTGAACGATTACTCATTACTCATTAAAATATGTATTTATTTATTTGATAATATTGGCTGGCAACTAGTTCAGGGTTGACCTCGCCGACTGCCCAAAAGGCTCCAGCATGCCCGTGACCCCCGTGAGGATAAGCAATTTGGATGGATGGATAATTTGATCATCGATTACTCGATCAATTTTGACATTTCAACTTTGCATGTTCTCATTGTACGGGTGTGTGTTTTGTCAACCTCCCAAAGTCCAAAAACATCCATGTTAGGTGTGCACAACACTGTAAATGACAAGTACAGTACTGCTCGTGAATATAGAACTGTGTCAACCGGTGATTGAGAATGATCTGCCCGGATGATCTCCAAGTCACTTAGGAAAGGCTCCAGTTTCCCTGACAAGAGAGGCCACATAGTGAAAGAGGTAGGCTTGCAGTTGTGTAAACGTATGGATTTGAAATTTAGAGATAATGCGTTCATCACCATTGAAATTCTCAGCAGATTTGAGGGGGTCAGAGTACAGACACTGAAATGTAGGCAGAGAGCGAAGGACGGCCTGGATGGGAAAATAAATAAAATAAGCAATGTGGTTAAAAAAAAAAAAAAAAAAGAGCACAGAAGTCGGGGGGGTCACTAATGAAAGTTCCCTGCTGCTCTCTTTAGTAGCCGGAGCAGTGCGGCACACAACTGTGCGTATACTTAACGGACCATCTCTCCCCTCTTTCCCTCAGAAACACTCACAGAGAGAAGGACCACACTTTCAAATCACATGTCAATGTGGGACGCCTTATCTGCAGTTTTATTGTCACCATGGCGACAGTTTCAACAGGGTTACTTTGGGACCTTTTATGCTCGTCCGCCCTCTGTATGGATGTTATATCAAGCATGAATATTGAACCGAGATAAAAGGAGGGAACATGCCTCATGAAAAGGTCACATTCCTACATTTTCCAACAAGATCAGGTCATGAGAAGAATAAAATTTGTCATTAACTTTGGATTTTTTAAAAAAAGTGATCATTTCTGAATGGGGGGGGCGAAAAACTCATAGCAAATCCTATTTTACTATATATATATATGGCGGCCCGGTAGTCCAGTGGTTAGCACATCGGCTTCACAGTGCAGAGGTACCGGGTTCGAATCCAGCTCCGGCCTCCCTGTGTGGAGTTTGCATGTTCTCCCGGGCCTGCGTGGGTTTTCTCCGGGTCCTCCGGTTTCCTCCCACATTCCAAAAACATGCATGGCAGGCTGATTGAATACTCTAAATTGTCCCTAGGTGTGAGTGTGGGTGTGAATGATTGTTCGTCTCTGTGTGCCCTGCGATTGGCTGGCGACTGATTCAGGGTGTCTCCCGCCTACTGCCCGAAGATAGCTGGGATAGGCTCCAGCACCCCCCGCGACCCTAGTGAGGATCAAGCGGTTCGGAAAATGAATGAATGAATGAATGATATATATATATATATACACATATATACATATAGATAGCTAGATAGCTGGATAGCTAGCTAGATAGATAGCTAGATAGATACAGTATGTGTAAAATAGGATTTGCATTTTTTTTTAACCCACCAGGGTTGGAAGAACAGACAATGTACACAGCTGGTAACTGCAGATGAATACCAATTTGGGTATCTTTGTGTAATCGAAAGTTACAGCTGAACCACAGGCTCCTGCAGAACAGAGGACAGAGGAAGCCAGGGAGTAGCAGTAGGTGATCAGGTATGAAAAAAAGAATAAGAGAGCTGAGGGAGAGGGAATATGAGGGGCGCTCGGGGGCCAAACTAAAACAATAACTTTGGAGACCAGAGTGGACATCACTGCCAATGGCGGCTGGTGGCCACATTTGAACAACTTCACTCCAATTCTGGCAAAGCGGGTTGCCATGGCAACGGCCATCAACAGTTTCATTTGAAAACTTGCACAATGTAATTAAAGGGATTGCTACATTTCTTTAATTGAGTGTAAATTAAATGCAGTAAAAAAAGGTGCAGTATGTGAAAGACTTGCAAGGCCACTGATGATTAATACAAATATGAGACTTAAATTCTGTAGCTTGCCAAACAAGTTTGTTGGATGCCTCTGAATGGATTCGTGTCATATGGATTGAGCATGAAAAGTTCAGGGACTCTGCGTCTTTTGTATCATTCACAGCAATTCCAAGCAAATCAAAAGGTGTTGTGAGCCGATATTGATTTCAGATAAGGTTTCGATATCCACCCCCCACCCCCAAAAAAAGTATTGGATTATATCAGTCTACATCCAAAATCTTCGATCTTAGCACTCAAATACAAGGAGTCCATTCCAAATTGACAGTCTGACGCTTGAAGACAGGATAAAGGTAATAAAAATGAAAGATGGAGGAAGCAAAATAAAAGAAGAAATTTATGTAAGTGAAAGTAAATGCTGATCGTAAATTTCACAATTTCTTTCGACCCTGGCTATATGAAGTGTCAAATAATTGTATGCTCATAATTTTGCACAATTGGAATAAAAATAAAAAGTACACATATACGTTTTTTTTGTGTTTTTGTGTTTAAACGTGTGTGTTCATGTTTAAACTTGCTACAGTGAAAAGTCCCCTGTTGTGAAAAAATTCTTGCTGCAAACGTGATTTCGTTGTAGAGGAGTTTCACTGCAACCCAAATGTTTGGAATAGATGGGCCATATATTCTCATATGTCTTTGCTGACCATTGTTCTTTTTTTTCTTTTTTAATAGTAACACTCTCCTAACATTTCATAGTAAAATTAAATCGGAGCATTTATCATTCCTGCCGATATCGGATCAGATCAGTCTCGGACAGTATTGTAGGCGGCAATATCGTTTCGTATCTGAAGTGAAAATTGAACACCCCGAGTAAAATCTGACTATGAGGTGGTGCACTATGAAATGTTGGTGGCATGTCTACACGCTTACATGTGCGCCAACCGAGTTTGCTGTAAATCCCCACATGAATCAGCAGAGCAGAGAAGTGCCAACTCTTCTCATCTGACTTGGGATGAAGGACAACAGAGTCTTTGTTTGAAGAGCAGCCTTCTCTTTGATAACATATAGATTGAGGCTAGAATGAAAGATGGCGTGCGGAATCTCACTGTGTTTTCAAGGGTGATGTAAGCTATGTTCATACTAATATGGCACAGTGGGATGACATGTCCTCTGTGTTCAACGACTGAGGCCAACCTGGCGCCGTAATAAATGATTTCACGCAACACGCTGGAGCTGCTGCAGCACATATGCAAGTGCATTTCCAATAGAACGTGTATGGGTCGATTAAGCAGGGCGATTGTGGTCTGTGAATGGAAATACTCAAGTTGTGTGTAGTTGTACAGGAACATAAAGCTTTTATGCTTTCTCGATGGAATTTTGGCTTTGTGTCTAGTTTGTGGCTCTTGTGTGGGTTGAGATATATATCGCTTAATGCTCACTGGTGCCACTCGGTTTGCCATTACAAGCTGAGCTAAACAGATGATATGACGCACACGTAATAAAACGCTGGGATTAGTGCTCAAAACTCGATCGGCTGGCACACGGACACATTACATTGCTTTGCAATGTTCTGTCTTGAAACGTGGCAATTTTAGCAATAAAAGAGGAATTTCCCCTCATGTCTGCTGCTTGGCTGCTTCCGTGCAGGGGCCATTTTATAAGGAACAAATCGGCTCACCATAAAACAACCTTCCCCTTTTGGAATACTAACCTGTTAAATATTTAACCAGAATCCAACACAAGAGTAATTATTTTTCCAAACAAATTACATCTCAAGCTGAAACCGACTAAATCCCAAACACATCAACGATACCTCCTCAGTCACTTGGAGCTATTAGTCGTTTTTAATTATTTATCAAGGCTACGCAGGATAGGCTTTGCTTCAGAGCAGTTTTATGAATGGTTCTTCTCCAACACCATCTTGACAGCCTGTCCTATTCCAGAAAAGCAATTTATTCGAAATGTGTTGAGGCATAAGACCACACCTTTGCAGTTCATTTCACAAGATAAAAAAAAAAATAACAGTTAAATAAAAATAAGAGACTATGCTTACAAACTGTGTATCGATAGATGGATTTCACTTTGTTTTGCTGCCATCTTGACGACAAATAAAAACTCTTAGAGCACAATGCGTCCTCATGCTTCAAAGCTGAGTGCCATAATTGTCAGGCACCTTTTCTGGCTTGATGAGTGTTGCTGAAAATAGCCGGCGTTGTATAAGAGCAGAGCCTCATTCAATTCTGCCACTGACAATGGAAGGAGGAACGTTTTTAGAGAGTGCGACAACAGCCACCCTCAATTTGAGCAATGGGCTGTACCCCACTTTCTATCAAAGGCACATACAGTATTTAAAAGCACGACAGAGGCGGGATATAAAAAGGAGCCATTGGAGAGAAAAGAAGTCTGTGATTGAGTAAGAGTGTGTTTAAAAAAATAGGGAGGGCGGGTCATCAAAGCTTTTGCCTGACGTACTTTAGTCAAAAACATGCATCAAGTGTGCTTGAAATGATTTTTGCATGTGTGTTCACGTCGTGCTATCAAGCGCTGGTAGTGTAGGGGTACATGCTGCTGTCTTTTGTGCAGATGGCGCGGGTCGATTTTGGGCCAACATCCAATATCCAGCCGCTGCCAGTCCCAAGCAAGGATAAGGTTGCAATATCATCAGGAAGGGCATCCAACGACAACAGAATTTTTTTTTGCCAAAGTCATTACAACGTTGTTGTGCTGAAAGTTATGTTGGTTTTATGCAGGTCTGTGTGCGGAGAGTTACCACATTTTTTTGGACCCTAAAGACACTAAAAACCCTTTAATTTTCTCAAAAATCAACAGTGAGCCTTGTAATCCAGCCCGTCTAATGTATGGCTGATGTTGGCTTTTCAGTTTTTTGTCTTTAAATTGAATTCCTTTCTATTATTAGCATTATCATTTTTATCCGCATCGAATCGCGACCAGGCGTCTGTTTTCATCACACAGTGAAACTCCTCTACAACGAAATCACGTTTACAGCAAGAATATTTTCACAACAGGGGACTTTTCACTATAGCAAATTTGATCTCAGACGTAAACACAAACACACACAAAAAATGTATAAGTGTACTTTTAATTTCTATTCCAATAGTGCATAAATATGAGCGTACACTTATTTGACACTTCATATAGCCAGCGTGGAAAGAAAAAAAAAAAGGGAAAGAAATTGCGGAATTTACGATCAGCGTTCACTTACATCAATTTCTTGCATAATGTATTTTACTTTGCTTCCTCCATCTTTCATTTTGATCACTTTTACCCTGTCTTCAAGCGTCAGAGCTCTTCTTTTCTTAACTCCTTGGCATGCAAAGGTCCGTTGTTTAACGTTCGTGCTGCGTCTCAAACTAACAATAGAAAATACTTCCTGCGCATGTGTAAAACAGTGTGGTGGTTGCTGTTGCCGTTTTGGAGCGAAGCAGTAGGAGTCTGCTGTGGCAGGCTGAGGTTGGATTAGACTTTTGCGGAAGGCTTGTTTTCGTTGAAGTGAATCTCGTTGTGAGGTAAGGGCAGAGAAAAAGACAACTTTTCGTTGTTGGGGGTGCAGAAAAGTGGGAATGGCTTTCATGCGTGAAGATTTTTTCACACTAGGGGGTATTTTACCCATGTAGGTTTTGTTGTAGCGGAGTTTCACTCTACAAGAACAAGAACTATTTTCTGTTTTCGTGTTGAAAAATCACTGGAAAAGTAGCCCTGCTTGCCTAATGCGAGACATTTATGGCAGCATGTTACAATGTAGGACAATACCAATGCGTTCTGTGGGACCAAAAGGTAAAGAAAGTTCAATTCCTCTGTCATTTATAACATTAATGTTCATGTTTTAGAATAAAAAAAAAAAAAATCTATAATATAAAACAATGATACATTTACAAACATCCATCCGTGCATCCATCCAACCGCTTATGCGGGGTGGTTTCGCAGAGGCAACAGCCTACGCAGGGAGGACCAGACTTGCCTTTCCCCAGCCACTTCTTCCAGCTCTTCCCGGGGGAGGGGATCCTAATTAGATGCCCGAGCCCTTCATCTGGCCCCTCTCGATGTGGGGAAGTGGCTCGACTCTGAGTCACGTATGACCGAGCCCCCCCCCCTCTCTCTCTCTCTCTCATATTTAAGATGTAATTACGAGTACAGTAAATGTATGCATTTTCCCTCATAATTCTAATACACAAACAACATCCATGTCCCTCTCCCCCACTAAGCACAATCTTTGATGGTATTAGTGAGTTATTCTCTTCTCCACTCAGCCACCAAGAAGTCATCAGCACCAAATTCCATTTTGTCTTCTCCCACTTCTTTCCTGCATATTTTCCAACCTGAGTTTTAAATATTCATGCAAGTGGATGGAGACGGTGAAGGTGGGCAAGGGAAGGTTGGAAAAGAAGAGAAGCAGCATGAGTAAGCTCCGCACATGGCAGGGGGGACTACCGGAACCACCTTACTGGAGGCTCCCTTCAGACGGATGGCTGGTATCCTAGTATGGCGGTGAGAGGTTCAGCTGGACGTCTTTTCATTTATTTAGACCTGAGGGCGCTGGTGTCAGTCAGCGATTGATGACGGCCAACCCGCCTACGTTTCATTCCGGAGAAGAAAGACAAATGCGCCAAATGTGCAACCTCTGCTGTGAGAAAATTCACCGAGCAATCAGATTTAAAATGAAAAGAAAATGTGATGTTTCGTTGTGTCTAGACATTTTGATGTCAGCTTTTTATTCACAAAAAGGTGTCAAGCCTGTTCCCGAAACCTGTAAGGCTGAACGAGGTCACATTGGTGTGTCGGCACCGCAAAAACCGAGGCGAGCCAATCAATAGAAAGCAGAGTGACTGCGGCCTCCCGTGGAAGGCTCGCTGACTTTTATCAAGGCACCTTAATTTCTTTCAGCCTAATGACCTGGTGAATGTATGGAAATTGAACTGGGAGAGAGAACAAAGACGAGTAGCGTGGATGGAACGGTGTAGTGAAACTCACAGGGACACCCACACACCCACACACCCACCCACACACACACACACACACACACACACACACACACACACACACACACACACACATCTACAGTTCACACAGTAGGTGCAGCATATTTGTGTCTGGTGGTAACAGAAGTTCACATTTCCGCTCCGATGGAAGAAGTGTTTCATTATTTGGCTTGAATAAGTGCCAGAAGCCCACAACTGTGTGCGTTATGTTTCATATGCTTTACGACTGGTAGTTAATTAGCCTAGCTGCTACATGTCTCCTGCTTGCTGGTTGCTCTGTGGAGACACATGCAATAGCTGCCCAGAGGCGCATTATAAACGAAAGAGGTTATTAAGATTCTGTCATGCATACTAAGGTGTTATGACTGTCATGAAGAAAGCACAACGGTGAATACAGTGAACCTTAATGATGATTTTAGCGGTCTTGTGGCTGCATGCCTGTGAGCAGTGGCAACCTGGGGGTGGTGTTCTACTTGATCCAGGAGATGGTTCTGTTTTTCTTATGTTAGAAATTCTATTACATATGAAATACAGAATATCAAGTCAATTACAGACCCATTTGCGAAGAATATGGTGTATATGACTAGCAGGTGGGGAGCAAATGATTGAGCCCTATGAATTCTACATACCAACAATTATCCCTGACCATGTGACATGACCAGAAAAACAGTCATGTCACATGTACAAAAGATGGAGAAGAAACTGCTCGGCATTGCTGTGTCTATGTAAGGTATGTTTGAGTTCCGTTGTAGTTTTATAATTAACCACAAATCATTTATGTTGAATATGACAGAATATACTGCAGGCGGCACAGTAGTCAACTGGTTAGCAAATCGGCCTCACCAGTGCAGAGTCCAATTCCGGCTTCGGCCTTCCTATGAGGAGTTTGCATGTTTCCCTGTGCCTGCATGGGTTTTCTCCAGGTACTCCGGTTTCCTCCCACATTCCAAAAACATGCATGGCATGTTAATGGAACACGCTAAATTGTGCCCAGGTGTGATTGTGAGCATGAATGGTTATTTGTCGATGTGTGCCCTGCGATTGGCTGGCAACCAGTTCAGGGTCTACCCCGCCTACTGCCGAAAGAGAGCTGTGATAGGCTCCAGCTCACTTGCGATCCTTGTGAGGATAAGCGGATGACAAAATGGATGAATGGAGAATATAGTGCACCTTTTCTGCTTTGTTGCTTACTTAACCCATTTTCAAATAAAAACAAAACAGGTTTGTGGTAATAGTCAGCATCTACGAGAAGCAAAAACAGGCTGGCCTCCGGCCCTCAGTGGTCATGAGCGAGAAATCTTAAATTACATAAAACTCCAGCAAATCAAAGGCGCTTGGGTCAATAAGAGAGTATGCGCATATCACAGCAACCGTCAGGTCACGCGGAATCCAAATGAAAGCTCAACTGCTTAACCGCATAGTGCCACGTATGGCAAAGGATTGCAATACGACCTCCGACACACCTGCGCTTCCACCGCTTGCTTGTCTCCTCCCACTTTCCTCAGATTCCTCTCATAAACAGTGCTTGCACCTTGAACAGCAACACCGCCTCCCTCTGCTTTTTATAGTTCATCAAGGAGTCCCATATTGACACTTAACTAGCTTTGGCACATGTACATATCAACAGACACTTTGCAGAGCAGTGACTAACATTCAGCCTCCTACATTAAGATGTCCCTCACTGCTTCTTCACGTGTGGCAGAGTCAATGTGCCGGAAAGCCTGCTCTGACTGCATGTGTTGCTAGAGGCAGACAGATAGGCAGGCAGATAGACGGGTGGGGCAGAGGCTCCCTCCTCTTACCATGCACCGCCTCAGCCTCTGATGGAGACATCCATATTTCAGCAGTTATTAAGGATACAACATAAGCCTCGGGCTGTCAAAAAAATCCTATGGTAGCATCAGCCCCACTCGACTTTGCCAGCACAGAGTACTGTAAATATACGTGGTATTTGCTTAATGGAATGCGTGCCTTAAGGGACATAGACTCATGAGTAACATCAGTACCTGGAGTACCTGGCTTTTGTATTTGTGTGTTTGCCTGTTTCCCTGTTCAATTAATAGCTAAAAGTGGATGTGCAATTGTGGCTATCCTTGACCACATGTGAGTGTATAACAGGCAGGGGGTATGCTCCCCGTTCGCCACATCACCAATGAGAAGTTGAAACGGAGAGTGGCGTGGCAAAATTCTGGTGTCCAAATTGCCCCAGGGGATTGCACGTCAAAAACCTTGGCTATGAAGCACAAATGTCCATCTGCAAATAATACAAATAATCCCATTCTCCTTGCAGCCAATGACGCATATCATGTGTCACAGTATTAACACAATATAGCTGGTCAAATAAACGTTATTTTTAAAAAAAAGAGAGGGAAAAAAAAAGAAAATTGTTCATCCAATGGCGCATTGTTTACATGTGCCGGTTGCGGCATCATGGTAACAAGAGTTAGCAAGCTCGACTGAATTTCTGAGATACAGTCAAACCTCGGTTTTCGAACATCTCGGTTCTCGACCAATTCGGTTTTCGACCAAAAATTTCCAGTTTTTTATGCCTCGGATGACGAACAAATTTCGGTTCTCGAACAAACTGAGCGCACTTGAATGCACCATTTGACTCCTCTCGCCTTCCTTACACGAGGAAGTGACGCTTCCTCGTGTTGCTTTCCATTGTGAGCAGACGTGTTCAGTAAACATTTTTATTTTAAAAAGAGTGTGGTTTCGGTTTTCGAACAATTTGGCTTTTCGAACAGCCTTCTGGAACGGATTATGGACGAAAACCGAGGTTTGACTGTACAGCGTAAAACTCTTTTCAACCTCCCAGGTGAAGAATTTTTTGACGTGGCTAAAACGCAGGCGAGCTGATCCAACCAAGGAACAGCTTTCTTTCTGGTATACAGTATATAATAACTTGGCCCATTTCTACCATTACAACGTGCCTAGAAGCCACCAAACTACGCCTACAACCTGGTGGGGGGGAAAAAAAGCCATAATCCCTGAAGTGTTATGTGTTTTGTGTTATTTGGGCTACAGTGTCTATACCTTGTGCATGTATATTTGCTGCACATCGCAAGAGATGGCGACAGCATGTACATTCCCTACAATGGAAATATAACTTGTTTACATTTCACCTCAAACCCGCTGCATATGTATGTACCCAAAAGTGCAGTATGCAAACATGCATACCTTTATGAAGGTACAAAATTTCGATTTACACTTATAAAGTTAGTCATACAATTATGAGTTGCAATTATTAGATCAAGCTACCCTGTTTTAAACCAGTCAAGAACATGCCTGTGAGTAATTAACATCATCAAGAATAATCAAAGGCAGAAATGTTTGTCTTGGGATGCATGTAATTTTGTCCGTTGCCCTGACAATTACTTGTTTCTCTAAATAATCTCCACATCTCCTAAACTCATCTAAACTGCTGACATCAGGCTGTGAGAATTATCTGGAATAATTTCCTTGAAAGTACCACATTCACTTGCAATATTAATTCAGAGGAAAAGGTGTCGAGTCCCCGGTGGAAATCGTGACAACAGATTTCTGAAAATCTAAAATCAGAGACAAAAGCACAGGAACAAAGCACATCACTGTCATTGATTGACTAAATATGTCTGCCTTCCGTCATCAGCTGCCACGACTAAATCAGCTTCTTTCATTTTCTTCACTGCATGTCTCACTGTGTTCCGTCTCCACTACAGTATCTCAAGGACGCTTGTCTGATGATGTATATCGGAAAAGGCCAACTGAGACAAGACAATAATCCGTTTACGTGGAGAGGTATAAGCTTGATGAGAAGGCTTGACTCTTACATCACCCGCTATAAGCAGGCAAAGGACAGGAGGTACATATAGGACCAGGATCGGGCCACAAGAGGAAGTAGCCAGGACATTAAACACACCTCAGTGTGATACGGTGCAGTTCTACCCGGCTGGAAACTACATCGATAATAATAAATATATTGTTGAAATAACAAATCTGATAATGATGATTTCATTAAAATGTGTGGCTCCCTCATGAAGTGGTTGATGCAAATTCAAAATAGCAGGTATATTACAGTTTAATCAGCCCCACAAGCCTGTATTCATGAGGCACTGAAACAAATAAAACCAAAACTGGAAGGAACCCATGAGCTTTGATTTTTAAAAAAATATTTTTTTTTTTGCATAAATCAACATTGTGGAAAATCCATAGCTCATTTGCAAAAGGCTCCATTAGTGTGTACATGAACATAAACAAGCACGCTCTATGTATGACATGAAAAGTACAAACATCAGTGAATGACGGCTACAAAATATTCAGCAAATGGATGTAAAAAAAAAACTGTCATAACAACGCTGTCGGTGTAATATCTATAATGGGCCTGAATGTAATCTTACTTTTGTGTCAACAATAAGACAATTGAGTATGGAGGAAAATGCAAATATGCTGTGCCTGCAATTCCTCTAAACCATTATTTCACAATTACCCAAGTTCACCTCATCAATCCAAAACACTACTTGGCAGGGGGAAAGAAAAGAAAAATAAAACATGAGTGCACAAAGGCGATTTAATTCCAGTAGGCTCAAAAAGATGAAAGGAGAATGTTTTGGCTAATGTGTGGGGAAATAAAGTAACACAAAACCCGCCTTAGCTAAACTGGCAAATGACAGCTGTGTGTAGTCAGTAACCTGAAAGAGAACCACACAACGCACCAGCAACCATCCTGTTATCTTTTCATCCGAAGCCATCAAAGAGAGTTTAACGCACTCATCTGAACCTTTGAACACCCTGTGAAATGTACCCGCAGTCAACGTGTAGTTGTTGCCGAAACTTCACATGATGCACTGACCATCTCTCATGAGCTCATTCGCCTCCGTCATCAGAATCAATCAACACCACAATGACTAAAGAACACACCAAAAAAGGACATTCACGTCACATCAGGGTCACAGAGGCCTTGATCTAGTGTCTGTTATTTATTTATTTTTTGGGGTGAGGGGTTCCTTCCCATCTGCTGCTTCCCAAAGAGGAAATGAAAGGATGAACTTGCTACTCTGCTCTTCTCATTGCTCCACCTCAAAACAAACCAGAACATTTTACGGTCTCATTATTGACCTGCAATACCGCTGACGAGCAACAACAGATAACTGGTAGGAAAGTTGACAACAAGATGCGCACACGCATAGAGCTGGTGTAGCTCTGGGCAAGATATTGAATTGGCCTATACGTGTTTGTATATGGGGTATTTTTACCTGATACTTTTCCGGGGGGATGAGAAGTTTGAAGAAAGCCATTTCCAGAAAAGGCACAATGACAACAAAAATGAATTGCAGGAGGCGGATGATACATGTGGCCTGCTCGAAGTGGTGCGCTGAGTAAGAGCAGTGATTCCCAACCAGGATGCTGTGGCATATTAGTGTGCCAGGAGAGCTCATCAAGTGTACTGTGATAAATTATCCAATTTCACTTAACTGGTCTGAAAATCAGTTCTTTACTCCAAATAATATATCTTTGTTCAACTATCAATCTAGGCGAGCGACATGCACTGCAATGACAGGCAGAAAAATGAACCTGTGTATCTACTGCATACTGTATTTTGAGATATTTTTATTTGGTGATGAGCAGTGGTGATTTAGACTCCATATAAAATATTGCTGGCGTCGAGCGGAATCCTCGTACCTCCAACTCATCACTTTTCAGGAGACCCCTAAAATAGTGTAGACTTGTGAAAAAATGTACCAAATGGTGACATCGAAGGTTTTGTCGTGATCCCATTGCCTTCATTCAATAAAGGTTGGAAAACACTGGACTTGAGAGATTAGCTCTTGTCAGAAACCTAGCAAACATTGTTTGCATGGGGGGGAAACGGTTCAACAATTTAAAGACACTAACATGAACATGTCGTTAAAAATACCCCGAACGTTAAGAGAATGAGAACTATTCTTGACATTAATGTGACAACCACCTGACATGTGCCTGTGGTTATGTGTTTGTTTTGAGTATATGATCATAAACGACATGAGAAATACTGTCGTGCTGACACACCTGCTATTTCCTTTGCCTCAGCTCCAACACCAGGCCGGGTCCCTGAGCGCAGCTCAAGTGTCTCTTTGTGCGAACATGAATTAAGACTGTTTGATTCCGAACGCTGCCTCAGCTCAAACCTAAGCACTTTTTTTGGGGGGGGGGGGGGTTAAAAGGGATGTGTGAGTATTACAAGACAGGAAGATCTTCCAGAAAGTCATCTGGTTCTAATGCAGGACGCACTGGTGTGGATTACAGCCCCATATTACAGGAGAACTCAAGATGACCCCTTCATCTTTATCTCAGGGGAAATGGGAGCCCTCAAAGGCGATGAGGCTGAAGGTCCACGGGAAAACTGGGCAGTGGGAAGCAGGCCCTTGGGCAGGCTCCATGATTGGCGCCTTCTTCAATGAGACAGGCTCTTATTGTAACATCTTAACATAACGTCTTTTCCTCACTGTCCACCCATCCATCCATTTTCCAATACGCTTTATCGCGGCCGTCTTCGGACAGCAGGCGGTGGACACCCTGAACCGGTTGCCAGCCAATCGCAGGGCACACAGAGACAACAACCATCCACGCCCACACTCACACCTAGGGACAATTTAGAGTGTTCAATCAGCCTGCAATGCATGTTTTTGGAATGTAGGGGCAAAACTGAGTACCCGGAGAAACCCCACGCAGGCCCGTGGAGAACAAACTCCACACAGGAGCTGGAATCAAACCCGGAACCTCTGCACTGTGAGATCAACGTGCTAACCACTGGACTACCGGGCCGCCCTTTCTCAATGTCACTCTAATATTAAAAGTGATTCAACACCATTACCTTTTTAACAGAAATTGCCCAATTCGAACCCAGCGCACGCACGCATAGACACACACACACCATGCATCATCATTGCGCATCAACATCCGCATCCCACAATGGAAGAGATTAGAGACTCCCAAAACAAAAGCAGAATGAGCGGTGTTGTAGAGTTCAGTTGGCCCAAAAATCGGCTTTGCTTTGAAATCGTTGCCATGAACGGAAGAATAATTCAAACAAGATTTAGAAAGACAACCACTGCTCCAATAAAAGGATCATGAATGAACTCAGGGAGATCAATAGAAAGTTTAATAGCCGAACGCTTACCTGTAGTATCTGGACTGTAGATACGTGGAGCAGACAGCTTTGGAGACATGGCTGGCTGAGCCAAAGTCAATGACTTTGACTCTATAGGGCTGCCGAGATGGATCTACAAGCATGATGTTTTCCGGCTTCAGATCAGCGTGGATCAGACCGAGACTCTTCAGCTTCATCAGCGCCGTAGCCACCTGCTGCAAGACGGGTCTGATGTACTTCAGCGGCAGCGGGCTGAACTTGTTCTGCTTCAGGAAGTCGTACAGGTTCTGCTCTAGCATCTCAAACACCAGGCACGTGTGGTTCTTATGCTGGAAGCACTCATAGGCCCTCACAAAGTTGAAATCATCTGCGCTCTCCGTGCTAAGACGCGCCAGGATGCTGACCTCGATCTGACCCTGCCTGGCGTACGACGGGTGGTTTTTTAGAATCTTGATGGCCACAATCTCGTTGGTGCCTCTCTTCCAGCACTTCACCACCTGTCCAAATGTTCCCCGTCCCAAGAATTCCAGCACTTCATATGTATTGGTCATGGAGCAGAGTACCTCATGCTGCACCAGTTGGTAGTCCCCCTCATTGTTGGAGCCGCTGTTCTTGGATGTGGCCGTGGAGGCCGCGGTGGCCACTGTAGCCACCGTGGCGCCACTGGCTGCTCCGTTCTGGATCATCAGCGGACCGTGCTCCTCGATTATCTGCACACTGCTGTTGTGGTCAAGCTCCTCGCTCTTGCGTTTAAGCCCACATCGCTGGTAGGTGTCCAGGAGACTGACCGTGCTGCGGCGAATCAGATTGTGAACCCCAACAACGCTGCCAGCGCCACCCCCTCCGCTGCCGTTACTGCCTCCACCCCCGCTGCCCAGCAAAGCGCCGACGCCCCCCGAAGTGATACTGGCTGATGCGACCACAATGTGGCCTGCACTTGCTGGGAAGATGAGCGCCTGCTCGTACGGCAAGGTGGAGCCGGCTACCTGCAGGGTGCTGTTAATTCCGAGGGGGCCGCTCACGGCCGACACGTTCTTGCTGCTGTTGTGGCTGTAGACTTTGCTGTGTGTGCCGTACCCTGTCATATCCCAGTTGCAACTCTGCTCCACCTTCAGTTTCTTCACGCTAAAGAAGGCACTTGACGGAAGAGTGTGAGGGGAGAACACTTGCACTTGCGAGGCCATACCTGTGACCAGAGGGCACAAAACGGGAGGGGCGAAGAAGGAAAGTGAGAGGTTAGGAATTTCAGAGTCAATGAAACATGGGTGCAATGTTGAAGCTTTAAATAAAGACAGCTTGGGTCAGAGCAGGTCATTAAAGCACCAAGCGTATCCTGTATGGAGAAGCATCAGCATGTTAACATCATTAACATCACACTAGAGGCAATGATCAAATATCCTTTTTCTACCCAGCTCTTATACAATACTGTACAGTCAAACCTCGGTTTTCGAACGTCTCGGTTCTCGACCAATTCGGTTTTCGACCAAAAATTTAGAGTTTTTTTATGCCTCGGATGACGAACAAATTTCGGTTCTCAAACAAACTGAGCGCACTTTAATGCACCATTTGACTCCTCTCGCTATTTGACTCCTCAACACGAGGAAGTGATGCTTCCTCGTGTTGCTTTCCATTGTGAGCAGACGTGTTCAGTAAACATTTTTATTTTAAAAAGAGCGTGGTTTCGGTTTTCGAACAATTTCGGTTTTCCAACAGCCTTCTGGAACGGATTATGGACGAGAACCGAGGTTTGACTGTATTTACCTCTCGGAAACTAGCTATTAGATAAGTACAGTACAAATATACTTTTATGGGAAAGTTAGGCAAGCAAGCCGAGGGCAAATTTGCCAAAAACGCCTGTGGAAAGGTGCACCCAAAGTCAATTTTTAGCTATTCTTGAACCATTTGGAGTATCAGCATAGTTTTGGTCACTTTTTGAAATATGTTATGAATATTTCTCCCATACAGTAAGAATTTGTCTAAGTGCTCCTGTCTCTGAACTATGGATGTTTGAAAACGGAAGAAAAAGGCGAATCTTATGTTCGTCTAATTTTCTTTTCACAATATCTGCCTTGAAAATGGATTTAGAATGTTGATTAGGACTTGAAAATACTACAGGATCAAAGCTTAAGTCTCCCCAAGCTTCGGTTCAAATTTGTCAATTGTAACATCTCGGGTACCATTCAAATCTCCAGAAACTCCGCTTTTAAAAGATGTATAACATGTTCACACATGACGACGTGCATCAGCGATTTGTTTTGACAGATGACGGACGTCCTCGTACGGGGCCGTGCTAATTTTAATTCAAGTTCTGTTTCTACTTTCCAGAAAGGTTAAAAAAAAAAAAAAAAAGAGGACTTCAAACAAAAAGAACCTTTCAAACGGACACGCGGCATAGACTCTGAGACACAAACCTATACAGTACATACAAACAAGGCAACAAATAAATCCCCAGGAATGATTGCAATTTCCTTCTTCACCACACAACCCAGCTGCTGCATTTATTGGGACACAATAACACACTTTGAGGGAAAGACTTTTTTTGTTCAGAAAGCTGCAAAGGACTGCAGAAGGGAACTGAACACTATCTCAACCACAGATCCTGAAGACAACAACACCAAAGCTAAACTGCACAAGTGTGCACTTAACTCTTGGGAACAAGATGCCTTAGAGTAAGCAAACGCCTCTCCAAGTAAACAACTGCCCAAAAATAGTCACTTCTTTATCTGCCTCCTTTGCAAACAGGCTTCTTTGTGGCATTGAAATGATTATCACAGCACAGAGACGATTATATGCAGCTTGTAGTTACGCTGCACTCTTTCCAGTAAGCCATACCATAAAGGTGGCCTCTAAACAAAGTAAGAGCTTCCACCTGGCGATGCCCACAGACACACATAGTTAGGTTTCAGTGATGATGAACTGATGCTTGATGGTAACACTCTATAGGCAAGGAAGCATGCTTGGGGACTTTAAGTGAAATTGAGCCCACCCACATCACTATAAGGCAGCTGAATATTTTTGCCCCTCCAAAGAGGAATGATATCATCATTATGGTAATGAGGAAAATATATATCTATAACTTGGTAATATATCAAACTTTATAATTGCATTCATGAGAAAAAAAAAGTTGTTATGCAACTTTTCGAAGTATAATAATGATCTGAAAAACAGAAGCAAACAAAGTCTTGAAAAGTGCTGCAAAAAGTTTTAATGAGTGAGTTTTACATTTCTGTTTTTTTTTTTTTCACCACCTAACCTGAGACATTGCGGGCACACAAATCAACAAAGTTAAGGTACATTTGTTGCGCTGCATTCTTTTTCCTTTTTGTTTCACTTGCGGGAAAGTTTATACTTTATATATTTTATTCATTTTATTTTTATTTAAAATTCATTCATTCATTCATTCATCTTCCGAACCGCTTTATCCTCACTAGGGTCGCGGGGGGTGCTGGAGCCTATCCCAGCTGTCTTCGGGCAGTAGGCGGGGGACACCCTGAACCGGTTGCCAGCCAGTCGCAGGGCACACAGAAACAAACAACCAATCACGCTTTTATTTAACATATTTACATATTTATGTCTTATGTCATTTTATGTTAATTTTAGCTGTGTGTGTTCAATGCACTACATGTTTGCACTGTGGTTGAGAGAGCAACGTAATTTCATCTGTGTTGTATGTTACACATGGATCATATTTGACAATAGAAGCTGACTTGACTTATAGAAAAACATGAGCTGTGTCCAGGCAGGCAGTTCCATCAAAATTGTCAACCACTAAATAGCAATAGCTCTGTCGGTGGTCTTTGCACGAGACTCTCAAGACCCAAAATATAGGATACGTTTCTGGTTGCCAGTTTGCGTCCCCGGATCTTCAACGTGTTCTTAAGGGTCCAAACCTCATACTGTTCGGGTCGTAGCCCCGTCCCGCTAACATTTCTCTATTAGTGCACGTCCGTGGGATCCAGTTGGAAATGTATCGAATATAAATATTTTTAAAAAAAAAAAAAAAAGATTGTCCATTCAAGAGTCCAAATGGTTCTTTTGTCTCTTTTGCTTCCTCATCTGAACGCCGGAATACACATTCTGATGACATTACGGGAGAGCATGCACATTTATGGAACTGATGATATAGGCAGGAAGCAGAGGGTATTGGCAAATGCCTCGTCATTTTGTCCTAAGCGGTGACCACGATTAGTCTTGGAAAAGGCTATCAGCTCTCTTCTAATGTACGTGGTTTCATTTGTATTTCAACAAACTCTTCCTGTTCCATTTTCGTCTCTAGTCAGGCTTTGCTCGGACAGTGCCGCTATCTCTACACTCATCTGGTCTTAGTCCAAAGGCTGTAGGATTGGTGCTGTCGTGCACATTAGAGGGTTTACAGAAAGCCTGACAAGCGTTGGAGCTCATGTCGCACCTCCGCGTGTCCCACATTACATATTAAAGCTTGTTATATTAATGACGCGGCATGATCACCAGGATGTACTTTTTTTGTCCAACCTGACAATGAATGGCCTGCAGGTATGGATTGTCCAGAGAGCTAATAGAGAACACCCAGGAGGCTATTAGGGGCAAGGCTCGCTGCTAATCGCATAAGCTCCGAAGGCCAGATGTCACTTCTTGGATTACCAATTCCTGTGCCTGTACTTTTCTCTAAATATAATTTGAATGATGGGTTGCGTCAGTGAGTGGCGTCAACAGAGTATGACTGAAAGCCCGACAGGATAATCACATGCACAGACACTATGATGGATGGATGGATGGATGGATACACCGAGACAGCTCGTGCTCCAAAATTCAACTAGCGTGATGAGGGGAAATGTTTGGACTATAAAGGAGCCCTGTCACTCAGATGCAACACTGTGGTCAAAAGGTTCACTTGACATTGGCTGTACGGTGCCATGAACTGAAGGAAACCCGTTCCCGAAAACGGATTGAAGCACCGGAATTGGAAGTGGATGTTCACAAATACACACGAAAAGAGGCCTGCCTTGTGATGAATGTGTGTCCAGCGGGGTTTTTTTTTTTTTTTTGCCATGAATGTAAAAGCACAAACAAAAGTGCAGTGTCAAGGCCCGTGGAGCACAAATAATTAAATGAACTAGCAATAAGAGGTCAAACGGCTGGAATGTTATCTCATGACACACACACACACACACACAAGCAAGAATATGACTAATTATACTGGAGTGACTAGCCACAGTTTCTGAAACTCATGAAAAACTTTGAACACGTTTATGATTTTGGAATTTGAATCACAATGCTGTCAAAAAATAACCTTTAGTTAAACTTCTAACTCGTAAGAGTGTGAAAGGCTCTTTGCTACACATTGACAGAGTTTAAGGAGGCAGGAGGCACCATTTTTCTTGAAGCATACCTAAACGAACAGACTGCAATTCAGGATTCCTAAGCCTCATTTTCCACTGTTCCGAGGCAGCATGTTGAAATGGTAATAGTCAGTGTTTTCAGAAAGATTAGGTCTCTGTCAGAGGATTGTTAATCTTCTTTTTAGGGAGGATCAGGGCTACATACCATGTGGGGACGGCCTGAATACGAGGGAACGAGACCAGAATGGGAAGTGGCCCTGACATTTTATCCTGTGACCTGCTTCTGTTTGCGCACCTTTATTAACTGTTTCATTTGTACTCCCACGAGAGACTTTCTTTTGCCAGGCCCAGGATTTTCGGGGAGTGGGCAAATCCGTTTTTCATCAGTTTATGGTTAATATCCATAAAATATTTCATCCTCAGCTTGCACCATATTGGATGGAGGTGCTACAGGAGACAACAGCCATTAAAGAGGAGACTATCCACATACGACAGTCAAGTAAATGTGGTGACTGAATATATTTGGACTACTTATGGAGGTGAGCGTCCGTGAGGGGGAAGGAGAATTTAGTAGTCAATGATTTGACTTCTAAGAGCTATGTGAGCTCCCAACTAAAGGAAAAAAAAAAAAAAAAAACACTGACAACCAAAAAACTTCTTTTGACATCTGATGTTAGGATAACGGCGGCCCGGTAGTCCAGTGGTTAGCACGTCGGCTTCACAGTGCAGAGGTACCAGGTTCGATTCCAGCTCCGGCCTCCCTGTGTGGAGTTTGCATGTTCTCCCCGGGCCTGCGTGGGTTTTCTCCGGGTGCTCCGGTTTCCTCCTACATTCCAAAAACATGCATGGCAGGCTGATTGGACACTCCAAATTGTCCCTAGGTGTGAGTGTGGGCGTGGATGGTTGTTCGTCTCTGTGTGCCCTGCGATTGGCTGGCAACTGATTCAGGGTGTCCCCCGCCTAATGCCCGAAGACAGCTGGGATAGGCTCCAGCACCCCCCGCGACCCTAGTGAGGATCAAGCGGTTCGGAAAATGGATGGATGGATGGATGTTAGGATAACACTGCATATGTCCTTTCTTTAAATCTGTGTGTATACTATACTATACATACATACATACATACATATACTGTGTATATATATATGTATATATATATATACAGTCAAACCTCGGTTTTCGACCCAAAATTTCGAGGTTTTTATGCTGGAAAAAAAGACACTTGATTGAAGCGTCTTTTCAATTTCCATTGGAGTCCACCTCATGTTCCTGAATTTAACCCTGGAGAACCCACAGGGTCTGATTTGGCCCCTATAAATTCTACTGCTCAAATGCTACCCTTAAATCCCAAAGGGTCAAATTTGGCATTAAATATTTGAAATAACATATTTTAGTGTTCAGTGAATATATAGCAGTCATTTAATGTATAATTCATCATTTTGCAAAGAATAAAAAGGTTCTTGGGTTCTCCAGTGTTAAAAGGGCCCAATTTAAATCAACCACCAGTAGTGAACCAAAACTGTTTTCTTCAGTGTTCCATCATCATTTTCTCGCCTGTGGAACCTGCAGTCATATCTCAATTTATTGTTAACTTGTGAATTCAAAAGGACTATTTCACTTCATGCAAAATATGTTATATATTTGATAAAATGATAGGCATTAGGATATTGATTTCAATTAGTGTAAGTATAAAGTGTAGGTTTTTTTAATTGTGCACAAAATGAGACAGCCAGTGATGGCCAAGCGGGCATGTCATAACTAATTGACATGTTGAGTCGGGTGTGTCTTAACCTCCGTGGCAGAGGCTCTGTCGAACGCCTGAAACTGATTCACCAAACCCCTGGGGTTCGATCGAACCCACGTTAAGAACCACTGACCTAAGGTATTCATTTTAAGGAGGTTCCCGAGCCACGCTGACATGCCCCAACCCAAGAAATGTGCCACAATAAGGGCACAGCATTTTTGTATTTTTTTTGTATGTGCTCATAAAAACACCTATTATGAGGGAAAACATTTGACTTGTTGAAATGCAAGGTCAGCCTCACCGGGCACGCAACCGATGGTGGCAGAGCTGGTTGCTCTGCTTCAACTGGCTTTCTTATTCATCAGATCACAAGTGTCGTAAATGTCCAAAGAACAGCGCTCGACTTCTCTCCCCTCAGAAGGAAATAAAAAGAATACAAAAAGAAGGAAAGAAAATGTTTTGTTTTCTTTTCTTTTTTTAATGGGAGGTTTATGTTTGCTTGTTTTGTCGAGATCTTAGCAGACTACTTCTTGGTTCGTGAATGTCATAAAACTGTCGGCGCAGACAAAGGGGGCTATATTTCGGTCCTGGGTTTGTGGGGCAGCTTTTCTGTCTATTCATTTAGTAGGCTACCTTCTAACTCATGGAGAACGATGTCAGACGTGAGGAACGGTAGAACTGGAACTGTCTCCCATTTGCTTTCCGAGGTGGGTGGAATAGTTCCAACGTCACGAAAATGGCAGAATATTCAAGAAACAAAACCGAAATCCTTCAAGTCTTGCTTTTATCCAGATTTCCACCAGAATGCCTTGCACCAAAACCTCAAATTGGTTGAGCGTCCCTAAAACAAGATCTCTTGCTTTCATGACTGTCTGCTTGGCGGCGATAATAACTGACACTCGTGCAGCACCAGAACCAAAACTATCAGCATGTAACGGAAAGGAGCAAGCTATAAACTTACTGTAGTTTACCGTATATAAAATACACCTGCTCATTTAAGAGGGAACACCGAGCGCCACTGCAAACATTAAAATGGCATGCAGTCTTAATTACAGTGGCTCTTTGGGCCTTGCGGGGGCCGACACCTGATAAGCAGCCACACTATAACATTTATCATTTACAAACCATGAGAACCAACTCCCCATATCGCGCTTCCTCTCACGATCAACAACGACAGCTGGACACAGCGCATGGACAAAGCGCATGCGAGGTTGGAAAAGGGCAGCGTTTCAGGAAGTAGAGGACAAAAGACAATGACATGCAAACAACGCGGCATACAATGATGCTGATAGTCTCACAAGGACACACACGCCTGCATACACAAACAACAGGTCAGATACTGTATCTCTCTCTTATGTTTACGGGACGAACATCCACAGCAGAACGTGGTGGGGGCAAGTAGCTTGCAGTGAACAAAGCTAAGCAAGTAAGCTTTTTATTTTGTGCACGCTCGTGTTCGTTCAAGCATTCATTCAACAACACATTGGATTTATCCGATAACTCCCACTGTCGCGATCAATTTGTTAAATAAGATGTTGGTTGTTTTGTATTAAAGCAGATTGAAAATGACAGTGGCAATGTTTTGGGTTTTTTTTTTTTTGTTCAACAAAACAGCTAGGCCAGAGCTAAAGGACACGAAAAACACAGACAGCTATAAGATTAAAACAAACTTGTTTTGTTTTTTTCCTCCCACTTTAATTCAATGACTATTGAGCAGCGCCGCATTTCATTGAACTGTGGAGTGCCTGAACGCTCCCATGGGCTAACAACTAAGATAACAAAAGCCCAAAAATAAAATAGGACAAGCCAAAGCTTTGGTGTGTGTGTGTGTACTCTTTCACGTGGTAAGTGGGGAAGAACTGAAGAGAAAAAGAATGAAGGGAGGGGGGGCGGGGACTGGATCTCCTGAAGTGGTACTGTATTCTAAAGCAGTAATCAAAACAGGTCAGGTTTACTATTAACAATAAAAACATTACTAATTACACTATAAAAACACCCATTCATTGTCTATTCCTCTTGTACTCTTCAGGATCACTGAAACAAGACAATGTTTACCGACTCCAAAATAATTTGCAGTTATGAAAAATAATTTGACAATAAAGTTGTATTCAATTCAATTCAATAATGCTTTTGAAAATGCAAAGGTTGCACCCGACAGCGGCGATGTGTGTGTGCATGTTTATTTTTATTATAATAATCCTTTTCTTTATCATAAAGGGTGACACAAGCTGGATCAGTGTCTAATCCAGGGGTCGGCAATTGCAATCCTGGAGGGCCCCTACCCTGCATGCTGTCCACCTCTCCCTCTTGCAACACACCTGATTCAAATGAACAGGTTCAATATCAGGCTTCCGCAGAGCTTGCTGGTGATCTGATCATTTGAATCAGGTGTGTTGCAACAGGGAGAGATGGAAAACATGCAGGACGGGGACCTTCCAGAACTGCCCACTCCTGATCTAATGGAAAGTGAGCATTGTTTTGGTTGTGTTTATCAAGTCAGGGGTCAAAGTCTGTTGCTGAATGAGTATTGAGCAGAGGCAGCTGAAATATTGTCTGTCCTGCCAGCCCACCTTCACTGCCAACACACCCACACACACTCGCCTCCCAATTTGCATGCCATCTCGCTATTTAAGCCGAGTCCTCCTCCTCCCCCGGATGTGCAATTCCTGACACTCGTCAAAAGTGTCATGAGACGTTCCTCAACTCTACATCAAAATGCTTACGCCTACATTATGCAGCCGATATACGTGCATTAAAACACACACCCAAGGGGAGTCATAGAAAGCCCCACCCCCTCTGGAACCTTTCAATGAAACGTGACAAGCGAGAAACCAGTCCAACCTGACCAGGAACCTTGGGGACCAGCCACTCACAAAGACAGGACCTTCGCTTCCTTGATTATTGCCCAAACATAGCAACCGATAAAGCAGCCCATCATAGACATGCGAGGGTTTCGTTAGCGGGGAATTGTTGGACTGATCTGTCACACAGGTGCTTGCATGCGCAAAAGTAGGACATCTTTCAGAAAGCGACCACATGTTAGATCATGAGAAAAATGCTGATGCTGGGAAAGAGAATTTACAAGCAGAGAGCCACACAAGCGCCATGTGTCTCACACCAGAGACCGTATATACTTTATTTGTCCCTGATGTGGTCTCGTGCCCCCCCCCCCCTCCGTCCGCCTCCCCTATGCAATCAAATACAAAGTAAAGATGCTGCATATGCCTCCCCAGGCGACACGAGTATGTGATATTTCAGTAGAGGGTGTGAAGCTCTTCCTTTGGGCTCCACTAAGACTACAAAATAGACTATTTTAGGCTACTTGTGTCATAAGATGTTTCATCTTGTACTCCCTCCCTCCTTACTCCAGGTGCTAATCCATAAGCATGCATATTAAATTGCCTTAATGTCTTCATCTTCCCTCATCTTTCTCTTTGGAACCCTCCCCCTGTTCTTTGCTAAGTAAAGAAATCCCATCGTGCTGTCCGGTACTGTTTAAACGGCTTTTCGCAAAATTTACCACACAGATGCGCATGCTCGCATAACAATTCAGCCAGGCATATGTGTCCTTCCTTAATCCATCTAAGCGTGAGCATGAACATGAACACAGGCAATAAATACAGCTTGCCGACTCAGCACTTTGCTTCAGTCTGACGATCATACCTTTGCTGCATCTTTTTTGGAGTCCTCCCAGAAACAGACAGCGGACAGAAAAGCTTTTCTGCTTCAACTTCACATCAGTCACCATGTATGGAAAGCGCTTGCCTAAATATCTTGAACTGTGTCAGTTACACAATATAAAAGGAACTCGAAGATCCATACAAATGTGCATGTTTGGACCTGTTCGTGTCGTCTGACACCTGACCCAGCATTTCCAGTTCCAAATTGGCTGAAAGGAAAGCCATTTCCCCATGACTATTAGCATGATGAAAGGGACGTGGAGGTGCACATTTAAAGTCATCACTAAAGTTCTTTATGATTGTCATGACAGCAACTGGCCTGCGAGGGTGGTTCATTGTGGTTTCAAGTTAACGTTTGCCTTTTTATGTGGGGCAGCGTCACTCACATTAAAGGGGTAAAAGCATGTTCTGTGTGAGCAAGCAGCTGCTGCGTTCCATCAGAAAAGCACGGGAGATGTGATTCCAGATGTAGGAAAGAGATCGGTGAACGGAGATGATAGGGTCAACGACCCCAGTGACAACCCCCACCCCCACCCCCCACTGACCTCCGCCTGTGCCCCGGAGCTCCATGGGCCTCAGTAGAGGGGGTTCATACTTCCACCCCACTCCATTACTGCCGGTTTTTCTTTTTTTTCCGCGTACTTTTCAGGCTGTGTCATTCCCCATCTCGCCGCCTTGTTGTGTCTGGGTTGAACGGTTGGGTGCGGGGGTCAGTTCAAAATGGTTGTTAAGCTGAGCAGCTGGCCAGCCTCGATGGGCCTTCGGCTTTGAAGTGAGGACTGGCTCAAAGGTGCAGTTCAGACCTACCATTAACATCTTGTGTGATCCGATCCAACAAGAATGGCCCATTCAAATGCACCCTGGCCCGTTAATACACCGGCCATTTGGGAAAATGTACATATTCTTCTGAAACTCCCAATGGCAACCGAGTCCCTGCTGGAAAGTACAGTCAAACCTCGATTTTCATCCATAATCTGTTCCAGAAGGCTGTTCGAAAACCAAAATTGTTCGAAAACCGAAACCACGCTCTTTTTAAGATAAAGTTTACTAAACACGTCTGCTCACAAAGGAAAACAACACTGCGTCACTTCCTCGTGTAAGGAAGGCGAGAGGAGTCAAATGGTGCATTCAAGTGCGCTCAGTTTGTTCGAGAACCGAAATTTGTTCGTCATCCGAGGCATAAAAAAATCGAAATTTGGGGTCGAAAACCGAATTGGACGAGAACCGAGACGTTCGAAAACCGAGGTTTGACTGTATAAACAGAATGAATATTGGGCTGTCACTGTGGATTACTTTATCGATTCCGTGATAAAATCTGTGAAAAGCTCTATCACAAACCTTGACAATAAGCCATGGACCACCACAAAAAAAAAAAAAAAAAAAAATTCAAACATAAGCGATACAATAACAACAACAAGTAACACTTGATGCTTATTTATTAAAAGGCATCATCGTCTTCCACTTGCACCTAATTTCTGGTGTACCTTCTTGCGTACTCTCAAGGTGTGGCGATTCTCCCATCCATGCACAACCTGGAATGTCATGCACAACCACCAAAGAGGCATGATTTGGTGAAGTCTGTGGGCGGCCCAAATTTCCAAATCGTGCAGTATTACTGGGACATGAACTCAACGGGGATCCATTTGGAAAATAAGACTTCAAATGGGAAATGAACCTGCGAGGTGATCACGAATTTATGTTGATCGTTGCCAGTGACGTGTGCGTGGCTTACCTTCACTGTACCTTGAAGGAGCTTTTTTTTTTCATTAGCTTTTTAACAAATCTAATACAAGTAATTTCATCAGAATACCATGCACTTAACTTAATGCTGAGGAAAGTGAGGGAAAGTTGAACAAGTTGCCAAGCGACGCAATGTGCGTGGCACCAAAGTGATCATTTAAAAATCTGACTCGCGGCCCATTAGTACGATGACTGTGTTGTTTGTGATCGGCGCTTCAACTCCAAGCCCCTTCAGTATGTGGAAATGCTCCTCACGGGTGAAGAAATAAAGTCAGCTGACGCTGATCGTAGGTGTGAGCGCGAACGGTTGTTCATCTATGTGTGCACTGCAATTGGCTGGCAACCAGTTCACGGTCTACCCCGCCAACTGCCCACTGACAGCTGCGAAAGGCTGCAGCACGCCGGCGACCCTCACGAGGATTAGCGGACCAGATAATGGATGGATGGGTGGATGGATACATGGAAAACCTGAAGTTTCAACAACCCATTGTGTCACTTCAGCCATTTATTTCCTTTACAAAATTGTTTTTTTTTTTGTGCTAATGGAAAAAGAAAGGCAATCATTATTATTAATAAGATCATGCACGTTTGCTCCAATATCATTTAAAACCAAAACAAAGCTAAACACATCAGCAGGAATTGGAGAGAAGCAACCGGCTCTGTGTGTCTGTGCTACCAGAAACAAAGAGCAAAGTTGTGCTCTGAGCCTGCTGATACCATTGACAGACCCGAGTGCTGTCTGCTACTTTCTGCTTGGCCTCGTGGCCATGGGCGGTAATGACCCTGAATGCTCGTGTGAGCTTTGAACTTTTTGGTTATTAGCCAAGCGTGGCGCTATACCTGCAGCCATCTGTGACGAAGCCGCAAGATGCAGCCCTCCTTTCCACTTCCTTCAGAGGTGATAGCTCAAGTCAGGAGTGCAAGCTCGGCTCACAATGTGGACGCTCTAAGTGTCAATCTGTCAATGAATTGCATCCATCTCCCTCATCTTATTACATTTTCTGTCCCATTTCTCCACTTAAACGGTCGTGTTCCTCGAACATGAATGCATAATGAGAAATCAATTAAAATCAGAAAAAGTGTTTTTTATTCAGCTTTCGGTAATAGTTGTTGAATATTGAAGGTTGGAAACATGACTACCTTTTGTTCATTAATCATCATTTAATTTATTGATTATTTGTTGCTATTGTTATTTATTTCGAATGGGATGGGAGACTCTTTCAGTGTTCTCAACTCCTTTTTGCACACTGTAAAATATACTTGCAAACTTGTAAATACTTGTCAAAAAAACATCTTTTTTTTGCGACAGTCAAGTATCAACAATTTTAAAATATAAATAATTGGCATTTGTGGCAACAACATTAGCACAACCAAGTTGCAATTTCTGAGTTGGTTTTGCTTATAGCTTAAAGTTGGGAGAGAATACGAATGATAATTACTGCTGTAAACTCATTTTGTTGTTGTTGTGAAATGCAGGAAAGCCAATTTTCACAACAGCAAAACTTCAAATATTTTTGTTGAACTGCTCAATTAAAAAATTATCAAAGTTTGTTGTCGTTGTGTGTAGACATCAGTGTATGCATTTTGCATTTTACTGCGCAGAACACAGCTGACTGAAGGAGTTGAGCGTGGGTGTAGCTCAAGTTCTTACTCAGACTCCATTTTGGCTCAATTGCGTCAAGTAATTTCACACAACCAAAACATAATTAAAAAAAAAAAATGGATTGCTCGTATTTAATTTTTACATAATGTTTAATTCCTTTTGGGTGTTGGTTCAAAAGTTTCCTTTCGACTTGTTCTATTGTGTGACACTCAAGTGGACAAGGCTGAACAATGTGGTGCGAGATGAAGCCAGAAAATCTCTTTCAAAGAATGACATGTCCGATGAAAAATGGGGGGGGGGGGGGGGGGGGGGGGGGGTGCAAAGAAAAACAAAGGGATTATGAACAGGGACAATCTGTACCAAAACTCAACTTGATGGTTTTGGTGGGGGGGGATTAGTGATTGAACAAAGCAAGTCGACAAACCAAGGGTCGACGGTGGCGGAAAAGTTAATGGGTGGTGGAGCTCATGTTTAAGAAGGGCAGAAAAACTGCAGTAGCCAGACCTTATCAAAGCAGGACACACACACGCACGCACACGCATACAGGCGCGTACTACATGTGCTGTACACTCTGGCAATCGGGCTTCTGCTAAAGTGTCACATAGGCACCATGTGTGCTGGCCAGTGGCCTCTCAGTTTATCAACAAACAGAGCAGGATGGAGGGACAGATAAAAGATCTGTGTGGGGGGTGGGGCAGGCAAACATCATGCATGTGTGAGAATTGCGAGGCTCGCTGGTGGTTGATGGGAGACGGCAAAGTGAGCATTTAATGCGGAGTAATTAAAGCATTTATATATATATATATATATATATATATATATATATATATATATATATACACAGTATATCCCCATCCATCCATCCATCCATTTTCTGATCCGCTTAATCCACACAAGAGTCGCGGGGGTGCTGGAGCCTATCCCAGCCGTCTTCGGGCAATAGGCAGGGGACACCCTGAACTGGTTGCCAGCCAATCGCAAGGCACAAAGAGACGAGCAACCATCCACGCTCACACCCACTCCTAGGGCCTGCCTGCATGTTTTTAGAATGTGGGAGGAAACCGGAGTACCCGGAGAAAACCCACGCAGGCCCGGGGAGAGCATGCAAACTCCACACACTGAAATTGAACGCGGTACCTCTGCACTGTGAGGTTGGCGCACTAACCACCGGGCCGCATGCATGCATACATAAGATAAGATAAATTTGCAGTCTACAGCAGCAAAATTGGGGGGAGTGGGGGTGGCAAAGTGTTTCATTGCACAAAATAAATGTTTCAGAAAAGAACTGTACACAGTTCAATATAAGTGCAATATAAAATATAGCATTAGCAATATATTTGTTGAAAAAATATAATAAATTAGCAATAGCATAGAAAACAGCGTAAAGTGGATGTGCTATTACAATGGTTACAGGTTTTCACGTATATACATACATACATAATATATATATATATATATATATATATATATATATATATATATATATATATATATATACATTTTATATATAATACAAAAATTATTTAATGTGAGCACAGAAAGTCATATTTATGCTCTGTTGGGCTGCAGCTAACAATTATTTATATAATCAATTAATCTGTCTGGTCTGTTACGTTGTTGGTTAATCGATGAATCGGAATATAAAAGCATGTTTTTATTTCCATGCCTTTATTCAAAAACGTCATGATTTCAAACTGACATCAATTAATTATGATTTAGTTACTGGTTTGGGCCTTAACATGTCAGAAACATGGGAAAAAATGTTGCTCATTGTTTTGCAAAGTAAAAGCGAATATATTATTTGTATTCAACGCAAAGATAAACAGTCCACTTTCATGGCAAACTACAGAAATCAATAATCTTTTACTGTTGAGAACCTGAAATTCCGAGCATTTGGACATTTTCAAATTAAATGTCAAACTCCCCTCCCAGTATGCCATCACATCTAATTTGTGGAACTACAGTATATGATACATAACGTGGAAGGGGTACTCGGCTATGTCGGAGGTAGAGTGAATATACAGGATATAAGAGAGCGAAAACAAGCATCGTGAGTTGGGTTTATCGAGGATAGGGAACAACGGCCATAAATACAGCCATCCTTGTAGAATGACCCCCGTCTCTCTGTTGTTTGTTTGGCGACAGGCTACTACCATTGGTAGCAACTGACGACAGGCGCTAACAGCTAGCCACGGAAGACATTTTTGGCGAGGGAGCAATATTCGCTGTCTCGCAAACATGTAGCAACAGCTGTCCTAAGGCTGCATGGTCACAGACTAATGTGCACTACTGCCTGGTGAAGCTTGTCAACAAATTGGCTTTGTCTCAGTTTTTAAAACTCTATCACTGTAACCTTTCTTTGCAAACGTCCCATGTTATAACTTGGAGATCGGCGGCTATTAATGCAAAGCGGCCAATGTATGTGCAAATTTGTTTTTATGGATTTTGCAATTGCGGCTTTTAATCAAGTGTGTTTTGTGGTCCGGAAATTGCGGCAATTGCACTAACATTGCACCCAGGGTCCTTTGTTCACGATTAGAAACGATGATGTCTGTCCAAAATACCCCATTTAAAATGTGACCATTACAACTGCAGCAACTGCAGTGAGCAAGCGGCACAAACGCTCTGTATTTTTGGGAGCACTTACCTGTGAGAGCAGCTCTTCTCTGTGATGAAAATGAACAAAACATCACATTGTCACCTCACTAATGAACACCTGCAGGCCATCTTGAGAGTCTTTGGAGCACTGAACTTCACCCCAAACCCAAACATTAATGAACTTGACAGCATGAAATCAAAGAATATTAATTTATTATATTTGACTGAAAAACCCAACACTGTTTTGCAGTATGTTCATATTTTAAATTCTTATTATTTCGACAATCGCTGCTTTTTATGTAGAGCAACACATGTTAAATTAGTTTTTAGTGTAATTCATTTTGAAATGATATATTATCACTCTCTTTCAATTCACAGTTTTTGTTCAAAAACATTTCGTTTTAGTCTGTTCCATAAATTTGGGTCCCGTTCAGCTCTTGGCCTAACGTGTGTTTTGAGTTTTGGCCTTCTGTGCGATTAGGTTTGACATTGGTGCTCTAGGAACGATTGTTTAATTATTGCTTAATTGGCCCAACAAAAGGGCTTATTCACTTACTTGCACACGGTAACATGTAATTCTTTGTTTGAACTGCGGCAGACATCAAAGCACAAGATGTGCCCAGAACCTCTCCATATCGCACTTAATTTCAACATTGGACTGGCAGATTCACGACAAAGAACAACATTCACCAGATTTTTTTTTTCTCTTATCCTGCTGATGCCTGAACTACAAAGGGGTACTTATTTAGGGGGTTGGCAAAAGGAAAAAGAAAATAGTTTCCTAAATGCTACAAATCCATTTCAAAACAAAGTAGGCGCAAGTGAACACAAGCAATCACAGATAATCTTCTTATACCCAGTGGGCAAAAAAACCAAATGTGTTTTCCGTTACTATTATGTACACAAAGCATTGTTCGGTGCACTTCTGCTCTTGAATATACTGTCGACTCATCGGCCACATCGTGAGGTGCACCCGCACAGTTTAATACAATGCAATGTGGCACTGATGACAACAGACAACGTACTACAGCACCAATTATTAAATGGAATCATCACTATCCAGATATCATCACATTGTGCAGATAAACTACCTCGACTGGACTAAAAAAAAAACGCAGAGATTGTTGCAATAATAAAATACAGAATGATACATTCATTGCAGCCGTCGTGTATGTCGAGCAATGGGTGTGATGCCCAGTATACCTTTCCGCCTGACTGGGGGCCATTACTTCCCCTCAGAGTCAGAAGCAGCTGTTCCAAACTGACACCGACCATCAACAGCAGTACTAAAGAAGAAAAGGGGCCCTCAAAACACTCACTCTTTCACTTTGATCTAAATTAACTGTCAGGAACTGATGTGGTAGGGACAGCCATGCTTTCAGAGTTTTCCAAAGGTCTGCAAAATGTGTCAGGAAGGATCAAATAGGATACTCCAGTGATGGCGGAGAGCATGAGAAACAAATCTCGGAAGTATTTTAAGCCAATGTAAAGAAGACTTATATGATTAAGGGGTGTGAAGTACTGAAGGTAAAAACCAACAAATTGACCCGATTCAAATTGGGCCTCCTGTGCTGATGTCTTCCGTCTTGTCCATCCTTAACCTGTTTCCAAAAGGCCCTGACCCCACCAGTGAATTATGATGAGACCTCATATATTCCAAGTCTTTAGCACATAGTTTAACAAGTCGACAGCACAAAGAACAGGTTTTATTTTTCTCTCGCTTCCACCGGTTAACCACTTCCATAATAATTTCTGAACAGGCCACTTTCTGAAAAGTCATCAAGCAGACCAAAGCCGAATATGAAAACATGGATAGACCTTATGAACAAAAGTTTTGGAATATGCCTCTTTACAATGTCAGCATTTTAATACATTTGTAGAAACTGTTTGAGGAAGGCCATTTTCTGTTCCGATAGGACCGTCTGTACCCCTGTGCTTGGTTTGACGAGTTTGGTGCACAAGAAATCTGATCAGGCACCTTTACAATGTACACAAACAGAACTTGTGAAAACACCACAATGTGCACAAACAGTTCCCACGGACATCAAATCTTCCCAGAAGAGTGGAAATACAACAACAAAGCACAAAATAAAACTACCAAGACCAACGTTTGCTCCTCGGTGACCACCTAACCATACGCAAAGCAATGACTGCTCTTCGCTGCAAGCTATTTACATGTCACCTAATCCCTTGCCAACATTTATGTTCTCCTCTGTCCTAAGGGCTGAACTCAAGACGCCACCCTGAAAGACTGGGAATCCATCCCCACAAGGCGTGGCCCGGCCGTGGACTGCCAAAGCCCAGAGAGCCCTTTCCTGCAATTCTAATCACGGTTTAAAAAGGCACAAGCTTGGACTGTAATCCTAGGTCGCGGCCTATGAGGAAGCGATCAATCAAGGACCTCCAAACAAGGGTGAGCGGAGGAAGGAGGGAGATGGAGCTGAGAGTCATTTCTGGGAAAGTCGCTCTATCCTATGAGGAGAAACTTCCTTCCAAGTCGGGGCAACGTACATTCCTTGCGCCAACATTCTCCTTTGTGTCGATCGCACAAGGTAAAAAGTCACATCTGGGTTCATTCATCAAACATCCATCTGGCCTTGACTATTGCAGTGCCACTTACTACCTTTGTCCTCAACAGGGTCTGAGGCACACTTTTGCCCATCTGTCTGGACATGAACCAAACAATCCTCCGTGGACTATTGCTTGACCTCTGAGTACACGTCTACTTAGCAAGCAGGTGACGGCATATACACAAGTTTATGCTATGCACATGCGTGTATACACTTGAAACTCCAAACATGGCCTCAGTTTGGACTAAAGACAAACATACTTTAAAGCAGCAGGCACATTGACATTTCATGACTAAAATGTCAAAATTGAACTGTTGATACCAGGGAGAAAAACATGTCTTTGTGCTTATCCAGCAGTGCGTTAGCAGGCCACGTCCTGATTAATGGAAAATGTTGCAAAACGAATAGACATTTTTAACCTCAGGTAGAGAAGAATGATTCAATTGTAACTCAAAGGGCAAACGTCGCCAGTCGTCATTGTGTGTCACAGGTGAGCCGGTCCCTATCCAAGCTGAGTTGGTGAGAAGAGGGATAAACCCTGGACTGGTCGCCAGTCACTCGCAGGACACATAATAACAACCATCCATCCATCCATCCATTTTCCGAACCGCTTCATCCTCACTAGGGTCGCGGGGGGTGCTGGAGCCTATCCCAGCAGTCTTCGGGCAGTAGGCGGGGGACACCCTGAATTGGTTGCCAGCCAATCGCAGGGCACACAGAGACGAACAACCATCCACGCTCACACTCACACCTAGGGACAATTTAGAGTGCCCAACGAGCCTGCCATGCATGTTTTTGGAATGTGGGAGGAAACCGGAGCACCCGGAGAAAACCCACGCAAGCCCGGGGAGAACATGCAAACTCCACACAGGGAGGCCGGAGCTGGGATCGAACCCGGTACCTCTGCACTGTGAAGCCGACGTGCTAACCACTGGACTACCGGGCCGCCCTAATAACAACCAGTCACTCTCATATTTATGTCTGGACAATTGAAAGTCTTCAGTGACCAAACATGCATGTTTTGGGAATGTGCAAGGAAGCCAGAGTACCTGGATTGTGCAAGAAACACCCATTTCTCAAACTATCAGGTAAACAAGTTTTTTTTAATCACAATTTGGACCAAAATTGATCCTTGAATAGTCCTATCAACTGACAAATCAGATAAAAAGTGCAAAACAGTACCTCTTCCATTCACATTTTGCAGAAGTCCATTTCCCGTCTATGAAACATCAGTTGAGCATTTTTATCATGCTTTGCACCTCTTTCAAAGTTTCATGGAACTGGCTTGTCGTTTTTGCATAATCCTTTTAACTAACAATACCTGTCTTTTGCTCTTGTGTAAATCCCCCCCCCTGCAAAATGTTTGACAAAAGATCTGTTTGCTGTTAACCGACAAATTCAACTATGACAGGAAATTCTTAATCAGACAGCTTTAGGCTAATGGGTGCCGTTGCCAACCTGTAGCCGAGGGAGAATAATCAACATCATCTGCCCTTGCTTGTATTGAAGGGCCCCACAAATGTTGTTTCCAGAGGAGACACTGGTCATTTCCATGACGGCTACACATAACAACCTCTCCAACTTTGAAGGGGGAGCGGGCAAGGTAATTAATTCCCCCGGTGTCTCTTTTTCCTCCCTTTCTCCCCCCAATCATAGAGGTGAAGGGAAAAGACTAATTACTAATTACCTTTTACTTGGGTGTCTCAAATTCAACTTTCCTTTTTATGTCAGAGCACCGGAGCTTCAAAGCTTCATCACCCTGAATGAAAAAAAACCTATCTTCACTAAGGGACACAGTTGATGCTTAATCACCATTCCGTTTCAGGAAGATCCCCTTTTACTTTTCAACTGCGCTCCTCGTGAATGGGAATAAAAATACAGAGGTTCCCTTGAAAGCCAGCAGAGGGACTATAGAGTAACGAAGGCAAAATATTGAACATGAGGCTAAATAAATATTAGAGACGTCAGGGGTCATTATTTGCTTTGTGACGCATACTCATTTGCATCAAGCTCCGGTGGAAAAAAAGCAGGCGTGCTCCACTTTGTTAGGGGGGAAAAAACACTTGTCAGAGGTGAGAGCAAGCCTTGTCTTTTGTACATCCAATGGTCATCTACAGGATGCAGGCTACTAGCTAGTAGTGAGTGAAGCATTACTACGTTTTCAAATTATAACCAGCCTCCCGTTTCACTACGAGCATCGCCAATTGCAGCTCGCACGAGGAATTTGAATAGAACGAATGCATTGGTTTGCATTTACAACAACAGTTGAGCACGACTGCAAGCGCGTTCGTCTCCAGGCTGTCGCGTTCACTGGACGTGAATTACAGCACAGAAGTCACAGTGTTACAGAATTTGACAATTGCAATCGAAGTAACTGCAAAAGGGATGAGCATTAAGGACGGAATCCAGTTGGATTAGTCAAGGGCACATCGCTGGAGATTTAGCGAATTGAAATGGGTTTTTTTTTTTTGTCGTTTGTTTTATTTTTAACAGTGGAATCAGTACAGACAGCAAGACCGTGCGTCCATTGCGTTTCGGGTTCAATTTAAAATAAATGTGAAATAAAACCAAGAGCGGGGATTGGAATTTCAGCAATTGTTGCGCGTTCCTTTTCTAATTCATTCGATCAGCACAGATTGGATGTTTTTGCAGGTGTTTGCACACATAATGACTCTTCTGTGCAAAAGCATGCAGACGAGTCTGTCAGTGCAGATCCTCTTTGAAATGTGACCAAGAGAGCGCCAAGTAGCGAGAACACAATAACCGAGTGTTTTAAATACATGCAAAAGTCATCACTCAGAGCGTGTTTGTTGAAACATTTTGACAGAAAGACAAGACGGACGTGAGGGTGCACTGCAAAGCATCCCTCCTGCTCTATTTCAAAGGGAACGGCGGCACTCACCTTCGTATACAGGGGCCATCGGTGCAAGGGTTTCTGTTATTCATGGCAAACTATAAATAGAGGCGTCCGCTCAAAACTCAATAAAAATCTGCCATCTTGAACGAGAGATGAGAGCGCCGCGTCGGGCTCCTGCATTACTGGCCCGGTTCATCAGTGACGAAAAGCCTCCTAATTCCCATCCAGTCTGAGGCGTCTTTCAAGCGGTGGTTCCGACCGCGATCCAGATGAGCCCACCAGCGCGGGTTGCTCTCTGCGGGCTCCCAAGACGAGCCACGATGACAGGTTGACTTTCAGCTATTGTGCGACATGTCTGTGGAGTGAGGAGTCTGCAAAAGTTGCAGAGGTCTGACTGAGTGCAGCGAGTTTGGTGTGTGAGCGAGGGAGCAAGTCGATCGCCGAGACAGTCGATGGGGAGAGGGAAGGGAGGGGGCGACGCCAGGAAAACCAATCGTCATGAAAACGTGATGGTTTCATCCCCAGAGAAAAATGCAACAGCGATGGATAGATAGATAGATAGATAGATAGATAGATAGATAGATAGATAGATAGATAGATAGATAGATAGATAGATAGATAGATAGATAGATAGATAGATAGATGAGGTAAGCCAAAAGTTCAAATGAGAATTTGTTTTAATAATATAAAAAAGTCACCCATTTTTTAATATTATAATAACCGTTATAATTAATTACCCAATTAAATGTAAGCCAAATAAGTGTATACGAAAACGTGTTCTACAGTATTTGATCATTTGCCACGATTCAACAAATTAATTGTATGTGTGTATTGTATGTATGTATTTTTTAAGGAAAACTCTTGATCATGTTAATCCTCGGTGGGCCAGCAGGATGTATGTGTTTTCCTGAGATCGTCTTACTAAAAGTAATTTTAATTGTTTAATTCTATTATGACATAGAGATGCAACCAGTTCACTCTTCATTACCTTTCTGCTGTCCAAGTTATCGTTGTAAATTAAAACTGGTTCTCATTTGCCTTACCTTGGATAAATAAAGGTTATATTAAATAATAAATTACAAAGGCCAAAGAAAATTCTGACTGATCCATCCCACCCTGGCAGGTGCCTCTTCAACCTCCTGCCCTCAGGCAGGAGATATAAAGTTATGAGAAGCCGGACCAACAGACACAGAAACACTTTCTATCCCTGGGCAGTCAGGCTGTTGAATCTAAATTCTCAAATTGTGTGCATGTGAATGTGTAGGCCTATGGGAGTGCAATTTTATTATATACCTCATGATTCATATCATTTTGTAAGACAACTTTGACTGTATTTTAATTAGTGCCGAATATTTTACATATCCTCATGTCAATGCCTGATACATACAAATTCATATATTTTGCTAGAACAATCTACTCTAACCCTTCCTTGAACAGTGTACAGTCACAATTTTTAAAAATCCATTTTATAACGTTGAATCTCAACTTTTGAACATGTGTATGTGATTCTGTGTAGGTCTAGGGGAGTGCAATGTATTTATATACTTTTTTTATATTCACGATACACTTGGGGGGGGGAAGCTCCTGCAAAATCTCGTTGTAACAAGTGTGCAATGACAAAAGTATTCATTCATTCATTCATTCATTCATAAATTAACATTGCAGACCTGCTCAATGTGAAATCCAGTGTAAGAGTTGTCCATTACTTGTAAGACTGCTTAATTTTCATTTTACATTGTATTTGTCCAAAAATGTCACACGAAAGTGCAAATGTTGGGCAAGAGTGTGGCTTCAGGATATTTATATGTCTCTACTGATATTAAAAAAGAAAACATCAACAAATACAATATTAAAAATATCAACTTTAATTTACATGTTAGGGCGGCCCGGTAGTCCAGTGGTTAGCACGTCGGCTTCACAGTTCGATTCCAGCTCCGGCCTTCCTGTGTGGAATTTGCATGTTCTCCCCGGGCCTGCGTGGGTTTTTCTCCGGGTGCTCCGGTTTCCTCCCACATTCCAAAAACATGCATGGCAGGCTGATTGGGCACTCTAAATTGTCCCTAGGTGTCAGTGTGGGCGTGGATAATTGTTCGTCTCTGTGTGCCCTGCGATTGGCTGGCAACTGATTCAGGGTGTCCCCCGCCTACTGCCCGAAAGACTGCTGGGATAGGCTCCAGCATCCCCCGCAACCCTAGTGAGGATAGAGCGGTTCGGAAAACGGATGGATGGATGGATTTACATGTTTAGAGAGGTATTTATAAAACAAAGTATTTATTATTTTAGTGTTTAGAGTGACACACTATCACATTGACAGGCATTTTTAAAGTATCAGTTATCCTTTTGAACTATGAGAAGCAAAATATTAGAAATACTGCAGTTTTTGCACTATGGTCAAATATTAATGAAATGTCCTTATAAATTAGTTTATTTGACATTAATCAACAAACTATCAACATTGTCGGTAATATTTTGGAAGGTTAAAAAAGTGTGAATTTAATCTAATTTGATAAGTGGTTGTACTTAATGCTGTGACCACTTAATGAGTATCTTTTATTGCTGTTGTCATTTCCAATTTTTCATGTTTGCTTGCTGTGCATTCTGGTTGGATGATGCTGTGTGTGTTTGCTCATGTCTGCCTTTGACTGCCTAGAACTAAAAAACCTATTCTATGACGACATGAGATTTGCCCAGAATGAATTTGAATGGAATCGGATTACATAGGCTCACAGCAGTGTGATTAATCTGTCATTTAGCAGCAACACTAAATTGCACTCGCAGCATTATGCACGCCAATCTCTAAATGAAACGTGTAGGCTTGTGGGTGGACGTAAGACGCTGATGAATTAGTGCAGATCAAATTCAGTCTGAAAGTCTAATCCCACATCAGTGTATAGTTATTTGTATCTCTTTTTCTTTTGCATGAGGAAACAATGGTGTCATTGCATAAACACTGGTGGTGCACTGTCTTCAGCATTTGCCAAGCTTCGCATCGTGTTCTGCAATAATTTATTATGAAGTATGACACACAGCCTGGAGCCCAGCCACATGTCATATAGAGTTGACCACTGGCCGTCTACATGGTGATGTAACTATCGGACAGGCATCAGATTAGCTCTTTGAGGCCTCAGGGTTCCTGGAGACCTACATTTGTTAAGCATCAAAGCGCAAACTAATAGAATTCTCATCTAATTGACACTGGGCGTTCTTTGGAAATGCATTTTTGCATGATCCGTGTGTCTTGGCATAATTTGGTAACCTACTCAAATAATATATGAAGCTCGAGTGTGGTGCCAAAGTAGCGTTTGAACAATACTGTCATGATGATCGAGTATTTAACTAGGTCGTGTACCAACAATACCCCTTAGAGTGCAGACGTTCACAATTATGTGTTGTTAGTAACTACATCCTCGATCTTGAATAACAGGGCAGTGCCATTATGTTTTTGTCATTATAAATTCCACTACGTTCAAATTTATTGGCAAGTGCATTCAAGTGTACAGTGTACAAATCAGACTTTAGCACAGCTTTATTAAAATAGCCAATACGGCGCAACTCAAGCAAGCTGTAACAGGGGGGTTGGTAGTTTGCGCCTCCTCGGGATCGAATGGAATCTGGAATTTTCATCAGGATTAAGAAAGTACCGTATCTGTGACCTTGAACACTGCCATGTTATCAAATAGAAGTAGAAGTCGAACATTTTCACACATGCACCTCACACCGAATGAGCTGGACGGAACAAATGTCAGAGTTATCAATTAGACATTCATAATAAAGACCCAATGAGTAGAGGAGACACTTGATTCTTGTACCAAATTACTCGAGGGGGGAACGAAGACATTGTTCAAAAGTACTGTGGAGCTGAGCGTGAACAGGTGGCAATCCCTGGTGTGCATGATACCGTGCACAAATCATCCTAGAAATCAAAAGAACGGTGTGCGTTGTACCACATTTGAACTCCTTTATTTCATTCTAGTGTCTTCAGAGATAGAAAGTCAATCTTCTTATTTTTCGCCACTGAGACTTATTCAGTGGTAGTCCTAAAGTGGTTCTCATGCCATCACCGTACATGAAAATGTGTATTTGAAAGAAATGAAGAGGAAGCCTATCCTGATACCATGATTGGTCAAACAGATGTTAGACTGAAAGCAATTTCTGATGTTTTATTTCAAGTATAATTGCATGTGTGACAGATTAGCAAAGGTTGACAAAAGATGGACAGACAGGCAGATGGTCCTTGACAATTCCATGGGGTTAATCCATCAATCCATCGCTCTTGAGTTCATCATGATAATTATGGCTCAGAAAATAAAATCCCAGTGGCAAACGGATTATGTGGTGCATATGCCACTACATGAACTACCAGCAGGTAAGCATGAGTAAATTTGGATTCTATTTGCCAAAGTTTTGGGGGAGAGTTGAAACTCAATTTACGAATAAGGGATTGGACTAGGTATGCACTGATCGACTGGCCGGGATAAGGATTGGAGGCAATATCCTTAATTTGGAGATTCGGTGATCGGCCGATCTCTTAAAATGAAACTGATCTTGTCCAGCGATCTCATCTCCCTCCACAGAGGATTGAAAAAGTCATCCGCTGTCCTCTTCAGGTGTGAAATGACAAATAGGCTTTTCCTTTTTATTTGCAAGAGCAACTTCATATGCTGTTAAAATGACCCGTTTCACAGGTATTGTTTAACGTTTGTAAGATTGTAACATTGAAGGTGTATGCTGTTGGCGTGGAAAAAAAAGAATTTTCATCGACAAAAATTGGGATTGGCAGGTCAGTCTTTTTAACGATCAGCGATTGTTGATCGGCCAGAAAATTATGATCGTTGCACGTCAAAGCCATTTGTCAGCAAAATTGGCAGTTTTTTCACGGCCCCAAAACATCCAGTACAATAAAAAATATATTGATTTGTACTTTTTTTCATGGCCTGAAAATCAGAAATGCAGAATATGACATTAGATACCTCGCACTCTTGAGCAACTCAGATTGAGAAAGAATTCAACATACAAAGCATCAACAATCAAGTGTCCTCAGTTCCCAAAATTCATCCATCCATCCATCCATTCTCTGATCCACTTACCCTTAACAAGGGTCACGCATTCTGCAGCCTATCCCAGCTGTCTTCGGGCAGTAGGCGGGGGACACCCTGAACTGGTTGCCAGCCGATTCTAAATGACTGATTTTAATTGTGGAACATAAGTGAGCACCATCCTTTAAGATGGTGTAAACATCTGTAGCAATGTCATTTCCTCCCAGAACATACCGAAAATAAAACTTCATCAACTCAAACTTTAGCCATACATTTTCAAGATGTTCCTTTATCTCGTGCAAAGATAACCATTATGCAATAAACAATTGTTTGTGTGTAATACCAGAGAAAGAAAAAATTAAAGGTACAAACGCTTTGCATACAGATGTGTGTGTATTCAGTCAGATGGTTCACAACTAATGAAAGAAACATGCAACGAAATTAAAGCTCCTTAAATTGTCTTAAGTTCCGTTCTCTTAAAACCGTAAGCAACAAAACAATCTTATTTTTTTTATTTAATTCAAGAATTTCAAGCACCCCAACGAGGCTCATTTCTTTTCTGTTGTACTAACATGTTGCAGAGTGAACAGTGTACTTAAGTGCTTAGAGTGAAAGCCTCTACATTGAAACCAGCAGTTATTTTCTATTTGAGGAACAAGAGGATCAGTCAACAGTAGCAGTAACTGCACCAAAGGCTGTACCGCATCTAACTGAATGGCAAACTGCCACAGGGTTGATACTTACTGACTAATAGAACGTGCTCTGATCATTTGTCAAGAGCCGGTGTCCGTTAAATGTGTCGCAGCGCTCCACCTGTTTCACATGCAAAGGTCAGATTAGTCATCAACTGGCACACTACTCCGTTGGTAACACAACAGTTGTACAATCAGGGGTGCACATCAAAATTTTGGTTTGGTTCTCACATGAGCCGCGGAGGCTGCTGCTTTGGCGCTCTTTTTTTCCCGACCCACTGACCTTATGGCGAATATAGAATAAAGCCCGCGGGCTACATCCGGCCACTAAAACGTCAGAATTATGCGCTGCTTCTATTTTGATGTTTACGTTTGTCATCAGAGCAAGCGAACAAGAGCAGCGACTTGGTTTCAGTGTTGACAACTTAAATATATTGTCGGTGTAATCAGTGAGTTCTCTGACCGTTCAAGTAAAAAATGAATAGCACCAATACCAACTGTGGTCTTTATGTTAGGAGCGATCTTATTTCCTGCGCAGTGGAGGGAAGAGAGGAATTTCTCCCTGTAATGGGTTGGTAGTCATAAAAAGAGCTAATGCTGTAGTGAGGGCGGCCCGGTAGTCCAGTGGTTAGCACGTCGGCTTCACAGTGCAGAGGTACCGGGTTCGATCCCAGCTCCGGCCTCCCTGTGTGGAGTTTGCATGTTCTCCCCGGGCTTGCGTGGGTTTTCTCCGGGTGCTCCGGTTTCCTCCCACATTCCAAAAACATGCATGGCAGGCTCGTTGGGCACTCTAAATTGTCCCTAGGTGTGAGTGTGAGCGTGGATGGTTGTTCGTCTCTGAGTGCCCTGCGATTGGCTGGCAACCAATTCAGGGTGTCCCCCGCCTACTGCCCGAAGACAGCTGGGATAGGCTCCCGCGACCCTAGTGAGGATGAAGCGGTTCGGAAAATGGATGGATGGATGGATGGATGCTGTAGTGATTTGTGGTCATAATGTCAGCAATCTATAATACATAGAAACAAATATGGAGACTGAAGACATTGGTTTTTGTATGCTCATTAAATATTGATTTAATGTCAATATGTGGAGAAATGTTATTTTGATGTGACCGATTAAATATTTTTTGAATAGTAATTTTTCTTATTTCACAAAGCTATACCAGTGCTAAACAAGTAGTGATACAATTTAGTGTTTTATTTTTTTTCAAAAAAGACAAATTCATGTTTAACACAATTGAGTTATCAGGTTTGTGTGATCCTCGGCAACCGTTTCAGTTTCAGCAAAGTTAAGGGCAGTGGTCTGGTGCCCAATCTTTTTATTTTTTTTAATATATATTTTTTCAATATATATTTTTAAATATAAATTTATTTATTTATATATAATAAAATATAGTCCAATTACAATATGGATCGGGTCTGTGGGTGGTCCGGCATTGTTCGTTTGAAATTGGGTTGGAGTGACAAGCTGTTGCCGACAATGTCTTGTCTTGGTGGGGCACAAAGGAGCAGCTGAAGCACTCCGTTTTGCTCCTGGGTTTGAATGACAAGCCGGCTAAACAAGCTACCTAGTTTAATAAAGCCTTGTAATATTTGTCTGTTTTGCTCATTCACCAGTCTAGGTGTGGTCTGCCTTTCACCCCAATTCAGCTGAGATAGGATTCACCTTCACAAAATCCCTGAATAGGATCAACGGGATATAAAATGCATGGATAGGTGGCTGATACTGTGCTTCACAAGACTTTTGTAGGGCAGCATAAGTTTTGTTTCTTTTTACATAATCATCACACTCCACACATTTGACAATCGACCTAAATTTATATGAACGCTGCAACACTATGAGGTACTGTCTGTTTGTAAAGTTGCCACTATAAAATCTCAACCTCAATAATGATCTGGCAGTGCACTGCCAGACCTCACCTGATACAGTTCTCTAATTCCACAGTTCAGATGAGGTCGATCACACTACGGATTTGAAGTTTATTCATGCAAAAAACACTCTAGAAAGTTTTGTGGGGCTGTGCACCACTGCTTCATGCGTATTTGAAAGGCCGAATGGTAGAAGTGACAAGAATATCTCCACCATTTACGTGACCAACGCTGTCACAGTTTTCCATGCATCAGCCAAACAGACCACTAATGATGATGATCTCATCATGTTTTTAAATGCTGCACACCAAAGCAGTTAACCACACTGAATACTCACACTGTACACACGCACGCAAACACCAAGGCGAGGACAGAACATTTCTTTCTCTCAGGGCCTGAAGTTCATGAGCCCAGAATGTGGCAGGATGGCTTTGGCACTGCTCTGCTAAGCAGGAGTGAACCTCTTGTGAATCCAGGAGAGGAAAAAGCAGGAAAAAGATTGAATGACTGATTGACGGAGCCTCACCGGAGCGTCTTAGGCAGCACCTACGACACAAATGAATTTCCACACATTGGAATGACATCTGTTGGATTCAAGCAATATTTGTTTTATTTACATGGAGCAGTTATTCAGGATGTTTGATAAACGTATGTCATGTTACAAAATTGCATAAAACCCGTTTGGTTTGAAATGTGAACTCTTCCAATTTGCTGCTTCGGTGGACTTGTCAGGCCACAATGTTTGTAGTTTTTGCGCAACTGATTTCATTGCTATTCGCTGATAATGCCGATCACCGGAAAAAAGAAGGCGTTCGGTGTCTTCGAGTGTGATAAGAATGAGTCAAGGACGTGTGTCCAATGCCGATTCCGGATAGAATTTTAAGAGCGTACGACAAGAAATGGAAGAGCGTTTCGATGTATGTAGTGTAACCAAGGGCTTGCATATTGAACGTTTGTGAACATTTTTATACACATTCATTTATTTGATTTTTGAGTTAAAAATGTTGCTAGAAAAACTTGAGATGAATTGCTTTAATGGATTTTCATATCTTCAACAAATATAAGGCAAAGTGAAGTGACACAGACTTTCGAAACTCCCTGTATTATTGCATGATAAATTATGCATTGTAATCAGTGGACATACAAGCATTTCAACTTGAAAATAATTACAGGCAACCTATCTCTACTGTACTCTTGGATAACTTGGATACATTTTAGTTGTAGGTTACAAAAAGATTTGGGCATTCAAAATAATTTTGGACTACTTATGGTAGGTTTTGTGCACTGTTATATGAAAAGCAGGGACAGGATCTCCAACACGTTGAGTCTTTTTGTTTTCAGAAAACAACCAAAAAGAAAATACAAACCCTGCCGTGGACAAAGAGTCTGCCTGACGCCAGCAATATGATCAGACCAAATTATTTTTTTTCTTTTTTCAAAACCCTGGCTCGAAAGTCACCCAAACCAAATCATCACGCATGACCACAGTTCAGAATGTCAAAACTGATTTTAAAAACTAGCATTATCCAAGGCGTTTTGATGGCAACAGTGGAATTGATTGTTTCTACTGTTTTTGGTGATATAGTTCAAAATCAGACGCCATCATACGTGCTTTTGCTGGCTTCTAGGTTTAGTTCAAGCATGACGCTATAGATAATCAGGGTTCAGAGAAAATAGACCTTTGCCTTTATAATAAAAATATATACAGTATATATAAATAAATGAAAGAGGGCAGATAAGACACCGACACCGTCAGAAAGAGACAGCTTGATGCTTCTGCAGAGTGACTGCTGGCTACCCGCTGGTGATAAAACCCCTCAATGAAATGTCCAGACTGTTGAGGAATGTTAGAGAGGAACTCAGTGATCTACTGTATAATGTTCTTTTTCCACATGTCAAAACTACAGGATCTGGACCCGTCGGACCAAACTCAAAGCAATTCATCAGGAGGACTGCCTGTTTACTATCCTTGTTTTCCTGAAATGGTCCTGTTTTGAAACCTGAAGCAGCGGTTGAAAACGTGACAGAGGTGTACTGAAACCACTATAACAAGCTAATTTAATCAAGACATGAGGCTGATGTGCACGTGTGTCATGAGTTCTGCAAAGGACAGCATGAAACTTTTCCTGCATTTGTTCTCATCAAGAGGTACACAGTAGGAGGACCAGGGTCTGGAACCAGACCCAGATCCCACTAAAAGTAAACAACTCAGTGTTACATGTTGGCAGCATATTGTACTTCTGTGGGGGCAAACCACATTGCATAACGGCACTTTTGCCAAAGTATGCACGGTGGTGTCATCATTATATTAATATATCAATCGTCAGTCTGGAAAAGTACAACTCTGGTCAATGTTTTATTTTGAGCTTGTTACGTTTCACCCCAAACCGGTTGCCAGCCAATCATAGGGCACATATTGACAAACATTCACACTCACAGTCACACCTCGGGAGTGTTCAATTTACCTACTATGCATGATTCTGGATTTTGGGAGGACACCGGAGTGGCACCAGGCCGCCCGTATATTATACAATAAATAAAGATTAGAATGACTGGTTTGTGCTTGTGTTGAATCCGTTTGCAGAATGTGCTTAAGAGGGAGGAGCTGCTGGCATTTACAGGTTCTGTAATGATTAGTGCTCGCACTCTGAAGAGTCAGCAGCTTTATGTAGGGCGTTAAAGGACTGTGTATCATAGACCATAACGCTCCCTAACGTGCATGCGCACACGCGCGCACAGACACACCCACCCACCCACCCACACACACACTGGTGGACGCTTGACACTTTTACTGACTGGGCAGCTTTGTTGACCTTCTGCTTTCCATGTGCATCTTGACGTGCTCTGTCATTAGCTGACCTGGATTAATGACGGCGCATGAGAATTGTTGTGGCATCCAGTAATAAAATAAAAACTGTTTGCAACTTAGCTTAATGCTAAATATAAAGGAAAATGGAGGGAGATCTCTTTCGATTTGGTTGAACTCCAAACTGTACAACTTTTGGAGAGTTAGATGATGACCGTCCCACTCTATCACAATGGCGCACCCAAACCCATCGAAGAAAGAGTAATGTGTACAGTCAACACATTAAGGTAAAGGTGACTTTCAAATTCAGATGTGCTGGATTGCCTGCAGAAAGAGGGAGCTGCACCATCACAATCCAAAATGAGCAACTACTTAAACATTGGTATACAACTATAACAGATTCGACAACAGACAAATTAGACAATGAAAGTTTCTATTGTTCTGTTGTCCCATCTATCAAGAACATTCTTAGTCAGGACAAGAATAAGCACCCAGATTTACTACCCTGCTGACGTCAAAGGCCAGGTCCCTGTTACAGATCCCTGAGAACTCCCAGACTCCCGAGCCTCAGATGCAAGACTCAAACCGACCTTGTGCTTCCTGTCGAAGTCCAGTATAATAGGTGTGTGCAATGAGGCACAGCGTGCGCTTCGTGACAAGAAACTTGGCCTCCCCCAGGGGACCTGGCTGTAAATATCACTGTTGTTATTGTTGTTGAGGTGGATGATCCGCTCTGTGGGAAGGAATGCACAGAAATGTGTGTGTGTGTGGGCAAGATCACCAGAGATTGCAGAGGTAGGGGGGATCCATGTGACCTGGTTAGGGAGAGGTTATGGATTAAGAGTCACATGCACAGAGTGGAAGGGAGACAGGAAGGAATGGTTTGTCTTTCTCTCTTCTCGTGTCTGCATGTTTGCATTCCATGGCACATCTGACCTACAATATTCAGTACATGAGGATTTTCTTTAGCCTTTGTTTTTTTCTTATCAGGTCCAGCCACTTGAGATACAATAGCTTGTCTTCCAGGTCATCATCACAGACACCCTTTTTCTCTGATTTCTCCAAGACAAGAATAAACGGCGGGGGCCGTGTTTTTGGTACCGGGGCCTTCGATGAGGACTTACCTGTCTTATGCCACCCCTTAATAACACCACCATCAATACCAATACATGTATTCACTATTTGAGTACTCACAAATTCTGAGTACCAATACCTCTACACAATGACAAAAAATTTGTGAACAATCAACTTTCTTTCTGACGCACATGATGATTCACAGATGAATTAAACTGCCACACTATACCGCAAATTACAGCCGAGGATGATTTACCTGATGTCAGATTTTTTGGCATGCTGGTTAATGGGCTTTGACTTGTTTAGTGCTTTTCAAACTTAGGTACTCAAAGCACTTCAGCCCTGTTTCCTCACCCATCTACTGATGTCAAGCATCAGGAGCAACCGGGGCTAAGTATCTTGCTCAAGGACACTTCGACATGGTCTCAGTGGCCGGGGAATGAGCCCCCAACCTCTGTGTTGGGAGAAGACATCCAATATGGCTGTGGTGACCGAGCTGATTAAATGTTCAACAAACAAAGCTATATAAACAGTACGTAAAACTGATATTGCTAATCTTGACAATTTATGACAAATTAATCAGTCACGTAAACATTAAGGGATCATGTGGCGTGAGACAGTTATGACTGTAAAATGCACACCAACAAGGAGATGTCTGACTTTGAGGTCATATGTTAGCTTGATGCAAGAAACAAAGCTACTCCCTCACCTCTGTTAACATGGTTAGGAAAACTACCTATAGTATTCGAGATTATTAGTCCTGGTCTCATGTTGAGCAGATCTGTGAGTTAAGGTTTTGGTGGGCCTCAGAGGATTTCATTAGGCTCCAGCACTTTTTGGGGAATTTGGGTTTGTTGGATGTGAACCATGTTGGAAAATGGGCAAAAATGTTGAACAAGCCAGCTGATCATGGCCATGATTGTCTTTTCCTTAAAACAAAAACATTAATTTCTTTGCTTTTGGGGAGGACTAAGGAAATCAGAGAGCATTCACATTTGTGAAGCTGAAATCATAAAATTTGACATTTTGAAAACAACATTTACCCCAGTAAAGGAGGACAAGGTTCAAAACCTTCCCAGTTTCTATGCAATACGTTTGCTGGAAAGATCCGAATTATTTGCTGAATTCTTCTATGAATTTTTCCAACGTCACCCATGCCATTTAATTATCTGTGCCCTGATGCTTTACTGTCATTGTGTTTTTACCTCGGAATTAGACTATTTGGCCACAACAGAGAGGAGAAGGTCAATGCAATCTCTTCACAAAAGTTGTTTACACCTGAAGAATTTTCCCTCCGCAGTCCCTTGTCGACACGTCAGGAATCTGCTGCACAGGGCCCCTTACAAGTTGCTTCCTGGGCAAGGGGCCCAGAAAAAAATGGCTAATATTGGGCTGTATCAGCGACAGCTGGAAATCCCGATATCACGGCAATGACACGTTGGGACTTGGCAATCTGGAGCATAGGTGTCAAACTCAGGTCCTCGTGGGCCGCTGTCCTGCATGTTTTCCAAGTCTCCCTGTTGCAACACACCTGATTCAAATGAGCAGGTTCAATGTCAGGCTTCCGCAGAGCTTGCTGATGATCTGATCATTTGAATCAGGTGTGTTGCAACAGGGAGACTTGGAAAACATGCAGGACAGCGGCCCACGAGGACCTGAGTTTGACACCTATGATCTGGAGGAACAGAATTCAAGTTCCCTGCTCTAAAAAAGCTGATGGCTAGATTCGACTGCTGAAGCATGGTTACCTCTTTTAACACATCATCACGTCGCCATATGACACGTGTACAATATGAAATCATTAAGCGTCTTCGAGAACTCAGAGTCACCACAATGAAACTGCAGCTTGCCTGACTTTGTGCCTTATTCTAAATTGTTCAATTTTTTTTATCAGCACGCAGGGCTTTGGTTATAGTTAATCAAGGGGCAAGCATGAAAATATTTTTACATGCTTGTACGCATCCTTGTGGATAAGGCATATGACACTGTACCTAAGTTACTAATCTTTTGAACAGTTCTCTGCTTCCAATTTGGTTAGATTGCTGTTTTGCATACCAACATCACTGTGTCATAGTGCACAAAGCAGATCTGTAAAGATATAATTGGAAAAGTTCGGTGTGGAAGAACTTGACTGGCACGCATAGACGACTGACCTCATGTAAACAATGGGGAAGATTCCCAGGTTCTTGGCAGCCTCTCTGTGCTGCAGTCCCGGGAGGCTCCTGGTTACTGAGTCCTGCGGGACAGGTGTGGGGCATGCAGTCCAGCCTCTGTTGCTTACCGAGGCACCTACCTTGCTGTCCTGGTGAAAGGTTGACGGCATGAGCAAACAATAGCCCGATGTGTCACGTAGCGAGGTGGTGGTGGACTCCAAAAAGCAGGCAGGAGGGAGGAGCAGGGTGTACTTGACAAGTTGTATTGAAACACAGAGAAAACTAAATCTAAACAAAGTCCAAAGTATCAAACAAAAAAACATGACTGAAGATAAAACATAACCATGACCTAAACATGACTGAAACAAACATGATAGCAGCCAACAAACGGCAACAATGACCCGACAATGAATGGTCGGGCAGGTGTCCTTTTATGCCACTAATTATCTAACGACCAACAGGTGTGCAGCTGCAGGGGGATCCCTACAGTGCCACCTGTTGGTCCCAAAACGAATCAGCTGTATCGAAACGATGTATCAGCTACCACCGCAACCCAATGTGTAAAAAAGTAATCAAGTACATTTTATTTGTACAGCACTTTTTTAAAACAGAGGACTCCCAAAGTGATTTACATTGGTTTAAAAAAAATAACAAAAACGGACAAATAGATTGTATAGTAAATACATGAAAAATAAATCAAATCCATAGTCCTACTGAAGTACCTGTCGAAACCATTTTCTTCAACCGCTTTTTAAAAATGTATATGAGAGGCAGCTCTGAGCTCAATTGTGAGTACAGTATGTTCCACAATTTTAGGGCAATATTCTATTAGCCTTTCCAATCTGTCTGTGGAATCTAGAACCTGTCGTGTTGTCTGGGCTCGAGAGGGACTTGCATCTGTATTTGTAGCCGCACAATTTCTCTCTGTATGTATCTGAGGACTCACAGGTTTTTGGGATAAAGGGGATGCACATAGTAAGTGCTCAAAAATGCTTCTTTTTCTGTCTGCCTTTAACGTTGTTAGATCTTGTTCTGCTTCGCAAGTCACATCTTGCCCTTTTTTTTTAATGAGATGAGGTTTTAGCACCAAACAAAAATTAAACATTTGAGGTTCAGTGGACAGCGGTCACCACGAATCATACTAAAATATGTTTTGATGAAACGATATAATTTTTTTTTCTCTTCAAATGTTTTGACCAATCTTGATATGAACCATAGTTAGGTTCTGTGTTACTCGGTGACAGTGCAAATATGACTGTCAAAGGTTGTCTGTCACAGTGATTGATTGGCGATCAATGTGTCGTGACTCTGAATATTAATCGACATTGTGTAAACTTTGACACCCAACAAGATGCCAAAGAGGAAAAAAATTCTTGAAATAAATTAGTCAAAAGTCAGGCTCATTACCACAAATATAAGTAATATTTACATTTTTCTTCAGCAAAAAGGATGGAAAATGTTTGGGGTTCGTCATAAACTTTTCTTTTTAAATAACTTCCAGATTTCTTCTTCAACTTATTGCGTACGGGCAAATAAGTGACTGATGCCTTATCGCCACCTAGCGGCAGAAAGCTATATTGTAACTGAGAATCTCCTTAACAGCAACATCTAAGATGTACTGAATTGATACTTTGGCCCCCAGGATTTGCGGTCCAAAGGCCTAAAACTGAAAATCTTGCCCGTGGCGACCCGTGGTTAAGATTCACTCGTATTAACCACATGTAAACATGCAGACAAATAGTTCATGAAATAAATGTTCTTCGGGGAAATGCAGAAGGAGCCGGAAAATGATCCAATGTTAGAAATTACGCCCTGAATTTCCACTAATGTTTCTAATGTGAAAACATGAAGCATTATTAAGCAGTCTCCTTTCCCCCTACAGTGCTCATCCATTTTTATTTTATTTTTATTTTTTTTAGTGGGAAAATATCTCCCTGTCTTCTGCCTCAGTGGTTCATTTCTCTCTCGTGTTGTTTGTGGCAGCTCAATGGAGCGTCACTTAGCAGCCCCGTCACAGATTCCACATTACACTATTCAGCTGTGGCTATAGAAATGGCATCACTGTGCTCCAAATTACTTGCTCTGTTTTCAGTGTTAATCAATGGTCTTAGTATAAAGTTAATGGCAGTAGCAGAAAGCCTGGTGATGGACCTATTGTGTGTTTAGTGCAAAGTGTTTCAGCAGCCCAGGATGACATTTGGTCTTGGGTTAATCGACACAGAGAGAGAGAGAGAGAGAGAGAGAGAGAGAGAGAGAGAGAGAGAGAGAGAGGGATGAGAGAGAGAGAGAGATGCAGTATGTTGCCTTAATGGAAATGAAAGCAACTTCAGGGATGATGTTACTGATTGATTCTTCCATGTGTGATGTTTTTAAAGGGGCGAACATGGCCATTATTTCCACCCACCGCTGTCTCTCGTTGCATATTTACAGGATGGGAAAGGAAGTGAAGGAGTTCGGCCTCTTGTTACCGGCAAGAGCAACAAAAACACCCAAAAAAAAAGACACTTATCAGTGCAAGTACCACCCTTGACAAGAAAAATATATACGGAATCAGCAGTCTCAGAGTATGTTGATTCAGTTGTTTAAATTTATCAAACAGAAGGCAGACTAGATAGGACACAAATCTAAAATCATTTCTGGCTTTAAGACACACTGAACAAAATGAACAAACACACGTGGTCAATAACATTTACTTCATTAGACCAAGTAGAGAGAGATTTCTTTTTGTGGAATCAATCAATTCGGAGGGAAAAAAAAAAAATCAAAGCAACAACAAAAGAACATCTCAACACACCACTAGGACGTTGTTGCACCATCTCTGGCTTATAGAACAGCAGATATGGCAGTCTCAGATGCATGGGCTAAATGAGTGATAAACAGCCTTCTTCATCAATCTGGCGCCAATGTTCTGTGATTGCATTTGCTTTAATTTTTGTGTCATATCTGCTTTCTGCTCCCCCCGCCCCCCCTTGCAAATGTACACAACTGAATGAACATCACCTGAGACTGGTGATTCCATAACGTTTGTTTGTCACATTTTCTCTGTGCCATCCTAATTGGGAGACAAGTGAGGACATCACTGCCTCTGGGGTTCTCTTTTATTTATTTATTTTTTTGTGAAGTTCAATTTGGTGCTAGAAACAGGGTGAAAGGGTGTTTGATTGTAGAGGCTCGGTTGATGCAGCACTTTGCCTTTTCTCTTTTGTTTGTTTTAGCACAATGGGTTCCTTTTATTGATGTATTGATTGTGTTTGCCGTGACACAGAGTATCATGTTTTGTAATATGAGACATAGTTAGATATAAACCCACACGCACATCCACAGAAGGACATGTCTCTGTAATGATGACAATAATGAACAACATCTCGTCTTTTTATGGTGGTGAGATTGGCTCTTGCTTAGTCAAAACAATTAATATTCACGGTTGGCTGGAGAAAGAAGAATAGCGGCATGTCTCAACAGAGCCCCAGGAGGGTTTTCGTGATAAAGGACTGAATGCAGCAGAGGATTTTCTGGGTGCGCTTATTTTGAAACAGAACTTGGCTCTTTCGAGGAAAACCAAAGCCAGGGTGGTCTGATCTGGTCCCTTTTTTTTTTTTTAAGCGATGACCAAAACAAAGACCAAGCTCAATGCTCTGTTTAGTTGCTCATTTTTGGCCAAGGCTGCAGCCTAACCAGATTAGAGTGGATTCTTTTGGCGTGTGACTCTGGTGTTGTTTCATGGTGATCAGAGGCGCATTCTGCTCAATGCGATAAGCTTGTGGATTTGTTTTGTTTATTTACTCCATGGAAAAATATGAAAAAAAGTTTTTAAAAAAACAACATCAAATCACATCTTCCTTCTGCCATGCATAGTGCCTTTCGGGAATCTGTGTCCAAGTTTGTATCATTGTGTATGCACCTACAAATGGGCATTTTTCACCGTCGAATGCTTACACCACCACATACAAATCACTGCTCGTGTAACCATGCCGTTTGTTGTTGTTGTTTTTTTACAAGGCCCTAAAAATGAGAATGCAATAAACTCTCACATAGATAATCTGCTGGTGTATCACAATCATTTAGATCAGGGTTGGCCAGCCCGCGGCTCGCGGGCTTTCAAATGATAAGCGTCGAAAATGCCTCGGCAGTGGCGCTGCCATTCAAACAATGGCGTTAAATACACAGAACTTACTACATCAGCCTATCATCAATCCCGTTACTTGATTGACATACGGGGCAAACAATCAAATGACAACTGAATCACCTCATGTGCAATCGACGGTGCCCAGCGCTAAACGCTAAACTAGTCAGCGAATTACCTCCAATTTTAAGGCAGGGGTGTCCAATACGTCAATCACGATCGACCCGGAGCCAGCGGACTGGTCCCTCCCAAGTCACACGTGGGAGGAAGAAATAGGAACGAAAAAAAACTGTGTGTGTGTGTGTGTGTGTGCGTGTGTTTGTCTGTGTGTGTGTGTGTGTTTGTCTGTGTGTGTGTGTGTGTTTGTCTGTGTGTGTGTGTGTGTGTGGCTCTTTGCAGTAACACAGTAAAAAAATTGGCTCTTAGTCTCTGACTGGTTAGCCACCCCTGATTTAGATACTTGATCACAGGGAAACTTGCAATAAAAATGTAATAGATTTGTTCAATTTATCCAATGCTAGCTTTTTTTCTGTTTAAAAAAAAATCTATTTCAGGTTTTAATGGACAGAATTATGGCGATGTTGTGATTAACTTTGTTTTTCCACAGAGCCACCCTGCCAGTGGGTATGTGGGTGTGTTTTTGAACCGTCAAATATCACACTTCATGGTGCATTACGGCGGATATACTTTACCACTAATATTAGAACATCCAGGCGCCACTTGATTACTTGTGGGCAGATCATGTTGTTTGCAGATTTGCACACAACTCGGATCAAGATTATTCATGAGCTCCAATTGTGGGAAATTACTGCGGAGCGAGCGCCTGCAATTAGACTGTAAATCAAACGTACTTTAGGTGGGTGGCTAAGATCTGAAATTCAAATGGCAGCAACACAACTTTAACTAGGTCTTCTTTCTGTTCTTTGCACAATGGTAACTTGGTGATCCATTGTGCCCCAAGCAAGCTGTGGAGTATCGTTCAATAATTCTGCCATTTTAATAATGAGCCGTTTTATATTGGTGACACACGGATTCAAAGCATACCCTCACTCTCTCAAACAAAATGACAAACAAAGTGTCGAACAAAATGAATCTTATTTTGTGTTGCTCATGTGTAGTGATAGAATATACAACTTTTTTGCAACAAGCAAGCAAGCCTCGATTAATTAAGAAAGTATTGATTAGCTTTTCACTCAATTGAGGCTTCACTTCATCAACAAGCCACATGATGTGACAATTTTAAAATATTCTGAAGGTCCTGCTTGACCACACAATTTTAGAAATAGGGAGTTAAAAGAAATTTTATAGTTGATGCGGTGCCCCCTTTCACATGTTATCTTAAACATTGCGTTTACTGTTTAAAAAAAAAAAAGACTTGCTCCTTTTCCCGCATCACCTTTGCTCACAGTGTGACTGCAGAAGATGTCCATCCCGGGTGGTTTGTCATGCCTCACTCCATCCTGTGATTGTTCCACACAATTTTCCTGCGCCTCTTTACTCCGCCCCGCCCATTGTTTTGAGGGAGAGATGCACTGACTGAGGTAGACTGTTCATTTCTCAACAACTGCAGCTGGCTCCCTGCGGTGCAGAGTTGGGTCCTCCACCACTCAATTATTCCCCTCCCAAAAAGACGCGCAGATGGGCAAATTCATACACACACAGCCAGACTTACTGAAATGCATTTGCCATGCCCACTTTATATTTTATCAGATTTTTTTTTAATGCCCTCTGCTCCTCCTAGAGAAACGAGGAAAAAAATGCCATCTCTGTCAATCTCTTTCAAGCAAAATAATCTTGTTTAAGGTGCCTTTGTTCCGCCGTATTCATTGTTCTTTCACACTGCGGCTGCACCCTCCGCCAAACTCCCACCAGCAGCCACCCCCGCCGTTTCTCCCTCTCACAGTGAGCATCAGGGGTGGTTAATGAGAGCTCCGCACAAATTGGCTCACCTGCCTAGCTCCCTGTGCTCAACAAGGTGCCTCAAGCCTGACAATGGCTCACACTTAAGCTATCACAAAGCACCAGAGAAGGCCAGAGAATACAGCCACATGTAGACACAACTGGACTTTCCAGGTGACTTTCTCTCACCAGAACCAACTATTACAGTTTTATGATGAAGAATCTGTCCATTGGTGATTACTCACTCAAAAATAAGTCATTTTAATTGACTTAATGCGAACATGTTCCTGATTAAAATGTGATGAAATGATGTCATTACCGCCTCTTCTCCTGAGTTAACTAATTCCAATAAAACCAATACCAAGGAATTATGCTTTACATATATTTCAAATTTGCTTTTTTAACAATCTATTTGAATTGTAGATAAGACACATTTCCATTAAAGAGAGAAACTCAATTCTGTACCGATGTGGCATCCCCACCATATTTTTTTTTTTACAAGCTTAGCGATTCTAACTTTCGACATGTCTAATCCACATGCCTGGAGATTCCACCGCTAACGCCTCAAAAGAAAGTAATTGGTCCTTTCGTTTGTCAAGCGAGCGAAATGCCGTGGAAAGGGGGATTAGTGAGAATTTATCTTTTCTGGCTAGAGACATTTTATGACCTACAGGACTTTATCCTAACCTCAACCATTGACTAAAATCAATTTCAACCCAACAGTACCAAGTCCTGACTTCATTTATCTTTCTCTAGTTAACTTGGCTGTAACCCGAAGCCCCAGAAGTACAACAAGTCAGGCTGTGCATGTAAGCTACTTTACAGAGTAATGACGCATTTGACATGCCAGTGCCGACCACCTCCGGCATGGTCTCAAAGGCATATTTGGATGGTTGTTCATGCTCAGTTGCCAGGCAATAATTTAAGTTCTACAACTGAAATTCAAGACGACCTGAGACAGGTCCATGTGCTCCAGAGTGCTGTGGGATATCGGCAAAAGCCTGGTACTATGTGAACAATGTGAACCTTAACTTTAGGACGTTGCAGGCCAAATGTGATGAAAAAGAAAAAGGTAATTGACTGTTTTCACTGTTTGCGATTTTTTTTAAAGCATGAACTGGAAAGATGCAAAGTAAGATGACAAAAAAAAGTTTTCTTTAAGTGGTTCTGTTTCTATCCTCGAGCAAGATGTCGATTTTAATAGCATCCAGTCGTGAACCTCGAGCTTGCTAAAGTAGAAAGTTGATATGTACAACAACAACATTTGTCTATTGACATATGTAAACCGTGAGCTGATTAGTCTTTCACAATGCTGTAATCATGGGCCTAGCCACATGCGGCATGAAAGAGATCTCTTCATTGAGAATGGACTTCATTCACATTTATCAGTCTGCACAAAAAAAAAATCAATATGTGGTCTCTTACAGAACTTTTCCACGTTCCACGACATGAGTGATATTTTGTGTGTGGAAGTGCACTGCTTAGTTGCCTGTCTGCACAGAGTACCTTCATATGTCACACAACCAAATAATTTGTTGTATAGTGTAGGCTGAAGGGCGGCCCGGTAGTCCAGTGGTTAGCACGTCGACTTCACAGTGTTGAGGTACCGGGTTCGATTCCAGCTCCGGCCTCCCTGTGTGGAGTTTGCATGTTCTCCCCGGGCCTGCGTGGGTTTTCTCCGGGTACTCCGGTTTCCTCCCACATTCCAAAAACATGCATGGCAGGCTGATTGATCACTCTAAATTGTCCCTAGGTATCAGTGTGGGCGTGGATGGTTGTTCGTCTCTGTGTGCCCTGCGATTGGCTGGCAACCGATTCAGGGTGTCCCCCGCCTACTGCCCGAAGACGGCTGGTATAGGCTCCAGCACCCCCCGCGACCCTCGTGAGGATGAAGCGGTTCGGAAAATGGATGGATGGATGGATGTAGGCTGAAGGTGCCACATTTGTCGAATTTCTCAAATCAAGTATGGCACATATGTGCCTTCCTGTAGTGAAGAAAACAAAGGAACGCCAAACACACACACAAACACACATTCTCAACAAAACACCGATTCGCTCCTGTATACAAATCCAAAAATATACGGTACACTGATCTCTCTGCTACGGCAACAAGGGAAACAAATATGGTTTCTCACCCGTTCTTCAGTGCTTACACTCACATTAGATGCCAACTGCTGTGTCACTCATAGCTACACAACACAATTTTTGAGCACACAATAAAACCTACCGTGAGACTCACAGACCAAATAGTGTTTCAGCGCAGGAATCTGCATTGTTCTGCAGAATCACATATTGGAGCTTTTTCTCTTATGTCTTTTGTGTGTGTGTGTGTGGCGGGGGGTTATTTGTGAGGTGCTCTCGGTGAATGCAAAAAAATCTCCTTTTATTTAGTAAGACTGAAAAAAGTACTGTACAGAAATCCGAGGGCCCTTGTGTGCACCTAGTGCAAGTCTAGTGCAAAGTGCAGTCTCACTGTGCGTATGGGTGGAGTTTTTTTTCTTTCGACATTTTCGTGATCTGAAGCAATTACAAATGGGTGTTTGCGCCGTTGTGGGACTGAACAGAGCTGACTTGAATACCAGCCAAATGAAGCAGCTGCCCTCATTCCCTTTAATTCCAGGGAAGGAGGGGCACACAGTCAATGCTAGAGATCGTGCAGGAAATCTGTGTTCACAAAGTATGCTTATGAGGAACTGCAAAGTATCCACTTGCAGAGGATGTAAAGTTGGCTGCTGCAAAATGGGCACTTGTAAACCTTCGACTGTACGTAAATGTATGTATGTACATGTGTATATATATATATATATATATATATAGATCCTCATAATAATCTGCCGGCATAGTGGTCAACTGGTGAGCAAGTCTACCTCAGAGGACAGAGGTACAGGGTTTAAATTTGGGCTCTGGCCTTCCTGTGTGTAGTTTGCATGTTCTCCCAGTGCCTGCGTGGGTTTTCTCTGGGTACTCAGATTTCCTCCCACATTCCAAAAACATGCATGGCAGGTTGATTGGGCACTCCAAATTGCCCTTCAGTGTGATTGTGAGCACAGATGGTTGTTTGTCTATGTGTTCTGCTGGCAACCAGTTCAGGGTGTACCTCGCCGACAGCTGGGATAGGCTCCAGCACGCCCGCGACCTTTGTGAGTAGAAGCGGATTAGAAAATGGAAGGATAGATGGATGGATGGATAATAATAACACATTCAATTATTTGATTATGTGGGTTTGATGCATGCTGATGTCTTATTTAAGAAAGAAATCTTCTTCCAAACATTAGCGGACAACAGAATCAGTCTGCCTAAGCCTGTATCAAATTCATCAAAATTGCATTAAACCACCTACGCCACAACTTAACCTGGTTTCACTTGGTCTAAAGTCTAGTCTACTTTCTGTCATCTAATTATCAGGCATGTCGGGGCGTGTAGTAGAAAACTCCCTCGGTCTGCCATAACACCCAGCGAGACGTAGTGCAGTCTGCCAAGTTCCCTAACAACTAGACTAAACTAGACTTGCACAAAGATGAAGATGCGGCAGTTTTTACGCTGAGCGCACATGTGCCTGTCAGCAAATATAAGGCCCTGAGAGTGTAACATATTCTGCCTTCTTAACTTCTGGTCCAACATGTCTGAAAATATGGTAAGTGTAGTTTCATTCAAGGTATTATGACAAACCTCTTATATCTAGCAATATTTGGACAAGTTTTAAAAAACGTGGTGCCTTTAAAATCCTTTTAACACTGTCAGCAAAATATGTGGGAAAATGTTAGGGGAAGGCCCTTTCCTGTTCCAGCGTAAACTACAGTATACCCCAGTGGACAAAGCACGAAAGGCATGTGAGGATGAGTTTGGATTGCCAGAATTTGACTGACCTCAACGCCATCTTTGTATTGTATTGTATAAAAAATCTTTTGGATGAACTGTAACAGAGATGGTGAGCCATGTTCCTTGTGCAACATCAGTGGCCTGTGACCTCACGACAAGAGGTCATTTTACGCATAGGCGAGGATACAAGTGCGAGGGAGTCCGTCAGTTCTGACGAACCCAGTTGTAATTATGCCCCTGTCATTAAAATGACTCAGTGTGAGTGCATGCCTTGTAGGCTTCTTTATTGCTGGATTTAATCTATGACTGGTTCACATCTCATTATTAATATGGTAATGGGTCTCCTTGAAGAGATTAAGGGATGGAGTGGTCGATGATGACAGTAAAAGCTATTTTGGATTTCAGACAAAGAGCGCTTCAGGGGGCGGCTGCAGACAAATAATGTCGTTTAATGCTTTTTAAAAAAAATTGGTTTAACGTTCATTTGCTTACGGATTCCACCAAGTCACATGATATGTAAATGTGAGTGTTAAATTTCATCAGAAAGATTTTAGTATCTGTACAAATGAAGCATTACATGACTGAATGACACCCACCCATCCATCCATGCATCTATCCATCCATTTTCTAATCCGCTTTTTCCTCACAAGGGTCGCGGGGGTTGCTGGAGTCAATCCCAGCTGTCTTCGGGCAGTAGGTAGGCGACACCCTGAACTGGTTGCCAGCCAATCGCAGGGCACACACATAGATGAACAACCATCCACGATCACACTCACACCTCGGGACAATTTAGAGTATTCAATCAGCCTGCCATGCATGTTTTTGGAATGAGGGAAGAAACCGGAGTACCCGCAGAAAACCCACACGGCCCCGGGGAGAACATGCAAACTCCACACAGGGAGGCCGGAGCTGGAATTGAACCTGGAACCTCTGCACTGTGAGGTCGACGCACTAACCACTGGCCCACTGGGTCGCCCTGACACCCACCTACATCCCAAAATTCCCCTTAAAGCTCAAGTCCTCCACAGAGGTCCGATGCATATGTTCAAGGACTTACACATCAGCAGAAAACAGCCGGCTGGTGCGCGTGAATAATGCATGGCAGCAGTTTAAGCAAAAGAACAAGGGATTTTTAAACTCCCCCGAGCCAATAAATCAGTCAAATGTCATCATGTTTATGTGAGAGGCTGCGTGTACAATATGAAGCCGGAGATAAGTTGAAATTTGTCCTTCATTTGGCTTTCATGCATCCCTCATAAGGTGTCTTGGTGAGGCATACAATTAGGATTACACGGTGGATATTCATACGTTTTGCCTTTTTCTAAATCAGTGCAGGAATTATGTTGACTCCAGTAGACAACATTTAATGTCATACTCCCTTAATTTAGAGAATTCTTGCCTCCAAAATAGTCCTGCACTTCATATGGGCTCTAAATTCGAGAGACATCATGAAAGAGATTGGTGATTTCATTAGTTTCATGATGAATATGTTAAAAGTAAAAAAATGAGCTTGGGCATGGAATTCATCATGTTTTATTTCACTGACCCTCCATTTCTCCATAAAGCCTGTCACATTACTGTTGTATGCAGTAGATGGATTTACAGCATCAGCCTTAGAAGAATACATTTTGATTAATGGCCACAATATTTTATAATAATCAACGGCAGCAATGCTTGCATGCACAGAATGCTTATAATCAATTTCATTAGCGTGCTACCATGGCCTGGGAGTATGATTCTGTGAAACTCATCCTGATACAATCCAGTGATCGATACTCGGTGAGTCACACATAGTGGATACAACCCCATAAACGTTTTAACCTTGTTGGTTGTTGGTTATGACGTCAACGCATTTGACGTGACATTTTATAGACGGTCTTGGCCTTTCACTTAACGGCTGATTTTTGTTCTTGAATGCACTTTATCATCATCACCCGTTTGGGATTTTGACGCATGAAAAATAAACGCAGGGATTTATTTTTTTTAACCCTGGAGAACCCAAGACCCATTTTCTTCTTTGGAAAATGATGAATTTTACATTAAATGACTGCTATATATTCACTGAACAACAAAATATGTTTTAATCAAATATTCAGTGCTTTAATCCTAATTTTGGATTAGGGCCAAATTTGACCCTTTGGGATTTAATGGTAGCATTTGAGTATCAAAATGTATAGGGGTCAAATTTGACCCCGTGGGTTCTCCAGGGTTTAATTTAAACAAGTGAAAATGTATTCATGTATGAATGCAGATTTATATCCATCCATCCATCCATGTTCTAATCCACCTATCCTCATATGGGTCGCGGGCGTGTCTGGAGCCTATTCAAGCAGTCCTCGGGCAGTAGGCGGGATACACCTTGAATCGGTTGCCAGCCAATCGCAGGGCACACAGAGATCAATGACCATTCACCCTCTTAATGATGCCGAGTGTTAACCTGCCATGCATGTTTTTGGAACGTGGGAGGAAACCGGAGTGCCCAGAGAAAAACCAAACACGCACGGGGAGAACATGCAAACACACAGGGAGGCCAAAGCCTGGAATCGAACCAGGGACCTCTACGTACGCTCTCACACACACACACACACACACACACACACACACACACACACACACACACACACACACACACACACACACACACGCACACGCACACAGTCAGATAGACAGATAGATAGATATTTACTCATACTAACGTTTTTTTTTCTGTTAAAAGACCCAACACACAGCTCCAATGAATTTTGTAAAAGTGTTCTTTTGAATTCACTGTCAACTGTGTCATATGACACTGCACAAACATATGAAAGATAAATAGGGCAGCTAAAGGAAGCTATGACATGGAGTCCTGAACAAACAGAAGAAAATGGAACGAATAATGGAAGGTTTGTGTTGTCAGCAGCTTTGGCACCATGCACACAGCAGTGCAGCCCCCTCGCTGTGCAAACGCAGAGATCACTGCGACTGTGACAGACTGGTAAAGAGTTGTCGCTCCGGCTCTACACTTTCTAAGTCTGTCACAGAGAAAGAAACCTTTCCATTAGGCCATGCTCCAATATGAATCATGATACGGTGTAAATAATGCTAAATGAAAAAAGTAAATAGATTAATTCCAATGTCAATTACAGAAAAAAAATAAAGCACTTGTTGGAAAACTGAGACTCAGTGACGAGGGTTGGATTGCTGTATTGTGGTCCGTCATCCACCACACCCTTCTGTCCCCTGAATACCCAGCAGTACATTAGCCAGAGAGCTACTGTTACAGTCTTTCAACTCCGGAGAACGGCAATGGGAGGCTTCTGAGTGTTACAGAAGGCCCCCACTCGTTTAGTAGAGTGGACTTCTCTCGTCACCCTCTGGCTTTGAAACCAGCACTTCTCAGGTGCACCAAGGTTGCATTAATAAAATCGAGAACACAGCCGCTCGTGTGTAGCAGTGGACAGTTATTTGTGGCAAAGGGCTTAAAGGTTGAGATTCTCTCCTCTTACCCTACATGTGACTTAGAGCAAGGTGCCGCCACCTTCAAACACAAATGGAAGGACACTCTGGATTGCACAGATTCAGGATGACCATATTGATTTGCTCCGTCTGGGATGAATCCATAATTAGAATCCTGGCAAGCCACTGGGGAGCCTGTCCCCAGTTTAATTGAACCTGCTCTCCTGGCCTGCGCGCATAGAGTGCATGGATGAAACATTAAACATGGGAGCTGTACTCGTCTGTGTTCACACTAGGGAAGGGTTAGGTCAAGAGGAGGAAGGAAGGAGACGGAATCAAGAGCGCAAAAAGAAAAGAAGACATTCCTTTCAGATGAGGGAATTGGGGTGACGAGTGTGCACCTCCTGCAGTTCAGATACAAAGCGCTTTGGCTGAATGTATAGTTATAACTCATTTGTCCACCAACCTGCTCCTATTTGGAGCCCCCGATCACACCGTATGAAAGATTTAAGGGTTGAGCAGAAATGATAGTGCCAAAGTTCAGGAAAGGTGTGGGGGGGGGGGGGGGCATCCTTCAAGAAAGAGTGTGTGTCTTAATTAACTGTAAAGCAGGCAAGCTGCATGCTGCCCCGTCGCCTTGCATATCAACGATCTGAGTGGCTTTCCAAGCACCTTCGTAGACAAGTCCTCCTTTGTGAGCTAGAAGAGTCTATTCAGCGGTGGCCGGCAAGACCCGAGGAGCTCCCCTCGTCTCCAATCTCTAAGATGGGCTTGTACAAGAGTTTTCACATGAATGCTGCTGTGAGCTCAGCCCTGATTTAGAGCTGCAGATCGCTGTTTTGTCTCACCACATGCATAGAAGCTGATGTCATTACCCTCCGTGTAGCGACATAGGTAAAAGACAAGGCGTTAATTTTGGTTGAAGTTTCGTAAATTCAAGGCTAGGATTAAATATACAGCCCGTTGGATATTGATTTGCAGTTAAGATTGTTCATCTGTTCTTATCTGAGAGAAGCAGCTCTCATGTCATTGCAAACATGCCTTTCTATTCACCATGCTCATTAACTCAACTGGCCACTGACCTCTAGTGGGCATAGGTTGAATTAACTACTGTACTAACGCCAAACTCATTAAGCCTTCCCTAATTATGATGAAAATGAATTGGATGGTCAAGGTGGCTCTGGTTAGCATTTGATATTTAGAAGCCTCCTACAAGCGTGCAGTAAATAAATAAATAAATAAATGATCAGGTCACCATGTGTCAGAAAAGTTTCAGGAATAGTTTCACAAATGACATATTTCAACTCCAACTTGCAAACGACAAGTTTTCCCTTTCAAGAACCCCACGCCGCCACCGCCCAAAGAGTCGATCGCACTTTCACAGCCTTCATGACGTGTAAGGATTTTTGCGGATCCTTCAGACCCCCTGTCATGACCATTTTTATGTCAACCACGTTTCAAAATGGATACCCTTGAATGAATGAATGAATACTTTATTGTCATTGCACACTTTGTTACAACGAGATTTTGCAGGAGCTCCCCCCCAACCCCCCCAAGTGTATCGTGAACTTGAGACAGGCGGGGAAAATTGAGTCTACTGTGGCTATTGCGTAAATATTCGCGTATCTATATGTCGGGCAAGGTCATGCATCATGATTGAGTAACATGCAACATAACGCCAGTTTGTTGGTAGAGATTCTGGCATCAAAGTACTGTTGCACATTCTCCATATGTCTCACCTGATGAGTCCTTGGCTGTGATAAGACACAATTATGAAAGGCGTCATTTTTTTCTTCTTCAGAGCACATCAAAGAGGTGAGAAAAGCTCCCTCCCCTTTTTGCACCTGCGACAGAAGCAGTGGCGAGACAACAAGAAAGGTTGGGAGGAATATGCACACTGACTTGTGTTTGCCATGGCAGACTTCGACGGCAATGGTGTATGATCAAAGTCGGAATTCAGGGATATACGGTATGCCACAACAAATTATCACCGCTTTCAATGAGACATACATCCTCTAGTGTACATGCTGTATGTTCCTTTCTGTCCACAGCTAAAAAGCGTGAAGCGTCTCAAGATTTGCAGAGTCTTGAAGTGTCAGTACCCCGCAGTCAAAATAGAAGAAGTTTTACAAACTGCTATTTCAAAGGAGGGGAGGAAGATAAGTTCTTGCTTCAAAGGTATCATTTGGAAATGACAAGGTAAGGTGCTGGAATAATGTGAGCAGACTTCGTCGTTACACCTCCTTAAACGAAATGACAGAAAAAGTCAAATGTCTCAATCGTGGAGTATATCCTGTGTCATCCCGCATGAATCTAACAAGCGCAAGACTTTCAGTGTGCCTCATTTCAGTCAAAGGATTAACTGCGCATGACTTTTTCTTTGACTACTTGCAACACTTCTTCCAAAGAGCAAGAAAATAGTGCTGGGTCATCAATACTTATCAGTAAACTTAAGGTGGATAAAATATAATGAAAGGAATTACCTTCTTCTTACTGTCATAACAAAAAAATAAAGATGCATGAGTTGCATCTGATGTGTGGCGCACTACACGTTCCTCATTTGTCATTTAAAATGTATTGTTTTGATTTATTGCTATTAAAAGTACTGCATTTCGTGGCATTTACACCTTTCATTTGGCCATTGGCAACTAGAAGTAGTTGGCTCCTCTCTCTCCTGCGGTTTAGAGGAAAGAAATTTCATCTGTGCTGTACGTTGCACAAAGAGCACATTTGACAATAAAGTTGACTTGAACTTGAACTTGAACTGATGAGACTTTAATCATCTTGTATCTTGGCTTTGAGCTATATCTTGTCAAATGGTAAAACGGGACTGAGGAAGACACACACGACAAACAAAAATCAACTGAAATTGAGATGTCCTGCAGTCTGCCACTGCATGTACCCAAAAACTCTGTGCGCAGAATATGCGTGTAAACGCTTTATGTCGATCACTGTCAGACATAACTTAGGTCACAAACAGGTCATTGTGTGTTTAAGTCATGACCACCAGAGGGGAATGAATTGCCACAAGTGGCTGTGGAAAGACCAATTCCAAGCAAAAACTGCACAGTCATGCATACTTTTAATTTGTGGCAGGAATTTGGCCAAAGACATTACCGTCTGAGCCAAAAAGACCAATGTCTCCTCGGAGCCCCAAGCAATGTCATTTGTATTCTTCACGAGTTCTGATCTCCAGTTGTATTTGAGATTCTTGAGCCACGGGGGATGGAGGAATTGAGGGTTTTTGGAACTGTGGCATCAACGCATGGAATAACACAACAGGGCAGGCTCTCTTCGTCCTCGGTAGGGCGATTTGAATGGAGTGCTGAAGCCAAGGAATTAAATAATGGGCCTCATAATTGCCAGAGGGGGTGACAAAGGGGAAAACGAGATGACACTTTTTCGATTTCCCAGCTTTTTGATTCCCTGGTGTAAACTAACTGGACACAATTAGGATGGGGAAGAGCATCCATGAACAGCTTTTACACCACTTTTTCCCTTTTCTGACCTCCCAGCTACTTCTATTACAGTCAAACCTCGGTTTTCGTACTTAATCCGTTCCAGAAGACTGTTCGAAAACCGAATTGTTCGAAAACCGAAACCATGTTTCCCATTGGAACCAATGTAAAAAAAATTTAATCCGTTCCAAGTCAAGAAAACAACTTTTTTAAACCACTTTTTTTTTTAAATTTCACACCATAAACTGTACGCATGTAATAGGAGAGCAGGTAATATGTAAAATAGTGTACAAACAAACTGTAATATGTTTTATTTTCACCAATTTGAACATTTAACATAGTAACAAAAATTGAAGGAACATCTCTCTGTCTCTCTCTCTCTCTCTCTCTCTCTACGTGTACTTTCTGTTTTATTCTGCTCTCCTTCTTACCCTTCCCGCCATCATCTATCACTTAAATTGTCCAGATTGTTCACAGAACTGGCTTAGTGATACACATTTAAAAGCAATTACTGTACATACAGCCAGAAGGTAATGTGATTCTATGCTGTATGCGATGCATGTCCACGTGTTCAGCACCTTGTGCATCATTTGCATTTGGAGCTGCTGCTTCTCTGTGAAAGCTATGTTTCTACATTGGAGAGATAATCAAGATGTAGGATGACTTCTGAATGTGTCAGGATTGGATCAGTTGATGCTAACCTGAAGGCGTTTGACAGTCAGACAGACAGACAGACAAATGCACATACACATGCATTATGTAACATACAATGTCGTGAAGGCCACATGCTAAATTCATCATCATGACTTCAGTGTCCGAAGATACTTTTAAGCCGACTGTCTCTTTCTGGGCTTTTGTAACCCTCATGGTTAAATGGACTGCATTTCTAAGGCACTTTTCTACCTTTAAGAGAGCCAAAGTGCTCTGAGCGCAGGCTTCCCATTCACATATTGATGACGTCGCATGCAGCCAAGGAAAGGAAACGTATTTGCGACTCAGCCCGCTTCCACAAGAATTTATTGTGATATTGTATGAAGGACTGCTTTATTGGTTTTGAGTGGTTACTTGGAATAAGTCTTGTTTTTAAAGATATGCTAAAAACATACACACACAAAATGTGTTTTTGTAATCAAAACAAAACAAAACAAACAAAAAACAGCAACCTAAGATACAACTCTAGAGGTAATTTATTTGGTTTCTTCGGATCTTTATGTTGCAGTCCATCATACAAACAGTACTTGGAGCCCCAGTATAATAGAGTTTCATGTGCACTGGGAGATTTCAGATCAATCCCAATCCTTTGGGTGATGCTGGTCCACTTTCAATTTGTTCAAATTTCAAAACAAGTTTCTCCCATCCATCTTTTATCTATAAGAGTACTAATGATGGAATGAGCCTATCCTACTTGAACCTTTGGACTGGTTTCCAGGCAATCGCAGGGGACATAAATTTGCATTCACATCTCCCCCTACCGTATGGCCAAGGCCTCACATAAAAATGTCCCAACTGGGATTTAAACATACTGTATTGGCCCGAATATAAGACGGCCCTGATTATAAGACGACCCCCCTCTTTTTCAAGACTCAAGTTTGGAAAAAGACTTTTTGAACACCAAATTAATTTTTGTACAGAAAATAATTACAGTACATCTGAAACAAGCATCTTGAAGTTTACACCATAACTTCTCAGCTGCCGGTTAACCTGGCCGATCTTCGACCCACTTTTCTCCAGATTGTCGCTACGTTTCTCCATTTTCTGTTATCTCTTCTATTATTTTCTTCTATTTTCTTTCTTACCACTATTTTTTATTTTACTTCTTCGTGCTACCGCTATTCTTATTTTTATTCTTCGTGACAGGGGTTCGCTTTGGCCTGGGGAGTCAAGTTCAACATTCGCTGCAATGATATCTGGCGCCATCTAGCATCGTGAATGGGTATAATGTCTAGACCCGAATATAAGACGTCCCCCACTTTTTCAGTCTTATTTCAATGCAAAAAGCACCATCTTATATTCGGGCCAATACGGTATACTGTATTCTTTAACTTTACAGTTAATATGTTAGCTGCATATGCCAACGTGTGACCATCGGAGGGTCTCACATCCTTAAGTATTCTGTCGGTCTTTATTGAAAAAATGATTGCATTTTGATTTTCAGTGCTGACAAGAATGTTGGCTGTGGAGATTTTGATGCCTCTGTTGTTTCCTGACAGAATCATTAGTTGTAAAAATAAAAAAAGGGCAAGGTACTTGGCTTTGCTGTGCAGCAGGGTCTAATTACCCAAGAGACACTGGGGCCCAGGGGGTGGAAAGAAATGGTCATTTAAATGGGATGTTAATTGTAATTACCGTTCTGGAGGGATATCGTCATAGCAACCTTAACCCCTGATGGAGTCAGTGAAGGATACACTTGTGTAAGTGACAAAAAGGAGACTTATTGTCGCTGGTATGTATAATTCCGCCTATTTTGAATAATGACCGAAAGGAAAGCCCACCCATATTTCTCCACTTCCACAGTCTTCCACCACTCCTCTTTCCAGCCAACTCTTTTGCTCCATCTTTTTCCATTCTCTTACGCTTTCATGTTCATCCCTAAAGAGCCCCCCACCCCCTTGCTCACACGCCACACACTGTTGGTTTCTCCTGCTGTTGTGCCGTCATCCACACTGACCCAATGTTTTCTTTTCTGCCTGGCTGCTTCCTCCTTTCATGTCTCCCACTAATCACATGCAAGAGGTTCACAAACTGCTGTGTGTGTGTTCTTCATTTTATGGCGTATCAACCGCCAGCACTTTTCTACATGCAGTAAATGGGGCATGAATGTGTGTGTTTTAGCCTTGCGCATGGCAGAACAATGCACAAGATTTTTATTATTATTACTATTATTATTATTATTATTATTATTATCTAAAAGGGAACAGTGAATATTGATGAATATTAGCATGTACTGCAAATAACTAATTTCCATATTTAGTCCCTTGGCGGCTTGATGTAACATTTTGAGTACAAATACAATATAAAAAAAATAAAATTGAAACATCAAGACATATACAATCTATACTACAAGTAAACTGAATGCACAGCCAACTTATACCAGTTGCATATATATATATATATATATATATAAAATATATATATATATACTGTATATATAAAATAAATATATATATATATATATATATATATATATTGCACTTATATTGAACTGTGTACAGCTCTCTGTGCATGCAAACGCTTTGTTTTTTTTCTTCTTTCTACCCCCAATTTTGCTGCTGTAGACTGTAAATTTCCCCAGTGTGGGACAAATGAAGAATATCTTAAACAGATCATTCATTCATTCAGCAGGAGGCAAAAAAAAAGTGTGCCCAAGAAAGCTGTGCTTTGATGTGCTATGATATGATTGCATGAATTACTCTTACTGATTTCCATGGCAGTAAGGATGTTGCCTGACAATTATGTTTTCCTTCACACTTTAATATAATGGGTGCATGTTTTTGTGAAAATGGGACGGCATTGTCTTTGTTGACTCCACACTTATCGTTATCTCTCTAATATCAGTAAAGCCACCAGTTCTCTGTGGCATCAGACAGAGCCTGGCTGCACGTAATACAAGTCTGCATCGATTTAACATCAGGCTTCATCAGAGGTCGTCTGACGCTCTATAGATAGACGATACCACATTTGCCAAATCATGCTGGTTTTGATTTCCAAACTGTTACTCCTCCTCCTGAAAAGTGTTGATGTTTACTGCTGTATGGCCTGCTGGGCTTGTCTCGTCTCACAGCAATCGTATTACTCTGTAGATGGTCATGTAGCTTTATCGCAGTATGTCTCGGGAGCTTACTTTATTTTTTGGACCATAAGGGACACGTTAAATAATTGAATTTTCTCTCAAATTGACAGTGTGCCTTGTAATCCAGTACACCTTCTGTATGGATGTATTCTATTCAGTTTGACGTATTTAATTCAAATTCCTTCCAATTGACTTTCACATGTCTAATCGCTAGCAGCCGTACATGTTTTCATCATACTGGAACTAGAACTACTTCCAAAAATCATGGGAAATGTAGTCCTACTAGCCTAATGCTGCGGTTGGACTGAACGTGATCCGAGTGTTTCTGGTGGGGCATTTACAATGTTACGATGTGGGACAATATCATTGCGGTGTGTGATACAGAGAGGTAAACAACACAGCCGACTTCCAACAGCTGCAGAGTCCAATGAAAAGAAGGAGCAGGCGTATCAGTTGAGTCGATTGACTTGTTAACAGTTGTTGAACTGTCAACCAAGATAGCATTTCGCAAGAACACAACCACCAGTCACCATATTAAGTAGTGATGCTGAAACATTTGGACTGTTGGGGGAGCCCTTCTTCGTCTCTGCTAGAAGCATTTTTGTCCAATCATCCAGAAAAAAACATTTGTGTAGTCAGGCTCACAACCTCTGCGTAGTTAATCGCAAATGCGTGTGTAATACGGTCACTGCTTTGTGCATACCCCTCAACTTCCTCTAAACCAGATTCATCCGCGCATACCCTGATGGAACTTTGCGCACAGGGTCATAGTCATACTGCAACTTCGTCTTCACCAAACTTCTGTCATCAAAGTGGGACTTGTACAAAAATATTCTGGCTAATGAATCTGAGTCAGCTAGAAGATCTTGCAAACTATAGTTGGATAATAAATCAGCATGTATTGTATTGTATTGTATTGTATTGTAAAAAGTGACTCAGATTTTCTTCATCAGATTGTGGATGATGAGGGTTTTTTTTTCTTTTTCTTTAACAGAGCTCCCTACAGCCGTTAGCAAAAATGCCATACATGTGGTGTAAATACAACACAGCCAACAGTCAACACGTCAACATTGACTTAACATTGGGTAGGAAAAAGTAGAATATGTATAATACAAACACCATTGCTTTTGAAAGGAGCAGGATGGCCAGTGGTCTCTTTTTAACATGCACAGCTCGCAGGGTATCATGTATGTGTTTTCATTTGGGAATCCAAGACATAACTGCTCTTGTCACGTACCGTCCGCTCACCTTTTCTTCTTCATCCTTCCGTCCCTTTAGTCTGCGCGGCCTCTAACCTGGATGACCTCTAGTCGTGCTCGAGTTGCCTGACAGCATATCCCATTCATCTAGAAATGAAGGGATGAGACTACTTCAGTCAGAACGCGGCAATAAAAGTCATGCAGCTGAAGAGATTGCTGTACGACAAAACACATTGTACCAAATCATCTGTCATTTAAAGCAGCACAATTGCTGCTCAGAGTTGTAAAGAAGAGCGAAATGGGAGACGCCTGATGGGTGGTAGGGGGACGACATGCACAACGTCAAGCAGTTGACACTAAGCGTGTATTTGTGGTCCATATACTGCCAAGCCTCAAATGATGCCTTCATATCTGATATTTTTGTTCTCACACATCTCGTGTCATTTGCGGATATTAAGGCAAGTCGCTGCTAATGCACTTTCTATTTTGATTATACTGCACTGACAACCCAGGCACGACAGCTGCATGTTAATGAATAAATGAATGAATTTCAGCTGGTTTGATCCATCGCCATCAGTCGGCATCTCTCTCTTGGTAACGACCTCAATAATGGTGCAGACTTTAATGGGATTTTAATTGATTTAGCTGCCGTGCGTGCGTCCTGTACTACTCAGATAAAGGTAAATTTAGGAGCTGATCATATACAGTTTGTTTTCTGTGAGCCGGGTAAAAACTGTCAAATCAAAGCCGCCTTTCAATAGCCAAGATGCTGCTACTCAGTCCAAGAACAGTATCATTAACATGGACATATAAAATCAACTAAAGATGCAGTACTCAACATAAATTAAATTCCTCATTAAAAAGTCACTTACGAAAGGAAATTGTGAGTCCTGCTTGATGATTACCGAAAAGCTTACAGCATTTTACTAAGTTGAATTCACTATTCCAGGTATATGCTTTTACCATTCAAACCGACTCAATACGAGTTTGTTGGGTTGCTCTATATTCTCTTCCATTTGCCAATAGTGCCTGAGACGATGACGTGGTTACTGCCCATGTGTCATTAGCCTTGGCGCTGCTGATAAGCCTAATTCAAATCGTATAATGTTTTCGAGCCGGTCATTAAAGAAGTGAATTAGCACTGCAGCTGCGCTATAATAAACCATGCTGTTCCCATTGCCGGTGTGAATATTTAGGATCTTGGAGAGACATAACGCTTACGACCTTACAATGAATGTTTAACATATAAAATAAGTCGATAGTGTTAATCATAGGTTACTCATCTTGCGTTGACTAGTTTGGGTTGGATGTAGGGTGGGAATCTTTTGCAACTTCGATTCGATTAGAATGCATCTCCGTGCATTTTGTTTCAATTGTTCTTTTTTTTTATGTCACTACTTAAAGTATTACTTTTAAAACAGTACCATATTTGTAATGACCCATTTTTCCATGACTAAAATTCATTTTGGATGCATTTATTCTTTTATTCAAACAAATTGGAAGTAATGTGCCAACAAGTATTTTTCAGGATTGCAATAAATCAACAGCGTTGTTTTAATTTGTGTATGCAACCATTATAACAGTGTTTGTTATTAGGCTTGGAGTGGTGAATATTTATGATACCAGTTTATGTACTGCCAAATGAATATATATCAAAATGATTCATTCAGAAGGCCTCTGAGGTGTCATGTAAACAAAAATACATACAAAGCACAGCGCTCTCGTTAATTTGCACAACATGCCCGTTACAGCGGGAGTTGTTCGTCTGCTTTCTACTTTTTTTCTGTCTTCTACCATTGCATTTGTAAATAGTTGATGATTGTAATCTACAAACCAATTCACAGTTGTTCAAAGTTTCAATGCAATGGATCCGCGAATATATTTATAAGACAGCAATTTTAGGTTCAGGGTTCTTTCGGCGTGAGGTTGGTTGGGTTGCAGTTTTGTTTCGATGGCTTTAGGTTCATTCTTTGTTTGTGGTGTGCGGGGGCTTCCTCAAACCAAATCAATAGACCCGACCTTTGCCTCTCTTTTCCTTGACATGACCAGGCTTTTCTCAAGTTGTTTTCAAAGTGAAGTATTAATCCTGTTGAAAATCAAAGGACGATATACAATTTTTTGACAACGTAAAGATATTCCGAAATAAAATGTCGTGTAGTCTTCCGCATACAAAAATATCTATGGTGAAGGACAGAGGAATGACTTTGAATCCCAGGATGCCAGGTGGTCTGCACTTCTCAAAAATGATGGCAATCGGCTCGTGTTATGACAGTCTTGCGCATCTTTGCTTTGCCTCGATTAGCACAACTACACATTTGATGCACACTTGTGGAGATACTCATTAAAAACACAATCGGACAGAACATATTGGGTTCAGACCTAAAGCAATGTCATAGCGTGACCCACTTCAAAACGTAGATGAAACATTTCAGAGACTTTGATGAGAGCAAGGGGGGTTGTCCCGAATTTATTGCATCAAAGCATACTATTCGTTTTCCATTGTTTGTAAATATCTGTGTAAATATTCTAGGTATGTATGAGTGTCTGAGTACAATTGTTCTTATTGAAATTATCATAATACAATCTTGGGGTCCTGATTGGGGAATTACAAATGGGACTTTCATCTGACCGGCCCCGGCCGAACTGCGGTCTTTCCGCACGAAATTATTGGGTCGACATGAGATGAGAGTCATTATCTTGGACAACATCTCTTGTATATGTCAGAGCATTCCCTCATATTGTTGTGGCTGAGAGCATTCTGCTCGCTATCAAGTTAGTGATACATTTCACCATCTGCGCATCCTTTCTTTGTGTGTTTGCTCCATTTTTTACTGGCCACACAATCCTTCAGTGAATTAGGCCAAGAGTATTTTAAATTTCAAATGACCATTGGCAAAGTTGTGGGATTAAACAGCTTCTGTTTATTTCGAATCCTTTTCAAAAACATTAAATGAGTGCGTGTTTTTCAAACCCCTTTTATTATTGTTTGATGACTATTGTTTTGACATCACAGTTGATATAACGCCATAATTCATTCATTTAAATATGAGAGCATTTTTTTTTTGGTTGGATGTCACAGATTGTTAAATGTTTCATTTGTCTTCTTCTTTATCTTCCGTGCAAGCAGAGAGGGTTCGAGTGCCAGTCGGTGAGGATATAAAGGTGAGTATGAATGGTTGTCTATCTCTATGTAGACTGTGACTCTGCAGGGTAAACCTGAATTTCTCCCTAAATCTGCAATTACTGAACTGTATTTGTATACAGTATATGGATGAATGTGTTAGTTGGGTACCTATCCACGTAGTACACACATTAGCAATATGTTAAAAATGTCACATTAATATGCAAAGTGGGTTGGGCAGGAAACAAAACAAGATGGCATCTTCCCTTGGTTTTAGACCTACAACATCAGCAGCATTTCTTTCTAACTGATTGTGTATTTCTCTGAAGGAAAAAACTGTTGACCATGAAAGCCGAAACCGCTCTGTCTGCAATCCCAATGCCTAGCCCTAGACCAGGGGTCGGCAACTCAAAATGTTGAAAGAGCCTTATAGGACAAAAAAAACAAATATGTCTGGAGCCGCAAAAAAAATAAAAGCCTTCGATAAAACGTACAATGAAGGAAACACATGCTGTATGTATGCATGGAGGAGACTGGACTGTCTCAGAATTGTTTGTTATTCATTCCTTTGTTGTGTGTTCACAAACGCCCCCATAGAATTTATTTTGTGATTTCCTCGCTCGATTTTTTGTTTTGGTGCATTATTTTCGCTTTTCTTAGTGTCAGGGATCATGAATTTCCGTTTTTCGGTGGCCGTCTTTGAACGCCCCTCGAGTCGAATGATAAGAGAGAAGGCACGGAGTTGGACGCAGACGTGTCTGTGTTTGTCGAGACTGTTAAAGCATAAATAAAGTGTACGTTTTAAACAAACCAATACCACAGCTCTCCTTTTTCAGAGCTGCAACATGTATCTATATCTATTTGAGCTATATAAGCCTACTATCAAAATCTTTTTCCATTTTCAAACATTTTTATAAAGCTCCAGGGAGCCACTAGATGTCGCTAAAGAGCCGCATGCGGCTCTGGAGCCGCATGTTGCCGACCCCCGCCCTAGACCAATGGGTAGTCTGCTACATTTCCGGGCAGCACGCCGACCAGAGGGCAGGATCAAACGCTAGAGGCGGAGATGGTGGTGACGACAGTCAGATGTTCTTTCATCTCTCTTCCACCATTCTAGCTCACACACTCATTCTTCATCCTCCCTCCCACTGGCTGAGGAAGTCCACACAAAGAAAGCTGTCTGAGGGAACTCTCTATGTGGTCTACAACTGTGTTTCTATTCTACTGTAAATGATTTATCGTTGGTAGCAAAACAGATCAAAACAAACTTAGTTATGCACTCCAATTTTATATGCATCTGCCCCCCTGATAAAATATACAGGATGCGTTCCTGTCAGCATTTTCTCTCTCAAGCGATTTTATGAGCTCACACAAACTGTGAGTCCGCAATGCAACAAACGACTTGATCTAAATAGGATTTCCTTTAAGTGGAGATGATGCCAGTATTTTTTTTCACTGTTTTCTTTTATGAGAGGCACACGGTATTTACTAAATTTGCCTGGTGCAGCTACGGATGCTTGTCAAATCGTTTCGCACTCCTGTCCTGGTTTCCCCAGGGGAAATGTGCATTGTGTATTGTGCATTGTACGATGAGATGCATGAGATGCGGAACTATTGGTGAAGGTGTTAAACAAATATACAGTATTTACAACATATTTATGCATACAACACGAAACATAAACCAACCAGATTAAGCAGCAGGGGGCTGTCGCAGGGAAGGTTATTGCATATAATCTGAGAGATGAAGGCCATAGTTATAAATTTGACAGCAATAGTCAATATGAATAATACCTGTCAAAATCACCTTCCCGCAGCCCCTTGCCATCATGATGACAACTGGCCTCTTCTCTCTCTCCGGTACTAACCCACCCGCCACGTCACCATGGAAAGACAAAAGAGAGCGCCCCATTACGCAGACGCCCTCCCATCAGGGAGACAGCCGGATTGAGAGGCATATATGATCCCTGAGAAAAAGTGCAGACTGAGCCCTGCTCTCTAGACTGGCTTCATGCCCACTGGTACCATGAGGCCCCAACCTGACGTCAGTGTTATTTCTGTCCATCTCTAAAGCAGGGAGGGGTTATCATCTCTAATGCATTATTCACACATGCGGTATCAACCAAGACAGGTTTTATCTGAAGAGGACAAAGCTACTATCACCCCTGCCGAGCTCACAAAAGCCCTTTCTGATGAATACACACAAAATTCTGAATTGACATATTGTATTTGAATGTATCCATACACACTCCCGTAAAAGTTCCATTTTCTCCCTTTTATGAGTAGTAAATTCGCCAAGGAAACGTGCGTGATATATTGTGTCCTCATGCAGTGGATTTGAGGGGTTTTGAAATTCACTAGCAGAACATGACATTACTAGACATAATGTTACAGAAAACCTAAATTCGGTCATCCTTGGCCGAATACTGCACACATCACATTCTCACTGACATTCAACAAGAGTCTAGTAGGCTGGAGTAATAAATTAAGGATCCCTCATCTAATTAGGTGTTTTTCATCATGCATGGTTAATTGTGTTTACACTACCTCTACTGACTGCCCTTGATGACTGTGACAGGGAGAAGTCACCTCCCATCTGTCGCAGCAACTACATATTTCTAACCACTTGAATTATTTACTAGCAAGAACTACTTTCTAAAATTGTGTTGTTGATATAAGTGCAAGGCTAACTACATCCATCCATTAATTTACTAATCTTTTCCTCACAAGGGTTGCAGGCATGCGGTCTTCCCAGCCGTCTTCGGGCAGTACTCTTGAAAGTTTAAGTGTAGCCATCGTACGGTGCACAAGCGCTTGCTTGCTTAAATGACAGACTATTCAAAAAGAGGAGTGATAGATTTTCTTCAATGAATAGTTGATTAAAACTGGGAAGCCTCATAGTTTGCACATGTCTCACAGTTCTGAAGTCTGAATCTATTTGGTGGCGATTTCATGCTCTTATTCACGTGGGTTTTCCTCGGGTATTTCGGCTTCCTGCCCCATTCCAAAAAACATGCATGTTACAGGCCAGCACATTCAACAACGACAAACAACTCCTCTCCCCACACAGTACTGGACCACTGTGACTCTCAAGCCACAACCAGCATTTTTGACGTCATGTGTGCAAGTTTAAATGCAAGATTCAAATCAAACAGGTTATCCCCGTGCCTGCGTGGGTTTTCTCCGAGCACTCCGGTTTCCTCCCATATTCCAAAAACATGCATGGCAGGTTAATGGAGGGGCGCCCCCGCCTGCTGCCAGAAGGGATAGGGTACACCCCCCACCCTTGTGAGGAAAAAGCGGATCGGAAATCAACCAGATCCATTCTACCATGTGTAACAAGTGGAGATACGGTCAGAAGATGGCCTCTATGGGCCAAAAGAGGAACTACAGGATGTAATATCTTTGGTAGTGAACTTCCCATCAGAAGATTTGATTTGCTCGCTGGCTCACCAGCAATCAGATGGTGACAGTTGACAAACGTAATGTATGTTTTAATGATCAGTAATATTTAAATGATATAATCAGGAGTAATCAAGCAGATGAAAATATCACTAAGATGGGTCACACTTACCAAAACTGCTGATCACCTGTAAAGAGTACAGGTACTGGTTATCCTCATATCTCAAATTCAACAAGTCAGTCATCGGGCTAATTAATGCTAACTTAACTCCCATAACATACCATTTTTATTTCAGGGCATCATTCGAAGCGCCAATGTTTAAAGATTAAATTCACGTCCTCTCCTAAATTTGACACTGACAGCGACTGCTACCATTGTACGATTGCACGACTCGTACCACTACTAGTACATGTACTTCTAGTTACTTTTTACAATCTGCCAGCCACAGGTGACTTAGATAAATCAGTGCATGTCATGCTTTTTAGTTTTTCAGTTTTGCAGCATCTCCAACTGTTCCAATCAAATGGCACGAGCACTTTCGCGATGTGAAAACACCACAAAAACACTAACGGGTCAAAGTGAACGTTCGTATTTCTCTTTTGACACTCGGTGGCAGTGTTTTCCTTTTCTTGCCGTTCGGTTGCAAGCCAACGACAAAACGAACAAGACTCGTCGAGACTGGCGAAAGGACAAAAATAAAGCGTTTAATGTTCAACTCAGATTTTGGTTTTGCAGAGCGAGAATCTGGACAGACTGGTTAGTTTCGTAACCCAGAAATTTAATCCGAGGAAAAGCACAGTTCATGAAGGACGGAATCGATGCAGACGTGTACGCATTGCAATGAATGATTACTCGTAAGTTTTCTAACCAAGGGGCACAGGCACATTTAAATGGAATAGACTATAAACGCTGGGTTGTGCCTCTGCAAAGCTCTGTTTTGATTGACATTTTCAGAGAGCTATAATTTTCGAATTCGTCATCAATTGTTAATAATGTGGTTGTTGTTCGCAGTGGTGTTATGCATCGTACTAAACAGTGCGTTTTGGTTAACTACGTGTGTGCATTACAAATGCCATCACATTAACAGCGTTATAAAATAGCGGCATTGTCTGTGTAAATGGAGCCCTTTATGACTACTGCAACTGTTGTGAAAGCGCCACGTGAATAAAGATGTCATATCGTTACGGTTCCGGAACAGAATCGGGCTCAGATGGAATTGAACAAAAAAGGTTTATTAAGACAAAAAGACTCTAAGGATAATATGAACGCATATAGCTTGTCACGAAAAGACAAGAAAATAGCCCAAAACACGAAGGATACAAACCCAAGAATAAGCTTAGCAACAAAAATACTTACTATGATGAATGCAAAAAACGAGGCGGAAAATACATGGCGGGACAAGAGAGAAAGAGTCGAGAAAATGCAACACTTGTAGATATAAGCATGAGCAACGTGAGGAATAATCCGACAAAGCTTGGCCACCTTGACAGTCCTTAAATACATGGCAATGGATAGGATCATTGGCAGCAGGTGTGCACACTGAAGGGAGGGCCCTCGACTGCCACCTGCTGGAGATATACAAGAAGAGTCATGACATACTAAATCTAATTGTACAAGTCTATATACAGTATATATATACATACACACACACACACACACACACACACACACACCGAGTTAAAAGTCTAAAGATATGGTGGTACAAAACCATTGACCATTTTTGTTTGATAATCTAAAATGGTTGAATAGAATATAAGGTCTGTTTTATATATTTTTAGAATCATTGGCTGCTTGTGGTGAACAACTGACCTTACATCATGAAGGCCATGGTGGACTTTCTTAACATATTCCACCTGGAGGCAAGCGGACTATCTCTGACACTTGGCCTCATCTTCCTGGCTCTGCTGTACTGGTGAGCATGGTTCTGGTGTTCTGGCTGCTTTGGCAATCAGATAAACAACAACTGCAGAAAGTCACTCCAGATCTTCTTGGTGGTCAAAATGAATTTAGCTACCTTATGATAACCAGGAACAAAATGCCAGTGTATGCATAAGAGAATATGCAATTATTTTGTCCCTCAGTTTTGTTTTGTTTTTGTTTCACAGGTATTCAATGTACCCGTTTTCAGTTCTCACTCGATGTGGAATCAAACATCCCAAACCAGTCCCCTTCTTTGGAAATCTATTCCTCTTTCGTCAGGTAAGTTGTAGACAGAAAGATTTTATGTGCAACTCCTAAGGATTTGGATAGTTGGTAAAACTGATATTCACATTTAAAAAACCATTCACATTCACATCTTTGGATAATTTACAGTCTTTAACTAAACTACAGTGTGCATATTTTGTCGAAGGAAACTCAAGACCTCATGACTTTGAGGCAGAAGTGATGTTCAGCACTATTCGATCATGTTGCTCAAGGCGATGTATGGTTTTGACTGTTAGGTTTTTTTTGTTTTTGTTTTGGTATTTACAGTTTACATGTTGCTGTTATAATCTCTTTTGTTTCATCATCCTTTCAGGGTTTTTTCCAACCCCTGCGTGACCTCATAATGACACATGGCCGAGTTTGTGGGTAGTTACAAAACATTTTCTTCAGCTTCATCACTGTCATACAGAAATGACATGCAGAGTTCAGTGTGATTAGCTGAGCCTCCACTTCCTACTTGCTGCATTTTAGGTATTATTTAGGAAGGAGAGCAGTGGTGGTTGTGGCAGACCCGGACATGCTCAGACAAGTGATGGTGAGGGAGTTCAGCAGCTTTCCAAACAGAATGGTGAGCACCTGAACAACATCACGCAACGTGTGATTCCTTCTGTTGCAAATTCAACTTCAAAAATTGACATGCTTATGTCACTTCCAGCCCTTTTTTAATTTCACCTCAGCTGTTTTTTTAAACTGCTACCAGTTAGGTACTGTACACCGGCACAACAAAAAGCTGGAAAAAAGTATGGCCTTTTAAAAGATAATAGTGCTTAGTTTTGATTAGCACTTTAGGTTATTCATGTAAGTTCTTCACCACCATTGGCTCAAATTGAGTGCCAAATGTCATTGTGAGGAACAGAATATAGCGTCAGGTGAGTGGGTGTACTTTGTATGCTAACTCCTGATGCCACTGAAAACTTAGTCAATTAAATGTAGTTCATGAAATGTTCTCCCCTTGATTTCAGACTAATCGCTTTGCCAACAAACCCATGAGCGATTGTCTGCTAATGTTGAAGAATGAGCAGTGGAAAAGAGTCCGGAGTATACTGACTCCATCATTTAGTGCTGCCAGAATGAAAGAGGTGAGGGTCAAATTGAGGATTTGAATACTGGATGATTTCAAAGGGATGAAAAAAAAAAAAGTACAAATAAAATGCAAAACATTTGTAATATTAATCAAAACACGCACCTTGGCTGACTTCATGTACGGTCGCTGAACTTGATAGTTTTTTGGGGGGGGATTAGCTCCAGTTCAATCTGCGACACTCATGAGTAGAGGTGCTGTGTAGAAAGAACACGAATGGATGAAAAAAAGAATGACAAGAGTGAAAAATCTATTTGTCATGACAAGTCTTGTATGATCCAGTAGATGGTTCCACTGATCCAAACAGCCACAAGTGCCCTGATGAACAATTTGAATGTCTATGCTGAGTCAGGGGAAGCCTTTGACATTCACAGGTGAACGCAAATTTCATACACGATAGAAGACGGGCAATCCATCCAGTCAATTTTAAATTCTCTCCCCGTTTCATTACCAGGTGTTTCGGCTGCTTCACTATGGACGTTATCGGCAGCGTGGCGTTTGCAACTCAGGTGGACTCTCAAAACCACCCAGACGACCCATTCGTCCGCCATGCTCAGATGTTCTTCTCGTTTTCTTTCTTCAGGCCCATCATGCTTTTTTTCAGTAAGGACAGCCTGTTTTATGATGTAATTGTAACATTAAGAACATGTCTGTGTGTGTATGTGTATTGGCAAATTCTTCTAACTCCCTCTCGGTATAGATGTCTTAATTTTCTGAACCGCCCGATAGGCCCCTGCCGCAAATAGTAAAAATGTGCGAACAATTGACACCCGTCTTAAAAGGGGGAAAAGCAAAAAAGCCCAAATCATGTACAGTACACAATAATGAATCTGCTAATTGAACAAAGTATTCAGCGGTTAAATTATTCAACACAAACAAACTGCCATCACAAGGCCCCTAAAAGAATGTATTAACTAGCTAACGAGGCTAGCATAAACTGATGTGACATCACACAGGAAAACAATTGTTGAATATTACGTCACAAGCCATATTAAGTCGTTTTGGCATTTCCACACAACAATAAATGTTAATCATAAATATTATTTTTTAATTTCAGCAGTATGTGAGGCCAAACATTTAAATTAACAATTTATGAATTTGTGCAGTTGCTTTTCCACACATCCTGGCTCCACTGATGGGAGTCATTCCCAACAAACGACGTCGCCAAATGAATCAGTTCTTCATCAACAGCATTCGGGGGATCATTAGGCAGAGGGAGCAGCAACCTCCTCAGCAGGTCTGAGCAAATTTTCTTAAATGCAGTGTGTGACCATTAGAGAACTCTGTACAATTTTTTTTTTGCAGTTTGGAACCTTTATTTATTTTGACTGAATCTTTATGTAGAGGCGGCGGGATTTTCTTCAGCTGATGTTGGATGCGCGCAGCAGCAAGGAGGGTGGGTCTTCGGAACACAGCGCTGAGTCTGATCAAAGGCCTCCAGAGTCTCCTCTTCACCTTTCTGAGTCGTCCGGCCGGCGTCCGTCGAAAAAGGTGATAACAGAAGATGAAATTGTAGGCCAAGCTCTCGTCTTCCTGCTGGCTGGCCATGAGACCAGCAGCAGCACGCTGGCCTTCACCTGCTACCTGCTGGCAATCCATCCAGAGTGTCAATGCCGAGTGCAGGAGGAGGTGGATGACTTCTTCAGCAAACATGTAAGCTTGTCACTGCCTTGTCTGTTGTTTGTGCGCATGCTGATAGTTTGACGATTCATCATGTGTTCCCTGTCACTGTAGGAATCCCCTGACTACACTAACGTCCAGGAGCTGAAATATTTAGATATGGTTGTATGTGAAGCATTGCGTCTCTATCCTCCAGGATTCAGGTAACGGGAACAAGAGTTATAGTCGGCAGTAGAAGACCAAAACAATACAGGGAGAAAAGAAGTTGAAAAAAAAAAATGCTGTTTTTCCATGGCGGTGGTCAAGGTTTTCTCGGGAAATCGAGCAGGACTGCGTGGTGAATGGAGTGTGCCTCCCAAAAGGAGCCTTGTTGGAGATACCAGCGGGTTTCCTTCACTATGATCCAGAGCACTGGCCCGAGCCGGAGAAGTTCATCCCCGAGAGGTAAACATGAACACAGCCGGACAACTTGTTACCTAAATGTAAAAAAAAATAAAAACATTAACATAGTTACTCATTCATGTGAAAGTGATGAGCTTATAATTTAATATCATAATAGTTACGGTAGTATGACTGTGAAAAGCTGTCTTCCTATAGTCCATCCATCCATTTTTCGATCCACTTCTCCTCACAAGGGTTGCGTGTGATTTGCAATCGGCTGGCAACCAGTCCAGGTTGTACTCCACCTTTGGCTCAATCAGGTCTGGGAAGGCTCCAGCTCAGCCTCAAAACTTTTGATGATATGCAGACCTAGGATTTTAAGATGTTAAAAAGCAGATTACAAATATTGTAATAGTATTTGTGACTTTTTTTTTTTTAGCATTAAGGATTTCTGATCTATAGGACATCTGAGTTATTTTACCATTTAAATTTGTGTATCACGTACCATACGAGCAATTGAAAGTAGTTCTGCCACTACTTAACTACAAATACGCTAAAAAAATTAAATATGAATATCCCAAATTTTCTGATTGTTACAAGTATTGAAGAGAATGAAAAGAATTGTGTGTGTGTGTGTGTGTTTGAATTGAATTGAATACAACTTTATTGTCAAATGTGCTGTACGTATGTGTAACATACAGCACAGATGAAATTTCTTCCCCCTCAACATAAAACAAGAGGAGCCGCTGCGGGTGTCCGCGCCGCCATCAAAAGAAAGGTTGACCAAAGAAATGACAAACGTGTGTGCGCACGAGCGCTGTTAGTGCTGAAAAGAATGACATACTCATACCCAGCAATGGAGTTTCTCTGTATCCTCACTCAGGCCAACCTTTTGTCATGTCGTAGGTTGGAGCGAGTCTTTCTCTTGGAGTGGTTCCGGTTCAGACATATAAAACTCCTCACTACAAGTTTCTAAGCTTAGCTTGGTGCACGAGCCCATTCGGATCAAATTTAATCCACTTATTGATGATCTGATTCCGTGACTTGACATTTTTGACTCCGAGACAAGTTTCGAAATCATACAAGCTCAAACAGCAGAATAGCACACAAAAATTGCAGGCAATTTTTAAAAGACATCGGTTTTAGCTGAACAGTGCAATTGTGTTTTACATTTCACCTTGACTCCCAATGTGAGTCGACTACTGTACAAGTTATTGCTCATGGCTTTTACTCAATGTTGAGTCTGTGAAATGAAAAGCACGCATCACTCTTCTAGATTCACCCCCGAGGCTAAAGCCAGCAGGCACGCGTTTGTGTACCTGCCTTTCGGGGCCGGGCCCCGCAACTGTGTGGGCATGAGGCTTGCCCAACTGGAGATCAAGATGGCTCTGGTCAGTCTCTTCCACAAGTTCAACATCATAACCTGCTCTGCCACAAAGGTAAGTTGCATTATTTCACGTGCACCTGAAGCTTAACGGAACTTCTCATGAAGCTTTTCTTCCTCCAGGTTCCCCTTGACTTGAAGTCATCAAGCACCCTGGGACCCAAAAACGGCATTTTTGTTAAGGTCACAAAAAGGGACGACGAGCGTTGACGTCTGAAACAGAGATGATTTATACTTGGCATTTCTGAGCTGCTACTTTCAACATTGAATACATCCACATATGATTCAGTTTCTGTATATTTAAGCTCCAAGACATCACACGCAAGTCATTCGGTTAAACATAGGAAGACTTTGTCGCTGCTCCACAAGTCATAAAAGTGATTTTGACTCATTATGCTGGGAAAAAAGAGTTCATCAGAGGATGGATGGATGGACTAATAAAGCAGAGATTCCAAAGAGAGATGACTTTTATTCATTTTGTTAATTCAAAAGACAGTCATGATTGTATTTCTTTGAAAATGTGTCATTCAAAAACTCAAATAAACGACACAAGGAAAAGTCAAAGGGCAATCCTAATTCAACAATGTAGAAACGCACATTTTATTTGCCCAACAAATAAACACGGTGTATTGAAAACTATAAGTTGAACACCCTCATCAAAATTTTTTAGTGTGTAGTATTTAGCGGGTCTTGTTTCAGATGGCTTGAAAAGAATGATTTTGGATTGGTGTAGATTTTTTTTTTTTTGCAATACTTTTACATTATTTTCCAAATTGGATCGCTACTCTGGTTACTAATTTAGTCTCAAAATATCTCAAAATATCATCCCTGCACATATTTAATTTAGCCTTTTCTGTACTCACTCTGAAAGGAGCAGCAGCCCTAAAAAGTGACATCAGAAGCAAAGTCTTTCATGCATATGTCAATGGTTAACTTTTTCCTTGCACCTGTGGGACAATTCAGAATGCGATCAGACAGCATTACCGTCATTTAGTTAGGGCCAGATTTGTTATGTCCCAAATTTGATATGTCTGGTTCATATGGATTATGTATTGGGAAAGCCCTTTTCTGTGTTATTCGAAAGAAATGTTTAGTTACATTCACAACTTTCCCAAGTCTTAAGGATCAAGTACTACACTTTGTTGTACTTAGTGACTATTTTTTTACTTAAGCCAAAAAAAAGAAAAAAATAACCTTTGTTATTTTGATGAACTCTTAAAACTAATGTTGGTCCTGGAACAACCAAAGCTCTGATTGGAAACACCACAATCATTGGAAGACAAAACCTCCCGAATCAACTTAATCAACAGCTGCTATTGCTCCTCAGAGTAGCGAATAATGTACTCCGGATAAATCTGCTGACGTTCAAAGATCACAAAAACTGTGGGGGTTCTCTCATCATCAACACAGGTATCGTAAAGGGTTAGGCTCATTGGTTTGGCCGGTGGACGGGTATACTGGCTGTTTCCCTTGATGTAATCGCCAACCAGGACCAGGGCCACAAACATACTCTTGTTCCCACCTCTGGCCGTGGCGTAGCGGTTTGAGTAGGAAGCCTGTTTGGCGAAGTAGCTTCCTATAAAGACAATTTATTCAAGTCATCAATGAAGCATGCACGCTGCTTCCGCAGTATGTGTGAATTTTGCCTCCACTGCAAAATTCAACCAATAAATTCTCAGACAGGAAAAAGTCTTGAACATGCTTTGATGTACCTTTGCCAAGGGCGGTGCCGTGGGCGCCGCTCATCCTCCAGTCGAAGTTTTGCTCACAGATGGCTGGGATCAGGTTCTCGTTTGTCCCGTGGAACAAGTACTGCTCAATGACAGGCTTCCCTCCGTTCCTCTTCGTCATCTGATCTCTGTGCCTGAATGCACACACACACACACACACACACACACACACACACACACACACACACACACACACACACACACACACACACACACACACACAAGACAATTTGTGGTGTTAAGTGTCTTAGAATGACAACTATCATTTGGATTTTCAAGCGCGTTGTGAGATTTACAGCTTATAGGATGTCCATAGCAAAGGGTTCTGGATCCTGTTGATACTCTGGATCCTGCTCTTAGGCATCGTTGCCTTGAACAAACATTCAATGCTGTTGTACTCAGGAGATTTGGAAAGAGGCACAAGCTGGCAAGGAAGATGATGCAATAAATTCACAAAAGAATGACAAAAATGTCAAGCACAGTCAGGAATAATGAAAGAAACCTCGTAGCCAATGTCAGGCAGGGCATCCATGTCCCAATGGGAAGGGCATTGTTCAGTCAAAGACGCAGATCTGTGATGATACATTTAATTAAGAAGGTACGGTATTTTACAAACTGCTGTGAGATTCAGGAAGGAATTCACAAATGTAGTAAAAACTTTATTTTTATTGAAATACTAATTACAAATTCATATTTCAATTATGCGTCAAAGGAACACTTTTTCTTTCTTGACATACTATCACTTATTTCACACACACACACACACACACACACACACACACACACACACACACACACACACACACATCTACTTGCAGAAAGGAATTGAAAATGCAACTCAGCAGACCAGCCACTAAAATAAAGCGTTTGGCTTGGTGAGTAGAACAACAAGATTTGAATGTGGAACACAACCGACAAACGTACCTGGTCAGAATGCCCTCCACATCTTTGGAGGACACAAAGCGAGGCCTCCTTCGGACCTCCCGCCTGGATAAATATTTTATATTTTCCTGATACATCTGCAGAGGTCCTGCTTCGTTTTTGAAGTAGATCGTATAATAGTGTCCACTAGATGTGAAAGATACGTGTGTCTTTTGGTCGACCAAGTAAGATTTCTCCAGCACTTCAGAAGTGAGAGAGGTTGGCGTGTTAGCTTGGTTCTGAGGAGACACAAAGGGACAACGTGAAACAAACCAGTTGTAACATTCAGTCAAGCTCAGTATTCGGACTCGCGTCATCTTTTTCAAGAAAAATGGGCATTAAACCTGTGCTGTATGTTACACATACAGACAGCACATTTGACAATAAAGTTGTATTCAATTCAATTCACCGTAATTTAAGAATGCTGCATGGAGTGATTATTTTCTTCATAATGAAGAACATTCATTGACAATAAAAGGGGCATTGTGGCATAGAACACGCTCGGGTCTAAATAACCAAGCAACATACGTTTGTGAAGAAATTCAATTGAACTACACGAAGGAGAAAGCAGATTTGAACATGGAACAAGAAAATTCAAAGAGGATTGTGACACATGGTGTGTCACAAGTGGTGCACATATAGAGCATTTGTGAAGCTTTGTGAAACTGACTGCATTAATGCACTTTCTCTCAAATTCATTTTTCATATCAAATGACGACACAGTTTTGGGGAAAATGTGTGGACTGAAATTAAATCCCTGAGACGGATTCACCACCATTTTGTGACAGTTAATTCTCAATTTAAAATGTTACATTTGAAATGTAAAATTTAAAAGTACAGGTGGTGACGGTTGAGTTTTGTAGTAACTACCAGTTACTCAATTTAAGTTATTTCCAATGGGTAAAAAAAACAAACAAACAAAATAAAACGTGAAATTAGACCGACTTCGCGGTGTTATGGCACTGACTGCATTTGGCTGCTCTTTACGTTTGACAAAATACTCTCAACCTTGTTCTGGAAATTCAAAAGAATCCAGCCTCAACTGTGCGGAGATTTGTATACATAAAAAATCTGCAATTATAATCCAAAGAATTCCAGTTTACCTGACCAAACTCTCGCCATTTGTCAATGCTCTCCATCCAGTACCAGAGCCACTGTGTTGTCAGACTGAAGTGAGAGGCCTTCGTTACAGAGGAGGCTGTCGACAGGCGACGCACAGGAAAGCCGTCCCAAGTCATACTCATGAAGTCAACTGTTCGAGTGGCTTTGGGGACGCTAAAAAAAGTGAAGAGTGGATATTGAACACACAGTCTGACTCTTCATTAGGAAACCAACATAAATCAATGGAATCCCAATGTGCATTTTCAAACACGAGCCCGTTTGGACATATGAGTCTTCAGCACCTCTGCCAAGCAACTGGAGGGAAATATATATTACCCATATATCTAAAAAGCCATTTATTGGTTGTTTAACCCTTCGGTATGTTCATTATTGTTTAAGTAAAACTACATCCAGAATACGTTGCAGGAAGAAAGAAAGTAAGTGCCGTATTTTCCGCAGTATAAGGCGCTTTGGAGTATAAGGCGCACCTTTCAATGAATGGCCTATTTTAAAACAATTTTCATATAGAAGGCACACCGCATTATAAGGTGCAGAGAACAGAAGCTACAATCGTGGCTGCAGTTGCATTATGCATCTACTAGAATGAACTACGCTCAAGGGAATGCAACACAGCCTTATTCATGTAGAGCCCTGGCTGCGATTTTGTTATATATCCACTAGATGAAGCTATGCTAAAGGGAATATACAGTTATACAATACAAGACAACTTAATTGATCAGAGATGAAAGTGGACTTTCCTGAAAATTCCGGGGGGGGGGAATAAAATAAATAAATATATATATATATATATATATATATATATATATATATATATATATATATATATATATATATATATTTACCGGACTTACCAGGTTTGTCGACCTTTCTAATGCAGTCAGACAAAAGAATCTTCGTTCAAGTCCTTTTCCTCAAGCCATGACGACCTGAACGTGTTCCTAACACTTGCATCTATTTCACGTATGTCAGCTTGCCTGTCTATCTGTTTGAACATTGCGCTGGGCCCGTGCCTGGCCGATCACGCATGAATTAGTTGACAAAACACTATTCAAATACTCGACATTCAATGATTAATCTGCCTTTTGTATGCACACGTGCACCCTTTGTGGCTTCCGTTCTCGCCGAAATGTCGAAATCTCCGCGATATGGAGAGGCCATTAGAATGCGAGGGGAGGGGTGTTACTGTTACTAGTGTAACTAGTGTAACATGGCTACAATCGCGAAAGCAAAATTTGGACAATAAGCGTCGTGTCTTCTCCGCTAGCTTAGCTGTTGTCGTAGATCAAAGCTTCTTTGATTTGTGACGTCGGGTGCGTTGGCGCTGAATGGTTGAAACCAAAAGACGTGCGCGTGCATACATGTTCGCGCTGACGCACGCACAGCAGAGAGCAGCAGACTATTGACTGCTGAGGCGCGCTTCGCTCGAGTGGCGTTGCTACAAGCAAAACAACGAACTCAAACGCGTGTTCATTCAATGTTGTCAACTAATATCCGGATTAATTTTATGCAATTCTTCCTCAATTTTCCGGAGGAATTTTCATGAAAATTTGAAAATCCGGAATTCCTGGAAAATCCGGAGGACTTTCATCACTGATGGAAATAGAGCCTTCACAACCGCTGCAGCTGTAACAAAGCGCTTTACAGAACATAAAATACTACATCCAAGAAATCACAATATTGATCTATAAATAAGGCGCGATGGATTATAAAGCGCGCTGTCGACTTCTGAGAAAATTCAATGCTTTTAGGTGCGCCTTAAAGTGCGGAAAATACGGAAGATAAAGCTGCACTCCATCTAACTGAGTGTGGTTTCTAATAATTTCATTTTGTAATATAATAAAACAGCCAAATATTAAGACAGCTGTCAATATTATATAGTACAGTCTGTTTCAATTCTTGACCTAATGTTTCATGCGATACACAAACCTTTTAAGAGAGAAGATTTTCAATCTTGATAAAGTGTACGTCTTGCGTACGGTGCTTGACTCTCTTGCTGGGTCACAGTAGGCCTTCTCAATTTCCTCCATGCCCGTCAGGTCATTCCAGGTCACACAGTCCTTGTCCAAAACTTGCCATCTATATGGTAAGTGCCAGTGGACACTGTGACATTTCTCTGTCAGAAAATAAAAATGTGTGTTTTTTATTTTTAAGTAAAACAGACTGCAGTTATGGGAAACTTCATTGCATTTCCCTTGTCAATCATAGCAGCCATAGAGCAGACATAGTCATCACGATGCAAATTGCTTTTGAGGAGTTACATTTACAGACGCGCGACTCTTTGGTCTGCTATGACCCTAATATTGGGTATCTGAAAGTCCTTTAAAAAAATATAATGCTCAGGGTATACATTTTAGAATGTTTATTAGTGCTTATTTATAAAAGAGGTGTCACTCTAACACTGCATCATACAGACAATGGTTTCCAAAATTGTGATTCTCAGGCAGCGTCCAGACAAAAGCTAAACCTTCGAAAAACCTCGGTGCATTTGTATGCTATTGCAAACGACAACCATTATAACATCACTGTGTTTAAACCACACAGTGTGAACCTAAATCGAGTATTATCATATTTGTAAAGGCAGATGTATTTATTGTATTTATTTACTCTTTTAACTCATTTAGTAACAGACAATTCTGGACCAAGTCTGAAAAGACGTTTAAAAACGTCTTTGGGAGTGAATGAGTTAAACATGCAGCTCTCATAACGGCTCTACTTATTTTGTGCGGAATGGTCGGAGTTTTGAGCAGGAAGAAACATCCTGAACAATGTGCTTTGCTACTTTGCTGCATCTGATTTTTCCAGGTTCAATGCATATTTATTTAATATTAAAATTTAAAATTGGATGGCTGGATGGAATTATTATTATTTTTTAAACATTTTTTTTATCTTCATCATCTTCTATCCGAAATATATTTTAAATGAATAATTTTCAGGCACAATTATAGTCATAGTTAGGTTTAGTTTGCTAATAGTTATTTTTCTTTACCTAAGCCGGGGGTCGGTAACACGCGGCTCCAGAGCCGCATGCAGCTCTTTAGCGACATCTAGTGGCTCCGTGGAGCTTTATAAAAAATGTTTGAAAATGGAAAAAGATTTTGATAGGCTAGTATAGCCCTAATAGAAATAGATACATGTTGCAGCTCCGAAAAAGGAGAGCTGTGGTGTTGGTTTTTTAAAACGTAGACTTTATTTATGTTTTTATGTTTTTAACAGTCTCGACAAACACAGACACGTCTGCTTCCGACTCCGTGCCTTCTCTCTTCTCGTTCGAATCGAGAGGCGTTCAAAGACAGCCTCAGAAAAACGGAAATTAATGATCACTTCACTGACGCTAAGAAAAGCGAAAATAATGCACCAAAACAAAAAATCAAGCTAGGAAATTACAAACTAAATTATATGGGGGCGTTTATGAACACACAACAAAGGAATGAATAACAAACAATTCTGAGACATTCCAGTCTCCTACATACATACAGCATGTGTTTCCTTCATTGTAAGTTTTATAGAAGGCTTTTATTTTTTTGTGGCTCCAGACATATTTGTTTTTTTTGTCCTATATGGCTCTTTCAACATTTTGGGTTGCCGACCCCTGACCTAAGCACAGTGTGTACTGTGCGTTAAAACTGGCTAGATATCCAAATGGACGAAAAACATGTCTCACCATTTCTTTAGTTTCATATAAATACAAATATAAAAGGTGGAAGTGAGAGCCCAGTGTTACCTTTATAGGTGCATTTTTGTTTGAGGAAGAAGAGGCAAATTTCCTTTGTGTCGGAATCCCTCACTAGCTTTGTCGCACCCACTGACACAGCAGCACCTCTATACTCTGAAAATAACACATGTGACAAACGCATCTATTAGACCAAAGGAGAAGTGCAATGACAATTTAGAAATTGTTTTATTATTATTATTATTTTTATATACTACCAGGCGCGGCATTATCTCGACTCTTCTGATGATCCTCGATCATGCTTTTATTTTTGTAGACTTTTGGGAGAATCGCAATCATCTCTGGGCTGAATTTGCCAAAACTCTTGTGCGCCTTTGGATTAAGATCATGGATTCTGGAACACGATGGGCCTAGTTTACAGTCTCCTGTGATGAAATGGGCCTTGCAGATATGAAGCTGGTGACACGTAGAGGTGAACTTGCACAAACCGCTGACACCTTCGCCCATATTGTAATGTGAGCATATCTAGAGGAAAGTCAAGAAGGGCACGAAAGGCCCATTATATTAATATGCATTATATTTGCACTTTTTTCACACTTATGAGAAGAATTTTAACATCTGAAGTCATTAGATGAATGAAGCAATAGTTGACATTACCGCCACAACTACTTACCTTCGGAAGAAGGTAGGGGTCATTCTGTAATAACAGTTGGAACAGTTGTTTTTCTGAAAGGTGTTGGAGGTCATGTTTCTTCAACAGCTCGACATTTTGCGGCCAAGTCAAGTGGTGTGGATATTTACATTTCAATCTAAAAAACAAAAACAGCAGTTTTATCGGTAGAAAGACGGCTACACATTTGCACTTCTTTCTGTGCATTAGCACCAAATGATTGTGGTCACTGGCCAATAAGGGTGGACGTTGGAATGATGCTCGATTTGACTGTTTGTTTTTGTCAATTTACTCTGTTGCACGCTCAACCACTCACAGTCAAGTACCGTAAACGTCAAAATGCATTTTATTGTGTGCGTGAGCTCACGCACACAATAAAATGCGTTTAAGTATGGTAAAGTACATCTTTATTCCCCACTTGCATATCGTACATTTATATTTCCAGCTATTGTTGTGCTCATTGTCCTCTCGCGACTCCCCCATGTTTTCTCTATCTACCCCCTGTTCCTCTACTCTGGGTACATCTCATTTCTTTATTTAAAACCTCCATGTCCTCGCTCCTCTGATTACAAGTGAGTGCCTCACAGCAGAGATCCCATCAATGAAACTGGAACGACGAAGGAGTTAGGAGGGACAAACGTTTGGAGAAATGACAACATTGTTGCTCGGAGACGTCATTTCATGGAGACAGCAATTAAAGATGATGTCACATCATTGACGTGTCAACAATCAATCGTCTCTGTGCCTGGATGATTACCCCCCCCCCCCCCTCGCCCACCCTCATATTCACTTGTACAGGTGTACCTAAGGAAATGTCAGGTGAGTCCATTTGTCATCTGCAAATTTCTAGCCCTCCTTTAAAAGTAAACAAGTTATCCAAGTGGAAACAATGACGTGGCACTTTGTATTCACTTCTTCCATGACATGTAAACATGTAGCAAAGTGAGCTTGACTTAAAAGGGCTGGGCGCGGTTTCCTGAAATGTTGGTTTCTCTCCCGTTGCTGCTACTTGAATGCGGAAGACAACCAATTGCTAAGAGCTACACAAGCACAGGTGAGCTTTGGGATCACTTCTTACTTTCATACTATGCATATTATTGGATTGGATTGGATACAGCTTTATTGCCAAATGTGCTGTATGTGTAACATTATGGTTAATCATATGTGTTTATCCAAAACGTTGATGTTAAATTGTCAAAGTGTTGGGATTAATGACTGCCATAAATTATTGTTGACGCTGAATGTGGAAAAACTGACTATCCTAGCCCTTTCATGCACCAATAATGATAACCTGTAACCTCATAACATAAGTTGTCCACTGCAGTAACCGCTGTCCCTGAAAGGATGAATATAACATCATTATTCCTATTTCGGTCATGAAAATATTCCATAATGTCGTTTAAATTAACAGTGTGAGTTCACTGGTTGAAACATTTTTGAAAATTTTTAGTTTTATTAATAGTCAGTCTGTTTTTTTACATGAATTTTTCGGCAATCTTTTATCATTGATATTCGAATTGTTTTTTTGGTTTTTTTTGTATTTTGTGATTTTTCTAATTCATTTTTTACTTGAATATTGTTTATTTTTGACAATCATTCATTTCTGCTTTTTTAAACTTTTTTGCATTTTGAATTTTTCATTCTGATTCTTATAGGCGGTTTAGTTTAAAGTTTTAATTTAGCTTCTATTTCTTTATTATTGTGAATAGTACTATTTTTCTTTTAAGGGCTAACGTTTTTTTTCTTACTGTGAATTGAAATACATAATATACATAGACATTTGTATACACACACACACACACACACACACACACACACACACACACACACACACTATATATTCACGATTCTGACAATCCAATGTTGTTCCATTTATTTTTCTCCATGTCTTTCCAGAACTTTTAATAGGACCTGAAGTGTAACCATGTGGCTAAATCAAGGTAGACTTTACATATGCATTTGTGATTCTTGGGGGGTACTAAATAGTGGCTGACTGTGAATATTTGTATATCAGGTCCATCCAACCCAGCCTTTCCTCCTGGCTACAACCCCGCAAACCCCGCATTGCCACCCGCAGGAGTCTATCCCCAGCCACTGCCTCAACAATACCCGCCGGTCCAATATCCAATGGCCGTCAACCCAGCCATGACAACCAACGTGCCCCCGATTATGAGGCCTTACACGGGGGGTCCAGGACCTCATACCTACCCTGTGGCACCCGGCGGGTATCCGGTGGCCCCGGTTGGAGGCGTTTATCCTGGTGCATACCCATGGCCTCAGAAAGGCTACCCCCACCAACATTATAAGGGCTACCAACATTATAAGGGCCACCACCACAACAATGGTCATCTCTACTATGGAGGGGTCAACACAATGTATCCCCCGAGGGGGGGAATTGGCGGTGCCCTGACTGGCATGGCCATGGGATTGGTGGCACATAAAGCCCACAAAAAGTTGAAGAAAGGGAAAAAGCTGAAGAAGGTGCACAAGCTGTATAAGCATGGTTACTACAACCATGGCTGCAAGGTGAGATTGACATCACCCTGGCAGGTGTCCTGTCCAACCGAAGTTTTTTTTTTTGGGGATACTCCATAATTGTGTTTAAGAAAAGTGGTAAGAATGTGCAGGTTAGGTCACCCAGACACAGACATTTTCAACATTTCTCTGAATTATGCAATATTAGCAGTGAACAACAGATATTTGAAAAGCAAAATTATGTGATGTCAAAAGCGCAAACACTACTCTTCGTAATGATTGACGTACATTCCATGAACTGTCAACGCACATTAATTAACAGTCACTTATCAAAAGCAGCAGTCCAAAATTACCCCAAAAACAAAGACATTTTCGTACAGTGCCAAATGCAGAGTAGTATTGCAGTACATTATTTTTGTGTTATTCTGCTTTTTTTTTCCAAATATGATCCATCTATTTTTATATTGCACACTCTTTCAACTCAAGTCTGGTTAGTTGGACGGTTAAAAATATTACCTGTACATTTACTAGATTTTTTTTAGTGTGTGGTGGTTCATGTTGAGCTACAGCCGCCTAATGATGTCTGTACAATGCATTAACATGCTAATTCATCTGTCCTCACAGTATTCCTCCAGCAGTAGCAGCAGCAGCAGCGACTCCGACTGAGGGCATCCTTCCACTGTATGCTACCATCTGAATAGAAAAGCCCAAACTGCTAAAAGGCTTTAGCAATAAATACTTTAACAGAATTTATGTTTTCATACAGTGCTTCTATCCAAATACAGTATACTGGGTATTTGCTTTTTATTGTATATTTTCAAAGGAGTTGTGGACTGTCACATGTCACTTTTGACAGGGCATGTTTTGTATCTTGAAACCTCTAAGCCGAGTGGAAACATGTTACGATCATGTGACAGACGTTGATTGTCATCTCACTGTGTTATCAAACTATGGAATGTTTCTCGTGGTTGGCATGAAAAAAAATCCCTAATATGGTTGTTTGCAATAATAAAAGTACAAAAAGTTACAAACGTTCATTGTCAGTGCTGTGATATAGAGTAGTTCAAGTCTACGTGTGTATCTCAATAAATCACGGTACAGTGGAATCTAAATTTAGCATACCTGGAATCATTCATTCATTCATTTTCCGAACCGCTTGATCCTAATGAGGGTCGCGGGGGATGCTGGAGCCTATCCCAGCTGTCTTCGGGCAGTAGGCAGGGGACACCCTGAATCGGTTGCCAGCCAATCGCAGGGCACACGGAAACGAACAACCATTCACACTCACACTCACACCTAGGGACAAAGTGTACAGTCAGCCGGCCATGCATGTTTTTGGAATGTGGGACGAAACTTGAGGACCCGGAGAAAACCCACGCAAGCATGGGGAGAACATGCAATCGATCACAAATTCAACATAAGAGTCCTGTCCACCCAAAATGCCCCTTTGTACAGTACCGTTCAAACTGTGTTAGTTCCAGAATAATTTGCACACAATGCCAGTACAGTAAACCATAATGTAGCGCCATCAGCAGACTGAGAATGGTCATGCCCTTCTGGCTTGCGCGGCTCTCGTCTGTTTTCGACTTAGAGTTAGGAACGTGACAAGTGGCCGCCATCTTGGTGGAATTAAAAAAAAAAAACATGTTATAAGCACCTGCCTCTAAACACCCATAACAAATAAAATCACATACAAAAAAATATATTGTCTATCTACATACTTGACCTACGGTATTCTACTGCCCACACTGCTTTTCTCATCAATAATCTTCCCTCTGCACTCGTTAATTCGATTTTAAAACGAGTGACGGCATTTGATACATGATGCCAATTTTGACTCGTTGACATCTCACAATTTTGGCCTGCTCGAAAAATTGGCGGATATTGTACATACTGTAAAAGTATAACTTGTGAGCTAAACGGAGATGGGGGTTCGCGGAGTAGAACACAAAACAAAGGATCAAAGGGACTGTTGAGAAATAATTAATTTGTACTGTTTTACTCTAATTTGATGGGGTTTGGGGACCAAATGTTCCAGAGACGATTTCACACAAAAACGTTCCTCAAAAAGTTATTTTTTTCCCGACACAACGCTCAATTTCTCGGGGTAGGGAACTCTGGTTCCTCGGGAGCCATATCATGCCTGTTTTAGATCGCCCTCTCTCTATTAACACAACTGCTTAAAATGATCAGTTCATCAGCAAGCTCTGTACAAACCTGAAACGGCGGCGATCAGTTGAATCGGGTGTGTTGGAGTAGGGAGATATCTAATAAAACAGGCGGGATATGGCTCTCGACGACCATGGTTGGCCTTCCCGTGAGCTAATTAATCAGCATTTTACTCACCCAAACGCGCAGGCCCCCAACACATAAAACTTGCAAAAGTGCAAACTCTCACACTGCAAACACTCGCCAGGTTTCTTCTGGCAGATCCGTAGCGACGTTTTTGCCACAATGACACTGTCCTGGTGGCATATCTGACCTGCAGCGACGGCCAGGATGCCATTATGTACTACTATTCTGGATTCATCCATAAGAACATTGTGAAGGACTGACGCCCCAACAGTAAACTTCTGTTCCAGTTTCCCAGTCAAAGCCCTGAAGTCCAAACTGCCTTGGTAGTCACACAGGGTCTGGATGATGAAATTCGACACTTTTGCGTTCATCTCGAGGCAGGTTTGTGGACTACGGCCACCGTCTTCCACTTTGCTAAACTTTGAAAGAAACGAAACTGAAACAGTTTCATCACTGCCTGCCTCAATGGGGAAATCTCTTTTATTTTATTTAAAGGATCGCGAGAGCTACAAAGTTACAATTAACATAACACGGAAGTCGATACAAACATTACATTTAATGAATGTGGTTTGTAATTTCAGAGTGGACGTGCAAATTAATGTATAGTAATATTTGTTATTGCCTGCACTTAAAAACGCAAGAACGAAACATATTCTACGCAAGTACTTATTTCTAGTATTTATTTGTATTTACTTTTACCGTATTTTACATTGCTGTCCGCAGCCAAGAAAATCTTTTTTTTTCAATTGCGTTAATAAATAAAGGTTAAATAAAATAAAATAAACATACCGCACTGTGCTTGCGGCAACACGAGCAATAGCAACCGCTGTTCTGTGCCTTAGCAACCATGGGCGAAGATCGAGCCCCAATGGAAAACAGCCCACAGCAGCGAGAACAGGACGTCTCTGCACGTATCCAACAGCTACAGTAAATAGCACTCGATTGAATCACTTTATATGAGAAAACTGTCAATTCTTCTGCCTTACACTTTAGTGATACAAACACAGCTAATGCTAACTGACATCGGCTACCATATCAACTGTTTTCATGATAACCACATTACATCGTAAGCGGCTTGTAAATATGTTTGTGTTTAAAACATGATTTAAAGTTTGTTTACCTTATGTGGTGTGATTTGGAAAAAATAATACAGGGTGTTGGTACAGCAGTATACTTTTGTCAGCTCTGCAAGGAGTCAAGTTATTCTTTTGGAGGCTTTTCACTGAATTGAATATCCACTAGAATATCCAACGCAGCACTCTTGGCAGAGATTGAAGTGTTTGAAAATGTTATCGTCAACCGCCTGGATCAACAGGATCTATTGACCCACCTTGCAGCCCTGGGAGTATCTGGTAGCCAAGTGGAGGATAGGGTAAGCATATATATACGCTTACACTCTGCATACAACACAGTGGGTACAACCACACAATCCATTGATATCAAACATTCAGCCCGTCAGGTGTTTGGAAAGGTGGTGAGAAGTTGGACAGGATGAGCAGCCACGAGTGCAGGCAGGAAAAACCTCAAAGGAGGGACAGAGCTTTGTGACTGAAATGGAAGGAAAGCATGGCAAGATTACACATACAACTCATAACAAACACTGCACAAAAGATGCAGACTAATTGAACAACAAGAGGGCGCCAGTCGCTAGTATCGGCAACTAGTATCTTCAGTCTTTGCAATTACTCAACACCTTTAATTCAGGCCTTTCTTGGCCCGGTACTGTAACTTGTATTGGCACTCGGCCATCCGTAATTGTCGTTATAAGAAATATAAATTTTGTGATACAGCTTTTGAATTAGCTCTCATTACATTTCCTCTCTCATGATGCCTCCACATTACTTTTATATTGATGTGTGTATGTGCTGTCTTGTCAGGGTCAATGTCGGAGGCAGACATCTGAGGCCAACTTTCACGATGGCCTTTGGCAGCTGACCTTGAGACAAAAAATGTGCGTTGCACAAAGGGAAGTAGCAGAGATGATAAGAAACCAGCAGAAAGACAAGGAGCGGTCTGACAGAATTCTGGCCACCTATAAAGTTAGTGTCGGAAACTAAAATAAAAATCAAGTGAACACTTCAGTTTATACCTCTGTGGCTTCCTTTCAGGCCTCCTTCAAAGAAATTGACCTACAGCGAGCAGACATTAGCAAAGACAAGAACGATTTTGAACACAGATTGCTCAAACCAATGAAGATGTCAGAAATGAATGAGCCAGAGAAGGTACTTCACTCCATCAGGAGTAAGGTAAATTGATTTCTCTTACTTACAAGTGGGGGTTTATTTACTCAACTGCAGAGAGAATACAAGGCCAACGCGATGGGCATTTTTCGGAGAAAAGAGTCCTTTATTTTGAAAAATGTTCCACTGACTACTTCGCTTATCGTGTATGGGCTCACGGCAAACTGAAGTCTGTCTTACTGACTTGTGCAAACTGTATTTGAAATTGAAACATAATGTACAGTGGTACTCTAAATGTATTGTGATAAATGTGTCAAGTTTATCATCATGTGAAATCAGAGTAGAATTTGATTTGTGCCATTACATATTGCCAGAATTTGAGTGTGAAGAAATAAATTGTGTGAGGAATTCAGACTTCAAAGACATACAGGGGTTTATTAGAAGTGAGGTGTTTATGCGACCAGCATCTTATGTATTTGTAATTTATTTTACAATAATGGCAGTGAATTAAAATAATCCTTTGCATTATGAAATGTATTCCAGCAAAACGTTGATGTTAAATTGTCAAAGTGTTGGGATTAATGACTGCCATAAATTATTGTTGACGCTGAATGTGGAAAAACTGACTATCCTAGCCCTTTCATGCACCAATAATGATAACCTGTAACCTCATAACATAAGTTGTCCACTGCAGTAACCGCTGTCCCTGAAAGGATGAATATAACGTCATTATTCCTATTTCGGTCATGAAAATATTCCATAATGTCGTTTAAATTAACAGTGTGAGTTCACTGGTTGAAACATTTTTGAAAATTGTTATTGTTTTATTAATAGTCCGTCTGTTTTTTTACATGAATTTTTCGGCAATCTTTCATAATTGATGTTCGAATTGTTTTTTTTGTTGTATTTTGTGATTTTTCTAATTCATTTTTTACTTGAATATTGTTTATTTTCGACAATCATTCATTTCTGCTTTTTTAAAGTTTTTTGCATTTTGAATTTTTCATTCTGATTCTTATAGGCGGTTTAGTTTAAAGTTTTAATTTAGCTTCTATTTCTTTATTATTGTGAATAGTACTATTTTTCTTTTAAGGGCTAACGTTTTTTTTCTTACTGTGAATTGAAATACATAATATACATAGACATTTGTATACACACACACACACACACACACACACACACACACACACACACACACACACACACTATATATTCACGATTCTGACAATCCAATGTTGTTCCATTTATTTTTCTCCATGTCTTTCCAGAACTTTTAATAGGACCTGAAGTGTAACCATGTGGCTAAATCAAGGTAGACTTTACATATGCATTTGTGATTCTTGGGGGGTACTAAATAGTGGCTGACTGTGAATATTTGTATATCAGGTCCATCCAACCCAGCCTTTCCTCCTGGCTACAACCCCGCAAACCCCGCATTGCCACCCGCAGGAGTCTATCCCCAGCCACTGCCTCAACAATACCCGCCGGTCCAATATCCAATGGCCGTCAACCCAGCCATGACAACCAACGTGCCCCCGATTATGAGGCCTTACACGGGGGGTCCAGGACCTCATACCTACCCTGTGGCACCCGGCGGGTATCCGGTGGCCCCGGTTGGAGGCGTTTATCCTGGTGCATACCCATGGCCTCCGAAAGGCTACCCCCACCAACATTATAAGGGCTACCAACATTATAAGGGCCACCACCACAACAATGGTCATCTCTACTATGGAGGGGTCAACACAATTTATCCCCTGAGGGGTGGAATTGGCGGTGCCCTGACTGGCATGGCCATGGGATTGGTGGCACATAAAGCCCACAAAAAGTTGAAGAAAGGGAAAAAGCTGAAGAAGGTGCACAAGCTGTATAAGCATGGTTACTACAACCATGGCTGCAAGGTGAGATTGACATCACCCTGGCAGGTGTCCTGTCCAACCGAAGTTTTTTTTTTTTGGGATACTCCATAATTGTGTTTAAGAAAAGTGGTAAGAATGTGCAGGTTAAGTCACCCAGACACAGACATTTTCTTTATGCTACAACTTTGATGTGGCTGTCAGTCTTTTCAAGCGTGTCCATAAAGTATTCTTCCATTTTTTTAATGCATTATCATGAAAGCTGACAATAATATCGCAGAAAGCCTTCGATATGCAAATCACGTTCCGGGAGAAAATCAAGCAACATTTCTCTGAATTATGCAATATTAGCAGTGAACAACAGATATTTGAAAAGCAAAGTTATGTGATGTCAAAAGCGCAAACACTACTTTTAGTAATGATGCCTGTTAAGTGAAATTTCGTTGCACGAACGTTTAATGACTTATCAAAAATTTCAAAAACTAGAATCAGGTCAAAGAAACAGGTATCATTTTCTGACTCAGCAGTCCAAAATTACCCCTAAAACAATTAACAAAATATCTTTGGCACTCTACCCAAAACAAAGACATTTTCGTACAGTGCCAAATGCAGAGCAGTATTACAGTACATAATTTTAGTGTTATTACCGCATTTTGTTTCAACGCTTTTTTCAAAAATGTTATCACTTAATTGATGTATTATGTGTACAGTTAATCATCGAGGACAGATGAACTCACCTTTTCATTATTATTTGCTGTGAGGAAAAAATGTTTGTACAGCATCTTCTAAGGAATAGTTCTGCTGCTTTTTAAAAAAAAATATGATCCATGTTTATTTTTAAATTGCACTCTCTCAACTCAATTCTGGTTAGTTGGACAGTTAAAAATATTACCTGTACATTTACTAGATTTTTTTTTGTGTTTGGTGGTTCATGTTGAGCTACAGCAGCCTAATGATGTTACGATCATGTGACAGACGTTGATTGTCATCTCACTGTGTTATCAAACTATGGAATGTTTCTCGTGGTTGGCATGAAAAAAAATCTCTAATATGGTTGTTTGCAATAATAAAAGTACAAAAAGTTACAAACGTTCATTGTCAGTGCTGTGATATAGAGTAGTTCAAGTCTACGTGTGTATCTCAATAAATCACGGTACAGTGGAATCTAAATTTAGCATACCTGGAATCATTCATTCATTCATTTTCCGAACCGCTTGATCCTAATTAGGGTCGCGGGGGATGCTGGAGCCTATCCCAGCTGTCTTCGGGCAGTAGGCAGGGGACACCCTGAATCGGTTGCCAGCCAATCGCAGGGCACACGGAAACGAACAACCATTCACACTCACACTCACACCTAGGGACAAAGTGTACAGTCAGCCGGCCATGCATGTTTTTGGAATGTGGGACGAAACTTGAGGACCCGGAGAAAACCCACGCAAGCATGGGGAGAACATGCAATCGATCACAAATTCAACATAAGAGTCCTGTCCACCCAAAATGCCCCTTTGTACAGTACCGTTCAAACTGTGTTAGTTCCAGAATAATTTGCACACAATGCCAGTACAGTAAACCATAATGTAGCGCCATCAGCAGACTGAGAATGGTCATGCCCTTCTGGCTTGCGCGGCTCTCGTCTGTTTTCGACTTAGAGTTAGGAACGTGACAAGTGGCCGCCATCTTGGTGGAATTAAAAAAAAAACATGTTATAAGCACCTGCCTCTAAACACCCATAACAAATAAAATCACATACAAAAAAATATATTGTCTATCTACATACTTGACCTACGGTATTCTACTGCCCACACTGCTTTTCTCATCAATAATCTTCCCTCTGCACTAGTTAATTCGATTTTAAAACGAGTGACGGCATTTGATACATGATGCCAATTTTGACTCGTTGACATCTCACAATTTTGGCCTGCTCGAAAAATTGGCGGATATTGTACATACTGTAAAAGTATAACTTGTGAGCTAAACGGAGATGGGGGTTCGCGGAGTAGAACACAAAACAAAGGATCAAAGGGACTGTTGAGAAATAATTAATTTGTACTGTTTTACTCTAATTTGATGGGGTTTGGGGACCAAATGTTCCAGAGACGATTTCACACAAAAACGTTCCTCAAAAAGTTATTTTTTTCCCGACACAACGCTCAATTTCTCGGGGTAGGGAACTCTGGTTCCTCGGGAGCCATATCATGCCTGTTTTAGATCGCCCTCTCTCTATTAACACAACTGCTTAAAATGATCAGTTCATCAGCAAGCTCTGTACAAACCTGAAACGGCGGCGATCAGTTGAATCGGGTGTGTTGGAGTAGGGAGATATCTAATAAAACAGGCGGGATATGACTCTCGACGACCATGGTTGCCCTTCCCGTGATCTAATTAATCAGCATTTTACTCACCCAAACGTGCAGGCCCCCAACACATAAAACTTGCAAAAGTGCAAACTCTCACACTGCAAACACTCGCCAGGTTTCTTCTGGCAGATCCGTAGCGACGTTTTTGCCACAATGACACTGTCCTGGTGGCATATCTGACCTGCAGCGACGGCCAGGATGCCATTATGTACTACTATTCTGGATTCATCCATAAGAACATGAAGGACTGACGCCGGAACAGTAAACTTCTGTTCCAGTTTCAGAGTCAAAACCCTGAAGTCCAAACTGCCTTGGTAGTCACACAGGGTCTGGATGATGAAATTCGACACTTTTGCGTTCATCTCGAGGCAGGTTTGTGGACTACGGCCACCGTCTTCCACTTTGCTAAACTTTGAAAGAAACGAAACTGAAACAGTTTCATCACTGCCTGCCTCAATGGGGAAATCTCTTTTATTTTATTTAAAGGATCGCGAGAGCTACAAAGTTACAATTAACATAACACGGAAGTCGATACAAACATTAAATTAAATGAATGTGGTTTGAAATTTCAGAGTGGACGTGCAAATTAATGTATAGTAACATTTGTTATTGCCTGCACTTAAAAATGCAACAACGAAACATATTCTACGCAAGTACTTATTTCTAATATTTATTTGTATTTACTTTTACCGTATTTTACATTGCTGTCCGCAGCCAAGAGAATCTTTTTTTTTCAATTGCGTTGATAAATAAAGGTTAAATAAAATAAAATAAACATACCGCACTGTGCTTCCGGCAACACGAGCAATAGCAACCGCTGTTCTGTGCCTTAGCAACCATGGACGAAGATCGAGCCCCAATGGAAAACAGCCCACAACAGCGAGAACAGGACGTCTCTGCACGTATCCAACAGCTACAGTAAATAGCACTCGATTGAATCACTTTATATGAGAAAACTGTCAATTCTTCTGCCTTACACTTTAGTGATACAAACACAGCTAATGCTAACTGACATCGGCTACCATATCAACTGTTTTCATGATAACCACATTACATCGTAAGCGGCTTAAAAATATGTTTGTGTTTAAAACATGATTTAAAGTTTGTTTACCTTATGTGGTGTGATTTGGAAAAAATAATACAGGGTGTTGGTACAGCAGTATACTTTTGTCAGCTCTGCAAGGAGTCAAGTTATTCTTTTGGAGGCTTTTCACTGAATTGAATATCCACTAGAATATCCAACGCAGCACTCTTGGCAGAGAATGAAGTGTTTGAAAATGTTATCGTCAACCGCCTGGATCAACAGGATCTATTGACCCACCATGCAGCCCTGGGAGTATCTGGTAGCCAAGTGGAGGATAGGGTAAGCATATATATATATATACGCTTACACTCTGCATACAACACAGTGGGTACAACCACACAATCCATTGATATCAAACATTCAGCCCGTCAGGTGTTTGGAAAGGTGGTGAGAAGTTGGACAGGATGAGCAGCCACGAGTGCAGGCAGGAAAAACCTCAAAGGAGGGACAGAGCTTTGTGACTGAAATGGAAGGAAAGCATGGCAAGATTACACATACAACTCATAACAAACACTGCACAAAAGATGCAGACTAATTGAACAACAAGAGGGCGCCAGTCGCTAGTATCGGCAACTAGTATCTTCAGTCTTTGCAATTACTCAACACCTTTAATTCAGGCCTTTCTTGGCCCGGTACTGTAACTTGTATTGGCACTCGGCCATCCGTAATTGTCGTTATAAGAAATATAAATTTTGTGATACAGCTTTTGAATTAGCTCTCATTACATTTCCTCTCTCATGATGCCTCCACATTACTTTTATATTGATGTGTGTATGTGCTGTCTTGTCAGGGTCAATGTCGGAGGCAGACATCTGAGGCCAACTTTCACGATGGCCTTTGGCAGCTGACCTTGAGACAAAAAATGTGCGTTGCACAAAGGGAAGTAGCAGAGATGATAAGAAACCAGCAGAAAGACAAGGAGCGGTCTGACAGAATTCTGGCCACCTATAAAGTTAGTGTCGGAAACTAAAATAAAAATCAAGTGAACACTTCAGTTTATACCTCTGTGGCTTCCTTTCAGGCCTCCTTCAAAGAAATTGACCTACAGCGAGCAGACATTAGCAAAGACAAGAACGATTTTGAACACAGATTGCTCAAACCAATGAAGATGTCAGAAATGAATGAGCCAGAGAAGGTACTTCACTCCATCAGGAGTAAGGTAAATTGATTTCTCTTACTTACAAGTGGGGGTTTATTTACTCAACTGCAGAGAGAATACAAGGCCAACGCGATGGGCATTTTTCGGAGAAAAGAGTCCTTTATTTTGAAAAATGTTCCACTGACTACTTCGCGTATCGTGTATGGGCTCACGGCAAACTGAAGTCTGTCTTACTGACTTGTGCAAACTGCATTTGAAATTGAAACATAATGTACAGTGGTACTCTAAATGTATTGTGATAAATGTGCCAAGTTTATCATCATGTGAAATCAGAGTAGAATTTGATTTGTGCCATTACATATTGCCAGAATTGGAGTGTGAAGAAATAAATTGTGTGAGGAATTCAGACTTCAAAGACATACAGGGGTTTATTAGAAGTGAGGTGTTTATGCGACCAGCATCTTATGTATTTGTAATTTATTTTACAATAATGGCAGTGAATTAAAATAATCCTTTGCATTATGAAATGTATTCCAGCACACGCAGTATATCTGTGTTGCATGTCCTCCCCCCAGAAAAAAGGAGAAAGATCCAAATTTGAATTTAAGTACATTTAATAGGTGGGGGGGGGGGGAAATCCACAATTAATAGCACCCCTGACGTTAATACAACCCCCCTTTGTCAACAAAACAGCACCCAATCTTCTGCTGTGTTCAATAATGTTTCACAAGACGGGAGAATACAGAAAGCGGAACCTTCGATGATCCCTCTTTGCACAATTGCACAAATCATCCAAAAGACTTGGCCCCTCGCATGTCCACCTTTGTCTTTCGCTCACTCCACAGGTTTTCAAAGGGGTTGAGGTCTGGGGACTGAGTTTGCCATGGGAGGAGCTTGATTCTGTCTGATGAACCATTTTCAGGCTGAGAATATGTTGATGCAATAAAAATGTAATTCTTTTTCAAGGCTTTTAAACAGAAGTCTCAATAATTATGGAGGACACTTGTTCTGTACATGTATGTACCAATTAAAACATTGTTAATATAATATATTGCATTCAAATTTTTAATCAAAACTACATGCATTTTTTTTTTTTTTGGGCCATGTAATCACATTACACTACTAGTAAGTGTGTGCACTGGTCTCAGTTGGGTCACAACTGCAGAGTACAAAGTGTTTATTAGAAGAAGTGAGGCATTGATGATATTTAATGAACTGTGTATTTATCCATCCATCCATTTTCCGAACCGCTTCATCCTCACTAGGGTCGCGGGGGGTGCTGGAGCCTATCCCAGCAGTCTTCGGGCAGTAGGCGGGGGACACCCTGAATTGGTTGCCAGCCAATCGCAGGGCACACAGAGACGAACAACCATCCACGCTCACACTCACACCTAGGGACAATTTAGAGTGCCCAACGAGCCTGCCATGCATGTTTTTGGAATGTGGGAGGAAACCGGAGCACCCGGAGAAAACCCACGCAAGCCCGGGGAGAACATGCAAACTCCACACAGGGAGGCCGGAGCTGGGATCGAACCCGGTACCTCTGCACTGTGAAGCCGACGTGCTAACCACTGGACTACCGGGCCGCCCACTGTGTATTTATTCTATATTCATTCATTTCATTCATTCATTTTCCGAACCGCTTCATCCTCACTAGGGTCGCGGGGGGTGCTGGAGCCTATCCCAGCAGTCTTCGGGCAGTAGGCGGGGGACACCCTGAATTGGTTGCCAGCCAATCGCAGGGCACACAGAGACGAACAACCATCCACGCTCACACTCACACCTTGGGACAATTTAGAGTGCCCAACGAGCCTGCCATGCATGTTTTTGGAATGTGGGAGGAAACCGGAGCACCCGGAGAAAACCCACGCAAGAGAACATGCAAACTCCACACAGGGAGGCCGGAGCTGGGATCGAACCCGGTACCTCTGCACTGTGAAGCCGACGCGCTAACCACTGGGCTACCGGGCCGCCCTTATTCTATATTTTTACAAATAAATAATTGTACTGCATAACTATAATATATCATCATGGTGAGTGTTAATGTGTGCCTTTCAGAACATCACGACACAATCCCAAAATATGCTTGCATGCTGTGTAGCTTATGCGTTGTCCCTCATCCCATCTTGCAAACTATCACATGGCAATGAAAACAGAACCTTCATGGCAGAGCTTGTGCAGTGTTATAACGGATTCGTGATAGTGAGGAGGAGTTTTCTTCTCTCTCTCTTTCTGCAATACTGTTTGCCATCCATCCCCTCACTCACCACCTGTTGCCTTTTGTGTACTGGACGACATCAAGCAGAGCACTCAGTGTGACAAGTTGAAACTGAAGATTCAAGGCCTGAAGGCACAGGAGAAGAGGCTCCAGCTGCAGCTGCAGGAGAAAAGAGAGTTGAGAAAAGCAGGTCTCGAGGTGAGCACGGGAAATGTAAAGGGACATCCTTGGACATGAGAGTGGACACTGTATTCCTCTTACATGAGCTTAGTGTGGGTTTGGTATTTTTCCCTTCCCCATTCCTTATGTTTTTCTTTTTATCTTCGAAAATGGGGCGCTGTAAAAGGCGACCTGGTGGACACCCGTTCTTTATCCCACTGTTGGTGAATGTTTTTCTCTCTCTCGAATGGGTTGTGCCTGTTCAGTTTTGCGACACTTTGTGGTGCAGTGACAGTAAAGCTATTCTGAATCGGATGGTGCAGTGTTTCCCAAACCTTAAAAAGCTTATCATTACCCCGAATATAATTTATCTCATTTCAATTCATTCACAAATGTACCTCATCAGTGGGATAACCGTGGCTTCAAAGGGTGGCTTCAAATGGTGGGATAACCATTTGAAACTTCACGGCATTCTTCAAAATGGCTTTTGCATCCAGGACATTTTCTTGGAAGACAGCGAGCCAACAATCGACCTCGAAGAACTCCAACTCAAACATTTACAAGCACAGCGCTCCCTGAAATCCCACAAGGTAGCTCACATGTTGATGTCAGACCAAGTTAGTTTACGCCACCGTTTTCAATTGCCGTTCGGTAAATGTGGGGATTGTGTGTGCTCTCATGGACAGGAGAAACTTCAACGTGTGACGCAAGAGTGTGCACAGCTGAGCAGCGATATCACGCGGATAAAGGAGATGTTGGAGAAAATAGAGGAAGACATATTACACGCTGAAGAGGTTGGATAAGTCTTTTCAGAGTGTTGGAATGTCAAGTTCAATTTCACTGACCACACCCACCATGCCTGATTACTGGCAGATTTGTTGAATCAGGAAATCGGTCAAAGTGAAGCAGGCCACAAGATCTAAAAAAGAAACACATTCTGCCACAATCAAAAGAAAGTCAAGAATGACCAAGAAACCAATTGATAAAAATTTATATCAGTCTGGCTACAAAGCACTTCCCAAGTCTTTCAAACTCCAGAGAGCCACAGACACAAATGACAAAAACTGGTAAAAACAAAATGATTACTCATCCAGAAGGTCACAAAAGACCTGCAAAAGGCATGCAGCCCGTTTCTTCTGGAGAAAAAAAGTGGATCATATATGGGGGTGAGCGTGTAATGTTCTGGGGTTGCTTTGCGTCTCCAGGACCTGTATCTAGATGACTTACTGCCAACAATACATTTTGCAGATCATTAATTTGAGCTCAAACGCTCATGGGTTCTGCAGCAGGACAACAACTTGAATAAAATTTAAATAATGTGCGATGATATGAAATATTTGAGGTAAATTTGCAAATAAATGAAGGCGGTGCAAATACATTTTCCAGTGCACAAGTAAGATGTGCTGCTTCGTGAGCACAAACATTGGACCTTGCTATAAACTGGGAGTACACAATTTGACTCAGTAAAACTCAACTTTATACTGGCCTGGCATGCAAAAGTTTTTTCACCTCTTCTGGTAAGCCATTTTGGAATGTGAGACAAAACTTTGACTGCAACTTTTTTACATTGTTGCATTTCCTTATTTCCACTCTCCCCACCATCTCTACTATCAGGAGCGTTCGAAGGCTGAGGCCCAGAATAAGCAGCTGCACCGCCAGATGTCCACTTACCAGGCACCCGACGTCGCTCAGTATCTGCAAGTCAAGGACAAACACAAGATACTGCAGCAGAGTGTCCACACTTGGCAGAGGAAGGTTAGGATTGCTGAGGTCAACCACTGTGTCATTTTGTTTTACAACTTATCATCTCCTCTGATCTGCCCAGATGACCTCCAAGTCTAAATTCTGGAGCCAAAACAGAGGCTCTTCTGTCAACAGTGCAGATGCTGGAGCTGCTGACGGGGAATGTCCAAATCCAGTGACGCTGCCATACATAGAACAACATGGCAAAGCTTAGATTTAGATAAGAAGCTCCCGCATTCATCAACTTCAACTACATTTTAGTTTAGCATTTAGTGACGGGGGAGTGGGCTGTGGGGGATGAAGTCAGAAATGAATGCAATAAAAAATGAAAAGAATTGAATTGTGAAAATTGAAAGAAATTCATTCAAGCAATTCAGATTCATTTTAAAAATATGAATTTGGTGTTATTTTTTAACGAGTCAACTCTCCATCTATCCATCCATTTTCCGATCCACTTTATCCTCACAAGGGTCACGGGGGCTGCTGGAGCCTATCCCAGCAGTCTTCAGGCAGGGGACACCCTGAACTGGTTGCCAGCCAATCGCAGGGCACACAGAGACAAACAACCATCAGCGCTCACACTCACACCTAGGGACAATTTAGAGTGTTCAATCAGCCTGCCATGCTGGAGGAAAATCGGATTACCCGTAGAAAACCCAAGCAGGCCCACAGAGAACATGCAAACTCCACACAGGAAGGCCACAGCTGAGATGGAACACACGACCTCTGCACTGTGAGGTCGACGTGCTAACCACTGGACCACCGGGCCGACACATGTCAACTAGAACTTAGTAATTGAAGAAAAATATTAACATTGAATGAAATTAAATCTTGGCTCGTTGGAGGACTGTTTAGCACCTCCGCCTCACAGTGCAGAGGTGCAGGGTGGAATTCCGGCTCTGGCCTTCCAGTGCAGAGTTTGCATGTTCTCCCCGTGCCTATGTGGGTTTTCTCCAGATTTCCTCCCACATTCCAAAAACATGCACAACAGGTTAATGAGCACTCTAAATTTTCCCCAAGTGTGAGTGTGAATGGTTGTTCGTCTTTGTGTGCCCTGTGATTGTCTGGCAACCAGTTCAGGGTCTACTCGGCCTATTGCCCGAAAAAGCTGAGATAGCCTCCAGCACGCCCGCGACTCTCCTGAGGATAAGCGGATCAGAGAATGGATGGATGAATGAAATCAAACGAGTGTCGTAGTTTTAATTCGCTATGAATTGAATTCAGGTTCAACTGCTTTTAAGTTCACTGTCAAACTATTTCTAATACCTTCTTATGTGATCTTATTCAATATTACCTCATGAAACTGCAACCACGTATACAGATAATATTGCATTTACAGCAAAACATATGGCTAATCATGGTTATCATGACATGATGGAATCAAATGACATCGGTGAGCCTTTTACGGCCAAAAACTGAAGGCGGAATTATTTTCTGTGGCACATTACTGTTCCTTTGTATGTTAATGACTGAAATTTCTTGCAATAAAATATTACAAAGTCATCCTGCAGAATAGTGCAAATATCCATTCAGTTAAACGTGTTAACATTGCACGCTTCTCTCCTGTTAATGAGCATATGCTGTACATGTATATTGCAAAATAATTATAAAATGAATTTTTAAAAAAACTACAACAGTCATGAACTGCATGGTGCAATGAAAACGACCTCAGACTGGACAAACTATTTCATTTATTAGAAAGAAATCCTTTGCGGTTTATAAGCCCTCAAGGATTTTGTGTTATGCTATTACATACAGTACATGCCTTATCTACATTTACATCCATCCATGTGCAGTGGGTGAGCTGCTCGATTCTAAAATGTGTCATTTAACTCTTGAGGATTGCAACATTACACGTAGTCATGTGTCTTCGGAGCAGACGACGAGTGAATGCATACATGAACGAATGTACAGAAACATCTTTGAAGGCACTTTCACAAGTACATATGTCATTACAATATGACGAAAGCACACTTGTCCACAGGGATGTTTGCTTACACTACTTTGTTTGCGCTCTAGTCTATGTCAGCTCTACTCGGCAACAAAAATATCACGAGTTAGTAAAACTATTTTAACGTTTCATGAATGTACACACAATGTCTGCCCAGCCACTGACAGCTTAGACCTGGAGATTCACTCTTGAATTGTTTGTAATGTTACAATGCTGGTTACCATTTCAACATTCCCCAAAATCCAGACTGAGATTTAAATACACAAATACACATGACAATCGCACACGCTGACACGCAAGACCTCCATCTCCTGCTGTCACACAGGAAGTGTTTATGATCTTGACCAGGAGAAGTCCTTTTTTTCCCCCCCACATGGCACTCCCGTGTGTGCGTATCGTGCGTCCTTCTGAAGGGCCACATCTGTGCTTCAATATGTCTTCAGATATGATGCCAACTAAGATACAAATTTGCATTCCACATTGGGTGCATTACGGCGTTTCTTAAACACTACTCACAAAACGTTAGCAATAGACTAACGGGTGACATTTCCGGATGAAGCTAGCATCCACAATAGCCTAGATTAGTAAACTGGATTTGACCTCTTCTAAACGTTTGAACGCACATCCAACTGTTCACCCGCTTTCTATGAGTAATGCTTACTTTAGAAGGCATCTATGCAAAACATATGGAGATGCTGTTCATCGTGATGCAGTGGTTTTCTCGAATCGTCCAAAAGCAATACCACACACCAGATGACGTCTGTTGCACTTCACATCACTGATTCATTTCTGAACAGAGAACCACAAGGTCCATCAGGTCAAGCAGCACTTCAGTCCTCATCACACCAGCGTCATAATGACAACTAGGGCTAGGTAAAAAAACAACGTTGTGCCCGCCTGGTTTCGAGCCTAAATGAAAAACGTTACATGCACCATGGTGTATTCTCACCTTACAAGCACTAACCTAACTAGTGCACACTTTCTGTAGGACTAAGGGAAGCTTTTGTGACTTGTTGTTCAAGTTCATTCTGAACACACTGCCAAGACCTTTAATGACAACTTTATTTTTTCAAACTTCAAGACTGTGACTATACTTTACACTCTGAAAGGGCAGTGTTGGGGAACCTACAGTATCTGTTGTGGAAGTTGCTGGTACTTTTGCATCCCAAATGTTACATGGTGCAGGATTTGTCCAGAGAATCCTGAGGCAACATCGGAGGAGGCTGCGATACCTGACTGGACTTGGGAAGTACCATCGGTTTGGGTCTCAAAGCGGGCGGCTTAAGCTGCACGCCCATGCGAGGCGTCGCGGCGGGTTTGAAGGTGCTCATGCTGTCGCTGGTTGAGCCGGCGCTGCGGCGGAATGGCGGCTCCGTGTTGGCGGTGGACCTCAGCATGACGCCGTGGATGGGGTGGCCCAGGGACTCGCTGGAGCTGTCCGGCGTGGGACCCCCACCCCCGCTCACGGCTTGCCTCTGCTCCAGCGTGTCCAGTACCACGTCGGGAGCGTGCTTGACAGAGCTCTGGCGTTCCAATTCCCGCAACTCGTTTAGAGCAGTGTTCATCGTTTCTTCGATGTCCTGCGGAAAACAAAGAGAGAATGTCTATGAGGGAGTCAGGAAAGAAGGCTGAGGAAAATTTGAAATAGTTGGGTCAATATCTCAAGAGCTTTTGGCGTCCCTATCAGAACCAGTTGTCATGAAACGGTACCAGAATAATGTAACTAAGGTGTTATTTGAAGCGGCTACACATATCAGTACAAAGGTAGGTCTCCAAAAATATGTTTCCATTCATTGTATTCCTCCATTCCTTATTTAAAAGTGATGGGGCTTGACCAACAAACATAACATTGACTTAATACAAAATAAAAATCAAAAATCTCACTCGGCACTTGATGGTGATATTGACTGTGATCGACATCATTCACTCATTCCCGACTACATAATCACTATAAGGATTGCCATTTTTACCGCATGCAGAGGACTCGATACTCCAGTGCACACATCAGTGAATGACTACTCGGGCGCCAAATGCTATCGCATAATTACAACGTTACTGTATCTGTGTCAGCTTGTAGACCTTGCGTAATAAATAATGAACGAAGTAACATTACAATGCCTTTAAAATGTTTTAAACCAGGGGTATTTTCCAAAATATGCATTGCTCTACTTACAATTAGGTGTCTGCGCACCACGACTCATTTCCTTACACGCACACTGCATCATGGGATATATATCGATTGTCTAGTTACATCTTGCTCACTATTCAAATGTAATGTGAAGGAGATTACGGGCACTATATAGGTGATAACCACGCAAGGGAATAAACTGGATAGGGAGAAAATTCAAACACAGCCATCATCATAAAAAATGAGAGGATGCAGAAAACAACAAGCAAGGAGGCATTGCAAATTACACACACAAAAAACGAAATAACTTGGCATTGGTATTCTCCCACAAGACTTGGTCATGAAAAGTATGCAGTGAAGATAAGATATGAAGGTGGGAGCATGCACTGCCAAGCACGAGTTCTGAGCTTTTCTTTCCCCAGTATTAATCACAGGGTGTCCTGAACAGGGAAGTGACACAAAACGCAAGGGGAAAAATGGCCTAATGCAGTGTGTTCTATTTTACTAGAATCCTAAAGCTGTCACTTGGGGAGCCGCAAAATAATTTGCCATCAATTAGGACCATTTAGAGTGTTCAGCTAGCTAAACATGCATGCTTTGGAAACGTGGGAGGAAATGTCCTGATAAAATCAACGCAGACATGGGGAGGGACAGCAAACATCAAGAAATGTCACATACTTGACCTCTGTGCCATTAATTGCGATGCACTGATCATATAAGCTGACATCACTGCAACATTTGTAGTTCGGCTACTACTACTACTCCTAAAAATTTGGAGTGATAATAACTTGAAAACGTTTGAAAGCGATTTTCTAACACACAGTAGGACATGGCCCAGATGTTTGAGTGGCTGTCTCCCAACCCTCAGTGACTTTTTTTTGTGTGACTTTAATAGTGCAGATATTGCAGTGTGGTGGTGCCCGTCTAGGTGGTCTCTTGCGTGTAGTTAGCAAAGACGCATTAGCAGAGGACAGGGACGGACTAGGTTTTTACAGTGGGGGGGCAGGGCTTTGACGGTGCAGAGAACTGCAGTCGTCTCGCCGCTGTTCCCGCGCTGACCTGAGCGATGGTCTCCGGGTCCAGGGGCTTGCCGCCGTGGTGGTGGTGGTGATGGTGGTGGTGGAGGTGGGCCTCGCTAAAGCCCGTGTACTGGCCCGATGAGGTGGAGCGACGAATGGGCGGGCTTTCCATCTTCTTCAGGGACTCGTGCCGGCTGATGTTGGTCAGACTGCCGTGGCCGGTGCGGCGCAGACGCTCGGGGCTGTCCGCCGGCAAATGGTTACGGCTCCGTAGCATGTCACGTGGACTGATGTGTCCTAGAACTGGGGAGCCCATCTCGGGGGTGCCTCCGTGTCTAGGACGACCCTGCTGGGAGGAGTGCATCATGCAATGGATGTCGCTGGGGCGTGCAGGGGGGCGGCGGGACGGTGGGTCTGATCGTTTTCGGTGCCTGCTGGAGTAGAAATGCAAAGGAAAGAACTGTGACTCAAACCAAGAAACTCAGAACATTGAGGCAAGGAATTACAACTCTATCACCGTAGAAATGTTTTAGAGGACAGTCAAACCGATAAGAGCTTTAGTGTGAACCCCAAAAAATACATACAGTAAATAAAAATTGAGCTGTGGAATATTGGTGCTGGGAAAGGAAACAACTGCAGCAACTTAATCGCCTGCAGGGGGCGTAGTCTGCATGTACAGTACTGTATATAAAAAACAAGTCATCTGCGTTGAGAGGAATTGCCACTACTACTGTGAATTACAGTATCTGACAGATCTGTTTCCTCCATAAAAATATAAAATGAAATAGTTGATTGCGGCAACCAGTCCTGGGTTAAGTACTGCTGGCCAATCATATGTTTCAGGTTAAAAATAACAAACAAACAACAAAAACAATAACAAAACAAAACCTAACAAAAAAAACAATACAGTACAGTCCATGCTTTTTCGAGAGAGGGACAGGTGAGCCCGTTTGTGAAAATTAAATCAATCATCAATCAACATGTGAGGATATGTGGAGCAGAGAGTGAGCAAGGTGAAGATCGCCTGCGACACAATCAGTGTTGCTGTTGTGAGGAAGAGGAGCCAGTATTAAGGATGATATGACAAACACACATTCACACACTTGCACTGGTGAAAATACTCAATTTCAAAGAGGAATCACCGATAAACGTGAAACAGAGGCAGTGCAGCTGTGCATTTTCTAAAAAGCACGGGTGGTCCTGTCTCTCTGTGCAAGTGCAAAGATGTGTGTGTGTGTGTGTGTGTGTGTGTGTGTGTGTGTGTGTGTGTCAGAAAGAGGGAGGGAGGGGGAGAGAGAGAGAGAGAGAGAGAGAGAGAGAGAGAGAGAGAGAGAGAGAGAGAGAGAGAGCGAGAGAGAGAGAGTTAGTGACACGTTTCAAGGTCACTAAATCCAGCAATGAGGACGTAAAAGAGCAGCAGAGGCAAAACACACACACGGCCAACACATTCTGACAAAATCACTTGGTTTGTCTGTCACAGTGCAATCAGCTGAGAACAGTACCATTAGGCAATGGTGATATTTACGGTATTTTTTTTCCCCCCCAATTGAGTTTTACAGGGCATACATACATAGGTCACAATGTGGAAAAAGTTTTGAAATTATTTCTCTTTATATACAATCTATTACTGTATTTATATATCCAAAGTACATCTATATTTTTGATCAAATATAACATAATTTTGGCCATTCATCGTGAAACACAGAGCACCGGAGGCGGCGTCATATTGATATGACATCACGTCACATCATATCTGTTGCTACCGTGTTTGTGCTCAAGTTACTGCATACGCTTTTATAAGTTCACACAGCATGCATTTATTTATTTTGGTTTTCGTCACGTTCACACACATGAAATGTGCTGACACTTTGCCCGCGCTGCGGATCAGGCATGCAGTTCAAAGGGGCGTGTCTTATTGACTTATTCTTCATATCTATGGAACCGGTCAGTTGAAGTGCTGGGGTGGGACGCAAACACCTTTTTTTACACAATTTGGACCACACCAAGCGTTTAACAAGACTTCCAACAGGTCGTTTGTTTGGGTTTTTGTTTGTCTTTTTATCAAAAAATCTGGCTCCTATCCTATCCGATAGCAAAACGGTCGATTTCTCTAGTTTGGCAACCGAACCGAGCTTGGACTGTCAGTATAATGGGTTTACTGATAATGGGTGGAATGACAAAGGTTCCGCATTGTATGAAACTATGATCAAAATGCTGTAAATATTTTAATACAGGAATGTAAAAGTCCCATCCTTAGTTTGACGCTTTCTCTTCCTGGCGCACATTCATATACCAACCTGGTGATGAAGGCCTCAGAGATCCTGGTGTCAGTGGGTAAACTGATGTCTTTCCCTGAGCATTTATCCTCCCCGGCATGGCCGCTGCTAGCCTCACTGTCAGCCTTCTGGCTCAGCGTGTCCGAGAAGTTGTCATCTCTAGGACAGAGACAGAGAAACATTGAGGAAACAGAACAGAGTCAGCATGTGTTTTGGCCTCTCAAAGGCTGATATTCGAGTCACGAATGCCATTCCAATGGATTTCAGAACACTCTGCTTCTAGAGTAGAGCTGGTGGCTTTCTTAGCGCACACCGAGAGCAGAAACATTACAGGACATCACCTGGCATGAAGTGGTCTCTGCAATATATGTTATGTTTTACTGTATTAAAAGTCCCATGCTCAGTGGACCTCTCTTTGATTTTCACTATTCATTTAGGAACTAACCAGGAGTATTAATGGAAACTGCAAAGCTAAAAATGGATTGTGCCTTGCCTGCCTTCAAAAGCGCTTCCTTTATTTCATTTTCGTTAACCTCCGTTACGATTGCAGTCCATAGATAAAGGATTTACCAAAAGAAAGAAAAAAAAACAACAACAAAAACAGAAAAACAACTCTATAACAAAATAGCACGATCGAGAGACATGGATGCTAAGCTAACGTCTGTGCTCCATGTTTAGCCATGCTTTGGTTTGATGGGAAAGTTACCACCTGCCAACATGGCCGCCATATTGACGCACTTTATAGCCAGCTCGAGTCTACTGTAAAATCAAAGAGAGCAGTGTAAGTCAGATACGCATGACCAGTCACCATGACCGGTTTGTTGATCACGCCACGGTGCCGTTTACTGACCCCGTGGTCAAGTGTGGCCAATCCTGCAACTGACAGACTTTGAAAGGTACTGTACAAAGGGGCGTGAGTGGACTGGACACTATTTTCTGTCTGCTGAATCGGGGGTCCTTTGAACCGATGTTCTGTACAATTTTTTTTTTTTTAAATGAAGTCATACCTTTGCATTGTGTAGATGGTCATTAAGTTATTACTGATCACTGTACAGTCTTTAAACCTCCACCGTCAAAATCAGGGTTAACAATCATGTTTAACATGACCTATAAATGTACATTCATTCATTCATTTTCCGAACCGCTTGATCCTCACTAGGGTCGCGGGGGGTGCCGGAGCCTATCCCAGCTGTCTTCGGGCAGTAGGCGGGGGACACCCTGAATCAGTTGCCAGCCAATCGCAGGGCACACAGAGACGAACAACCATCCACGCCCACACTCACACCTAGGGACAATTTGGAGTGTCCAATCAGCCTGCCATGCATGTTTTTGGAATGTGGGAGGAAACCGGAGCACCCGGAGAAAACCCACGCAGGCCCGGGGAGAACATGCAAACTCCACACAGGGAGGCTGGAGCTGGAATCGAACCTGGTACCTCTGCACTGTGAAGCCGACGTGCTAACCACTGGACTACCGGGCCGCCCTATAAATGTACACTGCAATCTAAATTAATGGTTTATATGTACATTTATTCAAGCTCACTCACATGTCCTGGACCACAATATATTGGTGAGGCACCAGCCCGTCGATGCCGTTGTGCCGCCCCTCCCACCAGTCTTCTGACGCTCGCTGGTAGAGGAGCAGTGAGGCACCCTTCTTGAAGGACAACTCTCTGGAAGATCGCCCGACGTAATCAAACTTGGCAATGGCTTCAATAGGCTCACCCTCTGTCAACAAGAAGGATTAGAGGGGTCAGGTACAGTATGTCAAGTGTGACAAAGGCATCCGGAAAATTACACATGGAGGAAAAAAACCCCCCTCCATATTTCATCTCAACTAGGAGGTATGCAATTAAAAGCATGTCTATGATACAGATGTACACGTGGATGCTCAAGTATGACAGCTGGCGCACGTGAAGTTAGTGTACTGACTGCGAGCCAGTTGGTTATTTTAGCTTGACAGCACAGCACCCGGCCTGAGGTCCTAGCACACTGTATTTATAGAAACCGGTGAGAGGAGATTTAAATTACTCACGGGGAAGTCACTAAGTATGTGGATCATTAGAGTGAGCTGATAACTGTACAGGTGGACCTCTGGATCACTGACAGGGGAAATAAACATCGGCAGTAAATTTCTGAGGTGGTTTAGTGCACCTCAGATAATTCACTTTAATGATTGTGCTCTTCGTTAATGCACTGAAATGCTTGCAAACTCAAAAAGTGAAGTCCAGAACACTTTTTAGCAACCGCTGCCAGGTCCCTATTGTTTTTGTAAACATGTTTTTTTCCCCCCATTAATATAATCTTGTGCATGCGGCATGGTAGATGACTGATTAGCATGTCCGCCTCATAGTGCAGAGGTCTGAGGTTCAATTCTGGGCTCTGGCCTTCTTGTGTGGCGTTTGTTTGTTCTCCCTGAGGCTGTGGGGATTTTCTCCAGGTACTCCGGTTTCCTCCCACATTCCAACAACACTCATGGTAGGAATTGATTGAATGCTGTAAATGGTCCATTGGAGTGATTTGTGAGTATGATACCCTATCCAGAATTTTAACGATTGAATGTCAAAATTCTAACATAAAACAAACACCTCTCTCATGTTACAACCTGTATATTGCACATACATTATTGATGATCAATTTGATCGATTTTAAACATAAATAAAAAGACTGACCGGTCCTGTTTTTTTTTCTACTTCAAATCACTTTCAAGGGTAATTATGTTCTGTTTGCTAATGTTTTGCCACAAAAACTGTTTGAGGATAACCACATACACACAATTGCACATGGGCACCATAAAAGAAAAGAAGGCTACAAATACTGAATTTGTCACTTGCTCACTTGTACAGCTGGTGGTTTTGCTCCTCTTTGCCCTTGTGTTGGTTCGCGTCTAAGTCTCCAAGCAAGTGTGCACGACAGCAACGCGATCTAAAAATAGAATCTTTGTTCCTCTCTGCCCTCCTCCCACTCCAAGTCGGACGTGTGGTCCCTGGACAGATGCAGCCTAACCAAAACACACATCCCCTACATAAACTACTTGGAGAAGAGTGAATGGCTGGACTAAAGTAACTTTTGCAGATTTTTGAGCATGCCAGTGATTTTCTGTACGGAGTGGAGGTTACTTAATTTCTCAATGTGTCCTTTTCAATCTCATTAATAGTTTATTGCACCCCCACTCCTCAAGTCCGAGCCCTTTAGAGGCAGTCTCTTGCCTCCATGAGTCGTCTAGAAAGACGCAATAGATGTGATATGACGTCAACGAATTGTGACAAGCAGGAATTTACTGTCTGAATTAATTGGGCTTAGCTGCAGCGGACATGCTGTTCATAAAGCTGACCCTCATTGGCACACGGGATTTTTCCTCGTTCTGCTTCTCACTACTGTTTATGGCTTCCACTTTTTGAGATCTAGTTACAGTAGAACCTCGAAAGTCAAATAGATCCTGTTCCGTGACACAGATTTCCAAGTTATTCTAATTTTAATGTATTTTCTTCAAAACAAATAAAGCAAAATGAACTACTGTAAATTTTTCCAGGCAAAAACTCTGCCTCTACAAATGCTTGAGTTAAATTTTAACATTCTTAACATACTCGCACGGAGAGCAGTAAACAACTATTTGGTAGTGACATAGAAAAACAAAATCAGTCATCCTAAAACGCTTCGTCAAATTAACTTGTGTATGTAAGGATATTATGATCGGATTATGACAGCAATGATGTTGCTCAAATAGACTGAGCAGCCAGATGCTTTTTTTTCTGTGGCTTCTTCACCCTTTTCTTCTTTGTCGTAACTGGTACCCTTCCACGCGTAACAATTATCTCAGCATACAAAGAACATGCAATACTTTTCTTTGAGTTGAGATTTTTAAACTTGGTTTGACTACATTTTTGCACTCTGTGGGAGCATCACTAAAAATGAAAAATGCACTCTGTGCGTGCTCTGTCTGTTGAAGAACCGCTAAAAGTCGAGACTTGCTATGCCTCACTGTAAAATACAATATTGCCCTTCAACATGTCCAATCCAATAAAACATGTGCCTGTGGGTACATCTGACAACGAGGACGACATGATGTTCTCCTACAACGTGATATGTAATCAATGTGCACTTTGTTCAACTTTGACCTTGGAGCAAAATCACCAGCTACTACAGCAACAATGTATCAGTGGTGTAGTAGAAGTTGAAAATGTCTTTGTATTTACACACGCACACACACACACACACACACACAGTATATAGGTTGTATATCACCGCTTATTCAATATTTTTGGGGGTTGAATTACCCGTCGCAAAATGCAGTTGAAAAGGAGGTTAATTATTTGCATGCAAGCCAGACCCCTATCCCTCCACAAATAGCATGGGCCCAATGTGCCTAAAATATTTAGATTTCACAACAAGTTGAAAAAACTGATAAATTACCGTATTGGCCCGAATATAAGACGGCCCTGATTACAAGACGACCCCCTCTTTTTCAAGACTCAAGTTTGAAAAAATACTTTTTGAACACCAAATTAATTTTTATACAGAAAATAATGACAGTACATCTGAAACAAATTATTTGAGAGAAAAAGCATATTATTTTGCCTCATTCAAATCTTAATATCTGTACATTTAAATATGTAAACTAAAGTGCAATCACATTTGTGAATGAATGGCTTCTGGTTTTTGAAATGTAAATTACATCATAACTTCTCCTCAGCTGCCGGTTAACCTGGCCGATCTTCGAAACACTTTTCTTCAGGTCGTCGCTACGTTTCTCCATTTTCTGTTATCTCTTCCATTATTTTCTTCTCTTTTCTTTTTTACCGCTATTTTTTATTTTTCTTCTTCATGCTACTGCTATTTTTATTTTTCTTCTTCGTGACAGGGGTTCACTTTGGCCTGGGGAGTCAAGTTCAGCATTCGCTTCAATGATATCTGGCGCCATCTAGCGTCATGAATGGGTATAATGCCTATACCCCGAATATAAGACGACCCCCACTGTTTCAGTCTTATTGCAAAAAAACACCGTCTTATATTCGGACCAATACGGTATTTGAGAAATAGTCAGGGAAACATTGTATCTAGTCTTTTAATATCGGCACTAATTTTCTTGATCCTATTTAAAAAATAATCCCAAACTGCTGTGTGCCACCCTCTGGCACGACCCAGGTGAGGGACACACTCTGAAAACCGATGACTGGAAACCGGTTTGGGAGAGTCTCTGCCCAGCCTCATACTAGCTAGTTGTCACATGAACATACATCACTTTTCCACATATTTTATTGAATTTTCTCACTAGTGACAATGGGAGGATCTAGTCTTCGCATCTTAACTAATTCTGTCACTTTTTAATTTGAAGCAGACATAGTTTCTGTTCCACCCCAGTGAAGGAAAACTTCTGTTCCCACATCTTGACAGTATCCTAATAGGCGGGACAAACTTCTCGTTGTTAGTCCTTCATATTGTTCCTGTATACAGTACATGAAACTGGTTCAAAGAAAATTAAACTGAGATAAAAATGAAAAACAAAAAAAACCTGACACTCCTGCCAAACACTGAGTTCACTCTTCCAAATAATGATACAAAAGTAAAAGTGTAAACTTTCAAACAAGTGGTTTGTCTGTAAGGGGCTCAATTGGTATTTGACCAAAATGAGGAATAAAAGGCATGTTGAGGCGGCCCCAATGACTATTAGAATACTAATAGTCATCCAACCTTTTAAACCCAGTATCCCGGCCGGCCCTTCAAGGTTACTGCAATTAACAGGCTGAATGGTGGGATTAGCTGCATTGAGCTGGGTTTAACCCTCACAAAACCACTGAGGACAGCAAGTGTGACATGACTTTGGATTTTGACAGAACAGTTACAGCATGGATATGGGAAAAAAAGATATTGCTGAGTCATGTATTTATTAACTGCAACATCTACTGCATGTCTTTACTCACCATCCTCACTGGTGTGCGTCTCTGTGCCTCCTTCATTGTCCACCTCCTCCAGTACCCCGTGCTCACTGTAGGGACTCTCACTGTGGGGGAAGACGGACAAACGGGCAGTCATGTATTTATCATACAAAGGAGTCTATTGCTTCTTTGGACAGCTGTGAAGAAAGAAGACTTGTACTCATGAAATGAAAACAGGGCTTATTATACTGGTGGTATTCTGTGTGGTTTCATTCCTCCATCTTTAGTTTGGCCTCTTTTTCTCAAATGGTCTCTCTGTGACATCATGGGAGAGCTGAACACAACTCTGTAGAACAGACTAACCGCCCCATGAGCGTCTCCTCCGTTGGTAACATGTCACACACCACCTCTTATTTTACAAGAAGGGAGGCAGCAACAAGTGCAAATCTCCCAAGGGATTCATGTGTGGGTCATGCGGAGATGGGTGATTAGCTCGAGCCAGGGATAAAACCGTGCCAGCTTGTGGTGAGTCAACCAAAGAAAAGGAAAAATAGAGGGTGATAAAGAAATACTCTTGGGTGAATGAGTCTTATTTTTGTTTGTTTACATAGAAGCCCCTCAAATATATTAATTCCATTCACCGAATCACACATGACCTCTATCATTTTGTCCAATGGTTATTGTTTCAAGCGACCATTTTCACCCAGGAAGGATTCATCAAGTAAAAAAAAAGTCTAACTCATTGAAGCCATTTTCACTGGAACAAACCCCTTCATCCCAGCCGTTTTACTGGATTATGGAGAAAAATACCTTTTTGTAAAAGCATGTACCTGTATTTCAAACATAATTTCAAGTATAGCTCCACTATTTTTTGATATTGTGACATCTCAAACATCAAAATAAGACTTTCTAAAAAACCAACCTAATACCACAAAAGATCTTTTGATAGCAAAAATATGTATCTGCACTCTACTGAACTAAAATGAACTGTAAACAGAAGTGAGACAATGGGTTCAGTTAGTGTGTGCATGTGTACAGTATGTTTGCATGCGTGCACTAGATGTGCACACGCGTGCACGAGTGTCCCCCTCCAACCTGCAATTTCGTGAGCGTGCATGTGTGTGCTCTTCACCTTGCAATTTATGCCTTTTTTTTGTTGTTGTTGCGTGATACACAATGAAATGATTGCCCTAACACGAGGGCACACAACATGTCTTTCTGGTTTCTCTTCGCTTGCCTTTGTGAGGGCACCTTCACTGCGGTGTGGCTTTTGCACGAGGCAGACGATGTTCGTGCACATGGATCCTCTTTTGATGGCTGCCCGTTACTTTTGCATGGACAAAAGCGTCCTGCTGCTTTCAGCAACTCCATCTCCCTCGTCATGGTGGAAGTTTTTCTTCCCCAAAACCAATCCTCACGGGTTAATAGTTTTTTCCATCGCTACTGGTTCGAATGCACTCTCTACAAACTACACGTTACTCCGCCCAACTCTATGCTATTCCACAACTCCCTCCATGCATCCATCCCCCTCCACTTCTATTTGTTCTGCAGCATGATCCTAGCTGATCCCTTACATCTGCTGCCACCTGCTAAACACGTCATGGATAGGCGATCATACTTGCTTTTCTAGACGTATTTGTACGTCATGGCGAATAAAAGAGTTAACATTCTTGAAAATATATTACATCAACACACTGCATACCTGCATGTTGAGTGACTGCAATATGAAGACGGTTTAGCTGCATGACAATGCTTGACTCATAGGAAGAAAGTAAATAAACAATATGAAAAAAATATATATTTGTCCAAAAACTCATTTCGGCAATGCGTGACCTGATTGTGACGTTTTTGTGCGTAGTAAGCTTCAACCTGACTGCGACACCAGTAAATCAGCTGTAGCACAGTACGGAAAGGTGTTTTTGTTGGAAAATCCATTATTTACAGTTCTAGTCGTCATCCCTTACCAATAATCTCCTCCTGCCATACACTTCTCATAGATTGGCCCATCCAGTTCTTTGGCATCAGGAAAGATTGTCTCATTGTGAATGATGATGGTCTTGATGATCTCGTTGACGTGGGTCTGGCAGGAGACCTGGTCCTGGCTCTCTGGAGTAGGCATGAGGGTCGGGCCAAAGCAAATGGCCAAGTTGTATGGATCCATCATGTTCTCATCACTATACTGAGATAGGCTGCAGGGGGGCGGGGGGAAAGTCGCGAAATATAAATGACATTTCAGATGGACTTAAAACGGCAGCTGTGGACAGTAATAAGCAAATTATTTCTTGAATACAAGTTCAACTGGGAGGATTTTCTGATTACACTTACTGATTGAGAAAGGCAAAGAGGTAGCGCATCACAACAAGGACTGATCGGGGAATGGTCAGGAGGATCTTGCGGATGTACAGTGCTCTGTCGGATAGATTTTCTATACCTATAGCAGCAACAATAACAACAAAGGGTGTGAAATTCATGTCGAAAAAGTTCTCATCCTCCTGGTAAAAGCCATTAAGACCTCACAGATTGATATGCACTTGAATTTGCTCTTTATATTTGGGTGAATTGTGGTTCTGCTGGCTGCTAAAAATAGCTTTGTTACCCTTCAGTCACTCTGTGCCTTCTGGGACACCTGCAATTATTGTGACACATTACAGCTTTCAGGAACAACTAAGGTTCTGTATGGCTCTTTGGTCAAGCAAACATTTAGAGATAAAACACTCAAATTGGAATTTGTACATTTGCGCCTTCTTCGGGACCCACGTTAGACTGTCAAAACCCTTGTGTCACATCAGTTGCTCATATGTGTGGTGCCTTAGAGCGGGAAGTCAGAGGGCAGGACTTGCCAAATATCTGAACTGACAGCACTTAAGATCCCTGAACTAAAGCCTGTGCAGCAGATCCAAGCAACAGCTCTGTAGTGCATACTCTACAATGAAATAACGAACTAAGTTGCAGTGCTTTTAAAAAAAACAATCAAGGGAGAACACCAGTTAAAAAATTAGCCTGAGGCTCCTCTCAGCAACTCCACCTTGAAGAAACTTTTTTCCCCCCCCCAAATGTGGAGTCCTGATGGGCGCACAGCCCACACTGGAATCAGTCACGTTGAGTTGGGGAATGTAAACAGGAATCTCCATCACTCATCCAGCACAAGTGGGTTTAAGTACACCCAGGAACACATGTAACCTCGACACTATCACACACGACATTGCAGCACACATAATGTCTGTGTAATATTCTGGAAAGAGGGTGGGGGAAAGGCCACACAAGGTGAGCGAGTGACAAGCTAATTGAGAATTTGCTTCTTTTTTTTTTAATTAGTTCGGATTTGACAAAGGTTTCTCGTCAGGCAAACACCCAGAATGTTGAATAAACAGGTTTGCATTGACTGATCGTGGTCTACATCGGTGACACATGAAACGATTATTTTTTTCATCATGTTCAAAGTTGTGAACTTCAAACAACTTTGAGTTTGTGAGAATGATTGAACTGAATTACTGAATAAAGCGAACATGTTTGAAAGAGTTAAAGACATGTCAGCGATGCAATCTGGTTAGATATGTACTTACGGATGCAGGATAGCAGTTCATTGAATCTATCTTTGGGGAAAAGAGGGTTCTCCAGGCCACGGAAGTAGAGCTTAAGCACGCCTGCCACCGAGTTGATGTCATGATTATTCTCGTCATCTATCAGAGGGTCATTTCCTTTAACATGGACACATTAATCAAGTCAGTTGGGATGTTTTAAGGGTAAATTAAATGAATCATGTTGCAATCAGAATTGCTCTGCTAAGGTTTTGCTGAATAAATACCTCTTTCAAATGAATTTTTAATGTCATTGACTTCCAACTGAGAACCAGATACCCGAAATATTCCCTGATGCTGGAGGCCTGCTCAGAGAGACAAAGACAAATAGTCAGGAAATTGGAAAAGAAGGCAAACATATCTTCATATGTTAAGAGCAGAAAAAGAGTGACTTGGTCAACAAAACCACATTTTGCTCTTTATATCCCTCCACACCCCGAATGAAGAATGATTTCCGTTAAGGAGGACTAAATAGTCCCCGTGGGAATCGGCAATTCCGTGATGGCGGAATTTGCCGCCAATTTCAAAGGAATGGAAATAAGGGCGAGGTGCAGAATATTACGTTTGCATATCGTTTTCATCCCAGCAGCTAAATGTCACGGTCAGACAGGCTACGTTCACACTGGAGGGCACGAGTTGCCCAATTCAGAATTTTCTGAGGGGGGGGGGGGGGGGGGGGGGGGGGGGTTCTTTTCTTTCTCTTCATTTCATGGAGACGTCCAGTAAAGATGATGTCACGTCATTGCCGCGCGTAATAAATGAACTGTCTGTGTGGTTGAATTACATTTATTCTCATACTGTATGTAGCATGTTTATAAAGTTCAGTTCAAATGGTTCGTTTACACTTTAAATATTTGCTTAGATAGCACTTGTTTTGCTTCAAAGTTTGGTGAAATGTTTTGCACGTTCTAAGTAATAAAAATAAAATCCATTATCATCGTTAAACAAATCTGCCCTAGAGAGACGAAGAGAATACTGATGTTGATGGTTTTATAACCACACTGTTCCAAAGTGTTTTGGTTTTGAAGATAACTTCCTAAAAGAATTCTTACTTCATCCGTACACTAATTTGCTTTGTAAGTGGTCATTATAGATCATTATTAATGACTGTCGAAAAAACAACTTTCAAGTCACGGAATCAAGATTATTCTCCGCGGAATCAACACTTTTCCCCTGCAGATTCCTCGCGGGACTACCTAGCATTCCTCTAAACTAGGATTAGCATTTAACAGGGGAAAAAGGGCAGTGATCAAAACAAGCTATATTTAGCCTGTTTGTCTGCTTTTAGATTTACCTTTCTCAATTAGCTGCTTGAAGCTGACATTACAAACCAAAGGATATAATCTTCAAAGCTTTGAGGTAATATTCTTTTAAGGGTCTTGTTTCCACTCAAGAAGCTGAGGACCAAGCGGTGCATTTTCCCATGAATGTCAGGGAAACTCCCTTGTCACACACCAACAATTTGCATCGTACATAGTCATTAAACAACAAACAGTAGTTGGGCTGCTCAGGAAAGATGTCAATCTATTCATGTGGTATCTACATTACTTTTTTACACAAAAGAGAGTAAAGACAACTCACCATATAAATTTATGTAACGAATGCAGCTCTCAACCACACGAGGAATAGCTTGCCCAGAATCCTTAAAAAGATTGAAAAAGCATCTTATCTAATACTGTACATGCTTAACTTAAGAAAGCAACTCATCCTGGATTTTAGACTGGGATCAAATCAAAATCCAGTCTGTGTTTTGACATTTGCACAGTTTAGATATATCTTGGATCTTTTTTTTTTTAAACTTCTGTTAACGCTTGATGGAAAACTTTATTTTATTTAGTAGCCGTTAGCCCAAATAAAATTAGCAAATTTATTCTGGACTAATGACTTTGGCAAATGTGAAAACACAATTTTATACTCCATACTATAACATGTATCACAAGTGTCAGTGCTGTCCAACAAAAAAAAATAATTAAAAATTAAAATTCAACGAGTGTTTGTTTGTTTGTTTTTTTTAACTTCAAAAAGGTTTTTCCTTTAGGTTTGGGATTTTTTTTTGTGGAACAGCAACAGCATACAATCATGCAAAACGTGCACAACCTTTTTTTTTTGCTAATATGGGTGGGTTAAAAGAGGAAGTGAGGGTTAGTTTGCTGACACAGACAGAGTTGACTTCAGCTACAATTAGTGATTAAAACGTATCTTATGATTACAGGCAGGTACAGTATGTATAAACCTGTGCTTCAATTTGAACTTATTTTAAATTCTATATGTAGCTACTTCCTGTCTCTGACAGTATATTCACATCAAAGGCCTGCATGAGGTGATGATAATTTATCATTTAGAAGCCGTCACACATTGCAAGTGAAGTAGTTGCATGAAGATACATCTTCTAAATGCACTCAGGAATGGGCTGCACTCTTATTCTGGTTCTGTGCCAGCCACTGCTGAAGTAGTGCATAGCAGTGCATGCTTTTAATGTTACATTGGATCTGTTTACAGCTCTCATGGGTATATACACAGTCCAAAAGGGTCCATGCCAATACTTGCTATCAATTTTGGAAGTGAGGCCTCAGACAGCTGAGGAAAAAGTCTGGTGCAGCAGAATTATGTAATAGTATCTTTTTGCGCGGATTAGGAGTGACTGATGGCTATGAAAGTAACTTTACTATACTGTATAGATAATACTCACACAAACATGAGTACTTCTCAGAAGATATTGTTTGATGTATTTTAGTTATGTTTGGGGTTTTTTTTTTTGCGAAATTCCAAAAACCACCAACGCAAACGGCACAGAGAAAGGCCTGACCTGATATAGATTTGAACCCACATATGATCAGCCTGAAACCTTGACACTGTAGAAATGCATTATTGTATAGTAACTGCATGTTCCTGTTAGTTCTCACTCTACACACATTTTCATTGTTTCACTCTTGTCATTGATAGCCTTACAGTGAGGGGTTATAATAGTGATGCCACTTTTTTGTAGCTGTAAAGCCTAGCAACACGTTTTCATCAAGACAGTTTACTGTTTAAATTCTACGAGTATGAAGTGGAATTAAAAAATACTACTAATAAAAAAAAGCAAAGACATTAGAATGAGGAAGTTGATGCTTTTGGACACAGCACAGAGTTTCACAGAGACATCTTTGTCATTTCAACTGTAACCTAGACATATCTGTCAGAGTCAGAGGATACCTAAAAACACACATAAGTGTCATGTTAAGGCATAATAGAAAGCAGGCAAGCAGTAAGGGCTCCCCAATATGCTTCAAGATGTCTACCTGATGACGAGCATGTGAGTTCCGTCGTCCACGGCTATCGACAGGCAACGCGAAAGAGAGAGAAAGAAGCAAGACCCAGATTAGGACCAAAGCAGCTGCTCACCAAGGCTTTTAACCAAGAGTGCACCCTCAACCCACGGTGTGCTGGCATTAAATCAAAAAGAACCAGAAACTGAACACGATGGCACTGGTCACCGGATGTGGCAGTGAAAAGAAGAGGAGGAAGCCAGCACACTTTATTAATTTGGCATCCACATTGCCACACACTGTCAGTAATCCTGATCTTTTCACTGGACTCTGCATTCTGGAGATGCCAGAGAGACTGATGTGGGGTTCAGCACTGAATCAAAGGAAACTGACTGAGACAAACATTTAAGCCATCCCAGTGGCATTTTTCTTTTTCCAGAAGGCCTTGCAACCGATTCATGCCACTGCTACAGTTTAGGCTGAGACAGGTGTTTGCAGGTTAAAGCTAAACCGCAGCTTAAATAGCTTGGGGGATCCCAAGAAAATGGCCAGAGAGCTGGAGCAAGAGAGAAAATGAGGAGGAGAAGCAATGTTGAGCGGACAGTGTGGTTTTTCGGTACCTTGATATACGACTCCATATTTCCATTAAATAACCTAACATTAAAAACAGAGCGGGGTCTAGCCCGCCTGGTGCCTGTGTGGGTTTTGAACAGCCCATTGGGATGTCTAGAATACAAAAAATGCATTAGAAGTAGAAGACAGTGCAATCTTCTTCAGCAATGTTACCCTCCAGTAAAATGCATTTTCATCCAGTAATGCATTGGCAAAATAATAAATTAATCATAGAAATTAGGTTGACGTCCTGAGTATGTTAACTTGTGGCCGAATATTTGCTGATGCCACTGATGGTTGTGAATATACACTGGTCCTCAGGTATGGTGGAGTTTTTTTTTGTTTGTTTGTTTTTTTTACCTTGTGGTCATGTAGTCAGCTCTGTGCCCTGAAGAGATAAAATAGAAATAATGCTTGGTCAGTAGGCATGCCAGTTTATGTCTTTTGAGTGTAGTGTGCATACACATTGAGAAGCCTAGGTGACCTTTCACTTGCCTGGACCATTGCGTTCTCTATGCATATCTCAACACACACATCTGTACTCTAAGACAGCAGCATAGAGCTGAACAGAAACGCGGGCCCCCATTTACTCATGGCAATGCCGGAAAGGTTCACAGTTGGATACATTTTTGTTTTTTTGTTTTTTTTTAGGGGGGGGGGGGGCTATCTGCTCCTTGAACAGCATTTGACCTGTCTTAAGGACGTTGAATAGAACTCATTCCTATCATTTAAAGGAATTTGGGGGACTTTGTTAGTGAACAGCATAACTAATTATGATAATTTGAATTGAAACGATGATAGACATGTTTACAATTTAACAATACATTATCTCAATCATTGAACAACTGTGTAAAAATAAGGAATTTCATACTATTAAGAGGTTTATTTAATGGCTGAGTGACTGTACCTTCACCAAGCGTCCTCTTCAGCAAATCATGTTTGGCCTGGAGTTTGGAGATGAGATTGCTGCCCTCCAGAAACTCACGAAATTTCTGTGGGAGGATTTCAAATAATTACAAAGCTGCCTCAAATGCCGGTCAGATCACCCACAAAGATATCATTACGACAGCTAAGAGCAAAGGACACAGAGAAATTACTGAACTTCTTCAAAGCATGTCCATTTTCAGAATGGAACAAGTAAGCTCACGTCAAAGGATTAGTCTGTGATACCTCCACCTTTGCCAGAAGAGGAGGAAGCATGGCTGAGTCATTCCAATATGTTTTAAGTCTAAACTGAAGTCAGATATCAGATTTAGCATTGAGTTTTAATTTAAAAAGATTTCTACCATTACAAGATAATACCTCACTTGGCTTTTATTTTTAAATTGGCTCTTGGAAGCAGTGGGTGTAGCGGCTGAGTCGACTTCGACTGAAGGCTGGCCTGACCACAGTCAAGATGGCTGAGCTGCAAAATGCTCAGTATGCAAATACTCTTTGACATACTTGAATCTGACGCACATTAATACTTTCAGAGCACATGCATATCTGCACACCACTTATGTGCACCGATGTTTATATATATTAAAACAAACAAAAAAAGTCTTTAAATAGTTTCCCTTTCTCTGTTTGCTTCGTGGCACCTCACGACTCACCATGAAGTAGAACTGCTCGGTCTCCTGCTGGTTGGCCCTCCTCTTCGCAATGCTCGGCTTGCTGAGGTATGTTTCTGACACAGTGGACCTGACCGACTCAGTGGATCTGCTGTGGTGGAAGCACTCCGAAACGTCATAATCCTCAATGGTCACCATGTCCTGAATGGTGGTGAGAGTGGCCTCCGACGTTTTTTTCACCTGTAGATAAGTGAGATGACGAAGATGATGACTGCATTCGAAGCACAGTGTGTTGTGACATCCAATAAACTCCTTTTAGTGCTAGCCCATGACAAGAAAAAGTAAGTCAAAGTAAAAGCAATCTTGTTACGTGCACTCAAAGGGGCCAAAGGGGAACAAGAGAATGTAGCTTCAGGTGTCGGCTTTCCATCCCTTCGCCCACTAGTGCACACTATTGTGACTTAAGGGTGACAAACATTTCATATGTCAAAGAAAATTACAATTGGCGTGGCCCGCTTTTAAGATTCTTCGTATTTAATACAGCAGGATGTCTTTCAGCCATGAACACTTACACCTAGCATAACATTCCGGAGGTTTAAAAAAATGTCTGTAGCTTTTAAAACACAATGTAGTGAAGATGGAATCCGGTCATCAACTAACTATAAGTAGAGCTCTGATGTAGTTGCTTTTATCTGGGGTCAAAAATAACCTGACAAGGAAACATGTACTTTCTATATAAAGTATGGAGTGAGACAAGAGCACAAAGGAGGAACTCAATTTGGTTTTCCTTGCTCAAGAGATTTATAAACCCATATTGTTTAAAATAAAAGGATGCTGAATCACGCGGAATAAGTCAACTGCGTCCTTGGGAAACACTCCTGAATTTGAGGCAAATATCCGACCTTGAACCTTGGTGGCAATGAGAGCAAGAAATCTCTTTGAAAACATAAATCCACAACTAATGCAAAGTAAATTCAGCAACGTTTTCACCAAGAGCAAAGGAAACAGCTGCACTTCTGTCAAGCACTGCCCTGAAGCGTTTCCCGGCCGGATGAAGACAGGCTCGCTATGTTTGACAGTTCATGCTTGGTGTCGTCAAAATGCTTTTAACGTTCATTTTTCAAGGCTGCGTCTGGCACACAGTGCCAGGGTAGCGAGGCCATCTGGTAATAATAACACAAGGCAGCAGTGTCCTTCTATTTTGCCCCACCAGGACATCCACTTAATCCATGCAAGGACATCAAGCTTGTCATCGCAAGAACTAATGTGGGAAATAAATATGTTGAATACTTAATGGACAGATTAATGTTTTGGGTGTTTTTTTGTAGACAATCAGGGACTGATGTGTCAGGTTTGATGACCAATGGCGCCATACATGATGAGTCCTGAGAGGTCCTGCACAAACATTTCATTTTTGAAATACTGTACCCAAATATTCTAACCCTCAGGCATTGTGGAATATTGAGAAGAGTGATGGGCATATACTGTACATATGCCCATCAGTACCTCACCATGCACATAAGAGAGTGCTTCACCCTTGATAACACCCCCAAAAAAACTACAGGAATTAAACACACACACACACACACACACACACACACACACACACACACACACACACACACACACACACACACAATCCTGTAAATCTAAAACTCTAAATAGTTTTTCAAATGTGAAATTGTTGTTGATGCACTTTATCACATGTAAATAAATTATTTTGTCATTTAAAAACACATTTTCATTGTTCTATAAAAGGGAAAGACTGGTGAGATGTTGAGATGTCACTAAAAGTCACTGTTCTGCAGACAAAACATCTTTTCACAAAAGCTTGTTTTCTCCTTAATTCGCCCGAGATTGGTGATTTGATTAAAACCAAGGTATTTTCAAATGACGATTACTAAATAACGGAATAAGGAAGAACCATACGGGTTTTTTTTTTAAACACACAAAATTCTGGCGGCCTTGAAAGATGAGTCAAAATGATTGAAATCGGCTGGCACTCTAGTTGTCTTTTCAGAAAACGCTTGGCACTGAAAGGGTTTACGTATCTGCATGCAACGTTACTGAAGGAATTCCCAATATAAAAAGGATGCTTAAAATTCAAACTGCTTTACCTCTTCATTTTCAATCTTCAGAGTAGACAGGCGAGACTGCAGCTGCTGGAACCTCAGTATGAGCTCTCCATTCACTGGCGGCTGAACTGAGATCTGGCACACCTAAAAGAATAATAAAAAAATGTCTAATATTTAAGCCTATAATCACTTTTCCTACTGCTAACCACAGTTGAATTTGATCGTGCAACTGAAAGCAAACAGAATATCAATAAAAACAGGGTTCTCCAACATGGTGGCTGTGGGCACCAGGTGCCCACCCCCCATTCAAGGACCACATAAGTAGCCCATGAGTCTCTAAAAGTATCTAACCAGTGGTGGGAAATTATAATTTTCAAGGAATGTTGTAGAAGTGATCATTTGAAAATGTAAAACGATTGGAGCTGAAAAAAAAGGGTTGCATAACGATATTTATCTGTTTCCTGCCTTATAATCAAGGTAATTTCTATAAATAGTCAGTCAGTGTCTAAAAATTGATATTCATCAATATGAAGTCACATCATTGCCACGCATGACAAATGAACCGTCTGCGTGGGAGAATTAGAACTAGCACCATAAATGTCCACTTTGTGCCTCATGTTTCAAGTGGGAGTCAATTAAAATCAAATATAAAGTAAATAGTGTTACTCAAAACAACTTTGCAGATTCACGGACAACTGTCAATCTCCATCCCAAGCACTCTCACCCACCCACGGATAGCGAATATTGGGCTTTTGATTAGATTCATGCGATCTCTCTCTTCAGACTGTGGACGCATTGCAAAAAAATCATCTCCGGTCTGGGTCCCGATATGAAATTGACCGAGGTCGGATTTGAAAAAATAGGAACTGTGCCGTTCAGTATGCCATAAGAAAAATGAATGAATAAATAAGTAAAGATCAGGTACTGGTTTCATATGAGTAACAAAAAAACAAAACAAACAAACAAAAACATTTGGGTCACATTTGTCTGCAATCTGAATATACCGGTAGCCTACAAGAGTAAAAATCACCCACAATGGATCACAAAATAATTTCCTTAAATTGTTGGGAGGAAAGGTAGTCTTGAATAATGATCTCTAAAGTATTTTTGAAATTAAGTTTCTGTTTTCCCAACAATAACTTAAAACTGTATTGTTACTACATTCACTCTTAACAGTGTTTTCAACTGAACTCACCTCATCTCCCATGTGAGGCTGAAACTCAAATTTCGCAGGCGGACAGAAGGCCATAGGGAACATCTCCATAAACCTTTGCCTGTCGCTTCTTGGGTCTAAGCTGTCTACCGCATTTTCAATGATGTCAAGACCCTCATGGCGAGACGTCTCCAGGTTGTATTCAGCTGACAGGTACGTCCGCAGGGCTCGATTCAAACTGGCATGGTATCCCAAATCACAGCACTAGACAGAAAGGTAAACAGGAAGTAACTGTTGGACACGACTATTGTAACCAGCAGGCCCTCTATAGCACATTATTATGCTCAGGATACAACATATTTGAAATAGTCTATAATTAGAAATATGGCCAAAGTTTATGCACCAAAGACAATACAAACACATGCGAACATAAACATTTTTACACTGTAAACGTCTCCATTAATAAAGAAATGTGCTGAGTCTGCAAATACGGCTCACGCATGCATCTTTGCATATAAATTCTCAAACACAAATCCTGGAGCGATCTGAAGGCTTGTGAGCAAGGCAGAGTGAAGGGTAATTCCACCACACAGCATGCTGCGGAATAGAGATCACACTTCAGTCATCTCCTTCATTCCTGTCTGGAATACAAATTCCCAATAGCTTGATAAAAAAAAAAAAAAAGTCCACCCTCCCTTCATTCTATTTAGCCGCAATATTACTTTTATTACAATATGAAGATTACTAATCTGACTAGATATATCCAAAATATGCTGCGCAATTGCCAATAATGTTTATCTGCAGGATTCCCGAAAGTCACTCAAAGCAATCTGCTGGCAAGACAAAAGTGAAATATTGATGAACCACAACAACTACAAACACATAGCCCTCATACAATAAACATTTTCGTAAATTGAGAGAAAATATGCAATAACCTACAGTACTTCCCTCACTGGTTTACAACCGCAAATCTCTTCTAAAGGTGTGTAAAACAATCCTTAACTACAACACCTTAAAAACAAACACCAAAGCCACTGCAGCTAAAACACAACACAGATGTTGACAAATGCATGTATTAATACTCACATCAATTAGGTCTGACAGGTCATGAATGTAGTACTTGAAAACAGAGGAGTTGGTGGCTTCCAGTGTCAGGAGGTACTCATTTCGTGCTTTGATCGACTTCATCTTGTTCTCTGAGTACTTGGCTTGACGCTAATGAGAGAATTGGAATCAAGAATGAGACGTTGTCAACAACTGAGCCTGTGAGGCGCAATGAGTCAAGAATTGCCATTTTGACTAATGAGTGTGCTTTTGTCACTGCACACCCGGCAGAGAACAACTGCGGCAAACATGAGCTTTTTAAAAGCAGGCGTGAGTCACAAATAAGAAAAAGCATATCAGACTTCTCCTGAACTATTAGTCTTCAGCCTACACTTCCTCTGAAGCAGACAGTCGGAAGGCTGTTAGTCACCATCCAATGACCAATGCACTCTGATATATATACGCTCTTCATCAACTATATTTCGACACTCCCTACTACTACAGAATATTCCAGGAAGACAAAAAAAAAAGCCTTTCCAATGGACATTTCATCTGTTGTCTCAAAACGAGCCAGAAGGTAAACAGATCTTCCACAAATAAGCCCTCCCGGCTGAGAAATGGGACTCTCTGCTGTAATAACCTACCTTCTCCTTCATCTTCTCAATTTTCTTCACAGAGTTACGCTTCTGGTATTTGTCTTCCGTGCGGATGCTGAAAACTGGATCTCCCCTACCGATCTGCTTTTCCTCTTGCTTTTCTGCCTCCTTCAGTTTGCTTTCCGCACTAATGCTTTCTGATTGATACATGTGGTAGGTCTTCATCACCTGGAGAGAGAAGAGGAAGGTTGCAAGGAAAAACTGTTCATGCTTGTTTGGTATACAAAGCAATTTATGTGTCAATGAGATCTCAGGTCGGGAGTCTAATAACTCAATGCTGTATGACCGACCATTTGTACAAAGCACACTCAATTTTTCTACGATTCAGTTGATTCTCCCTGATCGCATGGCATTTGGTTCAAACAGGTTCAAACCTTCAACAAGCGCGTGCCTTTTTGCTTCAGTGCAATGATCTACACACGACAATGTGCACAAGAATACTGATGGCATTCGAGAAAAGCTTTTAGTGCAGGGGGATGAATTGCATCATGTTACAAGTGAACTGTTGATTAAAAGATTGGATTGAAACATCAGCCTCGAGAGATTGTTAGTGTGCATATAATTCACAGTCACTAAGTACAGATCCATTATATACAGACTTAATCAATGAAAGTAAAATAATAAAGCAGGAATATGAATTGCAGGTATTCAAGAGCAGAAAAGAGATATACATGTTCCAGACCCAGCCGTAGTGTTGTCGCCATGCCAATATTTGGACGATTAGACTTCTGCTACCCGATACTTGGGCAAAACATTTGTCATAAGTAAACACAGAGGAATAATAACTAACAATTCTACAGCAACCAGACCAATGTTCGAATATTTGAGGTAGCATTCAATATTGGCCAAATGTACTGATATTGGATCGATACGAAAGTGACGCCATTTTTCCTCAATATTAGTCAGACAATTATCGGTCTGGTAGTTATAATAAGTCCTGACTATCTCTTTCTGGCCAAGCTGAAAAGATCTCCATGCCAGGTATACTTCCAGCCAGGCTCTCTGATATCCTTGGCTGTCTGATATCCAGTCTTCTGGAAGTTTCTCCCACCCACGGAGAGCCTGTCTCGCCTCTTTTTAAAAAGCTGCAAGACACGCTCCCTTTTTCAACTTTGACGACATGATTCTCCGATATGCCTTTGTCATCTGATTCTTCCTCACCCTGAAAATGGTTCTACACTCTCCGCTACCACCACGTTACAGTCCCTAACCTCCTTCAGTTTACATCGTTTGCACAAAATGTAATCCACCAATGTGCTATACCTCTGCACTTGGAGGTCACCCTATGTTCAAGGTTCAAGGGTCAAGGTCATCTTTATTGTCAAATATGCTTTATGTATGACATGCAGCATAGATGAAATTTCTTCCTCTCAATCCTCCAGACTCTTCTGGAGGAAAGGGTTTGTGCCAGCCATTTCCACCTTTTTGGTAAACTCCATCAAGTCCAAAGCTTTTCTTGTGATAAACCTAACATTCAAAGTCCCCTGTGCTTTCCTCTTCTCTTTCTGCTTGTGAATGTGCTTTCCACCTCTTCTTTAACTTTGACCCACAGTAAATACATTTCCACCACCGCCCTGCAGGTTAGCGGCACCAATTGTGGTCATTCTTAACCAAGGCCACAACTGATCCAGTATGGAATTACAGTCAAACCTGTTTTCGAACGTCTCGGTTGTCAACCAATTCGGTTTTCGACCAAAAATTGCAATTTTTTAATGCCTCGGCTGACGAACAAATTTCGGTTCTCGAACAAACTGAGCGCACTTGAATGCACCATTTGACTCCTCTCGCCTTCCTTACACAAGGAAGTGACGCTTCCTTGGGTAGACGAGGAAGTCACGCTTCCTTGTGTTGCTTTCCATTGTGAGCAGACTTGTTCAGTAAACATTTTTATTTTAAAAACAGCGTGGTTTCGGTTTTCAAACAATTTCGGTTTTCGAACAGCCTTCTGGAACGGATTATGGACGAAAACCGAGATTTGACTGTAGTTGGATGAAGGCTCATAATTGTTTGGCAAAGTTTGAGGAGAGATGCCATTCCTGACGCAAGCCCCTGCATTGACCTGGGCTTGAAACCGGCCTAGGGTTTGAACTGGCTTGTGCTCCCATAGGGCTACATTTCCTTGCTGCATTTGCAGTTTAAGTCTCCTACATACAAATAATGATGAAGACTGCAAAGTCTACTGAATGAACAGTTAGGACACAATAATTGCATATCACTAAAGTGTCATTCAAATATCTAATTTTACTCTTGATGCCAGAGTATGAGAGAAGTTACAAACTTCAGCAAATTATAGCTCCAGAACCTGTCCAAGCACAAAACTTGCAAAAACCCTCGGATTTAACATACATTCAGGCGAGCCCATCTCGTAATCTAAACATTTTTTCTCTCAAAATTAGTTATTTCTGTACAGCGAGAACAGCGCAAAGCCTAATGTGGAAGCGTTTGCCTTTGGTGGGGTTTGGCTCAAATCGCACTAATTTAGGGACGGTTGACTGACCTTGGGCAATGTACTGCACACTTACTGGTCTAGAATCTGGCACTGCTGTGTTGACTTTGCTGCTTCTTTTAGATTGACATATTTAGAGACAGACCAGACCTGTAATTACACTGGTGGGGGTAGACATACGGACTCTGGATGTCTGATGCAATAGCTTACCCGAGTGTGCATGCCTCAACATTGTATGTGCGCATGTACATCAACAAGGGCTAAACCAGGTCAAATCAACGAGTGTGTTAACAGTGACACATTGTATATCGATTTGAGCGGGACACACTGTTATGGTTGGAACACATTACCTCTGTTGTCATCCTTTCTAGGAACAAAACGCTTTCCTGAAGTTGTCTTAAATTCAGGTAACCACTGTACTGTGATTATCATACTTTACAAGATCTGAATTACAATTTATTTTTAAAAATCATATTATTGTCTGCTGTAATGAAGTAGATGTTATTAGTGGCATTTTGGAGCAATAGCAGTATAGACAATTTGTCAGGAGTTCTTGGTAAGGCAATGCAGGGCAATGCACTTAAAGCACATTAGCTCAAAAATGGGAAATCATTACTACTTACCGTGTATAGCTCATTAAGGACCTTCATTAAGTCTTCCTGGAGCTGAAATGCTATTTCCTTGCTCTGGAACAATAATAGAAAGAGAGGAAAAACAATGAGGAAGAACAGAGCAAATTGCTTATTCAACATTTTATCTCTGCTGCTAACATTTCCAAAAACTAACAGACCGCAGACAGGCAAATAAATTTTTTGAAATAGGAAGATATAGAAAGAGAAATGGATGGCATTTACCGTTACTTCAAGTTGCACTCACACCAGACAGTACATACTACAATAATGTAGCCCATTTTTAAGATTATGATTCATGGTAATTAATTCTGATCTTTCCACTCCAGCTGAGAGCATGCTTTATTACAGTACAGCATATGATTACAGTCTTGGCCTGAATAGAGCTTATCAAACCCCATGACCCGACGATTTTCAGATGGTGCCTCGAGATCTGACAAAACCCCACAATTCAAGTGGAACAGACGTGATATTATCGATTCCTGAAGTCATTATCTAACCATGAAGTTGAAAAATAAATGACTGGCGGCAGTGTTACCCTTTACCGTTTAAACGTCCTACTTACGCAAGTTACATGGTCAGATGCATAACAGGGACAATCAGACGGACGTGAAGATCCACTATTTACTCAACTCAACTGTATATATATATTTATCACCAATAAATTCCTCATGAATTCCCTTTACTAATTGGTAGTAAATTCTTGTTTTGTTGACAGGTAACAAACAAGAAATGTTTAGGAGGGGTGGGCTCAAAAAGACAAAGTAATGTTTTTATTGTACTGTATGTACTGTTGTGTGAACAAGTATGTCTGCTAGTAAGGTGGCTGAGGCCTGCTTTGACACCACTCCAGTGACGCTCCATCCTGAGCGTGGCTCAGCGCGGAGTCGCACTTTTAAGATGATTAAAACCCAAAACCATGCAGCGCAGCTCGCCTCACTCAAGCTGGATGGTTGGGGGAGAAAAAATATCAGATACACAAGCTTGATACTCTTGCTCTTTACAGATTCCTCAGAATGCTGCACACAGGCTGACCTGATTGAATACACAGCAAAGTGGATTAGATTCTTTCACTGGCGGCTGGGCTGGCATCCGAAATTAGGGAATCCCGCTGGTAAAGTAGCCTATCTGCAACACTTTCCTAACCACCACAGACAATTTCCAAATCTGAAGCCTGTAAACATAGATAACCTTAGGCTAAGCCACACACATTTGTAAATTAAAGGTGGTTAAGGGAGTAAGAATGAATGAAGACACAGGCCTTGACTAAAGGAAAAATCAATTTACAACCATAATTTCAGTGGACGGAATATTTGACTATCTGTCAGCTCTAACAGTCGTCAAGCTGACTCCAATGAAAAGCCAATGGAAGTGTTCCAGAGCTCAATGAAATAAAAGGCCATCTCATCGTCACGTGAGCTGCAATGGTGAGTGCGCGAGAGAGGTAGAGACTGCGAAGAAAGCAACACTACATTATGTTCCTTTTTTTTTTTGTAAATTGCAAATTGTGACTCTATTTTGTGGGTGTGTGCGTTTGTGTGCGTGAAACAATTACAGTTTCATGTGACACAAGCCCATTCCATACAATTATGGTTACGAAGTACTGTAATACTAATATAGCTCAAAGCACTGGAGACAAATTATTTGTGTGTTTTTACATACTTCATCCATCCATCCAGCCATTTTCTAATCCGTTAATCCTCACAAGGTTCATGGGTGTGCTGGAGTCTATCTCAGCTGTCTTTAGGCAGTAGGCGGGGGCTCACCCTGAACTGGTTGCCAGCCAATTGCAGGGCATACATAGACGAACAACCATTCGTAATCACAATCGCACCACGGGACAATTTAGAATGTTCCATTAGCCTGCCATGCATGTTTTTGGAATGTGGGAGGAAACCAGAGTACCCAGAGAAAACCCACACAGGCACAGGGAGAACATGCAAACTCCACACAGGAAGGCCGGAAACGGAATCAAACCCTGCACCTCTGCACTGTGAGGCCAAAGTGCTAACCAGTCGATCACCATACCACCGAGAGAAGTGCCTGGATTTGAACTCAGGTCCTTAAGAACTCTGTTTTTACATGCTTTCCAAATAAAAAAAAATCTATTCTGATATGCAATGAATATTACACAGTTAGTTCTAGGTTTTCATTAAAATGTGTGTATCTTTTTTTTCTCTATTAAGTCTTTTTTCTGTCCTGCAATTTGTTCCTCAAGGGCCAACTGAGCTACTCTAGTCGTAAATGCAGTACAGTAAAAAACACATCACTGCCAACGAAAAATGTTTAAAAAAATAAAATGAAATTAAAAAGCTTCTGAACCCGAGACAGGTTGCTGGTAGCTGCAATCACAGAACTGGTTTTAATGGTCTTGAGTTCATTGACGAATGTAATGTGGATAGATGAAAAAGGTAGATAGATAACAAATTCGGCAGGTTTAGAATGAGGACAATGTGAAGATTCTAGCGACTTCCACCACTTCCCTCCAACAGCATGGAATGTGAGCACACAGGGAAATAAAAAAAGGTGTCTTTGATAGAAGGCTGACAAAACTACACCCATCTCCTCAAAACTGTTTAAGAAAAGTTTATGTTGTTTGGCTCTCATTATTGAAGCGCTTCTGGGATCAAAGGCATGGCAAGGCTTTAATTAAAGGTTGAGCAGTGTCTCAGGTCTCCCATTACCCAGACCTCCCACCACACTGCCATTTTTCTGCACAATGTCACTGGAATTCACTGTGAAATTCAAATACAAAAGCACTATGCAAAGGCTCTGAGGTAATGGTATTACAACAATGCCATAATGACCATGCATTACTAGAATGTCACTTAGTAGAGTTTAGACCTCAGCCACTAAAGTGAAAAACAAAATTGTGGAGTGCCACAGTTGTGTTTGTCTGTAAGGATGCAGAACCAGACAGACAGTGGCAGCGGTTGGTGGCATTTCAGATGCCATGGCAAAAATAAATTCAGTATTTGAACCTAACCCTGGGTTCTTCCTTAAACCATGAACCATCGCCTCTCCAAAAAGCCTGGAGGAAACCATCATGGACTGTTCTGTCATTTACTCTTTTACTATGACCGCTGCGAAGAAGATCATTTAAAAAGCTTTAAAAACATCTGCTCAGGCCTGTACACAAAATGTTTGTGATTTTAAAAGGTGTTGTAAAATACAGTAGGTGGAGAGATTGGACGGGCAACAGCAGTAAAATCTGTAAAGTGACTGCATCACACCAGGTGTCATTAAAAGATCAGTGATACTGAAAACGCCGAAGCAAATGAAAACAACAATTTCCTGTTTCTCTCCTGTGTAAATTAATGAAAGGTGCTTCCCTCAACAAAGAGGCTAAATGTTTATGGTTTGAGCCGGAAATAAAGACGGAATGAGAGACAGACAGACGAGATAGAAATAGTCACACGGGCTAAACTGACACAAAGGCATGCCTCCAAGGCAAAAACCACTTTGTAATTTGGGTATGTGGTAGCTCATGTGACTCCAACGGCAAAGGAACTCATAATCCACGAGGGAGTTGTCATCTTTGTGGTGGGCCAGGACCGGTTTTGGTCATGAATCTGTGGTCTTGATGCAGAGGGGTAAAGACCGAGTGGTCTGAAATTAGGCAGATCTAGACTGCATTCTCACATTGGAGCCGCATTTCATAAAACATTAATTCAAATATAGTACGTATAAACGCAGTATAATGTCCGAAATTAAAGCAGAAATTTCAGAAAAAAATCATCTTAAAATAGCGATTTCATAATTAAAAAGAAGACAACGTTACACTGACTATTGCAATGTCACACTTAACAGTGTTTTTGCATTTTGTGATACATTTGAGTGACACTCTTGGACTATCGTTCCTGTGATCAAGCACTTTTATACATGAATGCAACTTTTTAAATATACAGTCAAACCTCGGTTTTCGTACGTCTCGGTTCTCGACCAAAAATTTCAAGTTTTTTATGCCTCGGATGACGAACAAATTTCGGTTCTCGCACAAACTGAGCGCACTTGAATGCACCATTTGACTCCTCTCGCCTTCCTTACACGAGGAAATGACGCTTCCTCGGGTAGACGAGGAAGTGACGCCGAGGTATGACTGTATTGTAAAATGTCACGTATCCCCTTGAAGTGACTTCATATACCTCCAGGGGTACCACTGATTTAGTGCATGTTAAAAAATAGAAGCATATTATTATTGTATACTCTAAGTAGATGACTGGAGTCGGATCGTAAAACTGGATTGTTCCGGTGGAGAGTTTAAACCATTTGTTTGTCTAAAAACAAATGCCTCTTGTTGTCACTTTGTGAGGAAACGCTACAAGTATTCACATGAATTGATTGAAAAGGGCTTTGTCTGTATATGTGGGAGTTGTCAAATTTTACCTATACCACGACCCACATGAGGAAAAGCAGCTGGGATAATGGATGGATGTACACAGCAAATTTCGTACATTTGACTCTAAAAACACGATATTTGATCCCAGTCTAAACAGAGTACAATTTAGTAGTAGAGGCATGGCTCAGGTGATAGCGCGTCTGTCTCGCAACTTGTCGGTTGTTGATGCATTCCTTAACTTGGGTGACTTTTCCGAAATAAACTAATACTATGCAAGTCAATGATACTCACAAACTCTTCCTGTAAAATTTACTATGAATTGGAGTGAAAAATTATTCCTAGTTAAAAATTGTTTTCAGTGTAAAACATACTCTGAATAGTCCCAGCTGAGTTGTAAATTTAGTGACGTTTCAGACCCCTCTAGCTCAGTGACTTCCAACCACCACTGTGCTGTGCTACATTAATGTGCCATGAGAAAAAAATCAGACATGCTGCAAGAAATGATTCAATTTAACTTAATTGGTCTAAAAATTATTATTTATTTACTAAAAATATTGTTACTTTATCAATCTATGCTAGCAATGGATAGTGACAAGCAGAACACGTGAATGGTCCTCTCCAAGACGGTGAAAAGTAAAAGTACCAGCATTTCTCCAGTTATAAGATGTATTTTCCGAAACTGTTGGCTAGGTAAGAGAATCCACCAGTTGTCATTCATACAGCAGAATCCATGGCACCATGCAATCGCAGTACATCAGCTTTGGGTTCAATTAAACAGGCTCTCATTTGACACTGTGTAAGTACATTTGTGAGTAAATTGAGACAGGATCATCATTATTTCAAGACATGCTTCGTGACATTTTGTTTCGGTGGTGTGCCAGAAGATTTCTCAAATTCAAATTATTCAGAGTACCTTGGCTCAATACAGGTTAGGAAACACTGTTTGAACATGCTTTTTTCCAAAAAGTGACAAGGGAGTACAAATGCTATGTAAAACCCAGGCCTCAACTCCCAAAATGAGGGTATGGCAGTCTTTAATCTTAATAGATGTAATCTCATATATTTACTAATTGATTTTAAAAAATATATTTGGTTTATTTTCCATTTTATGTACCGTACTGTTAAACATAACAGGCAAAAAGTGTACTTAAAGACCTCACCTTCTTCAGTAGACGTGTGGAGTCCTCGCTAATCTGCATAAACCTCATGATGACATTATTTAGGTAGATGTCACTGAGAGTGGCGTGGTCCTTACTCTCCCTCCTCACCTGGTTGAGCAGCAGGTACCAACAGTTGACAGGGGACAGCAGATTCTGGTCTTTTCTGGGGGGGTGAAGGGAGTTTTGAATCAGAACACAGAGTTCAGGTAGTAGTCTGTCACGGTCTCTCCATGAGTACCTCCAAAAATATTAGGCCCTGTAAGACGGGCTTCATCGGCCTCCCTTGGTGTTTAATGTCCTAGATACCATCATTTCTGGCTCTAAAACTCTTGCATATATTACAAGGACAACACTGATAAGCATGGAACACTAGTGTCCATGACATTTCTGGGGCACAGCTCATGCCGCTCTCTGAGCCAAGCAAGCTTTAAATACGCTTTGCGGCGTGAATGTGGAAAAGCCGCGAGAGTACCATATTCCGAAAAGAAAGTTAAACCCTAAATAACAGTATGTCACAGGAGTCCTGGATAATAAGTCACAGCACGTAGAAATGATAGTAACCTGACAGGAAAAGTGCTTTGCTACTTCCTGCGCTGCCTTTCCATACTAAGTGGTAGGATATTGTCCAGGCCAGAGTTAATTGCAGCCCTGCGTGTGTTCTGACCTGCAGACTCACTTCCTCTGGCTTAATCTATGACAGAAGAATATTATTATGAATGCATGATGTGTGTATGTTTGAGTGAGATTTTTAAGGATGGATGAGAGGTCGAGTCTTGCAGGAACCATATGGAGAATCGACCCTGCTCTTACCACACGTGGGCAGTTTACACAGACAGGCAACACTTGTCAACACAACAGATATAAAACTGAAATTGGCCAGTAACCTTGCCTTGAACCTTCCGCAATGCCACCTTATCTCCTGCCCGGGCAAAAAGTAAGCATTCCTGCATATAAATACTGTCACAGAAAAACTGCTAAAATGTTCATTTAAAAAAAAGAAAAAAAGAAAAGCAAAAACAGGATGTAAATTCGAGCTGATAAAAACAAAGGCAGAATGATTAATTGGTGGTGCATCCCCCCACACGTCATATGGAAAGTCAGGGAACGAAAGGAAAAGAACAGAGCAGAGTTAAAGAAGGGAAGCAGTCAAAATGTTGAAATGAAAAAAGACTCAGCATCACACAGACGGCCAAACAGCAATTACAATGAATCTACATTATGAATCAGTTGAGAGCAAAACATCCACTCTGCAGGAAAGACAGCACGTGTGTGTGCCTGAGCCTTTATTAATTCATATTTGCTTTTGCACGTGTCGCTGCAGAATGTCCAGGTGGCCACAGACAAGAAAGGGGACCAAGTAAATCACGAGATAGTCAAAAAAGTTACTTGAAGAGCACAACAGTCCTAACCTCCCTTCATTTTGAAGTACTCATTATGTTTATACTTTATTTAAGATGTGGGTTTGGAGGCAGACTTTGCCTGTTGAGGAAAATGGGCAATGCAAATGAGCAAGACGACTAACATTCCCTGGAATGACAAAATTTGGAGTTGCTCACATAATACCAGGAAAATCTCACTATGTCATAATTTCCTCTTTTGGCAGGAATTGGGTCAGACAGACAGACAGACAGACAGACAGACAGACAGACAGACAGACAGACAGACAGACAGACAGACAGACAGACAGACAGACAGACAGACGGGGACCATAAAGGACATTCGATACAAAAATTCCTGTCCACGTGGGGCATAGAAGCAGTGAAAATCGCCGCAATGGCAAATTGTTGCCTGCTGTTTGAATGTGTGTTCTAGTCCTTCATACAGTCTAAATCCAGGAAGGGTAAATGCCAAGAAAAAAGTGGACCCATACCAAGGGAGGCTGCTCGCAGTTAAGGATTGCCACGTGCAGGTTATTGAAGCATGTGATCTTATCAAGAGTAGAGGTAAAATGGCAAAGTCCTCTAGTAGTGCACTGATAAGGTCTACCATTAAAGAACCGCAGAGGAAGCTTGTTACATGAGTGGACATTTATCTTCAATCTTTTTTTCTACTGAGCTGCTGTGTGACATTATTATCAAGACAATGTGCAGCAAATACTTTTTGGGGATGTGAAATCAAATTCCATAAAAATCCCAAAGTACACAAACAGTGTCATACACATCCTGTTTGTGAATATGATAAATAATTCAGTAATCTCTATCCGTTACTGAACCATTCAACACTCCCTAACAAAAGGCAGCAAGATACAATACAGTATTTCGCAGCATGCATTAATTCGGGTTGCGCAGTTTTATGAAAAGATGTAGCTGAAATCTTTGAGTCAGATATTACGGTTTTCATTTGATATTTAATTTTGTGAAAATCACACTTCAGACATTGACATCAGATCATCAAAACATTAAAAAGCATTTCTGTAATAACGCAAGGTCGCTAAAACAGGATGTGAAGCAGTCCTATTTCAAAGTTTTTAAATTGGTTCAATGACGCAAGAACTAATCCTTGCTGTCATACATAAATGTGTGATTATCCATCCAACCATGGATAAAAATAAAATAAAGAAGTCTTTCTTAAAGGAAAACGACTGCATGTACGTAAGATTGTATGTAGGGCTTTTTCTGGGGGTTTTAAAAAATATTTTTGTCATAGACAAAACTGCTTATCATGGTATCAATTCAATCGCTTCACAGCAATAGTATGTCCATCCATCCATCCATCCATCTTCTACCGCTTATCCGGGGCCGGGTCGCGGGGGCAGCAGCTTTAGCAGGGAAGCCCAGACTTCCCTCTCCCTAGCTACTTCTTCCAGCTCTCCCCGGGGGATACCGAGGCGTTCCCAGGCCAGCTGGGTGACATAGTCTCTCCAGCGTGTCCTGGGTCGTCCTCGGGGTCTCCTCCCGGTGGGACATGCCCGGAACACCTCACCAGGGAGGCGTTCAGGAGGCATCCGAATCAGATGCCCAAGCCACCTCATCTGGCTCCTCTCGATGTGGAGGAGAAGCGGGTCGACTCTGAGCCCCTCCCGGATGACCGAGCTTCTCACCTTATCTCTAAGGGAGAGCCCGGACACCCTGCGGAGAAAACTCATTTCGGCCGCTTGTATCCGGGATCTCGTTCTTTCGGTCACGACCCATAGCTCGTGACCATAGATGAGGGTTGGAACGTAGATCGACCGGTAAATTGAGAGCTTCGCCCTTTGGCTCAGCTCCTTCTTTACCACGACAGACCGATGCAACGTCCGCATCACAGCAGACGCTGCACCGATCCGCCTGTCGATCTCTCGCTCCCTCCTGCCCTCATTCGTGAACAAGACCCCAAGATACTTAAACTCCTCCACTTGGGGCAAGATCTCCTCCCCGACCCGGAGTGGGCACTCCACCCTTTTCCGACTGAGGACCATGGTTTCAGATTTGGAGGTGCTAATTTTCATCCCAACCGCTTCACACTCGGCTGCGAAACGCTCCAGTGAGAGTTGGAGAGCCCTGCTTGAAGGAGCCAACAGTACCACATCATCTGCAAAAAGCAGAGATGCAATACTGAGGCTACCAAAACAGACCCCCTCAACGCTTCGGCTGCGCCTAGAAATTCTGTCCATAAAGGTAATGAACAGAATCGGCGACAAAGGGCAGCCTTGGCGGAGTCCAACCCTCACTGGAAACGATTCCGACTTATTGCCGGCAATGCGAACCAAACTCTGACCTCGGCAGTATAGGGACCGAACAGCCCGTATCAATGGGCTCGGTACCCCATACTCCCGAAGCACCCCCCACAGAACTCCCCGAGGGACACGGTCAAACGCCTTCTCCAAGTCCACAAAACACATGTAGACCGGTTGGGCGAATTCCCACATACCCTCGAGGACCCTGCTAAGGGTGTAGAGCTGGTCCACTGTTCCACGGCCGGGACGAAAACCACACTGCTCCTCCTCAATCTGAGGCTCGACTTCCTGACGGACCCTCCTCTCCAGCACCCCTGAATAGACCTTACCAGGGAGGCTGAGGAGTGTGATTCCTCTGTAGTTGGAACACACCCTCCGGTCCCCCTTTTTAAAAAGAGGGACCACCACCCCGGTCTGCCAATCCAGAGGCACTCTCCCCGCTGACCACGCGATGTTGCAGAGGCGTGTCAACCAGGACAGCCCCACAACATCCAGAGCCTTGAGGAACTCCGGGCGGATCTCATCCACCCCTGGGGCCTTGCCACCGAGGAGCTTTTTAACCACATCGGTGACTTCAACCACAGAGATAGGAGAGCCCACCTCAGAGTCCACAGACTCTGCTTCCTCCAAGGAAGGCGTGCTGGTGGAGTTGAGGAGGTCTTCGAAGTACTCCGCCCACCGGCTCACAACGTCCCGAGTCGAGGTCAACAGTGCCCCATCCCCACTGTACACAGTGTTAGTGGTGCACTGCTTCCCCCTCCTGAGACGTCGGATGGTGGACCAGAATTTCCTCGAAGCCGTCCGGAAGTCGGCTTCCATGGCCTCACCGAACTCTTCCCATGCCCGAGTTTTTGCTTCGACGACCACCGAAGCTGCATTCCGCTTGGCCAGTCGATACCTGTCAGCTGCCTCTGGTGTCCCACAGGCCATAAAGGCCCGATAGGACTCCTTCTTCAGCTTGACGGCATCCCTTACTGCTGGTGTCCACCAGCGAGTACGGGGGTTGCCGCCACGACAGGCACCAACCACCTTACGGCCACAACTCAGATTGGCCGCCTCAACAATAGAGGCACGGAACATGGTCCATTCGGACTCAATGTCCCCCGCCTCCCCCAGGACATGGGAAAAGCTCTGTCGGAGGTGGGAGTTGAAACTCCTTCTGACAGGGGATTCCGCCAGACGCTCCCAACAAACCCTCACAATACGTTTGGGTCTGCCAGGTCGGACCGGCATCTTCCCCCACCATCGGAGTCGACTCACCACCAGGTAGTGATCAGTTGACAGCTCCGCCCCTCTCTTCGCCCGAGTGTCCAAGACATGCGGCCGCAAATCCGATGATACAACCACAAAGTCAATCATCGAACTGCGGCCAAGGGTGTCCTGGTGCCAAGTGCACATATGGACACCCTTATGTTTGAACAAGGTGTTTGTTATGGACAATCCGTGACGAGCACAGAAGTCCAATAACGAAACACCACTCGAGTTCAGATCAGGGGGGCCGTTCCTCCCAATCACGCCCCTCCAGGTCTCACTGTCGTTGCCCACGTGTGCATTGAAGTCCCCCAGCAGAACAAGGGAGTCCCCAGCAGGAGTACTCTCCAGCACACCCTCCAAGGACTCCAAAAAGGGTGGGTACGCTGAACTGCTGTTGGGTGCGTACGCACAAACAACAGTCAGGACCCGTCCCCCCACTTGAAGGCGGAGGGAGGCAACCCTCTCGTCTACCGGTGTGAACCCCAATGCACAGGCACTGAGCCGGGGGGCAATGAGTATGCCCACACCTGCTCTGCGCCTCTCCCCGTGGGCAACTCCAGAGTGGAAGAGAGTCCAACCCCTCTCGAGAGAGCTGGTACCAGAACCCAGGCTGTGTGTGGAGGTAAGTCCGACTATATCCAGTCGGAACTTTTCTACCTCGCACACCAGCTCGGGTTCCTTCCCTGTAAGAGAGGTGACATTCCATGTCCCTAGAGCTAGCTTCTGCAGCCGAGGATCGGACCGCCAGGGTCCCCGCCTTTGGCTGCTGCCCAGCTCACATTGCACCCGACCCCTTTGGCCCCTCCCATGGGTGGTGAGCTCATGAGAAGGGGACCCACGTTGCCTCTTCGGGCTGAGCCCGGCCGGGCCCCATGGGAGCAGGCCCGGCCACCAGGCGCTCGCCAACCGGCCCCACCCCCAGGCCTGGCTCCAGAGGGGGGCCCCGGTGACCCACGTCCGGGCAAGGGAAACTGGGTTCCAATTAATTTTGTCATCATAAGGGGTTTGGTGAGCCGTGCTTTGTCTGGTCCCTCACCTAGGACCTGTTTGCCATGGGTGACCCTGCCAGGGGCATAAAGCCCCAGGCAACTTAGCTCCTAGGATCATTGGGACACACAAACCCCTCCACCACGGTAAGGTGACGACTCACGGAGGGGGCAATAGTATGTATCGCGATATAAACACTAACTGTACAAATTATTGTGGAAATATTTCTCAATGGGTTATTTAAATGTGAAAGGTAACTATTTCCTGGTAAAAGGGGCCAAAAGTATCAGACTTTTACTGATCTCTAGAGCTGGGTGATATGGAAAAAAATTCTTCTGTCATGATATAGGCCATTTTATATCACAATAACAGTATCTCACAACATATTTTCAATTATTAATATATATATATATATATATATATATATATATATATATATATATATATATATATATATATGATGCAGTTTTGAGTCAAAGTATGTCATTTCAATTTTCAGAATTGCAGCTCTACTGACAAGCCCTGCCGGGTCTCCCCACAGAATGAGAATGTTGCTTGTCTAGACTAATTACCCAGAAATCTAGCTGCTCATTGTGATGCTATTTTAACATTTTGCTGCTGTGCCAAGTTGAACTGCCATAGGAAAACGGAGTCAAGGCTACAGCCCGAGTGAAAACTCATTTTTTACACCACAGACAAAACGTGTCCAACAAAAACAAGCCATAGAATACAAACACAAAGGTTTCACTGTGTTCGTGCTGTTTATCTGGACACACAAATATAGACCTTTGGCTTTAAAGCACACAGGAGAGTTTTTAATGCTATTTAAACTTATTGTATTTGTTTAAGAAATATGCTCCTGTGACCAGACACCATGTGTGTAAACCACAGCGCTCCATACAACCAGCCCATTAACTGGTAGCACACAGCTGCTTGAGTCATTGAAACTTCATAATGTATTTACAGGCTGTCAGAAAAAGTATATGTTTTATTTTTATTCCCTCCACAAGTTCAAACAATATGCTAATGCCTGCATTTTTCAGAACACTTCATCAGTGAAAACTGGGTCGAGAGAGGGAGGACGGTGCAAAAAGAAAAGAAAACCAATTGCGCCAGTTAGCACCTTCTTAAGTTTTATTCTGCAGTCAAAAGTATGAAAAATGTGCTTTTACTCTAGTCTCTGTACAAACCGTGTTGAAAAAAATGATCATTCTACAACTGCAGCGCATTTATTTGATATATTCAACATAAAAGCGGGGAAATTAGTTTGAGAATGGTGTGGGGGGGGAAATACTTTGTTCTGTATGTGCTATTATACACATTACAAATATATTCTATTTATATACAGTCAAACCTCGGTTTTCGGACGTCTCGGTTCTCATGCAATTTGGTTTTCGACCAAAAATTTTGAGTTTTTTATGCCTCGGATGACGAACAAATTTCAGTTCTCGAATAAACTGAGCGCACTTAAATGCACCATTTGACTCCTCTCGCCTTCCTTACACGAGGAAGTGACGCTTCCTCGTGTTGCTTTCCATTGGGAGCAGACGTGTTCAGTAAACCACAGTGGTTTCGGTTTTCGAACAATTTCGGTTTTCGGACAGCCTTCCGGAACGGACCGGGGTTTGACTCTATAGCTATATCTATATCTATATCTATATCTATATCTATATATACATATACATATACATATACATATACATATATATATATATACATACACACACACACACACACACACACACACACACACACACACACACACACACATAGTCGAGGTAGTCGAGTGGCAAGTCGACTTCACAGTGCAGAGGTACCGGGTTCAATTCCAGTTCCGGCCTCCCTGTGTGGAGTTTGTATGTTCTCCCCGGGCCTGCGTGGGTTTTCTCCGGGTGCTCCGGTTTCCTCCCACGTTCCAAAAACATGCATGGCAGGCTGATTGTGCACTCTAAATTGTCCCTAGGTATGAGTGTGAGTGTGGATGGTTGTTCGTCTCTGTGTGCCCTGCGATTGGCTGGCAACCAATTCAGGGTGTCCCCCGCCTACTGCCCGAAGACAGCTGGGATAGGCTCCGGCACCCCCCGCGACCCTAGTGAGGATAAAGCGGTTCGGAAAATGGATGGATGGATATACATATACATACACACACACACACACACACACACACACACACACACACACACACACACACACACACACACACACACACACACATAGTCGAGGTAGTCGAGTGGCAAGTCGACTTCACAGTGCAGAGGTACCGGGTTCAATTCCAGTTCCGGCCTTCCTGTGTGGAGTTTGCATGTTCTCCCCGTGCTTGCGTGGGTTTTCTCCGGGTTCTCCGGTTTAATCCCACATTCCAAAAACATGCTTGGCATGTTGATTGAACACTCCAAATTGTCTCTAGGTGTGAGTGTCAGTGCGAATGGTTGTTCGTTTCTCTGTGCCCTGCGATTGGCTGCCAACCGGTTCAGGGTGTCCCCTGCCTATTGCCCGAAGACAGCTGGGATAGGCTCCAGCAGCCCCCGCGACCCTAGTGAGGATACAGCGGTTGGGAAAATGGATGGATATATATATATATATATATATATATATATATATATATATATATACATACATACATACATACACACACACACACACACACACACACACACACACACACACACACACACACACAGTCAAACCTCGGTTTTCGAACGTCTCGGTTCTCGTCCAATTCGGTTTTCGACCAAAAATTTAGAGTTTTTTATGCCTCGGATGACGGACAAATTTCGGTTGAAAAAAACTGAGTGCACTTGAATGCACCATTTGACTCCTCTTGCCTTCCTTACACAAGGAAGTGACACTTCCTCGGGTAGACGAGGAAGTGATGCCTTCTGGAATGGATTATGGACGAAAACCGAGGTTTGACTGTGTGTGTGTACTGTATATATATATATATATATATATATATATATATTTTTTTTTTGGCAACACCAAATCTGGTCTCTAAAACTGAGCACTGGAAGGGAGACTAACAGCACAAGGGCAGGAGGAGTGCCTAATTTTGCGGTGGATTCAGTTTTTGTTCAATTTATGGCATGACCATACACACCCACAGACACATGCACACCCAGTGGCCAACGTGACAACATAAATTGAAGACACACACAAAGACTTGGTGAGCTCACTTGTATTGTTGGTGGTCCTTTGTGCTTCGAGTCTTGGCCATGAAGCGTTCAGCCAGTTTCTCAAGGTTCCTGGAGTATTCCATCTCAATCTCGGCCTTCTTCCTGAAGAAATCTTGAAGGTCCTGCAACAGCTGGACCCTCATGTCTGTCTGTTGGTCCATGCATTTCTGCTGCTCCACTAACTGGGTCCGGATCTCTGATAAAGAAGAAAGAAATAAAAAAATTGGCACACAAGTACAACATGGCAAGTGTCAAACTTCAACATTGTGATTTTAATTCATTTCGTGACTGTGCTCTTAATTCAAAACAGTCATATTTCAAATCATCTTTCACGAGTGAAATGGATAGGAATACCATGAATCAATTACAGCACCACCCATGTCTGTGTCTTTTAAGAATAAATATTGTACAACACAAAACAACAAAAACAGAATAATAAAAAATGCAATTATCGTGTAAAATTAGTTCAACAGTTTTTGCACCGTGACTTAATGCTGTAATTTGTTAAATTGTGCTGTTCCTTCTGGTGTGCCTGCCTTGGCCACCAAGAGGCTGCTTCAGATCACGGCAAATTGATGATTGATGAAAATGTTTTTGAGTTGTCTTGAAGCGTCGTAGCCCGTGTAGTGTGATATACACAGCGATCGGTCGTCTGGCGTCTGGGATGCTTCAAGACTACGACGCAGGAAGTCTGGCATGCCAGAATTTTTGTTCATCTTGCCGCATACATAGAGTGACATGTCCTTTGTGGCCCCACAATTTGTTCCGAGACATTTACCAAAAGCAAAATGGAGCGAAACACCCTTCACAACCTGACCAGCACACTCTAGCTCAGTTTTCTGCCTGAGAAATGTTGCGGGACACAGTGCGGGTCCATGCAGACGTTTGGCTCCAGAGGAACAACGAGCACATGGCACATTCCCATACTACGATCACAAATCTCAAATACCACACAGTTTTGCATCAACAATCATGGTATGTTGTAGTCAGACAAATTGATCTTAACCCGCTGCATGCCACAACTGTAATCGCAGAGCAGCTGCTCTTCTGAAGTGAATCCATTCATCTATTTCATCCTTTGTAGTCTAAAATGTGTCTAGAGGTCTACAGGGTGTGACGAGGGATTTGTGTATGAAGAGAGTGGTTGGGGTAGGACATGAAAGTCTGGTACAAGTCCTTTTAATTAAACAAGACTGCTGAGAAAAAAATAAGTGCACCTGAACAATGTGTGGACAAAAGCCTTTACTGTACACGATACCAATAAGCATGCAGTGTTTCAAATATTATCCATCAAGAAATAATCTACACGAGCTAGATGATGTTTCGTAATGTGACATTGTTGTCCTGTTGACAAGAGAGAATAGTGACTTGCAGAAATAAAAAGGGACATAAAACTGTCAGCAACAAATCCAGCTGACTAATGGAGTTAGAATCTGCCCCAAAAAACACAGTGTTAACACAGACAATGAAAGAGCACCGTTTGGTCTCTGTGGAGATCAAGTTGGATTAGAGGCTCTTTGTTTCTATACTGGATGATATCCAAATATTCCACATTTGGCCATATCCCATAATTCCCACAGCCACGGTCATTTGTGCAAATACTGTATGTTCAAAATAGCATCGATGACAATTCTACTGTCAAAGAAACTGCCTTGTAAGCTATATGGGTGCTATTCCACAAGCTTAAACTCCAGAGAAAAAGGGCTTTGGAAAAGTTGGCAAACTCTTGGTGTGCTAGACACAGCATTTTTCTCTTTCTACCTTTTCGGAACGTGCTTATTGTCCTTCGTTACTTGTGGTAAATGTGGGAATGCATCATAAAAATACTTGAGATTTCTTTTCTAAAGCTTTTGTTCATTAGTCTCTCCAAGCAACGACTGTATCTGGGACATGTTAGACCACATCAAACATGGGTTGCATTTGCAGTGTTGCTCTACGAAGGTACCTGAATCAGCAGCTGGAAAACGCGTGTGGTTTTTCCACACTTGCATCTTTAGTTTGAGAATCAAAAGTGCATTCTCTGTCAAATCTGCTGAGATAATTGTCCACTGTTAATCAATTCATAACAGCGAAATATGATTTAACTAAATGATTCTATTACAATGTGTGTAAAACTCAGAGGTTGTGGGTTTGATCCCTGACCGTAGTGACCATGTCAAAGTGTCCTTGAGCAAGATACTGAACCCCCAGTTGTCTCCTGATGCTGCATCAGCAGTAGGTGAATAAGACAGTGTTGAAGCGCTTTGAGTATCCTGTAGGTGGAAAAGTGCCATCCAAGTGTTACCACATTAGACCATTAAACACTCAAAGAGACTGAACGATCAATCTCAGACTGCAATTGCTCTTGGCGAATGGCTTGAGAACTTCACAACACTACTTGAATATCAGCAAATCACACCAGATTCACACAATGGAAAGAATTAAGAGGAGCTGCTACAATGACCAGACATTTTTTTCTTCCAAATGGTGTCATCTCCAAAAGTCACAAGGTATCATGAAGTTGGTAGGGGGAAAAAAACATTCCTCATGTCTTTGGAAAGTGACAGAAACGCATCTTGTGCATCTACTGGGTCTAGGCACAACTTTTGATATACCTCTCTTAAGGCTCGCAATAACTTGCTCATCAATGACTTCATTTGAAGAGCAAATTACATATTTTGAGGAGCACTTTTTTTAGGTTAATCCCAGGGACCTGAAGAAAGGGTTTTATTTCACAATAAAAAGACAAAATATACCGGTAATAAAAATAGAACAGGGAGGTTGAATTTAAGGCTGCAGCTACTGAAGACAGTACTTAATTATCCGACTGAAAATGTTATAAAATAATCGTAGTGTTTGTCCGAATACACATTTTTTTCTATCACAAACAACCAGTTGGTTTTATTTTTATACATGATTAATAGTTGTATTTATTCATTTAACAATATATATAGCAGCAAACTGTATGACCGTATTACCACGACCGTAAGACGTACTTAGAAGTCTTAAATTTTCTCCAAAATGGACGGAGCGCCTAATAATGCGGGTTGCCTTGTGTATGCTTTGAGTTCCAAAGTCTGTAAATGCTGTTATGTGACTTTGATGAGGGGTTCGCTTGACTGACTGATGTTGTGCCGACACGCTGCTTACAGAGAAGAAAGGCGGATGTAACTGACAGAACCTGATGTGTTTAATTGTGAACTTGCCCAGCCCCTTCATTTCGGATACAGAAGATTCCGATTTTTATGGATTTGAGAATGAGGATTGGTTGAAAAAATAACGTACATTGTTAAATACTTCGATAAAGTACAACCGAACTCAGTGTCGCTTTTGCTATCTTTTTAAAAGCATATGCTAGTGTGCATGCATGCTACTTTTTTTTTTTGGTTCTGTACATTTTACCACACCTGCGTCCAATAATACAATGCACCTTGTGTATGTGTTTAATACAGAAATAGCACCTGTAACTGACACTACACCTTTTAATAGAGTCATGACAATACGGTATACAGTACAGTATTGTTAATGTTTGATATAGTTACTTTCAGTGGGGCAAATGAAAAAAAATCAAGTGTAAAAGCCTTTGGGCAACTTTACTTTACTTGAGCAGCTAGCATTTTAGCATGCAAAAGAATACAGAAAGTTCAAGGCTGTGCGTAAAGGACACATTTATCTCTTTATTCTTGTACAAGTTTTAGACGTGTTCAAATTCAAATGATGAAACCTCGAGAGGAAACAGCTGAAACATTAAACTAAAGTGACTTGCGAAAGGAGGCGGCCCGGTAGTCCAGTGGTTAGCACGTCGGCTTCACAGTGCAGAGGTACCGGGTTCGATTCCAGCTCCGGACTCCCTGTGTGGAGTTTGCATGTTCTCCCCGGGCCTGCATGGGTTTTCTCCGGGTGCTCCGGTTTCCTCCCACAAAATTCCGCTTTATCCTCACTAGGGTCGCGGTGGGTGCTGGAGCCTATCCCAGCTGTCTTCGGGCAGTAGGCGGGGGACACCCTGAATCAGTTGCCAGCCAATCGCAGGGCACACAGAGACGAACAACCATCCACGCCCACATTCACACCTAGGGACAATTTGGAGTGTTCAATCAGCCTGCCATGCATGTTTTTGGAATGTAGGAGGAAACCGGAGTACCCGGAGAAAACCCACGCAGGCCCGGGGAGAACATGCAAACTCCACACAGGGAGGCCGGTGCTGGAATTGAACCCGGTACCTCTACACTGTAAAGTTGACGTGCTAACCACTGGACTACCGGGCCACCCCCCTTGAATTTTTTGACCTTTTGAAATATTTCAGGCTTTCAACATAAAGACAGAAAATCTGAATTTTGGGGATGAAGAATCAACACCAAGTGGGACACAATTGTAAAGTGGAATGAAATTCATATATTTTAAACTCTTTTTTTTTTAATAATAGAAAGTGGGAATTGAATAATTATCCGGTCCGCCTGAAGTTAATACGTTCAACAAGCCTGGATTTGATCCTCTCATTTAACGTGGTAAATATGCTTTTTGGTTTTCCTTTTCACAGCTTTATGAATGGTGTTTTATAGGGACCTGGCTCCGTAGCCAAATGGAATCCCTACTCTAATCAGCAGTCTTGATAGACACGTTTTCATGACAAAGTGGTGATTTACACAGACACGATTGAAGTGTTCCTTTTCAAGATGGAGAACTAAGTCAGTACAAAACCAGAAAAGGCATAATGTAATTAAAACCAGTCAGAGCCAATCATTTTAATTTGACACAATAAGCGGTCTGCTTTCTTGTGTGCTACATTCCACAACAGCAATTGCAACTGGGATGAACCAGATGTTTTACAGCTGTGCAAGCCATTTGGGCACATTTATGTAGTTCTCAACTTGACTGAATCAGCAGTGAATCAGCTTTGTTCTATTGAACTAGCAAACGCACAGATATCCTAACGCAAGAAAATCTCATGCATTGTTTCTGGTTTGATTTGGGCTGTTAACTAATCGTAAGGTGGTTCTAATTAACGCTGCATTACGATCAAATATAGCCTGCAAAATACAGGAACCAAATATGTGATGTATGTGCCAATGACAATTTTAGTTTTTAAAGTGGTGAATAAAAATCACATTGATGGATTAGGTGTTTCATTTCACACAGCACTGAGCATTCTCATCAATCACGCAGACTAGCATTGTGTCTCGGACTATAAGTTCTCTTATTGGAGGGCTCTCCAATTCACGGTAATTACCAACATCTACATCAAAGCCTATTACTGGCTCTCCCTTCAGACCAGCAACTTCCTTTCCTTGCCAGTTTCACTTTAGAATACATTCTACTGAAAAAGCAATGTATGGAACTTGGGATCCCGCAATTACAAGCCATTATTTTTAAATTATTGTTTTGTTTTTTCCCTGGCCTTTCATCGTGTGAGCTACAGAAAAAGACAACAAGGCTATGCACCTTGTGGTTGTAAAATACTGTATATTGAACATTGCAATTTGGAAATTTTACAAACCTGTTACACAAGTGGTTATCAATGACAGCTTCTTTAATTCTTTTCAAATAGGCCAAGCTTGTTATACTTGTGCCTATGTTGAGACAAGTACCTTTGGGGATATAATTTTATGAAGGCGATAATCTTGGAGTGAATAAAACCTGTATAAATACTTTGTAGGAACGAATCAGTTCATTATCATTCTTTTGACAGCTTCATACGCATTCCTGTCTGCAGTTGGGTCCGCAGTAAGATTCTGTTTTCAGGAGTCTCTCCTGCTGGAGCCAGAAAGAGCAACATCCATCCATCCATCCATTTTCCGAACCGCTTGATCCTCACTAGGGTCGCGGGGGGTGCTTGAGCCGATCCCAGCCGTCTCCGGGCAGTAGGCGGGGGACACCCTGAATCAGTTGCCAGCCAATCGCAGGGCGAAAGAGCAACAATGGAGCACAAGTTTGCATAGGAGAACAGATTCTGGACATTCATAGTATAAACCCAGATGGGAAACATCTGCCTTCCTTTACTATTCGAGCTATACAAATTTAACAGCAAAGAAAAACAGCATCCCTTGGTCATGTGTTTTCGGTCCCAACGATGAGCACCGCTTGCTAGACCCCTCCCATTGCCTCGCCACAAAAGACAGCGCCAAACAGGATGTGTGGTTTCTGGGCCTTTGATAGGGTTAAAACAGCAGAGGAGCAATAGGGCTCTGGGAGGAACAACCCTACTATTCAAGACCATGCCTGTAATTCCAGAAGCAAGGGCATGTACTGCAGGCATGCTTTAAGAAGGTAGCGGGAGATGCGCAGCAAGAATTAAACTTATTCAAAAGAAATCAAAAACACAGAATGAAGCAAGAAAAAGATTTTAAATTCTGAGTGAAACTCGGTGGCTTCGTTTGTCTTTAATGCTCACTACCGGTACTTACTTCTGTTTACATTAACTACCACAAAACTGTATTTTAGAGTTAGACGATTTAATGATGGCAAGAAGATTGAGCACACGTGACCATGGAGCCTTTCAACCACACAGGTGGAGGAAAAAATCTCTCTGTCCAAAATGATTCCTGTCCTTGTACTGTCTTAACCATGCCCACGGAGGAACACGGCATAACCCATCAACGTGTTGGAATTTTCTTTTGTGAATGACTCCACAGTCTTAACTGGTTTCTACTGGGAAGTGTGCAACAGTGCTAGATAGACACTAGGCTATAGAAAGAATAAAGGTCACAGCAATATCACATATCTAATTATGTGTGCCACACAGGCCCAAATTTCACAACAGCAACAATATTCAATGCAGTTTAAGATTGAAATACTTAACTGATGAACAATTCAATAAAATGGTGACATTTTTAGGTTCACCTCGTATGTACCAACATACTAAACGCACGTCATATATCAACTTTCCCGAAATAAGTCAAACTTTACAGTGTGTTGTTGCTTGACTAATACTGCGGTTATGTTCTCCATATACATTAAATCATTGTTTTAATGGATCCATCCATTGCCTCAACCGCTTTACCCTCATAAGGGTCGCGGGGCATACTGGAGCCTATCCCAGCTGTCTTGGGGCATTAAGCGGGGGACACCCTGAACCGGTTGCCAGCCAATTGCACGGGGAGCATTCATCATGCAAAGAACGAACACGAGATGTGTTCACAGCATTATTATTATTATTATTGTTATCATAGTAGTAGTGACAAAATTGAGGCAATATCCTTGTTTTCATATTCATACTTTTTGTGATATTTTCGTTTGATGGTTAACCGTGAGATTTTTGCATTGTAAAATACATACCTTGACAAAGGTTGGGAAAACACTGATCTAATAATTACTCAAATTAATTAAAGATCAAGTTATTAAATACGTTTTATACGACGTAGCAATTTCAAGTAAATTGTAATCTCAATCTTAAAAAGGGAGAGTGAATTTGCACCTGAGTCTGACGCAACATCTGTAGAGCCAAAACTGCACCAAGAAGGCATAATAATGAGGCTGCCTTGGTCGTGAGGGGCTGCTGCAGTGCAGTGCAGCTAAATTTGATGCTATAAAGTGAGTCATGGATACAAATTTATAATCTATTCCTCTCCACAAACTTTGATATCACCTATGAAATCTGGGAGGAGAAATGCAGGTTTATGTCATATTGATGACCATGCAACAGTGCAAACAAAATGACTATATTTTTAATCTAGTATGAATTCAGTAAACATGAATAACCTTTTCCTCACCAGGCATTGATTTTAAAGACCAAGCAACAGCTAACATAAAACAACCCACTCATGTTTCAGACTGAGTGACCCCCACCTCATGCACATACCCCACAGCTCAGCCAGTCCCCTTTAAGGCACAGCCAGCAATGATTGATTTTTCTCACAAGGTATCTGCGGCGAAAACTAAGCCTTGGGGAATGTCCACAATGACGATTTCTTTCCTCAAGGGGAACCGGAAACCACAAAGGGCTGAATGATCAGCTCCGACATAAACTACTACAGAGAACGAAAAGATGGGAGAACAAGGCTGAACTTCGACATAATTATAGCATGTCACTCTGGAGGAAGTGACAGAATTACACACTGTAATTCTCGCACCCTGCCTCAGGGAACCTTTAACGGGCAATCATCTCCCATTTTCTGAATACCAGCAGCCAACTTGAGAGATGACTCTCAGGCAAAGGGATGCAATGCCTTCTACTAAGAAATGTTTGTCACAGTATCTTTTTGAGGGCCTTTGTAATCGTTGGAGCGTGATCACCAGCAACAAGACTGGACAGGTGAAAACTAAATGACAGTTATTCTCATAGACCAAAGCACCACACAAATCCACTGAATGCGTCAGGATTACCGCATGAGGTCTGAGCCACAGCTCGAGAATGTGATCGACTTGAGGGCAGCTGTTCTGAGCAATAGACAAAGAGAGAGAGGAGAGGAAGGAAAGACCGAAAAGAACAGGCAGATCAGCTTTCAGTGCTCTTTGTCTCACTACACTACAGCGAGCAAGACTGGGCCTTTCTGTTTTCTGCCTCCAGCAGAGCCAGGAGAAAGAGGCCAGCCTTCCATGACTACATGAGACCAAAGCAGTAACTGTATGTATGGGGAGCAAACCCAGCCAGGTTGCTGTGCATTATGCACTCAGATACTCCACTAACACATGACCCCCGCAGGAGATGCCTTGATTACAAAGAGGGAGCTATGAGATATGTCCGCAGTGGACTTGAGCAAGCTGAAAAGTCCACTGAGCAGATGTACACACTCAATTTCAAATTATGAGGGTAGACAGATAGTGATGATTAACTGATGTAGGCTACTTTCGTACTGTACCCTGATTAGAATGGACAATAAAGCTCAAGATGAAGGATGGAACATTGATTGTAATGAAGTAAAATAGCAAAGCGATTTCACCCTTATAACTATGCTTGTTCAGATAATGGTAGGACATTTAATGCATTCATGGAGTTTTTTTTTCCTGTCCGAGTGTGAAATGTCTTACAGTCTTTTACTCCTGTTATGAAATACATTTATGAAAATGTATTTCCGTTTTAAGATACCGCTCACTTAATAGTTGGAGACCCAACCGGCTTTATACATTTTGTGTTTTACAACAGTACTAAATAGTACAGTCAAACCTCGGTTTTCGAACGTCTCGGTTCTCGACCGATTCGGTTTTCGACCAAAATTTTGAGTTTTTTATGCCTCGGATGACAAACAAATTTCGGTTCTCAAACAAACTGAGCGCACGTGAATGCACCATTTGACTCCTCTCGCCTTCCTTACACGAGGAAGTGTTGCTTTCCATTGTGAGCAGACGTATTCAGTAAACATTTTTATTTAAAAAAAAGAGCGTGGTTTCGGTTTTCGAACAATTTCGGTTTTCGAACAGCCTTCTGGAACGGATTATGGACGAAAACCGAGGTTTGACTGTATTGTACAGTAATTCCACAAGTACCGTACTTAATGATGACATGGAAACACGACCAAAATGCACCAAGCGGGTGCGAAGAGCGTGCCGCCGCATCAATGAATGAGAGTTGTCGAGGAAGCCAGAGTAAAAAGTAAGGTCCTCAATAAAAATCAATTCATGCTCGTTAAGATAGATAGCCATGAAAGTGACAGACTACACAGCCAGACTCTGATATGTATTTATTTATTTACGGGAAAAGGATTTACCCTGGGCGACTGGTTAGTATTTCCGTCCCACACTGTAGAGGTCGTGGGTTCGATTCCAGGCCTCGGCCTTCATGTGTGGAGTTTGCATGTTCTTCCCGTGCCTACGTAGGTTTTCTCTGAGTACTGGACTCAGGTTTTTTCCCACATTCCAAAAACATGCAGAACAAATTTCGGTTCTCGAACAAACTGAGCGAACTTGAATGCACCATTTGAGTCCTCTCACCTTCCTTACACGAGGAAGCATCGCTTCGTGTAGATGAGGAAGTGACGCTTCCTCGTGTTGCTTTCCATTGTGAGCAGACGTGTTCAGTAAAGATTTTTATTTTAAAAAGAGCGTGGTTTCGGTTTTCGAACAATTTTGGTTTTCGAACAGCCTTGGAACGGATTATGGACGAAAACCGAGGTTTGACTGTACCTGTAATTGGAAACAAATAATACATTGAGATAGCAATAAAAGCCTGAAGACTTTGTATGCATTCCTGCATTTAGTAAAAGAGACTGAGGAGGGAAACCGAGGACTGAAACAAAGGTCGGGGGGGTTTGGTGACCAAAAGGGTCAAGTTGTTCTGGACAAAGAATCAGCAAAAGGAAGTCAGTGAGAGAGGGAGGGAGCAGGAAAGACTGAAGCAAATGCAAGTTGATAGTTTAGAAAATGCAGTTAGTTAAGTAAAGACTTGATTACGTTATCAATAATTAGTTTGTTGTGCTTGTTAGTTGATAGCTTAGTTGCATTATCACTAGAGGTGCAGTTATTAATCAATAAAGTGGCAACGAATCGATTGTCAAATTAGCTGATACTTATTTTGAAAATCAACTGATCATTTAGACCCTACTGAGGATAACCGGTTCAAAGAATGGATTGATTAACCATTTGAAGACCTTATTTTCTTTAAAATTGTCCAAATCCTCAAAATTTCAGCCTCTCAATAGTTAATATTTCGGTAGCCCTCCATTAAAGCACATTTATGAACTTTGTATTGAATTAAAATAAAACATTTGCAAACAATCTTCTCTTACTTTGTTCAACAATGATCAACCCTTTTAACCATTTTGATTTATCCAAATTTGAATGTCCTGTTTATGAATATTGGGGTGGAAATTAATACTTTTTAAAGTCTAATTCATCGACAAAATAATCAATAGATTAATCACTTATTGAAAAAATCATTAGTTGCAGCCCTATTCATTTTATTGATTCTTTTAATCTATTTCATGATGGCTACCGTAAATGACTTGAGGGCCAATGGCGGTAAAGTGATTGTTACTCATGGAAACAGCTGAGGAACATTGCATTGCATAAGAGGGATGAAAAATGGAAAATCTTCAGAAATGCAAAAATACACATTTTATACAAGTCCCCGCTCAAGCTTGTGATTAATCCCGCCAAGAAACAGTAATAAATCACAATGAAAATAATATCTCTGCCACAAACATGTATCAACATTTTAGTGGCTCGCCGTGGAAAAAAAAGTTGGAATTTACAGACTTAGACAAGGGAGAGAATCTCCAGAAGAAGTCAAAGTGTCATCATGCATGACTATTAGCAACTGGAGCAGTGGAACAAAGCTGACAGATCAAAGTCCAAAAGCTTTTTTTTTTCTCTTTGACTCAGAGTATTCCATAGTCACTTGCCCATGACTGGAAGCTACAGATGGGCGACATATCAATTTGTTTTATGTATATTCATATAGTTTTTTGTTGTGGACAGTTAAAAAAGTAATTAAGTTGAGTTTTTTTCCCCCCCTTTTGCTGTGGCGTATTTTTCGCCCCCATGGGTTTTCCGTAGTTTCTGCTCTCCCAGTTGTTTCAGCAACATGGCTCTGGCATGGATCGAGTAAGGTCATCGGCTAACTGGTCCCGAATCATCTCGTCTTCCATGCGGCCAAATTTGCAGAGGCTCACTAAGCACCACAGGTCGGCAACAGAGTGATGTACCAGTTAGCCCTTAATACATCTGCACCAGTCCGAGAGTACGAAAAATTTGCGGTTCCTCACGGCCTAAGGGAAGTCCTGCACCTAAGCCAAAGTGATGGTTCAAGCCAAAGCTTTTGCACTTTAATTCTTAGAGGGAAAAAAATTATGGTGACTGATTGATAAAATATAAACCAAACTTGTTTTGAATGTTGTGTCATTTTAACCGATGTATGTTTTTTTAAAGTAGACGTGTGGGGGGGGGATTGGAAACAAAAAATCTTATTTCATTTTTTTTTGTGGAAAAAGTCTTGAGATTTTATTTTTCGGCAATATCGCCCAGCCCTACTGGAAGCAAATAAAAACAAGTAATTAGGACAGGAGGCACAACAGCACACCAAGCCTCGTGTTTGGGCACTTTCAACTTGCCTCCATCCTGGAGCCTTGATTTCATCTTGAAAACTCAGAGAAAGCTGAGCAAGGAGGTTACCCTTTCACTTAAAAAATAAGTTAACAGGTAACCTCCTTGACCAAAACAGAAAGAAATCAATGTTAAAAATGCCAGGTGGATTACACAATCAGGTGAGGTTCCGTTATTTTTTATTGGTATTTTGTATAATACAAAACTCTGCTTTACGCCTGCCAGCGTAGCAGTGTCAGTCTTCCACACAGGGGGGTCTTTGGTTATTGATTATGAAAGGAGCTGACACAAAACCAACCTCACTCAGGTCATGAGGTCACCGTGGAAGAAAAAGAAAATAGGGGAGGGGGGGGGGGGGGGAAACAGAACTCACATGATTAGTAAATTAAATGTGCACAACTTAAAGGATGGATGGAAGCTACATGATAACAGAGTGCACAAGGAGCAATTGAATAAAATGAATAAAATTGTTCTGTCAATTGCATTAAAGCCAGCCAGATATAACTGAAAAACTGTGAAGTGATATGCCTGGATCAGATAAGCAGCCACAGCAGTGCACTTAATCAATATTGTTAACATTTCAGACTCAATTTTGAGTGAAATCAGCCACTCGGTACCCAACGAGTGTCTTCTAGTGTAATCATGTGACGGAAAAAAAAAAGGATTCTCAAATTGTTACCTTATTTAATTATTTACTGAAGCCTCGGACAAAGGTAAGACATGTGCAACTCGAAGAGGATAAATATTTCTGTTATGTTAAATGGAACAAAATGACCTTTTAATCTGAGAATACTAGGCTGACCAGACAACCTCTGAGTGCACGGGGCAACCGTGGCCAAGTGGTCATCACCTGCCACTGTGGGCACCCCGGTTCAAGACTATTCACCCCCAACACTCCTGGGGGCTTCAGTGAGTGCCACGAGCAGTGTGTGTTTGCTCTGTCCACTACTGTGATTGGTCAGATACAGAGGTCAATTGTCAAATACGTGTGTACATAACAAATACAGATGATTCTAATTTGCCAAGTGTAAGTGTGTAGATGTGTAAGAAAAGGGGCAAACCACTTAATAAAGAAATCATCCACATTCCAAAATGTTTCCCATGGTGTTCATCCAGGAAACAAAATTTGGAAAAGTGTAGACTGCTTGTTGGACCCTCACAAACCTATGACACAAAAACTGTAATAACTACTGCAACAAATGTTAATGGTGTGAATATGAACTTGGAAAACAGGAAGCAGGCAGAAATGCTACTTGTGGCACATTTCTGCTCATTTCTGTAGACTAGTAGTACACATCTTACAAGTAGCAGATGAATCCGCTGAACACAGATGCAGATTAAAATAAAGCAGCGCCTGTGACCTCTGCCTTCACTTATTACCACACTGACCTCATCCTGCCTCATCCCCTCCCCCCCAATCTCATTCCCACTAATCCACTCCTCGGAGGCGGCAGGCAGCAGCATGGCCTGATGGTCAAATTGTGTCTGACTGCCTTCCTGTCTACCCATCTGCTTGGAGTCCATCAGCCATTCAAAGGAATTAAAGTTGTCCACAAAGTCTCCCAAAAATCTCTCGAAATCCTCCTGAGACCTTCACTTTTGTTTTAATTTCTTTCCTTATTTTAATTCCTCTGTTCACTTTCCGAGCTTAGTCCAATTCTGTCATCACAGTCGTACTTTCTATTAGCTAATGGTGGGCCGCACTGAATCACATCTTGCTCATTACCACACACACATCAAGGATCCCACTCAATGGCCTGACACCTTGTAGGAGAAAGACAGAGCCAACTACAGAAAAATATGACAAATATAGTTTACAGTCCCTTGTTTATTGTGGTTAAAGGGGACCAAAACCACCCGCGATAAACGAAAATCCGCCAAGTAGCGACCCCCCCCCCTCCATATAGGTACATGTACATAATATTTACGTATAAGGCCAGATTTAATGGTATACATGCATGTAGAAGTACATTTTGAAGTAATTAACATGACTTAATGCTGTATACTAATAGATTTAAACATGTATAAGTTAGTTTAGTTTATGAATACAGGAACAAAATACAGTAAACATATACTGTACATGTAGTACTGTATATGTTGCTCTATGTGACTCGCTGTTGTTTTGCTGACTTTCGATGCTTCTCGCGGACCTTTTGCGGACTTTTTTTTTTTAATGAATATGTTTGAAAAAATCCGCGATGCACTGAAGCCGCGATAAAAGAACCGCGAAATAGCGAGGGATCACTGTATTTGAAAAGGCCAGTGCATATCCTGTACCTCCCAGACGCAACAACATTCATTCACAAGTACAACCTCTTTAGCGTCAAACCTAAGTGGTTTTAACTGACAACGTATTTGTCATCATAAAAAGATAAGCACCCAAATGATGGATTTCTCCTGTTGAAATTGAGTAGCTAAGTAAAAATGGCACCAACATCCATCCATCCATCCATCCATTTTCTAACCGGCTTGTCTTCACGAGGGTCGTGTGTGTGCTGGAGCCTATCCCAGCTGTCTTTGGGCAGTGTACACCCTCAACTGGTTTGCAGCACACATCGACAAACAACTATCCACATTCACAATCACAACTAGGGAAAATAGAGTGATGCAATTATGTGCCATGCATGTTTTTGTAATGTGGGAGGAAACCGTAATACCCGGAGAAAACCCACACAGGCACAGGGAGAATATGTAAACATTGCACAGGAAGGCCAGAGCCAGAATTGAACCCTGTACCTCTGCACTGTTAGGCTGACGCGCTAACCAGTCGGCCATTGGGCTCACTTCATGATGTTTCCATAAATGAATAGTATTGCAATATGCAAGCATGCTACACGATGGTGGGCTTGCTTTTATGGTGATGTTGCACAACCTCTGTGTCAGCTATTGAAAGCACCATTTTTTCCCCCTTTTAGGGGTGACACGAAGGGGGAGCAACGTCCGGGTGGCCTTTGTGGCTTTGCTGAAAAGCACAGCAGGGAAAGTGGGGCTTCGGTTGTGTTCAGCAGAGTTTATTAAAGCTGCAAAAAGGATGTGTGGCCACAGATGCGGCCGTCAACAACATCATTTAACCACCAGTGCACACAGAAACACCACGCCCAATGCCACACCACAATCTGGAGATGTACTGACAACTACACAGTTAAAGACACTGCGATGGTCAAAACAGATGGTAATGTGTGTGAGTGGAGTGTGTGTGATGTTCTGAGAAAGTGCCTCTCGAGGTGTCAAGATTCCATGAGTCCACCTACCTCTAAACACCATCAACACCTCTTGGAGGCTGTTAGGTTAGAGTGCAGCAGTGAACGACCTTTGGCTTATGTGTGTGCACCATTCTATTGCTCGGTCATTTAAATTTAAAGTAACATGAGCTTGAAGTTATGCTCGACTAAATTATGCTTTACGTGATACAAGCTTTGGTTATTAGCGAGGCATAGACTTGAGAAACAAATAAGACCTTATGTTGCCTAGAAATGTCTGTGTGAATGGCGTACAATGCATGTCGACCATTTTATCTGGTCAACGTGATCTACTTTTTTCCCCAGCCTTCACTCAAGCCATTCCTTATAGGAAGGATTTAACCTAATGCGTCTTCTATGGGCGTCTGCCTCCTGTGAGACTGACACAGAGTTGAAGCTCTTTCACGCCAAAACTATGGTGTGCTGTAACACAGGATTGAATTTTAAAAAATCCATTGTTCTCAAAATCTTTCATATGATACAATTCATTAGTAGCAGCCACTTCTGGTCTGCATCTGAAGACGATTTCACAGAACATGGTGGCTCCCATATGTTGATGAATTATTCTGTCTCTTACTCCACAAACACAATATCATCAGAGTACCATGTTTTGATTAGTTCTAGAACATTTAAGGTATTCTTGCTTTAAAACGTTTATTTTTTATTATTTAGTCCCCACTTAATTCATGGAAAACTGTTGGTGTACATACTGTATGTTGCTGGATAGGACCTTTAGGATATCTGAATAAAGCACACGTTTCCACATTGAAAAATGATGAAAGAAGACCTCTGCATCTATGGAGCTATGCAAATAGTGTGATAGCAATGGATGCCAGTTCATTGCAAAGTTAAAACCAAACAAGTGCAAAGAGATTTGTTGTCTTGGTCACTTATTTTTAACATATTCAGCAAGCGGTGTCTGTTCAACACATTCAGACATCGGTTATCCAGCACCACTGCAGATGTCATTCCTCGTAATTTCACTGCAACTCATAAAACTTTGTACTGCAACTAAATCCAGAGTCTTTGAAAACAGAGTACTTCATGTCAATCCTTGTAATTGTTGGAGTTTGTAGCAGTCGTTAGAGCTAAATAGAGATACATGAACTGAGAGAAGCACACAATAGAAGAGACTAAATAAAATTGTAAGCATGAAATGTATCATATGTATTTCACCCCTCACAGCATGAGAGTTATGAGTCTTGCTTTGATGGACTACACCGATGCCCTTTAGGAAAACGTTTCCTTAAAAATTAAAATGGTTCTGGGTAAATGTTGTCATAGATTGGCACAGCAAAAGGCTGACAGCTCTTGGATCATAAAGCAAGTATAAACTTTGCTTTGGGATTTGTGTTATGTTTTGATGAGATGTCTTTTGATTATGGTTCTGTTATGGCATTACATGATATATTTTATTACGTTTGGTTCCTCAATTGCTAATTTGCTCAGGAAACACTTGGTTATGATTGAACAGGATGAGACAATGTTCAATTATTCGGTGATGAAGTTTATTTAACTTGCCCATTGCTGATCAAGCTTAAACTTCAGCTCCTCCTGCCCAGCCAGCATCAGCAATTTCAATAACTTTAGAAAATAAAAGACGGAGTTTAAAAAAAATAAATAATTTTTTTTTAAAAGTAGTCGGACGAAGGCGGCCCGGTAGTCCAGTGGTTAGCACGTCGGCTTCACAGTCCAGAGGTACCGGGTTCGATCCCAGCTCCGGCCTCCCTGTGTGGAGTTTGCATGTTCTCCCCGGGCTTGCGTGGGTTTTCTCCGGGTGCTCCGGTTTCCTCCCACATTCCAAAAACATGCATGGCAGGCTCGTTGGGCACTCTAAATTGTCCCTAGGTGTGAGTGTGAGCGTGGATGGTTGTTCGTCTCTGTGTGCCCTGCGATTGGCTGGCAACCAATTCAGGGTGTCCCCCGCCTACTGCCCGAAGACTGCTGGGATAGGCTCCAGCACCCCCCGCGACCCTAGTGAGGATGAAGCGGTTCGGAAAATGGATGGATGGATAGTCGGACGAATTAGTAGTACGTACTGTACATGGATTCACATCCAATCTGTATGATTTGTCATGCCAAGTTGAGCAACTCTAGTCTCGCACCAGCAAAACTTAAGGAACACTTCTTGAATCAGATTTTAATTAAGGGTTCGATGAACGTGCATATGAATTAGTTGGGTTCGGTACCTCGAACAAGGTTAAGAACCACTGGTTTAGATTGTTATTCGACATTAGCTTTCCCCAACCTTTTTGAAACCACGAGCTATTTCTTGAGCACCTATTAGTGCCAGTTTGATACACACTTTAAATAACAAATTTACCCAATATACCTTTCATAATGTTACGGTTATGTGTTATTTATGATATTCAAATGTAAAGACACTGTACAGGTAGAAAAGTGAATCATTTCTATATCTGCCAGTGTTCACATTTTCAAATGATCATTTCAACATCCAGGCAGGCTGCTCATATTGGGGGCTATCTGGTGCCCACGGACATCATATTGGGGACCCTTGTTCTACATCATAATTAAATGCATTACATCTGAAAAAAGTAGTCTTTCAAATGTTGGATCGCGATGAAAGGTTCTGGCTGATAAATGTGTCAATCTTTGAACAAACAAATCTGGATCAATAAACACATCCTCACTAGTTCCCCTTGGGGGATTGATAAAAAAAAAAGTTTAGCTGTCTTCTATCGAACAACAGCCATTCTGAGCAGCAGGGTGATGTCGCATGACAAATGGGAAGTTTCTCATCATCATTTCCAGTGCAGCATACCCTATGACTATGTATCATGCCTCGTTACAGCCCTTAGTCATCATCGTGATGAAAAGGAGAATGGGGGACCTTAACATTTCTTGCAAATGAGTGTCGTTTGGCCAGGCACATGCAAATCTATTCAAGACTTTAAGCGGAGTGGCTCACTTCAGCCCCCACCAACCTCCCCTCTCAGCTGATCAATAGAGGGAAGCGAATAGCACTGTGGAACCTTTGTAGTTGAATATCCCTAAAGTCATACAAGTTGGATTTAGGGCAGAATTTGCATGGTGTCATGCAAGACCTTATCATACCGTTTCAGATCTCTGCTCAACAAGCATCAAAGAAATAATTCCGGATATGTGTTTGCTTTTTCCTGTGGATGTTTTTTTTCTGCTTTCTGCAAGACCAACATATAAACTGATAATGTCACGGGAGACCTACGTGGTGATCATCGGATTCATATCTGAATCCGTGCTTTGACAGTAATTACGGAAGAATGACCTGCCTCCACAAGGAGTGTCAAGCACATGAGTACATGAATAGACTTACTTTGACGATTATATGACAGTTATGTACAGGTATGTTAACATTGTCTGTCCAGTGAATAAAGGTTTATCGTGGTTTTAGTTTTACCCTGGAACAGATTATTTCTATGTCCATCATTTCCTGTGGTACAAATTGTTCTGAAGTACAGTACTAACAAATAGGTGCTTGTCCAGCGACCCAGACAGGATTGTATTCCACTCTACGTGGTATTGAGGCATGCAACAGGGCAGGCGGACTCAGATAAACAGAGCTAGTTGGCTGAAAGCCAAATCCCCATGGCTACCCTGGAACAGCCCAGCGCGTCTTTCCTGTGTTAGTCTATTTGTATTTGACAATAGGTCATACCTATTAACAGCGTCCTTGCAAACATGCTCCAAACGCATTCTACCTTATAGGTACTGTATATGGGTTTGGGATTTGTGCAACAGGAGTAAATAAAGAAGCACCAACTTCAAGTGTCCCAGAGCAGTACACTGGATCTTCTTCATACAGGTGTTCTGCCTCAGCATGTGCTTTTCCTCGGTAAATCATGCTGGTACGACCTAAACTGACTTTTTAGGACTTAACTGTAGAAACAACCGTGCGCATAAAACTTGGAAAAGTGTTGGGGGGAAAAAGTGCACAATTAGACCTTTGTATATTTCTTTGGCTAATGTAGCTCACTGAATTTAAAATGCTTCCGTAAAAGTGATCAAAATCTTCTCGTAACACACCGGCTAGTAATAGTCATGTGTCTGAATAAAGTAAGCTGGAGATCATACATTCCAAACTTTTTCAATCACGAGCTAACGCCTCACTGATGAACTAGCTTGTCTGCACTTTTTCCAGCTCTCCCGTTAACAGCGCGTTCTAAACCAAAGAGTCCAGCCAGCTGCCTCTCACCTTTCACTTGACTCTCGTAGTCCGCGATGATTTCTTTATCTTTTTTAAACCTCGGCGAAGACATCTCCACTTGCTGGTAAAAATAGTGTGCTCGTCGAGAAGCGGGAGGGTTACAACAGTGGACCTTTTCCAGTTGCTTAGTTCTTCATTGATAATCTCCCTTCTTAGCGGGTTGGCGATGCGCAATCCTATTCCAACCAATAGATCCTCACAACTCCCAGGGTAGCCTCGCGCTACCACGGCATGAAAAAAATACAATCACGTAAATTTCTCGGGGCTCCGTAGCTGAGCATCATCTGCAATTTGCACCACGTAGAAAAGTAGTGCCCCAAAGCCGCACCGGGGGTCGGGGGGTGCTCTAAAGTCGACAAGAATTGGAGTCTATGTCCGGTTTGAGTGGTTCGGAGTAGGGACACACGCAAATGCCTCCCCCCCCCCCCCCTCCTCGCTTTCCCTGGAAGGTTTCTCCCTCTTCACACTCCCGACAGGCTTGAGGCAGACAAGTAGGCAGGCCGACTGCAGCACACACGGCAGCGAGAGCCAGGCAGGGGGGAGGGAGGGATATCACGCTCACACACACGCACACACACACACACGCACACGCGCACGCACGCACGCACACACACACACACACACACGCGCACACACAAACGCACACGCGTACACGAAATTCAAGACAGTTGAATCGTTACATTTAACCTACTGTCACACTTGCATGCATTGAAATGTACCTCATTTTTCCCTCTAAGACCGTGCATTGACAAAACTTTAATACGATTTCTCAAAAATAGTACAGTCCACACAAGGCATTTGACCCGATACCAATTAGACAGTTGCATAACGTGAAAAATAACTTGAGGGACGTAGAAACACGGGTTCATCAAATATAGCATGGAGCTGTGTGTGATTTTGCAAAACATTTACTTGGACAGTACTTTATTCAGACGCAAACTGCTATGCTATTAAATTGGACCTGAGCGCCACCTGCCGGAGACAATATTAAATTTAAACCAACAGGAAAACGCCAACATCGTGACCATTTTAGGTGATGAAATGAGGGTGGATTAAAAACTATTTTATTTAATTGCACCGACAAAAAATATATATCCATGCAGCATAGCAACAAAATAAACACACTTAAAAATAATTTGAACATTCATTATCCAACCCTCCACTTTATACACACACAACACAAAATAGACTTTATGCAACAATTTCAAAAAAGGCTAAGTTTAGCACATCATTACAGAGTCGCGCATCGTCGGTTATCGTCGCGTTTTCTACCACTCCCAAAAAATTCATACAAACACAAAATGTAAAAATTAAATTCATACAAACACAAAATGTAATTGAAATATATGGATCGCGGTATGCAAATACTTCATAATCTCTTCAAATTCTACACAACTGGACATTCAATCACTGACAACATTTCAATATATAAAGTCAACTTTACAACATAAATATCACTCGTAGAAAATGCACATACAGTAACTGAACATTATCACCAGGTTTACTGCACAAGAAGGCAACCACATTTCTCCACTTTGCACAAAATAGATGAAGTCAGTGTCACCTATGTTACTTTTCCAGCAACACAAACAAAATAAATAAAAATAAAAATAAGCACAATCAGCCACTTTTGAAAAAGTTTTCCTCGATGACCTCAGTGAACCTCTCCTTCATTTGCTGACGGAAAGTGGCGTACCACTCCAACAATCTCCTTCTCCTGTCCACCTTCTGCTCCTGGCTCATCCCTCTCTCCTTCTCGAGAATAGCAGGAAGCTCCTGCCAATCGGTAATAAAGATGAAGGGCGCTCCTGCTGCTTTCAGGAGGCGCAGAGGCGAGCTGGGCCCAGCCGCGCAGGTCCTTGGCGTCAGTACATCCTCTACCACAGGCACTGAGCCATAAGAGCAGGCCTCGTAGATGCGGTAGCATTCTGTGTTGACACCAACGGGGCAGAGGGTGAGCTCGCTCTGGGCCAGGGCAGTTTGATAGTGCTTTAGACTGTCTGCTGTCTCCTGCGGGAGCCATCTTCAGGTACAGGGGGAAGAGAGATAGTAAATGGGTATATGTTAGTCAGATTGCATTTGGTAAATATCAATTTAGGTTTTTAATTTAAAATTAAAATCGGCTTTCAATAATGTGGCGCAAGTGCTTATGCTTCTCGCCATCCCTTCTGCGCATGACTTAAATTTTGAAATGCTCAGCATATACAAGAGATAAAGCATGAAATACACCTGCACATGCTACCGAGATTAAATAAAATCATATAAAAATATATATTTTCGGAGTGATGGTGTCATATAGGTGGTACTCAATAAACAATATGTATTTAAATGATACATAAGTATTAGAAACACTCTTGAGGATTATGCAGTGCAGGTCCAACTCTAATGCAAATGCGACTAATAATGTTATATATTATATATATAATATATACATTATATATATATATATACCATCCATATACTAGGGTAGCCTATAGCCGTAGTATAATTGGTTGCCATTACGCTCACACTACATATAGAGTATGCCATGCATAATGTGGGATGCATGGGAGGCCGGAGCTATTACCTCTGCACTGTGAAGCCGTGCTACTGGACTATGACACTCCAACCGTTACAATGACTTGCAATCATCATCTTGGTCAAGAGTAGCTCAGTTTGTAAGTTTATTTGGGTATCTAATTGGAGGTTTAAGACAACAGAATTTAATTAATTGTGTATTGGAATTAGGGCTGGAGAGTCCACAAAGTGTCTCTGCTCCAAATTGTTTCTAATCTTGTGTGCCTGCTCATTTTACTACTGTAATGCATTTAATGCAGAGGTGTCATACTATGAACCAAATCTATGACAGAAAAAAGCTTCATGCTACAGAACATTTTGACATACTGTAACCTAATGACTTACTTCCCCCTGGCAGTGGTGATGCACTCCTTCTCCAGGTCAGATTGTTTCAGAACTCGCATGAGTGTTTCCCTTGAAGAATTCTTGTAAACAGTACCGAGGAAGTTGCAGAGGTATGGCCTGTTAGAGGTGATCATCTCAGCATTGGGCTTGACCATGGGAAACTGTCTGTATCTGAAGAAGAAACGGGACGCATAAAATAAAGTGGATTTAACTTAACTGGAAACATACTGTATATAAGTATTGTGTAACATGATGTACAGCATAGACAGGTAAGAAAATGTTTGGTCACAACTTGTAAGTAAATGACCAGCACAGAAAATGAAAGGAGGAAAGGTTTTAACGCTGTCAATGTTTTTATTTGGTTTAAAAGTACAATAGTTCAAACAATGCAGCAATGTCAAACTCGGATCTGTCCTTCTCTCTGGGTTTGTGAGGGTTTTCTCTGGGTACGCCACCATGCCTCCCACATTCGAAAAACATACACATTTGGTTCATTGAAGACTTTAAGTCAGTGGTTCTTAACCTTCTTAAAGGTAGTGAACCCAACTAGTTCATATATCAATGTGTTCTATGATTACCTAATTGTTGTGTGCTCCATATTACTTTATATTATTTATTGCATGTATGCATATATTTTATTCCATTTACAGAGAAAATGGACCAAACAGAAAGGGAACTAAAGAAAAACTTACGTGGCAACACCAAGAGGCCACTGGAAGACATCTTTATCATTGATCCAGGGGCTGTCATACACCAAAAAGAGGAGGTCCACAAAGCCACCATGCCTCTTTAGGTATGGCCCTATCCAGTCATTGTTGCAGTGTTCATCACCCAGCAGGACCACTGCCACGTGAGACACGGTGTGGGACTGAACCAAAGCTCGGACGTGCTCCAACCAACGTGTGGAGTACGCCACCTTCTGCTGCTCACGACCATTCAAAACAAGAACAAGACTGTTCATATCCAGGGGGACATGACCTTGGACTACAGCAGGTCCTGTGTAGAAACTACAGATGGAGGAAATTAATTAATGGCGTGGTTTTTCTTAATATGTTATGTGTTCACAACACTCCAAAGCAGTGGTTCTTAACCTGGGTTCGATCAAATCCTTGGGGTTCGGTGAATCAGTCTCAGGGGTTTGACAGAGCGTCTGCCATGAGGGTTAAGACACACCCGACTCAACCTGTCAATTAGTTATGACACACCCGCTTGACCATCACTGGCTGGTTCTTTTTGTGCACAATTAAAAAACGTATACTTAATACTAATACTAATTGTGTTTACTTCTGTTTTTAATACAGTACATACAAGGATATTTTTATTTTTCACATCTGAAGGATTCGGTGAGCATGCATATGAAGCGGTTGGGTTCGGTATCTCTAACAAGGTTAAGAACCACTGCTCTAAAGTCTTATCAGTGACTTGTTACCTGAAATCAATTTTGTTTGACTGGAGCTCGCCCTCTCTCCATTGTGCTATCTTGTCAGTTGGGTTGAGGGGTCCCTCCAATATATGTTCCCAAAGATAAAGGCCTGGTGGGAAAATGCTTTAAGAGTAATAATAATAATAATAACAATAATAATAATAATAATAACATTAAGAAGAAGAAGAAGAGGAGGAGGAGGAGGAGGAGGAGGAAGAGGAAAGAGAATATAATACGTCGTAGCAAAAGGTAAGCAACAAGGTGGTTAGCACTGGTGCTTCCGGACAAACGGAAAGAAAGTATGTCCAAACGAGTCTCACCTATGGCCGCTTTACCCCATATTTGGACCTTGTATCTTTTGGGTTTGTTCTTATCGATTCGTGCCATATGTTGTTTGAAGGCCTCTCTTTTTTTGTTCAGTGCTGAGTTGTACTCCACTTGTTCATCCTCCCACGGATTCCACTCATCCCCAATGAATGGAGCAGCTCCAACATCTCGAACACCCCCTGCAAACAAAATGGAACACAGATCGACACAACCGTTTTGTTGATTCAATCAAATGTTTAACTGCAACTTAAGTATATCTAACTATTTTTTTTAAGCGTTTGGATTTTATTTATTTATTTATTTTTGGGATGAAGATACCAGAGGGTCCTGCTTCTTTCTTCTCTATCCTGTGAACCGAGATATGACTTTAGTGCTGAAGAACACGTTGTATGCAGCGTATAGCGAAAATGCTACATAAGCAAAAATTATGAGAAGAAACAACTTTCTCTTTGGAAATTTCATTGTTCCCTATTTCTATTGTCGCTTATGTTACCATTATGCATCCAGACCTCCATTTTTTTTTTAGAGGACCCTTGTTTATATCACGAGGACAGTTGCCTTGAAGATGTGCCTGTTTAAAAATTACCTTTATTTAAACATCTGTATGAAGCGACAACTATTTGTACCAAATTCATGTCAAATGTGAATTATAGAGTATATATTTTGTTCTTAGAAATCCGTGTAAATTCCACAAAAATTATGACTTTGGCATTAAAAAAAAGGACCGGGTCATACTTCGAGGCGGAACGTTCCGTCTCCAGAAGAAGGAAAGAGTTTCCGTCGTGTCGGAATTCAGAGGTACACATTAGATTTGTTCACGCAAGGTCGTGTCCCCATATACGGGGTGAAGAAATCCTTTATTGAGGGAAATGATGATATCAGCTGGTCGTTTTGGGGCTCTTGCCCCATTGTTGCGGGGAACAACGCAATTCATCAAATGTGGGGTGTTATCTGGAACTAAGGAATTGCTCCCTGCCACTGGTAAGACACGTTCATGGGGCCTTCGGCTAACAATACACTCTAATGTCAGCGTTGGGTTATCTGTGCAAAAATTCTAATAACAAAGTTGACTTGTCATAATTCTAGTTGTAACTTGCTAGTGTTGCTAGTATAGTCCTTGGATCAAAAACATTTTCATAGATCGTTCGTCGTAGGACACGTTTTACGCGTTGTTGCCCGTACTGTAGACATGGCCAAATGTTTGAGCGTGGCTTGGTTTAATGGAGATCTTCGAACTGGAAAGCCCAAGCGGCACACACTCAAGGGCGAGCTCAAAAACAAAGGGTGGGACCGTACCCAGGTATTTCAGTGTAAATGGTTGTTCTAGATGACAAAATTACAAAGCACAACCTAGATACGCGTGCTGTATTGACACAATAGTTAGAAATAGTAAATGACTGGTGATCCAAATGGACTAAAGGTCATAATGGAGTTGTGTGTGTGTGTCTTTATTTTCTTCAAAGACAGAGGTCTGCACTAATGCAATAGAAAACCCGAATGACAATAAATTGTAAGTAAAATAATTATTGAGGCATACAGTAAGTATAGTACAATTAAAAATACATTTAGCATGGTGGTAATTGAGTGTGCTTTCTACAGTGCATCACTTACCCATGCTAACAGTACTAAAGTAAATCCATCTATGAAAGACACCTTTAGGCTCTATATGTATTGTAGCTGGTCATCTGAACAGCCTTCAGCCTCTTTATAGAGTGGGGCTGCACGATACTGCAATGTTGCAGTATGTGCGTGTAATGTTGTGATTTCAATATTACTGCAATATTTACTGACATTTTTATTGAATAAAGGGTACATTTTCACACTGCAAAATAAGGAAGCTCAATGTGTTCCTAATTAACTAACAACTTTTTAAAGATATTGTAGCTGTTCGCCTTTTGGATGGCAATGCACATTTAAGGTTGCGTCTTATTGGTCAAAGTGACAAAATATAGAATTAATGATAATCAAACATTGAAATGGCACTACTGATCTGAAATATATCAGTAAACCATGAACTGTTGCATCCCTGACAATCATCCTTGTGAATTTCATATTTTAATACTCACTTATACATTTAATGGGAATAATTTGTTGCACAGTGTGAAAAAAAATTCTAGCTTTCTTTCATTGGATGAAGGATTCTGCACCATATTCAATCTGCTTTTCAATAATTGTTTACTATTTGAGTTTGCATGACCATTTATTTGATGACCTGATTTTAGCTCCTGGAGGAATCCGGCTCGCCCATACAGACATCAAAATCCCCGACTTCACAGATTACCGCCGCCCTGAGGTCACCGACCCAAACAAGTCCTCTCAGGACAGCAGCGATGCGAGGCGGGCCTTCTCCTACCTGTTCACAGGGGCCACTACCGTAGTGGGCGTCTACGCAGCCAAAACGGTGGTTAGCCAGTTTGTCTCCTCCATGAGTGCCTCGGCCGACGTCCTGGCCTTGTCCAAGATTGAGATCAAGCTGACTGAGATTCCAGAGGGCAAAAACATGACATTCAAGTGGCGAGGGAAACCCCTGTTTGTCCGCCATCGCACCGAAAAGGAAATCGCCACAGAGGAGGCTGTTAATCTTGCCGAGCTCCGCGATCCCCAACATGACAAGGATAGAGTGCTCAACCCCAGCTGGGTTATCGTCCTTGGTGTGTGCACCCACCTTGGATGTGTGCCTATTGCTAACGCGGGTGACTTCGGCGGCTACTACTGTCCTTGCCACGGATCCCACTACGATGCTTCAGGAAGAATTAGAAAGGGGCCGGCGCCTCTTAACCTGGAGGTTCCGTACTATGAGTTTCCAGATGATGACACCGTTGTGGTGGGATAAATATGAGAGTGCTACCTTACCAATCTATCCCCTACTGTAGTATATGTTCAAAAGATGGGTCTATGTATGATGTGGGGGTGAAAATCATCTATTTAATTGTCAATAAAAACCTGTTTCCTACAGTATTGTTGCAAGTTTTGCTTTTCATCTTCATTGTAGAACAGTGTCTTTTCTCACCGCTTTGAATTTGAACCGATCCTGAGCTCATCCATTGGTTATCTGAGCCTTAAGTGGGAATTTACCTGATGTAAATCACCTGAACTGTTACCCCTATTAAAGAAACCTTCAATTTCTATTGTGCAGGATCACTTGGTACTTAACATTGCGTACTAGGAGTTTGGTGAATAAATATATAGATCTTCATTGAATTGCAGCTTCACTCATCGTAGTGAAAACAGTTCAGAATAAACATGAACAATACATTATTCATATCCTGGTCATACAAGTATCATTCCCAGGTAAAGGACTCAACTTCTCAAGAGGATAATTTTGGTGTTGATGGGATGCACATTTGATTATCAAGTTGTATCCAATCCAAAATCCAATGTGTGCTCCCAACAACAACAACAATTAACAATGGATTATAGTGCACACAAATAAATATTCTCAGTATAAGTCAGTGGATCCTACTGTTGTTTCTGGAAAGCACTTAGCAGTCTGCTCAAGCACACACTGAATCATGTCCTTACCAAAAGTCAGGGTGTGGAGCCTGTGCACTCTTACACGCACTAGTCCACATAGTGCACATTTGCTTGGAGCTCCTTAGTAACAAATCCAAGAAGCGCTGCCGTGAGCTGCTGCTTCAGACTGATGTTGCTCATGACAAGACCAGTTAGCTGCACCACGTCGGTCCACTGAATATCCCCAAGGATGGCGACCAGATCGGCATATAGCTTCTGCTGCTGCTGAGGACTGAGCTCCATAATGACCCGAGGAAGAGGTTTGAACTGACCGCTGGTCAGCCAACACCCAAGAAGGCCTCCAATAGCACCACCTGAAAAGAGCCAAGTTTTAAAACATTGTCCTGCTGTATGAGTATTGGATTGTGCAACATTATTCATTTCAATAAGTAATGTAATGTGTAGCATACCGACTGCAATACCAAGAGGACCCCCAACCAAGCCTCCAGCAAAAGCCAGGCCTCCAGCTGTTGCTGCCCCTTTGCCAGAGCCCTTGGCTGTGGTCTGGATCTGTTTATCAGCAGATAACTCACAGCAGAGCTTCATAATATCTTCAAGCCGATGACACATTCTCTATACTGTATTTCGGAAATGATGCAAAGCTGCTACTCTTATCTACTTTGAAATGTGTGCTAAATATTGCCATTTAGCTTCACAACATCACATTTATAGCCATTGATCATTATAACCTTTGGGATTAACAATGTTGTATCTTTTTAACATTCCGGGGATTCTTACTGGAAAATGTAATTGGTCAGAAAGAGGTTTGACGGAGTATGGGCAGTCTGGAAAAAAAAGAGAGAAATAAACTCATGTAAAGACAGTACGCTATAGTTTAAATACAACCAAAAACATTACATGACTACAACAATGTTAAATTGGAGTCAGGTTCTAGATACATTAGCGCAACACCCCGTGAATAACGGATGCAATTATTATTTTACCTTTTAAAGGCAATAACATGAACAATATTTCAGCACGCAATACAAACAAATGCACAAAAAAAAAGTGAATTTATACATATAGGCCACTGTACCTTGTCTGTATTGGGAGCTCTAAGATCGGTTGGATTTGTGTTCTTTAGTTTTAAATTGAACGTCCTGTGTTTGGCAGCAACACCGTCATTCGACGTAGATGTCCAGAGGAGAAACGGAAGTAGATGGTCACGTGGCGTGGATGCTGAGAAATTCCGGCTCTTTTGAGAGAACCACCTCGGCACTTTCGGCTCTTAGACCTCCTCCTTGTAACTTCTTCTACAATTTTAAAGTTAACCACCCCAAAACTAACAAAAGTGACTTGAATCTATTGATTGATTGGTTGGTTGGTTGGTTGGCTGATTGGTTGATCGATCGATCGATCGATCGATTGATTGATGATTGATTGATGATTGATTGATTGATTGATTGATTGATTGATTGATTGATTGCCGTAAAAACCCCAATTTATGCGGCTCTCATACTAAAAAAAGACAGAATTCCACAAAAAATAAGTGAGTCGGTCAATTTTCAAACATTCATGTAAAACATAAATACAGTTGTACATGTAAGTAAAAAACATGTTTTTTTTATTCGGGCTATGTAGTGCTACAAACAATAACAGTAGCGCACACTATACAAAATAATGTAAGCTTTTGTTAAATGCTTAATTATTATCATTTTATATTTGAGCATTATATTCTAACTTTGGCTTCTCACCTCAGAGACTCTGACTTTAGAATTCACTTTATTCTCAGAATTCAGTAAAGTCAGAATTCTTTAAAGTCAGAATTCTGAGAATAAAGTCAGAAGTCTGAGATTAAAGTCAGAATTCTCACTTTAAAGTCAGAATTCTGAGAATAAAGTCAGAATTCTAAATCAGAATTCTGAGATAAAAGTGAGAATCTTGCCAATCTTGTTTTTTTTTTTCTTCAGTGGCCCTAATCCTCTTCCGTAGTAGACAGGCGAGTTGCCTTTGCAGGTCACATAAAATAAAATGATGTGGCGAGCCAGAGATGGCTGTGGCGGGCCTTGAGTTTGGCACCTGTGCTATAAAGGTTTGACACCAAATGAGTAAAACGGTTTACCATGTCAATTTAGGAAACAACTGAAAAAGTACTATAAAAATCCTGTAATGTTTGCATTTTTTATGAGGCAAAATTTTACGTCAAGGAAAAAAAGAGCTGAAAATGAACAAATAGATGCAACAAAAAAACGTAAACTTTAAGAGAAGTACAGACAAGACATGGGAGGGGGTGCGGGGAATTAAACCATCGAAGTCAGGAGGAAGAAATAAAAATAAGGCAAAACACACCTATTTATTACTCAAAATGTTCATCATCATGCGTGATTTAGTAATCTATCTCATAGCAGAAACACAATGTTTAATTGGATCAACCACTTCAGAGTTGGCTCGCTATGACTATGTCCATCATTGTATGTCACAAACATTTAATTGTCTTGAGGAAAGTTCTGTTCGGGGGAAAATGATTTTAACAACAACTGTTTCTTATCACGTTTATTTTAATGACTTCGATAAGATATAAAGGATAGTTTAAATCTGTAGCTGACAGTCCAACGGATATTTGAGGCGAGTGAGTTGGGGGGAGGTGTCGATAATGAGGTTGTTTGTAATACGATGATTGTGCAAATAAAGAACAACTAGGTATCCATTGTTGTGTGACAAATTTAATTAAAACGATTTAAACTGATTCTAGTCGAGAACATTGTGTACGCCGCTGAGCAGATTTGCCACAATCATCTGACAATCGTGAGCTAAACTCCATGGCATGACAGGAAACGAAAATGTGTCTTCAAAATAAAAGCTTAAATTCTACCCTGAAAGTTACAACGTGTTTCACACTCCAGTGCTAGTAAAATAATTTGAATGTATGGTGAATTGATTTTATGTTTGTTTCAGATATTGTTTTGGGTGACAAGCTTGCGAGGAAGTCATTCATATAATCTTGTTTTTAGTTCGCTTGTAATTTATTCTGAAAAGAACTCGCAAATCAAGCAGGATGTTTTGCTTTAACTCCAGCCCATTCAGTGCCATTTCGTAGTCTGGTGGAGTGGAGAGGTCGAAGAGGAAGTCTTTTTTACTGGGCATCTTGTTTTTGATTTTTTGGAGGGGAAGGATGCGGGGATCCTGAAATTGGAGTGTGAGATGTTATTGCTTCCAAAAGTGTGGATCATTGCCGCTGACACGTTGATGACTTCGACTAAAGTGGGTCCGAAAAGAGGCTCCTGCTGCACTCATAAACACTTCTTTAGGACTCACAACAACCCTTGAGCTTTGTTTCTTGCTCACCAAAACTACCCCAAAATATTGCACTGCCCTTGAGATGATAAAGACCGAAAAGAGTAAAATCAACATGGAGGACCCCGGTGGAGTTACCAGGCTCCGAGAGGAACACGAAAAGGTAACCAGTAAGGATGACAAAAAGCACGTACGATACAGTAGTATCAAAGGGGCGTCGAGTCGAACCCCAGCTGCTGACCACGCGGTGGACCAGAAGGGCGTTTTTGGACCACGATTGGGCCGACCTTATTTCTGTTGTGCAATAAACATCACATGATAAACCAGTGTCACAAGCATGTAACGTCAATCTTGTACCCATGACGTTTAATTTTCCAGAATCTACTTTGTAAAACCACTTGAGCTCATAAGTTACCGTCTCGGTCGTTTCACCCAAAAAGAAAATTAAAAAGATTCACATTTCGTTTCATGTAAGCAAGACGTGTAATTACTCCAAGTGGATGCAAGGCTGTCAGTTTCACCTTGACATGTTTGTCGTGGGTAAACGAAAGTGAACGAGTTGGCTAATTAGCTAAGCAGGCTAACGTGGCGTGTAAGTCTTTTGCATGCAAACGCGCTCCTAACCTCCCCGCTCTACTCGACTTTTAAAAGTCGCAACATACAGGAAAGGCACATGGGACTGCAAACAAGATGATTTTCCAAGATAGGAAGTTATACTGATAGCTGTGATACTAGTATTGTCATTGACATGAACAGTAAAAAAAAAATCCCCACTTCCTGATTGTGTTTGTATTGCGTCATAAAATGACCACCTAATTGACGATGTCTGCGTGCGTGTTTTTGTTTTTGGTCACAATACTACTGCATGACAACTAAATCGCGAAACGCCTTATAGCCCATTGTTGTACAAACAGGCGTTCAATAGCAAAATGACTGTCGTTACGTTCCTCATAAAGATACAGTATGTGTGCCTCCCAGAATTTAAATTGCCCTTGTGCTGGATTGTACCTTAGGTGTACCTTATGTTGAGTGTATTTTTGAAATATTTATTTTTACACATATGTTCTGACTGTGGATCCCACTAGTGAGTAATGGACTATTATTACAAAATTTCCCATTGTATGAATTGCTTGTTGTTTCATAATATCAGTCAACCAAAAAAAAAAAAAATAGAAGTGGCCGTTTTCAAAAAATACAGTACATTTTAAATGTCAGCATTGATATTTTCCATCATCATATGTTGTGAATTTATGTCCCTGTAATAACAGGTGGTGAAGGACTGCGAACGTCAAATTCAGCATTGGTAAGTATCACAATTAAACGCATAGCTCTGAGAAATTCTGTGTTGTTTGTTGACACGCTGGAGTCTTAATTATATAAGCAGAACATATGTCCATTTGAATTAACAAACACAGAGAGATGTGAGATAAAATAAGGAGAAACTTTTGAAACAATTTTCCGGATCAGAAACTTAAATTTGGATTTTTAATTTAAATGAATATCAACCAGGCGGCCCGGTAGTCGAGTGGTTAGCACGTCGACCTCACAGTGCAGAGGTACCGGGTTCAATTCCAGCTCCGGCCTTCCTGTGTAGAGTTTGCATGCTCTCACCGTGCTTGCGTAGGTTTTCTCCGGGTCCTCCAATTTCCTCCCACATTCCAAAAACATGCATGGCAGGCTGAACACTCCAAATTGTCCCTAGGTGTGAGTGTGAGCGCGAATGATTGTTCGTTTCTGTGTGCCCTGCGATTGGCTGGCAACCGATTCAGGGTGCCCCCCGCCTACTGCCCGAAGACGGTTGGGATAGGCTCTAGCACTGCCCCGCGACCCTTGTGAGGATAAAGCGGTTCGGAAAATGAATAAATGAATGGGGGTGGGGGTGGGGGCTACAAAGCGAGCTTTGCTTTTTAACTGACTATATCCATCCATCCATTCTCTGATCCGCTTATCCTCACAAAGGTCACGAGACATGATGGAGCCTATCCTAGCTTTCCTTCGGCAGGAGGTGTGGCACACCCTTAACTGGTTCCCAGCCAATAGCAGGGCACACATAGACAAACAACCATCTGCGCTCACACTCACACCTAGGGACAATTTAGAATGGTCCATTAACCTGCCACACATGATTTTGGAATGTGGAAGGACACAGGAGTACCCGGGAAAAAAAAAAACATGCAGGCACGGGGAGAACATGCAAACTCCACACAGGAAGGCCGGAGCTGGAATTGAACCCTGCACTGCACATGAGACCTCACCAGTCGACCATCGGGCCACTAACTGAAAATAGGATTTTCATGTTATGTTGTAATGAATCCAAAGTGTTTGGAGAGGTTAAATCAGCCACCAATTCCTAAGTAAGAATTGACAGCTCTGGTTGGCTAGCATAACACCTATTCTCTACTCTCTCTATTCTACACTCTATTTTGGCGCGAGGAACAATTTTTAATGAATAATACCATCAGGTGTATAACCCCCTGTCAATTTAGAGAGCATGTTGACCAGCGCGATCACAGGTATATAATCAATTTACTATGCCTCTGTTCTGTAAGCTGTTGCAACTGAAACAAAGCAGTTAGCTCCTGGAATCCAGATGTCATTAATAATATCTTGCACACTTGAGAGTTCCCTTCATGAACAGATGATAGGGAGTGAGTGTTAGACAAGGAGGGGGAGATGAAGTACAAATACTGTACCTGTGAGTGAACCGTTACTGATTGAGTCTTCATTGCAGTCTAATTCCATTAGTGTAAAAGCATTTGATGTACTGGACACTGTAAGATGGTAGTGAACACTCTAAATCAGGCATGCCCAATACGTCGATCATGATCGACCGGTAGCCCACGGACTGGGCCCAAGTCGATCACAAGGGTTGTAGGGAAAATAGGGGGACGGGGGGGAGGAACATTTGTGTGTATCTGTGTGTGTTATTAATCCTATATATGCTTGTATTAGTGCACACTGCACCCTACGCATCCCATCAGTTTCACTAAAAAAATAAAAAAAAGAAGTAAAAAATTAAAAAGCAGGTCGCCTTTAACCTACGGTGGCGAATGATCTCCATCACCGGAAGTTGTTAGCGGTCAGCAGACAGCCATTGCAGCTTGTAATCAGAGCTGTTGCAGTATATCTTTCATTATTCATCCTCACTCCATCCATCCAGTTTCGGGCAGTAGGCTGAATCTCGCTTCATCACTCAAAGAGTGGTGCCATGCATGTTTTTGGAATGTGGAGGAAACGGTGTGCCGGAGCTGGGATCGCCTATGTGTGAAGCCGACGTGCTAGCTGTCTTCTTTCATTATTATTATCCATCCATCCTTTTCTGATCTGGCAGTATGGCAGTAGGCAGGGGACACCCTGAACTGGTTGCCAGCCAATCGCGAGGCACACAGAGACATGCAACCATTGGCACACCCACACCCAGGGACAATTTAGAGTGTTCCATTTACATGCCGTGCATGTTTTTGGAATGTGGGAGGAAACCGGAGTACCTGGTGAAAACCCACGCAGGCACGGAGAGAACATGCAAACTCCCCACAGGAAGGCCGGAGCCGGAATCAAACCCTGCACCTTTGCACTGTGAGGCCGGCGTGCTTACCAGTTGACCACCAGGCCGCCCTATTATTATTATTATTATTAGCATTCAAATTTTATTTCATGTACAATTCACCAATGGCACTGGCAAAGAATGGGAATCTGGAGCGCAAGGAAAAGCATACGTATGATAATTTCTGCACTTGCTGCAAAAGTGCGTCCCATGCCTCCGCGTCAGGTCTCTACTATTGATTTACTACTACGATTGATTTACTACTGATGTACTTTTCACAACCTCATAAGCTATTATATCTACTTTATTTTTTCTGTTTAATGTTAAGGGCCGTTTTGGCTGCTGCTTAACATGGCATACGTGTGTGCATGGGTGCTCGCATGTGAGTATGTGTGGCCGTGCAGTCATGGGTCGATCACAGGAAATTGGTTGCTTGAAAAAGTAGATCTTAGGTGAAAAAAGGTTTGGCACCCCTGCTCTAAATTGTCCATTGATGTGACCGTGATTGTGAATGGTTATTCGGCTATGTTTGCCCTGCGATAGGCAGGTGATTAGTTCAGCGTGTACCCCTTCTACTGCCTCCAGATAGATGGGTGGATGGGTTCATTCATTCATTCATTCATTTTCCGAACCGCTTCATCCTCACTAGGGTCGCGGGGGGTGCTGGAGCCTATCCCAGTCTTCGGGCAGTAGGCGGGGGACACCCTGAATTGGTTGCCAGCCAATCGCAGGGCACACAGAGACGAACAACCATCCACGCTACACACACACCTAGGGACAATTTATTCAATCAGCCTGCCAATGTTTTAGGAACGTGGGAGGAAACCGGAGCACCCGGAGAAAACCCACGCAAGCCCGGGGAGAACATGCAAACTCACACAGGGAGGCCGGAGCTGGGAGCCCGGTACCTTACTGAAGCCGACGTGCTAACCACTGGGCTACCGGGCCGCCTGGGTGGACAGTTTAATTTGTGTATATTTACAGTATATATTTATTTGAAATTTCAGAAAGCATTAGAACATTTTCCCCACCATGAAAATCAATATTGAAATAGGAAATCGTGTTTTCTGGAATGCATACAATAATTGAATGATTGAATCCCCCGCCCCCCATTTTTGTTCTTTTAATATACACAGTATCTTCACATTCAAATACGCAGGGGAACTGTAATGAGGCACTGTAAAAATAAATACATAAATAAATAAATAAATAGTTAACTTCAGGCTACTCATTGATAAAACATGAGCATTTGAAAGTAGCTTTGTGACAGCTGAAAACCTCCCCCAAAGGTGTTGCCATTGCCAGAATACTAACTCTGTAAGCCTGGAGTACTTTTTACTCTGTTCATTGTTCATCTGTCTCCATTGTAGGTATCCCGTGTGTCCATTTGAGTACTGTACTGTAACCCCCCCCCCCCCATCCCCCCTCCACATTGTTCTGTGCTAAAAGACAACTTATTACTTCTGTGTCTGTGAATCTATAGGGAAAAGGTCTCAGGTGATTACGATGCCCTGAAAGAACGCCTCAAAACTCTTCCAGATAGACTGTCTTATGACGTCATGGTAAGTGTGAGGCTCTATAAAAATATACAGTAAATATACTAAGTGTCCACAGAGTTTGCAGGTTTTCTGATGTTACAGCCTTAGTGCAAAATACATTGCTCTTCTTGTTATCATTTTGGTTAAAAGTCTACACACACCATCCGATACAACACTGAGACAAAGTGAAACACGGTTTTGCTAGTTTATAGCAATAAGTGTTTCATTACAACACAATAAAATGTGGAAAAAGAAATACACTGTGAATACTTTCCAAATGCACTGTACACCAACAACAGTGGAGCGCGTGTGTGCGCGCCTGCACACACACAAAAAGAAATACATTCACAGAAATCTGGCTTGCTTTTTGCTCTTGCCTGTCTCATGTCTTCTCATGTCATCTTTTTGTCTTTCCATCCCATGTTGTTCTGGGCAGGTGCCGTTTGGCCCTATGGCCTTCATGCCCGGGAAACTGGTGCACTCTAATGAGGTCACTGTGCTACTTGGTGACAACTGGTTTGCAAAGTGCTCCGCCAAGCAGGCTGAGAAAATTGTCGACCATAGGATGAAGTGTGAGTCTCCTTTTAAATCTTGTGACGCACCCACTGTGCAAAGACGTTGGCACGTTTGTGTCTAAAAAAAATACTCTCCACCCAGCAGAGGGCGTTGTTACATCAATCACAGTCGTACTGCTGCCCAAAACAGTGAAGGGGAATTATTTGTGGCAGTGTTTCCCAATCTGTAATTAGGCAATTACCCGTATTACACACACACACACACACACACACACAGACAGACAGACAGACACACACGAGCGCGCGCACACAGACACAGACACACACGAGCGCGCACACAGACACAGACACACACGAGCGCGCACACAGACACAGACACACACGAGCGCGCGCACACAGACACAGACACACACGAGCGCGCGCACACAAAACTCATTGAACACTAACAAACTAAAAGAGTGCATATTGTATATACACTGAACTAATGATAGCTTTGTGTGGATGCAAATGAGCCCCAGGCAGAAACAAATATTCTGCCTTAAATGGTGAAGCTTCTTCGCGTTTTTCATGTCTGTGTTGATTGTACTGTCAAGGCTTGATGATAATTTTGAGAATTCACCATGAAGACAAAAGTGGTGCAAGGGCCAGAGTATTGCTACTTGCAGCTCTATTTTAAATATTTTTTGGGGGGTGCGTAACATGAAGCTTGTATAATGCGCGAACTTGCTGTGATTCCAATTCATACCACAACCTTCTTTGTCTGTGTGAAATAGAGAATGATAATGTGAAAGGGGTGCGTGTGACAATATTTGATGAGAATATTTTTGGAGTGTTTAGTGAAGCAGAAATGTCCTGCCTCAGTCCATCATGAGGCATCTGTACCCACCCTCCCCCCACCTTCTCATCCCAATTTATCCCCAAATCTGCCCCTGCTTGCCCTGCTATTACAGAGTTAAGTGGTGCAATGCAAACATAGTGAGCTGAAATGTGTCAGACAGCGATGGACTTGTCAGGCCTTCTGTGTTTGACCTTTTCTCACTTCCACTTGATGCACACACTGAAGGGGCTCCACATTGCCATGGAAACAAGGGCTCTCTGCTTGCGTTTTGTAAAAGGGCTTAATTGTTGTGAAGATTTAATGATCCGGAGTGGTATTCGGGCCAGAGGATATTTTGTACTGTTTAGTGTCATGATTTCCCCTCTCCACTTGCAGAGCATTTTAAACATTTCAATCATTCTGTGAAATGTTTAGTTTAATTCTCCTCCACAGCCATGTGTACACATAACTTTTCATCAGTCTGCCACGATCAACCAGAATGCAAATTTTAACATCTCCAAACCTTTTGTTGCAGATGTCAAGAATGAACTTTGTGGTTTGTCCAAGACAATGACAAACTTTGAAACCAGAGTAGGAATGGTGAAGGACTGGGAAAATATGGTAACGGTATGTTGCTTAACGTTAAAATCAACACGGTATCAAAACTTCCCTGAAACACGATGCATTTACGGACTCTGCTTTTCTTTTAGGAAAAAGGGGACTATGTTGACATTAGAGAGGTGATTGGAAAGAATGAATCCACTGTCACAAAAGGTATAATTTTTGTTTGCCAGCACACTGGTGAATCCCATGCAAAATCATATCACATTGAAATTTAAAAATGTTTTTAAAATACTTGATTCAGGAAAGCGTCGAGTGGCTCACAGGCCAAATTCCAAGCCCAAACTGGAAACTGTGTTGGATTTGGAAGAGGAAAATGAAGGCAGCGGAGAAGAGACCCAACAAAACGGAAGCACAAAGAGTTTCATGACGCAAGAGGAGTTGTGGGCTCGACTCGATGAACTTGAGAAAATCGAGGAACTACAAAATGAGCAGGACAGGTATGTTACCGCACCTGTTGTTTCACTTTCAGGTCATTCATTGTAGTTTGTTTCTCTAGCTTGTCTGATAATGCGGATGTTGGCAGTGAGGACACCTCATCATCTTCCTCGGAGGATCGGAACGACACAGACTCCCCCCCTGCATCTAATGGACTTTTTGTGAAATCCCACATCAATGCGCCCCCCAGTGGTGAAATGAAAGAAGACGACGAGGAGGACCACAGTCTACCGACCATTTATTTCGCCCACACAGTTGAGCCCAAGAAGGTCAGTGTGATAACTGGACCGTTGTTTTTGGAAATGTGTTCCCAGGCGTCGGGTTAAATCCAAATCCTGCTTTGCTTTAGGTGAGGATCAACACAAGTAAAAACACCACTCTCAAGTTCAGTGAACGGAAAGAACTGAAGGAACATTCCAAGCGTAAAAAGAAAAACGGTCACCAAAACGGCCACGCTCATCACGAAGTTCACAAAATCCAAACACCTGCAGATATCTACAGGTTGAACCATCATCTCCGGAACGACATTTAACGCAGTTACGCGAACACATGGGGTTCATATAAGTATATTTCCCATCAGGTTGTTTGTGGATGTGAGGGATGGGGAGCCCGTACCTAAAAAATCCATTCTGAAGTCACGCAGCCGCGAGAACAGCGTGTGCAGTGACACAAGCGAGGGCAGCGCAGCAGACATGGACGAGCGGCGGATGATGGGCCGTAGCTTCAGCCATGATGAGAGCACACCCAGCGACAACAGCGACAGCCTTACGGAGGAGGATAGCACTAAGGGAATGCCATCGCATCCTGCAAGAAAGTTTGAGGTGAAGGAGACCTGGCTGTGTTTTTAGATTACTGATTTGGTGATTCTTAAACCTTGCTGTAGTGCCTTAGTCTATCTTCCATCAGGTGGTACTGTTCGGTTCGGCTTGCTGCCACACCTTTTAAAATACCGCATTCTGTTCTGGCTTGAAGTGCTGCTTTCATGAAGTACTGCAGAAGTCTGAGAATAATTACTGTTGAGAGGCTTAATACAAAGTCTTTGGACAATTTTAAGTTGAATAACGGCTTGAGAATGTTCTGCTGCTCTTCGAATGTTGAAAATGTAAAATCGGTGCATCAAATCAACAGGCAATTTGCAACGTTTATATTTCTGTCTTTGTTGTCCAGGCCTTCTCGGGTACAGTGGTGGAAAAGGACTCAATGCCCTTGGCTGTTCCCTTTCTCACCATCAGTCCTCCGGCGTTGCCAACCATCATGGAGCGGAAACTGGAGGAGGTAGCTGCGCCTGACGTGGAAGCTCCTCAGCAGCCTGTAAAACGGGTGTCGAAGTTCAAAGCTGCCCGGATGCAACAGAAATGACCTGTCTGTACAAAGCATTTCTCACACTTCTTTATGCAATCTCACATCATTCAATCCCCCTCTAAACAGATGTGGCTTGTGTTAGTATAAAGGTTAATCAACATTTTTAATTGGCGAGTCAGTCTTCCATGCTTGTCATGAGGTTTTTCTTTTGGCTGTTGATTGTTTTGTTGGACTGTAAACGTCACCTTTGCTTCACGTATTACAAATCACGTCGCAGTGATAGCTCACCTTTCTCCTGCTCTCGACCTGCTTAATGAATGTGTTGGTTTATGATTAGCTTTGTGTCGAGGCAGAAAAGATGAATGGGAAAAGAAAATAAATGAAATTATCTTTCAGTTGGATTGTTCTTTGCAGATGACCATTTGTCAGGAACCCGATTGATGTTATTCCCACCGACCTATGGAGCACATTGCCGTTATTGTTTTTGCATGTCTTCACTACTACCGCAATAAAACAGCAGTCAAACTCTACATGAGAGAAATGCAAGCTCAAAGCTAGTGTTTATTTGGAGATAAACATCATCGAGAAACAGTGACAGCAGTGCACGATTTAGGCGTAGTTTGTAACTGTCTCCATAAAACACGCCAGAAAAAAATGACTCCAGTTTTGAGGCTCATATGACTAGGAAAAGTAAAGACTCATGATCTCTTGTTATTGTCGTTATTTCTAAGATTTAAGTTTCACAATTCCAAATTGGTGTAATCCACATTGTTGTTTAATCCTTTCAAGTTTAACGGTTCAATGTTGTGTAACTAGCCAGAATTTGCGATCACTCCATGACACTCGCATGTCTTCAAACATCTTTGAATGATTTTGAGGAGGATCATTCTTCAGACATGACCCGATACAGGTGCGGACTCAATCTATTGTTTTCGGACATGCATTTGAACTCACGCACAAACCACCAAACTTCATTTTATCCCCAAGCTGCTTTGACTAAATCCGTAGCGTGTGAGCTTGAAAGGCTATATCATTGCCCTTTTTAGTTTAACCGTGGGAGTGCAGGTCTCTGATAAGAAGCTTTTAAACAGATCCTTAGGTGACTCGGCCCTTATTTTCCTTCTTTTGGATTATTTCACCAATATGAAAATCCAGGTAGCATGAGACAGATTAGGCAATGCTTAACATGCTAACGTTGTACCGGTGAGACACAGATCAATGGTCTTAATGTAGGTTAATCTTCGAAAGTGTATGCTCAAACAGAGCAGAACTACTTTTCAAAGAAAATGAGCACATAAACTGGGATGAAACGCACAAAATCTACATTTCAGGGATTAGGGGGGGTTAAATGTTGTGTGATTATGGATTCAAACAGGTATTGTTATCCAGACAGGTACTTGGGCCTGAAGGGGGGAGTGGGATCCAAACTTGCAAATGTCAAGGACACTGAATCTGCTTATTTTAGCTTGTGATACCAAATAGTATTTAACTTAAAGGGTTGCATAACTCCAGAATTCACACTTAGACCCTGTAAAGGAATTGTTGCATTTTCCACCATGAGCCTTGGGTAAAAGTGGGGAACACGCTTAGCTGAACCATTGTCCTAAGATTTGGGGTGATATAACAGCTTTGCAGCAATGTACGCTCAAATTGAATGTAAATACAGTACTCAGTTTCACCGAAATTAACAATTATGTTTGATGTATTATGTATTATCTTTGCACCGTCTATTCTGATACACAGTCAGAGATTAGTCGAGTAGCCAAAATGTGCACACCAAAACTGTTTTTTGAATTATATAACTCTTGGGTCATCGTATTAAGTGAAACATCTGGTGACCAACTTCTATATCAACTCCCAATAGTTGTGCCGTGTAGTCGGAGGTTTTTAATGTGCTATTAAAATATTTTCAAGATGATGATGATAATGATTAAATGATTAAAATTAGTTCGATTAATGCCCCACACTTATGTCATATATATATATATATATATATATATATATATATATATATATATATATATATATATATATATATATATATAGAAAGAAGTGTTAGTTCTTATAATTTTGTTTGTGTCCCCCCCCCCCAAAAAAAATGGAGGAATACCGTTAAAGCAGTATCACGAAAAGTAGTATTATCGTTAAAATGTCAATTACACCCATCCCTACTCTCTACAGTGAGGAACAAAGTGCTCACATCATGGATCTGAGTGCGTCGCGTCAGATGAACTGAAATTTGCATTAATGTGCTGTGGTTGACCTGCTGGTTTTATTTAACAGAGCATTACATTTTGCAAACGCAGACCAAGACAGCCTCTCATATGTTTCTCAAGTTCCAAGTGGAATTCTTGTAAACTGAAATTCTGAGATTTTAGGATGACGCGAACATGGCAGTTCTTTTTCATAATCCAACCACTCACTTTCTATTTCGATTATCAAAACTCGGGTTGCGAGTGAGTTACGGCCTCTGTAACCTAAGTGTGTATCTGTAAATAAGTCACTTGGAAAATTATGCTTCTGTGTGGAGTTGTGTGGTGGATGTATGCAGTCATGTGACTGTCTCATTCCAGTTGATTTCTTCAAATGATGTAAAACGTCACTCGGAGTTCCTTTGGATTGTTGAAACAGAGTCATGTGAAACAAGTCTCTCTGACAAACTTAAATAGATCACGCAAGCAATAATAAAAGCCTGCAGATAAAAATACAAGTCGCAAGCATACTGTGTCTTAATATAATGGAATAAAAGTAGAGTTTGTTCTGAACAAAAACACGTAAGAGTAAAAAGTATGTTGCATTCAAACTTCTCTGACAAGTACAATTTTTCAAAAACTTAACGCACTGGAGTAGATGTAGCTTGTCAATATCCAACTCTTTAAATATTGTAAAGAAAAACATAACATCTGAACTAAATTGTGTTAGTGCTGCACAGCGCAATAAATGAAGTGAAAACTGCAACTGTAAATGCATCCATTCTTTTTCGAGCCTGCAAATTACTCTTTGGTATTATAGTGTTGGTACAGTAGTTATTTGTACCGAGCATCTCATGACATCCAATGCAAGAGCTGTATCAATAATACTACCGGTACCTTATTCTTTTAAGAGTCTGGATGATTCCCCATTTTTCGTTCTAAGCTTTCAGTTCTACCATTCTTGGACAGGTGTTCTATGGTCTTTCCCTTTTCCTTCAGGAATCCAATGGAGGGCTGTTCTGGAGATGCGGTTTTCTTCAACCCTGAGCAGGTGTCCTATTCCCCTCCGCCTTCTCGGTAAAAATGTCTCGACATTGAATCTTGTCTGCGTCTGTTGAGAAGTTCCAAAATATTGTCATGATTCTCCTAAAGCACCTTGTGTGAAATACAATAGTTTATGGTCACTTTCAATCATTCGCTCACAATCAAAACGTACACAGCTTTGGTCGAGTCTTATATCTTATATCTTAAAATATTTTGTAAACTATACCTTCGCAAAGATATTTTGATTCATATGTGTGCAATGTGTGCTATTGTGGTTTTAGCTTGCAATAATAGCGAACTGAAATTGCATCATAGTGAGAGCCATTTCTAAATGTTGAAATCATTTCATGTCCCTAAATAGGCTAACCAAAATATTAGAAGTATGCATCCACGAGATACAATATGGTTACACGCCACTGTGTAACAAGCACAATAATAAGCTTTGTTAAACTAATACATCTCTGACCACATCATAAAAAATGAACATTGAAAGAAATTATTATCATTTTTGCAGCATGAATCTCTTGTATTGGATCTCATTAAATTGTTCACTTTGCCTAATTTGGTGAGCAGTTTACTCTTTCACTTATGGGGGTCACAAAATGATGCAGTGCAAAAATGTTGTGCCTGTGAAACTTGTGTTAATAGAAAACCTATTATGTGGTATGTGGCCTCTTCTTTAATTGGAATTATAATTACCATCTTAGGGCAAACATTTACACATAATTAAACACTTTTCTGACCCTGAAAAGTAAGCATTGTCATCATAAGGAAGAAAAGCCAGTAAAAGCCAATAAAAAAGACTTAGAAAAATATAACTGCCGATTCAATACTTTACTTCAGTAAAAGTACAGACTCTGAAATGTACTTTAAAAAATCATAGTTAATTATATAAAACAGGTACTTGTTCTCATAACTTGTCACATAGGTACTAAAAAAAAAAAGACAATAAAATAAAAAAAGAGGAAAAATCATTTATACACCCCAAGAGCTGTTGGTGGTTTAATTGTTATCAAAACAAAAAATTCCCAACAACATTAATGGCCCTATTTTGATGTCTAGCTCAAAGCAAAGTCTAACTCTGAGCATGGGTGGAGTTTTCTTTCCTCTGGTATTTTCCTAGATTTTACACAGGTAGAATTGGGCGTAACTTTCTGTTATGATGGGCGTAAGACAGCGGCGGAGGCGGCTGCCGATCCGCGGACCACGGCGTGTTGGCCGGCCTGGCTGGGTCGGCTAGTGCTCCTCGCGACGCCGATGTTGCCGGCGTCAACTATTTAAAACCGCATGGTTTTATCTGTGGTTTTATTGTTCTTGTTTTGATTGTAAAGTGTCCTTGGGTGTTTTGAAAGGCGCTTGTAAATGAAATGTATTATTATTATTATTATTAACTGGGCGTTTGCGCCCCTTTGTGGGATGGAACACTCCTGGCCAATCATAGCGGCTGTCCTCATTTCCATTAAAATCAGGCCGCTTGAACTGCATACCGTGCTTGACATTGCTGAAACAGAAATAAACTCAATGAGGTGCGTAAATGACATTGTCTTTTGAAATGTTCATTTATGCGGGTAAACTGCAAGATCTCCCCTTGTGGATGATATAGTGGATGCGATGTGTGCAATTGGAGACCGCCTTGCACCTACAACCAGGTGTGACGTCCCCTTCCCAACAATACAGTGAAACTCCTCGACAACGAAATCTACATTGGTGAAAATACCCCCTAGTGTGAAAAAATCTTCATGCATTAACACCATTCCCACTTTCCTGTTTCAAATTTGCTACAGTGAAAACCCCCCTGTTGTGAAAAATGTCTTGCTGCAAACATGATTTCGTTGTAGAGGAGTTTCACTGTACTTGTGTCATGTCCTCAAAGGGGTGCTATAATTTTATTTTTAAGTTGATAATTCTTACAATTCGTTTCATGAATTGATTTCTACAATGATTCAGAGAAATCGTCCCGCGCTGTGGTCATATTTATAAATTAAAAATTCAATGACATCTCCCACACACGTCTGCAGAGTGCCCAATCTCATTAGGGCTTCGGGTAAATCTTCCAAAATGGTGTCACACCACCTGCGCCACCATTTCAATCTGGTTTTAAGTAGTCTACAATTTAGTCTAGTTTTTCTCATCAAATTGGGAGATGTGTCTGGGGAGCGTAAGTCAAAACGCCCTCTGTCTGCCGCAACACCAAGTGATGCGCAGCACGGTCTACCAAATTGACAGCCACACAAAAATAGACTTGCCTAGCACAAAAATGGAAGTGCATCTGTTTTTATGCCTAGCGCAGTCTACTTTCAAATTGTCAGATAAATTGAGGCCGCGGCAGCTCCATGTTCCGGAACGCCCAGTTAGGTGCAGCACCATCCCAAACACGATAGACTATGCTTACACAAAAATGAACTCTGTAGCTATCCATCCATCTATCAATCGAAATCCCAACTGTAATTGACTTTACTTTCAATTCAAATCGTTTTACATCATTCACTGAGGTTAAAAAGTAATACGTTGAGTGGGCAAAGTAAGGACGAGTCAGAGAACAGTTAGTATTTAGTTTCAGATGTCTGAAGTACACTTGTAAAAGTTTTTAGAAAAAAACAAGTATAAATACGGTATTGAAAAAATCTACTCAAGTACAGTGACAACTTATTTATCAAAACCCCCCAAAAATGATGTATGGTTATTGGTTGGTATGTCAGGGAGGACAGCTGGCCTAATATGCAAAACAAATAAATCATGAGATTGACTTGCTGCGGCAACACTGATGGGACAAGCCGGAAGTTGTACCAACACTTTAATCGTGCTGTCTGTTTTCTTGTTTGTTTTTTTGTTAATTTTACATTTATTTTATTTGCGATAATATAAATATTATTTTTAAACACTAGAAGCTGCTAAATATAGATATTGACCTACTTGAAAAATCTTTTGTAAATTAACGAAGTATTTGATATTCTACTTTGTTACCCTCCATCTCTATCGTCTGTTTAAAAGTAACCATTGCTATCATAAACAAATTAAAAAGATTTTGCAGTCCAACGAAAAAGGAGTCAATTATCGAATAAAGACAGGTCAACTCACAACCATTTTAATCGAGGTCAGATTGAGTCGTAATTCAACCCAAGTATTCCTGATCCTCCGTTTTTAATATGGATATTCAATCACACACTTTCCCGCACGCGTTTAATTCGCTGCTTATAAATACTAATAGAGTCAAAACCTTTTCATTCCATTATTGACAGCTCCAAAATCGCCTAAGTAAGATCCCGCCTACTTTTGCTGCAAAGGTTTTCACAGAGCGTCCAATTTCGCCTTTTCGCCTTATCAAATGTGACACGCATAATAGCCCATTATGTATTCAAAGAGACGCACGAGAGCGGGGATGGATGAGGCGCAGTGGACGCGCCGCCGCACATTTTTACGCACGGCGCACGTCTGTTCCACTTCCACGTCAGCGTCCAGATGAGGGAGACACACGGCTCGTAGGCACAAGTATCCCGAGTCCATTTGGAACATTTCATTGCCTCCTGTTCTCCGACGGAAATACAAGGAGAGCGAAGAGTGCGATAGCACTGCGCCCTCATGGTGAAGACTTTATGATTATTTTATTTTATTTTTAGGGGAAATCTCTCCGTCTCCGCTCTCTCTCTCTCTCTCGCTCTCTCGCCCTCTCTCTCTCTCTCTCTCTCTCTCTCTCCCTCTCTCTCTCTCTCTCTCTCTCTCTCTCTCTGACTTCCGCCTTTTCTTTAGCGATAAAGCGCCCGGTGCTCATCATCCGCCCATCCATCCTTTCAGCTGACGCCACCTGTCCAAGTCAGGTAAGACTCGCCATCAAGTTGCTAGTTTCTAAAAAGTGTGTGACTTTATGTCCTTATTAAGGAATCGTGACTTATGTACAATGTATGTACTTATGAAGTATGTACAAATCTTAGTGGTGGGATTCTACAGCTGTTTAGTCTGGATGCCCACAATAATTAATATGCAACCAGTTTTTTTGTTTTTTTTTTAACTACAGTCATGCTATGCTGCCTATCATTTTGTTAAGTTGAACTCTTTACATGCTTTAAACAAGTAAGTTATGGAAGTACAGAAAAACAACACAGACACAAATGATATGCAGTACGTGTGTGTGTGTGTGTGTGTGTATATATCTATCTATCTCTCTATCTCTCTATATATATATATATATATGTTTTTTTTTTTTAAGGGACATGCCTTACAATCTTTCTGTCTCCACCCTTGTCACCTGTACGGGGTGGCACTGCCTCGTATTCAAAGACACCCCCCCCCCCCCTCACCCCTAGCCTCTTGTCTTCCTTCCTCCTGTTTCCAAATGCTCTCCTTTGAAGCGATGATGCCCCATCTGTCATATATGAGCAAAGGGAGACCACGCTCTGCTCCTCTCAATTACTGAATTCTCCTCATGCCAGCTCCAGTGGGACAGGAGGAGGAGCAGGTGGGTGGAAGTCGGTGCGATCAATCAACATGAAATATTCAGCTTTGAATATGCACATCATTTACTCTACGACCGTTGCCTGCGTTAGAATAGTTGTGGCCACCCCCAAAATAAGGGTTTCCACATGTGACATAATTTATTGTGCTGAAAGTGGAGCTACAAGTGTTACAAGCCCGCTCCCTTTTCTTTTAGATGATCTTTAAATCGAAAAACTGTGTGCAGTTTGAAAGTGATGAGGAAATTAGGCAAATGGGTGGAGAGGGAGGGCATGAAAGCGTATCATCACAGCCTCTTTCTCATTATGGCGCAGTAAACTCACATAAGCGTACATGACAAAAGCCGGGCTTGGCAACTTTCTCCCCCCCTGACAGTCACACTTGTTTGAACACAGGGCACATGATTTGAATAGCAGTAATCCATGCTGAAATCAACAGGCCAGATGAACTTTTTGGCACCTCACCGACTCGGATTTTCTCTCGCCAAACAAATGCCTAAGCTGTTTAGACTCTTGGCTTAAAATCACAGTTATTTGTCTTTCCCGTACTGTGGCAACATTGCAGAGAGCATTTTAACCTTTTTTAGCCACTCTAACTCTTCAGGAAACTTAATCTCCCAAATGGCTGCTTTGTGATAATAATAATATCTTTAGGATTTTGCCTCGTGAAATTCGCCCGAGTACTATGGCCCTAAGTATTTGATCTATGAGGCAATACAGTGAAAAGCATAGCCCCATGATATGAGAACACAACAGTGAATAATTAATAACCTTGCTCCCAATTCCAGGAAAACAATAGCATATTGTAGGAACGCTGCACTAATTTAACTTGAGAAGAGAGGGGGGGACAAAAAATGTTAAAGAACTTTGGCAAAATGTGGAATGCGTTGTTATTAAGATGACTTCTCTTTCAGTCCTTTCCACCGTTGCAATCTTTTCACCGCGTGTTAAACACAGAGGTTTAAGTGTTGCGTGCTGTCGGCTGCAACGTGTTTATATTTGAAACTAATCTGAAGCTATTAGATACCCCTTTCTCACCTGCTGGCACTATGTGAGGTGGAAGTGCACATGCAGGAAGCTATTTTCCCCAGGCCTCCTCTCCTGGCTGTCAGCTCCCATTAAGGCGGAAGGTGTCATATCTGTAACACAGCTGAGTGCAGATGGCAGAGTGGAGGGGATGGCTCACCGATTTAAACAATGATTAATGAACAGAGATGGAAAACAAATTACATCGGACTATTGGAGGCAGGGAATTGTTTTTATGAAAATGTTAATTGTTTCTGCCAGGCAGATACCCGGAGTGGGGGAAGGGTGAAGCGAGGGCAAAACAGCCCTGTAACCAAGGGGCTACTGATAGGGCGTCTACAACCCCCCCGGCTCAGTCTATTGGCGCTTCTGGCATGCAATGTTTAATACCCTACCCTGGCTTGAAGACCACTAATGTGCTGTAACTTTCAAGGTTTGGCTTTTTACGACAAACCCCATGAAGAATTGTCGCCCACCACCGCACCAATTAACGTTACCTCTAATAATAAGTGGTTGTAAGTGATGGGAGAAGCCGCTTGTGTTCTAGTTGTAATTATTGCAGGCGGGTGCAGCTGCACTACTTAGGGAGATGATGATAATTATTTTACTTTTTCTTTTTTTTTTTATTTCCACCGCGGGTTGATTTTTTAAGAGCATCATACACTCATCAGAGTAATCAGGAGAGAGTGATTAATGAAAATCCACGAGGCTAACAGCTGCCACATTAAACACTTGCCTCTGTTGCCAACACACAGAGCCGCTGCACATAGGACACAGGCCGACAAGGCACTTCACCTTCAGCGCCATGCGTGTTTGTTAGAAAGTCAAGGCTGCAAACACACAATTAGAATAAACAGAGATTCTCATGAAAAGCCAAGTTGTTGTGCGCCAAGGTCGAGCTGCGCCGGTGCTCCTATTGACAATTTGGAGTATGGGGAGTCAAAGTTTGATATGCCACTGGAGGTGGGATATCGAGATAGTCGCTATGTGGTGACCTTGCTCTCCAACATTTCATGTTTACTGAAAGAAGCACATTTTGAGGCCGCAGATTTTAGTGTGGCGGTTCACACGGCCGAATGGCCAATGTTGGCGTGACTGGCAATCAATAGAGTGTGCGGTCTTGTGTCTTTCCCCCCTCCACAATTAGTCGGGATAGGCTCCGGCTTTCCCGTAACCGCGGGCAGCAAACACTCCATAGGAAACGAATGGACGGATGGAGTGTTGTCCGGCGTGCGTCGCTTGCCACCTTGTAAGGACTGCTCAACTCAGGGGCTAATTCTCTTAGCCCAGATGTTGCCTGAGCACAGTCCTGAGATCCCACTGGGTTGATGAGCTCAATCAGTGCAATGATGAAAAGATGATTTTGTCCCTGTAATTACAGTGTGTAAACTACTTAGCTAGGATTGCAAAGGAAGTCATTTTCTAATTACGTCGGTACCCCGTTGCCTAATGGTGGATGTTTTGTTGTTTTTGAAAGAGAGAGGGAGTGGGTCGAGAAGGAAGAATATGCATGTGCGTGCGCGTGTGCATGAGTTGCTGCAGCAAAAAAAGAAAAAAAGAAAAAAAAAAGCCCATCACGAAAGCAAGATGGCTGCCAAATGAGGGCTCATTGAATTATCAGCCCAGTTAATGTGCCTTGGATTATACTCTTTGTTTGTCATTTTTTTTCCTGTAGATGCCATAGCTTAATGAGATACTGTAAGTGGCATTACCCGACTCCTGCTGTGGTTTTGTGATGACTTGTTTAATGTCTTTTGTTTTTGTGCCTCCGAGTGCTTTGGCGAGTGAAAGTCGACACATCTCCAGTTTCCCCCCGTTTTCCCCATCTCGGTGCCACTTTGCGAAGAAGGAGCGTCGTTCACATCATGCAAATGCAGTCAAAGGCACTCACTGAGTTAAATGAAATGGCAATGGGAGTTTACTGGGGCAATCCTGCCTTGGGACAGGAAGTTGCACAAACCATGTCAGTGTGTTGTCACCCACCCAAAAAGATCCATTCTTTGAGATCTGTGTGAGTTCTGTTGGCGTTGGCAGCAGGCCTGCGGGGGCCCAACCATCTGATGCAGGCCCGCACCATGTGGATTGGCTTGCCTTGCGCAAGGCATCCCCTACGCACGCCGCACTGTTAACATAGCCCATCTTACGCCAAAAGCTTTGTTTGTGTCCAGGAAGAACAGGTGGCCTGTGCAAACACCAGCAACTGTTTACACATGAGTGATTTAAAATACATTCTATATACACATGCTCGAGTGTGTATGTGTGTGTGCATGTGTGTGAGTGTGTGACAGGGAGAGAGAGAAAGACCACATGTGAAAGTGTGTGTCCTTGCTTGCACAAAGACAGTATTTGATGAGGGAGTATTAAGGAGACAGTGTTTGTATTACTTTATTGTGAGCACTATTGCAGGCATCCCAGGAAGCTAATGAATGCAACGTTTATATATGACACACTGTAGCAAGGTTAGGACACGGCACGGGCTCTCCTCTTTCGAAACGTAGTCATTTAGAACAGTTGCCTCTTGCACGAATGAGCACATTCATTAGCCTGAAGAAAAAAAATAACACTTTCCATCAAAAGTAGTAAACGCAGATAGTCAAAGTTATAAGTAAGTCTTTTATCTTGAGCCTGCCTTGCACTCTTTGTAGCCCATGAACTTCCCAACAGGTTGTCCACGCAAACTCAGTCGAATACACTCAATTACTTTGCATTAGCGACGCGGTTTGCTCAAGCGGCTCTTTGCTGCCGACAAGCTGACTCTCCAATAAGCGTGTGCCACAGACGCTGATTTCCAGTCATATTTCTGAAATTTTGATCGCAAAATCATCAATTCTCCACATACACAACAAATGTGTGCGCATTCCTTTATGAGTTCTTTAGCTATTACTCACAAGGAGCTAGTTTGTCAGTGCTGTGTGTGCTCTTTCTTTGCTTCTGCAGTAATGAATGGCGCTGGTTAGACTATTCTATCTCCGTCAGGCATTTGGGGGGGCCTACAGAGAAGCTCCTATAGGCTTTCATTAATCTGGTTGTCAGAAAGTGTATGGGTGCTATCTTTTGTCCGGGTCAGGGTGGGCAGCTGCGTTACCACTGCCCCCAGCACTCTGACAGGACACTCTACAGGATAGTTGGCTGGCTGATTGGTTATGTGTGCGTTGAAACGATACACAGGGGGCATGATATATGGCAGCCTGTGCATGAATCTTCTCAGTAATTCCTGATGAAACAGTTGTTACATGTAGACATGGAAGTCAGAAAATGTCAGATTTTTTCATTTTTCAGTTTGATGGACGCAGTCTCTTGCATCAACACGTACGGCACCTGTATCGCAAATGATACAATAAGAACATCCATTACTTGAGACAATAGGAGACATTTTTTTTTCACTGTTGATTGTACCACAAATATACAGCATATAGAAAACATGCAGTAAGGGTGAGAGTCAGGGTAAAAAAAAGTACCTTTCAGCACTTTTAAAACAATGAGCATGGAGGAATTGGCAAAACCTAACTCCTTATATTTGGACAGTTCTTTTGTTTCCATTTTTTAAAGGTATGATTTAACAAAGCTATAATAATAATAATAATAATAATAATAATAATTGATGTCACTTTTGGCTTAGTATTTTCAAATGAATAATCACTGTTGTAAATGCATGTTTTAAAATGTACTGTACTGTATAACTCTGTTCAGTATTTGACAAATAAAAGTGTAGGTTTACACTGAAAGCTTGCCAACTGAGTTCTTGTGTGACCGAAGGCCTTTGATTTTCTTCAAACAAATTGTCTGAGGAATTCTATGGGCATTATTGCCTTACTAAAACAAAAACAAAAATGTAATTGTGGTGTAATGCTTTGCCCTGTACAGTATTGTGTCTTCCATATTTTAATCAATATTTAATCCAAAACATTTCAACTTCACTTCCTGTAAGTGTAGTGGCAATATGTCCTGCAAACAATGAGCAGCCACAACATTGAGAGCACAGTACAATGATATCAAATACGAGAGCTACATCACAGATTCAACTTTCACGAATTGAATAATGGAGTGACATTGTCAGAGAGGTACAGTATTCATTTAACAATATATTAGTGTGGTGGTAGGTGTTTGCATCAGTGGAGGACTGGGATGCATGATACCTGCGTTGGTCACTTTGAATTGAGAAAGTGAAAAATAGTAGGAACATCTGTCAATATGGTGCAGAGTACAACCCCGATAAATACTTACTGATAACAGTCGACAAGTATATTAATAGTTATTAATAAATATACCACACAAACACTTCAAACATTGCTATACCCTTATAAAACCGTAAATAGCTGACAAATAAGCACGAAGATACACAATGTACAGTCCCTGTATGAAAATCTTAGCAATTCTATGATGATGATGCTGAGGAATTACTGTAGTGGCACATTGTGGCGTAAAACAATGACCATTTGATTGCACAGTCAAGTGTGGGAGTAACATCAATAGTGGCGAGTGCCAACACTTTGTGGGGCGGCCTGTGCAGTAAGGCCGTTTTGAGGCAGTGCCGAGTCCTACTTTGGAAAATTTTGCGTTAAAGCAGCAAACATCTACCCACTCCCACTGACTGTCAATCACAAATCAAACCCCGCTGCTGATTTGTGAGTGGATGAGCAGGTCGAGTGGGTGAGTGTGTGTGCAGGCGAAACGTCAAACTACCTTCTGCCTTTTGCTACCAAGTTGGTTGAGTGGGCACCTACTTTGACTAGTTTTTGGGTGTGTTTATGGTCAACAGGAACTGTTTATTATTTAAATAAAACACACACTCAGTAAATATCATAAATACTGTATGGAGAGTATCTTGCCAGGAAAATAAAGATTTTTTTTGTTTGTTTGTTTTTTTGCCACACCACTGAAAAATGCAAATAGGTGAGGGTTCAAAAAATGTGAATGCAAGGGTCCATTGTTTATAGTCATCGATTAAAAAAATACAACAACGACATCCATTGGTGGCTAAAAACCTTTCTGCAGTACTGCATTGTCTACATCTGAATCAATATTCATTCCATAATTAACTCAGTTTCAGTTCCTGCACTTATAATGACAAAGTGTCCTCTATACAGCATGCGTGTCCTCAGCAAATCCAGTTCAGAGTAACATGATTGCATTGCCAGATTTTGTGTCATCAAATCACAAAGGGAATTGATTGACTTGAGCAGGATTTTCCATGGCTTTCCATTTATCTTAAAAATAATTGCTTTTATTCATAAAGCTTTAATTTCTATGCATCATTTACAGTCTGCAGTTTACAGAAGCTGTTTGTGGTGCGTGTTGTGTTCCGCTCCACCAACCAAGCAAATTATTAATGCCTTGCATCTGCTGTTAAAAAAGAAATATGCACTTGTGATCCATAAATTTTATTGACGTGTTTCAGCGCTGTCACCTCATGACGGATTTACAATACTGTCCATCCATGCTAGCTGACAATATATAGCAGCAACTAAGTTAAAAGATTACATTTCCACTTGCTTGCTGATGAAACAGCTTACAAATTCTTTTGGCTGACAGCAGTAAAAATAAATGCTGCAATTTTTGATACGGTTACAAAGAAAGTAATCCGGAATGCGAAGCTCCCATTGCTTGTTTAAATTTGCGATACATTTCTCCTCCGTTATTGCTTGCATGTAATCGCACCTGCTCCTTGTTCATCAATGCCTGAGAGGTGCTGCTGTGAAATGATGTTTAATAGCGTTCAAGCACTCTGTGAATCTGATCCAAAAAAAGAGCCTAATACACTCTGACAGAAAGAAAACACCTGATGGCTCCGCCACTGCTAAACACAGATTCCTACAGTTACACATGCATGCACACACGCACAGGTGAAGATTTTATACTGCAATGCTTATTTGGTCAGAATACATATTGATCTTGGCTCAGAGCAGTCATCTGAGTTGTTTTGTGTACAGCATCTTCACGGTCGCGACATACCCCACACAGGCAGCAGGCTTTATATTTTGACTGGGAAAGGGAATTTTTTTTTTGTGAGAGTGACTGTGTGGAGTACGACCCCTTTTCATAAGACCGTCGTTTGAAAAAGCATCTATGAATTGCCTGTTAAAGGAATCATAAATGCACTCCTGCTGTGCCTTGATGACAAAAAGCCAGCCAGAACTTGAATTTGATCGATACAATTGATTTAGGCACAGTCTTCAAATTGGATATACTTTAGCACATTGCATATCCAAGACTGCGGTCTTATAATGACATGTTTTTTTTTTCTGATGGTGTAAACACATTTTTTACTAACTATGAGCTATTTTTGCAAAATCCTTCACACAAATAGGAAATCCTTTGACCCAAATGGTAAAACATCATAATCTTCTTGCAAAAGCAGCACCCCCTCCCCCCAATACAGAGACAAAAAAAAACCTCAGCCGATGTCATGTCATCCCTTTGGGTCATTCCATGGTTCATTACATGGTCCACGATTGTCGTTGTGATGTCATTAGAAATTCTTCCTATTTCTGACTGTCTTTCTTCCTTCACCTCTTCTCCCTTTTCTTTCTTCGACTCAATGTCTTCTTCCTCGGCCTTCTCTAAGTCTCAATCTTAACACCCTTCCCGGTCCCTCCACCGGACTCCACACTCAAAACTTACCTGTTGCTTATTTATTGTGCTCAGGATGATTGCAAACAGAACTAATGATCTAAAACAGTTTTCTCCTGAGACACTGTGACCAGACACTTGGCAGAATAGTGTAAATAAGAGCCAGAGATGCGTATACATTTGCAACGAATGGGTTTATCATTTGGAAATTTGAGTATAAAGTGGTGAGTTGTGTGTTACAAAATTTCAAGCTACAGAGCGTTTGTGCTTTTTTTTTTTGTGCAAACTTGTGATTCAGGAATTCTTTTTAGAGTTCAAGCCTTCATTCAAAAACTGTCATCGAGGCCACTGCAATAATACAAAGTAGTTGAAATGACTGTAATCTTGAGCGCACATATACACCTGTGCGGTTGACTTAAAAAAAAAGAACATAAGGCTAAGTAATATGAAGCACATTCATTTTTGCTCCTGTCAGATATTATTAGATGAGCTCCGCATGGTTACATCGATTGCTGATCAATAGTTGAGTGGAGTCATGCTGCTCAGTTCGTGTTGCTGCTCTTTAACTGTGTGGTTTTGTGTACATCATTTTCATGAGTGACTGAGGTTGCAGCCCAGGATGATGTAAGCCTGTGTTAATTCAGTGCGGACAGTGAAGGCTTTGTTCTGTGCCCTTTGGTGCAGCACAGGCCTCGCTTATGTGACCCCTACCATTGTTGCAGCATGTGAATTTGAGGCATTGTTTTGCTGCTACAGTTGAATCAAAGAATGGTGCTGGGGAGGATAAAAAAATGCTTTCAATTTGAATACTTTCCCCCTTCAACTGAGCTTGCATTTTTTGCATCATTAAGTTGTTTATTTTTTCCTCAGTACTCCTGTGCCTTAACTCTTTTACTTTAATCTTTCTTTTTTAATTTTTTTTTGGGTGGGGGGGTTATTCGAGAAATGCAAAAGAGAGGCTCAGTAAGAAGAGGTCAGACTTTGATGTTTTTTGTGCCGCCTTGGTATTGTGTGTCAGTATAACATTAGATCGAGACAAAGATTTCCATCCTACCCTTTCGTAGGGGTGGTATGTTTGTTGAGTAAGGTTTTGTGGTCGGACTTAATCAGCAGTTTCACAGTCTCCAATGTTAATGTAAAACCACAGGTATACTTAACACAGGATGAGAGGAGTTATAACCTACTTTGCTTCATTTGTTGACCTATTTGAAGTGCCTCACTGGTATTATACAGCAGCCATTTGAATGACTACTAATGAGTAGAAAGTCATCCTTCTGACGTCAAGCATAGTAGCTAAAAGATTCCACAGTGGTCCGTATAGTCTTTGTTTAAAAAAGAATTTGTTTGATTTCTTTTTTGCTTCTGAATGCTTTCTTTGTTTTGAATGCACTTAATGTTCTCTTTGTTCTCTCTTTAGGTCTGAGCTGCAACAAGCCGAGATTTCATCTGATCAGCATGAATCCACATCCTGTTTTAAACTGAATAAGTACAAGCAAGCCAGCACACAGTTCACTGCAGACCTTTCAAACACCCCTGACCACTAGTCTGTAACTTTAGCCAGACACTGAAAGGACAGATTCATTAGGCCGCCCACCCGCCCAATTAGGAGCCAGATGGCGCTTCTGGCCAATCAAATCATGGATGCAAGAATTCTCAGCAGCATGAATGGGAGAGTTGAGCTTTCGCAGTTCTTGAGGGTCACGAATCAAAGCATTGTTACCCAGGTAAACTCTGTTCAGGATGACAATTCCAAGAACAGAAAGTATCCTTGCCCGTTGTGTGGAAAGCGTTTCCGCTTTAACAGCATCCTTTCGCTTCACATGCGCACACACACCGGCGAAAAACCCTTCAAGTGTCCCTACTGCGACCATCGGGCCGCACAGAAGGGCAACCTGAAGATACACCTTCGTACCCACAAGCAAGGCATTCTGGGTAAAGGCCGTGGACGCATTAGGGAGGAGAACAAATTGCTTCATGAGCTTGAGGAAAGGGCCATACTGAGGGACAGGCACATGCGAGCCGCTCATGTCGGCCCTCAGCAAACGTCTGTCATCACCCAACTCCAACAACCCCAACAGGCCCAGGCTCCAAACCAGTTCCTCAGTAGCCAGCCGATAGCGTCCGCGTCCCCTAAAACCACCACCATCCACGATGAGAGCACCCAGCCCTCACCCACTGGGTTTCGTTGCTCATTCTGCAAGGGTAAGTTCAGAAAGCAGCAGGAACTCGAGCGTCACATCAGGATCCTGCACAAACCCTACAAATGCACCTTGTGTGAGTTTGCGGCCGCACAAGAGGAGGAGCTTATCGGCCACGTTGAGATGACACATATTACCAATGATTCAGGGCCAGGACATAAGCCAACGATGGGGGCCAATGACAAGGGGAAGCCCGGTGGCGAATTCCCCTGTGATGTTTGTGGACAAACCTTTAGCCAGGCCTGGTTCCTTAAGGGTCACATGAGGAAACACAAAGACTCTTTTGAGCACTGCTGTCAAATTTGTGGCCGTCGCTTCAAAGAACCCTGGTTTCTCAAGAACCACATGAAGGTCCACTTGAATAAGCTGGCCTCAAAGGCTCATCTCCCCACTCAGCATCACAACTCTGTTAACATGAATCCTTTAGCAGAAGATTATCAGAGCAAATTCTACTCGCAGTACATTTCCCGCATTCACAACAGGTTCCTTACATCTGAGAGAGGCGACCAGACTACAGATTACAACCAGTTACTCGCCACAGCGGGCGTTGACATCAAAGTCAGCGAGATGTTAGGTCGTGGGGTTTCCCCAAGTCTCGGCCCACTCACCGATACTAAGAGTTCCTCTTTGTCGGGCTTGAATCACCTTCACCCTCCCTTGGGCACCACCAATCTGGACTATCTGCAGAAGTTCATCTCCAGCAGGGATGCAGTTAGCTACTCAGGCTGGCACATCATGACACCCCCACAGCACATCTTGAAGCGGAAGGATCAGGAGCATCAGCAGAGCTCCTCCTACCTGTCAGAACGACGCCTTACTGTGGATGAGGGCAAAGTGGGCCTCGCCGACCAAGACCTCAACACAAGCAGCCGGCCCAGCAGCAAAGGCAGCCTAAGTCATCACGGGCCAACCGAGGTTGCCGCAGAGACTGGAAGCGCCTTTGAACGCCAACCGCAGTCTTCTTCTCCTACTTCAGTTATAGGTAACATAGTTTGGGAGGGACGATATGGCTAGTAATATGGTTTGTTTGAAAGGAGAGGTTACTTGGCAGTGCCAGTGAGCGTGAAGTTACCTTTAATGTAACAAATAATAGATTTAAGACATTGGAATCCATAAATATTAATGCATTCTATGCACATTATTTATTTATTGAACAACATCCACACTGCCACATTTACCTTCAGCCTATTATTCAGTAGAACCTGTGAGTAAGAACCCCATCCCTTTACGCAAATATTTTTTTTCCATCGGAAACATGGTAAGTGTCCCAGGGCAGAGTCAGAATTGTTTCATTAAAGTAACCAGTGTAACACAACACCTCAATGGGGAGTGGCTGTGCATGCGTCTGTCATTCTTTATCATACCATCCACAGTGAGGGTTTCCGGAAATAACATTCACATATATCGAGAACAATGCCCATCACACTCATAATCAAGCAGGAACAAATCAAACAAAAACAAAATGAAAAGCAACATTTTGCTGAGCTTAATTCATGAGATGATGACATTTTCTTTTGTGTACAATTTCATAGTCTACTTCAATCTCATGTACTGATTCGCTAGCTAACATCCATTGATCAATTGTCACAGACAGCCCATGCCATATTGTATATTATGATCAATGAAAGGTGGCCCAGTGGTCAACTGGTTAGCATGCCGGCCTCACAGCCTGTGCGGAATTTGCATGTTCTGCCCGTGCCTGCGTGGGTTTTCTCCGGGTACTCTGGTTTCCTTCCACAGTCCAAAATCGTGCATGGCAGGTTAATGAAACACTCGAAATTGTCCCTAGATGTGATTGTGAGCGTGAATGTTTGTTCATCTATGTGTGCCCTGTGATTGGCTGGCAACCAATTCAGGGTCTACCCTGCCTGCTGCCCCAAGACAGCTGGCTTAGGCTCCAGCATGCCCGCGACCCTTGTGAGAATAAGCGGATTCGAAAATGGATGGATGGATGATCAACGGCTCATTCAATCAAATCATATCTAAAAAGCACAATGAAACAAAAGTCTCTTAATTCTCTACCATTTTAAATGTTACTTTTTACTAAGGTTTGTTCCTGCCTGTATGATCCATCCATCCATTTTCCGAGCTTTATCCTCACTAGTGCGGGGGGTCCGGAGCCTATTTGGGCAGTGGCAGGGGACACCCTATTTTATTTCATGAAATCATGACTGTGAAAAACAATTACATCTTGGCCATGTTCTTGGCTTGCTATATGGTGTGAAAGAAAGTGAAAGTTGACTGTTCTTTACTTAAAACAGATTAATTTAGAGTTTGCATTCACATTCATTGTTCATTCATTCTTTAAGTATGCATTTCATGTGAAAAAAAATATATACTACATCTCTTTGAAAACGGCCAAAAATGTTCCGCTCGGCCACCCATGGCCACCCTGTAGCTCTGCTCCTGACACATTTCTGACCTGTACAGCAATAGTGGATGATTATTCACTGTAAAATAATTGCAGTCATCCAGGTTTTAGTTAACCACAAATGATATTAAAACAAAAGTGTAAACATCCTGTTCAAGGTGATAAGTGTGATGGAATCTTCCCTAGCTGGCGGTGGAAAAAAGGCAAAATCAGTGGATAAATAAACATTCATCCTCACATTTGGTCTCCAATTAGCCTCACATGTTTTTTGGAATGTCGGAGGAAAGTCAACTATCAAACTGAGCTGATTAATGTTAGAACAAAATCTAATGTACACCCACATACTGGATGTGAAGCGTCATTTGATGCGGCCTTGTCTGCAGAATGACAAGCCACGTCTGGCATGTACTGCTTTGGCCTCGTTTCATAAGAGGGTTTTCATTCCAGAAATCAATTCCCCCCTCAATTTCTACCTTTCCAATGATTAACATTTTTTTTCTTATTGTAGTGATTGTTCAACGTACGAGACCGTCGTGGTGCTTCTGTTTAGCTACAAAAAGGGGAAATTAGAGACAGGCGTCAGTATGATGGCAATGCAGTGTGCACCCTACACTATATGCATGATCATATAAATGAATACCTCTCAGACCATGTCAGAACTGAGCATTATCATCTTTGAAAAGGAAAGCTTTTTTCCCCCCCGGCACTCATTGAGGATCTCAATGTTGAGCAGTGAGCACAGTTGGAAAGGGATTTGACATTTACTGCTGTGATATATTTATTTATTTATTTATTGTGATTTGCCTTTTACAATTATTACAAATATAAAAAAAAAAATGCAGATCAAAGAATGGAGAGATGAATAACATGCAATAAATGTCGAGAGCAGATTTTAAGTGCAAATGTTCATGTGGTACATGTCATGCCTGTAGCCCTTACATCATATTTTAATGTCTCTGGCAAGTCCACTGAATGAAGTACTGCTTTAGCATGCCTTTCATATTTTCTCTGCTGTCTTTGTCTTCTTTTTTTGTCGGGTTGAAAAAAAAATGGTCAAATGACTGCATGTCATAATCTTCAATATATGTTGCCATTCTTCACACATGATAGCAGCAGTGTGACAGGTATGGCTTTGTCTTTCTTCCCACTTAAGAGAAGGTGGATGTGGAATGCAGGGTCAGCGAGAGCACAGCAGATTTTACTGTCAGGCACAAGGACTTTGTCTTCTTTTTAAAAAGATAATGGCATCATAGGCATTGTAGGGATAATTAGTACCCTCTATTTTATATCTGTCACATCCTCAACCAATTGCCTCCGGGGGCACAAGATGTTAATGCATGCCATCTGGTGTTTTTAATGATTTGATATATACCACCCAGTGATTTTTATGATTTGATCTACCACCTGGTATTTTTATTGATAGTCTTCTGTTCCACCTGGTGGTTTGGATGATTTGGCTCTCTGGGTAAATGCCATTCTTGTCATGGCATCCTGCTAACACGCTATCATGGGCCTAAATTACTGCCATAACAGTGAAGAGAAGAGAGGACGCTGAAGCCATCTCGTGTTGTTTTCCCATCAGTTTGTCACTCCGGTTGTTGTCTACTAGTAAGTAAAGTCCATCCAAGTCGGAGGTGCTCTTGCGGGCCGTGCAGCAGAGATAAATGGATCAAGGCCTAATCTCATGAGATGTTTTGTTGACACATTGTGCGCATATACCGCTATCTGCATATTTTACATGGAATTGCCGGCATGTTTTGGCTTAATCCACTTGTAGTGGTGCTTTTAAGGAACACTTTTAAGCATTGTTGTTTTCACTTCTCCCCTATCTCCAAGACCATATGCTGTCATTTGCAGAAAACCTTTATGATCGCTGGCTAGCTGAGGATTTGAGCGCACACAGTGCGGGGATGGCACATTCAGCATCAGACTCTAATTTCAGTCAATATTAAGCATGGAAACTAATTCATTGTAAAGGTCAGGCGTCATTGCTTTAGTCAATGATGAAACCGGCGGTCTCTCTCTCTCTCTCTCTCTCTCTCTCTCTGTCTGTCTCCCCCCCCACCCCTTTCCTCTCTGTTCTTAGTCCTGTGTAATGGTAGACTCACTCTGGGGGCTTAGCACCGCATTGTTTAGCTCTGACAATATATCCCTGAGACCTCTGCAGCTGCTCCCCGCGCTCACAATGACAGATTAATTAACACAATCACACACTGCTGGCCCGGGCTCAACACTCAGGTCTGCTACAGGACAGATAGGTAAATCCTACGCATATGGCCAACACGCACCACTCGATGAGGCTTTAATAACAGGGGGATAAGTTTGTTCGGAGCTGGTGGGTTCTGTTACTGATCAAGTCTGCCTTTTTGGATGGTTGGACATCAAGCGAGAGGAAGTGAGAAAGTGTTTTCTAATTCAGGAGAGCGGAGATGCTGAGAAAGAATTACCAGTGCCAGATGTTCAGCTTGAGGAACATTGATTAGTCCAGAATTACTGGCTGCATTATTCATACTATAGCCTATGGTGGTCATGATGTTATTGATGTTCTCAATATGGAAGGCAAATATAGTACAGTCACGGCTGTCAGGGTGAGAGACAGCTTCTTTGTTTGATATGTTCAGATACTGCTCGGGATTTAGATTCCAAGCGACAAATAGCATCTTAAATTAGAAATCACAGTCTGCTTTCAATAGGAGGCAAATTACTTCGCTCAATATCTGATCAGGGCAGATTTGAGAATGCACATAGGAGAAACGACTCCGTTTAGGATGATAAACTAATGAAGGATGCATGCTTTAGGCTTATGACCTACATTAGTCCAGCTTAGAGGAAATCATACCCCAAACAATCCTGAAATGCTCTGACACGTAATAATTAAGTAGTCCATTTAGTACTTTTAACCTCAAGGTCAGTGAGCAGACACTTTGTGATGCTGTCCTCTTGCATGATTTCGCCTAATTCTCTCTTTATAAGTGTTCTCTTAAACGGTTACAATCAAGACGACCAAAACTAATAGTTGCCCTTAAAAACCCAACAATTTGATGGGTATACAAAGTACATGTCTGTCAAAGCATGCCGCCATGCACAATCTCACTTTTCCTTTAACTGCGCCTATTACCAGAGTCTCTTCTTTGTGATGGATGGCAGGAAAAGGTTAACGGTTACCCTTTACAGAACAGTAAACAAAATAGTTTAGAGTTACAGAGGACTGAATGTGAAAGGAACCATAAATTACTAGCACTATGAATAATTGATGATTCATTAAACAAAGTGAATAAAGGAACAGTCGTGTCTAAATGAAGCTTTTTTCGTATTCCTTCAGCTGCCACATACAAACCCCGATTCCAAATATAAGTTTGAATGCTGTGTAAAATCTCAATAAAATCGGAATACAGTGATTTGCAAATCCTTTTCAAAGTCTATACAAGTGAATAAACTAAAAAGACCCGATATTTAATGTTCAAATGATAAAGTATTGAGATCTTTTCTAATTTTGTTGAAAAAAGAAATCATTCATTTTGAATTTGATGCAAAACATTCCAAAACAGCTGGGACAGGGGCATGTTTACCACTGTTACATCACATTTCCTTTTAACAACACTCAATCAGCATTAGGGACCTGAGTCTAAGTGATGAAGCTTTGTATATGAATTCTTTCTCATTCTTGCTTGATGTAAGTCTTCAGTTTCTCAACTGTCCACAGTATCTGTTGTTGTATGTTGCACCTCATAATGTGCCTCACGTTTTCCGGTCTATGTGGGAGACAGGTCTGGACTGATGGCAGGCCACTGTAGTACTCAGTCTCTTTTAGTACCAAGCTTAGAATGCTACCCGGCGTGGTCTTGCTGAAATAAGCAGCAACGCTGCTTGAATGACAACATATGTTGCTCCAAAACCTGTATGGACCTTTCAGAATTATTGATGCCTTCGCAGATGTGCAAATTACTCATGCCATGGGCACTAACACAGCTCCATACCATCACAGATGTTGACTTTTAAACTTTGCGCTCAAAACATTCAGGATGTTTTCTGGTCACTTCTATTAGTTTTTTCCTCGATGGCGTCATGGGTAGGTAGCCTTCTGTGTTGACATTACAAAAGGAAAAGAGAAACACTTTTACAGTAGGTCTTCAGAATTTATGGAGTCGTGTTAAATTTTCCTGAAATTTTGCTTTGATTCCATTTTGTCGTACTTCCGGTTCAGGGGCATTTGACTCCAATTTGTTTCAAGTTGCAGGCCATCATAGAGAGAACGCACTCAAACTCTGTATGAATAAATCAGTAGTAGGTGTCAAAGCTATACATCTGTGAATTAATCACGGCAACTGCTGTACATTAATCATCCTTGATTACGCCTTAAAATGATTTGAACGTCATGATCAACAATCGCAATGCTCCTACGTGACTGACATTATTTACTAATGGCGTAAATATTGGTTTCATATTCCTCAGCCTCTCAAGTGAACGGTTACAGTACATGTAGTTACTTTCACCTTTACAGTAATGTGATTACAGTACTTTTCATGCGAGTCCAACTGCCAGCTTGTTTATTATTCAGGAAATACAGAAACTGAAATTCAGTGGTGTAGTGTAAGAAACTGTCATTTTTTTTTCTTTCTCTGTTCATAATAGCATTGTTTCATGCTGTATTATTATTAGGAAAGTCTTCTTCATTAGCGAATGAATGAGATTTTTTTGTTATTCACGCCGCTCTGCTGCAACAATGTGTGTCTGCATTTTTATCAGATTTGAAAGGTGTTACTCTTTTTAATAAATGCCAGTCGGACTGGTTTAAGCAGCCAGATTACCTGTTGGCTTTCCGCACCTCAGCTGCACTTCTGTCATTTAATCCTCTTTTTAATTACTATTGCAGATATGAGACTCAAATTAAGCTCAAAATGCTTGTTTTCCTAGCATGCAGATAAAAAGATTTACCCGGGGAGTTTTGAACACCTGCCCTGAAATATTGTTTCCACTGTACCCTGAATGCCATGTGGCTTAATTGACTTGGAAACGTCCCAAATGCGTCATTGGCTATGTGGTCTAATTAATATTAATAATATATGCTATTATAAACATCAAAGAACATCTGGCGCCCCTGTTTTTCTCACCAGTCTGGCGTGCGACTCTCACTCTGTTTCATCTTAAACCAAACCAGCCACCATGAATAACTGTTTTGCATCTCAGGTGCTTGATTGCACATATAGAAAGAGGCGCACTATATACAATTTGATGTTGACAATATAACTGCCAAATGGCTGTGTAAGCATATACGATGCAAGGCTGTGATTGCATTGATGGGATTGTATGGGTATAAATCTTAAAGCCAATTTCCATATGAAATGAATCACTTGTCCAAGTCTGGTTGCTGGCTTCCTTTTCCTTTTTTTTTTTTCCCAAGCTCGCTGCAGACTTTTATATATTTATTTACAGTTTTCCCTGCACATCCAGCAAGGTCAGATAATGCATATGCATCACTTTATTATATGCTCTGAGTCTGTGTTAGGCAAGAGAGGCGACAGCTTGTAATGATGCAGTAATTGGAGTTTTGGTTGATAAATCTAAGCTCTGAAATGACTCCCCTCACATATTGTGAAGCTCGACAGTGTAAGTAAATCTCCAAGTGATTAAGTTAGCATGAACCAGGCAATCACAAAGATGGCAGCCATCCAGACGAAGAGCAAAAAGCAACAGAATCTTCAGTCTTGATGTTGTTTTACTGCTCTCATGTAGGTTGGCAAATGGTTTCAGGATGCTGAAAGATGAGGTTAGATTTGTGTTTTTTGCATTTGGAGCTGACCGGCAATGTCATCGTAATTTAAACCGCAGAATAATTGAGATGTATAGAGAGCATCTGAAAGAGTTCCATTAAGCAGTTTGGATTTTTTTTTCTCCCTCTCTCTTACTGGAGACATAAGGGCGTGGCGCTTTTAAAGCCACTTTCCCGCTCATGCACAACCATGATGATGGTCGCTGTGCACATTTCATGTAGACTGACACCAAGCTAGATGCAAACACGCCCATATTCATCCTGTACATATACGGTAGGGAGGTCATCTGCACAATGCAAGACGATATCTGTATGGAGCGTTACTATTGCCATTTTACATGAGAGTAGTTTTTGCCTCTCAGGTTATATGTATGATACATGCACGGTGTCTTTTATAAGGTAATACAACGGCACTTCCACCCCACTGAAATCGACAGCCACAATAATAAAAACACAGACCCACTGCTTTACAAACACATCCAAAATCCAATGAAATTCACTTCAAGAGCTGCAATAAAAACAATTCATTTATTTACACACACACAATAATATATTGTTGGCTTTTACCGACACAGAGAGATATCAATTTTACAATAAGTTATTGTGGTTGTCCAAAGTAGTTTTCAGTGGTGTGAAACTGTACCGTATCACGTGTGCCGTTTCTTATAATTTGGCTACTTAGTTAAGCTCCACGAAGGAGTCCCTAGTTGTACCCCTGCCAAGGTGTCAATCAAAATTCATTTCAGAATATATTATCCATCTGGAATTAGATTGTGTGAGGTGTGCCTAATGTCCGGGTCTGTGAGCGTGTACACGCACAGTATAAAGAGGAACGACTTTTGCTCAAGGACGGTGATATTTTATGGATTTCTACATTGCAAACATAAAAAAGAGAAACCCTCTTTTTACTACCGTTCACTGCACGATTGTAGTTTTTCTATTAAAGTTGGAAACAAAGTCGAGTGCCGACTTCAGATCATTAGATCTGGAGAATTACCTCAGGGTCACATCTCGAGGTGTATGAAATTGATATTTCTCTGGCGGGGATGAATCACTGTTGTAACTCAGATATTAGTCCATTAAAGAAGAACAATAAGGCATCAATATGCATGGAATTAAATTAATGGTGGTGGGTTTATCTGCCTATCCCAGACGCATCCCTAAAAGACACAGTATAATGTATGGCCTGACCTTCAAATGCCAAGAGAGTGTTGGGCAATAAACTGCCAATATTTGTGGCTTAATGGCGTTGCATGACTTTTACTGTAATTGGAATGGCAGCGAAACAGCTGGGCTGTTTAAAGACAGTATGAGGCCGCCGATCTCTTATTCAAAACGGTCGCGGGGAAGTGTGTTTAACCCCGAAGGGTGTTTCCGGGACCACTATGAGGATTACTCTGTAGGTAAACACAAGAAGCAGACATTATGACATTAATTTCGGGTAATTAAAGCATGGGGAGGATTAAAGCTTAAAAGGAAAAAGGCGAAAAAGCAATCCCTCCTTCTCTATATTAATAAACATTTTGGAAGTGGAATGCAAAAATAAATTGGGTGCTAGTACATTGCGGTTAATCACAGCCAGTCACATGACTGTGAAACCTATTTCCTGCCTTTCACAAAACAGGGCTCCCTCTCGCTTTCGCTGTGTCGACAAGCGCCACCCACTTTTGGATGTTTTACAATTTCACTCTTTTATTATTTCTGGAGGAATCTTGTTTAGTGTTAACATCTTTGGGTGTATTTATTGCACTCGGTGGTGGCATCCATACTGTAAAATGATGGATCACCGGAGCTGAAAGCTGATTACAAGCATGATTTACTGTGGGGCACCGCTTAAATCATTCAACTCAGCCCGGTGTGGGATTGCCGCATTTTTCATACTGGGAACAGTCCTTGCTACATGTGCCTTTCTTGGAACAAACTGCTTGCTATGCACACGCAATCTGATTATGTGTTTGCTGCTCTTGTGTGCATTAGGTGACAATGTCTACAAGTGTCCACCCTCCTGTGACTACCCCGCCATCGCTTTCCAGCTGGACCGCTACCGCTTCCCATCTTGGCAGAACAGCGGGGATCTGTCCTCTCCACTGCAGGCCACCAGCAGCAGAAGCTCCAGCCCCAACCCGAAGCCGCGACCCCGGTCTAGGGAGGACAGGAGCCCGGTGAGCACTCACTTCCTTTCCCCAGACAGAGAAAATGCCCTGCTGGTCCCTGACAAGAATCCTGATAGTCCTTCTTCCGTTCACACCAACAAATCTCAGTATGAGCCTTTAGACTTGTCTGTTTCCTCTCATTCCACCGTGTCTCCTGCTCTGCTGGGCCAAATGTCTGGCGTCTTCAACAATGGACTAAGTCCACTTCAAAATTACTCCACTGAACTTGAAGTGAAACCGGCGTACAGGTGTGATCTTTTGGGAATAAAAGCAGGTTTGGACAAACAGAATATAGTGTCAACAGGCCTAAGTGTTGAAGGTCAAGATGAGACATCAAGCCTTGAAGGAGAGCTGGACGAAGCAAATGAAGATGCAATTGAGTGGAAAATGTTAAAAGATGCCGGCCAGGCTGACGTCTTGGGGAAGAAGCATGACGAGATGGCCCCTTGGGCTTCAGCGGAATCAAACATGTCCTCACCTGAGAACCTGGCTGCAGATCAGATCAACTCCTATCAGCAAGCTGGCCTGCTCTCGATCCTCAGAGCCCAAAAGAACCAAACTGGCACTCATAGGACCACCCTGAACGACGGGGGCAGCATGAATAATGTTGCATCAGGTAAGCATGTACTCTCTGTTGGATTTGTGCTTTCCAACCCAACCAGTGTGCCATGGCACAGTACCGTAGATTATGTATCCAATTTCACTTATTTGATCTGAAATTTGACATGGCTATATGCATCCTTAAATATATTTTTCATTTCAAAAATATTTTACATTTTCAAAAATGTCTCCCCCCTAGCACATTTGGTTTATTGTGGGTGTGAAGGAATGCGTGTGTGTGTGTGTGTGTGTGTGTGTGTGTGTGTGTGTTTGTGCGTGTATTGCTGGTGTCGAGGCAAAACTTAATCTCTGACAATTTAGTAAATTTAACAAATCCATACTCCTGGCCAGTCCACACATGTAGGTGTAGTTTTTACAAATTATTGACCCATCTAAAATGACTTCCTCTCTTTGACGATGCAATGCTAATGGCTGAACATGTCGTTTTTGAGGTCTCCTGAAAAGTGATGATTTTGGAGGTATGAGGATCCCGACACCAACCATATGTACCTGGCAAGTGGCTGGCAATCAGTCCTGTTCACACCCAAATTAAGTCAGATGGGACAGGCTCCAGCACACCTGTAACTCCGTGCAGCACGGTGGTCGACTGGTTAGCACGTAGGCCTCACAACGCAAATGGAGGTACAAGGTTGGATTCCGGCTCCGGACTTCCTGTGTGGAGATTGGGGTCTACCCCACCTACCGTTCGAAGACAGTAGCATACTCGCGACACTTGTGACGATAAGCGGTGAAAATAGATGGATGGATGGATGGATGGAAAAAGTGGGAACTTGAGAACAAGCTCATATTTCCTGAGCTAGGTGAAATCCTAAAAATCTTTCTTGAAGATGTGAATGCAAGTGAATCATTTCAACACGTTCAATGGAACTGGTAAACATTTAATACAGTTTCACATTTCGTCCTGCTTTATTACTCACATCTTTGTGATGGCAAGCATCTGACGTGTCACAACGCACCAACAAGTTTGTTACTTAATTTTGGTAATCTTTTTCTAAATCAACTCTGCACATGCTCAGAAGGGAGATGGAATAGTCACACGAGGAGGAGCACTCAAAGTGACCATGATAGATCAAAAGCATTTTGATACTAAAACAATGACAATTGCTTTGAATCAAAGAAGACTTTATGAGCCCGTTTGAGACGTTTGGGGGCACCTGAAAATTTGGACGCCCGTTTGTTTTGCCTGATGGTAAGTCCACCACTAATACCAACGAGTATCGTGACAGGCTGAACAATTATGTAGCTTTCCACAAGATGGCAATTAATCTATGTATCGCCTTTTTCTGACATCTTTTGTTTGGTGCTGTGCCATTAGAGTTTTTTTCTCACATAAATTGGTTTTTATGAAAGTTGGGAAACACTGTCACACCAGTAGCAGTGCTGGTTTGAAGATTAGAAGGATGATACTGCCACCTAGTGGACAACGAAGTTCATTTTCTATTTGATTTCAGGAACATGCAGACGTATCTGGGGATTTTGATCAAGTGCATCAAGCTTCCTGGAAACTGCCGGATGCAAATGTGTTGCATTGTTTGTTACAAAGCGTGCACACCGCTAGCTTTTCAATTCCCAAAAAAGAATATGGCAACCACCAGTGTGAAAAGGGCGTGTGTGTGTGTGTGTGTGTGTGTGTGTGTGTATTGGTCACATCAGTTGAAAATAACGCACTTCACAGATTGAGTTTCCTCCTTTTTCCCCCCCTGTGAAACTTCTAACTTATGAGCAAATGTGTTACATTGTTTGTTACAAAACGTGCACACCGCTAGCTTTTCAATTCCCAAAAAAGAATATGGCAACCACCAGTGTGAAAAGGGCGTGTGTGTGTGTGTGTGTGTGTGTGTGTGTGTGTGTGTGTGTGTGTGTATTGGTCACATCAGTTGAAAATAACGCACTTCACAGATTGAGTTTCCTCCTTTTCCCCCCCCCTGTGAAACTTCTAACTTATGAGAGCTAAGGAAGACTCAGGTGTGCCACACTGATTACCTCCACGCTTAAAGGAGTGATATAATCTCCTTGTGTGATAGGTTACAAATGGCCCTAGCCAATTGAGCCCCCCGATAGAGAGGCTTAAAGCTCTTGTGCTGGTGCGATACGCTTGCTGAGTGCAGATTTAATAATACTGTCTCTCAGGAGAGGGGATCCAACAGCTGGGGTCTTTGATATGCATGTATTATGAGTGCAACATGATACACCTTCACTCCTCCCCACCTCTTTTTTATTCCAAAACCCAATATGTTCACGTGAAAGACGGGAAAGTGCCTGTCAACTCCATTAGGGAGTCACATCTGTTCCCTTTCTTTATGATTCGAATAGCAACTTGTAGTTTTGTGTCATCCCGCACAGATGGTTATTATAATGTGGGCAAAAGGCATGTCTCCCCTTCCACGCCTCTCCTAGTTGTCACACTGTCATAATTGTACCGAATGTCATTCAGATTTTAAAATGAAACAAAATGTGACTAACTCTGAGTTGTCTTGTTTAAAATAGATGTATGGATAAAAGTTTACGGACACCTGGCCTTTTCGCTTTAAAAGAGCACATCACATCTCCCCCGATGCAGCTACATAGCACTTTGTGCATACAATAGGTCTTTGGTCACCATTTGGTTTGTGTGACGTTGCGAGGTGGTGTTGGACCCCAAAAAGCAGGCACGAGGGAGGAGCAGGTTGTACTTGAAGTGTATTGATAAAACACACAAAAAACTGAATCCAAAACAAACAAAATCCTAAAAACAAAAAGAATCCAAAGTATCAAACAAAACCCAGGCTGTAGCTAAAACTAACAGTCAACAAAACATGATCAAGAACATGACCGACAAACATGACAGCTACAGCAAACAAACAATGACCCGACACTGAGTGGTCGTGCTGGGAGTCCTTTTAAAGTACTAATTAGATAACGACCAACAGGTGTGCAGCTGCAGAGGAAGCCCTACAGTGCCACCTGTTGGTCACAAACAGAATCATGACAGTCTGTTGTTTTAGCAATGTGTTGTATCATGAAACACAAGTGTCACTCAATAGCCTCAAGTATTCTGTTTGTGCGTTCTTTGTTTGTTAATTATCAGGATATTTTCTGGCTCATGGAGAGTCACAAAGAGACATCTGATGCTAAAACTCAAATTGTAAGCATACTTACCAGACCGTATTTGCACTTTTAATCAGATGATCACCCAAATATAATGACCCCCATACATGTTGCACAAAATCTTCGCAGTAAGCATGTATCTTGCCTTTAGAGGAGGAATTCATTAGGGCCCTCTTCCAGCATCACGTCACACATCTGGTGCCCAACTCGTAGCTAACGGCTAACGCATGCTTTCAATGTAAAATAGGCAACAGGAGAATTAGGGGGGGTGATGGCAGTTAAATACTCCAGTATTTGAGTCCACTTTAAAAATTGGAGCCGTGCAGGGAGGGGGGTCGACAGGTATGTCGCCACTGCATCGGTGGGAATTTCGGTCAGTTCTTCCGCATCAAACTTGCATGCGCTTTGTGGGACTTAAAGACAAACAATTATAATTCACAGGGAACCCAGAGGCAAATCGCAGGGTGATCATTTAATCAAGAGGTGTGTTGCAATGCTTTTGCCCATATCCGGACTCACGGCAGTCACCTCCTGGAAAGGGATTGTTTCAAACATTCCTCAGTATTCAGCAGATTGATTTTGTCTCATGAAGCAGATGTCAGAGCCGCAATTAGATGGCGTCTGTCAAACGGGACATTGAGACAGATGAGTGACATTGAGAGTGTGCGGAGTGTCCTCCAAAAGTTAGCAAAGCAGGTGGCCCAGCAGGCTGTCCCGTCTGCGGCATTGACCAGGTGGCTTTGTCATGGGGCTGTCTCCCGTTTGCCCCCATCCTTTGCGCACTGGATGGCATGTCGAGTGGCACGCTGACATATTGCCGGGCACGCTGGACATGGAGTGATGCGTTTCCACTGACAGCTCGGGTCGGCTTCAATGTGCCAACAGTGGTAATTGGCCAGATGGTGACCTCTGTTTGAACCTGTCTGCATGCTCATTAGTTTCACACGGAACAGAACCAACCCTCCCTTGTGTTTTTCTGTGCGATGCTTTCATTTGACCACTAGATGGTACCATTTAACATGCTAAAAATCCACTGGCTTCGAAAGCGTGCAATCATATTTCAAAGGCTCAGTAGGGGAAAGTGTTTTGATAACGTGATGCCCTTGGATAACTTTGAAGCAGTTGACAAATGAACTGATAAAGCCCGGCCTCTCGCAGTGAATATGAGAAGATCTATACAGAAATGATTAAGAATGGGGAGAAAGAAAAGGCTCCCCGTATGAAAGGGATGAGTCATGATCTCATTGTCTGACCTCTGTGTTCCCTCCGTGGAGGGAGCAAGAGAAAAGGAGCGAGAAAGATGGCAGTAGATGGAGATAGATGGAGCGACAGCGAGGTGAAAGAGGAGTAAGCGGCGGTGCGCCTGCCTCCACGAGCAGATGTCGTCCGAGGGCAGCGAGAGGGCAACGCGGCCCTCTTTTGTGCCGTTCCTCTCCTCATACAGATAATGAAGGGTGGAGTGCTGGGAAGGATGTGCAGTCATCACTCACTGTCTGTGTGCCATCAGAGCTCAGCACTGTGTCATCCGTCACCATTCAGCTCCTCTGGCCCCCGTCGGCCCCGCCACTGTCATCATGGTCATTATCTCAGACACAAACACACACTCACACGCACACACACAAAAATGTGCACTTGGTGCTGAGGCAGGTCATGATAACGCACGCTTTTATCATTTTTTGTACTGCTGCCGATTCAATATTGCATGAGTCTCATCACCATCACCAATGTAGCTCGCCCCCCCCCCCCCCACCCCCCCACATATGTCTTTAAAAACATCAGTCAGCTTGACTTACAAGATGACAAGATTACAATTTAAATGATGACTCTTAATAATATTGCTGCACATTGGCGATGTGTAAAAGGCTCATTTCACTCATTTTATGTGCGCTAAACAATGCCCAAAATAAAATTGATGTTTTAAAGCACCGATTCTCAATCTGTTCTCCCCTGACCACCACATGGTGTGTGAGAAACATCATGGTTGAAGTCCGAAAGTAACATGTTGGAAGAGGTCATTGCCATGGACAAAACAGTTATTTTACTAACGACTGTAAGGCTTCCAAACAAAGTGTAATGAACCTAATGAATGGCACTCTTGGTGCTATTTTTTATTTTTTTAAAACTTTTTTTTACTAATTATCATCGATACTGAAGGATCAAACAGACACCCAAAACACAAAAATGCAAAACCATTATACATTTTCATTCTTGCCATGTTTTCTGGAATTTCAAACTGTAAATCTATTTCAGGCTTGTTTGCCTACACACACACACACACACACACACACAGACACACCCACATACACACACACAAAAATAGTGTGCTAAATTTACTCCATTTAGTGTATCAAGTGGTTGCCCAAAATAAAATCATCTGCATCCAGATCCTCTTGTTGTCTTGTTATCTCGTTGAGAGGGAGGAAATCTCATCTACATTTGATAATAAAGTTGTACTTGACTTGACTTGACTTGATTTTGCAACCACTTAAAGAAATCAATTTGAGGAAATTCAACAAAAAAGTAGAAAAGTACAATACATGTCAATACAATAAAAAACGTTAACATCTACATTAAAAACCCATGCCAAAGTTTGTAAAGCATTGAATGAATTCATGCGTGAATTAATGCAAGCAAATGAAGGCAATCATCTGGAGGCAAATGTTTTTCAAAGTCATTCAGTATTCTTTTAAAAACATCCACTGAAATCCAATGTTTAAATTTGACGTTTTGTAATTGTTTTTAACTCATTCAGTACCAGCCAATACTAGATCGTTTTTTTTTTTACCCTAAGTCTTGGAAAAATTAAAAAAAAAAAGTACGGTTTTCGTACTTAATCCGTTCCAGAAGACTGTTCGGAAACCGAATTGTTCGGAAACCGAAGCCATGTTTCCCATTGAAATCAATGTAAAATGTTTTAATCCGTTCCAAGTCAAGAAAACAACTTTTTTAAACCACTTTTTTTTTTTACAATTTCACACCATAAACTGTACAAATGTAATGGGAGATGACCAATTTTAACATTAACATAGTAACATAAAAATTTAAGGGAACATCTCTCTCTCTCTCTATCTGTCGCGGGGCGTACGCCTCTCCCAGCTGTCAGCAGGCAGTAGCCGGGGCATTTCGGCATCCCGAACTCCTTCGCCAACACAGACACACGCACACCTGACTCATATTTTGCGATTAAATCTTTCTTAAATTCTATAGTTTTGCACACTATTTTCGTCTTTTCTTCACCAGGTTCACCACTTCCACTTGCTTTCTTTGGTGCCGTGATTAGGGGCTGATACACGATGCAAAAATAACAGTCCAATATAACGTAGTTCTCACCAAACACGTCTGCTTTTAAAAAAAAAAACATTCTTAATCGAACAATACAAACTCGTCTGCTCACAAGCTGTTTCTGTACGATTATTGCATAATAATGAGACACCGGACACCAGAGTGTTCATTATGTGCGGCTGCATTGAAAAATGCAAACAAACGCACGCCCCCCCCCCCCCCCCCCTCCCCCGTGCTGCCAGGGCAAACCATTATGAAAAGAGGGGGATTTCACTAGTCCTAACAGAAGCGTCTCACCAAACACATCTGCTTTTTTTTATTGAACAGTACAAAAACGTCTGCTCACAATGGTCGCTTCCTGTGTAGCGACGAGACACAAGGGAGCGCCGCGACATGAGGGAGTGTCACTTCACTCCTCTCGGCTTTGCTACCTCCTCTCGGCTTCGCTACCTCGCGAAGCTACACGAGGTAGCGTTGCTAGACGAGGTAGCGAAGCCGAGAGGAGTGAAGTGACGCATTCAAGTGCGCTCAGTTAGTCCGAGAACCGAAATTTGTTCGTCATCCGAGGCATAAAAAACTCGAAATTTTAGTTCGAAAACCGAATTGTACGAGAGCCGAGACGTCCGAAAACCGAGGTTTGACTGTATCTGGGGTTGTACGTGTGGAGTGTGAAAAGACATATAAATATGTCCTTTTACAATGAAAACATATCCTTCAAGATAAAATCTTTTGGACAGAATTGAGTTTAACCAAAGACAGACTTGTACATGAGCACATGCTAGGGCAGGGGCAGGGAACTCCGGTTCCTCGAGAGCCAGATCCTGCCTGTTTTAGATCCCTCCTTACTTCAATGCACCAGATTCAAACATATGAGCTCATCAGCAAGCTCTGGAAAAGCCTGAAACGATCATGATCAATTAAATCAGGTGTGTTGAAGATTGAAAATGTCGGCCTCACAATGCAGAGGTTGCTCCGGCCTTCCTGTGTGGAGTTTCATGTTCTCCCCGGGCCTGCGTGGGTTTTCTCCGGGTATTCCGGTTTCCTCCCACATTCTAAAATCATGCATGGCAGGCTGATTGGACACTCCAAATTGTCCCTAGGTGTGAGTGTGAGCGTGGATGGTTGTTCGTCTATATGTGTCCTGCGATTGGCTGGCCACCGGTTCAGGGTGTCGCCCGCCTACTGCCTGAAGATGGCTCGGGTAGGCTCCAGCACCTCCCGCGACCCTTGTGAGGATTAAGCGGATCAGAAAATGGATGGATAGATGGACATTGGATGGATGGAGATCGAAAATAGGCAGGATATGGTTCTCGAGTAACTGGAGTTTCCTACCCCTGTGTTTGGAATTAGTCTGCAAGTGGACAAAGCAAAGCATCCAACACACATGACCAAATCACTACGATAAGTTAGGGCTTTAAAATTTTGTCATGAACTTCAGTGATACGCTGCAAATGGTTGTGTCATTTAAAATAGTGGAGTGTGTTGTGTCTTGTTACTTGCTCCAGCTGAAATGTAATTTTCCCCATAATATAGCCTACTGTCTTCTACAAAATCAGCATTGTTCCCCCACTTCCCACTCTTCCCCCTACTATTGGCATATCATCTCTCTTTCTGTCAGCACCTCACAGTCCTTCCTTTCTCATTTCCCCTCCAATCTATTTGTGCCTGTGCATGGCCATGTAAAGGGACAGGATCACACGGTGTGTGTACATTGTGCGGCATAGTGTATGTGGTCAGTTTGAAAGCTGTGGCGAAAAGCAACCTCTGAATAGAGGATCATGTGGTAGAGAGATGGATGGCTCCGATCCCACTGCTGTCTCCTCTAATTGTAAAATATTAGTTACATTAGACTCTGGTCTGTGATTAATGGAACATATTTGGAGGTTGCCCTCTCCTGGACCTCCCCTCTTCTCCTTTGGGAGTGGGGAGGAAGACCAGCGGCTCCGGTAAGTAGAGGAGGGACAGCAAGAATGAAAGACAAGCTGGGCCTAATGTAGGCGGGAGACCTTTTTGACTTGTTTTAACCTGCCTTTATGATCATCATTTGAGCATCTTTTTTGTTTGTTTGTTTTTATATTACACCAATGTGTCTGGGTTTAAATCAAGACTGTAGACAGATTAAATGATAAAAAATGTGTTTTTTAAAAACATTTTATGTCACATTTTATTTCTTTTCCATTGTCGTTGACTTCCGTTTCAAAAGTGAGCTCAGCAGTCATCGTTCAATTACTATTTAAAACACCCTTCTTTCCCATTGTACACCCCACACACACAAAACCTTGGACGCCACTCTGATGATATTCACATGTGTCAGGACTTATCCTCTTCTGACGTGTGTGTGTGTGTGTGTGTGTGTGTGTGTGTGTGTATGTGTGTGTGTCCCCTTTATTGGCCATCCGGTTATTATACACTAGCAGATGGAGCATTACCTTTTATTGCACACACCTTCTGTGAGTTTTCCCAAATTTCCCCCTCAAAACACATTTTTATGTAGATGTAGGGCCAGTATCCAGCTTCCCACAGCTGTCCGAGCTCTGATGATGAACGTGATCGAAAGAAAAAAGGGAGGAAGAGGCAAGTGAAGGGGGAGGGAGGAAGAATGTGAAAAAGGCTTAAGACGGCGCTCGGATTTTGGGAAGTGATGTCAAATGACATCAGCACATAACGGTTTACTGTAATCGTGAATCACTGAGAAACACATTAATGTGCGAGACAGACAGGAAAAAAGAAAGTCATTTTATGAGCTAACTTGTCCCAAATAGCACTGCAGTGAATAAGGACACGTGTCCATCAAAGCACAAAGGTAAAGGAGTCATTCATTTAATCCCATCGCCAACTTCAGGCTTTGGCTTCAAGCTGGTGTTTACTGTACATTAAGGTCAGACGAATGCATGGAAGTGATTAACTGCAATGCACTGTTGTTTGTGTGGTTAAAGTGAACCACATCAAGAGCAGCGAGTGGAGTTAAGTTGCACGGGAGAGACAGGAAGTTTTGACATTCCTTCCCTCTCTCAGCTACAGACGTCTGTCATTCCTCAACTCAACACTTTGGTGTGTACGTGTGTGCGCGCATGTGTGTTTATTTATCTCAGTGTGTGTGCATAGTGCGTACATTTGTAGCAAGCAGGAAATGGGTGACAATGGATTAGAGAGGGTTTCATATCTAAAGTTCAAAATCAGCTCAAGCCTCTGCTTGACAACCAAAGGAATTACTCAGAAATGGTCTATTTACAACAAAACCTTGAGTAAATATAAGTAAATTAGTGTCATATAAATGTAATAATACAATTCTCTGTATTAAATAATAAATAATAAACATGCATCCATCCATACATCCATTTCTTTAGCGCTCATACTCTGTTTGAAGATGAGCTGGTTCCTACCCATTTAACTTTTAGACAAGAGTTCGGATAGTCCCTGGACTGGTTGCAAACGATAAATGAATGATAACAAATGATAATGAACAAAAACAATGAGGACGGTACGGTGAGATAGTGGATAGCACAGTGCCTCACAGTTCAGAGGTCGTGATTCTGAATCCCGAGCCTTCAAAAAAATCTCCAAACTGTTTGTCGGTGTGAACTTGATGTGGATGCTTTTTTTTCTAAATGTGCCCTGTGATTGTCTGCCTACTAGTTCAAGGTGAACCCCACCTCTCGCCAAAAGTCAGATAGGATAGGCTCCTGCCCACCCGGCCACACTCCCAGTGTGGTAAGCGGTGTAGAAAATAGGCTAGGGATTTTCCACCCACCATTGACTCCTCATTAACTAATTGATGACCCAGCATCAGGAGCAAGTGGGTGTTCAGTATCTTGCCAAAGGACATGGACACAAGGGCCAGGTATTGAAGCCACGGCCACCAAGCCATGCTGCCTCAGGTGGATGTATGAATGGAAAAAAAAAGGTCTCAAGTATCGTCTGCATGAGTCTAAAATTAGACAGTACAAAACGAGGTTTGACTGTATATCCTGATCAAGGCTAGGTTTCTGAAGCAGGGGTTGCACGACAGCATGTTTAAAGTGTGTGTGTGTGTGTGTGTGTGTGTGTGTGTGTGTGTGTGTGTGTCGGGGCCTCCTTCAAGAATTGAGGAGAAATAGTCATAAGAGGACCCGGACGCCTTCAAGTCATGTCAAGCTTTATTGTCAAATATAGTCAAACCTTGGTTTTCGTCCATAATCCGTTCCAGAAGGCTGTTGGAAAACGGAAATCTTTCGAAAACCGAAACCATGTTCTTTTTAAAATAAAAATGTTTACTGAACACGTCTGCTCACAATGAAAAGCAACATGAGGAAGCGTCACTTCCTCGTCTACCCGAGGAAGCGTCACTTCCTCGTGTAAGGAAGGCGAGAGGAGTCAAATGGTGCATTCAAGTGCGCTCAGTTTGTTCGAGAACCGAAATTTGTTTGTCATCCGAGGCATAAAAAACTCACAATTTTTGGTCGAAAACCGAATTGGTCGAGAACCGAGACGTTCGAAAACCGAGGTTTGACTGTATGCTCTATGTTCATTTGGTAAACCACATTCTCCGAAAAATGAAATCGCGTCAAAGAAATCCAACATCGCGGAACAAAGAACGTGGAAACAAGAGACCCCTAGCTGAAGCAATCTTGTCAATGAAAAACTGCAAATATCTATTACACATTTCAGAGGATGAGTCTGTGCAAATAGGCTGACGGGGCTTAAGTGCAGAGTTGATAGTTTTGACATGTATCATGACGATTTGCCTTAATAAGCCTTAAGTGTTCTCTTTTGGACTCTATCATTTTGCTTTAATAGCAATGCAGGTGGTCTTTTAGGATTTGATAAGAAACTTGCAGCCTGTCTTTTTTTTCCCCAACTGCGTTCAATTTTGTCAAATACCGTAATTTCTGGACTATAGACCGCACCTGATTATAAGCCGCACCACTACATTTTTAAAGGAAAAAAAACATTTTGTACACACATAAGCCGCACCTGTCTATAAGCCGCAGGTGCCCATATTGTTACATGAGATATTTACAAAGAAAGACGGTACACAGGCGGCCGTTAAAAAAGTCTTTATATAGGCCACTTCATTAAATAAGCCGCAGAGTTGAAAGCGTGTGACAAAAGTCGCGGTTTATAGTCCGGAAATTACGGTAATTGTTACTTTCGGCCACATAATTTTTCAGGGAGCCACAGAATCCAATATATTACAGAAAGATGAGTGGAATCAAGGCCTATGTTCCTCTGTGTTTCTAGGGGGAACATAGAGCTGATCAAAGGCATCAGACAACCGACAGTCAAAGGGTGAGAGGGTTAAAAATCCAAAGGGTGCATTCACTACTAGTAAGTTTTAACAGCAGTACAGGAAAACACGACATCAAAGAGCATGATCGGAAATCACATTGTCCAACACTTTCAAAGTTGAGACCGTCTAAAAGTAAGCACAAGCACAGGATCCAAGAGCTCTTGCTTTGTGAATGGGGCCAGACACGCACTGCTCCAGGTAGAGGACCCCAAAAAGCAGGGAGGCAGGAGGAGCAGGGTAGACTGAGCAAAATATATGAACAAAAAATGCTTGCAGGACGACACTCGAAAAACCAACTCAAGTATACAAACGAAGTCCTGAAAACCACAGGAAACTAAAGTAACAATAACCTATGACAGAAACAACAGGGGGCACACAGATCCGACAAAGACTGACAGAACCCAGGGAACTAAATACAAGCAAAGTGACGAGACAACGAGAAACACCTGGACAGGACACAAAGGGTCGAGGGAGCTGATTGGTTAAACACAAGGGACCCGGATGACGAGAACAGGCGAAGACAAAAAGGCCTACAAGGGAACGAAACCAAATGTAATCGAAACAAAAACATAACAACAGCCCTGCCAACTTCAAAAGAGTTGATTCGCAAGACTGCTCCACAAAAGATTACAGTCAAACCTCGGTTTTCGTCCATAATCCGTTCCAGAAGGCTGTTCGAAAACCGAAATTGTTTGAAAACCGAAACCACGTTCTTTTTAAGATAAAAATGTTTACTGAACACGTCTGCTCACAATGGAAAGCAACACGAGGAAGTTCACTTCCTCGTCTACCCGAGGAAGCGTCACTTCCTCGTGTAAGGAAGGCGAGAGGAGTCAAATGGTGCATTCAAGTGCGCTCAGTTTGTTCGAGAACCGAAATTTGTTCGTCATCCCAGGCATAAAAAAAATTGAAATTTTTGGTCCAAAACCGAATTGGACGAGAACGGAGACGTTCGAAAACCGAGGTTTGACTGTATTTCGGACATGGCAAGGGTTTAGAGTTTGGACAGAATGTCTTTATTATATTTGAAAATGAGGTGAGAACACCGTTTGTCCAACATCTATTTGCAGGGCAACAGACTACACCGACCGGCCACAACATCAGGTATATCTGCACAGTCAAATGAAATCCATTGCAAGTTATGTATCAAATTCTGCCTTTACCAATGACAATGCCGCTCAGATGTGTTTGACACTGCCAGACAGGGGTATACTCAGCAAAAATATTTGTTACTGTGAGCGCGGAACTGTACCGCTCCACATTGTAGGCTGTTTCCATTTACCAAGTACAGTCAAACCTCGGTTTTCGTCCATAATCCGTTCCAGAAGGCTGTTCGAAAACCCAAATTGTTCGAAAACCGAAACCACGCTCTTTTTAAAATAAAAATGTTTACTGAATATGTCTGCTCACAATGAAAAGCAACACGAGGAAGCGTCACTTCCTCGTCTACCCGAGGAAGCATCACTTCCTTGTGTAAGGAAGGCGAGAGGAGTCAAATGGTGCATTCAAGTGCGCTCAGTTTGTTCATCATCCGAGGGATTAAAAACTCAAACTTTTTGGTCGAAAACCGAATTGGTCGAGAACCGAGACGTTCGAAAACCGAGGTTAGACTGTATTTTATTGACTTCTCTTACATCGCTTCCAGACAAAACAGAAGATTAATTTGCTCAACCTTCTTCTTCTTTCCCCTTCCTAGCTCGGAAGCCATTCCCGTGCAAATATTGCCCCTACAGTGCCTCCCAGAAGGGCAACCTGAAGACGCACGTCATCTGCGTCCACCGAAAGCCCTTTGATAACAGCCTGTACCCCGACCGCCGTCTCCGCCGCTCGCACACGCCACATCGGCTGTCCGGATCGCCACCGAATATTGCGGGAAACAATCAGGCTGTGGGTAAAGAGCCGATCAACGCAGCATCGCTTTGTGGGACTTGATGTTGTTGTCATGGAAACCACCAAACACAGACAGTTAGGATAATTGCTTTGCTAAGAACGACTGAGACGTTTAAAAGGAGAGATTATGCACTTTCTTATGTTCTATAATAACTTTTGGGTGTTCACACACTAAGTCCTAAACAACTGTTCTTTTGCTTCTTTCCTCCTCTGTGGTTCCTTCAGACAGATCTTACAGTCATAAAAATAAGGGTATTTTCAGCTGCGTATTGTGGGAATACAGATCCCGTTTAACAGCAAATGTTTATGTACATTCCAGTGTTTCTTGAAGATCCACAGTAAGTATTTATCTGTAGCAATGAGGTTGCATATAATGATAATAATAATAAAGTCCACTGTGATGTGAAAGTGTAACAATAAGAATAAGTGCATTTCATTTTGACAGCTAGTCTAAACGCATAGCTTGTGTTTGCACACATCCATCAGTTCAACCCTGGTCCAGTCGGGAGAATGTACCCTGTCGGCCCAAATCATTTGTTCCTTCATCCATTAAATACCCTGCGTTATGTTATTTTCTTTTTTTCTAAATATCACTCCATTTCCCTTCCAGTCCACAAGTCTTATCTATCTGTCAGGATACGGTGCCAGATGTTAGGGCTTTCGTGGCAGCAGATGTAATGAAGTAGAATGTTGCACATCAGAGCTTCCATTTGTTCTGGATTCCACTCCAGGGAGAAAGGCTCTCTCACATATAATTATTGCCCATTAACTCCAGTGCTTTATGCCATGGTGCCGGAACAATGCTCAATTAAGGGGAACCAAGAAAATAGGGAAAACTGTCGAGATTCACAATAAAAAAGGGCGGAATTGCTCTCATGTTGTGAAAAGAAAATGCAGTCCACTCTTGTTAAATATGCCCCCGAAAACCGCTGCCATGTGTGGCCATTACCGGCATATGATCCACTATGCCGCCGCCTGCCGTGCCAACATTCCACCCATACCCCGAGATCACCTTGGGCAGCTGTGTGCCTGTTCACATGAAGCCTCGTAGCCGCCGTGATGTGACTTTGACTGACAGTCGTCCCGACAACTCCATTCAAGCGCCACCTGCTAGCTGTCAATCAGGACGGCCGTCCCGGGGCTATTGATGGCGCTGTCAGCCTGTGTGAGATGTGTCTGTCAAAGCCCACCCACTCTGCCACTCTGTCTGCCTGCTTGGGCCATCTGACATTTGTTTACTGTCCCGCTTCCAAGCTTTCTCCTCCCTTTAAGTGCACACTTCTTTCAAGAGACAGCTCGCCCCTTAATCCCTGATCCAATCACAGATTCTTTGGCTCGGGATCACCATCAGCCACTTTTTAGTGATGGAGTGCCTCCGAAACACTTCCGCAGGTGACCCCCATCGCAGCTCCTCTCCTCCTCCTCCTCATCTTGCTGTTCTTCCTCTGAGCTGCTCATTCTCCCGTCATCTGTCTACCTGACAGGTGACAAGTTCTGGGCCTCCAGCTGACTGGCTAATCGGAGGCCTGTCATACCTGTCAATACTTTTTCTGAAGCGCGCCAGGACCAATACGCCTTGCAAGTTTGACCAAGGACACAGAGTTTTGCAGGGCTCCAATCGCTTTGAGGGGAACTCAGTTGATTGTTCCCCTCTAATAGGCAGCTGGATGTGGGTGTCATCCTGTCAAACCTCCTAATTAGGCACACCATCCCTTAAAGCAACACCCTTTCATTAATACTGGGGATTAATTATGACTAATTGTGATGAATGTTTTACTTGACGTCTCACTACTGTAGCCATTGTTGCACTCGGCTGCACTGTCGCCCTTCCAGGTTGCTGCCATGTTATCATTAATTTTGGCGATACGGGAACCTCTTCAGTGGAATGCAACCGAACTTGAGGGGAAAAAAAAATACTGCAAAATTTGTACAAAATGACAAAGATTCAAAGGTCACACGTGACATCAGACGACATCAATTTAGTTAACTGCATGTGTGTTTCGCTTTTTCAATTGCTTTCTGTGTTTCTTCTTCATTCTGTGATGATTCCGAAGAAGGATTGGTCTCAACAAGCACTGTTGAGACAATCAAGATGAAGGAGACTCACATTGAAAGCACAAGACTCCAGCATCGCCACTTACTTGTCACTTGTCATCAAAGTTAAAAGAGACACAATATGCATTTTTATTTCACCTTTTGAAACAGCTCTTAGCTGCCTATTAAATGCCTGTGGCACACTTTCATCAAAAGGATCAGTAACTACACGAGGTATGTCAAAATAAATAAATATATAATATCCCATAGAAGCAAATGGCACATGAAGTCTTTGTTGAAGTGCCGGTCCAAACTGAAGGGGAAAACAAGTTGGATGAAATATATCTTTTGTGACACCACTACTGTAACTTTTCTGACACTCCTTGTAGAACACTTAGCACACTTTTAGCCCATTTTGAGGGAGTTGTCCTCCCTCATGAGGGTGAGCCAGCCCTCTTTTCCATTCACAATTTGGCAGGTGGGCAGGCAGTTTAACCATGGAAAGGATTACATTTTAATACGTTTACAATGAGAAAATTTGTCTTGAAATTTGAACGAATTGGAAAGCTACCAACAGGTTCTGCTACACAGCACAATTCTATCTTCGGACTTATATTTTGTGTCAGACAAAGTTAAAAACTGGGATGGCCTACACATGTCATGTATTGATGTGATACTCACCTTGACATTTTGCCAAGGACGACAACCTGGTATAAATCAGTAGATTTTCATTCACACTTAATAATATCTCAGTAAAACCTCAGAGTACACCCTAAATCTTTTGGAACTTTGTGGGAAGATTGAGGAAGCAAAACCCATTCAATACCTTTGGAATGAACAATAACAGCCATTGTGAGTCAGGCCATCTCTCTGGTCCGACGTCATTGACAAATATCGAAAATGTCGGCTGTACTTATACTTTTGTCCGTATGGTGTAGATCAACGAATTTGTCTGGCTGGCTTAATGACTTCCTTTCCTTCAGAGAGTCATGTTTTCTTTTCTTTACGATCGCCCCGTTATTATCTCCTCATCAGAGGCTCATCTGCAGATCATGCTTGAGGTCTTTCTCAGCCTCATGGAGATAGACGGGCCATGTTCGCCTAATCAGCCTCAATAAGGAAAGGAAACAGTTTGACAGGTCAGGTAATGAGAAGTAATGAATCACTAATCACAGTCTCCTACAACCCTCTGAGCACAGATGAAAAATTAAAGGTAATTAGCTTGCGCAGTTGTGAAAACAATATTCAAGTTGGCACCACGTGGTACAGACCTCGCAGATTTGCTTGGGCCCCAACGTGCATCATCACCATGTCAATGTCACGGCCCTATTCTGAAGCTGTACTGGAAAGCTGGCTGGGTTGAATGTAAAGGGAGGTTATAAAATGTCTCACATCATTTTTTCCATTCCGGATCTTTCTCATGAAAGTAAGGGAAAACAGCTTACCAAATCCCAAAGAAAGTAACACGGAAGAAGAGAGGCTAGTAGTGCGGCGTGACTTCACACATAGTCCCACTCCAGTGTGGAATGTAAAGTCATTGAGAGTCATGTGGTCAGCTGTGCAGAGCAGCATGGCTCCTGCGCTAGGTACCGGAGTGAAGAATGCTTTGACACAGCCTGTGTTTGACAAGGCTGCGTGAGACTCAAAGTACAGGATCCAGACATGGGCTGTCAGTCAAGGCCAGCCCATCTCCCGGCTGAGACGTGCCGGTTTAGTCACACTTACAATGGAACTAATAGGCGTTAACTGGAGCAAGGCACACATATGGGCCCGCTAGAGCCCTGTGTCCCGAGGCTGGGATCGAACGAATGCCAAGGAACATAAGCCCGAGATATAAAAAGAATTACAAGGGAACAAATAAAACATGGGGATTATGTCAGTGTGAGAAATGGAGGCATTGTTATTCTGCATGCGTGCCGGCTTGCCTCTCTTGTTTCAGCTTCTATGGCCTTTGGGCTGCAGCCCCGCAGTCCTGCAGTCCTGCACCTGCTCGGACGATCCAGGAGCTTTAGAGGCAGAATGAAGATGAGGTGGTGTAAATCAAAGAGGAAGAAAGTGGGACATTGTGGTCCGATTAAAACCAGATTGCTATATGTGTTGGGGAAATGCGTATACAGGATGCACACAGTGACAAAAAGGTGGCACGCCCACCACTATGCCGGAACATAGCAATGGTGCAACAAATATGAATAGAATTGCCCAAGTACTTTTCCATGTGGTGCTGTGGTACACTCGCGTGACTTCAGTGCAGGTTCAGTGACGGTGTGAAAGTGTGAATGAATGGCTGGCTATCTCTTCATGTGGTCTGTGATTAACTGGAGACCAGCCCAAGGTACAGTCTGGCTTTCGCATGAAGTCAGCTGGGGGAGGCTCCAGTTCCCTGCAAACCCTCGTGGATGGATCCATTTCTCCTGACCATGAAACACATTAGCGTGACCACTTCATTTAGTCAGTAGAGGAGTGAAGGATGGAGAAAAGGATGGAGAAAAAATAATGGAAGAAGTCTTCCATTGGTTTTCTTGGTGTGGCAAAGTATGCAGAGATGAAGAGTTGAATGGAAAAACATTTTCACAAGAGTAAGGCAAGACCAATGGAATTGAACCGTGACAGCACAGATAGTCACACATTCTCTCATTGAGGAAATAACCCCAGAGTATTATTCACTCAGTGCAGAATGTACACTCAAATTCAACAACTGAATTGTGACTCTGCATTAAATAGAAAATACACATTGGAACCAATGCAGAGCAGTCTGAAGAAGACCATTTTTGTTTCATCATTACTGAGTCCGAGTGCATAAACGAAGCTCCATCCAGCATTGGGTTTATTCATAGCCAACAACCATCCTCTGCGCACAGTCAAAAGGGTCCGCTTTAGACTCTCAGGCCTGTCTGTTGGCATCTTTTTCTCTTGTTTGTGTTTTCATTGCATGCACCGGCTTCCTCCCACTTTACACAGACATGCATGTTAACTCAGGGGTCCGCAACCCAAAATGTTGAAAGAGCCATATTGGACCAAAATAAACAAAAAACAAATATGTCTGGAGCCGCAAAAAATAAAAAGCCTTATAATGAAGGCAACACCTGCTGTATGTAACTACAGTGTATGACCTATATTAGCCTGCTATCAAAATGACTAAATTGGCTACAAATACACAACGAGCATTCATGATTAAAAGTTTTTTTCCCCCCTGTAGTTCATCCTATAGAGAGGTGCCCACACTTTTTTGACAGAAGATCTACTTTTCGAACAACCAACCTCCGCGACCGAGCCGTTAGCGCACATGCGCGCATACGCATACACTTGCGCACGCAAGCAGTCATAAGCAACAGCCATAACGGCCGCTAAGATGAATGAGGCACGGAACAAACTTTCGCAGCGTGCTAACTATCGTAGCTCACGTGGACCGTTTAAAAATGCTTCTCTTGGCTGCCCTAATTCCCATTCTTAGCAGGTACTCTTGGTAAATTATACATGAAATGCAGCTGTTTAAAAACAACAACTTTTTTTTACAAGAGCTCCCTGACTAACATACCCCCCTCCGGATAGAAACGTGTGTCGCAGGCTATGACGTAAATCATCGTTGACGAAATGTTGACATTTAATATTTATTCGACACATTTTTACAGCATCGGAAAACGTTAATAATGTTTGTGTCATGTTTGTCCTCTGACAGAAACCATATTAAAACAAAAAAATATATTTCCCTTGCATCTTTTTGCATTTTCAAACATTTTTGAAAAAGCTCTAGGGCGCCACTAGGGGGGCGCTAAAAAGCCGCATGAGGCTCGAGAGCCGCGTTTTGCCGACCCCTGGGTTAACTGAAGGTTCCAAATTGTCCATAGCTGTGAATGTGAGTTTGAATAGTTATTTTTCTACATATCCCTGTGACTGACTGGCGATCAGTCTTCCTCGCCTCTCAGTCAACATCAGCAAGAATAGGCTGCAGCTCACTCATGACCCTAATGAGGAAGAGTGTTACAGAAAATGGGTGGATGCATGTTCAACCGAAACATCAAGACCTGCCCACCCGCTTGGATCGTGTCATCTCTCTAAATTCCTCTCATTGCCTTTCCTCTCCTCATTCTCCTGAAAAGACCCATCTCGCATAACAAACAATTGCGCCAAAACTCCATTAAAATCACTTCATGGGGATGTGAGAGCGCCTCAAGTTAAAGGCTGTAATTGAAAAGCGTTTGACAAACCGTGCGACACACCAAGGCGACAATAGACAAGCTGTGATTCTCACTTGAGTTATTCTGCAGGAATAATCAGCATCATTTCATGGTGCGCCCTTTACAACGTGCTTGAATAGTACGTCAAATGCTGATTCTCACTTTTGTCGGCGCTAATGGACTTCAGATGGATACACGCCCCGATAATAATTTTCTTCTTCACAGTATGAGTCACGGGAACCTGCGCACCCTTTTCCAATCATCTATCCAGTGACACCCGAATCTCAAATGAACAGATTTGGATTATTTGGATATGACAGGACATCAACAGAGACGCCTGAATAACACTTTCTTGTTTTTTAACATGCACATGACCAAGAAGTGGAAAGCCTGTGTGGCAAGAAGGCCCCGTCCACTGATGTGAAGTGACAGGCACATCCTTGACAAACACACCTGTCATTGTTCAAGTCACATCACATTTACACTTCCAAAGATGGGAGACAATAGAAGTGCGCAGGTGGTGTGTGTGTGTGTGTGTGTGTGTGTGTGTCATAAAGTTTCTTGAGCCCTTCAATGCCACTTTTTAAGGACAGACACTGAGCTCCAGCTGTTCTGCAGGAACATCGCCAAGTTCTCTCACTGGCGATGTTTATGAAATAAGACATCTGGCTATTTATTTCCGAACATGCGTCAGGAATGGATTTAATGTGCCAGAGCCCGCTGACCAATGCTCTGTGTCACACAAGCTTTTCCCCTCCTCTTTTTGGGGGTGATGGGGGCAGGGGGCCGCTAGTGGGGACACGGGGAGGGGGAGCAGGCTGCAGCAATAATAAGCAGATTTTAATGATTTACTATAAATCAACCACCGAGGGAGGCCTCCGCTTGGGGAGACTGAGGGGGATGACAGCCCCTGACTCACACACCTCGCAAATGCCTCGCTGATGATGTGTGTGCACTTTACATCGTCAATCACTCACACGCATACCCATATGCACTGCTTTTAGAAAAACAAGCTTTCAACACACGTACACAGGTGTACATGCACGTATGCACACACACACACACACACACACACACACACACACACACACACACACACACACACACACACGCATATGCACACACACATGTTTTTTGTCTCTAATGTCTCCTCTGCTGTGGCAGGGGACAAATCAATCATGGGTACAGAAGTTCAAGGGGGTAAAAGATTGTCTGCTCCCTTTTTCCCGATGCTATTGATCCCATTTTACTGGCATCATCGCCAAGCTGTCTCACAAACTCTGGGACGCCGATAGATTGAAAGAGGATGAGTGAGAGAGGGGTTTAGGTGACATTCATTGTAATCTTAGCCCCCAGCACCCCGTCAGCCTTCTTCTATAGCACACAGATGAATCCCGTAACAGTGGAAGTTTGTTACCTAAGCAAAATAGAATCAGACCCGTGGGCTTTAACTTCATTCAAGGATTCAAGGAATTCAACACACATTTCCACCTGATATGACACAAAATTGGATAAGTACGATCCCAGATTAGCCCAGCAGGTCCCAAGACTTGTGAAAATAAAAATATATGGGGCTGTTCATTCACGGTTTAAATGCGTGCAAAGGTGCTAATGCATCATGGTACGGATGCAGCAGAAACATAAAAATAAAAAAGGCAACAAGTGACACTGATTAAAGCTGTGTTCTGTTTTCTCGCGTCTAAGCGTTCCTTGCTCTGCTGTCAAAATGTATTCCGAACAGTCGAAAGGTGTCGTGCCATCTCCCGTCCCATAAATTTGATGACTTGGGAGTCAACACATGGCGACAGCACGTCTTGACGGGAAGCAAGCAGAGTGACACGGAATGTTCCTCAGAATGCTCAAAATGTGGAAAATATTGATAAACCCGCAGTTCTCCACAGAAATACGCGCCGTCTTTTCTTATATGTTATCTTTATACATGTTAGGGGAATATTATGGGTAAATGATGAACTGTTTAGTTTGAGAGCAATTCAGCCGCTCTCTGAGGAGCTAAGAATAACATATTGCAAAGGGATTTTTCCGAAAGCCATTTGTTTCTGTTAAACCCCTGAGGACTTTTTAGATACTTTCTAAAATGCCCAACAAGTTACATGACCAAATACACTTAAAGAGAGACGTCACCGTAAAGTTTGCTTTTTTAAAAGTTTCTTTTATAATAATTGATGAATGATGACTCACATTAAATACACGGTGTCATTGCAATACAAAAAAGGCCAATTGAGAAATGTATCGAAGGCACAATGGTATTACAAGTTTTAGGACCATCCATCCATCCATTTTCAACACCACTTATCTTGAACAGGGTCGCGGGGCAGTTGTTGAAGCCTATCCCAGCTGACTTCAGGCGGAAAGCAGACTACACCCTGAACTGGTCGCCAGTCGGTCGCATGGCACAAAATGCGAAATGAGAAAAATGAACATTCACACCCACATTCACACCACTACTGAGTGCAAACTGATCCCACACTACCCGCATACAAGTCTGGCGTGTGTACCACTACACATTCAGCGACATAGTGTTAGGACCATGCTGAAAAATAGAAAATCAAGTTTTTTTGTGGCAAAAGTAAAAAAAAATATTTGTTTAAATACTTAACTTGTAATCTAATATAAAAAGTGCACTGTACAGCTATTTTCCAGACCACTTATCCGAGCTGACCGGGCAAAAGGCCAACTACTACACCTTGAACTGTTCTCCAGTCACTTACATGGCACATATAGAGACAGACAACCATTGGCACTCATATTCACAATGTGACTGAGTGGGAACTGAACCCACACTGTCTGAACTGAAGTCAGGTGAGTACACCATCAGCAACTCTATCTATCTATCTATCTATCTATCTATCTATCTATCTATCTATCTATCTATCTATCTATCTATCTATCTATCTATCTATCTATCTATCTATCTATCTATCTATCTATCTATCTATCTATCTATCTAAAGAGAGGTTGCAACCCAACACCAAGTGATATTGTCCAGTATGAATCCATATTGATGATGAAGCTGAAATTGTTTACCTTCACTTTTACAATGCAAACATCAGGCGATGATTTAGCTCAAATCCTTCACCACGCTATAGGCATCCGTATATCACCGGCTGCCTGTCAGGCTGTTTATCACATTATGTTTATCATGTTATGATGATGCACAAGTTTAATTACGGATAGATGGATGCTTCATCTATCTTTCCCGTCGCTGACGTTTTGATTAAAATGTTTAAAGGATTATCCATAGTGCTCTTATTTGTGTCCTTGTGTTTGTCTTTTCAACTTTCATCCACTCATCTGATTTATTCCCTTGTCTATAAATAAGTAGACAGGGTCCGTGTGATGGATTAGACTGTTGACATTGTACCAACTCCAGGTAAACAATTACTATTCATGCTTCATCGTCGCAGGATCTATACCAGGATGCTGCCACTTAACGGGGGACAAAAGGTTAGATTGCAAGCTATTGTTCGGGATCTGCTCACAAATGTCATTCCTTTTATATTACACCGTAATTAAAGAAAACGCAAAAGTAAGGGCGGCCTGCCCAACATCGAGGCACGGAGAGCCTTTTACTTTTTGTTTTCATCTCGGCATCATATCACTGACTGCGAAGTATGACTCCATGTTGGAAAGCCCAAACTGTCGTTTACGGCCACATCAGTCACTCCTCATACATCCTTTGTTGTTTATTCAGAATTCAGCGTGGCTCCAAACCTCAGAGCCCGTGGGCGGGATCCTGCTGTGGTCATAATGCTGATAGGAGTCATGAGTCACTGGGATAAGAAAGCAAGCGAAGACCGGGTTAAATCGCTTTTTCAGTGTGTGTGTGTGTGTGTGTGTGTGTGTGTGTGTGTGTGTATGTGTGTGTGTACGTGCGCATTACATTGTGGTCCTACATCTGTCAGAGTGTGATTACAGTGTTAGGAGTTTATGAGACAGTCTCTGTAGCAACAATTATTCATGTCCCTCAGGCCACCAGAGTGAAAGGCCTTTCCCAGACAAGACTGGGAAAAAAGAGGATTAGGGAGAGTACTCGGAAGACGTGTGACAGAGGAAACTATGCTGTATCATACTGACATTCTTCCCCATAAAAGGTTATTTATCATTTGCTCAATCAGATAACTAATTTGCCTGTGTTTTCTTGTATTATGACTGACGGAATCAAATGGAAAAATATTGCTAAGAATCAAGTTAAAAGCCCGTGAGACAGATGAGGGAAGAAGAATGTTCAGACAAATGCTGCAATGCTGTTGATCCCGAAATGATAAAACTGGTAAATGCTTCAATTTTGTTGGTGAAGATCCTCTACAGTTATGCAAACTAATACCAAAGTGTTCTTGAATTAATACATCTCTATGTCAGTCAATCATTTCATGCATAGTACTCACTTTGATTTCTCTGTGTATTGAAATTAAATACATTTTTGTTTCTATGTTTATTTTCTATAAGTAACTCAGTCAGTCAGTAAAATGTATGAAACTAGGTTGACGGGACAGACACTAAGAGCTCTCAAGTGTATGAGAACAGTTTATTCAAGCCAAAATAGAAAACACCACATTCAAATAAAAGACTCAATAAGACTTATGGTGAGATGTAATATGCAATGAAACAAATCAATTATTGTGATAGCTTTAGGTGTAGGAGAAGTGTTTCAAAGGTAAAGTCATAAGATCCATTTTAAAGTTTTTAGTTGAGTCTGCAAACCTGGCTGTAAGTGACTGAAAGGAGAGGTCAGCACGTATCTCTCGGTGAGTGTGCGGGACAGTCAATAGATTAAGAGTGCAGTGAGCAGAGGTGCGAGAGTAAATTAAATCCCTGACATGGGGAGGGGCCCGATAGAGCAAGGATTTTGATCTGGATCTTGCACTTCAAGATGCCAGTGAAAGGGGTTCAGAAAAAAGGGTGAAATGAGAGTGTTTCCTGGAATTAATGAGTAACTGGACATGCTTCTGCGTTTTATACCGCTTATCCTGTTAAAGTCAGGGCAGTGGCTGGATTATCCCATCAGAATTAATTCTGAATAAATGAGAGAGGTGAGGGAGAACCTGAATTTATCACCTGCCAATCACAGGGCAATTGCGAATGGCTCAAGCCAGATACAAACTTGGAATCCCAAACCTCACAACAGTGAGGCAGGCATGCTAACCACCATTCTGCCCTGCCGTTAAATGTGAAAATGTAAACATTAAAACTCAAGTGAACCATATTTCGCAATGAATTTATTGTGTGACATTACATAATTGTTAGCGTTGGCAGTTTTTGGTTGTTGTTGTTATTGTTGTTGTTGTAAATTGGTTTTGATAGGGACAGGAAAGTCTGACGTTAGAGTGGCACGACATCAGTGAGTACCTCAAGTTGTGCCACAACATCCTTCCATCCATGCATTTTCTAATCAGCTGATCCTCACGAAGGCCCCGGGCGTGCTGGAGCCTTTCCCAACTGTCTTCGGGCATTGGGCAGTTGCAGTTGTGTCCACCCTGAACTGGTTGCCAGCCAATCACAGGGCAAACATTGTCAAACAACCATTTGAGCTCCCACTCACACCTAGGGACAATTTCCAGTGTACTATTGACCTGCCATGCATGTTTTTGGAATGTGAGAGCAAACTTGCGTACCCGGAGAAAACCCACGCAGACACGGGGAGAACATGCCAACTCCACAAAGGCAGGCCGGAGCTGGAATCGAACCCTGTTCCTCTGCACTGTGAGGCGGACGTGCTAACCAGTCGACCACGTGGCAATAGACGCCACGTGCACCCCGTTCCACAACATGTAGAGCATTATTATATACACGCAGTCTCCTGGAAGAGTAGAATATCCAGTTTACCTGTGAGTATCGTTTTATGCTCTGTTTGTATGCTTGGAATTATTGTAATATTTATGCTAAATTACTTTAATCCCTCTTTTGTGTCTTGTTTTATATGCAGCGATGGCTGTTTGAAAGTGCTCTATAAATACAGCTGAGTTGAGTTGAGTTGAGAGTTGAGTAAAGCAAGTAGACTTTCAGTGGACTTTTTATGGTTCGATTGAACATTTTTGTGTTTAAATCAATGTGCACTTTTAATCCTCTTGCTATATGTGTCAGTTTTACACTCAACTTCAATTTGGCACTTGAAGCAAGCATGCTTTCTACTTTTGAAACAACTGTTATCAAGAGAGTAACAACAGGCGCCAAAGAATATTTTAAAACGTTTGCATTAGCAGGTTTAAGTTTGTTTTAGAAACCTATGTTTAAAGCGTAAGGGAGGGGTGAAACTGAAAAAAAATCGTTATATTGTTGATTTTCACCCATTGGAGTGGGTCTGAAACATATCATCTGTGATAAAAATGAGTAATGTATTTTTCGCCCTTTAAGGTGCTTTGGATTATAAGGCACCCCTTCAATGAATGACCTATTTTAAAACTGTTTTCATATATAGGGCGCACCGCGTTATAAGGCGCATAATAGAAGCCACAATAGTGGCTGCGGTTGCGTTAGGCATCCACTAGATGGTGCTATGCTAAATGGAATACAATACAATACAACACAATAATATGTAGCTTAATTTATAGAGAGCTTTCAGAACCACCGCAGCTGTAACAAAGCGCTTGACAGAACATTTAAAATACTACGTCGAAGAAATCCGTATATTGATCAATATATAAGGCGCATCGGATTATAAGGCGCACTCTTGGCTTTTGAGAAAATTTAATGCTTTTGGGTGCGCCATATAGTGCGGAAAATACTGTACTTCGAGTCAAGATGTTTTGCGGTTTTCCTCTATTGTGACACCATCACAGGCAAAATGCGATGATCGTAACCTATCTTGATTATCCACCTTTGAGTATATGATTGCAGTGATTTTTTTAAACCTACCAGTAAAAAGATGTCGAATCTAAACCTAAACATAAAAACAAAAAAATCTGAATACTGTATTTTGAATGTGTGTTGTCTAAAACAGAACTGACAGATGTTTGGGTGAGAATCCAGAGCAAAGTGAAGGACAGGCGTCAAGAGAGTGAAAAGCAGATGTGGATATGGAGACACATTAGCAGACGGTGACAGCAGCAAGCAGCTGTTAGGACTCAGCTGTGACGGTTTGGGGGTGAGACAAAGCTGTGGCCCGTGGCTCATCGTCCAAGACATGAGTGGTCCGTTTCCGTCTGAATTGCTGTCACCTGACACTGGACTGCTTTGACAAGCTGCGCCGCCTTGTTGTCGCATCCACAAGACCTTGTGTACACACACCATCGGCTTCTCTTACTCATGTTCTCCTGATGTATGGTCTCATATAAACACCATGAAAAAGCTGTCCCTTGTAGGAGGAATGTTTAATGAGTTTTAACTCAAGAACAAGCTCGTCTTAATTGTTGGAAATACGCATCCACCCCGTTGATGCAAGAAAGAAAACATACAGGACATCCATCCATCCATTTTCCGAACCGCTTCATCCTCACTAGGGTCGCGGGGGGTGCTGGAGCCTATCCCAGCAGTCTTCAGGCAGTAGGCGGGGGACACCCTGAATTGGTTGCCAGCCAATCGCAGGGCACACAGAGACGAACAACCGTCCACGCTCACACTCATACCTAGTGAGTGCCCAACGCGCCTGCCATGCATAATGAGGAAACCGGAGCACCCAGAGAAAACCCACGCAAGCCCGGGGAGAACATGCAAACTCCACACGGGGAGGCCGGAGCTGGGATCGAACCCGATACCTCTGCACTGTGAAGCCGACGTGCTAACCATTGGGCTACCGGGCCGCCCACATACAGGACATAAAGACAAATGACAACACTAGACGTGACGTACTAGAAGAAGGGACTTTGTTTACACTTTTTTTGTTGCGGAACAGACTTTTTTTTTAAGATTAGTTTATGATAATGCGGATTTTAACTTAGCGCAACAATTCAAAATGGTGGTGCTGGTCGGTGAAGGGTTGGTGCTGTCGCAATATTGCTGCATCAGAGTTCTAAGCAGTATTCCAAACTAAGTGACAATTTGAGCAGCCTGAATCCAAGGTGTGACATTGAGTGACCAGGTACTTCTGAGTCAAGAGTGGTTTTGGTCCCGTCATTTCAAATCAGAATACTTTGAAGTTGATACCATGTTTATTATGCCCTACAAAGTCACAGTTTGGGAATTTGAACCCTCGGTTCTAATCACAGTGATTTCACAGATTACACTGACTACAGCATATTCATTGATGAATTCTTTGGACACAGCACATGCCTTGTAAAACATAAAATCAGTAATCGTTTGATTTCATTAAAGCTGCTTGGATTTTGGCTAGTGAGTGGGAGCTTTCTGTTACACCTTACTGGCCCATTTGAATAAAAACGGAGTCATCACTTCCTGTACATCCCGAGTCACACTTTTTTGCTACTGAGCGGAAACACGACGATGCAACATTTGAATGAATAATCTGTTTTTTTATTTTATTTTTTAGTTCATGAAGTATGAATGATACCCGAGAGCAGGGAAACTCAATTTTAATGCGAATAAAAACCTGGGCATCATAAACTATATAATCAGAGAGCTTCAAATTCCACCTTTATAAAACTGACACAATGTTTTTATCAGTAGATAATTTGTCTGGCAAAAATTGACATTGTTCTGAAAACAAAATCCAATCCAGGAGTGTAAATGTTTAACCCGTTAAGAGTAGTTGAGTGATGTGTGTGTTACGAGGATAATGCAAAAACAACACCAGCTCCAGATTGCATAGATTGATGCACTCGATTGATCATACAATATCATCTGTATCTTTATTATTTCCACTTGAATGAGGATCATTACCAAAAAAAAGTTTATTTCTTTATTTATTTATAGTTAAAACAATTTTATTGTATGACCGTTTGCCACTGACCTGTCATGATCCGGTCTCTTTGTTTTTCAGTCTATGGCAGGATTGGAAGGCGTTCCCGCCAGAGCCGCACCTGTCGCTAATAAGCATCATTATCCAGCGACCTTTATAATTTCTGCCATGCCAACAACTGGCTGTCGGATTATTCAGGCTTGCTCACAAATCTTGTCTCGAAATGACTGATTAGTTGAAAGAGTTTTTTCTCCTCCTAGTTTTTGTATTTGTATTTTTCTTGTAAGTAGTTCTTGTTATTTTTCGGTAAATATTCCCGTGTATGGAATTTCCTTGACCTTTGAGCCACAAGCAATTTACATTTATCTTGTTCCTTGCCTTTTGCAATCGTTTTTGGTTTGTCTTGTTTTTTCCTGGTTCTTTGTTACCAGCGTCATTTGTTGTACTTTGTCGGTCTTTTTTTTTTTTTTTGTTTTTTGTCTTGAATAAACATTTATGTTCAGGATCTTATTCTTGTCTGTGGTATGTGATTAAGTTCCGGACTCTTCCGGAACCGTAACAGGCCTAAAGTTTTTGCAGAGTAGTATAGACAGAACACAAAATAAAATTGAACAGACCACCTGTGAATAAAATTGGTGTATAACAGCATTTTAATTATTTTATTTTTTTACCAAGGCAAAAAAAAAACCCAACAACAACACATCCCTCACAAAATACTGAGAAATTCAATATCGTTTTACCATGAAAAACGATTGTGGATAATAGGGGAAAAAATCCGTATTTATTTTTATTTTTTTTAAATACTGGGAAAAAAGCATTCAAAATGAAATGTGCGCTATTGGCATTTATTAATTTCATCAGTCCCCTTAAGACATGGCAGAGGAGAGTTTACCTTTTTTTTAATGCGTAAACTTTACCTTTTAATTAAACACGTAACAATTGGAACGACAAGACTTCTTTTGAACTGTTCTTTTACGTAATCTTTTGTGTTGATACGCAGATAACAATCTCTCCACATTGGCGGACGTCTGCTCTTTCCTGAGCAGCTTTCTTGTTGACTCTAGTTTTGTGCAGCCAGCTTTTCATGATGTGTTGTTATCCTTCCATTCAAATTCTTTGAGGAAAAACCCTCTTTATGAAATATTATTAAACTCGAAGACGAGAGATAGCATTGTGGAAACTTGTTTCACTAGATTGTAATTTGCTCTTCTGATGTGAAATTAAAATCTTTCATATGCAAGGGAACAAAATCATGAGGGCTTTTGTAGATGCCCATGTTTAAGATTTGGATTAAGTCTGCTCTCTCTGCATTTGGGGTAGAATGTCACAAAATATATTACACAGAAAACAACATTTTTTTTATATTTAATTGTCTGGAGACGACAAGCAACAACTCATCCATCCAGCTGACCTAAGTTTGACAGGTTCATATAGGTTCAGGAGTGGAAAATAGCACTTCGAAAATATGTTAGCAGCACTCTGAATGCCCCTGATCCATTTAGTGTTTGCTGATGTGCAACAATGTTAGTTTGTTTGCTTACTGTGAGGATGGACCTGCCAGCTGTGACACAGGATTTGGGAGCCGATTGCTCATGTTGTAAATATTGAGTGAACTGTAGTGGACCGCAGGGAAAACATTCAAATGGTCCAAGTGAGTTGTGAAGTGCTGTTTGCTCCAGCGTCAACCTGCTGAATGTGTGGACTTTTGGTGCTTCCAGGTATTGTACATCTGCTTCCTGTCTTTATTATGGATGCCCGTCAAGATTTACGGTTTATCTATTGTTGTATTTTATGAGCTAATGAATTCTCAGCGTGTTTTGGAGTGCTACAATCCGGTATATAAACTTAAATGTTTATGTACGTATCGACGCATGGCTATAAACACTTTCACCCATCTCCCTTTTCCCCCTCTCTGAACCTTCAGCAATGGAAGAAATTTTTTGTGAGGACAAAGCATGAATTATCTGCTGTGTTGACATGTCAAGGAAATGATGCATTATGTTCTAGCATCACTCTTCCCTGTGTCCCCTGAATGACCCTGGACAATTCAGCAAAATGAACCAATTGTTGCTTTCATGTTGATCCGAACCTTTCAATCGTCTTTAGACTTACAAGAAATGCTCACTTACTCTGTTGGGAGCTTGGTCTGGTGCCTACCTACTTCCTGGGGTAAGTATGGACGGAGAACATCCTGAATTTGAGTGAATCTTTCAACTGTTTTCTCTTTTGTTGCTTTGTTTTCCTTCAGCACCGGCTGGTGGGGGCGGTGGGGCAATAAAGAGACGCTGGTGGACCGAATTACCCTTCACCCTATGAGGGTGAAAGTTTGGATCAGTTACTGTCAACAGCCTCTGCTGAGCTCTGGAGGGCGTGGAGGAAGACAAGAAGTGATTACTGTCTTGTTGGTCTAGTATTTCGGTTGACCCTCTAATGTTGAACACAAGCCATGATGAAATAAAGCACGGTGGATGTGATAAAACTAAATAAAACAAAAATGAAATACAATCAATCACCCTTTGAAGGTACCATGACACACATGTAATGGATAGATTAAGATTATTAAAGTGTTTTTTGGAGTATTCATATTGTATCGAGGTAGTCAGACCACTGCTGATGTCGCGGTTCTGGTGGTTCTTAGCACACATTTATATCATCGTTGGTGTTGTTCTGTGTAGGCACCACATGAAATAAAAAAAGGTAAAGTACTCGTGTGGAGGTAATGTAGTTGTTTCGTGAGCCATTATGCTGGTGACATCAAATTTGGATTGACTTTTGGGGTATACGTTTCCAGAAACATTTGGCTGGATTCCAAACTGTCGCCCATTTGGGGTAACTTTGAAGTTATGCTGTATTGGGAAAAATGTTTCTAGCATTCGACACAATTTGATTCCACTGAAAATAATTGAAGGACTTGATTGCTGAATCATATTTTGTCTTTTTGCCACATTGGATGTGGCGAAATTGGGTAGTCGGTCAGCTGGTGAAGATGCATTCATGTGCTGCTTGCAGATGTTCCAACATTCAAAGTCAGATGGGATTAAGACTGTGACAGTGACCTATTGCTTGAGTGACTGATTGTATTTGGCCATAATAACAACTTTTTTTCACAGAATTTGCTGACTTTGAAGTCCTGTATGTGCATAAGACTATGAATTCCCGACGTAAAACCCACATACAAGCTAAAGGCTTTAGCAGTCAACTCCAGTCCCTCGATTTCAGTACGGTATTTTAAGGCCTTGTCACACGGCTTGACTTTTATGTCATTTACGACTACTCGGTAAATATCGTCCTGTGTCTTGGACCGGGCGAGATGTGACACTACAAGACCATCACCGACCAGAGCCTGCCCAGTCATTGCATGTTTCTGTTAACATTCAAGCCATCGGCTCAGGTCTATCGAGGAGGCAGGACAATCAGCTGTCAGTCATATTAATGACGGCATTATCGACATGTGCGTTGTTGGGATGGTGAGGTGAGGGTGATATGGACTGTCTTCTCCAAAAAGAACTTGAGGTAACGAATTTGTTTAAAGACAACATGTTTGCTCATCAGCTACTAGCTTTGCAGTTCGCAAATGGAGCCCGAGTTGAAATGCCATGTATGCGTTCCAATATTGTTCAAGTCACTTCACAACCAATCGTTGAGTATGTCACACTCCATGGACTACGATGCATCAAGACAACTCAAAATTGGCTATGAGACACTAAATCTGTCTGTGATACCTAAAAATCGGGCTACATTCATGCAGCTTTATTAGCCTCCTTCATATTCTTCTCAATACTCTCTGTTGAGGCTGATCCATTTGGAAAAGTGAGGCAAAGCATACCCTAGTAAGGTATGGGGAGGTTTTAAGTCTCACACAACATGCCGACGTGTCACATAACTACGCATGCATGACTTCCAGGTTTTTATGCAACTTTTGAGTTTCCCGTATATTCAACACAGAGCAAACAGTCAATGGCAAAATGTAAAAAAAAAAAAATTGCATCCACATTTCTATTCCTGCTGCCATAGTGCCATCATTACATTGTTTGCATTTCTAGGTTATGCTTTTTTAATTTGGCCTTTGGAGCAGTTATAAAAAAGGCCCATGCATTCTGAAGATAGAGGAAATGAATCCAGTCCAAGATATACCAAAATTGATCTGTGTTATTTTTGCAGTCCTGCAAGCTACAGTCATTTTTTTTATTTAAGAGTTTGACAACGAATCATATGCAGTCTGATTTGTGGTCGTGCCATTCATAACATTGTGGTTGGAAGAGATATTGGACCTTTAAAAGCACATAAGACAGTAAAAACAGCATACAGTACTTTCCGGTGTATTAGCAACTCAAGTGGTGGCTGCCCACCATTTTTTAATATAAAACACCTCTGAAACTGTCTGTGACTACAATTGCATTTTGTCCTTGCACAAACGAAACGATTGGATAACTAATTGGGCAAAGAAAGTAAAGTGTGCAATCCTGCATGGCTGAAAGCTTTGAAAGGGACCAAACAAGAGACTCTTTGGCGGATGTTATTGATTGGGGAGCAGAGGCAAGATCAATGAAAAGAAACAGCCTGAGACAAAGAGTGGCATTTAAGCGTGGAAAAAGCTGACATTTTCTCCATCACTGTCACGGGTGCGGCCATAAAACAGCGGCAAATATTAAAACATTTCTCATCTGCGTGGGAGTATTGGCAGCAGAAATTGTTTTCTCTGCGGTGTGATACTCGGGTTGAACTCCCGGTAGGATCCCTCGGGGATGCAGATTGGTGCGGGTGACATATTGGCACCGGCGTTTACACACAGCTGCCACTCACTCTCCCAGAGCCTGAGAGCAGGGCTGGAGAGGGCAGATAGCAGGCGAGGAGGATGGCGCTTGGACTGTCGTCAAGGTGGGTCGCCGTGCTGGAATTCATCACTGATAACATGTTTTAGACTTTCATGGGGCCTCACGGTGTGCTTCTATTAGTAAGCACTGCCCTCTGCATGGCATGCTTATGCATATGTAACGCATACGTGTGAATGGCATTCCTTATCTGTGTCTCAGTGAATTCAAGCGTGAGTACAGTGTGTGTGTTTATGTATGTGAACTAACCGCAGCCAATGAAATTAATTGTGCGCCGTGTCCTTTGAATGCACTCACAGTACAGTCTTGAACTTCGAGTGACACGGTTATTGCAGGGTCATGTGTCTATTTGTAGGATAAATGATATTCGGCTACACTAAGAGAATTACACACAGGATGTCCCTTGGAGACACCGGGCGGGGTGATCAGTCATAGTTACTTTGTGTGTCTCTTTAGCCCCTCTATCTGTACTTATCCGCTGGTCTGGAACGGGTGTTAAATGGCTGTGAGAGCATACCCCATCGTGATGAGATTATTATTTCAGACTAGCCAAGAGAGAAGAAGGAGAGAGATTATTGATATCGTGCATTTAATTCTCCAAGTTTCGCTCCTCTTTAGCGCCACGGATGCAAAATTCTCTTCAATTTCATCATCTTATCTTGGATATCTTCTTTGTCAATCTCCCCCTGTGCTTGTTTGTAACTTTCACTGACTGCTTTTTCCTTCCCTTCTTCGCTCTCCGTTGACGGCATTTGATCACAGTAAGCAGGCGAGCAAAAAGCAAGTGAACCCGCTCTGATAATCTCCTGTGCCATCTGTTGTAGTCACATGATGCCGTGATGCCCCATCATACCTGACACATCCATCAATCACCAGCAAAGAGCATACGAGAGAGAAAGCGAGAGGCAGTGAGAGGATGAGCCAGAGTGCAGGGCAAACATTAAGTGCTATCTCACGCCCCACGATAATGTGCAAATGTACACTCACTGACCCAACATCATAGATTGACTTGGCTCACGGAAAGAGCTCTATCGGGTAACTCATATATTTAAAAAAATGATGAGGTATTTTATTATTGCCTCGAGAGACAGTTTATTTGGTGTGTGACCGTCATTATGGAAGCTTCAAACATACTCATTACATAACACGTCGTCAACCCAGAGGCTCACAACAAAATAAAAGACAACCAATTTATGCAGTGACACCAATGCAATAGGTTTTTATTTTGAAGTTGGTCTGCGTAATTGTCTTGCTGCACTTGTTGAATGTTTTTGACATTCTGACTTGTCTTACCACAGATTTTATTGCCATGACAGTTTCTACCAACATCAAAACAACACCATCCAGAAATCATATTCAATTGCTAATTTAGGACGCGAAAAAGCCGTAAATTATCCCGTCATCATATAATATGGCACAAGTCCAGCAGCTAGTCGTTAACTGCTAGCAACGAGTGCCCAGGTGGCAACAGCAAGAAGCCTGATGACTGTTGTTTTGCTGATCTGAAAAGCCATCTCAAATCCGTGATATGATCCAAACTGAGTTTATTTATTTATTTTTAATCCATTGCACCTCTAACTGGAATGCACCACATGCCTGTCCCTCATGAGGCGGTCTCATGAGTCGAGTCTGTGGCAGAAAAAGGTAGAAAACAGGTGAACCCATCAATTTTGGAGTGGCTCCAAAAGGGCTCGAAGAGACCCTGGACTGGTGATGAAGCAGGTGATGATGACATATTCATCTTGTGAATGAAGAGCAGCCATCTAACAGTAACATTAGCGCTTGTGATTCACTAGTTGCTACAATGTCAACAATGATTGCGCATAAAAAAAAGTGATCCGATTGCTAGTGAAATGATTAAAAAAGGTATGTATGTATGTATGTATGTATGTATGTATGTATGTATGTATGTATGTATGTATGTAGTATGTATTTATTTATTTCATATCAATTATCTATTAACCATCCATCCATTTTCTGATCCGCTTATCGTCAAATGGGTCACAGGGTGTGTGGGTGCCTATTCCAGCTGTCTTCGGGCAGTCGTAAGAGGACACACTGAACTGGTTGCCAGCCAATCAAAGGGCACACATAGACAAACATCCATTCGTGGTGACAATCACACACAATTTAGAGTGTATTGTCTATTATATATTTATGAATTCATTAACTTTATAATCTGCTGTCACCCACTGCCTAATTTACCATAAATACTACTGAAAAAAGGATCAGCGCCAGCAGACTTTTTTTTCACCTGCGAGGAGCATTTCAATATTTCATTCCATTTCTATGCAGATGACTCCCAGCTGTACATCCCACTGAAGTCTGGCAATTCCATGCAGCCTCTTTTAGACTGTTTGGAAGAAATAAAAATCTGGATGGCTGACAACTTCCTTCAGTTAAACAATAACAAAACTGAAGTCATTGTCTTTGGGCCTTCAAGATCAAAAAATTCCATCCCTGCCAACCTTGGTCCCCTTGCCCCCTATGTGAAATCCCATGCACGTGACCTGGGTATCATTTTGGACTCTCATCTCCACCTGGACAAGCAAATTTCATCTGTTGTAAAGACCAGTTTTTATCAATTAAGAATAATCTCCAAACTCAAATCTGTTCTATCATACAATGATCTGGAAAAAGTCATCCATGCCTTCATAACCTCCCGTCTAGACTACTGTAACTCCCTCTATCTTGGTCTCCCTCTGACACTGGTGGCACGGCTTCAGATGGTCCAAAATGCAGCAGCTAGGTTGCTCACCAACACAAAAAAGCATGAACACATCACACCTGTCCTAGCCTCCTTGCACTGGCTTCCAGTCCAGTCACGAATACGATTTAAAACACTGCTGTTGGTTTTTTAAAGCTCTTCATGGCCTGGCACCCACCTACATAGCTGATATCATTCACCCCCATGTAGCCCCCAGGTCCCTCAGATCCTCCAGCCAAGGCCTCCTCCATGTCCCACGGTCCCGGCTTAAACAAAAAGGTGATAGAGCATTTTCTGTTGCTGGCCCTCAGCTATGGAACCAACTGCCACTTGATATCAGAAATGCCCCCTCAATAACACTTTTCAAAACTAAGCTCAAGACGCACCTTTTTACATTGGCCTTCCCTGTGCCCTAATTGTCTTGCCCTGCTGTCTGTAATTAAGTGTTGTGTTGTTATCATTTTAGCTTAAATCACTGTGCTGTATGTGTATTTTATTTTTTTTTACTTATCTATTCTATTTTTAACCTGTTTTAGCTTATACACTATGTACAGCACTTTGGTCAGTGCAAGCTGTGGTTAAATGTGCTTTAAAAATAAACTTTACTTACTTACTTACTTTCCACATGCTGATGGGACTTGAAATTGAAGTGCCGATTACAAAAAATACAGTCATCATCATAATGGGCAGTAAATTATAGATTGTTTTAGGGGTCGGAGGGAGGAATTTGATGTATCATGCGCCGAGTGCGTTGCTTGGCAACCTGGTCAACTCTCAATTTTCATTCTGTTATGAGCATGGTATTCTGATTCAAATGCTTTTCTTGGATTTGTTTGAAAAGTGAACACAAAAAAACACACGCTGCTTCAAAGCTTGTAGATGAGCAGCAGACACTAATTTGGGAAGAACGTCCGGTTCCATGACACACATTAATTTGACAATCAAAGTGTGACATATTTTCAAGACGGATTTCTATGGAATTCACATGTCTCATGAAAACTCCACGATCCGGAAACTAGGGCTGGCCTCAGACTACACCAAAACACGCCTCTTTGGTGGTTGTACGTATATTTCCAGTTTATGCATGGTGGCTGTGTCAGAAGCCTGGATTTGAGAATCGCCGTGTCTTGAAAGTGCATTCGAAAGGTCTGTTGGGAATTGACTTAAGCGGAAACAGGAGAATTAAGTGGCATCGCTCAATGAGGGTGGCGATACTCGCCAAGTGAAGTGACTTTGCTCTGGTCACACACCGATGCAATGATGCGAGATATGAGTGTGCCACATTTAAAGGGAATGACAAGAGGTGCTTTGATTGATGGCAAAGTATCTTGCCTCTGTTCATTCCCACGGTGGTGCAAATCACCCTCTCATAAATACGCCAACATACATGTCTATACGAAATTACCAACACCCGGTCTAACACGCCTCTGCGCAGATATAGACCGAGCGACGCACTGGATTTAGAGTGGTCATGAAAATCTATGTGTCTAAAAGCAAACCAGAACATTCAAAACATTCCATGCGCCAATGCAAATAACACAAGTTTATACCTCTCTTTCTCTAATAATGTATCTCGATTTTTAATACGGTCCTTGCTTGCATTGATCTAATTGCTGCTGTAGCCCAATATGAAGGTTTTTGTGACAACACTAATGAAGCACATATTCGTTCAAAACTGTGACGGAAAAAAAAAAGCAAGCAACCACAAGAAACATGAATTAATTGCGTGATAAGTTTGTTTAATATATGTAATTGCATGACATATTGGCCAATTATCCGATCGAATCAAATTACAGAAGACAATTGGACAAACAAAATTTCTAATGATACGAATACGAAGCTAATGCAAAGGTTATAAATGGGATGAAGGACACGCTCAAACGTGGGAAGAGGAAGTAATTCCAGTCAGATGTGTCTGTACCACAATTAAGCAGTGTTCATTATCTTTTTGATGAAGTAAGTGGATGATGAAATCAAAGCGGGCTCGCCAGAGGCCAGGCTGCAGAGAGCAGACGGGAAACGACTGATAGCTCACGCTTTTACTTCTCTCTGCCCAACTGAAATAATCCTTGAAGTACTTTGCATTTCCGCCTTGTCGTTGGTCCCGTGAATGGACCTTTTTGCGTATCTCCATACTTGTTTTTAGGGGGGGATATGATCATATGGTGTAATTGCATCATAGATACTGTTGGCATCCACGTGCTGCTTGTGAAACAATCTGTGTTTCATTACAGTTCAGGTGCAAAAGGAAGATAAAGTAAAATGCAGATCGCTCTTTGTGTCTCTCCCCTCTTTCAAAGGCTCGCTTTACTCGTGTATTCTTTCGTTTCGTCTCTTTGCTCCCGTTCCCTGTGTTCTCTGATGTTTTATTTGATATCCCACAATAAAGCCCCTCTTTGAACTGCCATCAATTGTGTATGGATTTTTCCTCTGAGGAGAAACAGAGAGCTGTCTGAAAGGGCTCCAGTCCCGCAGGCTGCCTTCATATTGATGCAGAGGAGTATTGCCATCTTCATTGCTGGATCAATCACTCACGTCACTGTTGTTTTATGGCCGGGGCCACTTCACAGACAGGAGCCTGACAACATCACCGCCGAGGTTTGCAAAGCGATACAGCTCTGATAGTTGAGGCGTGTGCGAGGGGAGGTGGAGGCCTTTGCTGGCAAGAGGGGATGAATTTAGATTTGGGAAGTGTCATACACACATGCACGCACAAGCACACGTACAAACACTCTTTCCTTCAGCTGTGTGAGATCTTCTGGGGTTATTGTTTGGCTTGCTTAAATGGAAAGGATCTGTAAGGGTTTCGGTTAAGCGTCACACGATTTGACCCATCCTGTAGACCTTTCCTAATCCAGTTGATCTCTATAGGACCCCTTTATCAGTCTGTTATTCCCTTATTAGGGTCCCAGGTGAGTTGGAGTCAATTCCAGCTGACTTTGAGCGAGAAGCGGGGTACATTCTGGATTCCTTGCCAATTGCAGTTTTCTCTTAACAAAACTGGAAATGGCTGAGCAGATTTTGTTTTGCTGGAGGAAAATTGAAGGATTGTCTTTTTAACTTTTTTTCCAAACAAACGACATCTTGGTTTGGTCTTGCAGTATGTCTCAACTTTGTTGAACAATTGTCTGATGATACCACCACAATCTCCTCTACGAATACTTTCTGAGAGTTTAAAACCTGGACATTTGAATTTATACATCTATTTTCATTCACGGGCGGCCCGGTAGTCCAGTGGTTAGCACGTCGGCTTCACAGTGCAGAGGTACCGGGTTCCATTCCAGCTCCGGCCTCCCTGTGTGGAGTTTGCATGTTCTCCCCGGGCCTGCGTGGGTTTTCTCCGGGTGCTCCGGTTTCCTCCCACTTTCCAAAAACATGCATGGCAGGCTGATTGGACGCTCTAAATTGTCCCTAGGTGTGAGTGTGAGCGTGGATGGTTGTTTGTCTCTGTGTGCCCTACGATTGGCTGGCAACTGATTCAGGGTGGCAACTGATTCAGGGTGTCCCCTGCCTACTGCCCGAAGACAGCTGGGATAGGCTCCAGCACCCCCCGCGACCCTAGTGAGGATCAAGCGGTTCAGAAAATGGATGGATGGATGGATGGATTTTCATTCACATACCCAAATGTAGGTTGGAAAAGCAGCAGAAAGAAGGCCCAATTGTGCCTATCTCTGGATACCTTCCTTTGTTCCAAGTAGTGTTACCCAGCACCGGAAGTTTAAAACAGCGCCCAAAAGCTTGTGACCACAGGCGAGGGTGGTAATATCGATCGACCGGTAAGTCGAGAACCTGCAGCTTTCTCCCAACAACATGACATTGACAATCATTTCTTTTCATCTCACGATTCAGTTCTCATTATTCAAAATTAATTCTGTGATAAAAAATGTACCTTTCAAAGTCATGTCCTTCAAGTTTCAAGTCAACTTTATTGTCAAATGTGCTGTATGTGCAATCTTGTAGAGAACAATGAGGAATGTTTTCCTTTTTGAAATTTTTGGGCTTGACTGTGTATCGCTAGAAGAGGAATGGCCAATATGGTGCCTATCGATCCGTTTCGTTAGCGATTTCCATCTCTCAAAAATCTAATTTTGGGATAGTCTAAATGTTGATGATTCATGATGATGATTCATAATACTGCCATGCATTTGCCACTGCTGCTGTTGAAAAAAATATATACAGTCAAACCTCGGTTTTCATCCATAATCCGTTCCAGAAGGCTGTTGGAAAACCGAAATTGTTCGAAAACCGAAACCACGCTCTTTTTAAAATAAAAATGTTTACTGAACACGACTGCTCACAATGGAAAGCAACACGAGGAAGCGTCACTTCCTCGTGTAAAGAAGGCGAGAGGAGTCAAATGGTGCATTCAAGTGTGCTCAGTTTGTTCGAGGACTGAAATTTGTTCGTCATCAAAGGCATAAAAAACTCTGAATTTTTGATCGAAAACCGAATTGGTCGAGAACCGAGACGTTCAAAAACCGACGTTTGATTGTATATGTTATAGTGTGACCAGTTTTTGTCTGTCAGGCATATTGGTAGCGAACCCACAGTCACAGTCTTGAAGAAACAAAAATATCTGAAATTGTTAAATTACACCTTCCATGATTCTTGCTTGGCTCTCGACGAAAGCGGTCGCTTTTGCTTCCTGCTCCTGTTCCCCCCCACCCTTCCCTGCTCGCCACTCAGTTCATGTGCTGTCTTTGTCTAAACTTTTCCTAGCCTCCTGCCGTATTTTCATCCTAAATACAAACATGGAATTGGTTGGCTGGTCTCTCGATGCCATCGACAAATTTTCTCGACGAGGAGAGCAGGCTGCGGGGAGCCTGCTTGCCCCTCTGGGACTTTTGCTGCTGGGTACACCTTAGATCCCTGGAGGAGGTGGAGAATGGTGTGCTTGTCAACACTGTCCGTTGAGGATGTGGGAGTCATCTACATTTTCGGCCTTCTGATAACAGGTATGCTGCTGTTTGGCGTTAGCAGTTTCCTGATGTATCGAAAAATTCAACCGACGGGAGCGGCTCTATTGGAAGAGGCTGCCGGTCTAAGGATGGCAAAGTGCAGATGTCCAACACTCAGACTCAGACTGTGCTCAGCCGCAAACTGATGCGGCTTTGAGCGGCGCTGCAAGATGACAACAACTTGGTGAAACGCTCAAATATTGCAAGACATCGTGGATTTGGCTGATCGACGCCATTTGGAGACTCAAGCCACACACTCTCAAGGCTGTCTTCAACCGATAAGCAGCCTGCCCAAACATCTGCTATCTCGACCTCTCCCCTCGATGGAAGTACGCATGGAAGCTAGTGCCCTCCCATCACCCCCTCCTTCTCGGCCATAGACTGATAAGCCAGGACTGTCTCCATAAGCAGACCTTGACGTAGCAGCTGTGGTTTAACACACAAACACAAACAGACAATCCACATTAGCATACGCCTTCCCTGTATCACCGCCTTCATTGTTTATGTCTTGTGACCTGTTGTAATTGTCATATCCTTTTTTGCTGGAGTTTTTTTGCCTAACTTAAACTATCCTCAAATTGAGGATAGTTCAAGTTTGTTTTGTTTTTTCTCCCCCTTTCCCTCCCTTGTGGTTTCTTCCGACTTCCGGGCTGAGTGAACGCTGGCGCGTCTGGCTGCCGCTGCTCAACCCGTTTGGTGTTTTGTTGTTTTGTCTGATTGTAAAGTGTCCTTGGGTGTCTTGAAAATGCGCTTATAAATCAAATGTATTATTACTATTATTATTATTATTATCTCCAGCCTTTGTCTGTTTGTCTGTTACTGTCGTATTTCTCCTCATCAAGTTAGCCAACCTTTGTACATACACCTACAAAAAAAACAAAGTGTCGTAATGATATGGAAAAGCATTTTTAAAGAACATTACACCATTTTAAACATATACAGTATTCCAACAGGTGCAATTTGTTCAGCAAAACTGAGAGCCTCACATTTCTTTCTTCTCCTCTCTTGTTATCTTAACTCTTGTTATATTAACATCTGACAAGCTAACTGATGACATCTTGAGTCATTCGGGTTCATCTTTCACCAGAAAGAGAACAGGCCAACAGCTGTCCATCCAGTTAATGGGAGTGTATGACATCAGTCCTGTCCTTGGTTTGGCCTGGTCCAGTCCCAGCCCAGCCCGGCCAAGCCTTACTCACAAGCTCTTTTGACTGGTGCCCTGTGAAGCCATCAGTCATCGCTCTCACTCTGAACTCTAGCTGACCTTCCGCTATGCTCTACAATAGTGCAAGCGTTCTGGCATCACCATGTTAACCTTAAAGAGACAGCGTCTCTATTTTTCTGAGTTAACCGCACAATGGGGTAGCATCTTTTGGAAATAAAGAGTTGACCTGAAGCGAGTGAGTGTGAGATGGGATGGATGAGGCCTGTTTGGTAAGAGGAGGAAGTGCTTGTGTCTGGTGAAGGGCCCTTTAATTTCCTCCCTTGACAGAATGCAGTGGCAGCCTGGAGGAGGGTCAGGACACCAGTTGGCATGAATAGACACATTTTTGTGTCGTCTCCAACTTTCTCCGCTGTGCGCCTTCACGGACCGTAACATCTCACCCCCCCCCCCCCCCCCCCCCCCAAGCTGGAAATACTCTACAGCCATTCTTTTGTTGTTGGAAGGCGGGCGGGCAGCTCCCTTTCTCTTCACTCACAGATGAACAGAAAACATTGTGCCAAAATGTGCTTTGGGAACACCAAGCAGTTTTCGATTGCATATAAAACTCTGACTGTGTGAACATGACAGCCTGGATGGCCGCGGTCATTTGTGTGGGATTCATTTTTCGTCTGTTTCATCAGTAGGTGCATTCATCCATTCAAGATAGACTGAAGCAGTAGCCTTTAATAAAGTCAGCAGGCCTGAAAATATATGAATAAAATGACATCCACTGCCTTGGATGGATCAAATTGACTTATCCTGTAATAGCCCAAGGATAATGCGTGCATGTGCGCAAGCACTGAGTGTGTCTCAGAATGGAGGATAACAGGGGGAGGAAAAAAAATAAGATGAATATAGTGGAAAGACAAAGGTAGGAAAGAGAAGAAAATCTGAGAAATAAAACAAACTCTGCCCGAGGGGACAGCGCTCAATGAAAAGCCGGAGCTGGACTTTGAATCTCATTTGTATTGGTGAAAGCATTGATAGGGATGCGAGCAGGGAGAAAAACAAAGCCATTAAAGAGAAAAGATTACACAAAGAAGAGTGACGAACCGGATCCTAATAAAGTTATAGGGCTGCTTGATGTGAAATATCAAAATTATGAGTCCAATTGCTCCAATTCTGCAGCAATTTGATCACTCCGAGCCACAGAGGACAAGCCAAGCCAATGATACTCCTGCAAAGCTATAAAGAGTTGAACAAAGGCAATAATAATAGTTGGGCTGCTTTCATATTTCAATCAATTAGAGGAAAACAAATAAAAACACAATTTTATGCTGAGTCCAATCAATCTGCTCTTCTCCCATTTTATTCTTCGTGGTTTGGCAAGTGGGGCGTTGGAGCGTGAACCACAATAATGACAGTCACACTGGATGGCTGTACAAGGAGACACATGTCTGTTCTCCGCTTTTCAAATGCCCAGCCTTAAACTCCTGCTATGTGTGAATAAAGGGGACAGGAAGTGGCAGTTTGGCAGCTCCAACCAGGAGTGTCACTCTCAATTGCGTCCCCTGCCAGCTCCAGACACATTGCACGGCCGAAGAGGTCACGGCTCTGACTTTTTTTTGTTTTGTTCCTCGCCTCTCTTTCCCCCCTTTCGCTCTCTTTTCATTTGTTTTTCAGGACATTCCATCTGGGCGCTACCTACGCCAAGCGTAGCAGCCAAGGAGAAGACAGAATGATGTACTGAAGACACGAGGCAAAGCGACCGCGGCACATTTTGCGAGCGCTGCCGTACAACTCGAGGCTTGTCTCGTCACATTACCCTGACGGCCTGCATCAAAATCCCCGCCATGTCTTTGCTGAAGCAAAGAAGCACATGTCCTGTGTTTGCCTTACTTCTCGGGACGGAGCAGTCAAGATGTCCTCATCAAGGACAATGATGACAGTGTAGAGGGAAATAATGAGGTCTTGTGAGACACGAGTTGTCTTGCACACATTTTTGTGTGGAATTAACTTTTGATGATAAAATATCTTTGCTCAAGATCAAGGAATCATTTGTGTGTCCATCCATATTTTTGCTATGGTTTGACTTTGAGGCAACCTTTACTTAAAAAAGAGACAAATGTCAAAAGAATAAGCACTGTAGGCCAATTTGATATGAAAGAGAAAAATAACCTATGCTCATTTACGGCTCAACATCACAATAAAAATAACAAGATTCTTGTTGATGAAATGATCTTAATCTTTAGAGTCAGCAAAAACAAGTGAAACCGTTTTTAGTCACAGTGTCACGGTGGGGTATTGATTAGCACGTCTGTCTCACAGTTGAGATTTCGAAAATTAAAATCTCGGGCCCGGGCCTTCTGTGCGCAGATTGTTCTCCAGTAACTGTGCCATCCTTCCACATTTCAACAACATGCATCTTTGGTCATCTGAAGACTCAAAATGGTCCATAGGTGTGAATGTGTAAGTGAATGGTTGTTTGTACTATTCCAAGGTGATACCCCACCTCGTGCCCAAACTCAAATGGGATTGGCTGAATTTAATCCAGGACCCTACTGAGGACAAGTGACTTGAGACTTGTACGGGCTCTCTGTATCAGGTTGGACATTTTTTGTTGTATCAGTATCGCGCACTTCTGGCCACCTTACATTGCTCAAGGACTAAATACTGTACACGTATGTTTTTAAGACCTAAAATTACAGATATATAAAAGAACATTGGTGGATTAATTCACAATGCTAAACCATGAATAGGAATACGGATTGTTTTTATGGACTACTAGTGCAAAGAATTTTGGGCACGTTTTCTGAATTGATGTCATGATTTGGTTTGGGACCAACAGGTGGCACTCTAGGGCTTTCACTGCAGCTGCACACCTGTTGGTCATTATGTAATTAGTGCTTTAAAAGGACTCCCAACCCAACCACTCATTGTCGGGTCAATGTTGTTGTTTGTTTGCTTCTGTCATGGTTTCTATTGGTTTGTGTTTATCACTTTATTTTTTTGCTTATGCCATGGTTTTGTTTGCTACTTTGGATTCGTTTTGTTTTCCAGACTTTGTGTGTTCTGGATTTCGTTTCCTTAGTATTTTAATACAATTTGCCAAGTACACCCTGCTCCTCCCTCTTGCCTGCTTTTTGGGGTCCACCACCTCGCAACGTGACAATTGAATTGAATTGAATACAACTTTCTTGTCTAATGTGCTGTACGTATGTGTAACATACAGCACAGATGAAATGTCTTCCTTTTTTCTGCTGTTGATTTTAAAAATAAAATACACTGTGAGGAAATTGGGGGAACAATGGTAAGGCAGTGATTCAACTAGCTGACATATGTGCTTGAATGTGAGTTTGAGTCCCTCTCAGTGGCACACTTAGTCCATTCACTGCGGAGTGTTCCATTGCGTTACCTGCTCTCAAGTCAGCTGGGATAGACTCCGGCTTCCTTGTAAACCTGAACAGGATAAGGCTGACAGAATATTAATGGGTGGGATTGTAAGGGGAGCCATGAAGCAAACCTCCCAATTATTCTCTCATTCTCCTTTAAATGTTTGATACACTCACAAATGTCATCTGAAGAGAAATGTTTCTCCATGGCACGATGCACTTTCCAAGCACTGGAGAAGTCAAATAGATTTTGATCTCTCTTCAAATCATTCACGAGCTTTGCTCTAATGTGACCTGATCAGGCCACTTTCCAACTTCAGCTCGGTGAAGTGACATTTGAAATTCATTGCGTCAGACTTGTAATCGTGCCTCTATTGATGTGATGAAAGCGCAGCTTCATGCACAGGCCATTCGTGTTTCCTACAATTAGTTGTTCATGGATGGACATGAGATGACCTCCCAATAGTGCATCTTCCTCACACTGGACATGCCATGCACACGCATGCTCTTCCAGTCATTGCGCTTTGATGCTGATTTATTGAAGGTTAATTTAATCGCTCTTGTAATACCAGACCAGAGGTGAGTGAAAAGCCTAAGTAGTGGGGAAAACTGACAACAAATCAAAAAGTGATTTCATGACAGCGGCACCGCAGATCCATCAGAAACGCGTCCGAGTGTGGACGTGTTGCCACGCGTGGTGCCAGGCGAGGTGCCAGGCAGTCCAGGCAACATCCTCCATGCCAGCTCCCCCGAGGCTGTATGTCCTCGTCACAAGGACAGAAAGGTCGTTAGGACCAAGCGCACTAAATCAAACACCTCCTCCTGCCCACCGTCATGGCCGACAAAGCAGGTTGATGTAGAGTTACTCGGAGGCCCGGAGCGGCGCCCGGTCAGACACATCCTGGTTTCCTTCTCATCATCGCGTCCTCTTATTGGAAATGATTGCAAGATATGTGACCGTGTTATGACACCTCCCCCTGTTTTTGAGAGCACCCCAATGTCAGCTAGGCTTTACACAATGTGACGGATTCCTTCTAAATGCATTTCAGCGTTTTGCACAAATACATTTTCAGAGCTAAGTAAACAATGCAGGCCATTATGTAGATGTATTGTTTATGCATTTTATGCTCCGTGGCTGAGATGAGCAAGTGAGAGCGAGAGCAGTACACGCAAAGACAGAAAAACAAAGAGAGACAGACAGCTCCACTTCTCCCAAAGACATCAGCGACACTAATGGCTCAGGCATGTTTTTCCATTCTGTCAGCATTTTTTTGTTTTTTTTGTTTTTAACGCACCAAACTGATAGCAAAAGGTACCACTTTATGTGACACAGGGCACGATCTAATGGATTGATACACAGGTTTTGACATGCTATTTGAGCAAGGAGCTCCCTATAATTGGTCACGTCATTGTGCATTAAACTAACGATATATAGAGAGCTGCCCTGAGAAGAGCGTCTGGATCAAATCTGTCAGTTATCACAGCAAAATGACTTTGACAGCTATCTAGGGCCCGTTGGGGAAGGCACATTTGGAAATTGGCCCAACCCCAACGCCTCACCTCTTTTTTCCCCATCTTCGGTCTTTCTCGTTTGCATCGAATGCACATTTTAATGATGAACACTATCACCAAACAATATGCATGCTCATATTGTTGTTTCTGCTTTTCTCACCTGCGGATTAAAATGAATGAAGTTCTGCATCTGCACTTTATTTCTATTGTAATATTAGCAAATGAATTAGAACAAGAACCCTCACAACGTGCACATGACTCACCAAAGATGTCGGACCACATACTTAGGGGATCACGACATGATCACATGACTACAGATAAACATGAATGATTACGCTTGATGTCAGCAGGTTATGCTTCGTGCCCTGTTTTACACCAGTTAGATTTGATTTAAGGGCTCTTATCATTGATATCACAACGACATCATATTGATTTCAGTTTAAAACATCAAAAAGGTCCATTAAAAAATGGCCAATGATGAGCCAAGATGGTTTCGTCCATTTTTAGGCTTGATTTTAATGTTCACATTTTAATTAAACAAAATGCCTTAACCAAGTTAATTTTTCAAGCTGCTTTTGAATAAAGGAAAATATGCAGTTGTGTTTTCAGCAGTGTATTTCTTGCATGTCTGCAATGTTTGTGGAATGTGTTATGCATCATTCACATGGAATGCAATTTATAACCCAAACTTGATTCCCAGACACCGAGGGCTGAGGTGCACAAGAAAGCAAATAAGGGTCTAACATCCATTCAAGGTAACGGTAAAGCGGTGTCATTTTTGTTTGAATTGACACAAATTAACCTGCTGGAAACAAACAAACAAACAAAACTAAACTTAAATGACCTTGCTAATGTGGTTTATTGATTATAATTCCTGTCTTTTGACTTTGTTCCTTCATGTGGCAATGAGAATTGTATTATAAAAATGAGGGAAGCTCGTTTGTATATCGATTAAAACTTGTTTTATTGAACCTGTATTTTGATAATTACAGTTGAACGCCGAGGCTGAACATATCCTGGTCCGATTGGAAAAAACGGGGGGAAAAAATGTTGCTTCAATTCCACTGCGAGATGAAGGGTGTTGGATTCTCAAGCTTTCTGCTTAACGTTGCTTTTAAGCATTGCCTAATTCTGGCCATATTTCTTTTTTTGAATATAACATGACGACACAACACTGAACTTTACTTTGGCCGTCATCGCGTGACTCCACCCATACATTAGCGAGACGGCGGGGTGAAAGGTCCAAGGTGAAGCTTGCGAAGTCTCCGCTCGGACTCCTTTGAGGCTGTCACAAGCCATCATGTCTCTTTTACCACAGAGCCTGCATGACTGGGCAACACTTCTTACTTTTGTCATGACATGCAAGGTTTTTTTGTCACAGAACTCAGCATATTTGATAAATACTGGATAAATCTTTCAGTTTAATCCTTGACCCATTTGTTCCCCTTAACCTGTTGATATTTTAGGACTTGGATTAATCCTCCGCTTTCAAAGAAGACAAGTAGCTTCGATTAATCCTCGTGAAACATAGCTTATCGCAGAGCATCCTTGTGTTTGACGAAGCAGCTCGTATCAAAAGCATACTAAGAAAGGAGCAATACATTTCACGCTGCCCCGCAGACATCCGCTATTACGTTGGCAGCCATTTTGTTTTTCTAAATACATAGCCTGTCCTCTTCAGCTGTCTGTCTGCGGGTGCTGTCAGCCACTCAGCTGTGATTGGTCTGATGGGCTTGATGCTCATCACTCTGTCAGGCTTGGTTCGCCTTTCATTAGGCTGGGCCCCTCCATCCGCCACACTCGCACAAATCACATTGACATCCAAACTCCTCACAACCGCGGAGCAATTTAACTGATATTCATTAGAGGGATGACAAGAGCTGATGGGAGATCTGCGGAGTGGGGGGACTTTCACTTCTCCTCTTATCCTATCCTCATCCTGTCCGCCTCCTTCCTTCCCTCTCTGCCGCTGACTTTGTTTTAGGAGCATTGAGGCGCATCAGCGTCTGTAACAAGCCAGCCCTCAAGGATGGCGAAGACAAAAGAACAATGGATAATGCATCTAATCTTCTCTTTATTATCACAGAAAGATACAGCAGAGAGGAGTGTGTGTTTTCCCATGCAAAACAACCTACAATGTCAAATCCACAGTTACAACGCTGTCCTCTTGCAGCCTCGATAATGCTCATCCAAGCAGAAGTCCAGTCATTTAGCCGTCTCCCTCCAGCCCCTCATTAACCCCCAAAGTGTCAACTATCTCATTAACGCCGCCAACCATCTTCACCTCGTGCCCATCACTTACCCCAAAGCCTTCATCAACACATACAAGGCTGCAAAAAAGTCCATTATGTCAAACATAATTGAAGGCCTGCGTCGACTCCGTAATCGCAGATAACACGGACAATATTCAATAAAGGCAACTTGGGCTTTTCATTTGCATTATCACTGGCTACTGGTCTGAGTGCCATCTTTCAATTACCATTCTTCGTTAAGGGTTTTATTCTGCTTGTCAGGCGTGAGTCATCGTCGGGTTCTCCCACAATGTTAGACCAATGTATCCTAAACGTTGGAGGGCCGGGAGCGAGTCTGAGGCAGTAATGAGTTTGTGTGAGAAGACGGGGTCAGGACACAGTGTGTGTGTGTGTTAATTAATCTGTTCCCGGGTGGGAGGAACTGAAGCAAGATGATGAGATTTAAGAGAGTAAATGGGTGTGCTGCACTGGAGCTGTCCTCTGTTGAGTGAGCGAGCGGGGTTAGAGGCTGGCCAAATGGCCGTCGCCATAGTAACCAGATAACTTCCCAGGCCAGAGTCTGTCATGTCAGTCGGGCGTGACAAGCAAAAGAACAGTGTCTCCAGCCACCTTTCGGGTAAGATACTTACTGCTGTGAAACATTTAAACTTTGTCGATGGCACAGAGCCTGAATTTTGACGATTCCGATGGCGTCAACACCTGCCACTAATATTGTTAGATCCAAAAGTGTGCTTTGAGGGAATAGCACCTGTCAGTGAAGTCTGCACCACTGTCAGCTTGTCTCAATGCGCATATACACCATCCCCTTTATTTTTTCCAAGGGACAGTCTTGGAGTACAGGTGTGTGCCAGATCTGCTGTCTGTGCCCGGGGCTCCTGATGGCATCCAAGCCCCTGTGGTAATCAGCCCACTCCGCCTGCTGCAGCATCCTGCCTCCTCCTCCTCCAGTGGCTCGTTTCGGAAACATCTGGTGGTTTACATGCAGCACGCACCACCTGCCAGACGCCTTGCAGGCAGTGGCACCACTCGCACCTCCAGAGACAGGTCCGATGTGGCGACGGAAAAATCATTGGGAGTTTTAAATATTAAAACAATTGTCCATATAACTCTGCAATGGGTCGAAAAGAGATTGCCATAGATTTGATTTGCATGTGACCTCGCCTCTCAACCAAAGTCAGCTCTGATAGGCTCCAGCTCATGCTAATGAGGAGAAAGAAAATGGATGGATAGAATTTGATGGCTCGGTTAATAATATGATTGTGAATGCAAATCGAACTGGTAACTATTAAAATAAAAAGAAACAAAACACATTCTACGCAGCATTAATTCAGTTTAATAATAGAAGCACAAGGCATTAACATAGTTTTTTTTCCTTTATCAAATAACATTTATAAAACTAGTGTGCAAAACATTGTCCTTTTATTCTTCTTCAAGGCTCTGCACCGGTGGGTAGTCATAGTCCTTTTTAAATTAAGAAATATAACAAGTATGCATAATTTAAACAGCGAGTTGTAAGCATATACACTATATGTACATTTTTACATAAACAGACCTGGATTTTGTCTCACACTCAATTATAAAGTACAGTGAATGTTTTACAATCAGCAAGAAACTCCAAAGATAGACATAGAACTACATTTAAACATACAATTTTGCTGTTTGGCTGATGTTTTTTTAAGAGCTTTTTGGGGTATTTGGTTTTTTTAAGCTGTTACAAGAAGACCAAATAGAAGTGTCATTTTAAAACGTGGGGCAGGACAGGACTGTACAAATGTTAAGATCTGAACATGCAGTTTATCACCAAATCGACCCCCCCAAAAAATCACCAAAATACAAAATAAATATCGTCGATGAATTTCAAGTTATTTGTTGACTTAGAGTATTTACCTTTTGTCTTTCACATCAAAAGGTGCACAAAAATTGAGACATATGACACAATTGCCAACAAATTTGGTTGCATTTTTTTGGGACATTCAAATTTGATATGAAAACACTTTTCTTTAAATACAGAGACCCTTGAAAATCCTCAAGACCCGACAGATGCAAATTCTTTGTGCTGACACATTTTTTTTTACATTTTTTTTTTACCAGTAGTAGTTCTTGGCATTTTAGTGCATTATACCACAGTTTGTATTAATGTTTTCAACAAATTCAATGGAACTTCATCCAGTTTTCGACTGATGACAGCACACTAGTGCTTTTCGAGTTCGCACACATAGAGCAAGTGGTCCTCTGGAGACTTCCCGTGACTCTTGCTGAGGTGAAGTTTGATGGCATGCTTAGTGGCAAATTTACGGACACAGAGCTGGCAGCGGTACACAGAGCCATTACTACTGCAGTCATCTTGTGGCGACATGTACGACTCCAGGGGTACTAGCTTCTCAGCGAGAGTGTGGGAGTCCCTGACAGTCTGTTTTGGCGAGAGCTTAGCCAAGTCCCTGATTCTAAAGCCGAGGTGCGCTTCCAGGTGACCAACATATGCTGACGGGGTTCGGATCTGTGAGGCACAGTCACTACAGAAGAATACAGGCTGACCAGAGTCCAAGTTCTTCAGGAACTTGGTCCGACCGGTTCTTCTTAGCTGGTACTTGACATTAGCCAGCCAGTGGCTAATGGTCGTCATTGAGAGACCTGTGAAACGAGATATGTGCATTCTCTCCTGTGGGCTGAGATCATTGATGATGTATTTCCCCTCGGAGGTCTGTCTCAAAGTGGAGGCGAACTGTGCCTGCAAGAGGAGGAGGTGCTGGGGATTCCAGCTGGAGTGTCGACCCTTGCGTTTGTGACCGTGCAGAGCTCCATCGTCATCATCGCATGCAGAGACCAGGCCCTCGACTTTATCGGTGACCCGTGACCGAGATGCTGGTTTTGGGGCGGGCTGGGATTGTGTCAGGTTTCTCAGCATGTCTGAGATATCAGACAAGGCATTCTCATGCAAAGGACTGTTGGATGTATAGGGAGAAACCACTGTTAGCGGTACAGGGGTGACAAGAGAGGAGGGCGAGATGGAGGAGGCAGTGGATGAGGGTGTTAAGGGAGCCGACGCCACCGATATTCCTTTCTCACCTTTCCCTTTTGTCAGGTCCATAGGCTGGTCGTCACTGGACTGACAAAAACTACTGTCAACTACAGTTTCGGGCTTCTTAGTCTGTAGGGGAGGGGCAGCCACGGCGGCCCTCTCGGCCATGCTCTGGCTGAACCGGGAGAGGAGGCTCAGCGGGTCTTGGTTGGGCAAAGAGGGCTTGGCTGCTTTCCCCAAATGAATGCTCATTACTGACTGAAGAGCACTTAGAGGATTGACAAAGGGCTGCTCTGGAGGAGAATGGCCAGTGATGATGGCGGTGCTGCATGTTAAATCGGAGGCATGCGGGGATTTGACTGCTGCCTCTCTCGTGGTTTCTGTTGCCGGGGATGCTTGGTCGCTATGGATTCCCCTATCACTATTGGCTGGGGTGAGTGCCCTCATTTCCCTAGGTGAGTCAACCTGTCCACCCTTATGCAATTCACCCGCCTCACTTTTGCAGGGGGAGAGATGGTTTTCCCTTTTGGGAGACAACCGCTTCACCCTTTGCTCCACTTTTGCTACTTTCTCAGTCACTTTTTTCACTAAATCTTCCATCGCCTGGAAGTTGTTGCTGGGAAAGGGGGAGGACTGGGTAAGAGGTGGGCTAATTAGAGGCTGGTTGCTGGTGAGGGGGGACAACACTCCATCCCCACCATTAAACAAGAACTTCATTGGGGAGTTCTTTTCAATGCTCCCCTGTTGCAGCTTGATGGCACTGGGGAACTGGTAAGCTGCGTGAATGCTAGGATAGCCCCCCCAGCTTGGATTCCCACTCTGGGCCTTGTTGATAGCTGATGTCACAGTGTTTTCCAGCGATTTCAGAATATCCAAGCCCCCTTTCGGACCCTCCTTCAGGTCTTCCTCAGTAAGGTAGTTATACTTTGAGATATCATATTTTTCCTCCTTCTCTGGATCCTCCTCCTTCCTGACTGAAATTTGTTTTTCATTGCGAAGTTCCTCTTGCTTTGTACACTCCTCTTCAACCTCCTCCCTTTTGATCTCTTTGAGAGGAGGCGAGCTGGCAGGGGGGGTTGGAGTGGTTTGAAGAGGCGGAGGAGAAAAACTGGACGGTGCGAGTGGGACGGACTGAACTCTTGGCTCCGTAGGTGTGGTCACTCTCCCAGGGTTAGGGGAGGTGGCCTCAGGATGCGTTTTGGTTCGCTTTCCTACAGAGTTCGTCACCCTCAGAAAGTGCCCAGTCACCATCATGTGGGTCCTCAGCTCTTGCAATGTATTGTGTGAACTCCCACACTCCATACATTTCAGGATCTGGAATTTGTTGGATTCAAACTGGCAGGCATAGCTACCGCCGTTCTGGTGAGCATATCGGTTACTAGAAGCGATGTAGGGGCTGGAGGAACGTTTCTGTGAGGATTCACTCAAGTCTGAATGCGAGGGCTTAGCTTTTGGGGTTCCTTCTCTGGAACGTGGTGAGGCAGTGTGCTCCAGCCCCAGAAGTCCCCTTTTTTTAGAAGATAAAATTTTAGTGGCCACGGGGGCCATGGGCTCCTTCAGAGGCACTTTCTGGTAGTGTTTGGTCTTGATCATGTGGACACTAAGGTCCTGTAGAGATTCAAAGGAGTGGCCACAGTACATGCACTTCAAAACCTTCTGGGCATCCTCTTTGCCCTCCATTTCTAAAAGAGACCGTTTGCGGGGCTTGGACCAGCGCTTTGCACCATTTCCTGATTTATCCTGGTTGTCATCCCGGTAGTGGCCCGTATCGTTCATGTGAACTGTCAGCTCGACCAGTGTATCGTAAGCAGCACTGCAGCCCTTGCAGCGGAACTTGCTGGCCCCAGTAAAAATTGAACCAAACAACTTGGGATTTTGCCTGTGGAGCTGGACTGTGCTAAAAAGGCTCGGCTCAGACTGGGCAGTATGATGACTCTGCGGAGGAGTTTGCTGAAGCGTCTTTGCCACCGCCGACTGATGCCAATCATAGCTGCCACTACTACAGCTACTACTGCTACTGGTGCTGTTGCTGCGAGTTGGCTTCTCTGTCGAAGCAGATGGTGGCACCTGTATCGGTTTTGTATTAAAGTTCAGCGGTGCCCACAGAGGACTGGTTAGGAAGCTGGAGTAGATGGCCTTCATATGTTCCAAAGTGTCCATTCCAATGGGTGGTGCCTTCGTGTCACCATTTAGAGGCGCTGTGCACAAGTTTCCTTCAGTTTTTCCGGAGGGGCTGTCAAAGTCTGAGAGACAATCACTGATCTCGCTCACATGTGACTCGCTGTCCATCTCCTGCCCTGACAGCTCTGCAGCCCCTACTGATTCCTGGTCACATGCCTGCTCCTTGGCAGACCCGACACTTTTCTCCACAATCTCATCTTTCATGGGAAGGTCATCCTGAGGGGCTGCGGGCAGGTCGCCTGCTTCCGCCTCCTCATCCTCTGCAGGGTGCTTTGTCAGCTCCTCCGGAGAATAGGCTGTAGGGCAAATGGAGACAAAGAGAGAAAGAACAAGATGAGTAAAATTGCAAGGAGTCAACACGCTGTGTTAGAATAACTGAAAAAGGTTTCTCTGCAATGTGTGCCCGAGGACTCCCCGGGATAAATGAGCCATCTGTGTGGGAGCCTTTAAAGCTGAGCTGAGAAATTACAGTCATCCCATTTCACCTCATCAACCGTTGAGGTGTTATTTTCCTCTAGGCGAGCCTGTATTTATATACTACCCCAGCCACATGGAACTTATGCCTCCCCTCTTTTCACTCCCTGTATTGGAGGAAAACAAAAAAAGAAATATCTTGGCAAAAACATAATGCGCCATTTTATTTATCTCAGGGCGCAACAGCTTGAAATGAAAACTAAATCTGAAATTAATGAAGCCCAATCTTACTGTGGCATTCTCCTCTGGGGTAATAAATGAGTTGGATCAACCTCCATCTGTCAGTTAATATGTCTGACGCCTCTTCATCTGCCCTTTTCTCTGATCACACACACTTACGGGCGCTCGTAATAGCAAAAGCTGAAGAGTTCCAAATGAGGAATGTTTGAATTTTGTTGATGCAAGTTCGACATGTCAGATATGCAGCCTAGAGTGAACTGAAGAGTTGGTTAGCTCTGTAATATGTGCAGTTGGTTGCATGCTACAAGTCTTGACCATATTTTGCATATCATTGAATAGAGCAAGAATTCAAATTGAAGAGATTGAACTAAACAGAAGTACATGAAGGCAGTCAAAATAGAGTGCGGCATTCAAGAAATCTGTCCCTGACTGTGTATACTCGTATTTCAAATTGTGACATTGTGCGCCACTAAGTGCAAGTTAACTAACTCGACTAACAGTGTGCCTGCAAATTTTTGTAGACCTAAATTAACCTAATTTATTTTGGTCTAAAGATTGAAAACCTATGACAAATTGTTAATGTCGACAAAGACTTACAAAAACTATAATTGCCGAAAAAGCTGTGATTGCTAGTTGTGACGACTTTGTTAGTCTACATCTGAACACACAAACACCATGACAATATTCTGCCCCCCCCCCTCCGCCCCCTTCCCCAGCCCCCCTCACACTCATGTCCACTCTAAACAAAAATGTCATAGCAGAAATAACTCTCATTTCCAGTGCTAACAGCCAATCTCCAGACATCCATGCGGCTGGCGCTGGTCTGATTTAGGCCCCGGGGGCTAAGTCAGTAGGCAGCTCCACAGTGCTGGCCAGCCTAATGGAGACCTGGCAGGTGCGGCCCACTCTGTGTCCTCCCAGAGATTTGGTTTGTCACTGGGTATCCATTACCTGCCATTCTGGGCTGATAGGCCTTGACAGCCCTGATCAAAAGATGTCGTCGGGCCCCAATCCGTTTGGCAGTTGGTGGCATGTCATTGGTAAAAAGGGCCAAGCAGGGTGTAAATAAAATGACATGATCGCTTCCCTGGCCCCTCATGTTCTGGACACAATTATGATAATGTGGAAGTGGAAGGGAGGGAGGGATCTGGGAGGATGGAGAAAGGGGCAAGGAGTTAAATTGCTCATGCTCGGGCAAACACGCAAGGGAACACTGCAACCAGGCAATTGACTGCCCACACCCTCTTTCCTTTTACTTTAGGTTTTCATCCGCTTCTCCTCTGGAAGGAATTGCTGTCAGATTCTCATTTGAAAGAGGAAATCCAGTCAGGATGAGGCAGTCACTGTAATGTGTTTGTATCCTCGCTAACTAGTCACAGATGTGAGCTTGTATCAGGCGAGGCTGCCACATCACTTGACCAAGTTGTCAGGTCACTTGTCTCTTTCTCAATAAAAAAAATTATGAGACGTATCTCGGCACAATGTCTGACAGTTACATGCATCTAATGCTCTAACCTATTTAAAGTTATGGTGCCACATTTTCAAGCGTTCCCAAGGCTCTCTATGTGCTCAAAGTTTGTCGAATACATTTCACTACTTTAAAGGACTGCAGCCCTTTTAATGTTCATTTGTCATTAGGCCTAAATTGCAGAGTGGGGGAGTGAAGTCCAAAAGGACGAGCTATAAAAACCTACAGAGTGTAGCTGTGCTCCCAGGCAATTTAAAATGCAAAACAAAAACCATTATGTCTGAGCGCTATCTGTTAATTTAATCCCCAATGACTGATAATCCATCACGTAGGGCGACAACCACATCCAATTATTCTCTCTGGCTTGACTGACAACAGAGGTGATTTATCAAGCTAATAAAAGGTGATGGGAGTATAGAGGCTCCCTTAGTTGAAAAAAAAAACCCAACAAAGATTATTAAACTATCTCCGTGATATGTAAGCATACGGTCTAGAAGCGGTATGTGGTGTTCCTAATATTATGTAGCACAGGGGTCCACGACGGGGCCTCATTGGTCATCGGAGTCTGAAATAAAAAATTTTTTAAATCAACAAACTGTTCATCTCCGCCACATGATATGGTAATAAGAATGTAGCCCCACGATATAAGTAAAAAGCAAAAATGTTCAGAGAGCTTTTTTAGAAAGTGGTAAAGACCGTATGATGAGACAGGAGGAGGGTCCATGATGCCAAGAAAACGAAAGCTTCATTTAAAAGACAAGATCAGCAGTTTCAGCAACTTAACATATGTAATTTTTTTTGGCCACAGTTGATTCTCGTGTGCCAAGCCCAATCCAAGAACGAGGCAGCGATAGGCTAGAAACGGGTCAATGAAGGCTCAAAAAAAGAAAAGAAAAAAAGAAACACTGAATACCTTCTATTTCCAACATCCAGTTTTTGCAAATCAGAATTGTTTGCAATGATGCAAACCACAAAAAAATTATGGAAAAGACTGGAAATCCAGTAATTAAGCAACATACTTGGGTGTCATTGTCTTCCATTACCACAAGACTGGACCAGCTTGTTTAAGAGAAATTAAAGGCTCAAATATAGTTGAACAACCTTCTGCACCATCATTAAATATATATTTTTAATCACTATCCATTTTCCGAACCGCTTTATCCTCACTAGGGTCGCGGGGGGTGCTGGAGCCTATCCCAGCTGTCTTCGGGCAGTAGGCGGGGGACACCCTGAACCGGTTGCCAGCCAATCGCAGGGCACACAGAAACGAACAACCATTCGCGCTCACACCTGGGGACAATTTGGAGTATTCAATCAGCCTGCCATGCATGTTTTTGGAATGTGGGAGGAAACCGGAGGACCCGGAGAAAACCCACGCAAGCACGGGGAGAACATGCAAACTCCACACAGGAGGCCGGAGCTGGAATCGAACCCGGTACCTCTGCACTGTGAAGTCGATGTGCTAACCACTCGACTACCGGGCCGCCCTCACTAGTTTGTATTTATTCCTAAATCGCTCCATCAAAATATTGCATTGCATGAAACTGGTCAGTGGCACAACAAATTGCTGAGGACCTCTGATGCAGCTGTGGCAATTCCAGTTGTTGTTCAAATTGTCATATGTAACAAATACCATTGAGATTTTGAAATACCTGTAATTTTGTTACGCTGTTTACTCACTCAAACAATCATTGAACAAACACCAAAAAAATAGCTACGTCACAAGGAAGCAGTGACACCTCAGCCGAAACTGTCAGCTTGGTCAGAGTTTTTCTTTTCATCAAAAAAGGCTATTGTCTGGAAAAAAAAGAAACTTTAAACCTAATTTAACAAACAAATAGTTGACTTGAGTGATTTCAAAACAGTAATCCATCAATTTGTTGCGGACAAGTACTGTAATGCGATGAGATGATTAAATATTTATTCGGTTTCATTGTTGTAACGGCTCTCCAAGGGAAGCTGTAACTCCAACGTGGCCCGCGACAAAAAATGGACACCTCTGTTTTAAGGTATACAACCCTGCCTCATTGATGCTTTGTCGCATCTGAATGTTAGTCGCAATTCACAATTCACCTTCTGATACACGACCCCAAATCCACCTTGTCTTTGTCAAAATAAATTTAGTCAGTCCGTTAAGACAGCACCCTTCCTGCCCAAACACAATTGAACACGCGCATGAATGCAAGCGATGAGGAAAGGCAGTCTCATCTTGGCATGCAGGAAGCATTCCTGTGGAGTATCATTTACGTAAACATGAGGGCCGCTGACCAGGAGGGAGTGATGATCTGATAGAAACACTGCAGTGTTGCTCAGACTATCAGCAACAACAGACATTGTAGGGATGGGGTGGATCAGCAGGGAGCTTCTGGTGCTCTCAATGTCTGATTTGATCCGATGGGTTCATCAGGTCTGGCCGATAAGAAAGCAATCGCTCGATTTAACACTTTTTTTTTTTTTAGGATGTTGAGTGTCGCAATGAAAATGCAAATTAAGAACTAGACATTATGTGAGGGTTACGAGTGACTGTATGGCGAACCCCCTAAAGAAGGATTTTCTTCTCTTCGAACTCGTTATACCCCTGTTGTTAAATCCTCGTGCTTTTCTAAAATCAGTCCCTAGGTGATCCGCGGACTTGTTATTGGTGGGGCCTTCACAGCTGGGAAAACCATCTGGGGGCCAGATCCCACCCAAGAGCAACGTAGTAAACAGGATGCATCATTAAAAAACCCTACCTGGGTCTGACTCAAACCACAATGTCTTACTAAGTTAGTAAGTATAAATATTTAATCGGCGGCTCTTGTTCAGAAACATTTGCTGCATGTATCTTTGCTGATGTAATCTATTCCTTTATTAATGGCTTTAGATAATTTGAAATACACTGTACAAATGTTTAGTCTTGTTTCTGAGTTTAATTACAGCAATCACCCAGTGAATTGCACTATGCAGAAATAGCAGCTGGCAGAGGGGAGAGGAAGTTATCTACATGGGTGGTCCCTACATACAGTAAAAATGACTGAAACTGTTAGGGAATGGTAACGCGTTTCAAAAACGGAACATAACGGGTGCAAAAAGCATAATGAGCAACTATTGTAATCGATTTGGACACATTTTAATCTTGGACAGTATTTTTATCCAGTGTACATTGCGGCATAAATAACGTTTGGAACTTCAAGTTCAAGTGGAAAGGAAGTTACAGAGGGTTGCCAAGATAATGTTTGATGATATCAAGGCAGGGCTCTGACCGCAGAAAGTTTAACTGTGTCCCAACACGAAGAGCGTTTCTTAACATTAGTGCATTATTCGAACCCTGCACCCTAAAATCAACATCAAGTGGCTCTTACCCAGAGGAAACAGCCCCTAAATGCAACACGACAGGAAGTCACCTCAGTTAGAATCAAACAAACCACAATTTCAAAACTCCACCCTCTCATATCAATTCTTCAAGCTTTTTAATAAGGTTTGAATAATTACGGTCCTGTCACAATAGCAACAATTCAAAAATCTACAGACTGACTAGAACTACTCTACTGCACGCATTTCAAAATTAGCCACAGATATGACTGAAAGAAAACAAAGAAACTCCTTCACATAACTTTCACATCACATTCACTTCAGCCGATCAAGCCAAGCTTTAAAAAGAGTGGAGTGAATCAAAATTGAATCCTCACTTGAGCAGCAGACACAGCTCAGTGTATGTGTGTGTGTTTATATATATATATATATATATATATATATATATAAAACACGTGTTATATATATATATATATATATGTACACACACACACATACACACACACACAGGGCTACGTTTTTTTAATGAAACTTTTGTGATTTGTACTCACAAGGACATTCAAACAATAGAACTGAGGATGATGAGGTCAAGATTTCTAAAGCAAGTCAATGTGTTTGCCATAATTCTTGTTTAGAGCTTAACCACAAAACAAATCCGAAACAATAATAATACGTAATTGCAAAAACAAAAAAACTAGAGTAGGAACACCATTATAGACTTTAAAAAAAGGATACTTAAAACTATATATTTTGCCATTTATTTTCCAATACTGAAATAAATACAGGACAGGCCCCTATGACCTTGAGCATTCGTGTGTTCACACATTTTTAGGCTCGACTTTTGTTTCTCGTCAGTCACTCGTGTGCTGTGACATTATGCTAACACAATCAATCATATTTTACTGTGATCATGAAGCCTTTGTCATTTGTTATTTGTGTGCATGTGTGTTCTCTACCCCCTGATGGCATTGTGAATACATTGTGTCCGCTGATTGTAGTGCAGCAGGATGTGTGATACGCGAGATGGGAAAAACAGAGAGATTATTTTGGCCTCAAGCAAAGCTTAGGGCTGAAACCTTGTTAATGTACTTCACAAAGGGGTTTTAGTGGGAATGTATACAGTATACGCGCGCGTGTGTGTGTGTGTGTGTGTGTGTGTGTGTGTGTGTGTGTGTGTGTGTGTGTGCCTATATGGCAGAGAGAGAGAGAAAGAGAGGAGATAGTAAACTATCTGACTGACAGGACACAAAACATGGAAAACATATATCGCTCGTGCTAAAACACTAATGGACAAGACAACGTGACTTTTGAAATTGCTGTTAAAAATGACCGGCAGCAGCTGTTTTAGATGTTTTTTATAGAATGTTTTCCGTCCCACAATGGTGTAGGCAGCACGGCGGGTTTTGTTCCCACTCAGTGATGGAATCAACAAATGTGTCCTGCGAGTATGACTGGTGACCAGTCCTGGGAGTAGTCCTTTTTTTGCCCAAAGTAAACTGGGATATGCTCCATTTACCTCAGACCTGAACAAGATAAGCAGTATAGAAAAGAAATGGCTGGGTAGAGGATTGCATAGTTCATACCAAAAGACAGAAAACTCAAACCATGCGCACACTTAGACTGTGCTTTGCACTAGACTTGCACTGGGAACGAAAATCTGGCACTTTGCGTAAAAAAAAGACGCTTCCTGTTTGTACACTTGAATCCTAATTTGCAGACTCGTATCAGATGTCACTTGAACCGGCATTTCTATGACAGTAACAGACTTGAACCATGTGGGAACGCCAGTTGACGTATCTTAAATGTGTATCGAGTCCATACACATGAAATCATACCTGATATTCTTTTGACAATAGTTGAGTGTTTTCATGGCACCCTGCAAATCTTCTACGGTGATTTCACATAAAGCAAACATAAGTGCGCGCGTTTGTCACATTTCCCCCTCCGAGTTGTTAGTTCAAACGGCCACAGTGCGACAAGTTGCCAAGCTGCGCAAGACATTATGAAATGCTCCGGGGTCTGACGATTATATAGGAAAAAAGAAGCACAACACAAACATCTCAGGCAGACGGTCACTGGCATGGCTATCTATCTATAGATTGAGCCTTCAGTCTGAGCGGCTGCCTTGTTGAACAGGGAGTCCCACGATGGTCTCTGTTAAAGCCCCGAGTATGAAATTACCTGTGAGATTCGTATCAATGCTGCATGTTTTGAACAAACCAATCCACAACACAAATCGACAAATAATTCAATGAGTTAAAATGAGCCAAACACACCCAAGGTGGCGGCTAGATGCGGGTCATCAACCAGCCAAGGTGTGCTCTCTTCTCTTACTTGCATGTAATTGTGGCATAAACCGAATGCCTTACTGTCGCCTCTGCATACTGCACGCAGATTGCGGGGTGGTATTTTTTTTTTTTTTACGTTGATCATGTCATTCAATTATCTCCCAACCCTAACACACACACACACACACACACACACACACACAAGGAAAAAAAAAAGTTAGGGATAGTGATGGGAAATTTCACGACGGGCCTAAAATGCATTAAAACCATTACAGGTGCACATAATGTGAGCTTCTCTTTGAATGGACGTGTCCAACGTTGCAGTACTCTTAGCACAAGTTGCTGTTCTCTAAGGAGGAGCTAAATGGCAAAATTCACAACAGGTTTTTGATCCTTGAATCGACCAATAAATGTCCAGGTTCAATTAGAATTGGTGTTGAAACAGTCATCCTCATCATGCTGATCACATTTTGACATCATGAGACCAAGACGATACTCAACAATAGATCAATGGTACCCTGTGATGCTTCAAACAGGACGTTCTCAGACGGAAGTGGCCACTGAGCTTAGAGTGTCACAGAGTGTCATCAGCAGGGTGCAACCGAGATACCGAGAGTCACAGAAGATGTGGAAGTGGACATCCTTTGGCACACATCCCATGCTGATGACCGCTACATTGTGAACAATGCCCTGACATACCGCGCGAAATGCCACTCAACTCCGGGCACGTTTAAGGGGGTGAGAGTGTCACGTCTTGCATGGGCAAGGAAGCATTTGGACAAGGGACCAAAAATGATGGTCGCCAACGATGTTGCAGACATCAAGGAGAGCGCTATTGATCACCAGACGAGCTTTTGGTGGTGGCGGTGTTACAGTGCCGCCAGGAGTGTCCAGTCAGTACACAACTGACCTACACTTTGTGACAAGACCATACTACCAGAATTCCAGTGATTGTGCCCCTACATGAACAACACAGGGCCTAATTTCATCTTCATGTACAACAATGCTCCAGCTCATCGAGGTGGCATCATCAAGGAATGGCTGTTGGAGATTGGTACACCTCAAATGGACTGGCCTGCACTTTCTCCATGACCTGAATCCTATTGAAAACCTGTGGGATCAGCTGAGTTGCCGTGTAGAGGATCTCTGCACCCCAGAAACTAAATGACCTGAGAACTGCCCATCAAGAACAGTGGGACTGCATGCCTCAGCAGAGCAAAAGTCGACTTGTGAACAACATGAGACGTTGTCGTCAAGCTGTGATTGATGCTCAAGGGCACATGACGAGTTATTGAGACGCTGAAAGTTTTTATTGTACCCACCTTTGTTGTAACTTTTGTTTAATGAACTGTTGAAGATGAGGGAATCACCAGTGCATCCTTCGACTTAAACGTCCTACTTTTCAAATGCTAGGAAATTAGGAATGTCAAGGAAGGAAAGTACAGTCAAACCTCGGTTTTCGAACGTCTCGATTCTCGACCACTTTGGTTTTCGACCAAATATTTCGAGTTTTTTATGCCTCGGATGACGAACAAATTTCGGTTCCCGAACAAACTGAGCGCACTTGAATGCACCATTTGACTCCTCTCGCCTTCCTTACACGAGGAAGTGATGCTTTCTCGTGTTGCTTTTCATTGTGAGCAGACGTGTTCAGTAAACATTTTTATTTTAAAAAGAGCGTGGTTTCGGTTTTCGAACAATTTCGGTTTTCGAACAGCCTTCTGGAATGGATTATGGACGAAAACCGAGGTTTGACTGTAGTAGAAATGATATGAATATCACTGGGATGCGGACTTTTTACATTTTCCATATATTTCACCTAAGTAAAATATCCCTAAGTCTCGAATTTTTTGTCAGTCGTGTTTTTATATACGTATATATATATATATATATATATATATATATATATAAAACCTCAAGAGTAGTAATAATACACAACAGAAGTTGAAAAATGAATCACTCAATATTTCACCTATCAAAGGTGAAAAGGACACTCATGCGCAGCATCACGACGCTTATCTATAGACAACAATGTTCCAATCTCACATGCATATTAAGCCTGCCTTATCAATCGATGTGATTAGCCACGCAGTGCCACGTAACTGCAACCTTTTTCACTGCCTCTGCCCGAATACATTTTGTTTATTTACCTCCTTCATAATTGCTGAGGCCTCATGTAACAAGGCAATCAATGAAAATTCTGGGTATGCGAATGGAGTCTGTAACAAGATAGGAGACAAATCTAACACATCCAGTAAAAATAAAGAGTCACACTAAATAAAAAAATATTTTCAACATGAATTTGAAATGGGGTGTAGCGGCACTAATTCTTGTCTTGTATCTAATACATAGAATAACGTGTCAACGGAATGTTTTCAGCAGCGGCTTACACAGCAGGCTTTTAAAACGGTCTACCCTCATGAACTTTTAGTGTAAGACAGCCTCAGCTACATCATGCCATTGTGAAAGTATGGTGGTTTGTATGACTGCATGTTCAAGTGTTGGCCTTTAACTCTTATTGATGTGGATACATGAAAGTCATATGTCTTTAGGGGATTCGGGGAAGGAGACATTTTTTTTGTTGTTTTCTCCCTCAAGGTACAATCTTCCAGTAACCCAAACAGTGAATTATTGTACTCCAAGGCGAGTGTACCTCATCTATGGCTAATAAGGTAGTTATAGGTTTCCAAACTATAAAAATGTCACAGATAGAAAAATCATCACCCCTAACGATACCACCCCAGTGACAAATTATATGATTATGACTGTTTCAGAGTGCATCTATGTGAAAATGTTTCATCTTGAGTAGGGATAACTGTAGCAAATAGTTGAAAATAAATTAGAAGGATTTTGTTTTAGCACGGACTAAAAAGTGTGACTTATCATAAATCTAAGGGTGTGTGTGTGTGTGTGGGGGCGGGGGGGTTAAGAGAGAGACAACATCGCCCCTTTCCCATCGCGCAGCTGCTGCCATGAATGCCGAGCAACGAGGAGGTGATGGACAACGCTTGAAGATGGATGGCCACCGTAAATCTCGAGGTATAGGAGAAGGTAAAAGAGGCCCACACACAAAAAAAAAAAAAAACAGGTTTTTGTGCCAAACATGATTTTTTACATTGACAAAACATTTTATTCTTATCAGTCAAAAAGAGAGTGTGGTTTGTATGGTAGGTGGACACTGTTCAGAGGGCTCCACTTCTCGGATTTGAATTTTTGTACCTATAAAGTACTCATTGCACTTTATTCCAATGTCACTTCATTGATTAACGATTAGTTGTCAAACTTTGGGAATGTGTGAAAGAAGTACAGTCAAACCTCGGTTTTGGTCCATGGTCCGTTCCAGAAGGCAGTTCGAAAACCGAAATTGTTCGAAACCCGAAACCACGCTCTTTTTAAAATAAAAATGTTTACTCAACACGTCTGCTCGCAATGGAAAGCAACACGAGGAAGCGTCACTTCCTCGTGTAAGGAAGGCGAGAGGAGTCAAATGGTGCACTCAAGTGCACTCCGTTTGTTCGAGAACTGAAATTTGTTCGTCATCCGAGGCATAAAAAACTCGAAATTTTTGGTCGAAAACCGAATTGGACGAGAACCGAGACGTTGGAAAAAACCAAGGTTTGACTGTAGTTCATTTGAATAAGTCATTCACAGGAATCGGTTCGTATCTACGAAACATTGCTCGGTTAAATGCAAATGTTGATCTCTGTCTCTCTTCCCTGGTCCAAAGGGTAGTGGTATTGTTTCTATAATGGTGTAGTGTAGTGTACCGCTAGAATGTTGGATTTTATTTCAAGAAAAAAAAATCAACTCAAACAGATGGACTCTTTACCTTGATGAACGTGAGCATGGCCAGATGTCACTGGTCACAAACGCTCACTAGGTTCCGTATGGTCCCTTTGAGGTACTGATTTCTGTTTTCTGAGATTGTACCTTTCATATAGCAAGCCTCCAATGCTGGAAGTGTCGTTTCGGTATAAACATCCGCGGGCTATCTGATTATGGTCTACTGCTGCGGCACTGGTGTCTAGTAACACTCAGAGTGAGAGCACAGCCATCCATCAAACAGTGAGTGTCTGTCTAAGGCTTTCCACCCTGCTTCTTCTCGTCCTGGCTCTCCAGTTACAGCCATACACGACCAGCCTAAATAATATTCTTCATGATAAATGGCACTATAAGCCTGGTATCCATCATTAATCTGATTTTTAAAGAAGCATCCATCTTTCAGAGAGCCTGTTAGGGCCACGGGAGAGCAAAGCAGCACGGGTTCATTTAAAGGCCAGGCTGCAGAGTGAGTGATACCTGTCAGCCCTGCTCATCGGGGAACGGCAAGCGCACGCACACACGCACATACCACATTAAACACTGGCGCCATATGGTCACGCACACACGCGGGCAGACACACACAGGCGCACACAACGCCCGTCTGAGAGATCTCCGTTTGGATACATTATGGGTACACAAAAACAAATCAAACACTTGGTGGGACTGTATGCAAGTATGTTATTTGTCCCCTTCTTAAAGATGTCTTCAGTCATTGAGGAACATTCTGTCACTCGTCAAAACATTAACTTAGTGTAACTCAATCGCCTCTTCCTCCTTCGTCCAACTTCTTGAAGCTTTCAGGAAAGCTTCCCAGAAAAATCACTCAAACGTCAGCAAAAAAAGGGAGTCTTTCCTTGCACATCATTTCTCTTCTGACCGTTCAACTCTTTCCCTATTCTTCCATCTTTTGTCTCCCTGTTTTTCACTCTCTCGCAGCCTACCACAGCATACGCATCCACCTCCCTCCCATGTGTGTCTGCTAAAGCCAGTTTGATAAATGACACACGTCACCATGTCAGAAGCGAAGGGTGGGTCAGTGATAAATGACTCTGTTGAAAAGGAAATCGGCTCTCTGGCATGGCTGGGCTATTCTCCTCCTGGATTGGGTTTCAGGCCCCCCAAAGAACAGCGGAGCTCAGTTTCCCCAAAAAGGAGCACACATCCCGCCAGGCTCTCTACCTCTGCGAGGACTGAGAGAGGATGGGGCGGTGGAGCTTGGAGTGCTACAGTGCGTCCCAATTGTCGCTACAGTGCAGCTGCATCTATCACACGAGCGGTGGGACTATTTTTACAAAGCCTGCTACTCAGTGCCGAGACAGCGGTCCCTGCTGAAAACCTCATCTGAAATTCACTGAAAGCTAGAAGAAGGGATGGCTAACGGTTTTCTATTTGTGACCCTGCGCTTCTTTCTTATCCCAGAGCCCGAGCCGATGGCCTGACATCTGTCAAGTGTGTGTTTAAAAAGCAGAGGAGGGCCACTTTACGATCGCACTTTTCTTCTCTTTCTCATCAACCGCTACACCAACAGCTCCTCCTTGTCCTCCCCCCGCTTTGCCTTTTCTCATCTTTTGCAATCACTTCCTGGCAGGGTGGCAATGTTATCATTACCCAGGCAGGATTTATGGATTCAAGGCCCATGGCAAAAACAAAAAGGCATCTGTCAATACCAGTGGGAAACACTCTGTCAGCCTTCCTCCTTTCCACTAGTGCTCACAGCCTCATTAGGTATGCACTTATCAGACACATAGATCACAGACGTGACTCAACTTCGACGGAATCCAGCCAAAAGACTTTCATTAGCAAGGAGGCCTGCGAGGCCCAAACATATACTTAAACCTGTGAATGTAAGGAGGTGCGTTATTGTTTAATAGTTGCTTGACCCCCGGCGGCTTTGGTAGGGCCACACTTCTCACACATAAAACAGCAGGTGGGCAGAGAGAAATGCAAACACTTCATTTTACTTTTACAACGTAGACACGACATGTGTGCGCAATGTGGGCTCCAAGTATTTGTACCGGTGTTGCTGACTTGGCACACGGAAAGAAGACACAAGTTGATCCAAGCAAGTGGGCTGCGGTTACAAATACCTCACTGCCCGTCTATCCATACCACACACAGCAAAGCCAACAAATCAGAAAACAGATGCCCAGTGATTTGAACACACACACACACACACACACACACGCTCATGAGTGATGGCTGCCAGTCTGGCACTTAAAAATCTGAGCCTGCAGAAACAGGAGACCGTTACCATGGAGGACGTTCCAAACTGGACCAGCTCCCCTGGCCCTCTTTCTGTCTCAAAAACTGCCGCACGAGTAAATAGAAAATCCAGGGTCGCTTTCCCTAATGGTGGCTTTCCTTTCCCCGGTAGTAGGGTTACCGCAAAGACCCAGCAGCTGTGTAACTTTGCTCCATGTTGTAAAGTCATTGTTGACTGTTGAGTCGGCGAATTTATTGCAACTGTTTCGGGCCACAGGCATCATCGGCAACAAAGAACGAGGGGTCTTACTTCCACATACACGTTTGCTCGGTTAGTTAACAAAACCGCCTGGACCCGGTTGTTAAGAACACTCAGACCTGATGCAGGTACGCGGCCCATTTGTCGCCCGCAGCGCAAAATTGAGTTACAGCACAACTAAAGGCGAGCAGCTCTGTGTAATATCAAGTTGATTACATCAAAGTGGTGGCAAACCTCATTCGGCCGGGCACCCCGAGCTTGTCATCTCCAATCACAAGGCCTGTCAGGACTCCATCAGCCTCTCGGCTAATTGGAACGATGCTAATGAAGCAGGCAAAACAAGTTTTCGACTGTGAAGGGACTCACACAGAAGATGGCGAGAGAGGGTGAGAGTGTGTGTGTGTGTGTGTGTGTGTGTGTGTGTGTGCTGGCGTGTGTGCTTGAGAGACAATGAGGGAGCAAAGCAGGGTGTGCGGCTCTGTGCGTGCATGTGTGTATGGGGGAGGTAGATATTTCATGCAAGTCTCAAGGTTGCAGTGGGCCGACTCTCCCCCTAAGTCCCTAATCAAGGCCCATCATCTGTCATCCTTTTCTTTGCTCTCTCTATCACCACGCTCTGTGCTGCAATCAATTCATCATCACCCTTTGTGTGCCACTGAACAGTTGACAACTTTATAACTTGCAGCTGCACAGGCTGACTGACACGGTGCAAGGGGAGTGTGGAGAAAAAAAAATGAAGAAACTGGATGGATGAATGAATTCACAAAGAAGCGTGGTTTTGGCGAGAAAAAAAAGAAGTTGTTTTCTACAAACACCAAACGATCTGTATTACAGCCCTTTTATTCCCTTTCATCAACAGACAAACAGCCGTGTCGCGGGCAGGAGGAGAGCGGTAGAGAGGGAGGAACAAAACATCCTTCTCACTGATCTGAAATCAGAAAGCTTTCAGTCATTCTTTATGTGCTCCCCGCGGCCACTCTGAGCCAGTGAGCATGTACATTAGGCTGGGGCATTTTGATGAAATAAAAGCCCGGGCCAGCTTATGGCTAAACAGAATGGGAGCACTCACTCAGCCTGTCTCTGATTGACCATTAAAACCATTGATGAATGGGCCTGTCAGGGTGGAGACAATTAAATCAAACATGAAACAAAGCCGTTGTGGCGGCCCGGTCTGACAGAGCAAACCCATTCCTCCCCTCCATTACATAGCACACAGCTCCTTTTACAACCCCTTACCCGCTCCTCCCACCTCCCCTGGCCACTGTGTGTGTGTTCAGCGTGAACATGTGCACACAGGACGGTGATGTTTTTAATGTGTGTGTGTGTGTGTGTGATTTCCAAGCAAGGTTCAAGCAAGCGTGCGTACTTCTATAAGACATGTATTTTGGGCAATTGTATACATGCTAATGACTTTTAGAAACACTTCATTCAGGCTTAAGAGTTTTCAAAGCACAACTTTTCAACAGGAAGCATGTTACTGTACACTACTGTCTCTCTGTTCGGGATGGGCAAACTCATTTGTGGAATAGATCATTACAAAATCCGTCATTTGGGGAAATGATTGGTCATTAAATGCGTCGTCATTGAATTGTGGCAAAATGGAAGTGCACTGCTTGTCTACAACCAGCAGAGGTGCCACTGATTCAATCTAAACTAGTTTGTGTTCTAAAGAAGAAGAACACGAGCTCAATAAGCAATGGGAAGATGCACTCCTTTCATATAATATAGATTGTTTTTTTCTGGGCAGGATTATTATGCTCGGTATGCAGATTTTGGCCAAATACAACAAACAAAAATAATGGTCACTTTTATATATCTATCGTCTTTCGGGTCGCAAGATCCCAGCTGACTTTGGGTGAGAGGCGGGCAAAACAACCATTCACACGGACACCCGAGGACAATTTATAGTCTACAATTAACCGAGTGTGCATATTTTTAGAATGTGGGAGGAAGAAAGAGTCCACAGGGAACATGCAAACTCAACCCAGGAAGGCAAGAGTTTGGATTCAATCTCCCAACCTCAGAATTGTAAAGTGGAATTTCTACCCACTAGCCAACTCTGCTGCCCAAAACAAATGTTGATCAATTACCACAAAAAAAAAAGGACGGGGGGTTTCCTATTTCCACATACCTGATCAAAAAACTTCACTCAAATATGACTTTTTCAGGTTTCTAAATGGCTAAAATCACCGGCTATAGCACCACCTGTTGTTTTAACAAGTAGTTGACAGCCTATACATGCGTTACGAGTTTATAAGTATACAGTATTTGGGTTGATTGAGTAAAGCAAAATGCAAAAATTACGCTGTCTCAAAAGAAAAACAAGAAAGTATGCACAGCCTTGGAGTGAAACCTCTTTCTCCCCCTCACTTTTTTTTATGAGTCACTTCATCATCAGAGAGTGTGCAAGAGGGGAGGCAAAAAAGTACACAAATCCTTTGAAAGTGGTTCAAACGTGACGTCAAGGGCCTGCAGCACATGGTGGGAAGTGATTTTCTGATGCAAATCGGGAGGGATCACATCAAAGCCGCGTGACAGCCAATCAATCAACCGTCAAATCGGACATGGCAACTGTCGATTATGGCTCCTTCCAGCCCACGAAACTCCCATTGTCTGCTCCGAAATTGTTTATCTTGTCCAGAGAGAGAAAGAGAGAGCGAGAGAGAGAGAGAGAGAGAGAGAGAGAGAGAGAGAGAGAGAGAGAGAGAGAGAGAGAAAGGACGGCACGGATCCGACTTTGCGTTTTAGGTTGTGTAAAGAAGTTTCAGCAGAATAAAGCGGCCAGCTACGTTCTCACAATTATTACACACATGCATGGTAAAGACGCCGAAATAAGTCATTGTTAGCGGACTGTGAACGGAATTAAACATAACACGGGTATTTTTTTTTTGTTGACACGCGTGATAGTGAGATCCGTACCTGGTGCGCGCTTGGGCGCCTCTTGTTTCCTCCGTGGCATTTGTGACTGTATTTGTGGGGATTTCCGCCAAACTCCTCCTTTTTCTTCGCACGCGAAAAAGCCACTCGCCGTTTTCGGGAAGATCCACCTTCCGCTCAGAGAGAAAGCTTCACGCCTCGGCACAACATCGAGGAGTCCGCCGGAGAGAAAAAAGTCATCATGCTTGTTTTTTTGTTTTTTTTGGTTTTGGTTGGAGGTGGCGCGTTCACGTCAACGACGTTATCGGCGTGTTGTAGTGCTCGAGGGTATCACGCAAGCATAAGAGACGCGCACGCGCTCGGACACACACCACGCAGTTGGCGTCCAAGCAGCTCGGCCGCCTGCTCTGATAACAAGAAAACTTGGGGGGAAGAAGAGAGATGATCGCGTCACTCAAAGTGGAGAATGGGCAAACCCACCGCCCCGTTAACTCTTTACTTGTCAGGCTGAGCTGCGAGAGGACGCCTCCCCCTCTCTCTCTCCCCTCTCATTTCCACAAGTATCCTCCTACCTGGACGCGTGAGTCACATCACACCTCCGTTTCGTTCCCCTCAATTTCATTTTGTTTTTATTTTACATAATATCCATCGTTATAAGACAAACAATCTGGATGACAAGGTCATGATACACTAAAAAGATAAACATGGAATTACTGGGATGCAAAATAATCATTATGACTCATGTGTGGTGACATATTTAGGCTTTAGAATTTGAGTCGGGCGGCCCGGTAGTCCAGTGGTTAGCACATCGGCTTCACAGTGCAGAGGTACCGGGTTCGAATCCAGCTCCGGCCTCCCTGTGTGGAGTTTGCATGTTCTCCCCGGGCCTGCGTGGGTTTTCTACGGGTCCTCCGGTTTCCTCCCACATTCCAAAGACATGCATGGCTGATTGAATCCTCTAAAAAAAATTGTCCCTAGGTGTGAGTGTGGGCGTGAATGATTGTTCGTCTCTGTGTGCCCTGCGATTGGCTGGCGACTGATTCGTCTCCCGCCTACTGCCCGAAGACAGCTGGGATAGGCTCCAGCACCCCCCGCGACCCTAGTGAGGATCAAGCGGTTCGGAAAATGAATGAATGAATGAATGAATTTGAGTCATGATATGAGTTTAGGACGGGGGTCGGCAACACGCGGCTCCACAGCCGCATGCGGCTCTTTAGCGACATTTAGTGGCTCCCTGGAGCTTTACAAAAAATGTTTGAAAATGGAAAAAGATTTTGATAGTGGGCTAATATAGCTAGATATAGCTACATGTTGCAGACAGTCCAGCCTCCTACATACATACAGCATGTGTTTCCTTCATTGTAAATTTTATAGAAGGCTTTATTTGTTTTGCGGCTCCAGACATATTTGTGTTTTTTTTGTCCTATATGGCTCTTTCAACATTTTGGGTTGCCGGCCCCTGGTTTAGGGAGTCGTATTCGTTTGTTCACTCATGTCACGTGTCCTATCAAGGCCCCTCCAAACGTATTCGAGGAGCAAGGTCAATTCCATTTTTTTGTACACTGAAGTCATTCGGGTTCGATGAATAGCAGACAAAAGTTCAAAATTCCAAGTTTTATTTGAATGGTATTCACATCTCGCTGTGATCAACAACTCAGGACATAACTTTTGTTTGAAGCCACCCACTTTTCATGTGAGCAAAGGTATTATTAAGTTAAGTTAAAGAGGATAACGTTTAATATGTGCTCATAAGAACTGCCTCAAGCCTGCGACCCACTGACTGCCCCAGTCTGTTGCATTCTTCATTTGAAATACTTTTCCTGGCCGTTAATGCAGCCTCTTCCAGTTATTATTGTGCTCAGTCTGCTCTTCAGGAGGTGAAATGCATGCTCTATTTGGTTTAAGTCTGGTGATTAGCTTGTACAGTCTTCCATTTCCCCCCCCTTGATGAAGCCCTGTGTTGTGTTGGTCATTGTGCATGAACATCTCTTGATTAGTTTGGATGCATTTTTCTGTAAATTTCAAGACATAAGTTGTGTTCACACGGCAACCTTTACTCCAGTGTACCGATATAAAATGGGACGTGTCAACGCTACAGGAGTAGACTCGCGACGCATGAAAAGAGTTGATTACTGTCACGTTGCGAGGTGGTGGTGGACCCCAAAAAGCAGGCAAGAGAGTGGAACAGGGCGTACTTGACAAATTGTATTAAAACATAGAGAAAAGTAAATCCCAAACAAACAAAGTCCAAAGTATCAAACAAAAACCATGGCAGAAGCTCAACACTAATAGTAATAGAAACATGACCTAAACATGAAAGAACAAACAAACATGACAGCATCAAAGAAACAAACAATGACCCGACAATGAGTGGTCGGGCAGGAGTCCTTTTATATTCCTAATTACATAATGACCAACAGGTGTGCAGCTCCAAGTATAAACCGAGCCCTATAGTGCCACCTGTTGGTGACAAACAGAATCATGACAATTACATACGGGTAGAATGCGATGCTTTCGTGCTCTGTTGTACTTCTGTCATCTTTCCTTTCTCTCTCTCATCCTTTTACGGGGGCGGCCCGGTAGTCCAGTGGTTAGCACGTCGGCTTCACAGTGCAGAGGTACCGGGTTCGATTCCAGCTCCGGCCTCCCTGTGTGGAGTTTGCATGTTCTCCCTGGGCCTGCGTGGGTTTTCTCCGGTTTCCTCCCACATTCCAAAAACATGCATCGCAGGCTGATTGTACACTCTAAATTGTCCCTAGGTGTGAGTGTGGGCGTGGATGGTTGTTCGTCTCTGTGTGCCCTGCGATTGGCTGGCAACTGATTCAGGGTGTCCCCCGCCTACTGCCCGAAGACAGCTGGGATAGGCTCCAGCACCCCCCGCGACCCTAGTGAGGATCAAGCGGTTCGGAAAATGGATGGATGGATCCTTTTACGGTGTCTGGTCTACCACAATGTTGATTTGTCTGGAGAAGTATAAACCATGGTTTTTCGATAGGTCACAAACAAGGTGGGGAAATGGAAGTACACTTTCCGCATGCACGTTTTATTTCCGTATTATACTATCGTATTGCACGGCCGCAGAAACTGCCGTGTGAACGCAAGTGGGGCTGCACCGGGGTTAACACGCTTCTCTTTAGAAGGTAGCTTTATATGTGTGAACGCTCCACAAAATTTACACCGGTGTAAGATATATCGCAACAAAATACATCGGTGCAGCATCGATGCAAACGTGTGCCGTGTGAACAGCCCTAAAGTGGTTTTGTAGACTTCCGAATTCATTCAGAATTCATTGTGCTGCCACGAGTTACATCAAGACTTCCACACGAACATGTCTGCTCGCGTTGTAGTTGGTGGCCCGGTGTCTGAGGCTTTTGCCGAAATGTAGGAGCCAGATGAGGCCGTGTCCTTGCACCCGTCATCTTTAACATCTATCTGGCGGCCATAACCCTACTGTCTCAGCATAAACTGGAGCTGACAGAATATCCATCAGATACCAGCAGGATGGCAGCGTGTTCAACCTCCGCAGGCTACTTGCCAAGACCAAGACGAGTACCACAACAGTCTTCGATCTGCACTACGCCATGCTCCACCTGTGGGATAAAGTGTGCCTCTGAATTTAGCCTTTGTTCCTATCTGCGTTTTACCTTACTGGAGAGGAGAAAGTCCTCAATGACACGATGCACCTCCTCAACCGAGGAAGCATTTTTAATTGCATGATATATTTGTTGTTTTTAATGTGGGTTTATTTTGTTTGGTATTCGACTCCAATTTTTAAAGGAGCATCATAATCATGTGTTCACCCCAGGCATGCACTGTGTTTTGCACGGCACTGTTTGCACATCATGTGCTCTTTTTGTTCATTAAAATCTGTTTTACTTTCCTACTTGTTGGGTCTGCTTTGGGAAACAAGATTTGGTGGTATGCCATTAATTGGATCGGATTTCTGGTTCTCTGTACGGTGTGCGAAGCAAAATACACAAAACAGTCAATTCAATTTCCCCATGAGCGATTATTACGAGTATCCTAAATTATGAAACCCTCAACAATCGTGTTTAAAAGGTCACTCTTCTGTTGTGATGTCAACTGCTATTCTGATAAAGGTTTCGCTTATTTTGTATTTACAGTAAAGTCGGGAAATAAAAAGCTTCCCTCTTTCTGTGCAAAAAATATGTCAAAATGCACACCTACTGAGATGCAAACATGCCTGATGTCTTTTCCCCTCTAACTTAATGTGAGCTGTTAAATGGTGGCTTTCATCACAGTAAAAACATCAGTTCTCCCAAATATCCATGTTAGGGGGAGATCAAAGTCAGTTCAAGGAAGCAGTGTCAAGTCCTCTCTTCATATTGAGGTAATGAGAGTTTTTCATCACACATCCCTTTTTATTTTTCCTTGGGCCAGCAGTATGTCAGGAGACCAAGTAATGGCATGAATCTCTCTTTGAGCCTGTGTCTTTGTGTGGGGTGTTTCTCACTGACACCTGCTAGAAAAAACCCCAAAAACATTTAGACCAAAATGCCCAATGCAGCAGACACATTACATGCAAACCAACACATTAGAAGCAGGAATTGCTGCAGCTCACTTATACACACACACACACACACACACACACACACACACACACACACACACACACACACACGCACACAAGCAAACTGAGTAGTACAAGAATTAGGGGCGTTTCTGACCAGGATTTGGCCGTGCCCCAGCCTCTCTCAGAGCAGTTGGATCACTGTCACTTTAACAACATAAAGTTACAACCCAAATGGGATGTCAGGGGTTAGCAGGGTTTCTAAAGAGAACTATGTGAATATATTTCCTCCTATGGACTTGCCCCCATCATGACCTCCCCCGGGAACAAGAAGTAACCATAGTGATTGGCATTTTTACAGCCAAATTAAAACATCTTGGAGCCGGCTGAAGGCAGGAGGAGAAAGCAGCCTCTCCAAAATTAGTGAGCCATCATCATGACAGAAAGTAGCAGGGACTTGGTGTCATCCAGGGACTGTATCGATTAACCCATAAATAGTATACGGCCACTGCACAGCGTCTCTACCGGTTTACATTGTAAATGGAAGTTAGCACATTGGCATCAGTCTTGCTTCTCCGGGTGCATGAAAGAACATATCACACAAGATAAAAAAAAAAGCTGTAGTTCGTGAACACTGCACGAAGCAAAGCAAAAAAAATTCCCAAATAAGACTGTATAACTTTGTCAATTTGAATTTAGCCACCATGAAAACGTTTAATAAGCATCAACATTTGATTCTTCTTTTGTCATTCCTGTGCTGTAGGGGGCATATTTGCATGGTAGCTGGGTGTTATCATGATATACAGGTACTGTGTATTAACCAGCCATTTTCTCTATATGAACATTAGTGGTGGCTGGTGGAATTTTCAACCAGGGGAGGGGGTGGGGCGTACACACACATTCTGACAAATGAATATGACATGCAAATTAAGAATGGCATTTTAAAAAAAAGAAAGAAAAGTTACCCCAACTGGGACACTAATTTATGCCAGAATATTCATCATCCTGCACCTATAAAGCCACTGGCAGCAATAACTCTGCCATACCATAAATGTGTGGGTGTTATCTGGGTCTCTGGTTTCCTCCACATTCCAAAAACATGCATGGTAGTAGTTTAATTGTTCATGTTAAATTATCCCTAGGTGTGATTGTCAACGCAAATGTTTGTCTATGTGTGCGTTGTGATTGTTACTGCCCGAAGTGAGCTGGGATAGACTCCAGTACTCATGAGGATAAGCGGCTCGAATAATGGATGGATGGATGGATGGCCAATGCCTTTCTTAAATCAGTCGAAGCACACACATAGAGTGACAAATGTGGTATTCAATGTAGCCTGCCTGTAATATTATTGAGAAACCTATGTTTGAGTCAATTAAACCACCATACCTGTCCTTATCGGTGTGGGGGACAGGGTAGGGCTTTTCTGCATTTCCCATAATGCATGTTCAGCTCACATTTTGGTGGGCAAGTCCCACTAACAAAGTGTCATTTATGCATCATCATGCCTTGTACGTGTGTCAGTGATTGGTGTAATCACCGGGGTTGGAGGGGATTGGGGGTTAAGGTGGAAAGGGTTTCTTTAAACTTCTAAAAATCATTAAAATACCAGGTATTTGATGCCCACCCAGAAGAAAAGGGAACAATGAAACCAACTTTGGCTGTCCACTGCTCCTGTTCACTGCAAGCTGTTGCTATGGTTGCAACGCACAAACATCGCCATCCGTTAGCATTCTGAAGCTTCACATTCAGATGCATGCTTGTCAATAGTTATCATCCAAGAAGATACGTATAAACTACTGCTCTGCTATAATACTGCTCTATCCCCTTTGTGTTGTTTGAAGGTTTATTATTTACCATAACATTGTTGCTAATTTTTATGAGCACATCTCCCTGTTGACATTTATTCACATTTCCAACCAAAGGCTATTTACCGCGCACTCTCCTGCCTAAGGTCTCTGTGTACTTCTCCATCACTAGTTTGTCCACATGCAATAAAAACCTTTTGCGTAAAATGATCTAAATATTTACATTTAACTGAAAAACGCAGTGTTGCCAACTCCTCAGTCAGGAAAGTAGCAATTATCTGTCCTAAAAGTTACTACAAGTCACTAAATTACGCCATCACCCAATTTGCATAATGACTTTGTGCAAAAGGTGAGTATAAAAAACAGCCGAAATATGTTTAGAATCACAAATGAACTTTCTTCTGTCGTTTCTTTTATTGTTGCAATTTCAACCCTCCTCCTTTATCCAGGCTTGGGACCGACAAAAGTGACCCTATTGCAGGGGTGTCAAACTCAAGCCCTGGCCGGGCCGCTGTTCTGCATGCTTTCAAAGTCTCCCTTTTGCAACACACCTGATTCAAATGATCAGATCATCAGCAAGATCTGAGGAAGCCTGACATTGAACCTGTTCATTTGAATCAGGTGTGTTGCAAGAGGGAGACTTGGTAAAACCTGCAGGACAGCGGCCTTCCAGGATCGGAGTTTGACACCCTGCTTAGAGGCACTCAAGCAGAGTTACTTAGGTTTTTTTATTTATTTAAATAGAAAAAAAAGTTCCTTTTTTAATTTCTTCTTTTTTTTTTGTTGTAACCCTGGAGAACCCAAGACCCCTTTTCTTCTTTGGAAAATGATGAATTTTACATTAAATGGCTGCTATATGTTCACTGAACACCAACATATATGTTTTTTCAAATTTTTAATGCTTTAATCCTATTTTAGGATTAGGGCCAATTTTGATCCTTTGGGATTTAAGCGTAGCATTTGAGTAGCAGAATTTATAGGGGCCAAATTTGACCCCGTGGGTTCTCCAGGGTTAAGTTTGTTTGGTCACAATGAAACCTGAAACATTTTCACCTTATTTTTTGGATACAATCTACATTAACAATCTAACCAAAAATAGACAATAGAACACATCTCAATGGCAGTTAAGAAAATGATGGTAACTAATAGTAGGTCCTCATTCAGTTTCATAGTTTATTTATGTTTTTCTATTTGCTTTTCAGACACTCCCCCACCCCCCCCTTTTTTTTTTTTAGTGCTGCGAGAGGACTGGGCTGCCTGTGAATGCTCTCTGGGAGAGGCCAAGGGAAGCACCCACTACAACAATAAGAATGATACGTGCTTGCACATCAGAGTCTCCAATAACACCAGAAAAAGTCGCTAGATTTGTTGCTAGTTGCTTTTTTTTTTTTTTTCCAAGAGTCGCTGGAGGTGCCTGAAAACTCACTAAATATAGCGAGAAAGACGCTAAGTTGACAACACTGCATAGCGGCATTTGCAATGAAAAGGCGAAGTTGCCCACCACATGGTTGACCGCATGGGATTGAGGCATAAATTCAAACCCCTCTATCGAGGTGTGGTGCAGCGGCCGTATTGGATCTGGGCAAGTTCCCTGCGCATGTCACACAAAGAGTAAGACAACAGGTCACACTGAGAGTCTATCAGCAAAATTATTTATTGAATGGTGAATTTAGATTCAGAATGCTGTATGTTACACATACAGCACATTTGACAATAAAGTTGTATCCAACCCAATCCAATCCAAGAATCAATTCAGCCAAAACTTTCGCTTTTGCTGCCACGTTTGTTGAAAACATTCAAGTCATCATCCCTGATTAAAAAAAAAAAAAAAAAAATTCTTGATGGTGGCTTGACTCTTCACTCAGCACCGGAAATAGAGTGACAGACAAAATCAACTGAATATCTTAGAATACAATATGCATATTTAGTTCAGGGCGGCCCGGTAGTCCAGTGGTTAGCACGTTGGCTTCACAGTGCAGAGGTACCGTGTTCGATCCCAGCTCCGGCCTCCCTGTGTGGAGTTTGCATGTTCTCCCCGGGCTTGCGTGGGTTTTCTCCGGGTGCTCCGGTTTCCTCCTACATTCCAAAAACATGCATGGCAGGCTCGTTGGGCACTCTAAATTGTCCCTAGTTGTGAGTGTGAACGTGGATGGTTGTTCGTCTCTGTGTGCCCTGCGATTGGCTGGCAACCAATTCAGGGTGTCCCCTGCCTACTGCCCGAAGACAGCTGGGATAGGCTCCAGCACCCCCCGCGACCCTAGTGAGGATGAAGCGGTTCGGAAAATGGATGGATGGATGGATATTTAGTTCATCATGAGGGGCCTTTACTTTCATGGAGTCTAAAACAAACAAGTATGTTCTGTAATTCAGAAACATTTTGTCCTACTTAAACCCTGGAGAACCCACGTGGTCAAATTTGGCCCCTATAAATTCAGATGATCAAATGCTCCCATCAAATCCCAAAGGGTCAAATTTGGCCCTAATCCTAAATTAGGGGCGGCCCGGTAGTCCAGTGGTTAGCACGTCGGCTTCACAGTGCAGAGGTACCGAGTTCGATCCCAGCTCCGGTCTCCCTGTGTGGAGTTTGCATGTTCTCCCCGGGCTTGCGTGGGTTTTCTCCGGGTGCTCCGGTTTCCTCCCACATTCCAAAAACATGCATGGCAGGCTCGTTGGGCACTCTAAATTGTCCGTAGGTATGAGTGTGAGCGTGGATGGTTGTTCGTCTCTGTGTGCCCTGCGATTGGCTGGCAACCAATTCAGGGTGTCCCCCGCCTACTGCCCGAAGACAGCTGGGATAGGCTCCGGCACCCCCCGCGACCCTAGTGAGGATGAAGCGGTTCGGAAAATGGATGGATGGATGAATCCTAAATTAGGATTAAAGCATTGAATATTTGAAAAAACATATATTTTGGTGTTCAGTGAACATATGGCAGGCATTTAATGTATAATTCATCATTTTTCAAAGAAGAAAAGGGTTCTTGGGTTCTTCTGGGTAAAATGGGTCCGGAAAACATTTGAAGACAGTATGTTTTAAAACAGCTGCTCATTAGATGTCATGTTCACTGGTTTCTGGCTCACTTTCTCTGTATGTTCGCCTTGTCGGCTGATCTGTGTATTCATGGGAGTATGTTGATGTGCGGGTGTGGGTGCGTAATGCATGGCTCCGTTGAGAAGAATGATGGCTTCTCTCCTGCCTTGTAGGTGCAACAGGGACTGGGGCTGTGTCTTTGGGCAGCTGTATGGATGACTTAAGGAGGTCTCCATCATTCATAAAGCGCAGTCTTACATGTAGAATTGATCTTGCAAAGAAGCAGGGTGGCAGTAGCACTTCATCAGTCTTTCCTAACCACAAATCACTCGGAGGTGTCCCCCCGCCCTCCTCCTCACCCCCCCAGGGCAAGAATTGACACCATTGTCAGCGCAGTGGTCCCCTCAGACAACAGAAGGGGCAGGGCAGGAACTCTCGCTCATGTCAGGGGACCAAAATGACCGGTGAAAGACAAAAGAGCACACCGTTGGCACAAAAATGATTGTTGTAGTTTTTGGGATATTAATTTCAATAAAAGAATGATGCGCACAATACACATCAAGTGACAGTAGAGCTAAATCAGGTTCAACAATGGACAACAGTGAAGCGTCTAAATTGGATGTCCTGAGATTGTGCCGTGGGAAATTTGGATACATTTTTTTTATGTACAGTACAGTCAAACCTCTGTTTTCGAACGTCACGGTTTTCGACCAAAAATTTGAGTTTTTTATGCCTCGGATGACGAACAAATTTCGGTTCTCGAACAAACTGAGCGCAAATGAATGCACCATTTGACTCCTCTCGCCTTCCTTACACCAGGAAGTGACGCTTCCTCGGGTAGACGAGGAAGTGATGCTTCCTCGTGTTGCTTTCCATTATGAGCAGACGTGTTCAGTAAACATTTTGATATTAAAAAAAGCGTGGTTTCGGTTTTCGAACAGCCTTCTGGAACGGATTATGTACAAAAACCCAGGTTTGACTGTATTTATTTTTTGATGTATGCACTGACACACCTCATGTAACCTCACTTGAAACATCTCTTTGCAGCTAACAATTTTACGATGGTGACAATTGACTGACCATAACTAATCTTCTGAGAAAAAATACTTCCAAATCCGAGCAAGGTGGAAGTTAACAATTAGCCGGAAATGAATTGTGTTTCAGAGGTTCCACTTGAGAAGCTTTTTGTCTTTGTTTGGAGCAACTCCATGTCTACTTTACTTTTACCTGACTCTTGTGAATAATGCAACTGCACGGCAGACAGTTAAGTCAAACAGGTTCAATAAAGTATGCATAATGAAAGCTACTTTTACTCCTAGTGTTTAATAAATGCCTCCCTACCTATTAATATACCAGGTAATTCATTTATAAAAATCTGCGACAAATGGCACAGACTAATATCCACTCTGCAAAGTGAATCGGGGAGATGAAGCGCTTGCCTTTGGCCTCGGCTTTGTGTCGTTCCACTCATCTTACATTAAGACGCGAGTGTCTCCTGCTGCTGCACCGTTTGGACTTTAGTCATTGATCTTCATTCTAAAATAATCTCTTATCGTTTCTCATTGTGAGCCTGCAGAGGAACCTTATCCATGTCCCAATTTATTAGCTTCACTCTGAAAATAGAATGGCTCAGGGAAAGGTGGGCATGAGGTGGAGGTCCGCGGCGAGCACCCTTAAAATATGTCCTCCAATCCACCTTAAACACTCATGATATTCTTCAAGCTTTTGACCAGTTGCATATTTCATGAACTCCTCCATAAGGCGTTACTTAGCCACTGCAATGTCTTTATACTCTCCTGTTGGTTTTCACCATCCCCCCCCTTGTTATCAAACTACACAGTTCCCTTTTGTGCTCATGTCTCCATTAAGGAATTTTAACATTCACAAGCTGAAGGATTTGGACAGTGAAAAGGTCTCTTTAACATTTCTCAAGACTTCTCTGCGGACAGTCAGCACGCAACTCTTTCTCCAATCCAGACCGCAGGCGATAAGATGCAAGACAAAGGACATTTTTATTCATCTGTGGCAATTTTGGGGACACATCTGATAAGGTTCCTCCTTTAGGGCGGGCAGATGATTCTACACCATTTCAATTAGCGCACCTCTGATTGTAGTGGCTGAAGTAAGACAATTGATCACATCTCTCTCCTTTTTCTTGCCCAAAGACCCTCTTAAAATATTCAGGTAGATTATGAATGGTTACACCCTGATCTATTTCTATCCACTTTATTGACAGTATTACATTTATATGGTGTCAAGGTGAGGGGTTTAATTTAAGACTACTGCAGACCTGCTCAGAATATTTATCAAAAGACTGATGAAGGAATATTGATTTATGGATACGGTGACAGCGTTCACCGGACGCTTGCGTTACATGGGATCTTACCTGTAGATTTGTGAATGCGGACACTTCTCAACATCCGAGTGTCTAATAATCATCAACGACCTTGCGAGTGAAATTCTCGGCTGCGTCTGGCACATCGTTTCTGTGATATTCCGTCAGTCTGCCTGACTGTCAGCATGTCTTTGATAGGCTGATCTCTTTCTTTGCCCTTCCCGCTCAGACGGCTGACATAAAAGGAAGGATGTTTATGATGGACGGGCAGCTTTTTTTTTAAAGCGAGGCGTCACGTGGCGCAGGATGGGAGGGATCCGAATCAGGACGGCCGTGATGTGACGAGACAGACAGGAACATCCTTCTCGTCATGTCAAGATGTCAAGCAGCGGGAGTCTTAGCAGAAAAGACAGTATCATCAGTCTCCCAAGTGAAGCAAGCGTTGCAGAGAGCGAGGCTGGCGCTGACTTCTTTTCTTCTTTCTTTCTTTTTTTTTCTTTTTTGATGGTGTGCAGGCCTCTCAAGGTGATCACTAACTGGCAGGCAAGGAAATCAGAATGAAATTTGCAACTTGTCCAAACGTCAACTCAGATCTGAGGCTTTGCTGCGTTTGAGTATCTTGTATCATTCATTCGGGTTGTTGTCACCTTGACAGAGTTGCCAATCCCCAAGGATTCTATTCCAACTCCAGTATTGCACAAAACAGTTTTAACGGAAGAATACTATTTTCTTTTGGCCTTTCTTATGCATAATGACAGCATCGTAAGACCGTTTATAAAGTGCAAGTATTCAAACAGTCCACTGAACACGTTCATCTCTATGAAAATACGTGTAAAGTGTTCTGCGCACGTCTAATTTATCCCAGTCAAAGCAGCAATGCTACGCCAAAGCACTGTTGTGTTTATGCTCATAACACATCTCAAGCAAAGTGTAAACGAACAGCTTATGACACATGACCGGCAGGTTTGCAGTATATGGGCCTGCTTGTAGGGGACAGCCTCTTACTGCGGCAAACAACCATAGATGCAATGATTTGCTCAGCTATGCAGCGCGTCCTGTTGTTGTTGTTTTTTTTTTCTTCTACTTATTGATGCATTAATATTGTTCACATTCTTAATTATTCCACACTTTTTACAAAGCTTATTTGGCTTCCAGCATTGGAAAAAATAAGTTACCCAGAGAGCTTCATGCAGTGCAGTCGCAGTCATTTGATGTTGGCCAGTGTTTTGTGTAACCATGGCGACACCAGTTCACAAAAATGAAAGGGAACATTCTCATTAAGAAGACACGGGATTTCGGCTCACTTTATCTGATTAATTTGACATTTCTCACAGAAGCCCAGCTCAGTGTACCGCTACCGTTTACAGCAGAATTTTACCTCATGGAATAGCTGTGATTAAAACCTTCAACTAAAGGTGGCTGACATGAAACACTGATTACAATTCCAGCTATTTTTATACTTTTATATATATATATTATATATATTCTGTTGCTTGGATGAGAGCTACTGTTGAATATGAACTTCCTGCTGTTAGCCATATAAAAACCTCCTCTAATAAAAAACGTCTGTCAATGATAGGATTTAGAATTTTTTTTCTTTTAAGCTAATGGACCTCCAAGGTATCAATACGATTCAATACTTTTTTTTTTCTGGTAAGATAAACATAAAATCATCAAAAATACATCCATGATTTGCTGCTTGACCATGAATGAACAATTCCTTTTGAATTTGAGTCTTGTGGAAAAAAAACGAATTTGCATAAATTGACACCAATTAAAAATGTGACTCTGCTGTCTCCCTGGCCTCCTTGCCTCTTCTCCTGGCTGTAATTAGCCTTTGACCATCCGGTACTCATACAAACGTCTACAATGAAGGACAGACATAGTTTAAGCAGTGGATTTGTCAGAGAAATGTATCAACAGGCTGAAAATCTTGAAGGCAGAACTCTGAATGGATGACTTTTTGGAGTACATTAAGCGATATCATCACTTAAGAAGGGTTAGGTGTCAATGCAGAATCCGACGCGTGGTGCCAACTCCATTTGCCAGGCTTTTACAGCATGCCCCTTGACACTGCCATGTGGGAAGAACCACTGGAAGCCATGATGGGCGACAAGTCGCTTTCCTATTGGGAGTGATCAGAATTTATATTAGCATCTTTGCACGCTGATCCAGTCTGTCACTCCAGGTGGTCGCTTCTGAAGTCAATTACTCACACGAAGGAACGTTTTTTTATCCATCTGGGCACAGCACAATTGCTAATATGCAACACAAAAGATGATTTTTTTTTTGCGATGCTGTCGAGCAATTTTCAAAGACAACAGAAATATGAATGAAAGTTATGATAATGAATCAAAACTGTATTTATAGATGACTAAGATTGTGGGTTATGCCAGCCATGGAGAAACCGCTGCTCAGTTTTGATTGACACATTTGGGTGTATTCTGCTCTTAGTTGGCTTTCATACCGAGGGCAATATGCATAAATAAAAAGCACATGATTCATGATGATTAAAAAAAATGCTCCTTGTCGGTCAAGCTACGCTAAGCAGTTGACTATTCTTTTGGTTATATATATATATATATATATATATATATATATACCGTAATTTCTGGACTATAGACCGCACCTGATTATAAGCCGCACCACTACATTTTTAAAGGAAAAAAACATTTTGTACACACATAAGCCGCTCCTGTCTATAAGCCGCAGGTGCCCATATTGTTACATGAGATATTTACAAAGAAAGACGGTACACAGGTGGCCGTTAAAAAAGTCTTTATATAGGCCGCTTCATTAAATAAGCCGCAGAGTTGAAAGCGTGTGACAAAAGCCGCGACTTATAGTCCGGAAATTACGGTGTGTGTATATATATATATATATATATATATATATATATATATATATATATATATATATATATATATATATTGTATACAGTACAGTGTACTTATAGTAACTCACCAAGCATGTCAGTATCCTGGAACAAAAAACATTTCAACATTTTCTAGGAACATCACCCTAATTTTGTTACCTTAAATTTCTTTCGTTTTTTTTTTTCCCAGTGTGTCCCTGATTCTGAAATAGTCTGTTGCGAGCTGTGCTGGGCAAGCTTTAATTTTTTTTTTTTCTTTTTTTAACATTATGCCGCAGGCCAATAACAAAGAAGCTGCAGGCCATGGATGGCCACTTTAGACAGCGCTTCGTGAGGTACATGGAAAAGCAAAATCTAAAAATCATCTCTCTACCTGAATGTGATGCAGTTTCAGTGTATAGTTCGGCAAATTATAACCACAATGTTGAACATTTTGCCAACATCACTGGAAGACAAAGGCAGTGTTGATCACATTTTTGTTTTGGATGTCATTTGATTTTTAAATTTTTTTCTATTGCATCTCACTAGATTAGTATGAGAGATAGTATCTCTCTGGCATGCGTGTGTATCAGCAGTGTAGACTTGCTCATGATTGGATATTTGCAGCAAATCCATACAGCAAAAGTGGTCCTTCTCTAACACCAGCTGGCCATTGTTTTGTTGTTTTTTTATTTTTTTTGTAATTTCAAGAGATTAATGACACTGTCAAACACTTGTGAAGCATCCTTAACTAAGATTCAGCAGCATAATGTCCACTCCATCTTTTTTTCACTTCCCACACTCAAAATGTGTTCCAATCAGCATTAGGCCATCTTGAATTCCTCCTCATTCTGGCTACTGCTACAGCTATGGTGTGAATGTTTTTTTGTTTTTTGCCAAACAGATGGAAAGGCATCACTGTATCGCACACAGACACACTTACTGCTCCTTGTGATGATTCTGCAGCCCACACAAACATCCAGTCATTCATTACAAACACAATTAATGTGCCAGAGTTGTAGATTCCCTTTAAAAGCAGATGTCTCCCGTACATCTAATTAAGCAACATACCAAATTCTGCGCTCTTGTGCCAAATCCGCTTCATTTATTTATTTTCTGCACCGCGCACAGGAATGTACACACACGCGGCATTTTGTTGTACGTGTTGTGGTGGTGACCTTGGTGCCCGATAACCTAAATCACATTTTAATATATTCACACAGTAATGACATTGGAGCACTCAATTATGAACATTATTGCTGAGAAATGGCTCGGCTGAGGTGAAGGATAAGTCTTATCTTTGGCTGTCAGTGGGAGCATTAGTCATGGTAACGGGTCCTTCAGACCTGTGTTCGGCTTTTCATTGAGCTTTGCAAAGCAGATTTATCACAGATCGCCAGCGGATGTCGACATCCTTGCAGCCACATGTGATGACTGTCTAACTGCCTCGGGATTGTAATTTAAGGGCTGGTTTGTAGGCAGGGTGTCTCGAGCTGTCCGCCAACATCACTAGACTTCATTTCGACCAGTAGGAAAGACAACTCGTGAAAGAACAACGCCAATAAGAACGATAATAACAACAATAAAATACGACCAGCATTTTGTGAACAAAGGACTTTGATTTGCGACTGGTGTCCGCTTGTACTGTTTGACGTGACGCAACGTAGGCCCTACGTTAGCCGCATTTGGTTGCTATGCATGCCGCAGCTCACTTGAGGTGAGAGGTCATGCTGGAATTGTCACCAATCACAGGTCACAAATAGAGAAGCCATTATTCACACGCACCCTCACACCTACGACCTATTCAAAGGCATCAATTGACACAATATGCATGCGTGTGGGAGGAATTTGTACCGTGGTACCCAAAGAAGACCAATGCAAACACGGGAAGAACATGCAAACTGAAGCCAGAGCTGGGATTTAAAAACTGAAAGCTCAGAAATGTAAAGCAGATGTGTTAACCACGCGATTACTTTGCTGTCCAATATCCGTGCAAAAAAAGTGGGAATTAATGACAATTAAGAAAATATATTCTGGCATGGTCATGCTGTTCAGCTGTCTGTTGTTAGATAGGGTGATTTATTGCTCTATTAATCATAGAGCTTACATTAGTGATTGAATGAAAATGATAGTGTTTTATTACCCCTGCTCACTTGTATTAAAGTTTAAGAGTGTTTAAAGAGTTTGTTTTAATCTTTTAATATTACAGTGAGTAATTTCTATTACTGTATGTATGATAGTTCATGTTAAAATTACTTGCCTGCACCGTTAATAAAGTTTTATTAGGATGACAACACTTGGAATGAATTATTGCAAATGTAACAACTTGCAGTAGGATTTTTTCTTTTTTTTTTTAATCCGAAAAGCTCTGGAGCAACACGGTGGTCATCTGGTTAGCACGCCGGTCTCACAGTACAGTCGTGCAGGGTTCGATTCCGCTCTGGCCTTCCTGTGTGGAGTTTGCATGTCCTTTCCGGGCCTGCGTGGGTTTTCTCCAGATACTCTGGTTTCCTCCCACATTCCAAAAACACGCATGGCAGGCTGATTGAACGCGAGTGTGAGTGCGACTGGTTATTTGTCTCTGTGTGCCCTGCGATTTGCTGGCAACCGGTTCAGGGTGTGCCCCGCCTACGACCGAAGACAGCTGGGATAGGCTCCAGCGTCCCCCGCGACCCTTGTGAGGATAAAGCGGATCGGAAAATGAATGGATGGTTGTTTGTCCCTGTGTGCCCTGCAATTGGCTGGCAACAAGTTCAGGGTGTCCCCTACCTACTGCCCGAAGAAAGATGGGATAGATAAATAGATAAATGGATGGATGAAAATATCTGAGGTTGATCAGCATCACAGAATGGAGTGTGTTTCACTTTGAAGCTACCATTGTAATCAGTACACTGTAAATGTGCTGTCAAATTCGGTGTGGTGACAGCCAGATTTAAGACCACTTGGACATTAACAAATACATTTACTGCTGCACGGGAGCAAATGAAACTTCACAGACAAGAAGAAACAACTTTCCATTCAAACCAAGCATGGTAGAGGAACTAAACGTGTTTTCACTGCCATTGCTCTTTTTTTCTCTGCTGCCAAGAAGCCAAACTCAATTTATGTCAAACAAGGTTTAAAGGACCTTGGGATTAAAGCCATAAACTGGCTGCTGTCAGACCTGAAGCTCTGCTAACAATTTAGTGCCAAAGCGACGTTGTTCAATATCATTTCATATTATATCATGTCACCACACGGTGACAGCTACACATCAGCCCAGTCACAGCTGGTTTGCCCTGAAGTACTCCTCCAATGTCGGCTCCAATCGAAGCCCACTCTGCTATGCTCCAATCTAGAATGGGAAATCTATCCGAAGTATTCTGCAGGGAGTCCATCCAGCTTCTGGTAACCAATGTGAACACATTGATTCAGTAAGGAAAGGAGATATTTGGATCATGCTAGGTGTAGCCTTGATGTGTTGTGCTGTAATCGGCCTGCCAAAAACTTAAGTGGGTCCATTGCAGACAAGAGTACTTGTATGGTCACCTATATTGCAGTTTGTATATTTACAATATCAATTAGACCTGTTTGTTTAATGACATTTCTACATATCAGAGACACATAGAAAAAATCGAAATGTTTCTTTTGCTTTAGCAACTGTATAAAATTTCAAAATGGAAAAAAAAATAGAAGGCATAACATTTGAAAGAAAACATTTGCAAGGTAAAGAGTACACACAATGTACACAGTACATTGCTATACGTTTTGTAGCAAGGGAGTGCAGTGCACTATGTGCAGGATATCTCTAGCTGACCACAGAGACATGTGCGAAATGTACCTTTCTATAGCAGCTGCGGTAAAATGGGATATTATAGTCCAGTCACGGGTGGCGGAGGGCTAAGATAGCGGACAGACTTCAGCATCCTGACAGCCTAATGGATAAAGCTGATTGAAAGCCTGGAGGACTGGACTGGTACCTCATCCCTGAGGGCAGGAGTCTGAAGAGGGAGTATAAGGGCTCGGCGGTGTTACCAGCAATACTGATGGCTCTGCGGGTGAGGCCGGTGAGATGAATATTTGTTTTGGAGGGCAGAGGGGGTGATCATCTCACTGGCTGAATTCACTATGAGTCTTCAAGCAGGAGGAAGTGCAGGTTCCGTACCATACAGCAGTGCAACATGTGAGGGTGTCCTTGATTGTGCCCTGGTAGAAGGAGCACATGATGGAGCTGAGACGTGTACATTCACCAGTTTTTAAGTCGTAGTAAGAAGAAGTGAGTGAGGCGTTCTTATAGCCAGCGATGTTATCATCCTCCGGGAGAATCTCTGAGAATGAAGAATGAGAGTGGACTTCCTGCTGCTCACCGTCCCAATAGCAGTGCCGTCAATGGTTTGGGGTGTGGTTTCTGTGAATGACTTCTCCTGAAGTCTGCAACCATTGCTTAAATTTAACTGGCACTGAGGAAAACATGTATTTTTTTTTTTTTTGCATCACTGGACCACTTGGTTCACCTCTTTCAGTAGTTGGCCTCAACATCATTGGTAATGATGCCCAGCACAGTCGTGTCGTCTGCAAACAAAATGCGTTTGGGGCTTTAGGTTGGAACACAGTCATGGGTTAGCAGCGTAAAGGTCAGAAGGCTGAGCACATGCACTTGTGGGGTCCCTGTGTTCAGCGTGGCGGTCCTTTTGATGCTCATATTTAAAAGCCAACACATCAAATGCACCCTAGCCACATCACAGTCTTATGATATTTGGATTCACACCGCTGTGGTTTTTATGGGCACGGAATCATTTATAATTTGTCCCATTGGGACAACTATCTTGTATCTAGTATTCAGGCTATCCATGGAACTACAGTTGAACTTTGGCTAACCAGCATTTTCATTAGCAAACACGCCTGGGATTGATTTACTAAAATTAGTACATTAAATGTTAGGAACGTGATGTGCAATAATTCATCTTGACAATGCCACAGAAATGACATATTCAAATGTCATCTCCGGGGAAAGAAAGTCAAGCCATTATAAAAGACAACATTTAAAAAGGGAGTTTGCTGTTTTAAAACTGCTAGCACGATTTGAATGTAGCGTCACTTCACTCCTGCCTCCACCCTCCTCAAGTCTCTGAATGCTGCCACACCCCTCACTAATGTGAGTGTTCGCAGAAGTCGGTTTTAGCCACAGCTGCGACATTGCTAGCATGAATTATTCATGATTGAGTGTTGTGTTGTGTTATTACCCAAGTTCTGTCTCGAGCGCTATCCAATTGCTTCTTTTTTGCTTTGGCTGCTCATCGGAGGTAAGTAACCCGGCCAAGGGAACTGTGGCTACTGGGTGTCCCTGACAACACAGTGAGGCTGCGCCTGTGCATGGCAAAGCCACGGCAACACCCCTCAGTCACACCTGTCTGTCCCGTTTCTGATAGGCTATTCTTTTCATGTTGTGACACGTTTAAAAATATGTATTAAAAATGAAAGTAGGGGCATAAGATGGTGCCAGAGGAAGGGAGTTTTCCAGACATCCTTTTAATAATATTCTTCTCTTCGGTCATAAAGATACTTTGAGTATTGATGACAAAAAGTGTTAGTTTTTTTTAAATGGCAAAACTCCCCTTTAATCTGGGTAATTTAAAGCACAACAGACAATCTATAATCAGTTGGCAAAAGGTTCATTTACCCATTTTATACAATTACGTGTGATACACATTTGACCACAACATGGCTGAGCTGTATCAAACATTTCTAATTTTTGACTAGTATCAATTACTAATGTATTAATTGTTCTAGTTGCAGTTTTCAGTGGCAGTAGTATAACAGAAACATCAATCAGAAGTGACTCAAATTTTGACCCCCTTTTGTCGCTGTATGAGCACGCAAATGATTTTGAGTCAGATGATGACAGTTGGAGAACTGGATCTTGAACTTGATCATAATCATAATGACGAAAAATAAATAAATCAGCATATTTTATCGACCCTCCTTTCATACTGTGCTGTACTGTACATACAGGCCTCTCAGTCATTTTAATGGCCTGTAAAAGGTAGGAACCAAAGAAACATTTCTGACTCTTGACACTGTTAGTCAGTGTTTGTGTATCTGTTGCTACGTATGAGTCACTGAAAATCAAACGTCTTTCGTGGGGTGCAGGAGGAAAAGGTGGGAGGAGAATAAAGCAGCGGGACGAGAGGGACAATAGGACGACTTGAACGATGGCAGAGAAGGAGGGTGAACATTTCTGTGTTTGATGATTTAGAAGACATTGCTTCCTCAAACGGCCAGGAAGGGGATGACAACATCTTTTGCATGACGAGTGTATTTGTGAAGGCTGTCCTCACGCAGCGAGGTGCCACTTTGAATCATTCTCAAATCCAAGACATAAGCGCACAACGGCACACGTATCTAAACACACATGCATGCACAAAGGGGACTTCACTTCACATTTTCCAGCCTGACATGCAAATATGTTGCCACGGAAGATGGAGGGAGGGGACTCAGGGTCAATTTGTTGAAGGCATATATGCTGTGTTTCTTGGTCAATATACAGTACAAGTGTCAATCGAACAATAGCATAAGGCACAAAACTTCACCATCACCATCTTATCACACTTCTCATTTTGTTGGGATACAATACAGGGACACCTGGCTATTCCACCTGCAGGAAGTTAAGTTAAAGTTAAAAATTGCGGCTCTTGTATCTCTTGTTGGAAAACTTGGGTGACACAGGAGTGGATTTTCACTGCCATCCCATCCTCCTCCAACTGAAAACGTCCTATCCTGTTCCGAGTCAAAACAACTACCACTTCCGTCCTGCTCCCTTTTAGAATGACTCCCCTCCCCATACTTCTCCCATTTTGGAGGTCAACTACATTATAAATGGTTGTGCATCTGTCCAAGTTTTTCTTTTTTTTTATTCTATTGGATAATACCGCTCCCATCTGCTCCCTTGAACTTTTTATACTGCACTGTCCCAACTCTGTGATGAATGGTAGAGTTGACTCCCATCCCATTGAGAGGAGGGCAAACGGCGACCGTCATGCGACGAAACATTATTGTGGACAGGAAGGTGGTGGGTGGGTGGTGAAGGAGTGGTTAACTGCCCCTCAAATAGACCAGTCGTTCGGTAATATGCCAACATTTCCGATGGCTACCATTCAGAGCAGGGGTAGGGAACTCTGGTTCCTCAAGAGCAGGGGTGCCCATTAGGTCGATCCCGATCTACCGGTAGATCTAAGACAGGTCCCAAGTAGATTTGAGGAGTGTCGAGGAGAAAAAAAACAAATAACCATTTGTGTGTCTTTGTACAGGGCGGCCCGGTAGTCCAGTGGTTAGCACGTCGGCTTCACAGTGCTGAGGTACCGGGTTCAAATCCAGCTCCGGCCTCCCTGTGTGGAGTTTGCATGTTCTCCCCGGGCCTGCGTGGGTTTTCTCCGGGTGCTCCGGTTTCCTCCCACATTCCAAAAACATGCATGGCAGGCTGATTGTGCACTCTAAATTGTCCCTAGGTATGAGTGTGAGCGTGGATGGTTGTTCGTCTCTGTGTGCCCTGCGATTGGCTGGCAACCAATTCAGGGTGTCCCCCGCCTACTGCCCGAAGACAGCTGGGATGGGCTCCGGCACCCCCCACGACCCTAGTGAGGATAAAGCGGTTCGGAAAATGGATGGATGGATGGATGTGTCTTTGTACATGTTAGTAATATATTTTTTGTGTTAATGTACGCTGCACCCTAATCATCCTATCAGTCTCATTTTCACAAAAAATATTTAAAAAATAAAATAAAGCAGGTAAATCTTGAATTTATGATTACGTCACCGGAAGTTGTTAGCGCTCAGCAGTCTGCAATTGCAGCTTGTGATCAGAGCTGTTGCGCTCTCTCTTTGATCGTCATTATTCTCATTCAGAGTTTGCTTCGTGTACAATTCACCGAGGGCACGGGCAAAGAATAGCAATCTAGGAGGGCCCAGGGAAGCACTTTAAAACGGTACGTGTGAGTGATAGTTAACAGGCAGGAAAAATGCATCGCATGCAGGCTGTTTCTCATCATGGCGTGCGTGTGTGTGTGCGTGTGTGTGTGTGTGTGTGTGTGTGTGTGTGTGTGTGTGTGTGTGTGTGTGTGTGTGTGTGTGTGTGTGTGTGTGTGTGTGTGTGTGTGTGTGTGTGTGTGCGCGTGCCGGTAAGGGTAAATCCCGGGAGGATAGTTGATCGAAAAGTAGATCTTCGGTCCAAATAGTTTGGGCACCCCTGCTCAAGAGCCATATCCTGCCTGTTTTAGATCCCACCCTATTCCAACACACCTGATTCAAATCATCAGCTCATTAGCAAGCCCTGGAGAGGCCTGAACCAATCATGAACAGTTAAATCAGGTGTATTGGAGTAGGGAGGGATCTAAAACAGGCAGGATATGGCTCTCGAGGAACCGGAATTCCCTACCCCTGATTTTGAGGAAGACCAAGGACTGGTTAGCATGTCCGCCTCACAGTGCGGAGGCCTGGCGTTTGATTCTCGGCCTTCCTGTGTGAAGTATGCATGTCCTCTCTGTGCCTGCGTGGGTTTTCCCCAGGTACTCTGGTTTCCTCCCACATTCCAAAAAGGAGCATGGTAGGTTGATTGAACACTCTAAATTGTCCCTAGGTGTGATTGTTAGCGCAAATGTTTTTTTGTTTATGTGTGGCTGGCAACCAGTTCAGGATGTACCCGTCCGTGTACCCCGCCTACTGCCCGAAGTGATCCAGCACGCCTGCCACCATTGTGAGAATAAGCGTAAGCGGAGCAGATAATGGATGGAAGTTGCCATATGTCTCTGGTGACAAAATTCCTAAATCATTTCAAGTGAAAAAAATGTTTAATTGTACGTCATTGCTTATCATGCCAAATATTTGTATACGGTTGATTGTGATTAATTAATTACCAGTACCAAGCCTTTAGTCATTTTTTTAAACTGAGTACTCATACTGATTTTGAATGAATGCCACCCTTTTCATTGCTAATTGCTTTACATATGCATATGGAAAAGATTATACATGCTGTTTCCTTCTATCAAAAAGAATGTGGTCCTATTTTCTTGACTGTGGCCTTCAACTGAGAGGTCAAAATACATGGTCATACACACAAGACAATCACGAGAGGAGATATTTTCTCTCAGTGTTCAGTGGAGCAGATGATGCAAATATTGAGCCTGAATGCATGTCATCGACACTTGATGTATTGTCTTGTAAATCTCAAACTGTACTGCGCCCCGAAAGCAAATAAGGCATGTAGTGTGTAAGCAGAGTGAATTGTACACATTTAGCCACTCACACACATTTGAGCGGCCTCACGGAAGCAGTCGTCAACGGCCCTCTCATGTGTGGTCCTCCCAGATACAGACCATCAGCTGTGCAATGCACCATATTCTGCTGCCAGGCTAATAAATGGCTTGTGTCAGAGGCTGAGTCAGTCTATTGGTTGCTCATTTGGAGTTTGTCTGGAGGTTGCGTTTTGAACTTTGCATTCTCCGTCGCTCTTCTCTATGACTGGCAAAGTCCTGACTTTATTGATTTCCTTCCTCAGTGCTCTTTGTCAAAATATCCAAGTGCAACCCTTAAAGACCTCCGCCGTTGCTCGACTTCTGTAGCCTCGCACGACTCCTCTTACGACTTGCCTCTGGTGCTTGTTTTTTTTTTATTTCCCGAAGCAGGTGGGATGATAGGCTCTGTGAGTGGAAAATGATCGGAGAACACAATCTACACCCTCTGCATCTCTCTCTATTGTTTTTTCCCTCTGTATCTCTCCCTCTTTCTATTCTGACACCGAGAAAATATTGTACACCGACTGGCGTCCCATTGAATCCGTGTTGTGATTCATCGCCCAATTTCAAACTGCCAAGCAGCTAAATTGCACCGGGTCTGCCAAAATTCATCTCAGGAACACGCAGGAGATGTGAAAAATTAAATGTCATGACGGCACAGTGGAAAACTTTCACCTCTCGTCGGGCAGAATATGCTCGCTTCATTCTGTCCTGATGGATGGTAGCCTGGGGCTATACTTAACCTACTTAGTAATGTCATGTACTGCAGAATGTGTTTACTTTTGAAAAATAGCGAGCAAACATAAACTCTATCAGAGCTTGGCATCGCAGCAGTCTGCCGCCAAATAAAGTGGCTTTTTATGTTGATGCGGCGATTTATTTTATTTTCTCGCCATACATGTATGCGGTAGGTCACCCATTAACTAATACCGGAGGCGAAAATGAATATTAGAGAACGCCGGCCATTGTTCTGTATCAGTGAGAGTGATTATGAATGTTTTCACATGGCTACTCCCTGGCTGCCAATTTGAGGTTTTATGAGGGAAAGCGACATGTGGACACGTGAGGAGATAAAGGTACATTATCGAGCGTGAATGAGAGCGAGGGCGCGAGACAATGGGCGGAAAAAATCAGGGAAAGGATGAGGTTGGGAGGCAGGGAAGAGGGTAGGAGGGCTGAGCGATGACTGGCTACTTTAGCAATTAAAATGTGGGGCAAAGACACAGAGGCTTGGTTTGACCGGGAGACTGCACCATTCATCATCCCAGCTGCCATAAAGCAGCAGTAGATGGAATCTTTGATTTGAGCTTCACAGGAACATAAATCAAAATCCAAACCATGGCCTGTCAGGGCCATCGCCAGAATAACCCATCTGAGAGAGGGAGAGAGAGAGAGGTAGAAGGCAGAAGAGACGAGAGGTAAGGTTGAAGAGAGGAGTTACTTTTCTGGCCCTACACATACACGCGTGCGCACACACACACTCACAAAGACCGATGCATTTCACAAACACACACCTTCATCCGTCCATGTATTTGAAGTTCATCCGCAGCTGCCTCACAGTGCTGCACAATATCCCAACTCGGGGATCATTGATCAAGTGGCTGGCTCCTGTCAGTGGCCAGTGGTGTGCCTGACCTGCCCCGCCCTGCCAACATCCCCCAGTCCACCCCCCCTGCTCTCCTCATACCCTCAAATACAAGGCAGAGAACAAGGAAGTGAGGTCATGCCGCATGTACACCCATCCATCTAAATAGCATGACAACGACAGCTAATAAGTCATTCATTCATTGTTTAATCTATTGTCTGCCTGGGCAAAAGTCATGCAGCTGATATGAAGACAGATTTACCCCATGCAGGTGGGGCCCGTAGGAGAGGCATTTTTACTGTTTTCTTATCAGTTTCAAACGTGTTCATTAGATCGCTCGGGGCAATTAAAACCAATGATGATTGAAATAACACGCGGGGTCTTTTATCAAGTTAATGCCAAAGTAATTTAAGTCAATTTAGTCAGACATTTTATTTTGCTGGAGGCCGCCGTCTTTGGAAACATTATGATTTACTGGGGCACCCCTGACTGAAAGATGAATGATTGTTCATTCCCCAGCATTTTTAACATTGCATTCCCATGAAAAATATACACTGATACCATTTTCAACTGGGAGGAAGAAGTGTGACAACTCAAGGTCACAAAAGGTTGACTTTAAATGCAACACGCAACCCCAGAAGGATGAATATTTACGTTCATCATGCACAACGAGCCATGTCCGATAAATTAGACTCCGGCCGAATCTGAGTAAAGGCAGTGTTGAGGTAAGATCCCTAACATAACCCTATTATGGAGGGTTAGGTTTCCCTGATGCGGAATCATTGTACAACACGTGATCTGCTGCAGCTCGGGACAGGTTAATGAGGCTACATTTGGGATATGCATCTCATTAGAGTAGCCAGAGGGAAGGTTACTGAACAACATGGTACGCATCCACCTGAGCTTGAAAGATGCTTGCTTTCACCTAAGGTGAAATGTACAAAGACACAGCACATCAGCACATTGTTATGCTTCGAACTGAACAAAAACAAAGCACATAAAGTCCTATTTTTATAACAGAGAGGTCATGTGCGAGGGTGCTAGACAAGCACCGTGTCTGACCTGTTGTTAAAGCAACTGTTTCACAGCACATGAGTCTGATGCACACTATGATTTAGAAGCCATTAAAAACGGTGAGGTAGTGTTGATCTCTCAGACAGCCATCTTCAACTGATGGATGATTGAGCTGGGGACGGGCTCGAAAGTGACAACGGGGGGTCAAGAGAAGGCGTATGTTCATTTATGTGACGGCGTATCGCAGCTAAAAGCTCTGTGTGGCACACTCGTCTGTGCCCGCATGCGGAGCGTGGCATTAGTCAGAGTGTGTAAAGCCCTAGCGGTCAGACGGGAGATGGGTTGAGGGAGATGAATGGGACGCAGGTTCACTTTATTACTGTCACTCTCCTCTCTTCCAGGCTGCTCCAACCTTCCCACTACCACGCGTCCATTAATCACATGTTACGGCCTCTCCTCCCTCCCTCTCTCAATGTCTAGATCTCCTTCTTCCACCTTTCTCCGCCATCAATACTGCTTCCTAAACTCTCACTTTCGATTCTCTTCCGGTTTTCAGAGCTAATCTGCCTGTTTTGGACTTGTGTAGCCCTACGGCAATGCCATACACCGCATGATTTTAGAAGTGTTTTTTTGTTGTTGTTGTTTTTTTTTTTTTTAACTCAAACTGCACAAACAGCCAGCCTGTGATGGATGCTAAGCATTATTTGGCTCACATTTTACAATCAGGTTACACTCAAGTCCTTTAGATCAGTGGTGACTAACCTTTTTTGTGTCCGGTATAGACAATTACATGCTTGACCGGGAGGTTGGGGGTGAGGATGGTGGAGTCTAATTCAACATTTTATTAACATACAACATTTTATTCTTTCAGTTCGAATATTTTCATGCAGCAGTCCAGTAAATGTACAGAACAGATGATACACTTTTTAAGTAGACGACATATTTACTTGAAAACTGTATCTGGATCCAGATGATTGTATTTCATACAACCGCTTGACAAAATAGAATGTAATAAATTCAACACACCATTCTTTTTCATTTCATGCCCATTTTCAGAGGATCATGATGAACATAAATTTGTAATTTTATTCAACATGGTTGGAAGCCCGGAGCTGCCAGTGTGGAGTAAAAATACTTTGACTGGCAAATACGTTCAAACATACTCACAAATATGTTTGAATGTACTCGAAAATACATTTGAACGTACTCACAAATAGATGTGTGCGTACTACTATTAAAATGTATTGTAGGAAACAATGCCAAATGGAAAACATGCCAACGCGTTCATAGTTTTATCATTATCTGCAATTCATTGTCTGCTTGGCATTTTTTCCCATAATGCCAATGGGGGTATTTACTTGCACATATGCATAAATAACCCATGGCATTATGGGGCAAAAAAAAAATCTACATCATGCACTACAAGCCTAATAAAACCATACAATTACGAATGAACAATGTTTAATTGTGTGATTGAACGCATTCGTACAACTGCTAAAAAAAATTTTTTTAATGTGTGCTTGAGCAAGTCTATGTGTCGCTAATCAATACTGCATCAATCATACTCCGCAACCAATTAAAAACACCACAAATTTACGATGAAACAATTTTTACTCCCATAATTTAATCAAACATATTTGCAAGTACATTTGAACATCTTTGCAGTTACGTTCAAACGTTTAAATACGTTAGAATGTAATTGCAAGTACATTTGAACGTACAGTCAAACCTCTGTTTTCATCCATAATCTGTTCCAGAAGGCTGTTCGAAAACCGAAATTGTTCGAAAACCGAAACCACGCTCTTTTTAAAATTAAAATGTTTACTGAACACGTCTGCTCACAATGGAAAGCAACACGAGGAAGCGTCACTTCCTCGTGTAAGGAAGGCGAGAGGAGTCAAATGGTGCATTCAAGTGCGCTCAGTTTTTTCAAGAACCGAAATTTGTTCGTCATTCGAGGCATAAAAAAATCAAAATTTTTGGTCTAAAACCGAATTGGTCGAGAACCGAGGCGTTTGAAAACCGAGGTTTGACTGTATTTGTAAGTAAAAATATTCTTACTCGACATCGGCAGCTCCACGCATCTGTAAATCATGAATCAATCTCCATATCCTTTGTGAACAGTTTTCTGAATAACAGTGTTACCAATACCTTTATTGTTTTCAAATCTAATTAATCTCTGTTTGAAATGTTACGCCAGTACCATAATGGATTGTGACATGTCGGACATTATGCATCGGTATCTAACAACGGTATTGGACCTGGCTGGCTCAGCTAGGTACAGTAGAGGAGCTGCAAATAAAAGGTCTTTTTTTTTCTCCTTCTGATTGTCCTTTTGTGAGGGCTGAGAGGTGACAGACACAAAAGTAACGATTGGCTAAAGGTAGAGTACAATTTCACAGTGAAGATGTCAGTGCTGGAGTTTTGGTACGTGGATGTTATTCTCGTCTTAATACGTCGCAAACGGAAGCAACAAAGAAGAAGATGCAACACTGTCGAGTCCAGAGTGGCCTGTCTAGTTAAAATTGACATTTTTAGGATGGGGATAAAGCCACGACTTCACCATTAATGATGTGCAGTAAAATGCAAGGACATACTGGTGGGGGAGGACCACCAGTACATTATGTCCCAGAAAAAAAAAAAGCGTTTCTCTGCCTTTGTTGTTACTCTTGATTGATTGAATTTACAATACAAACCATTTCAAGCACTTTATTCTTCAACTATTTTGGTCAATAATTTGTTGAAAATACATGGAATTACAGTATGTACTATGAAAACAATACTGTACACTACTTTGAGGTAAAAGCACTTCATATTGTTGAAACATTTAGTAGTGGAGAACATATTGAGTAATATTGAATTGGAGAGGGGTGGCACGGTGATACACTGGTTAGCAGGTCCACCTTACTGTGCAGAGGTACAGGGTTCGATTCCGGGCCCCGGCCTTGCTGTATGGAATTTGCATGTTCTCCCCTTGCCTACACAGGTTTTCTCCGGATACTCCGGTTTCTTTTCACATTCCAAAAAAAATGAGCATGGCAGGCTGATTGAACACTCCATATTGTCCCTAGGTGGGAGTGTGAGAGTGAATGGTTGACTTAATAAAATAATAAATTGTGTGTGATTGTGGCCACGAATGGTTGTTTGTCTGAGTGTGCCCTGCGATTGGCTGGTAACCATTTCTGGGTGTACTACTACTACTATTATAATAATAATAATAAAAATAATACATTTTATTTATAAGCTATTGACCGAAGACAGCTGCCTTAGGCTACAGCATGCCCAGCGACCCAGGTGAGGATAAGCGGATCAGAAAATGGATGGATGGATGAATTAGAGCCTAAGGTCAACCAGTTGTGTTTTGATGGCCAATAAATATAAAAGTATTTAATATTTATTAAATAAATAAAGTAGACATCTATGCTGCTGCACTCTCTGCAATTGGCCCGTGAACCCTCTTCAAAAATCTGAATTCATTTACATATTTGAAGGTTTTTCAAAAATAGAAATGCAATACTGTAATTAGTAGTCCATAATTAGTGGCATTTGTCATTTCCACCAACTTTGTCAGCATTGAAAAAACAAAACAAAAAAACAACTGCTTGTCAATGGACATTTGGGGTAAAGTACTTTGGGGGTGGGGGGTATACGTATAATGAGGTACAACCCTGATTTCGCCCAGCCCATCAGTGAATGAGTGTTCTGCTAATGATGGAAAGTTTCTTTGTTTAACGTACTCGTGTTTTATAATTCTGAACAGTATTTTAAGGGGTGCCCCAAGAAAGGATGAACAGTTTTAAAAAAGAAAATAACAGTTATTTTATTGTATATTGTTTGTTTTGCAGGCAACATTTGAGGAGGAGGACTTTTTGTTCCTTCACCATCACCAAGTACTTTGCTGCTCTTGTGTAGATTTGTTGGCTCTCATTAAATATAAGTAGCCTGCTCCTAAACCTGCTCCATATGAAAAGTGCCTTGACATCACTGTTGCAGTGACTTGGTGCTATATAAATAAAATGGAAGTGTACAGTACAGTATATCAGCCTGAATAAGAGAGTGTTTTGCAAGTCCATAAACATGCAGACTTAGTTGAGCGGCAGTATTACCCCTGCAGCGATGCCACCAGCTCTCCTTGTGTCCCAGCAGCTATCAGCCTCGCTGCTGCTCCCATGGGCCACACATCACACACACACACACACGAGTGCTGTGTTGATGCTTCTGCTCCATTCTGGAGGTAGATATATATTTATATACAACTACCGCAGCCTCTCTCGGGCACCTGGATGAGCTGCGCGCTACATGGATACCAAGGCGGAGGGAGGGAGGAGGCCCCCGTAGGCCGGCTGCGCCGCCGCTCCCCGGTTCCCTTCGGCTAATGGGTCGGCAGGGATTTAGGGAGGAGGGTGGAGGTGGACAGAGACGGATGGCTGCTGACAAACTCTCACTGACGACCAGTGAATACAGGGCAGCCTAGCAGAAAGGTCAGAGCAGGGATGGATAAAAGACCGCTTGACTTTCAAAGTTCCACCCTGCAAAATGTTTTTGGCTCGTCATTTGGGTTTGGTTGTTTATTTTTTGTTTTTTGCCCCCAGCTCCCTTCACTGACTAACGTCCTCATACTAAATTACAATGACTGCCTGCTTCCTTTTAGAAGTCAAGTCACATACACTTTATGCAAGAAATGGCTTTTACAATCTTATTAAGTATCGCTAGTAAGCTGAGTACTTTCTAGAAGAAGGAAGATTCAAAGTCTCTCTAAATGAACTCATCTGACGTTCACCCCTGGGGCTTGGTTGCTGTGTGTTTCTGTTTGTGCGTAGGTGATGTGTTTATTGACTCCGGCTGAGGAGTGGATAAGAGCAGTACCTCAGACTGAAGAACACTGATCCAGTCAGATGTCACAGGCCCTCAGAACTGCATCTAATGGGGCCCCAGGGACTCTCTATCTTTCCTTCCTTCACCCTCTTCTTCTGTCTCTGACTGCCCCACTTGCTCTCTTTAGCTTCACGGCGTGTATCAGGCTGCTGGCTGGCTGCTCTTTGTAGGCCGAAATACAAATGCTGCTAAATCAACTATGCGATGTAATGTCAATCAATAGTGTGGCGCCTCCAATGATTTGCATCGAGTGCTTGGAGAAGCGCTTTCATCCAAGGAGTGCATCCTATTGTGGATTATATGCACATACAATTTCCTAGATGGAATAATCCCCCCACCCCCCACCAAAAAACAAAACAAAAACAAAAACATGTATTTGAGAGTTGCAAGATTAGAGTAAAACACAGCTTTGATGGAATGTAATATTTTGTGAATTGTCTTTGACACAAGACACGAATGTGAACACTTAACCATCTTTTAAACATATGTTAATTAGCTCGCTGACACAAAAGCTACTTAACCAATTTAGAACCCACTTTAAATTATGGCGTACATCCAAATAAAAATGAGCAAGTTATGTTCAGTTTTGCCACAACATTCTCCTTGCATTCAGGAAATTTGAGTTTTTGAGGTGAGTGGCTTTGTATGAAAACTTACACAAATACATTTTACAGAGGGAATTGTATTTGTAAGGTGATTGTCGATTGATTGACACTTGATCCTGAGCAAGGACAGTGACTTTCATGCCATATCCAGACATTACATTAAGATAAATTTCAAGTGATATCACATTATTATTATTTTTTAAAGAAAATGAAAAATACACTCAGAGTAATCTTTTAGTTGCTCAATGACAAGATGTTTTGGGGGGAAAACTGCTGCTGCAATTTTTGCGTCTACCTTTCATCATCATGTCATACTGTCACTGTCCAATGACAACAATGTAAATCCACTTTATGATGGTGACAGTTGAATGATCAATAAAAATACATTTTGTAGTTTCTTGTTCATTTATTTACAGAAGAGAAAAAACAATGAAGTCATGTCAAGGGACAATTTAGCATCTTCGAAAGTGAATGTCAACTATTGAGTTTGACACTAAAACAATGTTTAAATATTTTGAAATATTAATTATGCACAGATAACATACAGAAATCAGGAAGCGTGTGTGTTTCCCGGCAATTTCTTTGGGCCTATAATTGAACAATTGGACAGCGACAACATTTCAATAAGTGTCAAATTCATTGCTAAGATCAAAAAAGCTTTAGACGATGGTCTAATACTCAATACTGCTATTTTGAATATGATCTTGCTGATTTAAAACAGTTTTCCATTTGTAATAGCCATGCAGATCAAATGATGTTCTTAGTGGCAAGAGTATTCCATGAACCGATTCCGTATAAAAGTGTCCACACATATCCGTATCTGATTAGCCTACTTAGCGTGAGCCTCATCATGTGCGATGAGCGAAGACACCGCCCGTCAGCGGCCCAAACAAACGGGAAGGGACAGTTCTCGGCAGGACACCCATTCCTCCCACCGCCCCTAGAAGGCCATGCTTCAGCCATGTGTCCATCAACACGGTCGGGAGGCGTCCATTTTTGAGTCCTCATGTCCACCGTCTGAGGCACCCCTGTCTCTTTGACGAAGCGTGTGACCTTTTCCCCACGTCAGGTGTCGTGCCCGGTTACGTCAGAGTGGAGGCACAGTGTCAAAATGTGGCCGTGTTTGCGTCTGTACACGCCGTTAATGGTTTTACCCAAAGAGCACCGCTTTGGAGTGAAACACGATCTGATAGGAGATGACAGGGGTGACATCGGCGGGGCAAGCCAGGCTTTATCCAATGAGGTGACTCTCGTGTCACTGGAAGCATCCTATTAAGGAGGGAGGATTTCAGGTTCAAGATGAGAAATTGGGAATTTTCCATATTTGTGTGTGTGTGTGTGTGTGAGAGAGAGAGAGAGAGAGACACCAATCATTGAGTGTTCTGAGCTTTCAAGAGAGCTCGTGCTGACGTTGCAGCCCCTCATGATTTACTACCATACAGACACTGGATGCCTTTTCACTGTCTCATAAGACATTTTCTTCTCCTTTGTTACTTTTTTAGGGTGGACAAAGCACATTGTGCCCACACACCATTGCCTTATCACGTTATTGTTGACTGGGGCACCAGAGTTAGCCCCCCCACCCAAGCCCCTCTTGGCTTTTTTACCCCCCCCCCTCCCCACCCTTTGCGATTGTGCACTTGCTTGAACAAGAGTCAGACAAACCCACCCTCCGTTTCTGACAAACACTCCACATTGTTTACATAGCGATGGTATAATTTACTCTCAGTCTGAATGTGCTTGACATCATTGTTACCGGTTGCTGATAAATGTTGAACTTGATCTGTGTGTTGATCGTTCAGTGTACAGTACGCGTAGCGAAAGCTGTTGCCTTCACAACTGTTGAGAAATGTCCCACTCGTAAATGACAAAGCTTTTTTTTTACGCAAACCTAAAAACAAGACGGACAACCTTGATTACGGTATCATTTCATAATATAAATATATTATGGTTGATGTTGACAACTAACTTGCTCTTTTACGTGTCTTATTATATAGATATTTTTCATTTTAGCAAACGGTCTAAGCAGAAAGGATATAGTTTTGTTTGAATAAATCAATGATGAATGCTGATATTTAATGGATGTGATGAATCAGAACAATAAACGTAATAATGCATCCAATTACATTTCATTTTTCATTGACAATGCCATTATTATGTGACGACAGATTTCAACATGTTGGTGATGTTGGGATACATCACTTTGACCTAAGTAGCATCACATTGCAATTTTCTTGTCCAGAAGTCAGAATTTTCTGCCTTCGAATTTTCTTTTTGATATGTCGCTTTGAAAACAATGATGGACCACAGCACACTTATTGCGTTGGTGTTTATGACTTCACCAGCAAAGTATACATTTATACATTGAGAGTGCAGAGTTGCTTTATTTATCTGTAGGTCAAACTTTTAATGCACATACAGGACATACCCACAAAGGACAAGTCAGTCAGTACATTATATATATATATATATATAATGTCCAGTTCTCACAGAGAGGACTCACAAAATGCGCCACATGGTTAAAATGCAAAATCACAACCCTGTTGTACAATAAAACTAAATTGCAGCAATCTAAACTTACCGGAATGACTGCCCAGACAGACTGTTTTGAACATGTTTTTGTTCTTTTCAAATTTCCACAGAAGAGGCAGTTTTGATCTCTCGTGGAAGTGCAGTCCACAATTTGGGAGCAACAGAGTGCAAGGCTGTAACGCCTTTGGTTTTCGACCATGTGTGGGAGAGTAAGTAAAAGGGGGTCAGCAGACCGCAGTGGCCTACCAAGACAGTGAAATCACATGAGATCCACCCAATATGGAGATGCCTGACCATTGATGGCTCTGTAAGTGACTGTTAAAATGTTTTATGGGATCCTAAAATGAACAGGGGGGCCGGTGCAAGGATATGGCAAAACATATGTGATGTGCACAAGAGCTTTGCTGTGGCTATTTGGTGAAGGTCTAATGAGATGTTGTGGAGATGGGTGAGGAGAGAATTGCAACACGTGAGGAGACAAAAGCATGAGCATCATTGTTAGTTTATCATGAAATAAAACAGACCCACGTTTAGAAATAGTTTCAAAGTGGTGCGAGCAACCTGAAATGACATTTATACTTTGTTCATCAAAAACATGGCCTGATTTTTGTAGAAAATGGCCCTAAACAAGGGGCAGCAATTCATCATGAAAATTGCGCCACAAGGAAATTAAAGCCGTGAATTTGTGAATCATTCTGTTATGTTTTTGTTTAGGTGATGTTTTGTTTGCGTTTCCTCCTGTGCCCTTTTTGTCGCCACCTGTTCTCGTCATCAGTGTCCCTTGTGTTTAACCAATCAGCTCTCTCAACCCTTCACGTCTTGTCCAGGTGTTTCTCGTTGTCTCGTCATTTTGCTTGTATTTAGTTCCCTGGGTTCTGTCGGTCTTTGCCGGCTCATTGTGTGTGTGTTTGTGTCATATTTTGTTTTCTGTCACAGGTTTTTTGCTACTTTGGTTCCTTGTGATTTCTAGGACTTTATTTGAGTACTTCAGTTGTTTTTTTTACAGTGTACACCTGTTTGTATTTTTGTTAAATACATTTTGGTCACTCCTCCCTGCTTTTTGGGGTCCTCCAACTACTCCAACCACCTTGGAAAACGTGACACATGTAGCCATAACTGTTTTGAGATGTTTCGTGCATAGGATATATACAAGTCCCCAAGATGTCTAACTAGTCTCTCCCCAATCCACCAGACATTCCCAAACAGTTTCAATGGTTGCAAATAATTTTTCTTGTCGCAATCACATTTTGAACATGTTCAAAAGTTCTTTGTGACAGTAAAAACATTTGAGAGCATTACGACTGTGGTCCCGAACGTTTGCAACCTTGAATGAACCCTGACGAAAAAACCAACATTCGCTGGATGCGCACACGCTCAGTTAGATACGGTCTTAAGTCTTTTTTTTTTTTTACATTTTATTTATCGTTAAGTTTGTCAAGTGAAACACAATTGAAGTGCCGTTTTTTGGTTTGTTCTGGTGCTTAACTCGTTTGAAAGACCTGTTTGAAGCCTCGAACTGTTGCCGTTAATAGGGCAGAACGGCAAGGGTGTATTTGATAACCACGGCCGCTCCAGTATGACATCCACAGCCAAACGATGGCTCCCAGCTCTGCAAACAACCACCACACCCTCGATCCATTTTTATTGTATTTGAGCAGCAGTGTTATATTTCCTGGCCTCCCCTTAGCACCACACACACAGGGCACTCCAAACAAAAAATCCATACTATCGACCCGCCAGTGTCACCACAATTACTCTTCCCAAACAGCCATTGAGGACAAATTACATCTGCACTGCCTTTTCACCCGGTCACTATGGCTGAGGAGTAGACCCCCCCCACCTTGCACCGCCAGGTCCTCCTCCTCTCCCCCGTCCCTCGATTTGCTACCTAAATGGAGCTATAAATATACGACTGGGATTGGAGTTAAAACGTGTCCGTATTTAGCCATAAGGTACACACTTAGCGATCTTCTCTTTAATTTCAGGTGCAGCTGTCATAGTTCCGTCCCCGTGGCGAGTAATGCATACATCCAGAGAAATAGGCTACTATTAATGCTTGACATCCGCCCTATATCTATATCCAAATATCCTTGTGTTAGTGGCAGCCCCATGCTGTGCATTGCATCTTCCTGCACCTCACACACACACACACACACACACAGTGTCAGATCTCCTGCAGCGAGTGGCACGACTGCTCTGCGGCGTGTAGAAAACCACATCCCATGTTTACATGCGTAAAGAAGCCCAACACCAGAGAAATCCCTCTGCTATTGATTTTCTAGTCTGTACACACTGCCAAAATCATTTATTCACTATTGGCAGCAGTGCAAGCAACAACCACCGTTTAATGCTCTTTGCTATTAAGTTTCTTTGCAAGTAATCTCCGAGAACATTCGACGAACCCCCCGCCCGCTTCCCTGACATCAGACAGGGTGATTACATTTTCCTAATGTTATGATGGCCCAGGAGGACATTGAAATGATTTCTGTTGCAGGTGGTGGATACCAGCTTGGCTGCACTTGATTCTTTTTTTTGTTTTTTGTTTTAGATGGTGTGTGGGTCCCCTTTTTGAATCGGGATCATCAGTCACCACCTACGCACATACACACACACACACACACACACACACACACACAGAAGCAGCTTGACACACAGTGGCTTTAATAAAGGATGACAGGGTCTACCGCTGTTTTAACTGTAATAGTCGCAGTGACATTTACGATGTATTTCTCTTCTTAGCAGCGCTTGTGCTCCAAGCCTCATTATGTTACTCAACTTCTTTCCGGGGATTAAAATGTTATTCTCTCTTCACTGAGAAAGCACAGAACCACAAAAGCAGTTTTCTGAAATCATGACAGATATTTCTTGTCAACACAGATGGGAAATGTTAATTGTATCGTCAAAGATAGTTAACATTTTTTTGGTGTGCGACTGACTGAACTTCTCTATTTGTTCCGTTTGTGCATACACAACACCTGCTATTGGCAGGACAAAGATCCACTGGTAGCTAAACAGATGTGACCCCCCCCCCCCTCCCCAAAAGAAACATGAGCAGCACTAAAGTTAGGTGTATGTACTCTAACATCTTTCATCATTCATATTCTCATCATATTTCGGGTCTTCAGTTGTATGTTTTTGGAATGTGGAAGGAAGCCAAAGAATCCGCAGAAAACCCACACAACCACAGGGCAGACATGCAAAGTCTACACAGATGCAAACCCCAAACCTCTGGACTGTGAGCATGACATGCATGCTAACCACACATCCTGCCGTGCTGCCCGGAACTCAACAAATTAACATTTTTCATCGTCAAGTTGCACGTAAACAATGTCGACATTGTCAAATACTTTTGGATTAACATATTCCAAAAGCAATATTGACAATGGACGAATAAAACTACAATCCAAATCAGTTGAGAGAGCAAAATATTGGCCCTTGCTGTTTTTCGACATGTCATCAAACATTTTTGATGTACAATGTCACTAGCCTGTAACGAGTCATCGATGACAGAAACAAAGCACACATTTTTTGGGATGTCTCGGGCAAAATAGCGATAAAACTGTATCCAAATAAATCCACGAAACTCCAATTCACTTGACAACCTATTACGCAGCCTCTTTGAATTCCGCATTAATGCACAAAACTGCATGATAACACTAAAGCCCCACCTTTCAAGATGGTCTGTGTGTGCGTGCGCGCGTGTGTGTGTGTGTGTGAGTAGCACATTCATGCATCTGCGAGTGTGTACTCTTATGATATATGGTGATCAGTCACAGGAGGGGTTTTTACTGCGTGATTATTTCTGCTGTGACACTAACGAGCTTTGGCTGCAGATCCACTGCAGACCAATTACACAGGAGAGGAGGCTGCTTGCTTATTACAGTCAGATAATCAGCAGGTTTTACCCTGCGTGTTACTGCTCCTGCCGCACACATGAACATTTGATTTTTGCGGAATATGCATGGCTGAACGTGTGTGACGTTTTTACATTCATTACTCCCGCGTGTGCATAATGCAGCCCTGCTTTTTAAATGGGAAACGTAACCGCCGCCTGATGCAGCCCCTCCGTATCAGGGGAAAGTCTCGCTTTCTGATTTATCACTCCTGCATTGTCTCAATTGTATCTTGGGTGCACCAATATGCCACCTCTGCACATATCAGATTGCGTCCGTGCTCGCTATGAAGGATTTGTGGCTGCAGGGGCAGCTCACAAACAAGGACAAGACACATCCAGATCTGTCCCTGCGCACTTTTTGGTTTATTTCGTATGCCGCTGTCAGCACTTTCCACTGAGAGGTAAAGTTAGGGAGGGGAGACTTTTTGATGTGAACGTGCATGTTTGCACATGATACACTCTAATCATTTTAATTATTTCCTCTAATTACCTGCAAACATCTTATGAATTCCTGTCATGTTGTGTGTGTGCGCTCGTGTCCTCGTCCATTTGGCACGGCAGCCATTAATTTTCCCATAAATAAATACAATTAGCAGAAAATGTTTCATTAGAAACCCATGGTCCTGGTTTGAAGCACGCAAAAAGAAAAAAAATATACCCCACACACACTATGTGCATCCTTTTTTCATTTTTAATTTTCTTGCATTTCCTCCCCTACATTTTAATGCGTGCGATGAAACAAGTGCAGTTTAGAAGAATATGCTATGTTTGTTGTCCTTGGGGATATTTATGCGCATACCAGCATACCTTTCCACATTTTCTTTGTTTGTGTTGTGTTTGAAGGTTATTATTGTTCTTTTACAAACATCCCATCCAAGGTCGACTGCAAAAGAGGTACAATGGGCTCGGGCCTAGGTGGACTGATGATGAATGTGTACATTTCATGACAACAAAAGCATAATGACCTTATTGTATAATGAATGGATTCATCATTAAAAATCTCTGGCCTGCGGCAAAGTCTTTTTTGCATATTCTGATGTCACCTCCTCTCTGCACATCACATGCATTTATAGTGTGCGCCTCTCGTGTGTGTGTGTGTGTGTGTGTGTGTGTGTGTGTGTGTGTGTGTGTATGTCTAATAGCGTTTGCACTTATGTTTGTTCAAGTGTGTGTGCAGTATGTTCTGTGGGTGTATGTTGAACCGCATCCATCCTGACAGAGCTAAATACTCATACTAAAAGAAAAAGAAAGAAGAAGCGAAACATTTTTTCTCCAACATGTTGGTGTTCAGTCACACTTTATTAGCACGGTTGTTACCAAAAATGTGTGCAACACGAACAAGGAATTTGCCGTTGGCTGGCAGTTGGTACATCCGGAACACAAGTTGGGGCAGAATGAAGTTGAGAAAGTCATGAGGTGAAAATCAAAATTACATTTGAAATAATGACAACAATAATCAACCCGATGTGTAATAATCCTGGGGGCACAGTGTATGCAAGGACACATTTTTTGAATGCAAATAGTTTCGTTTGGATTCAGAAGCACTCCAACCCACTCAAGATCATTAGACCAGGAAAGTCACATTCTTCATAGTTTCCAGCTTTTGAAGTGCACTTGATGCAGTTTGGTCCTTTTTTTTTTTTACAATTATGCCTTTATTCATTATGAATTAACATGAAGGGCAGACTGTCAGGGCCAACAAGACCTTCTCTACTAGCCTAAACACCATGAGAAGCACTGACTCACATTTTCTAAATTCCAATATTTGTGACATGAAATTGATTTAACCCGAACAGGCATTTCTCTTGGATGCATTACTTCTTGCATACATATGTCGAAGTTAGATTTTCATTTTTTTTATTTTTGTCCAATCGGATTTCAACCCCACTGTTCTGCCATTGTAATAGAATCTTCCCAGAGCCTTCATAATCCTCATTGCTGGTTGATGTCACACAACATACATTTGCAATGGGACTGATTGTTTAACCAATCAAATATCAAGTTTGTCTTGCAAGGCCCTCTTGTTGGTCCACAAGAATCATAGCATTTTTCCCGACTCAGATTGGTTGGAACTGTTTTTGCCAAATTTGACTATCAAAACACCTATATATATATATATATATATATATATATCCATATATATTTCCGAACCCAGCTTCATCCCTCCTGTCGCGGGGGGTGCTGGAGTTCATGTTCTCCCCGGGCTTGCGTGGGTTTTCTCCGGGTGCTCCGAATTGGTTGCCAGCCAATCCCACATTCCAAAAACAACCATGGCCAGGCTGACACTCTAAATTGTCCCTAGGTATGAGTGCCCAACGAGCCTGTGGATGGTTTTTCTCTGTGTGGGAGGCTGGCAACCAATTCAGGAGCCCCCGGAGAAAACCCACTGCAAGCCCGAGAACATGCAAAGGCTCCACACACCCTAGTGAGGATGAAGCGGTTCGGAGGATGGATCGATATATATATATATATATGCACTGTGAAGCCGACGTGCTAACCACCTGGATATATATATATACTACCGGGTTTTGATAGTCCGCCCCTATATATATATATATAAAGGAAACCAAGCTCACCCAAATTTTGAGAGTTTAAAAAAAACGCTTTTAAACAGCCGAGCAAACCATCCAGTAGTTGGTTGAAGTGTAATATTTTAACAACAAGAATACAGCTCACAGCCCAAATGCCTCATAAATGGTTTCCCCACTCAATCCCTCCCCACGTCTTTCCAACTCCACTTGCACAAAGCAGCACCTGCCTTTCAGTGATATGTAGAAGTAGAGTCAGTCCCAGTTATCAACCAGGATATTTGGCACATTTCTTAACTTCAACCAGTCGATACCAACACTCTTATTAATACCACTCCTCATTTTTGCTGCCTTTAATTGTACGTCACTGTGAGGCAAGAGAAAGTTGCCATTTTTTTTCTGGCTAGAAAACGAACCATGTGGTTAAGAATGTACCACTGTCCTGTTTTTGAATTGGAATGAGGGAAATTCATTGTTGTGTAATGTACATGTGATAAAGTTAAAGCCAAAGCGCTACTGAGAAGGTGACTTGAACATTATTACTCCCTTTAGTACACAGAGAGAAAGAGGAGCAAAGTTCACATATTAGTATTCAAAGTATTCACAACACTCAATATCTTTTACCATATTTGACAAGCTGTGCATCAAATTTCATATCAAAGTCCCAGATGAGAAATCCAAGGTCCATTTTCGTTACTCACTATAAGGGGCTAGTTTACTTCAGAAAACAAATATATCCCGTTAATGGTGATAAAGAATGCATTTGTCCTTAAAAATAAGTTCTTCCCCCAGTAATGAGAAGGCTTGACAACAACAAGGGTTTGTTTCATCAATCCAATACTGTAGATTCCTCTTATTCTGTGGTTTAACATTTAAATGACCTTCACTAGATTTCACGGTTTAGTCGCAGACCTTCCCAAAATGTGTTGTGCCATCCCTTAGCAAAAAGCATGTTTTTTAATATAAAATTAGATTAGAGGTAGTATGCTGTAGCTGTTACGTTTTAAATTCTATAATTTTATAAACATCACAGAAATATCCTTAAGTATACTTATATTATTATATTTATAGCATACAAAAAAGTACATTTTATATACTTAAACTGGAGTATACTTCATAAAGTACACCTCATGCATCCTGTGCTACTTTTTCTTTCAAAAATGTTGCAAACAAAACTGTGTTAAAATGCACAAAAGAGCCAAGAGCTCAGCACCCATAAACCTCAGCTCCTAGAATTGTCGCTGGTTGATGAAAACAGAGACACTTAAATTGAAAAAACTTTGGGTTTTTTTGTTTTCTTAATAAACAATAGCTAACTGAAATGACCCCTTTTCAAGGTGTTTCCCTTTCAAACTAACTATAACACACACACACACACACACACACACAGGTGCTGCCGCTAAGATCTTCAAATGTCAAAAAGTGTTTGCGGCTCCCAGTGGGTCAAAATAGCTCTTTGAGTGTAAAAGGTTGCCGAGCCCTGATGTAGGGGAATGCCACTCGAGTTGTTCTGAACCAGGGGTGCCCAAACTTTTTGGACCGAAGATCTACTTTTCAATCAACTAACCTCCCGGGATCTACCCTTACCGGCACACGCGCGCGCGCGCGCGCGCACACACACACGCACGCACGCACGCACGTACGCCATGATGAGAAACAGCCTGAAACTGAGGCATTTTTTGCAGCCTGTTAACTATCATAGCTCACACGCACCGTTTTAAAGTGCTTCCCTGGGCCCTCCTAGATTCCTATTCTTTGTCCGTGCCCTCGGTGAATTGTACACGAAGCAAACTCTGAATGAGATTAATGACGATAAAAGATAGAGCGCATCAGCTCTGATCACAAGCTGCAATTGCAGACTGCTGCGCGCTAACAACTTCCGGTGACGTAATGACGCGCCACCGTAAATTCAAGATTTACCTGCTTTATTTAATTTTTTTTAATATTTTTTGTGAAAATGAGACTGATAGGATGATTAGGGTACAGCGTACATTAACACAAAAAATATATTACTAACATGTACAAAGACACACAGATGGTTGTTTGTTTTTTTTCTCCTCGACACTCCTCGGATCTACTTGGGACCTGTCTTAGATCTACCGGTAGATCAGGATCGACGTAATGGGCACTCCTGCTCTAAACCAATCAGACGATCGGAAAATGCTGACATCATCCTTAGCCGTCGACCTGGCTCTGAAATCAGATTAGGGTTAGGGTTAGGAAAGAAAAAACGAACCGGCCAAGTCGCTGATGTTTATTTGTCCAGCAATCCAGTTTGAAGGCCCTGGGAAGATCACATTGATAAGGCAAATCATGGAAGCTAAAATCTAATTGGATATGAACAAATTAATGAATAAATAAATACCCCTCAAATGACTGGAAGCTACGCGGCCAAACACAAATGAAGACAAGGCGTTTAGAAGTAAATGAAAGAATTTCATCTCAGTAGGTCAGTCCTTTTGAGAATGTTTAGGCCAGCAGTAAAGGCTCTGAGGCCTTCAGTGAACGCCGCTGCATAATACGGTACTGCCTCCACCAAGTGAGACCTATGATATGATATGCTTTAAATCACAGGCCAGATCCTTTCCTTCTGCATACTTTTCTCTTCAATTCACTCTGTTACCAATGAAATAGAATCTGTCTACAAAATCAGATTCCAGACCATATTCTATGATTTGTGTGTCAAACCTGTGACGAATGGACAGTTGATCCGTCGGTTTTGATGCTATGGAATTAATTTAATGTCACATAATTGGAAATGGAGTTTACGGTGCGGTGTCAAAAACGTCAATAAATTACAAATGAATACAGTTTCTCTCAACCCCAGTGTCATACTGTTTGATCTGACGGTGCCATTCAAATGAATGAGCATTAACTATCTAAAAGCAATCTTCTGAATTACAGGCAGTGAGTGTGGTTTCCCTAAATTTAATGGCTGCAGTATCTGAGGTTTGACAGTGCTCAATTATTGGAGCATCTATAGACTCTATCGATCCCTGAACAAATGAGTATCTTTCTGTGGATTGCCGTCCCACAGGTCATGGTACATGCTCTAACCCTGCCATGGATACAAATGGCACATACATCTCCCGAACCTCTCCAAATGTCACCTGTCAGACACCAACACAGAGAGTAGGGGTCACACTGTGGGTTTGGGTAAACACACACGCACATTTAACACTGCCTGCTGGTTTTTTTTTTAAATGGCAAAGATGTTTGCATCCTCCTCTTATAGAAAGAGAAATGAACCAAATCAGCCCTTTGCAGAGTAAACATTCAGCTGGAATATCACAAATGCATTCAGAGAAGAAGCCACAGTGGGGAAAAGTTGAGAATGGTGCGCTCGCCCTCTTGTCTGCAGTCAGGTGGGATGACAGGAGATCGCTGCTAGGTGGCTCTGCGGCACCTCTGACAGCCTGTCACGGGGAGATCACTGCCACATGCTTGTCTGTCCACATCGCTGACGGCTGACCCGTCCAACGCAGACTAGCCCGCCGGTCATGCCATCTCTGTCTGCTGCCGGACGTCTCTGACAGCTGACAAGACTCTTGGGACCCGAGAGGTAGGGGGCACAGCTCTGCTACCTGTATTGACATCATCATGGACTGCAGAAGAAAACTATTCCCAGGGGGGGGTGCAATGCCTGTATTTGCAAAAAGGTAGCATTTTACCACACAAGTAATGGACCTCATCTTATTTGCAAACACAAACGCGTTATCTTTCTTTGGAGAAAATGTGGTTTAATTGTGTTTGCACAAAGCATGTGTTCAATGCACGCACGTCCCTTTCGAAGTAGAGACAAAGGAAGCTGGCAGAGAGAGACTGTGCTGCAGAAACATATGGACCGTGTCATTTATCATGACTGCTGCTGAAGGAATGAGAGGCCCTCACTGGCTTGGCATTGATCCTTGCGCCAGTCCACCATTGTTCCCAGCAGCACCTGGTGGACGACTAATGGGAACAAGCAGAAATTTAGGAGGTGTTAACCTATATATTTTTTTTTCTCTATTCAAGCTGGATGTATACAGAGTACAACATTATGACAAGTGGCACTCAATAATGAGTACAATGAGAAACAATACAACGGCTTTAGCAAAAATTCAAATAATGGTTAGACAATGTCAAGTACTCTCTGTACTGGCCTGGGATCGACCGGGTTTGATCGAAAATCCAGAGTCTGCCCTGTCCGAGACCAATACGAGACCGAGTAAAAATGCTTTCGATTCCGAGAAGAGATCGAGACCCTTAAAAAGTGGTCTCGAGATCGGTGTTGGTCTCGAGACTACGGCACTGCCACAAACTGCAACCACAATATAAAACATTTTTGTGACTGATTTGTTCAGAAAAGACAGCATATTTGATACAGGGATTTTCATTTTGATGTGCATGTGTTGTCACTGATGAGGTCCATAGAGTAGAGATGTAAAACAGTCATAGTTAATAATACTGAGGAAAGCACAAAGTACAAAAAAATAGGAACGATCGTATTTTTTTTCCCCCGCCCAACTTTTGTTTTTCAATGTTAGGCCTGTGCAGGATCATTTGCCCTTGTATCGAAGTGAAGCCCACATGCATGTGACTTATGTTTTATTGTGTGCTGCTGTGAAAGCGGTGATATTTTCACCTGGCTTTGTTAAAAACACATTTGCTCACTCAGCATTGTCTGTCTGCAGTAATTCATCACACAAGCTTTGGGCTATTGATGGAACCAGCATCCGTTTGCAGGCCGCTGTCAATGATTCACTCACTAAGCCCATCTGTCAGGCGTTCTGTGCGCTGCCCTCTCTTCCTCACCAACACTATTCTGCTCCACCCTCCTCTTCCTCAGTGATGGATGGATCAAGTCACTGACAGTCTGAAATGGCCACGATCAACATAAAAACACCTCCCAGATTCTATGTCGGTGGTTCATGTAATCCCTGCAAATATTCAATCCATTTTCGTCCCAAAGTCACCCGCAGCGGTATGGGGGGTACCATTTACAACTTTGGAAAAAGAGAGGCTGTGTAGCAAGGTGATTTCTGGAGGTGATTGGTAACTGTTTGAGTATTCACAGCTTAGCCGGGGGGACTGATCGATAAATCAACGGCTCGCAGAATCCATCTCGATTGTGCCATTAAATGCTCTCAATACAGTCAATGATGGAGTGTGGTCGACGCATTTCTGAGAGGTGGTGGTGGAGTGCCAGAGCAATGAAGCACAGGCAATGGGGATAAAGTATCTAAGTGGAAACAAAGCTGAAGGTCTTTACGTGAGCACTGATCAGTGGCCTGAGTCGGAGATCAGCAGTGGGCAAGAGCGCCATCTCTGGGTAGAAAGGCGCAAGTGCATGATGGCGCGACAAACTCGGACGGCAGAGATTCGTCTGGTATAAACACAGCAACGTTATCGCAGACTTGCCAAATGTTTTTTTTTTTCCTAAATGAGATTTGAGAATATTTGATTATTTTTAGTCATTGAGTCTGAAATGGGGTTCTACTTCCCCGCAAGCTTCCACAGTGGGAAAAAAATAAATACATTTAAATTGTAGTCAATAATGAGTAACTGTAATATATATATTTTTTAAAAGCATACAACTGCAAATCTTATATCGTACCTATATTGACACAGATTTGTTTTTTAGCTAATGTTTATAATAGGCAGCAGAGGGGTTAGTGTCAGTACATCTGCCTCACAGCTGAGATTGTAGATTGAGATTGAGGTTGTAATCGAATCAATCCATGTGTTCTTCCATCAAAGTTTGATGTGGGGCCGTCACAAAAAATGGACAAAATCCGACTGCAACAGACTGTTAGGACTGCGGGAAAAATCATTGGCACCACGCTACCCACTCTTGAGGACTTGAACACCACAAGAATCAAGACAAGGGCACGAAAATTCCGACTGGACCCCACACACCCTGCCCACCACCTTTTCCAGCTACTCCTCTAATGCAAGCGCTGCCATGCGCACCGAATCCTGCAGACATTCAAACAGCTTCCCTTTCGCCATTAACACCCGAAACGGTAACCCAAATCTATAGTGGCTCTTTGCATTTTTGAACACCCCTGTGGAACAGTATTACCGCGATAATTATCGTAGCTCCAGCACTGTCCACACTTGAATAATTGTCACTGATCTATATTGCACAGCACCAAGGACTTTCTCTACATTTGCACACTTAAAGTTGTTCTACAAATACCTTTACTGGTCACTTTAAAATGGTGCAATGATTACCTGCACCACCTGCACAACTGTTATAGCATTGTATTCTACCGTTGATCACTTTAGCTCCGCTACTTTGCACATTTGACTACTGACACTTTGCACACTGTCATTGGGTGGTACTACTGCATGGTGACACCCTTACATTTTGGAAAGTCTTTTGATACGTATTTGTCATGCCTTGTTTATTGTAGTTGCTAGTTATTGATAATAGTAGTGTAGCCTGTACCACCGGAGACAAATTCCTTGTGTGTTCTACATACTGTACTTGGCCAATAAAGATTATTCTAATTCTGAAGCTCATCTGCAACACCAATAAGGACAAGCGCTATAAAAAAAAATGATGCATGGTTTAAGAGTGAACATTTCTAACATTGGAAAGACAGTTTTTTTTATTCATAACACCTCTTGCTAATATTGTGATTCAATTTGAGCCACGCCAAGCAAAATTAATTCTCAAGTTCTGTAAATTCTAAAATAAATTCCAAGTGTGCCATGGCTGTTATTTTAAAAGATATCCCCGCACCTGCTGATAATTCGTTAAATCATTTTGGCCTCCTGTGTCAGTTAAACAAATGACTCCACTTCCTCTCACCGGTCCCAGTGAGAGTACCGGTTTCAAGGTTAAATGTACTTGCAGAGTATTTTGTCACAAATATAAGTGGTAAAGCTGCTTTCGTCGTACACTGCAATGAGAATTGCATGAGCCCTTCTAAGACAAGCACATGTTCCTCTTGCATGAAGGTGACAACAAAAGACCAAATGAGTTGCTCTGTAGTTGCTACGTCTCCAGCTGTGTTGACATCACCGCAGCTTTCAGTCTTCCTTGTTGAGGCCACGCATTGAGAAGTGACCTCCTCCCATCAAAGTGGACTGCTCGCGTCCTGTCTTGAATTGGACATGTCGCGTAGGCTGTGTTGCTCTGTCACAAGACATGTCCCACATTTGCCGTCGCCATCGCTGGCCAGCTAGTATGGGAGTGTCTGTCAGGAGAGCTGACACGCATGCCACTTCACAGGGCGACTGACAGCGGGCCACGCCACGCTGTCACTTCTCCCACATCTATCGCCTGAGGATAAACATGACCACACACACATGCACGCTCACACACACACACGCGCGCACACCCATACGTTAATAACACTTGAGTAAACAGAGCTGGAATCATTGAGAGACTTGACTGACAGTCTCGCCCAAGCTGAGAAGGCCGTGTTGCACTGTGTCAGGCCTCATTCTTACAATCTCCAGCTGTCACATCAAACATGTGACTCCGCCTCCACAGTCAAAACCACCACCACAAAACCCCCACGCCACCCCCGGACGGCAAACACACTTAGGTCTAGTCATGCATCCTGTCATGTGTCATCCAACCTATATTAGTGGGTAAATATCACGGTTCACCGTGGGATTCAAAAGTAACCGTTTCTACTTTTTCAATTGTAAATGTCAGGGGTCAAGAGTATCCCGCTAGTATCTTTGGTCATCATTTCAGTGACAAGCTATTGTACCCTTGAGGTACAGTGGCGTGCGAGGAAACAGACGAGACAAAGCAACACCAATATAATTTCCATCACTCCCTCAGGACCGTATCTTCTTTTATTGTGTTTTTTTGTGCTTTCTTTAGCTCTTTTTTTTTTACTATTTTAGTATAACCGTTAACAGGAACAGCAGTAACGAAAAGTAAAATGTGGTAATCTTCAAAAATTATTGTTTTTAAATATTACGATTAGTAATAGTTGAACTTGCATAACTTTTTTGCAATTACCCATGCCAAAATATAAAAGGTGTAAACAGTTAAGATGAATAAAATCACAGCAACTCTATGATTATTGTTATCTCTCAGTTTACAATTTGTGTAGTTCCCCCTCTTATTGACTTACAGTGCCCTCTAGAGTCTGACAGATTCATAAGGCCTGATAGCTTCATGAGCGTTACTGTATATCGAGTTCCAACATTAACATTTTAGAATTGGACTCATTATTGTTTTTTGTTTTGATTTTTTTTAACTTGGTAGCCAAGGTTTGAAAACATGACTTCAGTTGCCCTTTGTGGTTTCATGATATGATCGGCATGCAGTGACTACGCATTATTATTATAATTCAAAGTTGATCCTACATTGCCTTTTAGAGATAATGAAAAAAAAAATTATGGACTGCGTTTTAAAACTTTTAACTTTTGTTTTTCACGTGGTCAGAGCTCAAGCGTCCTTCTATTCCACAGCGTTTGATCAAATCTCTCCAGTAACGCATGTTTAGTGTGGTTGCAACTGGTTATCAACAGGGGGCAGTATGCACTCAATAATAGCCGAGCAACAAGTGACTCAAACATCCATCCATCCATCCATTTTCCGAACCGCTTCATCCTCACTAGGGTCGCGGGGGGTGCCGGAGCCTATCCCAGCTGTCTTCGGGCAGTAGGCGGGGGACACCCTGAATTGGTTGCCAGCCAATTGCAGGGCACACAGAGACGAAACAACCATCCACGCTCACACTCATACCTAGGGACAATTTAGAGTGCACAATCAGCCTGCCATGCATGTCTTTGGAACGTGGGAGGAAACCGGAGCACCCGGAGAAAACCCACGCAGGCCCGGGGAGAACATGCAAACTCCACACAGGGAGGCCGGAGCTGGATTTGAACCCGGTACCTCAGCACTGTGAAGCCGACGTGCTAACCACTGGACTACCGGGCCGCTGACTCAAACATGCGTATTAATAATTTTAAGAGGAAGCAGATGTACTGCTTCATCATGTCTAATCTGATATGATTTATGCATAGGAGATCCATTAATTCTGCAACATCTAAATGTAAATCTTAAATACTTCAGGGAGTGTAAAACCATCCCCTTAGCAGCTTCTCATATCTGGTCGCATGATGCATTAAGCACACGTGGGGTGTCTACAAAGAGCACAAAGAGGAATGCATAAACTCTGTCCCTGTGAGGTTTGATTTCACGACCATTCAAATCGAATGCAGGCCACTTCAAGGTTCGGTAGGTCCGTTAGGCCACAAGGTTACAGTGGCTTTACATAATTTAGTGTAAAATCAACAGTTATTATTTTTTTTAATGATATTCTCTTGTAGCTGGTAAACAGAAAACACAGTAATATTTGTGTGGATGCCATCCTCAGTCACTGCCAGCAATGAAGCCAGACAGATTAACTCGAGCGGATTATTCACATTCTGCGCATTTGACAAGAATGTTGTCCTGCGCTTTCTGTCTGGTGAGCACTTTTGGGCTTCAAATCAGAAGAAATAATGAGTTATGTAAACGCGTGTCGCCCAAACTCCAAATCATATCAAATCTACTCGTTTATTCAAAAAGAAATTGAAAAAGCAAATGAAGAAAATAATTTGCGATCACATAAATGGTTTCATGAGTCACTTGAATGGTCAACTTGCCACTTGCAGACTTTTATGTAAACAACTTTTATGACAAATACACTCAACAAAAACATCAACACTTTTCTTTTGACTTCCCTTTCTCACGGATTCAAGACATCCATCCATCCGTCCATTAATGACAGCGCTTCTTTTGGGTCATGGGTGGGTTGGAGCCGATCCCACCTGACCTTGGGTGAAAGGCAGGGTACACCCAGGACTGGTCAACAGTCAATCACAGGGCACATAAAGAAACAACCATTCACATTTACATCGGCATCTATGGGCAATTTCGAGTTTTCAATCAAGCTAACATGCAGATTTTTCAAATGGGGATGGAACCCGGAGTCTCTGGAGAACATGCTCAACGAGAGATTCAAACTCAGATCTTTCGAACCTTCTGACTTAGAGGCAGACGTGCTAAACACTCCCCACATTGCCGTAATACAATCACCTGGCAGATGAGTCAAGATTAGCGCCGACATGCTCTGGACTGGTTGATAGTGTTCATGAATTCCTTGTTAGTAAATGACTTCCGTCTTCAACAAAAGCTTCAAACAGAACATATTCAGTTGGCAGACAACCTGTCAGCGGATGCTATGACCACCACTTGCATCATGCAGGACAACACAACTCTTACACACTTGTTTGTTCAGGTTATTGTGCTGACAGGCTCTCTGCCATTCTTTAACGTTAAGCTTGGGCTTCAACGAAGCAGTTTCCTTCAACTGTATTGCACATGTTCAAGAATCACCTTCCTGAGGGGAAATTTTCTCTAGTGTGCCAAGCCAATCGACTACATTTGTTTATTTATTTTCAATTTTGTTTGTTGTTGTTGTAAATGTAGGAACCAAGTAAGGGAGACAAAAGCTTTCAACAAAATCTAAAATATTGCATCAATATTTTTTGTTGAGTATACTTTTGACAGAAGGAGCTTCCAAAAGTGCGAACTGTAGAGCCTTTACTGTACAGTGCAATGCCAAGTAAACAATACATCACATTAGTTTGTTCATTTGATATCCAAGAAGTTCACAGCTCAAAATTTCAGCAATCCAGTACATTTAGAATAGAACTGACTCAGAACTCAGGGAGCACGCAGCATCCAAATTCACCATCACTTCCCTTTGGGGTTCATCAGCAATTCGGGATGTATTCACCTTCTTTAATTGTTCAAGTGTCTCATCCACTCTTCCCACAGTACAGCTGTCCTCTGGTCTCCTTCACTTTATCTCTCTGGTTCTCCGAAGGCTTGGAGTCTCCCCTAAGGTCACTGACCATGGCTTGGAGGGTTCTGAACTTGTCCATCCTGCTGCTCTGGGGCCCCTGATTCCTCATTTCTGTACCCTGAGATGCACTAAGGGAGCGCGCCGCCGCCAGGCCGGGCTCCTTCCCAGATGGACGACGGGGTGTGGTCCTGGTGCCGAGTTCCCCCGGGTCCTCCATGTCTCTGATGACCTCGCACAGGTAGCGGGCCAGGTCCTGGCTGGAGAAGGAGAGGGGCTTCTTGGAGCGACGGAGTGTCAGAGGGGATGACAGGGTCTCGGTCTCTGAAGGCGGTACGGCCAGACGCAGAGCGATGATGGCGCTGCCGTTCAAGTTCCCGTTCGACAGCCCCTTCCTGCTCTCCGGGTGGGGGGAGTTATTCTCGGGACAGGAGATGATGCCTTGCGGATAGCTGTAGCGGAGCGATTGTGCTGGGCTTGGATGGAGGGATCGCTGCAGCTCGACCATGTTGAAAGCATTCTGAAAGAAAAAAAGAGCATTGAATGAATTTAATAAACTAGAATCCTGTGGAATCTTTCTAGGAACTTAGGAGCTAATAGAAACCAGCAGAGTCACATGACACAAATCTAGCTCTGCTCATTCATGCGCCAGCAAATGAAACTGCTCTTGACACAGAGATGAAGATCCAGCTGGAAGGAGGAGATGCTGGCAACAACAGCACCATTGATTAGACCATTAATTAATTATCTGATTGCAAAGAGGGGAAGCAGCTATTACCGCGACTCTTAAAATGGAGGAATTAGTAGGCTTTTGTATAGCTCAATTTCAGCTAAGTGACTCACACGCCTGACTTTTAGGGAGCTGATTGTAAATTTGGTAGTGATTGTATGCGTGTGTCCTATGTGCAATTTGAAAATGAATGATTTATTTATATATAATATGTTTGTATTTTTTGTTGAGTATACTCCCATTTTGCATGTCTATTCGATAAGCCCCAGGCAAGACCCGCACAAATGTGATGTCAGCCCTATATGGCTGGTTGGAGGGGGGTCAAATGTAAATCCACCAACAGTCGTATCTGGGCACATGAAATGTGCGCCCCAATATGGTTCTGTATCTTCAACAAAAAGCAGCTTCTGCACATGTACTGTATAAAATTTAGCAAACGTCTCAGAGTAAGATTTTTGCATCCTCCCGGCAGAAAACATGTCAGAGATTAATTAAACAACCTTACTCATCATTATCTCTACATTTGTCCTATTTATTTGAATTTTGGTTAAAATATATCTTGAAATACACTCGTTTTCATTTATAATTTCTCTTTTGATGCGCTATTCTCAGTGGGGGATGGGGGAGCTAACTAACTTGAGAAAATGAATTTATGGATGGTAGGATGGATAGCTGGTGTTCTTGCGCTATTTAGTGCTTTCCCTGCTTATGGGTCCTTCTGCCTGCCTCATTCCTTTCACACCACAAAACCATGACAAATCTATCGCTTTGTTGTGGGCTTAATTAGGTGTCCTTTTTTGATACAAGGTATTAACAAATCACATCCAAAACATACCAAAACAATGTAAAGGCTTAAATTTGTCACATAGCACATTAGTGAAAGGGGAGAAAAAATGAAAACCTAATCATGTAAGCTCTGTCCTTAATCCTTGTCTTTTTTTTTCAGAGTGATGGAACTATGTGCTTTCCAAAAACAAATGAATAACTTTAATACAGTATACGAGTGGGTAAAACGGTCCGCAGGAATTTACTCATGTAACATTTGACACTGGTTGCATCTTTCGGAGTAACAAATCTATAACCATCTGGTCTTTTTTGGAAAACCCCCCATTATTTTCATTCACAGCAAGTCTATAAATAAAAAAGGGTATAGCAGGTAAATAGTGCAGCAAAAGTGAAATACAATCGAACAAACAAACAAACATGGAGAAAACATTTAAAAAATGTCAAAATGTCTGCCAGATGTCAGCCCTGATGTCAAAATCCAGAGTGAAAACTGAATAAGACAGACATCAGTCAGGATGTGTCTTCCTCCCACTGCTGCTTGGAGATTCTTTGCTTGCAAGAAAATGTTTACTGGAACTATAGTTACTTTGACTACATTCAGCTCCCTTCACACCAATGGTGTCTATTTATGTGATAAAACCAGGAAAGATAAGAGATAATATTACATCTCGCATTATAACTGCCACCACAGAAGCAGCCTCTCCATGCTCTTGAATTAATTATACTTCTGATGTGCGTGTGTGTGTGTGTATATATATATATATATATATATATATATATATATATATATTACTGCATATGAATGCATCAGTAAATCAAATTTATTTTCTTTATCCACTTAAGACACTGCTGTAAGTCAAATGCTCCACTTTTGTGTGAGGCCGTCAACTCTGCTTCACTTCCACTTTTGTTCAGGACCTCAACATAATTTTGCCCGGCGGCTTTCTGTAAATCAAAGGCAGCAAGGCTGCTCCCGATGGAGTGCGGCTCGGAAAAGAAATCAGACATCCTGCCATTCAACAGGTCTGAGTCAGAGCTGACAATGCAGGTATGCAGAATATGCCATCAGCCTGTGGCCAAGTCAGGCTGAACATATCCAAAAGTATACGACTTCTCTGCTGGATATCCTGGATTCATAATTGGATTTCATGCTGAACGCTTGCAGAGTTGAAAAACAGAGCATATTTTCTTCTTATTGATAACAGGATGGGCATAAGGAAAAAACAAACCATGGACATTAATGTGATGAGAAAAAATGGTTAAAACAATAATTATTCCATTACTGTAAGTGCTGATTTCACTCCAAATCAAAAAAGGGACTGACACTTCTCAACCCACTCAATGTTGTTGCCCGTAGTGTTAACAGCAATGCAATGTTGCAATAGTATCGGAGCCAGAATGTCTCAACAACTGGAAAAACAAATCACATCCTTGAGTGGAACATAGTCATTATATGATCTTCAATAAAAGAGCTTTTACATATTTATTCATGTTGTGGAACATGCATTCATATAATATATTCCGATATATGTCAAGTCAACTTAAAATAAAAAACAAGCTGCAGAAATCAATTTGGGCGGGCAGGAGGTAGACCGTGGGTAAGACAGTAAGTACATTTAAAAACCGTGGGTAAAAAGTAAAAACTAAGAAAGGTAAGGCACAAAGTGGAGGGTAAAAAAAGTAAAATAAGTAAGGGACGATTTAGATGTTCCACTAACCTACCAAGCATATTTTTGCAATGTGGGAGGAAACCGGAGTACCCGGAGAAAACCCATGCAGGCATGGAGAGAACATGCAAGCTCCACACAGGGATCGAACATTGCACCCCTAAGGTGCGAGACCAACACACTAACCAGTCGAGCACCGGGCCGCCCCACCCATATTTATCTACTTCTTAATACCATGGAACCCATTGATCTTGTACAAAAATGCAATATACGGCACACAGCTGTTCCACATAAATCATTTGGAGCAGTTCAGAATCCAGATCTATTTAATAACTGAATAAAAACATAACACTTTAAAATAAAATACATCACACTCACCAGTGATGATGATGATTAAATATATTAATGTGTACAGATTGCTATATACCGTAATTTCCGGACTATAAGCCGCGACTTTTGTCACACGCTTTCAACTCTGCGGCTTATTTAATGAAGCGGCCTATATAAAGACTTTTTTAACGGCCGCCTGTGTACCGTCTTTCTTTGTAAATATCTCATGTAACAATATGGACACCTGCGGCTTATAGAGAGGTGCGGCTTATGTGCGTACACAATGTTTTTTTCCTTTAAAAATGTAGTGGTGCGGCTTATAATCAGATGCGGTCTATAGTCCAGAAATTACGGTATATATATTTTCTCGTTGAAGTTACACGTTTTGCCCAACCGAAGAATGGAAAATTGCCAACATAGTTGTGGCCCCGTGAGGCTAATTTGAAATCTGATTGGTTCCCATTGCTAATCTACTTTAAATAATATTGACCAGGACTACTGATTTTGATGGCTCTGGGCAGATTAGATTGGCAGCACATTGTAAGGGAAATCTGATGCGACCCAACAGCCACATGAACCTACCCATAGCCAGGCCAAGAAATATGTTATTAAAAAAAAAAAAAACGACATAATTCTGGGAATAAATTAATAAAATCTTATGGAACAAATATGATAATTCAGGTCGTAAAACGTAGGTCAGTGCTTGTGACAGTGTTTAGTCATGCAGACCAGGTCTTGATGGCCCTGTCTGCTCACCACTGAGTAGGCATATGTCGACATAGAAAACAAAGTGCAATACATATACAGTACTGTACTTCAAAAACTAATGGTGTTTTATAACTTCTGCTACCTGGTCCTGCTCGCCTCCTCCTTCCTCGTCGTAGTTGAGCACATTCTCCCGGATGTCCTCCCATTCGCCGTGGTGCGCCGACACGTGGTACACGCCCTCTTTCAGGCCCTTGTGTTTCCTCCAGCAGGAGTACAAAAAGAGGCCCAGCATCAACACTGAGGGGTGCCAAAGAGCAGGTTAGCTTTGGGTTGCCCGCCTCTCCCCCATCCAGGACGTATATCGAATATATGAAGGTGTAAATGAAATGTAGACATGAGTGGAATATGGTGAATGACGCGACACAGAGTGAAGGAACAGGATGTGTTTCCCGCACAACGTGATCATTTTGAAAAAGCAGAACATCACATGGCAACGTGGCTGACATTTTTCAGGCTATAATTTGGGCCGAAAAGAGCAGTGGTTCTTCTGATTGTACAGGTAGGACACAGTCACAGAGGCCCTCGCACCCTTTTACGTTCCCTGTCTTATCAAAGACAGCAACTCCCTGGACGCCTCTTGACTGATCTCTACCCTTCCCCTGCTTTAAGTCAAAACCTCGACTGAGAGCACACAGTGGAATCCTGCCAGAGTCCAGCGCGGCTAAGTCCTGAAGCGTACACATCAATCAAAGCAATTGTGTGCTGAATTATACAACATGGTGGAGTGACCTTTAAAGTCAATTAATCGCTGCCGTTTTCCCTTCCCTTTTCTTTCCTTTCTACAGTATATATTTTACTCGTTAACACTGACACTTGTTTTTTTTTTCCCTATTTTTTTTCTCTCTCTGTAGTTACGTCGGTGCTGCCCTCACCTCGCCAATTCATTACTCATTAAGGCAGTGCTCTTGTTTTTTTTAGTACTTCTGTGGCCTCTACCTGCCCTCGTTTTTTATTTAATCTCCTACGCTAGATGGAAACCATTTCCAGCGTTCGAGGCGTCGGTGTAATTGGAAGTCGTCAGAGAAATGCGGGATAATCACATTAGTCCAACGTACAGTCATTTGCTTCAAAAGAGAAGAATGCACCAGCAGCCCTCTGAGGCCATTTGGACAGGCAAATATTCATTATAAAGTCACCACACAGAAACGCCTTTCCTAATTAAAATCTACAGCGTTTAGTGCGACTTCCCTTTCACACCTCTGCATTGAGGTGTTAGTTGTCTGAGCGGACCCAGATAACATCACCGAAAATACCACAAATCCTGATGAGTGCCACTGACACTTCAGCTATGCTCATCCGCTGCTGAAAGGAGCTGATCATAAAAGAACATCATATATTTCATGCGCAATGCGGAGGTGCTTGTAGTGTAACCTTTGGACACTTTTTTTTCATGAGTTTATGCTTGCATCCACCGCCTACTCCGGGGTGAGATGTGCAAGAGTTGTCTGGCGTGATCAATAATCACTCCGGGTGGACACAAACACCACAGCCATCCATCCATCCGTAATGCCGCTGCCTCGTTGCCTTCTAAGGGCTACCGCGGCCCGCGTTGCTTTTTGCATTATGGATGAGTGGGCAAAAACAACCACAACATCTTGATCAAAACACTTGACCCTTTTGGCTGGAACTGCAGTCTGAGGTTAATTAGGAGTAGAGAGCACCGAGACAGCATGAAACATGAGAGGACGTATAAGGGATGGAAGAAAACTGATAAGGCAACAGAAGGAAATGAGACAGGTGAGAGATGGGCAAGAGTTGGGGAAAACATCACTTCGTTTCAGGGGATAAAGCAGACACTTTACATGATCCATAGCCCACGAGGGAAGCGAATTTGTCCCACTCTTCGCTCACAAATGGGCAGATTTGACGACGGGCTAATGAGGCTCGGCCATTCAGACATAAGCCTGACTCAGTCAATACACGCTGAATTCACACCCCAGTCCATCTGTGATGCCTTATGTAAAGTTTAATAATGGATGATCATTTTAACTTTTAATGCTCACTGAGGCAGAGCAGGAGTCCCCCTTTAATTTAGCGCCAAGAGAGTAGTGTGTGTTCTGGATGTGAGCGCTTATGTACGGCTGCGTTTCCTGCGCTGACAACGCTGGCCATTTAATAGGTACATATTGTACAACGAGACGATCATTATCCATTTTATTTCCCGCCTATCAGGACCTTTCCTCATATAAAACAGCATTATCCTTTCATTCTGGGACTGTATTTATTCAATTGCTTTATTAAAAGGTGTGGAAATGTAATAAGTCAAAAAAAGACTGCTCTTTTTTTTTTTTTTTTAAAAAAAATAATATTATGCACCAGTTGGTGATAACTGCTCATACCAGCGACTTCTCTGCCGCTGTGTCAGCCTACTTTAATTGGACAGCACTTTTTTTGAACAAGCGTGTGCAGGTAGATCATAATGTGAAACCATTATCATATGTTGAGGTCTGCTCGATACATTTCATTTTCCAGTGCGGCAGTAAGAGTCCCAACAAAGGCCACATGGCCTGCAGGAGAGTCTGTTATGGGGGCAGGGGCCATGCACTGAGCAGGCCAAGCATTTTATAAGTCTGTCTCTGACACTAAGACTCATAAACAACATGGCGGGCCTACAGAGACTAGTGAGAGCAACAGCATTCAAGGCACTCACACACGTTTGCCCTTCTACCTTTATGAGGACCAGACATTGCTCCAAAGACCTCTGGAATTAAAATAACCATGACAAAAAGTGTTAGTTTGTCTTTTTAAGTGCGCTGTGTGCTACTGAGGCATCAGCACATATATATTTGAAAAGGCAACAGCAGTGGACGCGGTTGGTTATATAAAGTCAACCGTACAATATTTTACACAAGTTACGAGGCCATCCAGCATCATTATTATTAGATTGTTTCCACTGGTGGACTACGCACCTTTGCTGGCCCATTGCTAGGGTTGACTATATCGTTCACTTGTTGCGTAGTATTTTACCTCAAGACAAATAGAGTTGATGGCATTAGTAAGGAAAATAATGTTCTCATTTGCAAGCAAAATAAAGAAAACAAGTATGTGCACGATTAATTCAACAACCTTATTTCGACTGAAATAGCTGTACAGTTGCATGTGGACTGCATTAGAAAGGACTGTATTAAGTGAAGCTCCTCAGCCACTCCAAAATCATAATGCTCTCAATTCCATAACGGTGTGATCCCCTTTTTGACCTGGTCTGACTTGAAATAAAAATAACAAAAAAGCACAAAACCCCGGAAAATAGCAAGGTCACACTCGTGAAGCCTGCAATAGAGTAGCGAGGGAACACTGTGTATGTACACCATATAATTGATAGATTTGTCAATCAATGAGGATCTTTTCTTTTTCAGGGTTTTGTCAAACAATAAAAATACGCCAATGAAAGGAATGAACGACAGATTTTCTTTTCATATAAATAACTCCCTTTATTTAACAAATTTGCATTGTGCATAGTAGCAAACTGTATTTACTTGTCTCGAAACATTTTCAAGCACAAATATAAATTTTCAGTTTGAACTCAGTTTTTCTAAATGGTCTTTTAGCAAAGCTAAATTGATTTTGTAAAAAATGATCAGAGCTCAAAATCAAAACTTAAGACTCTATTGTGAAAAGAAATAACATTACTGATATTGATACTGATATGTACATATTTTATACAATATTAATATACCTTTAAACTTCTAGGTGCCTCCTCCTGGCTGACGTGGGATAGTGCATATGCATATTAGATTGCCTGCTATTTGTTGTGTGAAGTTGAATACGCTCCACTTTAACGCGGTTCCATGCAGACTTTATGTGTTAAGAACTACTTGATCACCCAAGCACTAAATTCCGCTGTTTCACGATTACATTTTATCTTAGCAATTAGCACGGCTTCTCTGTCTTCCATCAATTACTACGATGTGCTGAGGGCCGAAATTTTACTCGACCACCTACAACCGGCACGTCGGTGAGGTAAACGTGTTGTGGAAAGATTGAGCCCAACGAAAGGGTTTGGGGCGGTCTCTGGGGCTTGGAGAATGAAGTGAAACTGCAAAATTCGATATATTTACACTCTATACCTGTAACACATCCATCGGACACACGGTACGTAGAAGGAAAGACAAAAACAGTCCAGGAGAAATGAATGAGGCAAGACTTGGCTATAAAATGATTTGGACAGATAAAAGGTAAGGCTGAGAGTGAAAATGACTTTTGAATCCACAGTGAAACATTGGAAGCGACAGGGGACACAGGAATAATATAGAAAAAAAAACAAATAAAGAAGCTTGCTGATTCTCAAGAGACATTTCAGACTTTCCTGTCACTCACAAATCACGACATGCGATGGGTCCCCTTGCTAATTTTTTTGCAATGCAGATATTTTTTTTAACCTCCTGATTCATAATAGAGGCCACTTAATTTGGCACACATACGCGCGCACACACACGCACACACACACGAGGATGGCAAGTTAATGCAGTACATGTTTAGGAGAGCAGCGTTACGTTAACAAAGAAAGTCACAAACCAAAATGATTAATAAGAATGAGAAGGCAAACAAAAGTATGTCATGATGACATAATACAAGAAAATGGAAAGTCACCACAAATAGAAGAGCACATAGTCAACATAGCTACCTAGAAAGGCCATCACACAGATGCTGATGGCAAACATGGAGCTCAGGCTCAGGCTATTGCCGTCTTCATTATGGAACATGGCGAGCGTCACCTCGCAGTGCCGTCCGCGGTATCCTTCGTTGCATCGGCAAGTGTAACGTGAGGGGGAATGAGCCACGCAAGTGCCATAGCGACACGGACGGCTGGCGCACAGTGTATAGACGCACGCTTTGCCTGAAGAGCTCTCCTTAGTGATGTGACCTGGAGGGCACCTGTTGAAAAAGGAAATCAAAAATGAGACGAGGCTCAATTATACACACTTGATAATTTTGTAAAAACCATACTGGTAATGCCCTCTTCATTCTAAATATTGTACGATACACTGTATTGGATGTATGCATAACATGAACTGATTCGTATGTACGTATGTACAGTATGTATGTAGTAGGTATGTGTGTATGTATGTACCTCCATCCATCCATCCATTCAACCGTAAGGGTCGCGGGGGGTGCTGGAATCCCAGCAAGTAGGCGGGGGACACCATGAATTGGTTGCCAGCCAATCGCAGGGCACACAGAGACGAACAACCATCCACGCTCACACTCATACCTAGGGACAATTTAGAGTGCCCAACGAGCCTGCCATGCATGTTTTTGGAATGTGGGAGGAAACCGGAGCACCCGGAGAAAACCCACGCATACACAGGGAGGCCGGAGCTGGGATCGAACCCGGTACCTCTGCACTGTGAAGCCGACGTGCTAACCACTGGATGTATGTACATTTCAGTAAAAACAACCAATCGGAGACACGTGTAACTGACCCTGCCAAGACTCATATCATTTTATATTGCATATATTTATATCATTTTTTGCAATAAAGTCTGTGCCTTTTCTCTGTTCTTATGCCTACCATCCTCGAAAAAGATTGGACATACACAATGAATGGTTTGGTCGATGAAGCGCTGCGACCTGCTAAGTGCAGTGTGAAAAGGCCTTTTTCTGGGTGGATGGACGCACATGCGCACACGCGCAGACAAACTGTGTGTGTTTCTATGTGACTCACCGAAGGCCTGGGGTTTGATAGAACCCGAGTTAAGAACCACTGATTTTGTGTTATAGTATTACCTCATTCCAAATAAGTAATGGGGATTGGGGGGGGGTGGTTCATTAGAGAAGAGAGTCTACAATTAAATCTAGCTGTTTCAATTTTGTTTTTTTCAAGGTGACTCAGCTTAGTGATGGATCAGCGTCCTTGCATCCTCCCTGGTTTGTAGTTAAGAAGAGTACACCAACTACAATAATTTGTAGGCCAAGGGCATTCTCTGGTCTTTCATATTCTCAGACTAAAGGAAGCTGGCAGTTTATGAGTTTAATGACCTACTTAATGTGTGCTGTGTTTTTGTGTCAGAACTTTGCAGATAAACATGATGATGATTTTGAATGTATTTGCATTTGCGAACTCCGCAGTAGGAGCGTCGATGTTCAACCATAAAGAGGTAATGTTTCTAGAAGATGCGATGATGAAGGCGGCCATCATTAAGCAAGAAAAGCAAAAGAAAACTTGCACACACAAACTATTCCACAATCTAGATCGAAGAAATGAATCCCCAACCACAACAACAAATAAAGTGCATGATTGCATATTTTTCTCCTTGGTGAGTAAAACATCGGGCCAGTTCAAGAACACGCTTAAAGAGGAAGATATATCATTGTCAAAGTCAGTAATCGAGCGACGCCTTCATGAATGTAAATACTGAAGGTTTACAACAAGGTGCAAACTACTGGTAAGGCTCGAGAACAGAGAGAAGAGATTAGAACTTAATAGAAAACATCTTAAAAAAATAGCTCAGGCTCAATACTGAAGGGTATTGGGCTACTCGAGCATCTGCTTCTGCTAAATGTTGCAAAACTGATAAGATGGCCCGAGTTAATACAGACCGATAATGATCCGAAACACGTAGACAGAGAGATTCTCTGGGAAAATAAAAACTAAAGATAAACCAGAAGGCAGAGAAGGTCTGAGGAAGAACAAGCAGAAAACTTCGTTTTGATTGGTAATTTGCCCAATTGCTATTGATCAAATGAAATCAGAAGATGCTGTCAGAACAGTCTTTCAAATCCATTGTGTTGAAACCTCTGACAAAAGGGAAAAATCCATGAAATGTTTTTTGGAGGTTCAATCACATTCAAAGATCACTGAAAGTGAGTCAATTGTTCACTGTCTGAAAAAAAAAAGTGAAAAGGGACATCGAGGCTCGGATTGGCTTCTCAGTAGTAGGCCGTCATTCATACAAAACTGCTGGATATTTTTCACTTCTGCATCTTTCTTAATCTCAGCAGCTCCGGGTACCAAGGCTGACATTTGGCTTAGTTATTTGTTCTAAGGTGGTCATCTATCATGAACGGAGGTCGGCATTCTGTCAGTACTGACGGAAGGTCCGTCAGTCCGTCAATGACAAATGCCCGTTTTGCTGACAACTGACAGAGACACACCCCGCCTACATCGTGTGTTTCTTCGCGGGGGTTTCTTAGAGAGGACAGCAACCATGTGTGAGAGTGAGTACTTCTCTTTCAGTCGGATCACTGCAGGGACTGGGATGGCCGGCTTTGATTGGCCGAGGAAGTGGAAGTCGATGACGTCACTCCACTTTGCTCTGACAGCACAAATCTACAATCTGTCTTTGATTCTAATATTTTTTATGTATGTGTATTTATTTGCATATGAAACTGTATGGTTGTGTTTAAATCTTGGTGAAATTATTTAGATTCTATGAAGGACTGACAGATTAAAATTTACCAAAGGGAGCCATGACAGAAGCAAAGTTAAAATAGCGATGATGGAGTGCCGGACTGACGATAAAAGATTTGGCCAACTTGAAATAATTTATTATAATTTATGTGCACAAGAGATATCGAGAGTCAAAGATGCATGCAAATTACGTGGCACCTTTTGAGTTGTGGTTGGGGTTTACTGCCATGGCAGAGTGCTGTTGCTTAGAAATGTTATGGGCTGTGGTCTGTACATCCATCGTGTGTGTATTGCTGGTTACAAACATGGTTGCGTGTGAGCCGTACTAGAATAAAGCACAACATGCACCGGTATGTGCTAACTTCAAAGGCTGTGTATTATTCTTCAAATTCACAGTACCTGCACTCATGTTGCCTCCAGAGGTCTACACAGACGAGGGGAGGGGTGCAGGGTTGTTTCCTGCAGGCTTCTGAAGAGCAGCCAAGGGATACGCCCTGAGAAGAGACCAGCTGAAGCCCCTCTGAAGGCTGCTTCCTGTCGAGGGAAATGGATCGACCACTTAATCTCAGGTCTCGCATGCAGCCTGGAAAGGAGGAGAAACAAGTGCCACAAATCTACAATAAGACAACGTATCTCCGCAAAATACCTTATGACACATCTGCAGACCAAGGAGTACCCTCGTGTACACAAACACACTAACAGCCCTGAGGCTAAACTGTTTTTTGGACGACAATCATCTGCACTACATTTTTTTTTCTCTGTTCAATCTGTGGGTAAATGAGCTCTATCACATCATCTAAATAGAGAGCAATACGACTGAGTCACTTTTGGTTGTCAGCCTAAAACCGAAGGATGCCTCTGAGCTATATTGTGAGGATGCATCAAAAGGGGTAACAGCATTTCAAAATGAACGAGTCCCTCAATGTAATTGATGGTCAACTCCTCCAGGTACACTGTGTTATGGTTAGTCACTACAAATTAACTCGCTAACTGAAGGATTGATTAGCCATCAGTAATACTATTTAGCCAACAATTAGTTCACTGAAATACTTTTTTCAACTTTGAACTCTTCCTATTAGCCTATTAGCATCCACCTACCATGGAAGCTTCTGTTGTGTCCCGATGGGAAAGAGTTTCCAAATATCACAACAGAAGGGTCAATAATGATCTCCTGACTCCGCCCAGGAGAAGCCATTATCTCTCGACGCCCTCCGCCCCCATCCAGGCGCAAAGTGAACTCTCGGCCAAAGCGATCCAACTCCAACTTGTGCCAGTCGCCGTCATCCAATTGATGGAACGGCAGCGTCAAGTTGAAGTCTCCATCTCCGAGATTGTAGAAAACAGCCAGCAATCCCTGAACAACCTAAGAGAGTCAATAGCAAGGTAAACATCAGGTTTTTGTGTGCGGATAGACTCCAGATTGAAACGGTAACTCTGTGATGGATTTGTGATGCTTTGGACTGATCCAACAAAATATGATGTGCTTTATAATCACTTATAGTATGTTTGTGTGAGTCAAACTATAAAAATGGGTTTCACAAATTCCCCACTGATTTGAATTGCTGCCATTTTGCATGATGTGGACAGGCAAACACAGAACTTGATCATGACACCATGATATGATATCCGGCAGCAGAACAGAGAGAAGCAAAGGTTGGGTCAAGTACTAAAAACAAAACAATAAATAAATACTGAACCTTCCAGCAAAGTGATATTCGAACTTTCAGTGGCAAAAAGAATGCTGCAATTTTACAGTTGGTTGCTGCATCGCAGAGGCAGGAGTCATCCCAAAGGGATGGTATACAAAAGCCAACAATTATCTTCAACAGTTAAGGCTGAATGAACCCGATGGACTGAACCAATGAGGGGCTCCAATAACTGCAGCTCCTACATGTTGAAATCTTAATTGGAAACAGAGGGGCAAGATAATTCACATTCAGCCCAGCCTGCATTAACTATTGCTCACTCAGCAAGACATCTCAAATAACCCACAAGAGACATGCAAGCACACACAAACACACCAACACGTACTTAAAAGTTGCTCAAAAGTTCATAATAAATACATGAATCTGAAAACAAATTGTTTCAAATTATTAATTACATATTGAAATTAATACATGATCAAATAATAAATCAGCAAGGACAAAGAACTGTAAACTTGTAGATTCCCCATTGATCTAGACCACACACACACACACACACACACACACACACACATACATACATAATATATATATATATATATATATATATATATATATATATATATATATATATATATATTACACAAGAAAAACCATGATGAATGGATGGAAGTATTTTAATACATTGCTCTGCCATATAATTTGTGTAGGGGTACGCTGTATCAATATAATTGACGAGGAACACACTGTTTTCCGCTGTTGTCGTCAGGTATGTTGTATTTGTGTGCCCATTTTTCTCTTCAGGGGTATGCTAAGTCAATATAATTGCCAAGGAGGACATTGTTTTCTGCTGTTTTGGTCAGGCTTTGTGTAGTGAGCCAATTAAATGCAACCAATACCAGAAATCCTGCTGTGCGTCATCAATATTCTTAAACACAACGCGGTCAGACACCATGGGTTGCACTAACTAAGATGTGTCATAATTCATATCCATTAGAGAAAGAGGAGCGAATATTATGTGTATTTTCTCCCTGACGATAATCGTACGTGAATGAATGAGCTCAGCTCATACATAAAATAACTTCTTCATCTCGTCATTTTTGGCACATGAACACATACAATTCTCATCTATTTGACTCAACACCACCACAATGGATTTTAAATGAAACAAACAGGATGTGCTTTAACTGAAGACTCCCAGCTTTAACTTGGGGACATTGACATCCAACTCGGCATCACATATCCTCAGCTTTAGTTTCTGTGAGAGAACCTCAGTCACGAACATAACGATTTCCGGCGAGTTGTGATTCCAGGTCATATGTTTTATGGACCAGAGAGTCTTATATAAAGACTTTGTAGTGGTGGCATCATGGTGGCATTAGGATTATTATGAATGCAACAAGAGAAGCTTTGATGGAAAGATGTGCCCCGCTGCAACTGGCCCCGGCGTCGCAGGAAGGAAATGATGCATATGTCATGGCCCGTAAAATTCAAGTTTGAGTCACTACGCACTGCCCTAACCGTGTGCGACGCCATCTTGGCTTAGCGTTCATTAGGAAAAAAAATGAAAAAGAAAGAGTTGTGCGACTGGACCGAACAACACAGATGAACTGGACTGAAAATGTCAAACCCAAGAGTTTGGATGGTTTTCGTTGGAAGTTCTACCCATAATTAATAAATAAATAAATTTAGTGTGTAGTGTATCATTTAAATAAAAAAAACTGACCACTATCATCCTTAGACAGACACAATAGACACATGCTCTGATGTGCTGCTGTCCTCTGTCAATCTTTGGTAGAAAACATTTATTATATCCTGCATCTGTTTCTTAAAGACAAGCAAAGATGAAAGGGCTCCCTCGTGCTGCTTTAGACACGTCAAAACTTATCCAGAAGCCCACCTCTTCTTTCTACTGTCACTAAGGGAGAGCTACAAGGGAAAGAGGACAGCAACGTTTTCCTTATGTCGCATACAATCCTAAAGACCAGAACATTAAACAGCACCAAGACAAGATGTTTTCCAAGGTGGGGTAGTTTTACAATTCAACCTCAGTAAAACAGACTCCGTGCGTACAGCCAACCTGTGATTTTATAAATAAAAAGTGACAGTCCAAACACCATCGAACAGCCATTGCTGTTTGCACTCGACATGCCATGAAATGAGATGAAAGCCATGAATAATAACCCCGCTGAAAAAAACAAAAACCTCAGTGTTCATGTCCTGTCTGTCAGCATTGCATCACTGAGAAGAAAGTGTAAATTGACTGCATTTTTATGGTGCATTACTAGCTTTCCGAAGCAATTTTATAAAACCATTATTTCCCCTTTGCCACTCTTGGCTGGTGTTTGTAGTCCACTCCTTGGAGCCATTTCAGGTAGACAACACACTTCAAGGGAGTTTTGGCAGAGTGTCAGGCAATGTGAACTTGAAGTGAGAAGTGTCAAAACCTTCAAGTGCACTGCTGGAGATGTGACTTTCAATCAAGTGCACCCTGTCCTCCAATTACAGTGCACATGCTTTCTCTTGGAAGCCAAAGAGAGGCGTCTTTTTTTTTCATCTAGAAGCCACCATTTGCAGACCTACTATCAGAGTTTGCTAGGAAAATGCATATGTGAATCGGCAGTCCTCTCAGTAGCCAACAATATGCCACCCACTCTCAACTTGACAAGCAATCACTGTTCGGGCCCCAATGATCATTTCAATGGGACACAGACAAAACAACCAGAGCTGTCATAGTGGAGAAACCAGAACCAGTTGTGACTCACCTCTAAACGCAGGTATTCACTCTGTTCCTGAGAGAGTAAACTGAAGATAACGCCGAAGGCGGCACGTGTTCGAATCCCAGCCTCGATTCTTATGTGTCTCGCAGGCAGGGACCATAACAGCTGGAACTGAACCTGGCTGCGTCCATCAAAGGAGAACTCCGGAGCCGCTTGTCCATCAGGAACACACAAAGCATGTTCAATTATTTTAGCTGTCAACTGCGAAGTACGTGAGCATATCACTACGCACTATGCAGTCTATTTTGTGCAGGACAAGGGCGAGGGCAATCTTGAAACTTAGGGAGGAGAGTGGTATATCTAAGAATGTTTGGTTTTAGGGTGTTTAACCTCAGAGCAAACTTCCCAAAAAAGCTTCAGCGATCCCTAACAGCGATTCAAAATGCTTACGCTGGTCACACTGTGGCCCGGTAAAGCCCGATTCACACTGGCAGCTGACGGGACCCCACTCAACATTGCAGCGACTCATCTTGCCGCAGGAGGCAGGTTGATGTTGTTCCTCTGTGTTGCTGCAGCGGTCATTTGTGAAAGAGCAGCCTGGCACGCTGTTTACCGATTCAGCTGGAGAACCCAGGTCATAAAGCTGAGCAGAAGGGGGGGGCAGCAGGAAAAAAAGGTGTGTATTACAATAAATGATCAAACACTGATGCAGTTCTTAATATTTGAGTAACTGGGTACTTTGATGTGGACAAGAGCAAATAGTACAGCACTACATTTATAGATGTCCCTACGGTAATCCAGCATCAGTGTGTGCTCGGGAAATGAATCAGAAATCTAATCTAATCAGAACACAACCTTGTTTCTGTGATCGCCAATTTATGGACTGTACCTTCTCCAAATGCTCAAATAATGTGACTAAGATCATTGCAATTTCATTTCAGGTGGTATCGCACTGAGTAGTGAAGGCTTGTGAGTGTTTGTGCATGTCCAGGATGTTGGTTTTTCATCAGGGTTTGTTCAAAATTGCAAAAAGGTTGCACGATGCAAAGACGTTCGCCAGATATTAGACGACAGTTTTATTAGCCCCAAAGACATTTTCTCATTCAAAATGTTCATGTTCAAAATTTGAAGGTGACCAGAAAAACTGTTTGCAAATGTCTGGCAAACGTCTCTTAACCTCGAACGAACCCTGACAAAAATGTGCAGTTGGACAATAGAAAAAATATTGCAGAGGTAGGGCGCTGAAGTCCAGCCAATAGTGCTTAACGTTTAGCGTACCAATATCCCTCCCACTCAGCTGAGTCAGCCCATATGATTTCCGGTTCCATTCATGATCGATCAGAGAGCCAGTCTGCACTGCTGAATTCAGAGTCGAATAACTATTGATTTAAAAGTAATTGTGAAGGTAAGTTTGCAGATATCGCTTTTCCACTGGCTAAAGAATGCTCTTTGTTGGCACGTAACTACTGTGACTCTACTTCGGTAGGCTGATTGGTCTTAGTGGTGACTGCAGGTGATGATTTTGCAAGTGTGAGTTTAATGTTCCAATGTGCACTTGAAGTAACATAGTGTTTAATTTTGACATTTTAAAAACATTCAAAAGCCTTTGATGATTCAAATGTCATCTAATCGTGTTTTTCAAGCTCAAGTAAAGTTTTTCATTGCAATTTCAGAAGAAATGCAGGCATAAAAAAGTGCTGCAATAAAAGATCCATCCATCCATCCATCCATCCAAAGCATCGCTTATCCCAGCTGACTTTGGGAAATAGTGCTGTTGCACCATTAGTAACTACTAGATAAATAATAATACAGTATATGAAAATAACTTAAGATGTTGTTTTCTACTTTGGATGCATAGCTTTGGCTACAAAGACAAAACTGTAAGAGTGATATTTTTCCAGAAGCACAAGTTGTCAATATTTTCTTCTGCAGCACAACCTTGAAATTATTTTAACACTGTCTCCTCAAACAATGAAAAAAGTCAGAAAAGAAAAGCAGTGTATGGGTACTGTACAGCCATCATTTTATCCAAACCATCCTTGGAAATTAGAACAAAGCAACGCTACTGCTACATTACCTTGCTGTCCAAACGTAGGTTTCTAAGACATCCAACGTAGTGTTTCTGTTGCAGCTGTGGATATTCATACAATATGTTCATGTTGACGCCTCCGAGTTGCAACACGTGACTTGCATTCAGATACCTGGGATAAAAAAATAAAGTAAAAGTATCAATGAAACGAGTGAACAGAATGTAATTTGAAAAGGCATTGCAAAGAGCAAAACCACAAGAGCTGTCAACACTCAAATGTATGGTTTCATTCTTTACCGGCTGAGCCCGTCATCACTTTTACTGCTTCTCGACAACAAAGGTCACATTTTGCCCCTGTTCGGTTTCATTTTGAAAAATAGCTGACAACACTACCACAAACCAGGGCATTTTATCGAACTGGAGAAGGAAAACGAAAACAGACTGCAGGTTCCTTTGTTACATGCATTCATTATAATAAGACAGAACTTCCATACTATTTTCCTTATGTTTAATGTACACTCCAAAGAACAAATAACAGCAATGAGAATAAAGCAGGGATCTACAGAATACGCATACACAGGTGAATGTCATTGGATCCCTTGAAAAGAACTACATAAGTCAAGTTATTACGATTAAAAATATGATGGGTTAATGTGCTGTATTTAGAATGTACCGTACTCAGATTCTATAAAACAGAAATGCCACCTTTTCAATATGTTTCTCAACAGTATTTTTAACTCCAGAGAAAATGTGTTAGTATACTGTTTGGAGAAATGAAAACTGGGTGAAGAATTGGTTTGCAGTGATTATGTAAACAGTTTTTTTTTTTAACGCAAGCTAGTACAAACTGTAGGCTGGGCCCAACCTTGGGTAAATGCAGAGGGGTTATGTCAGGAGGGGTATCTGGTTTAAAACGTTGCCAAACAATTTTGAAGCATTCATCCAAAGAATTCAGACCGAATCAATCACGGTCCAGGTTTACACTGACCGCCATCGGTGCCGTTAACATACAGGGCACAGGTGGGAAATTAAGCTACTTTGGATCAAAGTCAAATGGAGAGGTGGAAAGTGGGTTCGCAGGCAGAAAGTCAAGAAGGAAGCACAGAGCCTAGACCAGACATTGGGGATTTTGAATGATGGGACTATTACAGGAAAAGATGGGGAGTTGGTTGACATGGGGAAATGATAAGAAGAAATCTTGATTGGGGTTCGAATTGGAGTGGGGTTTATATGAAAGGAAGAGATTAGTTAAGATTGTCGTGGAGGTGAAAAGTGTGTCGGATCAACTCATGAGGCTGAAACTTGAACTCGAGGCTGTCATGTTTAATGTTATTAGTGATATCCCACAGGTAGGGTGTGAACTACAAAAGAGAGGAATTCTGTAAGGAACTAGATGAAGCAGTTTTGAGCAACCCGGGTAGAGGAAGATGTTGGATTGGTGTAGATCAGGGGTGTCCAAAGTCGGTCCTGGAAGGCCGCTGTCCTGCCTGTTTTCCAGCTCTTCCAGCTGTAACACACCTGATTCAAATGATCAGCTCATCAACCAGCTCTGGAGCAAGATTAGAACAATCCTGATGATGTGAATCAGGTGTGTTGTTCCTGGGAGAGCTGGAAAACAGGCAGGACAGCGCCCCTCCAGGGCCGACTTTGGACATCCCTGGTGTAGATTGTAATGGACATGTCAATGAAGAACACGGGTGATGAAAAATGATGGGCAAATTTGATATCCAGGAAGGCATTTTGGAAGGACAAACAATAGTGGACTTTGACAAAATGATGGATAAGGCTGTAGCGAACACATTCTTCCAGAAGAGGCTGGAACATTGGGTGACCGACAAGAGCGGAGGTAAAAGCATGCAGGTAGATTATATCTTGTCGTGATGATGTCATCCGAAGTAGCTACTCACTGTAAAATAGTGGTAGAGGAGAGTGAGGCTAGACTCTAGCCTCACTCTCGAGCATAGGATGGTGAGATAACGCAGTTGGGGTTGAGGAATATTCAGAAGACAAAGGAAGAGCAGAGAACAATGTGCTGGAAGATCAATGTGATAGGGGGTTCGATGGACGCTGTTGTCGTATTTATAAAAAAAATCTGATGACATCCACCACATATGTTCGTGGAGCTGAGACTCTGTCTGCCTGGACCTCAATCAAAATCATCAAAATTGCAGTATTCTCCCTGCGCCAAAAGTTAGACATGGGTCCAGCGGGTGTAAAGTCAGCCAACAAATTGTCAGGTCCGCTGGGAGTGTGTGAAATTGTAATCGCCCTCGGTACACCAGAACGCCCAGCATGGCTCAGAGCCATCTGCCAAATTCCCCAACACGTTAAATGAGGCTTGCACCAGCACGAAAATCGAGATGCGGCAGTTTTTACTGTGCACCCGGGCTGTCTACAAATAGAGAGGACTTTGTGTCAACAGTCCAGAACAATGTTGAGTGCGGTAAATGAGTGAAGAAATTGATCCAAGCAAGCGCGAATGGGTGAAGGACGTGTTTGTCCTTGGATGAAAGGGAAGGTTTCATAAGACAGTGGTGAGATCAGCCACGATGTATGGATTCGAGACAGTGGTACTGAAGAGACAACAGGAAGCAGAGCTGGAGGTGCAGAAAAGAAGATGATGTTTCCTTTCGGCATGACCAAGTTGGGTAGGATTAGAAATGAGCACACTAGAGGGACAGCCAAGGTTAGAGGGTTGAAATTATTTTAATTTTAAGGGGAACTCAACCCTCATGAAGATAAGAGGTCGAGAAAATGGATAGATGGATGATTGTTCAGGATGATTTATCGCCACCGGCATGCGTCTCACACGTTTTTTTCATGAAGATCGTTTGTTATCAGTTGGCACAACTGTAGTTTCATTTTTGAGGCCTTGATGGATTTCTCTTTTAATCCAATGGCCCAAACAGGATTCTAAACTAGAGTCATCATAAAACACAATATGGAGTACAACACACTTAAGTGGTGAACAGATGTATCTGTCATATATTTATTGCTATCATACAGTGTATATTTGTGCCATTTGAACCATTTGTTCCACTGTGGCCAGGAACAAACAAAAAAATGACTCATGCAAATGCCTGCAAGGCGTCCAAGAATGTATCTGTACTGGTCTTCTTACACGGAATTAAATTATACTTGTCTTGAGAACAGGGTTAATCATTTGTTTGCCTCGTGTGCTGTGCTGTCTTTTATGCTGTTTCTGATGGAACTTACTTGTCCCGGTTGGGTGTTATCCCTCGAATTTCACAGGAGGAACGGTCCTCTGTCATTGCCCAAGAGTCTACTCCTTCTGTCTCCATGACAATTGCACTGGAACATCGATCCAGAGTAAAGCGTACTTCCTTAAAATGGACACACCCATGTTAGAGGCAACCCCAATTTGTGGTATGTTTTACCCTTCCCACACACTTGAACATAATTTATACACGTTACAACAACATAGTGAACATATTTGAAAAAAAATTGCAAGCATGAAATGCAAATAAATTGCATGGACCTGTGTATTCTATTTATGCATTTAAGAGGCGGGGCCTGGTGGGTTTACGTGTAACTTTAGCAATCTGAACAGAAGTTGGCTGGTTGGCTCAAGTTATGAACAATTTTTCACTTTCTGGGCCTGGGCTGTGCCTAACATCCGCTTCCTGCGTGAGTGTGTTGAGTATGTTCATGTGTTTTACTGTTCTTCGGGTATTTTGTGTGTCAGTGGCTCTCCATTCCTACATGCGAGTACATTACTAATATAGCAGGTATTTTAGCGATAGATGAGTCGATACATTACAGAAAAAAAACAAACCTGTAAGGTAGTGCAGCCCTGCTATATGTTAACCACAATATAGCAGGGGAGCACTCTATGCATAGTTGCTTGAGTTACAATTTTTGAGCAAGACTGTGTGTTGACACTGAGCAATTATATTCCAGTATTTGCATTTGAATTTCCTCTCAGTTCTCTGAGCCTTGAACATGTTCACAAATCATTGTCAAATCAGCATAATATTATATGGATTTTTTTTTTTTTTGTTCTACTCTGACGTTACTTTCAATGGTACGGAACTGAGCAAAATCCGATCAAAAGTTTGAACTTTACCAGTCCGTCATATTCATATGTGCAGAGCAGGAATATAATTGTCTTACTTTACTGTTACTCCTCACATCAAGGCGATGCCAGCGTCTGTCAGCCAGGCCAGCATTGTTTAATAACTGGAGAACAAGTGTACCAGAACCATGGTTTATTTTCAGATTGGGAGATCCACCAATCAGCTCTGTTAGGGAGACAGAACAGTAAATCATCATTATTATGAATGAATAAAAACAATTACTAAAGCAACTGTGTTTTTCCCCACGCAGGCAAGGTCAAGAAGAAAAGTTCATCTTGAACAGGGTCGCGGGGGGTGCTGGAGCCTATCCCTGCTGATTTCGGGCGGACAACATGCTGAGATGGTCGCCAGTCAGTCGCAGGGCACATACAGAGACAAACAACCATTCACAGCCACACCGTCACTGAGTGGGAACCGTTCCCACAACTGCCATCTAAATACAAAATGTGATGAATCACTAATGTCATTACTTCAATAACAGAGATGGATCATACTTTTTGGAACTGCCATTACTGTACACAGTATATTCTATTTTTCTTTCTATTCACGGAGGCCCAAGAGCTACATTTTTAAACCATTGTTATGGGTAATTCAAAACTGAAACCTATTAAGCAGACAGCTGGTGTAACATTTACAAACCATTTAACGAAAAGGAAATCACAATGAAGCAATTTTCATATTCCAAAACTGCACAGCAAATAAAGCAAACAATGGACACACAATTAATAATTACTCAGTCACTTCTCTAAAATACTGAGGGCGGGGCAGTTCATTGAAACATTAGACAATTTAATTGAAAAGCATCAGTTATTTACAATATCAGTGGCATTCATGGAACAGAAAAAACCCCAGAACCAAATAAAAAATAAATCGTGGAATGTTGGAATATATTATCACCGAATTTGAATAAAAACTACATTCACTCAATTTGGAAACTAAGACAGCACAACAAGCTTCATAGTTGATTGACAATGTCAATGTTGAACGAGGACAGGAAAAGACATTTTGGGGTGTGATTTTAAACCACAAAATCTAATGGAAACTGCACAATAATAATGTCTAATTAAAACTGTTCTCAGGAAAGCAAAACACACCCTTTGAATACACATTTAGGATTTTGCATATATACTATCATACCTGAATTGTTGAAGTGTGGGGTAACACTGACAAAAGCAACTTGCAACCACTGTGCATAGTGCAAAAGCAGGTAATCAGTATTGCGTACAGGGTGGGGTTTAGGGAGATTAGGAACACATTTCTTTTAAGGTCAACTGCCTTGAAATGTATAGATCTGGTCAAATTGAACTGTGATAATTGTGTACAAAAGCAGGAAATTATTCAACAGTCAAAAAATGTTTTGTGAGAGGGAGGGCAAGTTAGGAGGCATTTTGAGGTTGAAAAAACCCAATGTGTTTGCATAACAATAAACAGTTTGTGTCTTACTGCGTATGGGGTGGAGTTGTGGAATGGATTGAGTGAGAAGTTGAAGCACTCTAAATTGGGAGTGCAACTAGTTTTTTGTCTAATCTTCAATTGTCTGTCAATTGGTTTAGGGTGTACTCCGCCCAAAGTCAGCTGGAGTAGGATCCAGCACACCCGCAACCCTAGTGAAGATAAAGCAGTTCAGATAATGGATGGATGGATAAACACCTCACATCTGCTGAACCGACTGTACCATCCAGTAATTACAGTCAACTCGTCAAGAGTTTAAACAATAATGTTCCAGACGCCCTGTGGCACACATGTAATTACCCAGACACACCGTTACCTATGGCCATGAAGTCTTCAACATCTCCAGGCAGAAGCGTGGCCAACGGGCCGGCATACAGCAGCAGTCCGTCATCTTCTTCTGTCATAAACTCCAGAGATAGATGGCTATCAAAACATGGCTTTATGGGAGGAAACCAGGCATAGCCGTTGCCAAGGAAACTACGTCTTGTCTGCTGGCAGTCCGGCCCGTCATGCTGAGGAGGGCATCGACACCTGTATGGAGAATGACAAAACAGAAAAATAATCAAGGTAGCACAAAAGGAAACTATCTGTGTTGAAATCTTCACACCAGTTTGAGCATGGCTTTTCTTTGGCAAGTGAGACATTGTTTACACGCAGACAAAGTCTACCGAGGATCAAAATCCTCGATCAAATGATTATTCGCCTCAGTGGGCTTTCGGCCCTACATTAAATCATGAAAATACTTGAGCGCAACATGCGTCTATTAGGGCCATCACAACAACTGGAGACAGTTAAGTAAAGCGCAGTGATGAACATACCCATCCATCCGTCCACGGCAAACAGAGAAAATGATTTTATTTAGATGCATTTTACATTTTTCATGCATGAATAAGTGAACAAGTGTTTAACTTGTGAACACAGCTGACATGACTGAAAACTAAAGTACTGTATTTGGGCATATATATATATATATATGTATATACACACACACACACACACATCCATCCATACATTTACTGATTCGCTTTATCCTCACAAGGCGGGCGACACCCTGAACCGTTTGCCAGCCAATTGCAGGGCACACAGAGATAAACAACAATTCACAATCAAACCTAGGGACAATTTGGAGTGAATTGTGAATTTTCCCACGCAGGCATGGGGAGAACATGTAAACTCCAGTCAGCAAGGCCGGAGCTGGAATCAAACCCGGTGCGCCCACTGAGCCGCATATATATATATATATATATATACCATCTTAAAGTATTTGTACTTCAAGCTTGAACTTCCAAGTCAAAGCAAAAAAAAGATTGTTGGTTCATAGCTCTAAAAACTAGATAAGTTAAGTCACATCTGTGTCTCTCGACACTACTGTAATAACACTTTGTTTTTGCTTCCTCGAAGTCAAAGTTCCTTGTTAAATAACTCCATTGGTTAAGATGGATAAAATCATAAAACCTCAACGAAAAATACCTCATTTCGTCACTGTGATGGAGGAGATTGACTGGTTGATCTGTTCTTGTCTCCTGCTCTGGCGCTAAGTGAGACAAGGTGGCTTTGCTGATAATGTCACACTCATCTATTTCCATGCAACGCCTGAGGAAAGCTGTGTGCATTGAGACTGTTAGGGCGACATTGCTGTTTATTCTGCAGAGGGGCGACGCATGTCAGGAATACTGATCTATGCTCACCTATATAGATGGCTTATGCAGAGGGAAGCGTTATGCATATGTATATCCAGACCAGGCAGAAGCTCTCACTCGCTGCTCAGACTCATGAGAGCAATACCTGCATGAGTAACTCAAGTGAAGTGATATTTTTTCCACCTCTGACTGACATTATCTGGTCAACCGCTGTTTGGAGCTGCTTGTTATGTCCACACACAACCGTGGCAAATATAACAATTTTGGGTTTTACAGCATGAATCCAAGAGTCTATTCGGCGCATATAGGGTGATGTTCACTCACATAGTAACCCAGGCTCAATGGAGCAGAGCAGTAACAACACAGCCAACTTTAAGAAGAAAAAAAAAGAACAGAGAACAAATCGGTTCTGTGCATCCTCGCTTTGAAGAATATGGCTCTGACAAACCCATATGTTCATGTAAATGGAATTAAATTAGATCTTCAGAAGTTGTGAGCAGATAGGGGTGGGGGGTTGGGGGTCCCAAGTTGGATTAATACCCCTGCCCTATATTTATTTAATCTGGGCATTAGTGTGAGCCTGGAACGTACTGCATACTGGGTCCTTTGAGTCCCACAGAGACAGCGCATTTTAAAGGATTCCTGATAATTACAGTCATCCTGTGAAGTTTTATGGTTTATGTTAATAAGGATGATGCGAAGGCTATATATATATTTTTTTTTTTTTACATGGGACAAAGGAACATTGCAGCGGTAATAAAAGAAAATATAAGGTTTCTAAATGTTTACCTCAAGCGAAAAATATTTGGATATAAACTGTATAGTACAATGCTTTTTTTAGGTGAAAGAGATTTTTGTCATGAGAAGTCATGATCTAGCCTCATTCAGCAGGGTTTCTCAGTAGATCTTTCGAGAGAGTTACGCTACGAGAGAGGAGAAGCTCCACTGGTTTTGGTCTCACCTGTATCCGTTCTGCGCATCAATGCAGGTTCCCCCATTAAGGCAGGGATTACTGGAGTAGGAGGAGCAGCTTTGATGAGTCATTTCTCTGGCGGTACAACCACAGATGGCCGAGGTCGTCACCTTTACTGAGACTAAGGACAACGCACCAGAGTCGAGCAGGGTCGGCGACTCGCTGATGGCCAGTTGCGTGGTGCAGCCACCTGATGCTTTACAGTCAGCATGCACACATTCATCCACCTGCACCTGGCTTACATTAACAAACAGCAGTGACTGCAGCTGCAGAGGGAATAGGGAAGGAACAAAGACGTAGGAGACATTAATGGCAAATAGCTGTCAGTGAACACACAAGGTTGTAGTATCTCCGGAATTGACAATGATGTGAAGTCCGACTAATGATTACGGCGAAGGATAACGTGACTTTTGCTGTTTATTCATATGGCAATAAAATCATCCTCTAATCTACAAACATCATATTGTTTGAAAAATCTAAAAAGGGTTTGCTAAAGGCGGGGTATGTTTAGGTCTGACAGGGTAATGAAAGAACGCAGTACCAACATTGAGGAGAGGCAATGTGATCGGGAAATGTAAAGACAAACAAGAAATGGATTTAAGAACAAAGAGGTAATAAAAAGACAAGGGTTTGTGTGAAATAAAATGCAGAAAAGGCCATTTTTCTCTTCATCTTACACCCCAACGTGTTCTTTGTAATATTCAAGCACTTTTTTTCATCTGTCATATAAATCGGGATAAATACCTTCTTCTTATGTGCAGCAAGAGCCCCGTGTAACTTCTCTGAATGCATGAAGCCTGTTTCAGACTGGACATAGAAATGGATGTCCAGTGTTTTCTCCCCCCTGTCTGCAATGCTGAAAATATTAATGCTGCCTGGTCTGACAGACAGGGTCTCAGACAGAAAGTCCCAGAGTGTCTCCAGCCGACTCTTCCTCTCGACATGAGAGTCGATAAAATCTCTTGGGGTTATGCCTTTGGGAGACAAAGAGAGGAAAGGTTCATGGGACGTGAACGCATGACTCACCAATGACAACCACAGAGTAGGTCAAAGCCTACAGAGTCTGCAATTCAATTAGCGTGAGAGGAAGTCCAACATCGACTATTGATCCACCTAAACACGTTCATTTGCCAGTTGCTAACAAATCAAGTTGAACGCTTTGATTCTAGAAGGAAATGTACATTGCTCCTGAAGTCTGTATTCTGCTCACATTTAGTCATACTGTATAACTTTCCCATAGCTGCAGTGTAGCTTGGCGTCCTTGTAACAAATCATCACCTAGAATTGGAATACTCCCTACTGAAGACGCACAAACTTTGGAATGCGCCAAGATGAGAATCGGTTTAGGAGAAATGAAAGTTATGATATCACACTTGGTGCCCCGGTACCGCCCTACTGATGGTATAAAAATGATGTGAATCTCTTCCTGCTTCGCACTCGTGACGCGCAGCGGTCTGTAACCGCGGGTGCCCGGAATATTCAGTTATTGAAAGCTTCGAAGGAACTGTTCATCGATTCCAGCCTCTGATTGAAGTACCAACATTCTCCTCGTCCGAAATTCAACGAACACGCGGGGGAGAGGAGGCCGCTCTTCCCCCAACATTCCCCATATCGACAAAGATCTGGTGATCTCATAAGAAATTGGACACTTTGAAAACCTCTTGTCTCTTTGAGTGTCATTGCCAATTTGGAGTTGGACCAACAGTGAAGTGGCATTCAAACTTGTTCTTCGCTTTTCTCCAGAGAGTTTGCACGTGTCCAAAGGGTGAAATTTTAGAGGAAGCTTATCCGTTGGCCTTCACGCAATTTCTTTCCTTCATTTCTCCCTCCCTGCGAGGCTCAGTTCTTCGAGACCTTCCTTCCGATGTTCAATCATCCATCCACAATCATTTGTGACCGTGTCTTGATATGAGATTTGAAATATCCGCCGAGGAACACGCTTTTCTGTTGCTTCTACATTTCGCCGGGTTTCTGCGGTGAGCGTCCATGACTCACTGCCATAGAAGAGCGCTGATCAAACAAATATTTTCAAGAGACGAATTTTTAAGTTGACGGACAGCTTTCGATCGATCAGAATGTTTTTCATGCAAAGATACGCATCTTTTGTCATGCCGATGTGCCGACGAAATTTGTGGTTTGCACAGGGCATCTGATGTCACCAATGGTTTTCTTTGCATTGACGTGCGGGCCGAGGCACTTGCTTTCTGCTACGACAACGTCGAAAAGGTTCTGGAGGTCAGCACCGGAGGATGCAATCATATCTGTATCATCTGCAGCAGGTTGTTTATCTTGATGCCATTTACCAGGAACCCTTCATCTGTGTCTTCGAGCATCCAAAGGATGACCTCAGAGTCGATATTAAACAAGTGGGGAGAAATGACGCATCCTTGACGAACACCACAATTAATTGGAGACCAACTGGCTAGACCACGAAGTAGGCCAACTGCTGCTAACTAGTCCCGGTACACAGATCGGATGACGCGCATGTCCTTGATGTATGTCATTGATTTTCACGCCGGCTAAGATTTTAAACAGTGCAGAGTGGCGCACCTTGTCGGAAGCCTTTTGGTATTCAATAAAATCAAGACTAGCTGAAGGTGCATTGCAATTAGGTCGCAAAAAATCAATTCCATCTTTGAGGCCTCCTATATGGAGAGCACATCATCTTTAATCTTCCAAAATGATAATGACTTGTCACAGAAGCTTCCATAATAGTCTTCGACTCAGGTCTCGGATTGGCTTTTAAATGTCAAGGACGTTACCTGACACAGCCAATTTGACCTTTATCACTCTGATATGTGATTACACAGGTGGAAATAATTAACACTCAAACTATTACAGCAGACAATTCAATGGATGGTTTAACAAAGCGCACGATAGATGTTGAAATCAAATTATTAAAAATGAAAAGGCTCAACAGAATATTATTTTATCATGAGCTGGATTGAGAAACAGATAATCACAAAGTCAAATATACTACAATACTCAAAACATGCGGACTCTTTGAATATGAGCCTCAATAAGAAATAAAATAAAAACAAACTAGCGTTTTCATTCATTGCATTCAGGACATTAATTTACCGGTCAAACGTAGTGAGGCAGATGATAGAACTGCCTTTTCCTCCAGATCTCTCACATGAACTCTAACTTCAGATTTGACATCGGGCCACACACCATCAGACACCTCAACACTCATCCAGTAACTCCCCACTGGTGTGTTCGGTTGAATAGTCAGCAGTCCTGAGCTTTGGTTCACACTGAAATATCTGCTGATTGAGAGAACAAAATTTAGGTTAAAGGGGAAAATGAGATATCACTTTGTTCTTACTCTAGAAACAGTGACAAGAATGAAAAAAATAATAGATAGGATGTACATATATATGTATGATAATTTACATACAATGCGATTGGCTGGCAACCAGTTCAGGGTGTCCCCGCCTAGTGCCCGACTACAGCTGGCATAAGCTCCAGAATGCCCGCGACCCTCGTGAGGATCGGCGGATTAGAAAATGGATGGATGAATTGACCTTATATACAATGTCTTGCTTGGAGAAAATGTAACCAGCCGCCACTGGATCTGTGCTACGGTGCACCAAACTAGTTTAATTTTCTTTAGTAGTGTTTACAGTGATGAAACATACCCGACTGACGACATATCCTTACAAGTCTTTTTTTTTTCCATTCCTTGGAATTATGTATCATTATTCCTGGACTATAAACCTACCCCTCCCCCGACTGAACCCTGCGGCTTTTAATGTGACATGGTTTATTTATGAATTTTACTGACAGGTTTTAATCCGTCAATCGATTCACCCATAGTTTCGTCACATCTAACTAATGAAATCACCAACACGTCAGAGTGGACCACAGAAACTGTTTGATCCCACCATCATACGGAATAAGACCCCTTGCCAATCTCCGAGTTGCACGGTGCATTATGGGTAAGGCACTCTCATTGGCGACCAACTTGTCCTTTAGAACAAATGTGAAGCAGCATACAGAGCTGTAATTTTGACCATGTCAACCGCTGGATATGATACTCTCCCCACGAACTGCCCTCTGTCGACAGTTTTTAATGAGATTTTGCTCGATGTGTGTAGCAAGGAAGACATGTATTCAATGTTGGGACATAAGGATGACAAAGGTTGGACATTTGTTGTCATTTGCCCAGCCCAACATTGCCAGAAAAACAACGGCTGAATGTTACGTTGTTTTGCTAACATGACGTGAGTGAAGTGATCTGAGGCGGCGTAACACTCTGCGAATCAATCGCCAATGTGACATACCACAATAATATTGAAATATGGAAACGTATCTCCATTTCAGAAGTGACAGTGACAAGAAAATGTACTTCTGTTGTGCTTGGTTTCTCGTTAGCTTCACTGTACTGAGCTGTTAATGTGCATAAATAGAACCAAAAAACAAATGTACAATTTTAGTCCATTTTTTGGATCTTTTTCTGTTGGGGAATTGGGACCAATGAAGAGAGGTTTACAAAGCTTTGCAAGGGTGTTTTTTGACCTTGTTAATTATTATTATTTTATTTTTTTTACACCGTTTAAGTCTCTAAATTCACAGCACAAAGTGCACCTGCCATTCTGTCACCTGAGGCCTCATGTAAAAACTGAAGTTAGTTTGACATACATGTACTGTCATACAAAACCTCTTGTTGCTTGGTTGCCTCTGTTTTCTTCACCTTGATTCTCACACATGAACAGAGAGTGGCTTCTTGAGAGTGAAAAGAAGAATCTTGAATTTAGTTTTATGAGCAGAAGGAACGAGTTCTATAAATACAGCCTTCTCTACAGTGCGTTCGCCAACTCTTTGTTTTTGGTTTGTCAAAGGACTCCCATCATTGCTGGCAGTAGATGAGTCCATGGAGCAAGTCCGTGCATCCCCCATCTCTCCCAAACATGTAACATACTGGTTTCCAAAGGCTGAAGTGCCTTGTGGTGAAGTTCGTCAATGAATTAGCCTCGTTTGACAAATGAGAGACTGGGTTATGGGATGCTACTGTTTAACTTGCTGCGTTCGGCATTGTTTGGTGTTGGGGGGGGGGGGGGGGGGAGTATTCACCAGTGTTTAAGGTAAAACAAGTTTTTAGAAATCGATCTGTGTGACCCCTTTCTTTGTAAACATCACGTTATAACACAGAGACCTGTGGGTATTAAAACAAAGCTACCTATGAATGCACACGTGTTTTATGGCTAAATGTAGGTGTTGCTCCTTTTATTCAGGTGTGTTTTGTAGTCCGGAAATTACGATACCCAACTAGGATGTGGGTCCAGATTCACTTGAAATAATACACAAAACAAAATTGAGGAAATGGTAAAAAAAAGTTGGCTCCTTTACCCCCTCAGGCTTCTACGAGAGCTTGATAGTTGTCATGGTAACTGTCAGACATGGCTGTATGAATAAACAAATATGGACTTGGTATTTGTTATCCGATCTTCAGGTTTTTGAATATTAAAGATATGCTTAACGTCTCCGGAGAGGTCACATTGTCCCAACCTGGTTGTTACATCTGTATATTCTTGACCAAAGCGTGGGCTCAAATTTCTTGTAGTTAGGAGAAGACTAGTTTCTTTATTGGTAATCAATGTTGATGTCCATGATTAGTATCGATTTAATGTGCACTTATACATTAGCGTGTAGATTCTTCATGTACAAACCCAATTCTAATGAAGTTGGGACGTTGTGTTCAAAATAAAAACAGAATACAATAATATGCATATCATGTTCAACTTATATTTAATTGAATACACGACAAAGACAAGATATGTAATGTTCAAACTGATAAACTTTCACGATTTTAACACAATCAGTAATTGAGAATTGTAAGGCTGTCTTTAATTATATTTAATTTTATATATATATTCATTGATTCATTTTCCAAACCTCTTATCCTCACAAGGGTCACGGGGGGTGCTGGAGCCTATCCCAGCTGCCTCCGGGCAGTAGGCAGGGGACATCCTGAATCGGTTGCCAGCTAATCGCAGGGCACACAGAAACGAACAGCCATCCACGCCCACACTCACACTTAGGGACAATTTTGAGTGTTCAATCAGCCAGCCATGCATGTTTTTGGAATGTGGGAGGAAACCGGAGGACCCGGAGAAAACCCACGCAAGCACGGGGATAACATGCAAACTCCACACAGGAAGGCCGGAGCTGGAATTGAACCTGGTACCTCTGCACTGTGAAGTCAACATGCTTACCACTGCACTCTCTCTCTCTCTCTCTCTCTCTCTTTCTCTTTGTACAGTCAGGACAAACATTTACTACGTATGTTTCAAGCAAAATTATCCCATTGGAAAATATTAAACCTTGTCAGAGAAAAATAGGCTGAAATCAACCCAACACTTAAAACCAGTGGCGGTTCATCTTCACACATGGGATGAAGCACTTACTTGGCTGCACTTGTCTCGAGATTGTAAGTCTTGTTGTCCCAGTCATCAGGATCTAGCGTATATACCTTCCCCAGTATTACATTTGCCATCCTTCCTGTTTAAGGTAAACACACACACACACACACACACACACACACACACACACACACACACACACACCAGTCTTTCGGGATGAGTTCTGCTGATGCCAACACTTATCTCCTTATCTTGCATTCTTGTCTACTTATAATCATAACTGTGGAGCCCACTGCTAGGATGAATAGGCTCCCAGCGCTCCACTTCAGAGAGTGTGGAGCTTCAGGAAGCCGGGCTATCTGAGTATGGATTATGTTATTATCAGCCTGCAGTGCCAGAGTAGCTGACTGTAGCTGTGTAAACAATGGCAGCCCGGATGAGTCACAGTGCTGCTGTTTTCCACCATTACCAGTACTTTGAGGCAGTTTTTCATGTCAATAAAATACTAAACAGTTTTCTTAACCACCTTATGCCAGAGGATCCATTAAAAAAAAAATTGTAATATGATATTCAGAGGTGCATTGCGTTTGGAAGGCAAGGATACACACCGAGGTACTGTGGTAAAAGGTTTGAAGAAGACACAACAAACTATTATAATGTAATTGGAACGGCACCATTATAAATCCAGACTGCGTAGAGCATGTACGGGAGTAAAGGTTTTGCCTTCAGCTGTACCCTAATTTTTCTCCTCATCAAGCAGTCTGTCACAAAAACAAAAGAGGAAGAGATGAGAGCAAATCAGCAACTTACCCCTGTAGCTATACACGTAGATATCCTTCTCCCCTGGCTGATGGGCATTATCATTGTGGTCACCAATGATTATAGTGAGTGTACTTGTGGCAGTCATTGGTGGATATCCACTGTCAATCATAATCACCGGCAAGAGGAAATTGCTTTGCCTTTCCCTGTCAAATCTCCGCAGCGCTGTGAGTGTGGCTGAGCCATTCCCATGATCCTGAAGGTGGAAATCAGCTGAATAGACTGAAGGCAGGGAGATGTGGAAAGGAGGCCCGTGCTCTGGGGAATCTCTGTCCAAAATCTGAAGCAATGTTGAGCTTGTGTTGAGCATGACAACTTGAGGTGCCGGACTGTTTTCCCACACCACAGGATTGTAGACTGTCTCTAGCTCCGGACCATTGTCATTTACGTCTAGCAGGGGCAAGTAGACAATGACACTGGCAGTCAGGGCTGGTCTACCGTGATCGATCGCTATTACAACCAAATCATAATTGGCCACAGTCTCTCGGTCCAGTGGCCTGGCGACTGTAATAATACCAGATTGGCTCACTGTAAATTGTCCATATGGGTCGGACTGAGGAAGAATACTGTACAAAATCTCCCCATTTGAACCTGAGTCAGAGTCGGTAGCCACTACTTGGATGATAGTGGTTCCTACAGCTACATCTTCGTTCAAAGGGGAGAGCAGATGAGAACTCTGGGCAAAAACAGGAGCATTATCATTCTCATCCTCAACTTCAACCAGACACTGGATAAGGCTAGAAAAGTCGGAGTCTTCTACTTTGATGGTTAAGTTAAACTTTTGCTCCACTGGTTTCTCAAAGTCCAGTTTCCTCTTTAATCTCAGAACACCCTTCTGGTCCAGTTTGTGGCTAATCATATAGAACTGTTGTTCTGGGTCTCCATCTAACACAGAAAATGCCAGCTGACTGTATGAACCGGCATCAGGGTCAATGGCACCCAACTCCAGGATGATAGTGTCCACATCAGCATTCTCAGGCACACGAGCATTGCACTTTTCTTCCTGAAACTTTGGGACATGGTCATTAATGTCCGTTAAGAAAATGGTGGCAGTTGCTGTGCTTGTCATTCCACCGCCATCGCAGGCCTCCACGATTAGCCGATGACTGTCCACTAACTCCCGATCCAGGCCGTCAGATGCCACTGATATTGTGCCCGTGCTGGAATCCATTGTAAATAGGTCTTCATTGTTAATGTTCAGCACATTTTCAGTAATTCGGTAGGTGAGGATTGCATTCTGGCCTACAGCGGCATCATCAAGGTCTACTGCTGTCATTTCCACAACAAAAGTTCCAGGAGGCGAATTCTCGCTGATGCTACTAAGGCAATTATCTGGCAGGCATGAGAATGTGGGTGCGTTGTCATTGATGTCCCACACATTGATAATAACATCCGTAAAACCAGTTAATCCCTCGCCCTCCTCATCTGTTGCCATGACGACAAAGCGCCAGACAGCACGCTTTTCTCGGTCCATGGTGCGCTGGGCATACATCTCGCCCGTAATGTCGTTGATCATAAAGTGTGATTCTGCCCCTTGCCCATGGATGGAATAGCGTATAGCCCCCTGGTCTGCATCTTTGTCTGGGTCAGTTGCTGTTACCTGTGGAGATAAAGTCAACATAAGGAAATTAATTTTCATTGATTTTTACCAAGATCAGATTACTTTTTTTTTATAGCTGCCCCGTGAAGGCAAAACAGGCCATCATTACTTCTTAAGAATATCTATGAGGTTCTTCTTTGTTCAGACCTCCAAATAAACAACATCTCTTGAAGATACACAGGGCGGCACGGTGATCAGCTGTTTAGCATGTCGGCCTCAGTGCAGAGGTGCAGAGTTTGATTCCAGCTCTGGCCTTCCTGTGTGAAGTTTGCATGTTCTCACCGTGCCTGTGTGGGTTTTCTCTGGGTACTTCGGTTTCCACATTCCAAAAAAATCCATGGCAAGTTATTTGAACACTCTAAATTGTCACAAGGTGTGATTATGAGTGTGGATGCTTGTTTGTCCTGCGATCAGCTGGCAACTAGTTCAGGGTGTTCCCCGTCTACTTCCCAATGACAGCTTGGATAGGAAGGCTCCAGCACACCCGTGAACCTCATCAGGATAAGCGGATTAGAAATTGGGTGGATGGATGGTCGAACGGCCATAATGTATTTTCCAAATGGTATCTTATTTACCCAATTACAGTATAATATTTGAAGCATATAGTGACAGACATAATTATATAATAGCTTTTGAACAGTAGATCATTCTAATTGTGTCATTACAATGTACCGTAAATCTGATTGTTCTGTGAAGGCGGCAAGCAAATCCCGATATTACAGCAAATAATGGGGCACGCGCAAGAATAATCCCAGGACAAACACATTGAGATAGACATTGAAATACAATATCCATTCACACTGAGGGACAATGTACATACAGTAATAAACCTAGAGAGAACTGACACAAGCACAGAGAGAACATGCTACCTCTGCCAATAATCTTGCTCTTGGGCACAGGTGTCAAAGTCCCATCCTCGAGGGCCAATATCCTGCATGTTTTACATGTTTCCATCCTCCAACAAACCTGAATCTGATTATCACCAAGCTCTGCAGGAGCCTGATAATGATTCTGATCAGTCGAATCAGATGTGTTGTAGAAGGGAAACATCTAAAAAACGCAATAAGGCGCCTCCAGGATGGGAATTTTGACACCTGTGCTCTAAGTAGTCAGCATTAACCACTTGGCCATGGCATTAGCTACAGTGTAAAATTGTAATGCAAGTTTCTCACCTGTAGCACAAAGACCGGGGACCCATCAAGTTCCTCTGTGACTGATCCATAGTATTCATTCATGGAGAACACTGGTGCCTCGTCGTTCTTATTTACCACTGTTACCACTGCAGCAGCATAATCTTCCCACTTTCCATCTGAGGCAAGAACCAGCAGTTTGTATCTCTTCTGCTGTTCATAGTCCAGTGGCTGTGCAATGAATATTGTCCCCACCTCTGGCTCTATGTCAAAAACACCACCTTTGTTGCCAGACGTTATTTGGTAGCGCAACTTGGCATTGGCCCCTGTGACAGGAATTACAATAATGCATGAAAATACAAAATGTCCGTTGCTATTCTGATGTTAAACAGTTGTAACTCACTGCAAGGAAACAGACTTTAGGTGGCATTTTTAAGAGGAAGGCTAAATTAAGGGGGAAGAGCATTAGAATACTGTTTCCCCAGTTGGCAATAAAACATTTTGATAATCTCTGCGAAAATGTATTCTGAAGTAGGATACTTTTGGTCTGGAACAGGTTAAATATAACCTCAAGGGTATTACACCATATTTCCTCCAAGGTCTAAACATTAGTAGGGTAGTTTTTCATATGCCCTATCTATTTCTTGTTTTGATTACAGTACTAAATAAAATTGAAACTTTAAACCTCATGTCAGGTTTAATTTTTCGCAAATTTAAAAAAGACCAGTCAAAAGGGGAAAATACATGGCAAACAAAAGTAAGATACTGCACAGGTGTTGTCTAGGGAACGCTTTTAAAGCTCTAACAGAAGGGCGAGCCGAATGTTGTGATTGTCTAAAATCACCCACTGTCTCGCTGTCTACATGGAAAGCATTCATTCAAAGGGCTTGACATTGGAAGAGATAAAATAATCTCCTGGAATGGACAGCATTTGTTTTCAATCACCCTATTGGGTTAAATAGCTCCAATCCCATGTAAATACTCTAATCTGAACTATTAACAAAACCAAAGCTGACAAAGTGCACCCAGTTCTCCCACTGTGACCTGGCAGGCTTACAGTCGTGAATCCCAGGGTTAGGTTTTTAAACAAAATAGATTAAGCAAAGAGTGAAACTGTGCAACACTTTAATAGTGGGGGTTCGTATTACTCCACTTTTCATCATTCGTGCTGCAGTTCAGACTAAGCTGCACCCCCTCCTCGCCATAAATACTTGATTAACAGACCTAAACGGGTCTGATAAAGGGATCTCAGTCTACGACTGTATGCAGAATGAGAAACTGCTTTATTGCTTGAATCCCAACCACCCACTGAGTGGGAGCTTGTCACTCTTTTTGGAACATATGTACATCAGTGCATTACCAAACCATTAGTGCTTATAAATCCAGTGCACTAAAACGGTGTCAGCAAAATGATTTCAGCTGAGTCCAGATTGGATAGGACTATTCAAGGGTTCATATTATGTATATGGGACACTTTTTTTTTTGAACAAAAACGACTCTATTTTGCACACCAGACTCCACACACAATTGCTGTATTCTGAGGGAGGGTCATCTAGAAAATAAAAAGCCCAACAAAACAGTAGCAGTTGTCTGGTTTCTTCCAATTTCATTTGTAAGAAGTGTCATTCGTAAAATCTTCTATTCCCCCTCACCCAGTTGCCTCATCAGGCATACCTTCATCTTCATCATTAGCACTGACAGTCACAACAGCCAGACCCACATCTGCGTCCTCATCCACGGCCACTTCATAAAGTCTCTGAACAAAGGCCGGTTTGTTGTCGTTGACGTCGCTGATGAAAACACGAACATATGCCGTGTCTGCACCAAAAGGCCATAATGGTAAAAGAGAAATCAGAAAAGGCACAGCACAAATTCAGGCACCATTTTGACAGGTATTTTGTATCATGTGCATTCTTTTCCCATTTGTTAAGGGAGTACAATGCATAAATTAATGTTACACAGAAAAAGTGCCATGTGTTGACATGGAGATCTGGCGCAGTGGTATTATGAAAGCCCTGACGCAAATTACAGTGAAACTCCTCTAGAACGAAACCTACATGGGCGAAAATACCCCCTAATGTGAAAAAATCTTCTAAATTGCTTGTGGCTTGACGGACAGTCAAATAAACGAATGTTTACTGGAATGCTTTACTTGTTATCATGCTAAAAAGCTTACGCTAACTGGAGCGCTAATTAGAGAGAAGGCGAGTTCCATCGCGCTAACTATGCCCATCGAGGACTACGAAGCGTCCCGTGGCTGCCTTAAAAGTTCATTGCATGACATCAGCTGAGCAGCGCTGTCTTGGGTGGCGATCGAGGGGAGGTCGAGTGAGAGACAGTGAGATGGTGGAAAGAAAATCCACCACATCCAGGATGTATTTGTTATTGTTAGATTCAGACGCAGCATGAACGTTGCATTGCTAAAATGGCTACAAAACGGACCTTTGGATGTCAAGCAGCTAAGACAAGAAGCGCTCTGACGCTGGAAGAGAGGGTAAAAGTGATCAACATAAAAGACAAAGGAAGCAAAATAAAAGACATTATCCAAGAAATTGATGGAAGTGAAAGTGAATGCTGATCATAAATTTCACAATTTCTTTCCCTTTTTTTTCTTTCTACACTGACTATATGAAGTGTCAAATAAGTGTGTGCTCATACTTATATGCACTATTGGAATAAAAATAGAGTACACATACGTTTGTGTGTGTGTGTGTGTGTGTGTGTGTGTGTGTGTGTGTACTCACATCTGAGATCAAATTTGCTACAGTGAAAAACCCCCTGTTGTGAAAAATTTATTTTCTGATTTCGCTGTAGAGGAGTTTCACTGTATATAAACTCTTGGTTTTACCATTGTAGGTGATTAACATGGTTAACAAATGAATGCAGCAAATGCTCCAATTTCTTTTAGCAAACTCAGGATAAAGACGATAACTCTGTGGGCTAAGTTAAATATTTATAAGTGGACAAGTGTTTTTGTCTTATCTGTACCTTGCTCATTCCATTTTCATTATGTTGTTGACTTTTTTTGTGTGTTAAAAAAAAGAGAGTATATTATCTCCTCACAAAAACACATAGGTGATATGTTAATTTAAAGGCAGAAGAGAAAGTGATGAATGTGGGCAACTTGGGCTGCCTTTATGTGTTTTTACACCCACCCGCCCCTCTACTTGTGTATCCCAGGGGTGATGAAGAGAGACAGGTAATGTTTGCAGAGGAGATGAGCCCTTCTGGATGTGGGAGATACGTCGCATAAGACACAGCTAAGGCAGATTGCAAATGCTAAGCAGGCCAGCCAACCCGAGAGAGAAGGCTTTCCTGTTTCAAAACATCAGACTTTAGGTATAATACCATCTTCACAAACATTTGCAAAGACTTACTTTGAAAAATAAACTTCATATTCACGTCATTCTATATACAGAGAGAGGATTTATGACTCCCAAAATGCCACTCAGACAGCACTGTAAACAAGAAGTGTCACTGTTTGTTGAGAATTTTGCAGTGAAAATTACAACCGAGGTGAGAAATTTCTCAGCTGCTTTAACTATATGCAGTTATGTTTAATAATGATGGTTTTATGACAAATAAAGTCTTTCTCGACTATAATGCTTGTTTTTATCAATAGTCGCAATAACAATAATGGAAGTCTTTATTGATTTCACTTCACATATATATTTCAATTTTAATAAAATACACTGTAAATTTTCTTAATATCCATCCATAAACCGGGACTCTTATTCCTCACAAGGGTGACGGGTATGTTGGAGTCCATCCCAGCTGTTTTTGGGCAGTGGACAGGGTACACCCTGAACTGGTTACCAGACAATTGCATTTTTTTTTTGGTAAATGGCAGGGGTCCCCAACCTCCGGGCTGCGGACCTATTTGGTGCCGGGCCGCACAGAAATAATAAATAACTTACATTCCTTCCGTTTTATTCATTTCGGAATCTGAAAGATGTTTTATTTTGAAAAATTACCGTATTCTCTGTTCTACCAGTTTTCAGTACGTCACGCTTGACGCAGGTGAATGCGCGCTTCTCGGTCACGTGATAGTTTTACCGCATCAAGAACAAACATCCTTGAAAATATTTTATAATATATATATATATATATATACGTAATAATATTTTTTTTTTTTCGGGAAGGGGAAAAGGCCCAGTTTAGGAGACGGAAGAGGAGCCTATGACTTTCAAGAAAGAGAAGGCTACATTTAATAGACAGTGTCAGGAGTCCTATTTGAAACACGGCTTTATCTCAACGCACGAAGCCTACTCTGCATGATAAGCGGCGATAGTGAGTCGTATTTTTCATGCACTTTTTATTTGCGGCGTATCTTATTTTGAATGCACATTTAAACGTTACCATTGCGACCAGAGAATGTTGTGGCGAGAGGACGTTCCTCGTGTCATGATTTGTGTTTATTATTATGTTTCAAAAATACCACACTTTTCATGCAGGTCATATCATATTACATTGTTGTATCTATCCGGCCCTGAAAACATTGTCTAACCCTACTAATTGCAAAGCTTTAATTTTTTCTTGGGGGGGGGGGAGAAATCTAAAGTAAACACAAAGTTACTGTAGCTGGATATTGAACTGAGCAATAAACGCATAAATGATACTCATCAATCGCTCATCTAAAAAAAAAGATAAACATACATACAATTTGGAGTATTTTTAGTAAAAAATATATTTTTCATTCTTATTTAACTTTTGTCTCTTTCATAAGGTGACTCAGCTCTACCGTAGCACCCTCTACTAATGAGAATCCAATGAATACCACCATAGAATTCCTTACCTGAGTTGGGTTGCTTGTTCTTGCCAGGCCGAGCAGATTCTTGTCCATCCACTGACTGAACTTCCAGCAAATAGGAGCTGCGGGCCTCCCGGTCAAAAATGGCTTCTGTGTAGATGATCCCAAATTTGGGTTCTATTCTGAACAAAAGATGGTCCCCACTGCTGTCGCTCAGCAGAGAGTAAGTGATCTGTAGATAAAAGGGAATGTGGATGACTAACACAAGGCTGATTTTGAGGAATAACCTGCTAAAAGGAAAGTTAATATGACGCATCCAATGTTCATGAAGGAAAACAGACTGGTCATCTGGTTGAATGATTTTGCCATTGACAATTACACATTTACAATGCTTGACAAAACATTGTTGCTGGAGACATTTGGGATTGTTACACAACATTGATGTTCAATAAACTAAACATGAGTGAGGAGGTGTCTAAAATGTTTTTTTCTTTGTTTTGTTTTTTTTTCCCCCCCAACAATTTTCTGAAGTAAGCGTCACCCACCTTTTGAAACTGAGAGTGCCTTATTGGGCAATAATTTGTGCAAAAGGCTTTCAGTTTGATCAGCACTTCTGAAATAACATCTGCTCAAATGACCTTTAATTACGTTATTATTAATTATTAATCATATTTATTCATGTGAAGACAGATAATGTTCATCATCAGCAATGATTTAACAAGGTGGAAAACAGATGAATATTAATACATGGCACATTATTTATGTAAATCTCACGGTAATCTGCTCTCGGAGAGTTTACATTTTCAAACGATCATAAATGTTTTACAGCATTTATTGAAAATCACAATGTCCCATCAGCGGTGAGCTATTTTCGGAACAAACTGAAAGACTGTTTGGAGGACTGTTTTGTCCTTCAATGCAACCTGGTACTGGCCGGCAGCATGTTGGTGTTTTTCTCGATCCTTTTGTTTACTTGCTGTCACTGTCAGTCTTTGTGACAGAGATTACTAATACATCAATATCAATTAGGTATCATGATATGTGATGTAAGGGCCAAAATAGATGAATAGGTGAATCATGTCGCCCAGGGATGCGAAACTGGTGACCCCATTCTGGGTGGCCACTTGATTAATTACACCACCACCACCACCACAATAAATAAATAGATAAATGGATAGATAGATAGATTAATAAAAATTGGCAGTATTTATTGATTTCATTTTTACAAACCCTCCAAATTCTTCAGAAACCCTGATAAACACTCAGTATATGTTTTCCATGGAACAAAAGCAAAATAGGGGGGGGGGGGGGGACATTGTCGAAAATTGTAAAAAAAAATAAATAAATATTGAGAAAAAAAATCCCCAAATATGTGAATCTGCATGTACCAAAGAGGGAATGCTGGGGGTGTCTGCAGTTTTAAGTTGTAATAACACCATTCACCACTAGATCGCAGGCATGTCTATGTTGCTGGATCTTATATTCTCCTATACTATAACATGAGAACCGGCAGCTTTTATTGTGGATTTGGAATGATGGGCAAGACAAACACAGTAGCTCAAGAATATTTAGATTTTGCATAAGTTGATTTTTGTGGAGAAAATTTACAAAATATTACTTTCTTGTTGTTGGTTCAGCAGTTGTTGGGGTTTTTTTCATGCAAGCGAGCCCTTTGCAGTGAAATTTATTAAATGTATTAAAGAAATGCAGTATTTATAATGAATATGATGTATAAAGGAGAAATAATTAGTTATATATATATATATATATATAAACTGAAAGGTGTATAAATAGATAAGTACAGTACACATAAGGGTAAAAGTTTTGATGATATGTAGACTTTTTCCTTTTCTTCTTTATATTGAAAAAAGATCAATTCATATATTGCTACATAACAAGGGGTAGGACTAGATAAGTTATTTACTTCTTCCTACTCCTTTGAACATAAAAAACGGTGATGATGTCTGTCTTTATTTTTTATTTTTACAATTATTACTTGCCTACACTTTTGTCAATCTGTTATTGTATTGTATGTTGTATATGTTCAATAAACAAACAAACAAACAAACAAACAAAAACCAATTACAGGATGTGGTTATTTGGTTTGCTTCAAATCCTTTTTTTAGCATCGTGGATCTTTTATACATGCATAGAAAAAAGAATTAGCAAAAAGTAAATATATGAAGAGCATATATTTTTGCATGTATTTTGTCAACATCGAAACTAGCATTTTTGTTATAGATTTGGTTAGAAAGTGTGTTGTCCGATGTGGCCCGCAGTCACTGATGAAAAATTGTGAACCCCTCCTCCAGCATTTGCGTTCCCTTTACCATCTCTTCACTGGGCCATAAATTAACCAGAGCAAATGAAGCATTATCTTTATGTTCGCAATAAATCTTATCATTATTTAAACCATTTTGGTTAAAAAAAAAACTCCACGGTCAAAATAATCTTGTGTTAATTGTTTTTAGATTTATTTTGTCCACAAAACATGAGCAAATAGTCAAGTAAACAAGTACAAACCTCTCCATTACGACCTAGGTCTTTGTCATGAGCTGACACCTGAAGAACTGAGGTTCCTATTTGCGCCCCCTCTGTGACTGATGATTCGTAGATGGATGATGTAAAAAATGGCACGTTGTCATTTACATCTTGGGAGAGAAGAGACAAATACGGTAGTTGCAGTAAATTTTCACAAAGTCATTTACGGTACTGCCAAAGTGTCTGCAATCATGTTTGCCTTTCAGATATTCCGGAAATGATATTTCTCCATGTGCATATAAAATATAGATAAAATAAACAGCATATTAAATTAGGCATTAAAACACGAAAATCAGTCGACTGGTTAGCATGTCAGTCTCACATTACAGAGGACATGGGTTCAATCCTGGGCTCTGGCGTTCCTGTGGAGTTTGCATGTTGTCCTCATGCCTGCGTGGTTTTTTTTGGGGTACTCCTCTCACATTCCCAAAACATGCACGTTAGGTTAATGGATCGCTCTAAATTATCTTTAGGTGTGATTGTGAGTGTGAATGGTTGTTTGTCAATGTGTGTCCTGCGGTTAGCTGGCAAGCAGTTCAGGGTGTACCCTGCCTCCTGCCCAAAGACAGATGGGATAGGCTCCAGCACACCCTTATATATATATATATAGCTGCGCCATTTCAATAGTTGGTGGAGCCCCTCCAGCAGTGTCATCACTCTGGCTGTCGTCGAGGCACCCAAAGCTGCCAGCCACCACATGGAAGTATTTTGTGACATTCTGCTTTATTCCTCTCGGTTTGAACTGGGCTTCAATGTGCTGAAATCACAGCCATGGGCCATATTGCCAAACATGTATCCTCTCCCTTAAAGGAAGAGTTCCCTGTTGAGTGTCTCGCCGTTGTTGGTCACCCCAGTACGCTACAAACACTGAAAAATAATGGAGTGGTGAATTGACTCAATTTCAGGGTTCCCACAGGTCCTTAAAGTTCATAAAAATCCATAAAAAAGAAGTTGTAAAATTATGTTCTTAATTGTCCTTACTTTTTAGGGAAAGCTTCTAAAATCAATAAAAATCCTTAAAAATGAACCTGTGGTGTTCATTTCATTTGTGTATGTCATTTTCCCAACCCTTCCAATTCATAGTTTTGTCGGAAAATGTGAGTGGCGCCCTTCCCCTCAAACCCCGCTGTCGGGCTACATGCCTTCCCGGTTCCCGGTCTGCTTTTCCCGTCGTCTATTTATTGAACACGTTTATTGAACACGTCTGCTCATAAAGGAAAGCAACACGAGGAAGTGTCACTTCCTCGTCTACCCGAGGAAGTGTCACTTCCTTGTGTAAGGAAGGCGAGAGGAGTCAAATGGTGCATTCAAGTGCACTCAGTTTGTTCGAGAACCAAAATTTGTTCGTCATCCGAGGCATAAAAAACTCGAAATTTTTGGTCGAAAACCGAATTGGTCGAGAACCGAGACGTTCGAAAACCGAGGTATTTCTAAACCATGTGCAGGTGACCCATATGACCATTAGCTCTGTTCTTAGTGTTCTTTTTATTCAAAAATAAATTGAAGTTTTATATTTCTAATTAAGATTTTTCTTAGTGTACTTTATTTGAGAATGAATTCAAGATTTTTTTCATTTTTCTAACAAGTAGGAAAATGAAAATTTGACATACAGTATGTCAAGTAATGGGTTAGCTGATTGTCCCTAAAAATAAAAAATATGTGGCTTTCTGTTCAGCCCGCCTATTGCTGAGTGGGCATTAAATCCACCGTGAATCCCCTGCTGGATGGAGAAAAAGTGCTTAAAAGTGGCTACATTAGCCCTCAAAAGTCCTTAAAAGGTCCATAAATAACAATAAAGTGGAAGAGTGGGAACCCTGAATTTGGTCAAGTGGGTCACAAAATAAAATCATCTGCATCTCGAGACATGTTAAAGTAGTTGTAAAGTCCACTTAAAAAATGTCTCTGGCTACAGATGATTTTATTTTCTGTCCAGTAATTTCAGCAAAAACTTTTTTTCAGCTACAGTGAAACTCCTCTACAAAGAAATCATGTTTGCAGCAAGAATTTTTTCACAAGGGTTTTTCACTGTCGCAAATTTGAAACAGGAAAGTGGGCATGGTGTTAATGCATGAAGATTTTTTCACACTAGGAGGTATTTTCACCCATGTAGATTTCGTTGTGGAGGAGTTTCACTGTATTCAGTTTGTGTCTTTTTTTCAACAGGACGATTACAGTAGTGAAAATGGATCCAGCAAAAAAAAAAAAAACTGCTACATAATAAGCAAGTGACAGACATAGCAGCCATACCTGTGATATTCACATAAACTGTGGTGAAAGCTGCAAGCGGCACTGCAGCCACGTTCTGTGCTCGCACTCGCAGAGAAAAAAGGGGAGTAGCTTCAAAGTCCAGAGGCTCAGACACCAGGATGGAGGCAGAGCCGTCTTCCCGATTGGGGGAGAGGTAGAAACGAACTGGCATGTTCGTTTCCGGGACCATTCCATCCTCCAGATTGTAGGTCACCCTCGGGTCACCAAGCTGAGAAGTTGCCTTGATTGTCTGAAAAGAGTCCAAGACAGATGGATCAGCCTTAATCTTAACATAATAGACGCTTGATGGAAAATCATGGTAAAATTCCCGAAACCTTACATAGAGTATTATGCTGTATTGTTGTACTATCCTCGGTTTCACACTTTGTCTGGTATCTCACTGAGCGGTGAAGGCTTGCGAACATTGCCTCGTGAATTTGTGGTTTTCATCAGGGTTTGTAAAATGTTGAGAGGATGTTCGCAGGTAGTTTTTACTTATCCCAGACAGTAAAAAGTACTCTTTATTATCTATACTTTATTAAATCATCTTGTAATAACATCAAGAAATAGCTTGTAAATAATTAAATGCTTATGCATCATGATTAATCGCAGCTCTTTCTGCTTTGTGTGACTTCGCCACTGGTGACAGTCTCATATAGTCATGCGTTTGTGATTTTGTCGAGTTAAACCAAAAACAAATAACATGCTGCCGCTGAGAGCAAAGCACATTTTCACTGAGCTAAGTAACAAGTTGCCTTGTTCATTAAACTGTGAGGTAGAGTCACTAAAAAGTGAGTCATATGATGCCATTTTCAGTCGCGCACCTTGAAGTTGCGATTAGCAACTATTCTTAAAGGTAAAATAAAATAAATTCTCATCATGTATTATGTCATGATATCATGTAAATTGTCAGTACATCTTTAACAGGGTGCTGCATCCGTTGTAATCTAATGCCCCCACCCCACCACCCCACCACCCTGCTTTTGTTCCATTGCCTTTGCTTAATAGGAATCGTAGAAAAAAAGAATCCAGTTTAAGTCAATTGGACTCATGGAACGGATAATGTTTGTACTTTGAGGTTTGCCACCTTAATTACAAATATGAGGACAATTACAGTTGATATTATTAGTTGGCATCCAGTAAATATTTAGCGCGCAGGTATCATATAACAATATGATTAAAGACTTTTTGCAGGGATGTAATTACAAAAAAATACAATGAATTTGTTGGAGCATTTTACACTAAGTAGTATCGTCCATCAGAGATGCAGCTACAAAACACAGCATTAGTCGTGTTTAGCATTTTTCTGACAGCTTATCAGCGTAAAATTTAGTGAGGAGCAAACTTGGAGTTGTTAGCTGAGCAGCTGCGAGCACCAGTCAACGGCATCATTTCACAGAAGTAATCAACTCCTCACTGTGGCGATGATGTTGTGATACTCACACCGTGTGTATCACAAAATCAGATTACGGGTCCTCAAAGAATAATGAAAATGGTGCAATTATTGATTGATTTAATCAAAACAAGAGTTTGTTTTGATCCCAATAGAATTCAGGAAAGTGTAGAATGAAAGTGGAATTATGTTTGCCCACAGGAACCACACGTGTAATTGAATCAAACAGCACTTCAAGTTATATGAGTATCAAGTCTTAACCTTCAAGTCCGAAGCACATTGCCAATCATTTTGTCTTGGGTAAGTCGAGTCACAAGCTGTTTCAAGTCAAATCCAGTCCTGAACCGAGTCACCTTATTGATGCAGTGTTTAGTCTCCATAAAAGGAGAGGACCAGTGAAGTCACATCATGATGTTTTTGGCAATCTAGCAGAGCTGTATGGATAGATGTGATGTGTTGCTTAAGAATCAATGCCTGAATGTCAGCAAAATAGGATTTTGTCCGCTAACATTTGCAAACCAATAACCGACCTTAGGAAAAGGCTCAAGAATTCTCAGATACTGAGGCAGAATGGGTCTTCAAATGATAAACCATGTCCAGTGTTCTAGTCTGGCTGTCCATTATCTTTGATGAACACATTTTTTATTTTGCATTGTGCCAGTTTGAATCACGCTTTGACATCTGTCTGATATGAGGGGATGTGCTTCTTCAAAGGTCGAGGTTTGACTGACAGCATATCCTCCAATCATGACAGCACCATTCCAAGCATGTTCTCCCATACTCACATATTGCATTAATTTATACTGTATTTAGCATGTAAAATAAACAATCATCACAGCTGTCAAATCACAATGCCGTGTCATCAACTCAAGTTAAGTGGATAACTCCTGAGTTTGAGGCAAGTCTCAAGTCTTACAGTTTTGAGCAGGTCAAGTAACAAGTCACAAAACAGTGACTCAAGTTGACTTGAGTCCAAATCGCATCTCTGGGACTTTAGATCTCAAGGAAAGACTTGCTTACTGTAATTGACACAAAAAAAGATAAAAGTCATTCATTTGAAAACCTGGCAGGATCATTATTTTTTAAGAGGCATGGAAGTGAAAATGAAAGTGCTGAAATTCAGAAATGGACCAATTGTTGTTCTCCTTGAACGTCTTTCTCGTTATGCGAATTAACATTTTTACATTTTCCGGTGTACAAGAAGTGAGAAAACTGACAGTCAGGGGCAGAGCATGCAAACTCCACATTTTGTAATCTCAAGGAGAAAAACTTCGATTTCAAACCTATTAAGTGTGTGAAAAAAATTTTTTTTTTTTTTTTTTGCAAACCATATTATTTACCTACCTAAAGACTATCACAGACAGTTTGCTTTCATAATCCATCTATTGTCTGTACGGTCCTCTGTACTCTTTTCAAGGTCCCCCAGTATACATACAACATGGATTTTACAGTCTATTCCGACTCACAAGCAGTGTCATAAACCTCAACATGCCACCAGTCAGCGACAGGGTGGGCAAAACACACCATTACCAATGACTGTTCAGTTAATTGTAAATCAGTATACTGTAAGAGCTTCATCCAATAGTCTGACTTTACTCAGAGTACAAAAGCACTCAGTAGAGCATGACCTCCACCAAGGCTGGACTGTGAACAGAAGAGAGAAAAATGAAATGTCATGTTTGTCCGTCAGTCTCTTGAATTAGCAGGTTACTCCATGTTTCATGGAGGATGATATAAGACATTGGAAATGATTGGGTGGGTGCTGTTTTTTTTTTTAATGTTCGTCTTCATGCTCTATAGTGAAACAAAACAACAAAAACAATGCATTGATGTGCAGTTAGTTGCATCATTGTCAATTAACTGTTTGCTTATAGCTCGCTGAAGGGAATGGATGGATGGGACTATGCGCTCCTTTTAGGTCCTCAAAAGGGTACTCTTACCACTATAGGTGTGTCTCTGGTCGTGTTTTCAGGGATGATGACACTGTAGCTTTCCTCTTCCCATTGTGGAGGTTGATTCTTTACGTTGGTGATAGTGACGGCCAGCTCCACAGAGGTGCTCTTGTTCCCTCCATCAGTTGCGCTGATGTCCCGTGTGATGTAGCTTCTCTGAATTCAACAAAGGCACGAGACAATAGGCAACGTGAGTAAGGGGCGTCCTTGAGTTATAGAAAGCTGATAGATCTTTGTTTTGTTTTGTTTTTGTTTTTTTTGGATATATTCAAAGCACGTAATATTCCCAATTTATGTACAGGTATTCATTTACTTACTGTTTGCATGAACAATACAGTTATGGCCAGTGACAAAACGATAAGAACACTTGCCATGTTGTACCAAATGGTTTACACAGCATTATTAACAGTTTGATTAATCCAGTAATCAGATTTATTTGTATTATGCATTATGATGTTATTCATCCTTATGACAACAATGGCACAATGCACTGAATTGTTGAAGTACAAAATTAGCTACAGTATATAAATAAAGATGTATTATTTTGTATCATACATGTCATCCATCTATCCATTTTCTAATCCGCTTATCCTCACAAGGGTCGCGGGCATGCTGGAGCCTATCCCAGCTGTCTTTTGGCAGTAGTCGGGGGACACCCTGAACTGGTTGCCAGCTAATTTCAGGGCACACAAAGACTAACAACCATTCAAACTCACAATCACACCTAGAGAAAATTTTGCATGTTCCATTAACTTGCCATGCATGTTTTTGGAATGTGGGAGGAAAGCGGAGTATCCGGAGAAAACCTATGTAGACACGGGGAGAACATGCAAACTGCACACAGAAGCGCCGCAGCCAGAATAAAACCCCGCACCTCTGGGGTAATTGATAATTTTTATATATCATATACTGTATATATATGTGTATATATATATATATATATATATATATATGTATATATGTATATATATATATATGTATACATATATATATATATATATAGAGAGAGAGAGAGTGAGAGAAAGAGAGAGAGAGAGAGAGAACTGTAATTAAGGCCACATGGCTTAATAAGTATTTAGTTTGCTCTGAATGCTCTTTAACACTCAGACACTGTTTTACAGTGAACATGGCTCAATTATTATTGTTAAATGTGAATCAATGGACATTGGACTTTAATTAATATTTCTACCTGAACCAAAATCTAGGTAGACCGACAGAGAAATGATTCAAATCCACTTAATTAGGCACAGCAATAACAACAGAAGCAGTAATGTGAGCAGTGCAGAAGTTGATTAAGCTGTAACTCAGGTAGCACAAAAGCCCTTCATTGCTGTTATTCTATAATTGGAAATGGCTTATTTCACTCGCCTATTCATCCACTTACACAGTGAATCTCCAAATTAGCCGAACAACTCATTGGAGTGTTGGCTTCTCTGTCTCCTTACAGCATCAACATTGCACTCAAGAATAAAACTAGTGTTAATGTATTGACAACCAGTGAGTCCCTTGTGATTTTTTTTGGTTGTTAAACTTTTTATTGAATTTTTTAAACAGTTAGAAAAAAGAAAAACATGGTCACGTGTTAAAATAAATAGAACATCATCAGTTCCGGGCATCAAAATAGAACACGCATCACATAAACATCCTGGTGAAATGGGTTACAAATCCTGCACTCCCACAAATGCAATGTCCTGAACACTGTGCCATATTTCACAGGAGAAATAAATTGTTAACTTTGAATATGTCAAAACTTCAGATGCAGTATGGTGGCAATAGACTAAGGGCCTAGCACTTCTATTATTCTCTTACTAGATTATTGTGGGATGAGATAAAGGAATCTCACATCACAATTCTGTTTTCTCTTCCAGTAGAAATTCAATTTCCATTCTTGAGCCAGCACAATTATTCTGTGAAACTAAAGAATAATATTCTTGTTCGTGACGTCCATTGTGGACAAAGAAACGGTTGCTCTAAAAGCACGAGAATGGCAGACTTCTGATTGTTCACGCCTAGCTACGTCTTTAAATTAAATTTAAATCAAACGTGTCGGATTAAAAGCAGAAAATATCCACAAAACCTGCGCAATGTAACCTTCACTATCTTTTTCAATTATTCCCCCCAACAATGTGTGAAAGCGCATATTTTTACTGTCTCTGGCATACGAATAAGTGCTGCTATTCAATGTCAATAAATTCCCATTGGGAACCATGTAGTGATGTTAATTTGGACCATCATACTTGTTTTCTGCAAAATGAGGTTGAGAGAAGGACAAACAAATGGAATAATGTCCCAGACCAGACATTTCAATCATAACAATTCATTGATAGGACTTTTATCATTTGAGTTGTATTACAGATATTGTGTCATGATTCAGAAACCATCTGGGGCCATTCTTAAATGGAGTGCAACAGCTTTGTTCAGTGTAGGTTTGGTCTTTTAATTTGACATCAAGTCAGTAGAAGAAAGTACCGGTATTATCGACTTTTGATATCCATCTGCTAAAAAGTGTGCTGAATAATACACCGCTCTGAGTGCTATCACAAGTTTCTGGCTCAAGAACAGCTGCATGTTTGAATAAATAAGATATTTAAATACAAAGCTATAAAAAAAAGAAAAAAATGTGCACTGCACCTATGAAAAATGCAAAAGTTGACTTTCTGACACTTACAGTCAACTACAAGGGTGCAGCCGACCTCAGGACAGCTATTGGATGTGAAATGTGTACTATGCATACAAACCTGGCTATCCTTGATTCAACCCTTGGATATTTAGAAGCAGGACGAGTTATCACGAGTATAATTAAGCTTTAAAAAGGAATCCACTCAGCGTTCATCCGTTTGCAAATCACCATTCTCCAACTCACTAGCATATATATATATATATATATACTGTATATATATATACAGTATGTATATACAGTCAAACCTCGGTTTTCGTACTTAATCCGTTCCAGAAGACTGTTCGGAAACCGAATTGTTCGGAAACCGAAACCATGTTTCCCATTGAAATCAATGTAAAATGTTTTAATCCGTTCCAAGTCAAGAAAGCAACTTTTTTAAACCACTTTTTTTTACAATTTCACACCATGAACTGTACAAATGTAATGGGAGATTACCAATTTTAACATTAACATAGTAACATAAAAATTGAAGGAACATCTCTCTCTCTCTATCTGTCGTGGGGCGTGCGCCTCTCCCTGCTGTCAGCAGGCAGTAGGCGGGGCCTTTCGGCATCCCGAACTCCTTCGCCAACACAGACACACGCACACCTGACTCATATTTTGCGATTAAATCTTTCTTAAATTCTATAGTTTTGCACACTATTTTCCTCTTTTCTTCACCAGGTTCACCACTTCCACTTGCTTTCTTTGGTGCCATGATTAGGGGCTGATACACGATGCAAAAATAACAGTCCAATATAACGTAGTTCTCACCAAACACATCTGCTTTCTTAAAAAAACATTCTTAATCGAACAATACAAACTCGTCTGCTCACAAACGCCCCCCCCCCCCCGTGCTGCCAGGGCAAACCATTATGAAAAGAGGGGGATTTCACTAGTCCTAACAGAAGCGTCTCACCAAACACGTCTGCTTTTTTTTATTGAACAATACAAAAACGTCTGCTCACAATGGTCGCATCCTGTGTAACGACGAGACACAAGGGAGCGCCGCGACACGAGGGAGCGTCACTTCACTCCTCTCGGCTTTGCTACCTCCTCTCGGATTCGCTACCTCGCGAAGCTACAAGAGGTAACGTTGCTACACGAGGTAGCGAAGCGACGCATTCAAGTGCGCTCAGTTAGTTCGAGAACCGAAATTTGTTCGTAATCCGAGGCATAAAAAACTCTAAATTTTAGTTCGAAAACCGAATTGTACGAGAACCGAGACGTCCGAAAACCGAGGTTTGACTGTATATATAATTTTATTTATTTTTTTGGGGGGGGGTAGAACTCAACAGTATTGGTTGAAAAATGCACCTTTATGCACCTATCAAGCTTGAGGGCCAGAAAAAAAGGTTCAAATGTTCCAGAAAAAGCCAACCGTCCTTGGTATGTTCAAAGGAGGAAAAAGTTCTGCATCAGTATTCTGCCATTGTGTGGTGAATGCAAATGTTATTTTTAATGAGTAACTGAGGTGCGAGTTGGCCACACATAGCACCTCGCATGATTATCCCAAATTATTACAGATAATGAACTACAAAGGAAAAAAATTAATTGTCGCAGACAGCTATGAGCTCTCTAATCAAGGTTTTGGCTATTGAGAATGATTAGCTCAGGATGATAATGCATCCTATTTAAAATTATATGTCTGTTGAATTGTAGTTGTATCAGTTGCAATAGGCAATCTTGTTTATTAAAAATTTTTTTTTTAAAAATGTCTGCCTACTCTCATGTTACCTATCTGTTATTTGATTCTGAATATCTCCCTCCAATTTTTCTCGAGCCTGTTGCATCTGTGGTCGCATAGGCTGTGTGAATAAGTGTGTTTGCGAGTCTGTAGTCTTATTTGACTGACCTGTGATATTGGCTGGTTCACATACACCCATCCGGTGAGCGCATTGACCTTCAGGTATTCTGGTTGCTCCGTAGACATGGAGTAAGTGACTGCTGCATTGGTGCCAAAGTCATCATCATGAGCTGCCACACGCAGGAAACTGGTGCCGATCAGAGTATCCTCTCTCAAGAAGTCTACAGGGGACACACATGAGATGATACGAGAGCTTGAATCGTTGAGGTGAAAATGTACGGAATTAAGTTATTTTAATGGATATAAGGTTTTGAATGCATTGTAGCAACAAAATGTCAGACACTGACAATGATTACCAGCTCTGACAGTACTGATGCTTCTGGGCTGCTATTTTAAAAATGTGTTCTCTACAATATTCAATCCCCATTGCAAATTATATTTTACTGATGTTTATAGATTTTGCAATTGTTACAAATTTGAAGCAATGAACCAATGAAACGAGGCCAACTCGGCTCGACACAACTAAATTGATAAGCGATAATAATTAACAAACTCAATTAACAAATAAAATGTAATTTACTCTGGTGGAGAATACATTTGAGAACAAATGTAGATACAAACTTGTAGTTTAGCATTTCACTTTCACAACATCTACAGCGCACTGTTTTAATAGCTGCTGCCTCTGTCCCGGTATGAGAGGCTCCTTTGTCATCCCATAGCTTAACAGTTTGAACCTTCATTTATTTTTAGTTTTTTCCAGGTGGCAGTCAACAGGTATCCGGAGCAATGTAGAAATGAGGTAGACAAAAGGTTATGTGTTTTAATTTAAAGTAGTAGTCATTAAGAACTTACACTCATAGCGCATGTTTTCAAACTTGGGGCTATTGTCATTCTCATCCACTATTTGGACAGTGAGCTGACAGATTCCAATGAGCGGCTCCTCGGCCCAATCAGTGGCCGTCACTGTAACAGAATACTCTCTTTGGCGCTCCCTGTCAAACCTCTGGGCCGTCACAATTGCTCCTGGGTGGACAGAACAGAACAGTAAACAGCTGTCAACTGTTTGTATATGACTATATATAGATCCAACAATACATTCCAACAGTCTCAATCAATACATGCATTTTTCCTTCCTATTTGGATACAGCAATCATCAAGAAAGTATCAGTTGACAGGTTATTTTCGACTGAAGCCCTTTTAGGATTATAGATGATGACGAGGCTGACAACAGCATAACAAAATATTTAGATATATTTTAAGTCGTATTTTTCTGTTAGTTCTTACGAAGCTACCTGTAAATTCCCTTGCTCCTAATATTCCAACTCAATACAAGAACCAAATTAGTGGATCGTTGAGAACGGTTAGGCTATTGCCTTTCCCGCCGCTAACACTGTTGTTAAAATTGTGCACTTTTTATGCAAGCCAATGGCAAGATCATCAAGAGAAAAGCAATGATACAGCAAATATGGCATGGCGATCATTAGGAAAACGTTTTGGGCACATACTTGTTTGGTATTTTAGAAATAATATGCCAGACTGTGTTTGTTGTATTAATCAGTCTTCATTGTACCTAATAGACATTTTTAGCCTTCGCAGCATTCAATTTAGACGAGAATTGTATTTCTAGCTTCATGTTTTGGCAGTTTTTGTGATTTGGAAACTCCCATAAGATTAAAAAGCCTGAGTTAAAGTGACACGTTTTAGTCTCTGCTCTGAACTGAAATTGAAGTCCATTAAAACTATTACAATGCTACATTGTCTGCACTTGATGTTTAATTGATGATTTCAAGCTAAGAATGTGTGTGATTTCTCTACCTGAGTCAGGATGAATTCTGAAGGCAGGCATGGCGCTGTCTCTGTGCATTAAGCCATATTTGACTTTTCCATTTGCTCCCTCATCTGCATCCACAGCATGCACTTGTAACACGAAAGTGCCTGTTGGCTGATTCTCCAGCACTGAAGCCTGCTCACGGTATTGCTGGCACTGAAATAAGTATGGTGGGAAGGATCGACAAAAAAACCCAAAAAACAGAAGAATCCCCACACGTGAGGTAAAATGCTGGGAGACTCAGAATCAAACAAGGTAAAGTAATTAGGTTGCAGGTCACTGCACATTCGTAGCCAAGTCCTTCACATGAAACACATACTGTTTCTATCTACAGACCGAGACCCAATAGACCCCATCTATGAAAGTGAAAACACTCGAGTTGATCCTTTTGAAGATCCAGCAATGAGCAGCTTTGTCTTTGCCAGGACTCAATCCATTACCTCTAATGAACATACACCCCAGATAAAAAGCTTCTCAGTGGGGCCCTTGTAGTTTATAATCAGTTATAAATGCTTGCATCTCTTTCAACCAAATGGCCATGAAAAAGAGAAAGATGAGAGGAGGAGGAATGGGTATGCATAACTTAAGTATGGGAGGTGGATCAAAGAACAATAAAAGGAACAGAAGCCTTCAAGGCCTAAATGCATTGGCACAGACAGTCTCAGTATTTTGTTCAAGGAATCACACCAAGTATGAGCTCCTGCTAGGGCCAATATGGTAATATAGATTTTTCAAAGTAAAGCAGGTTTACCCTGCTAAAACAAAACAAAACAGCATAGACCAACATGGTTTTGTTGTGTTTTCGTGCTGTTTTGATGGTGTGACCAGCATGAGCAAATCAGCAGTAGCAGCAAAAGCAAAACAAAACAGCCCGGATTCAAAGAGCCAAACCTTAAGTCATCGGTCGACCCACTCTACTAATTGAGCCAAAGCCGCACTGCACAATCAACATGCTGTTATTGCCCTGGTAGTAGCTAGGCACCATACAACAGGCCCCGTATATATACATTGTCAGCAAAATAGAATATATTTTAATGCCCTTTTTGGGTGATTGAACGTTATTTCAGGATGTTGTTGTGTTGAGCATACCATAAACAATTGTTGCTGTGGTTAGCTTGGTTACCATCTTCTTAGCAGTGTATACTTACAGAAGAATGTAACTGAGGCAGACAAATGCATCAAACATTTTTCTGGAGATTCAAAAGTTAATATTCAGATTTGACAACACAGTGCAGTCCAAAAAAACGGGTTTTGGGGATGCATATATGTCATTTCTATTATTTTCAATGGGGAGTGTGGATTTGAGATAAGAGCGATCTGTATAATTGAACTCATAACTCCAGGCACCTTATAAGAAAAATGGTCACGAAATTATGTATAGCCAAATAGAGAGTTTTGAGTAAAACAGTCCCTTAGCATGACCATGAGTGCTCTGATAGATCTATACTACAAAGGGTTAACATCTGTAGGTGATGTAAAATGCATTTTTTTTTTTTTGCTACTTTAAAAACATCTCACATGCAAGTTGTCAACACCTTCAGGCACTGCAGTATACATTATGCAAGGGTTGGTCTTCTGACGAGGTTTTTCAGTAAATTCCAGTTAATTAGGAAGTTAATAAAATAGCTATTGTATTGTTTAGTGATAATGCATTTTTTTCATCAATTAATTGAAGTCCCAAATAGAGAACTGCAAGATAGACTTGGTGCACAGGCTAATCAGAACTCATGGGAGTACAGAGTGGAGAGAGATGGTGACCAGGGAAATAGGGAAGAAGGGTAAGGGAAAACAACAAGAGAGGAGGATGGAGCAGAACACAATGAAGAAAATGTGGATGGAAAGTGAATAATTCAAGTAAGTGTAGGATGAGGATTTGATATCGTAGGCTTCATTCAAGTTGACATCGACCAAAAAACATTTTCTGTTGACTGCAAATATATTTTAGGAGAATGTATTTGAGTGTGGCTCAGTCACATTTTTCTGAATTTTTAACACATTCCCTTAATAATTCAAGTTGATGAAAACTGAATAGGCTTGCTTATTGAAAACAACGAAGAAATGTGATTTTTGCAGCGACATATCACCAATTCTCCCAGACGGACGGACGGATGGATGTACAGATGGACGGGCGGACGTATAGATAGATAGATAGATAGATAGATAGATAGATAGATAGATAGATCGAAAATGGGGCACTCACCTCTTCAAATATAGGTTTATTGTTGTTCACATCATCAACTCCCACAATAACACGTGCAGTAGATGAGAGTGGGTGGAGCCCACCCGATGCATTGTCATCTGTGGCTGTTACATTCAGGATGTACTCGAGGCCTTGAAGCTCAGGAAGAGGTGCGGAACGGAGTCGAATCAATCCTGCAAAGACCACGGACCGATTAAATGACACGGGATCGTGAAAATGCGAACTGCATGTGGTCAGGTGGCAGTACAAAAATGTGAAAAACAGATATGTCGCTGAAATCCGAAAAACAATTTCACAGTGGTGACTTGTCACATCTCAAATATGCATCGTATCAACTCACAAGATTTCCTGCTAGTTCATCCATTTAAAAACAACAACAACAACAAAGTATTGAGTAAATCAGGTTTGACGTTAACCAAGCTCAGCAGTTGGTGTTCTTGGACCCCTTTGTCTACTTTCATTGAACTGTCAAGATCAAAGGTGGGAAGAAAAGCCTGTGAGTCAACATCTTCGTTGTTAATAGTAATACAGACACAATCATCAGACGTTGCAGAATGAGAAAGCAGCCTGTGAAGTGCGGAAAAGTCATTGAAGTTAGAGAACGAAGAGGCTTCTTTATTCTCGCGTTGTGATTCGATTCATCTCTTTCCATGCTCATGATTGAAGACACAGAATGCTGATACACAGATGTGAGCTCGGCACTCCTCTTGGCCAATGTACTTGAGGTTCCGGCTGCCCATAGAGGCTTTTTCCTCCGAATAGTAACGTGTGGCATTGTCAGCAATACAGCACAACATTAATATAAGTCAGTTGCCGGATGTACACAACCTAAATGTCAACCTTGTTTACCAATGACATGAGGTATTTAATGAGCCAGCCCTCTTTGCGTACACGGCACGGGGAACGGAAAGCCATGTGGTGGAATTTCAGGAGACAAAGGATATCAGCTTCAAAGTTTTCTTGCTTTGAGGATACAGAGACGTAGAGGAAAGGAATAAAAAATGATGACACAAAGACAAGAGGCCCTTGCGGAGCGCAGCCTGGAGATTGTAAAGTATGATCGCGCAGTTGTTGTGAAATTGAATTGAAGGGGCTGGGTGACAAATGCCATAGCGATTGCTGCTGGTTTTGGATCAAAGGGTAAAAAAAAAAAAATAAGAAAAACATACACTATTCTGTCTTCTATGTTGGAAAGCCTAGCATTGCCATAGAAAATTCCTTTCCGTCAGAAAAATCTGCAAAATGTTCCTTAACAATGTCACTTTCAATATTTATGAGCATTATGACAGGAAGAGCCGCACTCGCACTCGCATCAAAATTACCTTTTTGAATATGAACACATCAAATCTCTTCTAGGTGAAACAGAAAGTAAAGGGCGCTCTTGTCACAGGAATTTATGAAGCAAAATTGAATGTGTGATTTGGTGGAGTTGTCTGACAATTAGCGTAAGAGCAAATGTGTGAAGAATGCCTGTGAAATGAAGAAGCCTCACCTTTCTGGCTGTCAATGACAAAGTTTCCATCCTCATTTCCAGCCGTTATGGAGTAGTTGATCCCATCACCGTCAGGGTCTTTGGCAAGGACTGTGGCGACAAGGGTGTTGGGGCCTGCATCCTCTGAAACGAACGTTCGATATCTGCACAGAAAAAAAAAAAGTGTAACAAGGGCAAAGGATGAGCCAACGGACGACACTTAGAGTCGTGGCTTTTCTGTGTCACTGTGATTTAACCTGTCTTCTTAGCTGGACAGACCAGGAACAAATGACAGCGTCTGGTGGCACGCTGGAGTTATTGCACAAACGGTGCTTTCGCATCCTAAGTCTACCGTGGGCTATTCGATCCAGTACCTTTTAAAATGTGAACAGTGATTTGCCCGCTTCAAAGTGCCGGGCAGTGAGATGCCCAGCAAGACACAAGAGAGCGATTTACCCCCTCTGGAACACACTACTCTGAGCTGGGGATGAACTGTGCCTCTTGGAGGACACTCCAAGGAAGAGAAATGGAACATGGTGCAGAGGGCACAAAAGAAAGCTGGTACTGATGCGACGAGCAAAGTAATATGCGAGGGGTGAGGGGTGCATGAGGAAAGAGGAATGCAAGAGAGTGAGAACAACAAAGTAAGGGATGGGGGGTGTTTTTTTTCTTTTTTCTCACAGAGTTTAACTCTGCTCATCAGCAGAAGTCCTCCTCTGTAAGATTTGGTGTTGTTTCCAGTGTAACTACTGTATGAGTGTGGTCGCAGGGTGATGGCAGTGGGGTGTTGGTGTCTGCATTGACAAGTCAGAGGTGATTGATGGTTTACAGAAGAACACCGATGGGTGATTCATCTCCGCCGAGCCGCAGCGGGGTCTGTGGCATCATGGCTGGCCCGTAATCTGTCACTCAGCTCAGATTCAACCTCACCACAGCAGTGGGGCTGAAACATATCCGCTCCCTTGATTTGTCTTCCTGCAGAATCTCCCGACAGTTCAGCAAATTATCAGGCTCCATGCAACACGGAGCGGCGTCCTACATTAAGAATCCAGAATATTTACATTTGTGCTCTTCTGCTTGTCTGCCCCTCACTTGTAACTCATTTAAATGTGAACTGAGAGGACCACTCCAGGGAGTGTTGGGTTATTTTAAGAAGTCTGGTGTTACTTTTAATTTCATATACAGAGCAGGCCAGAAACTGTCACTGTGTTTGTGATTTTTATGGCCATTCTTCCATCACTGTTCATCAGCACCGCAGCCAAACTTCACCTGGCAAAAAGCCTGCAATTCAAGGAGGCACACATGTACCGCGTTTCCCAATCAAGCCTGCTGTGTATTTAAGGTCATTGTCGGATAATTGACCATGCTTGCTGTTGTGCTTCAAATGTTATTTTCTAGTCCTCTTGATACTATTCATAGTTGCTCTCGTTTTGTTCATAGATCGTGCTTGTAAGAATTTTGGTTATTCCATTCTTGCTCTTGATCATTTTTGTCTTATTGGATTTTTGATCTTTTGTTTGTTTATTCTCGCTGTTCTATTGATCCTTGCCCTTGCAAGCGCTTTTTGTTTCATGCATTGTTTTAACTAGCTCCTTGTGACCAGCGACTTCAGTTTATACTTTGTCGATTTCTAGAATAAATATTTTTGTTAACGCACTTTGAGCCTGCATTTTTGGAATCCAAACACATTCATTTCGGTCTGAACCTGATAGAATAATCCGACCATGATTACAGAGCTAGGCAGTCCTGAAATAAAGAGCAAGGCATGATGGGGAAAGGCCCTTCACTCCAGCTGGAGCTGAAACACGATCAAGAACATGACAATATACATGTGCACACTGAACTTGAAAAGACATACAGTACTTTTTTCAGTCGGTGATTGTTCATCAATATGCACTCTGCCATATGCTGAAGACCAATCAAGGGTGTACTCTTTCTCTCCCCCAAAAGTCAGCTGGGAAAGGTTCCAGTTCACCCACAACAAGCAGTCGAGAAAATGGATGGCTTACAAGGCAAATGTTGGACGTTCTCCTGAATATTATTCAGGAATGTCATACAGTAAGCGGTAAAATTACTCACACAAGCTGGGAGAATTCTGGGGCTTCATCGTTGACATTAACCATCCTCACACGGACGGCAGCGGTGCCGGAGTGAGGCCCGTCACCGCCATCCACTGCCATCACCACAAATTCATAGAGATGGTTCGGTCTCTCGTAGTCCAGCCGAACCGCAGGGAATATGGTTCCATGAGGCGAAATGCTGAAGTCCGGGCTCAGGGTGTAATAGGTTAGCTCAGCGTTTAACCCAGAGTCACAGTCAGTGGCCATCACTGGAAGCAGCGGCAAAAAATAAAGTAAAATAAAATAAGATTATATCTTCATCAAACTCAGCAGGTAAATTCGAAGTGTAAGCCTCATTGTTTCATTCTTACATGTAGAATGATGCAATATCTCATGTGTCAAAACGTTGACTTGTAATCAGGTGTGGAACCTGCCACATTTCGCACACGCGCGCACGTACACACACATGCGCGCGCTAGTGCGCGCACACACTAGCACGCATCGTAAACAACACTTGGACACTGATTTTTGCTGACTTAAAAAATAATAATAATAAATATATATATTTTTTTATATTTTTGAAAATAATCCGAGATGTTAATCCAAAGCCGCGATAAACAAACCGCGAAATAGCGAGGGATCACTGTACAATGTTTAACTGCTCTGTATATGTTAAAAAAAGACCTTTCCTAACATTCTGACAGGTCCTTCAAGCACGAGGCTTAAACATCCACTTTTGTTCATTCTCTGGGGCTCCTTTTGCTCTGTTTTTGTGCCAGTGGATTGGTTTGAAACGGTTGCCATTTCCTGTCACTGCTCGCTTTGCCAGTGTACACCACTGCAGGGTGAATGTTCCATTCTTTTCAGATTAAATTCTTGAAATGTGCCCACACAGAATGGGTTCCAAAGCACACAAGTCTTAAAAGCGGAGGAATCACCTATGATGGCCTACAGGGGACATACAGGCAGTCCACCATCACTTGGACATTTGACTAAATACTTAATAACTAACCTTCCAACATATTAAAATCTAAAATGCAAAGGTTGAACATTGAATGTTTTTGTTTGTGTGTGTGTGCGTGTGTGTGTGTGTGTGCATTTGCAAGTAAATATTATCATATTGCATATCCCTGCTGTTGAATATAATTGACAAAAAGTCAACATACTGAGAGTAATCCTGCATGTAATTTTGTTCAAACATCCAACTATGAATTTGATTCAAGCCTCATTTAACATATTCCTCATTTATCTCTGATAATGGACAAAACTAATGGCCGTACAAACAGTCTCAACCTCACACTTGATAATCATAAGGCAACCTTATGCAGCAGAGATAAACTGACATGCATACTGTGTATACCTACATCTAAGAAATCCCCCAAAATGGATGATTTGTTTTTTCATCAGCTCATTACAGACCCCAAGAGTATCATGAAAAAGGCCTCACTTTACAATTTATAAGACTGAAGAAGCATTATGAGTCAAACGTAAGGATTTCCTAGAAAAAATAAACTTCAATTTTTCCCTAAGGCCCTTGCTTTGGTCGATATTTTGTTTGTTTGTTTGTTTAATGGTTTTCACTACACTGTGACCGTAGAGGAGTTGGACTTAAAATATCGGGTTAAGTGCTTACCCTGCAGCAGAGATGTTGCTGTGGTTACGGTCTCTGGAACTCCATCCACGCTGTAGATGGACTGGAGGAACTCTGGGACACAGTCGTTCTCGTCTGTTATCAGTACTTGAACCTGATGAGCATCACAGAAAAGGAGAGGAGAGTAGAAACGAAACCTGAGTAGAAATACAAAATTTAGCTTCTCCCCTTTAAATCCAGGAGACCGCCATAATACTTTTTTTTTTTCTGGACAGAAGCATGACCCCAAAATTAAATCCGAATTCCATTTTGCCTTTTTCAAGTCACCAGTTCATCCAATCCTTTATCTTCCATTCCATAATTCCTCTAAGGTCCAAAATAGAAATGTTCATGAACACGTGCGAGCTTCACTGTGTGTTTTAGACAAAAGACCCTCCACTGCCATCCGAGCCTACAAGCTCTGTGTCACCGTTGCGTGTAAAGTGTGAAGTGACAGCTGAGTAATAGTCCTAAAATAGCTGGGAAAGGTTTTCCGAGGCTCTGTCTTCTATTCCACAACATGCCGCTGCGTAGAAGATTTCCTTCTCAATTCGTGGAGTGGAGTAATTGCCTGCCATAATAATTGGGATACAAACCCGTTGGATTAATAATTTACATTAAATCAGACTGAATTCATTAATACTTTATCTAGAAACGTTGTGTTTGTGAATTGCATTTTTAGATTCTGGTTCTCTTGCCAAGTGTGTTCTATATTTCATACGGTTCATCTTTGGATGATCCTTTCAACAAGAGAATGACTGTCACCCGCACATAAAAGAATGAAACAGAGAATGAAGAAAAGAAAAAAAGAATAAATTTGGGCCTCCAGAAGATTTGCTAGCATTTCAACGTCCTTGTCCATGCAAGGAGGAATAAAAGTCGATTCCCTTTTGCGGTGTCAGCAGGTTAATGCTGAGTTCAAAGCATGGCGGCCTTGTCAGACAATTTGAGACACCGAGCATTTGAGAGAAAGCCAGTTGGTCTGCCACGTTTTCAGGGACAAAGTATTAAAGGCATTTTTATTTGAGTGAAATTCAGTCAAGGAAGAAAAAAACCTTTAAGTGACATGTTGTAATTACTGTATAGTACAGGGTCCCTCAGCATTGGGATCATTTTACCATAGTGCCTGCATTTTTCGTGACTCACGTTTAGAAGCTTGGATCACATTATTCTGATGAAACTAACCTCTGTGGCTGTGCTCAGGCTTCCGTGATCCTCGTTGGCTCGCACCATCAGAAGGTAGCGTCGCTGGTCACTCTCATAATCCAGCGCCCGGGTCAAACTGATCTCCCCCGACTCCTGCTGAATACTGAAAAGGCTGCTTGGATTGATCAGCAGGCTGTAGATAATTGGCTGCTTTTGGAAGGAAATGGCAAGCACAGCTAGGAAGCTGTAAAAGAAACACCAAAAATAATAATAATAAGAGAAAAGGTCAAAAAGGCCTGAACATTATCTAAGAAAGGAAATTGCACAATAAAATCCAAACATGTTATGTCAAATCGATAATGAAGTCATCACATGGCTAATTCACCAAGTGTTAAGAATCCAGTCAGTTGGTGCTTGTCAATACTTGGTCATAATTTAATTTGATTATGCAAATATTACTGTTTGTAGTCTGTAAATGGCATGCACTTATGTGTCAGCTTAAGTGTAAGTGTGTTGCAGGGAGAATGAATCAGCACGACAAGCAGGTACATGCTGTCACCCAAGTCCCTTATGTCTGAGTTTCTACAGATCAATATTTACTCTTTTGGAAATTGATGATATCGAAGGCTAAAACTCAATACTGTCGCCAGTAGTATAATTTCTTGCATGCAGATCAAATTTGGGCAAAAACAGATTGGGCTAAAAGATGCCGCATCAGTATAATGGCATTGGGATTGACTAGCGGGATACATTCTTAGCGTGTTTTAATATCTTTACAGATTTTTTTAAATATTAGTGACCCCCACCAATGATGAGGAAAGCATCAGCATTTATGAGCCTCCTTTCCTTGCTGTGTGTCCTTGTGATGAAAATACCACAAAGCACATATTGTACATCAAGGGTGTCCGAACTCTTTCAATTGAGGGCCCCATACAGAAAAATCGAAGGATAAAAGAGCCATTTAAAAACACTTTTTGAAACACGCTAAAGACAGTCGAGAAAGCAATTTATTATATATATCGCTTGTATTGGGCGGCCCGGTAGTCCAGTGGTTAGCACGTCGGCTTCACAGTGCAGAGGTACCGGGTTCGATCCCAGCTCCGGCCTCCCTGTGTGGAGTTTGCATGTTCTCCCCGGGCTTGCGTGGGTTTTCTCCGGGTGCTCCGGTTTCCTCCCACATTCCAAAAACATGCATGGCAGGCTGATTGGACACTCTAAATTGTCCCTAGGTGTGAGTGTGAGTGTGGGCGTGGATGGGTGTTCGTCTCTGTGTGCCCTGCGATTGGCTGGCAACCAATTCAGGGTGTCCCCCGCCTACTGCCCGAAGACTGCTGGGATAGGCTCCAGCACCCCCCGCGACCCTAGTGAGGATCAAGCGGTTCGGAAAATGGATGGATGGATATATCGCTTGTATTCTCTAGTTGATTTCATCAGCCTTCTGCTAAAGGTGTTAAGGAAAGTAGTGGATGATTTTTATACGTTTTTGGGGTGACAGCAGCCGTCTCTCCCACAGAATCGATCCAGCTTTGCACTTAACAGCAGCTGAATGCCATTTGCACATTCAGAACCAAAAATAGAACAAACTGTAGTAAGTTGCCCATTTTTCAGTTACTTGGGGATCATTAATGTGATGTCTTCATAAATCAACCAGACAGCACAAAGTGGAAGAAACAATTGTTGCCCCTAAAATGGAATTATCTTGATTCACTCCAGTGTTTTGAAGATAAATTGTGTTATTAACCATTTATTTGTATCATTGAATATCGCAAAAAGGTCGACAAAACATCCTCCCTTCTCACGCTGTCCACCTTCACCTTTATGAACTAACCATGTGGCCCATGTCAAATGTCACTTTTAGGATTACAATATATATTATTGTCATGTTGTGTGCCGCTGAAAAACGGAGGGCAAGCCGCCAGTGGCCATAGTTTGGACACACCTGTTGTACGGTACATAATAATATCCCCACTAACAATCACAAGTCTCTTCCCATGAACAGATGTACCCTTGAAGAAGAATAGACTAATAAAGGAAGAAACAGAGGAAACTAGGCTAAATGTTAGCTCAAACCTATGACATCTGATTTCAAACTCTCATTTTTACTGTAGTGAATGATATTGTTGTACAAACATTCAACACAACCAGTTGCTACTTTATTTGTTTAGACCAGGGGTCGGCAACCCAAAATGTTGAAAGAGCCATATAGAACAAAAAAAAACCAAAAAACAAAAATGGCTGGAGCTGCAAAAAATTAAAAGCCTTCTATAAAACTTACAATGAAGTAAACACATGCTGTATGTATGTAGGAGACTGGACTGTCTCAGAATTGTTTGTTATTCATTCCTTTGTTGTGTGTTCACAAACACCCCCATAGAATTTATTTTGTGATTTCCTCGCTTGATTTTTTTGTTTTGGTGTATTATTTTCGCTTTTCTTAGTGTCAGTGAAGTGATCATTAATTTCCGTTTTTCTGAGGCTGTCTTTGAACGCCTCTCCAGTCGAACGAGATGAGAGAGAGTCGGACGCAGACGCGTCTGTATTTGTCGAGACTGTTAAAAGCATAGATAAAGTGTACGTTTTTACGTAAAGTGTAAAAACCAACACCACAGCTCTCCTTTTTGGGAGCTGCAACGTGTATCTATATCTATTTGAGCTATATTAGCCAACTATCAACATCTTTTTCCATTTTCAAACATTTTTTATAAAGCTCCAGGGAGCCACTAGATGTCGCTAAAGAGCCGCATGCGGCTCTGGAGCTGCGTTTTGCCGACCCCCGGTGGTCAATGATTGACCGCATGATGACCACAAATCTTGTGATCAGAAATATAGATCAGGTTTAAAATTCACAAGTGTCACCCCTGACCATTTTCCAGACTCCCTAATCCACATCATGCAGCATTAAAATTAGAAATAAGAAAGTTGAAAATCAGCCCTTGCCTAACTTGGATTGGAAGTGGGGAGTGAGGTTCGAATTAGGTCTGAGAATTGGTCAAATGTATCTATGGCATCTCAAACGATGACGAACTTCCGTTTTTGGGCGCACAAAACATCTTGGAATGATTCTCATTAAAAGTGTGACATGAGGAAGTAGGTCAACAGAGTTACTGATAAAGATGACGTAATTTCCTGGTCGGCCAAGAGTGGCTCTTGTGTTGGATAGAAACTTGCCGTTTCCAATAACGGTTGAGAAATATGAATGTGTTGAAGTACTGCAGTTCAGTGTGTTATGTTGGCAAGATAATGATGTTGTTTGCGTGCATCAGCTATGATTCATTCCTGTTTACACATGCGCTACTCACGGCTGTCCTTCAGGCGTGTTCTCTGGTATGGAGATGGAGTAGCTCGTATTGGTAAACTGCGGTGGTCGGGCTCCTGCTACCACAGAGAGCATAGCGGGCGCACTGCGTCCGCCCAAGCCGTCAATTGCCACTACACTTAATAAGTACTCTCGGTCCCTCTGCAGCATTTGATTTGTGGTCACCACTTGGCCCGTCTTCTTGTCCACAGCAAAGCAGCCATCGCCACCTATAAAGAAATACACACACATCATTTCAACAGCTGCACAATGTACCGAGTTGAGTTTTGGGGAATTATACTGTGTGTGTGTGTGTGTGTGTGTGTGTGTGTGTGTGTGTGTGTGTGTGTGTGTGTGTGTGTGTGTGTATATACATATATATGTATATATGTATATATTGTGTGTATATGTATATGTATATGTATATGTATATTCATTTTCCGAACCGCTTCATCCTCACTAGGGTCGCGGGGGGTGCTGGAGCCTATCCCAGCAGTCTTCGGGCAGTAGGCGGGGGACACCCTGAATTGGTTGCCAGCCAATCGCAGGGCACACAGAGACGAACAACCATCCACGCTCACACTCACACCTAGGGACAATTTAGAGTGCCCAACGAGCCTGCCATGCATGTTTTTGGAATGTGGGAGGAAACCGGAGCACCCGGAGAAAACCCACGCAAGCCCGGGGAGAACATGCAAACTCCACACAGGGAGGCCGGAGCTGGGATCGAACCCGGTACCTCTGCACTGTGAAGCCGACGTGCTAACCACTGGGCTACCGGGCCGCCCGTATATGTATATATATATATATATATATATATATATATATATATATATATATGATAGCTGCAGCCATGTATTTCACTCCCCATTGGTGAATATTCCAAGGGGCCGTGATTTATCGTTTGAAAAATATAACCCAGGGGTGTCCAAACTTTTTCATTTGCGAGCCGCATACAGAAAAATGGAAGGATGAAATGGCCATTGAAAATTCGTCAACTTTTTGAGACACGCTAAAGTCAGTCAAGAACACAATTATATCATGTTTGTATTATCTAGTTAATTTCATTAGCTTTTTGTTAAAGGTGTGAAGGAAAATAAGTTATGGTTTATAGGGGTGGCCAACAGCCTTCTCTCTCACAGGATAGATCCAGCTCTGCATTTTACAGCAAACAAATCCCATCTCCACATTCAGAACCAAAAATAGAACAATCTGTCGTAAAGTGACCATTTTTCAGTTACTTGGGGATCAATAATGTGATGTCTCCATAAAGCAGCCAGACAGCACTAAGTGGAAGAAACCATTTTTGCCTCTAAAATTTCCATCCATCCATCCATTTTCCGAACCGCTTTATCCTCACTAGGGTCGCGGGGGGTGCCGGAGCCTATCCCAGCTGTCTTCGGGCAGTAGGCGGGGGACACCCTGAATTGGTTGCCAGCCAATCGCAGGGCACACAAAGACAAACAACCATCCACGCTCACACTCATACCTAGGGACAATTTAGAGTGCACAATCAGCCTGCCATGCATGTTTTTGGAACGTGGGAGGAAACCGGAGCACCCGGAGAAAACCCACGCAGGCCCGGGGAGAACATGCAAACTCCACACAGGGAGGCCGGAGCTGGATTTGAACCCGGTACCTCAGCACTGTGAAGCCGACGTGCTAACCACTGGACTACCGGGCCGCCCCTCTAAAATTTACTTATCTTTATTCACTACAGGGTTTTTGAACATAATCATTTATTTATATCTTGGACTATAGCAACAAGTTCTACAGTACAGCCTCCCTTCTCACTCTGCCGACCTTCACCTTTATGAACTAACCTTGTAGGCCATGTCAAATGGCATTTTTATTGTTACTGTACATATATTTTTTGTCAGGTCACGGGCTGCTGAAAAATGGATGGAGGGCCGCAAATGGCCCTGTCGCTGTCGTTTGGACACTTACGATCTAATCCCTTCCGTGCAAACAAATGACTAAATAATCCAAACATTATCCCGAAAGGACATGGTTTTAATTTATTTCAGTGAGATTCTTTAAATCTACACAGATCACTTTTAATCCATATTTTTCGCTTGCTATATTTTCAATAATGCATGTGCGTGCATGCGGGCGTTTGTATGTGTGCGTGTATGTGTGTGTGTGCATGTGTGCTTGGAGGTCAGTGAGTCCAGGACTTTATTTACTGATTGATTCATTTGTGCTGTATTTATGTCTTACATCATAATCATTGTTTTTTTTTTCTCATTGTTAATGTAGTTCGCTAAAATCAGCACCTATCTGAAGGGTCGTTGAAACCCCAAAACAATAACAAAAATGAAGACAATTCCTCCAGCGCACAGGTTAAAATAAACACAGTTGTGGCAACCAAAGCCCAACAAAAAAGCTGGCAATAAACTATTTTCGGTGTGAAAGCTTGACAATGGGAATCGGTTGCAATTACCTATTGTATATTCAGGAAACAATAACAGCATAGTTGTTATAACTGGAACAAAGGCGGGGATTAATCATTGCAAATTGCTAAATGGACAGTTTTTGTGCACAATAGAAGTGAGACACCTGTCCCATTACTCTAAAGGAGAGTGCAAATCGACAAAAATGTGCATAGCACAACAGCTTTCCATTCTGGCTCACTTTGCGCACAGAGTCACGGTTACGAGTGAGGTGAAAACCATCTCCCAAATATTATGAAGCATCGAATTTTAGAAGATAAAAGATTCAAATTCAGGGCGAACTAAGGGGTCATCTTCTGGTGGATTAAATAATGGTGTCAATCATAACATTAAGAGATTATTTCCTCCACTAAGGTGAGCAAACAACCAAATTTCACACCAATGATAAATCGTTACGAGCCTAGAAAATCTAATCATGTTAATGGTTTTGCATTGAAGTACAGAATCCAAACTTCTTCCGCCCATCTTCTTCCATATCTGTGATCGGTCACATGGGCAGAAACAGGGCCCTTTATCCATAGACAGGCGCCCTAGAGCTCGGGGTAAAAACGGGGCATCTTCATTTTCATTTTTGCAAGTCTTGTTTACCCTGTTTGGGAATTTGGCAGACTGTGTTGTGCCTCAATGGGCATTCCGGTGGAAAGAGCTGGTGCGCCCCTGGCAAACCTGACACTTTCATGATAGAAAGTAGACAACGCTCGGCGTAAAAACGGGAGCATCTACATTTTCCTGCTGGGGCAAATGTAATTTAGCGTATTTGTTTACTTGGTAGATCGTGTTACACCTCCAGAGGTGTTCTGGCGTATTCTATTTCATCCCCCCACCGTATCTGACAATTTGGTGACCAAAGGTAGAGTACTTTTTAGAGTAGATAAAAGCAGGGCTAAGATTTGGCACAGCCTGGTCGTGCAACAACAACAATGGATTCTGAGCTCCGAGGAAGTGTGCGGTGGATGTCCACGTATTTCATTCATAAATCTGAGAACATTGTGGGTCAATCCCTTTGAATCATTGTACAAATCAATTAGTTGAATGAATTATTATCATTATCTCAGCAAAATATTTATGTAGCACCCCACACCCCCACACCGCGCAGCAGAACTTTGGGTGGTGGCGTGGGTGGCAGATGTCTTTACACGATTAGGGGTGCAAAGTAGTCTCCGCGTCCCTCCCATGTCACATGCATAGCCGACGAGAATGTTCGCAAGGGAAGATCTTACACGTTACCAATGCCCTCTTCCACCTGTGCGAGTCTAGGAATTTAGCAAAAGAAAGAAAATTCTGTCCATGTGCACACATTTGCACTAGATTTGCACTGAGCATGAAAATAGTCTCTCCACTGTCTCTCCAGCGTGCCCCGGGGTTTCCCTGGGGCATCCTCCCAGTGGGACGTGCCATAAGACCTCATCAGTAAGGCATCCAGTAGGCATCCTAACCAGATGCCTCGGCCACCTCATTTGGCTTCATTCCCTGTGGAGGGGCAGCGGCTCAACTCTGAGCTCCTCCCGGATGACTAAGTTTCTCACCCTATCTTTAAGCAAGAGCCTGGACACTGATGATGTATCCATGATCTTGTTTTTTCGGTCATGATCCACACCTCATGAGTGAAGATGGCACCAAAGACAGACTAGTAAATTGAAAGTGTCGCCTTTCGGCTTGACTCCTTCAACACCACTTCAGACCGATTCAGAGTTTGCATAACTGCGGATACTACACCGGCCTGAACATGACCAAAAGATACTTGAACTGTTTTACTTGGGGAAGGATTGACTTCCAACCTGTAGAGGGCGCCCTGCCTTTTTCCGACTGAGGACAATGCTCTCAGATTTGGAAGTGCTGATTCTCATTCCAAACAATACGTGCTCGGCTGTGAAATACTTGAGTGAAAGTTGAAGATTGCAGCTTGATGAAGACCTACCTACTTTGAGGACCAAATGCTGACATTAGACAGGGACTGAACAGCCCGTATCAGGGGTGAGGTACTTCATACTCAGAACCCCAGAATACAAAGGTAGAACAAATTATTTTAACATGAGGTTTACATTGATTCAAATAAAATAATAATGCCACACTTACTCAGAACCGTGAAGCAAGTTCTTAGTGGCCCCGTAATATTGGGCAAGCATGGACTCCGGCTGTGTCTTGGCAATTACCCTTTAGCTTGCATCAGGGAGAACTGCAATGGACTAATGTGAGTCAGAGGGAGGTCAGTGGTGTTTTGTAAAATCTCATTGGGAAGATTAGCACATCCCCGTCTCTGGCATGCCAACAAACCTCTATCCCCTCAAACACATCCCCATACTTTTTTGTGTTCCTTTTCATGATTGTCTGTGTGTGAACGGCCAAAAGTGTGAAGGCCTCTGGCTGTCAATGCACAAGAAAGATGTTGTGATGCAGACAGAAAAAAAATAAAACTAATAGCGCAAGGATGCATGAATGAATGTGTGAATGCCTGTGGCTGGCTGTCTGAGTGACTGTACCACAGCCTGACTACATGGATTTATTCCCATGATTCCATTGTGCGTCATGCACACAACTCAGCCTACTTTTTTCCACGTTAGTTTAAATGTGTGAATGTGAGAAGTGAAATTCTTACCATCAGCCAAAAAATATTCCACCTCCCCACTTCTGCCCTCATCCCCATCGAGGGCCCGGAGCTGATAGACAAAGGTCCCTGCTGTGGCATCAGGGGACATTCCAGCCTGGTACGGGTAAGGCTTCATGCTCCATTCAGGGACGTTGTCGTTGACATCAGTGATCGTCAGCTTCACCTTGTTCAAGTACCAGTCAGGGCCTGGAGGAAAGGGTAGATAGTGATGGCACTGTGGCTACTGAAAGTGACAGCTGTCATGTAAGCGTGTGTGTGTGTGTGTGTGCGTGTGTGTGTGTGTGTGTGTGTGTGTGTGCGTGTGTGTGTGTGTGTGTGTGTGTGTGTGTGTGTGTAGAGGGTAGACAAGCAGCCAACTGAATCTAGAGCACAAACATGCACCCAGTCAGTCAGGGTGCATATCTGATCATGACATACAGTCATCGCCAAAAGTATTGGAACACCGAGGTCAGTTTCTTCATCTTACCCTGAAAGTATCTTGTTTGTCATCAAAAGACAAACAGAAGACAAGAGACAACATTTTTGCTTTTATTCCAGGTATATACAGTACATCTGAATCAGGTCGACTACATAAAGCATTTATTGGAAGGAACACCACATTTTTAGGTGAGCAAAACTACTGGAACTTAAGTGAATAAGATAAATGTGATTGGCTGTGGATCAGTCTAGGACAGAGTTGGGCAAAGTGCGGCCCGGGGACCGCATCTGGCCTACCCACAGCCTTGGACTGACCCTCACAGTGACCATGAAGTCAAAGTAAAGGGTAAAACATGAAAAGCACCAATTTTTTTATTTAGAAAGTTGTGCTTTTATTTTCAGTGCACATGCGTGGATGCTAGTAAAGGCAAGGTAGCAAGCAAGAGCTAGGACTTGTGTCAGTAGTGTTACGAACTTGGCTACCTCTTTGCCATATTTAGCAACCTGTCTGACACCTCCAGCAGCTATTTGTTCCAAAAGAAGAGACTGGCAGAAATCACAGTGGCCCCAATGTACGTAACGTTCTTGTTTTATGCACGGTCAAGGAAAGAGGGCCAAGAAGATTTGGCCTATTGCATACAGAGCTACAGTTGCAAATACTGCATGTATTGGCTGTATTATAAGTCATCATTGTATCATTCATCTCTAGCAGCTAAAAGGGCCTGAGCTGTAGGATTTGAGTCTAGAGATTGACTATCATCAAATGCTTTAATGTGGACTCTTTTAATTTCAATGAGCACATAACATTCTACTCTCTTGAAGAGGAATGACTTTCGAACTGAATTTGCTTCATCATACCAAAGTTTGAGCTGATTCACTGACCAGATTCTGGGCATTGCTCGATGTTCGTCCAGGCAATCTGCCAAGTCATTGGTGGAGAAACTTAGTGTTGGGTCGATATTTGTTAAGTTGTATATTGTCACACAGCATGAATGCGGCCTTCCAAACTATTTGTATACAATCAATTAAAAAGTCAATTTTACATATTGTGTCCTCTTTGGAAGGTTGATTGAATGCCCTAAATTGTCCTTGGGTGTGATTGTGAGCGTGAATCGTTGTTTGTCTAAGTGTGCCCTGCGATTGGTTGGCTACCAGTTCAGGGTGTACCCCGCCTACTGCCCGATGGCAGCTGGGATGGGCCCCAGCATGCCCACGTTAATGGATGGACTTTTGAGGTAAACCAAAAGGATGGGAATTGCAGTGGTCAAGACAGGATATGATCAAATTGTGCAGTGCTGTTGGGCAAGTTGGATGGATGGAAGCAAAGTATGTTGAAGTATGCAGAACATCCATCCATCCACCAATTTTCAAAAGTGCATTGCCTTATTAGGGTGTCACATAAGCTGGCGGAAAGGGCTGTTTACTTTGGGCGAAAAGCCAGGTACATCATGGACACATTTATTAAAAATAATTCTTGACACTCACATGCATCCTTTGAGACAATTGGAAGTCTTCTTTTAACTCAACGTGCATGTTTTTTGGAACGTGGGAGAAAAGCCGCCACACCGGCGTGGGAAACATATTAACTCCACACAGCATGGCCAGAGCTAAGACTCAAACCCTGACCCTATGAACTGTGATGCAAATGTGCAAACCACTCACCAACAGGCTGTTTAGCATGCAGACCAAGTGATGATTTTGATATACTTTGTATTATTGAAAGTATCATGTCAAGGATGAGTCTTGACACCCACATTTTGAACCTGTATTATTTCAGTTTGTAAGCAAATACTTACTGTAAACCTACAACAGTGCGGGGGCATGTTTTCTCACAAAACCTGTGCTTCCATTCTCCATTAAGTATCCCGGGATTCAACGGGACAACGCCTCAGCCATAGTCTCCTCGAGCAAATCTCTATAAAGGTACCTTTATCTTTCCGCCGGGGCTCAGTGAAGGCTGCAGGCATTTGGTTCCCAGCTCACTTCTCCGCTAGAGTGACTAAGAAGATTCCCCGAATCCAATTACCAACTAGTGTTCCAGGTATGACAGCAAAAATAAAATGCAGCAGTCACGTTGAAGCACAGACAGGTATAATTAGCAGGTATTGCTGTTATTTTCATAAAATGGATTGCTATGATTTCAAGAACAATGTTTATTGATATATTGATCTTGCCACAGGTTTGTTCTGTGATGGTTAAGCGTGAATTGGGCAAATTTGTTCTTCGGTTTTTACACAATCAAGAATATGCCAACTGTGAAATATTTTCATGACAATATTAATAGTTGAGAGAGGTAAACTTTCATAAACATTCAGGATTTGTCCTGGATCCAACAGGCTTTACACTACCATGACAACATCTAGCAAACTTTCTTTCGAGCGTTCTTTTCATTTTGTCACAATTGCCACCAAAAGCAAATTACATGATGACACCATTACAGAAATGCCTTTTGCAACAAAAATCCATATTCAATATTTCAACAAGATTTGATGCATTATGATACACTTCTCAAGAAAGGATCTGTACATATGCACTCAAAGTCCACTTCGTTTATAGAGCCATTATTGGCAGCTTTTTTTTTTAAATTGAAAGCATGTGACAAAGGAAAGCAATATTAAAAAAATGATCATGGTACTCAGCCCGCATGTGAGGTTGTGATGGTTTTTTTTCCAGACAAAATTTCCTGTCGAAATGCAGCACTGTACTTTGTGCACTTGAGTCAGGCACTTAAGGCACTTATGCTGATGCCATTACAAGGTTTAATGGGAAAATAGTGGGCCAAGTATCCTAAACAATTTTTAAAAAAATATTATTTCGGATCCTGTGTCAATGTGGCATGAGGAAAAGCCAGCTAAAGGTGCTCATTAGGCAAAGCCATCATAGGTTTCCACCCAGAACAGAACATCCACACATATTCAAGCACAAGGATTGGCAAATTGTGAAATCACACCCTGACACATGATACAAGATATACTGCACATTAGCTAACGAGCATGTCACTGCCTTCCTGTCAGACAAACACACTCTCACCAACTCACACACCATCTCAGACTTACACACGAAGGTGAGTTACAAAAGGCCTGAAGATAAAGATGGGTCTTAAATCCGATTATGTAAACAGTCACCTGAGTGTGACTGGTGGCTGGCTATAAATGTGCTTCTAAATCCAAGACAAAAGTAGCAGCTGATTGAGTCTGTTCGCCACCCGAAGAATGGCCCTAACAGGTGTGCTGCGCTTGGTTTCCCAACAAGATACTCTTGCCAACGCACATTGCATGAAATCAATTTAATATCTGATCAGAAATATAAATTGTTTACAACAACAACATGTTTTACGGGACATTTCTCTGCTAATAGACTTAGTTAACACTTTAATTGTAAATCGTGTGGATGACAATGTTGAAACATGAATCATTGTAGAAATAATTTCAGTGAATGCATCCTCCTCCTTCGTCTTCTTATTCTAATTATCATAGCGTTAAATCAGCCCACAGCTATGAAGCATGGACGGGGGAAGAAAGAGCCCCCCGCCACACATCCTCTGTATTTTTGCTCATTTTTGAGAAAATGTCAGTTGCTTTTTAAATCAGTTACAATGATCAGAAATCTTAAATTAGCCTACTAAAATTGTCGACAAACGACTTTGAATATTAATACCGGTAAATATATAATAATACTCATAATATTTTGTGTGCACTGTGATTGGCTGGTAATCAGTTCAGGTGTTACCCTGCCTACTGCCCGAAGACATCTGGGATAGACTCCAGCACGCCCGCGGCTCTCGTAAGGATGAGCAGATTAGAAAATGGATGGATGGATTATTTAACGTTTGAAATCGTTTAGCTTTTCATCTATTTTTAAACTCAGACATCGTTGATGAAAAGTGTTACTCGTCACTTTTCACTTCATATATTTGAAGTCATAACTTATTAAAAATCATGATGATCACATTTCCATGTACTTAGATTGATAATTCGGGCCAATTCATGAAAAATGGCATGATAGCTGTAAATGTTAATGTATTTTAAAATTAACTTGCACTATGAAGACGAGAAAAGTATCTTGAAATTACAAAAATAAATGGTTGTAAATAGTGGCCATCAAAATTTTCTGGAGAATTAATACAGTCAAACCTCGGTTTTCGAACGTCTCGGTTCGCGACCAATTCGGTTTTCCACCAAAAAGTTCGAGTTTTTTATGCCTCTCGCCTTCCTTACACTAGGAAGTGACGCTTCCTCGTGTTGCTTTCCATTGTGAGCAGATGTGTTCAACAAACATTTTTATTTTAAAAAGACCGTGGTTTCGGTTTTCGAACAATTTCGGTGTTCGAACAGCCTTCTGGAACGGATTATGGACGAAAACCGAGGTTTGACTGTACAGTACATATATATATATATATATATATATATATATATATATATATATATATATATATATATGAGATGAGACGGAAAAAACAAATCTTGTTCCTTCTTCTGAAATCGGTTTATAGTTAAGATGCACTTTGATGAGAAATACAGTATGTTACCCTCCATCGGGCTCACAACAGAATCATAAAAGCTGCAAAGTGTGTGACAGCTCTTAAAAGGATTGTTAGAAGGATAATAACAGAAGGAGGAAAAAGCAAGGGGAAAAGAATTAATCTATCTGCCTGCCCAGGCTTTAAAGTTGCTCTGTAGTGAGAAAAGTTCTCGGTTGGATCCTGACGATAGTTCCTTTCAGATAAATTGCCACTGTATCATGGGTGCTGAGAAACTAATCAATGTTCAGATGGTATCGCCAAAATGTCGACAGCTGTGGTTTCTGCAATTTAAGCGTGATCCTGCTTTGTGAAACGGAACAATCCACTTGATGAATAATGGTACAGCATAAAGATTTTAGCGTAAAGCAGGGCCATATATCAACATAGATATCATAGCTCTTAACATTTAGTCCACTATCAAATCTCTGCCAAAGACATAGTTCATGCTTTTTGCTGGCGTCTTTCCATAACATCTCTCTCTGGTAGCGGTAGTCATGATTTTACAAGACTTTGTCTAATTAGCCTGTTGCAAACACTAATCAGAGCCAAGGCAGATAATTAAAGTCTATACGTTCTGGAATGATAATGAAGTATGGACACAACAAGTGAAAGCCCATGCAGCACATCTTGCACGGGAGAAAATAAGTATAAGGCTTCTCTCCTCATCTGGTATGTTGCACAGCAGCTATGTGTAAATCTCCAACAGGTGCATGACCCGAGACAGGAGACGAAAGATGGGATCAAATAACAGAAAATGCTAAAGGCGCACAGGCCTCAGCGGATTTCTTTTAAATCGAGTGTGCGTTTTAGTCTCAGGTCTCAGTGTGATAAAAACAGTGCACTGTACACAGCAAAGCTCAAAGTATAAGAGCATTTACTGGTATAAAGTATCAAATGGTGGATGAGAAGAACGCAAAGTGTGCTTGGCCGGGGCTCACGAGTATGCTGTTGGGTGTGTGTTCCATCTTGCTGCAAGCCGTTCTGTTTATGTTTCCTGCTGTTAATCCTCTCCTTGGGTAGTTGCTATATTAAGTGGCTTGTGGAATAAAGAGAAAAGTTTTCTCGAGTGCCTATGTGCACATATACACCGCATGCCTATGTGCACATTGAGTGTACACTGCCCAAGGTAAAAGGACACGCACTGTGTGTGGGATGAGGGATGAGTGGTAACAGTAGTAGCAGGGGATCATAGATACACAACACGCAGAAGATCCTCATAGGGAAATATAGATGAGGAAGAGGCAGAGGTGTGACGCATGGAACGTAAAATAAAGATACGCATGATTAGGACAATACATTGCTGGCAGGATCAGTTTGGAAGAAAAAAAAATCTCAAGCACATAAAAGATGGCACATTCATAACAATAACACAGGCATAATTATAATAAATGTAATCATTAAAATCAGTGTGTTGTTATTACTGGCGGTTCTAGACAGTTTTATCTGGGGTGGCGAGGGGTTGGCAAGAGGTTCAGTTGGGAGGGCAGAGGCTGTAACCTTCACACACACATACACACAAACCCGTGCACATGCACAAACAGGTTTTTGTTTTTTATTCGTGTTTCATTTTCTGCATTCCCTGGCACGTTTTACACAGATCACGTGAATAACCGCAAATTAATATGTTGCTAATGGACTAGTCAGAGATAGCAGTTGCAATTAGTCGACTAGTCGGATCATATGTAAGGAGCAGCTTATCACACAAGCAAGCAGCTGCTCTTATTTAACCATTATTCGCTGAGAGCCTGCGCTCTTTAAGGGATATAAAACTACAACTAGTCACTGTACTGTAATAAGATGATAGTGCATTCAACTTTGACTCTACTTTGCACTGTCTACCGGCATTCCTGAAATGTTTATAAAAGATGGAAGAACTTAAATTAAAGGCAATACTGTGGCCTGAACATTTCTAGCTGTAAATGTTAATGTATTTTAAAATAGAAAAGAACACTATTGTATCCACGATAACCACTTGCACTATGAAGACGACAAAAGTATCTTGAATTACAAAAATAAATGGTTGTAAATAGTGGCCATCAACATTTTCTGGAAAATTTATACAGTCAAACCTCGGTTTTCTAACGTCTTGGTTCTCGACCAATTCGGTTTTCGACCAAAAATGTAGAGTTTTTTATGCCTCGGATGGCGAACAAATTTCGGTTCTCGAACAAACTGAGCGCACTTGAATGCACCATTTGACTCCTCTCGCCTTCCTTACACGAAGAAGTGACGCTTGATCGGGGAGACGAGGAAGTGACGCTTCCTTGTGTTGCTTTCCATTGTGAGCAGACGTGTTCAGTGAACATTTTTATTTTAAAAAGAGCGTGGTTTCGGTTTTCGAACGATTTCGGTTTTTGAACAGCCTTCTGGAACGGATTATGGACGAAACCCGAGGTTTGACTGTATATTTTTATGATGTATTTCCGGACATGTCCTGGACATCAGCCACCCAACCCCCCATCGTCATCAACTACGTTTCAACGCATGACGGGCCGTCGACAACAACTCCTCAGCACATGAAGGCCAACCAGGTTCCAGCACATCCCTGGTTTAAAAATAGTTCGTTCTTCTTAGGTATCAAGCTTTTTTTTTTTTTTTTGCTAAATGTCAAAGACACTGAAGTCAGATGAGCCAAATTATGAAAAAGCACTGTGCAAAAGAAAACTAAAATAAACACCTGTTCTTGTTTTTATGGCTTTATGTAACCTTTATTCAACCAAAACGTATTGCTTTGCTTCACAAAGGAGCGATGGGGGTGTAGGGGCAGGGTCATCTCCACAGTGCTCCTGGAACTTTGGAATTTTTCACTTGAGTTCGCAACTGCCTGAGCTGGGTAACCAAAAATGTTGCTCTCCACCAGAGGCCTCCCGCACGGAGCTAGGTGCCACCTTGTCATTTACCCTCGTACACCTCCAGGGCAACTCCTTGAACTGAGCGATGGAAAAACAAGCATCATAAGTGGCCTCCTTACCCAGATAGGCAGCCATGGCCCACCGTTGGAGGGCTCTCCATATCCAGTGCGCCCGCTCGACAGTGAGGTCGAGAATGAAATTTGGAATTTAGTATTGATATACAGTATTCATTGCTAACAGCCAGGGGGGGTAACTGGAGATCAAGGCAATTGGTAAGGGTGGTAGCTACCACCCCTTGCCACCCTGTAAATCCACCTTTGATTGTTACAGATCCATGACTTCTCCTGTATCCAGTGGGGAGTCGTTTAAATAAACAAATAGTTGCATGGAATTAGCTCATGTGCGTCCGCAAGCAATAATAGAAATGGCCCAAGTGAGACAGAAATGCAGGGATGCCGTCTTACATGCAGGTGAATGGAAAGTTAATATCAGTTCAGTGGGGGGTAATATTTTGGTTCAATAATTCTTGAAACACACACACACACACACACACACACACACACACACACACACACACACGAAAACAACTCTGCCAAACTCTAAGCTTGAAGGACATTGTGTGGATGACAGCTAGAGATTGAAGAGCATGTGGAATACTTTAACTTAGCCAGCCTGCTGCTATACACGCTCAACTATATAACAGTGGCTCAACTATATAACAGTACAATTCAAATATAGGTCAAATGACGACTTGTAACTGCTATCTACGGGTATGGGTAAAGGAACAGAAACAACATTGGACAAAATAGGGAATATTTGGATTGGATCAATGGAGCAACATAAGTGTAAATATACACTATGATAGAATGTTGTACTTGATGCACACCGGCAAAAAAATTAGAAATGTCCTTTCAATCTACGACATCCCAAATACAAGTTGTGTCACACAGCTTGTGTCACAAACTGAGGGCCAAATTCACTAAGGGATTGTGTGGCTTTTGCATGGTCCTGAAAGGGAAAAATAGAGCAAACCCGTACGGTCTCATTCACAAAGCACTCGCAGATGGTGAAATGCGTCACAACTTTCAAGCAGAATGCATCTGGTGGAATTTGCACATATTTAAATTAGGTAATGTGCATATGAGAAATTGTCCAACTCGATGCAAATGATAAACAACGTGAAGTTCACAAATAGCTACACGCAATGTGAGCGATGTAAATAACGCCTAGAAAAAGCTGCTGTGATATTGCCGCTACTTACATTGTCTGTACAAAACCAAAAGCTGTGAAACTATAATGACACTACAGTATTGCCAAGTTTAAAATATAATGTAAGTTGTTTTACGCTGTCTTTTGTACTCATTTATTTTATATCATTTTTATTCATTTTGTACTCCGTGCGGTGTTTTAAGAAGTTTGTAAAGTTGTAGACATTTTATATTTGAATTTAGTTTTGTATACTTTGTTTCTGTCAACACTTTTGTCCCCTCTGCGGGTTGCATTGAAAAAAGAAAAAAAAAAGTAATATTGGCGCTTCTTAGTGGAAGCCTCTTTTGAGTGAGGGAACTCATATACAAGACATCATATTTCATTTCTTTCTTGGCACTGAAGAACACCATACAAAAAAACAATAAAAATCTGAATGAGAGAATTTTTTTTTTTCAAGAACAGAATGGGGCAGAGCAAAATGGCAGGTTGAGCAGGCATGTGCGTTTTGAATTGTGATATGAATTGAGTGAAAGAGTCTCTTCCGAACCGCCATTGTTTTGCCACCGTCACGGTTTTCCAGCCCGCATTTATACTTCGCCATGGGTGCAATCAGGGGAAAGACAGGTGCAAAGTGCACTTAGCTGTCAAACTCTGTGGACGTCTTTGGGCCTGTATGTCATTTGTGTCATATCCTTTGCGAATAGCACGTTAAGAAGGAACAAACTGCGGGTGCAAATAAACAGCAATTAAAGACGCTATCGGCGGCGACAGTTCGTTCTGTGTTTTTTGGCCCTAAGGGTTGACACTTTTATGCTCCGTGAGAGCTGCAAATCTGCAGTGTTGCTGTCAGTCTCATTCAATTGTGTATTGTATCAAATGAGGCAACTGAGTATTATATAACATTATATCAGATTTCTGTTACAATTAGGATCCATTGTTTATCCAAGAGCAGCAATGAGAAGAGCTTCTCATTTACAATTTCATTTGATTTTTTGTATTGATTGTGTACTCTGGGGCGTTTACATTATGTTTCCAGCATCCCAAAACACCACGTGGCATAGGATTTTGGCCATTTTTCTGACTGTATTCATGTCTTGTCTTGTTTTCTCATAGTCCATCACAGTGTTTGTGATTGGCCGCTGAATCCCGAAGGCTCTGAATAGCCCCATTTCAGTTTGGCTCACTGTTTACCACTGATGAGAGTATGTTTTGTTCTGGCTCGTCACAATCTAACGGGGCCCCTCATATTTCTTACGCCAGGGAGCTTTGAAGCACGTTTTTGCGGTTTCTGGAGTCGGTGTCAGCCCAGGGGGGCAAATACTGCCATTTAGTCGATGATTAATGACAGTTCTGTCAACAACTTATTCACTAATCCATCTCTTGTACAAAAAAAAACTGTGAAACCGCCTTATTCACCGGTATACTGCACAGTGAATTGCAATGCCGTGAAATGCAAGCAAACGCGCTGTCTTTTTCTAACTCTCTCTACCACACACATTGAGCATTATAAACAGGTATGCCCCGGTGGGCATTGTAGGTTAATTAAACACATGGCTTAGCTTTAGAAGAGCTGGTGGCAGCGAATGTGGGCACATTTCTATGTATGTGAAGAACCCTTCTAAACGGCACGCGCTATGCGTGGTGACTGAAAGTGTAACACTCAAGAATAGGTTGTCACAGATATTTAGTTGGTAAGAGCATATTTTCTATTCAGAATTTATTCTCATGCCAATTGTAAGTGAATATATATCTCTCAAAATCATTTGTATAAACGTGGGTAGGAAACAGAAGAACGTTGCGGAACTATTGTGTTCAGGCGTGCTTGCGCTCAGGTTCCTAGTTAGGTGAGGGAACTTGCTCCTTTTCCCTTCAGAGGAAAATCAGGATCGAAAGTAACTGGTTCTTGTCTTTACTCCATCTCCACATTGTCTGTGTGTTTCAGGTGTTTCAACAACTTAACCAAAATCTTTTTTTGTTATCCAGGATTCCAAGCTGTCATGGATCTTGTTTGTGACCAACAGGTGGCACTGTGAGGCTCCGCCTGCAGCTGCACACCTGTTGGTCGTTTTGTAATTAGTGCCACTTTAAAAGACTTGATGCCCGACCACTCAGTGTCGGGTCATTGTTGCCTTGTGCTACTGTCAGGTTTGTTTGTCACGTTTGTTCCGGTCTTGTTTCGTTTAGTGATAGTTTTTGCTTCAGTCATGGTTTTGTTTGCTACTTTGGATTGTTTCTGTTTTTGTGACTTTGTTTGTTCTGGATTTAGTTTCTGTATTTCAATACAATTCGTCAAGTTCACCCTGCTCTTCCCTCCTGCCTGCATTTTGGGGTCCACCACCACCACCTTGCAACGTGACACAAGCCTTTGGTACCCATAACAAAACCAGCAAATACCGGGGAATACAAATTTTGATGCGCCCGACTAAGTACTGTCAGGGTCAGTTATATTCACACTGATTTACTACAGCTGACTCAGTTCCTCACCCGCACCGTGAATCCAAATCAGAAATCAGAGTCAAAAACTCTTTATTGTCCCTTAAATTTATGTGGCAGAAGAACCGCATCAAAGGAAAAGGCATATAATGACAAATGCCCGGATGATTGCGAGCCATAAACAGACAATTGTTAGTTATTGCAAAGAATGAAACATGCAGATGTACAAACAAGCAGTGGAAATCTTGTTGGGCCTCCAGGGCAATCACAACCTGTGATGTTTGCCCACCCAACTATCCTGTTTTGTCCACGGTGCCCTGAAAGGGGCCTGCTGTGTCCACCGGGATGCTAGCGTTAATGATGCTTACTGTAGTATGCAAAAGTGAGTACTGTATTGCACATGCTTATTTAGAGTGGTATGTGGTTTATATTTCACAATGTCACACTGTCATTAAAATAGCCCCTGGAGTTGTATGTAATGTGAGTGACGAATAGAAAAACAAACAAAGAAACGTCAATTATACAACACAATCTATGGTGAAGGATATAACAATGAAACCACATATTATTCATGCACAATTAATAATCTGTGGAGGGTTTTTTTCTTCTGGGAGCAGCAGAGCATGAGATGCAGACCTCACAGCAAAGGTTATATTGATTGCTTTAGAACTTATCCATTTGAACATGACCTCGAAAACGTCTTTGGGTAGAGCAGACCTCAACAAAGGTTTATATTGCAAACTTATATGACCTAAAACGAGCTCTTTGTTATAACATTCGAACTTATTTGCATGTTCGACTGATGACTCCATAGAGATTTAAATGAACATATCTTGTAATTAACGTTTCTATTAAATACCGGTAAGACTTTCATGGAATAAACACAAAGGCATCCTCCCTAAAATGATTGGAAACGTTTTGCATTCAGCAAACACGTTTCTCAGAGCGTCATTGTTCTGTTTGATAGAACAGCAATTTTCTTGACATGTCAGAATGAACAAAACGCTACTCCAGCGCATTTGACTTTTCATGTGGCAGCATGTCAATGTGCATATTATATATATATATATATATATATATATATATATATATATATATATATATATATATATATATATATATGAGTAACCATGGGAGCCATGAGATACGTTACCCATCATGGAAAAGACGGTTGGAGGCTAAGATCAAGGCGGCTCGGAAAGATGTGAGTCAATTGACAGAGGCCCAGAGAGGTGTGATGTAAAGGCCGATACCCGAGAGATACATCCAGATGACCATACCTGAAGCACTCGAAACTGCCAAACTGCTGTTCTGCATAAGACTGAACCCCTTAAGCCAATTAATCGCCAAGACAGGCCATGGATACCGCCTCAGAAATGGAGCTACGATCAGTCACCTCCTCTACATGGATGACATAAAGCTGTATGCTAAGAGCGAAAGGGACATAGATTCCCTGATCCACACAACCAGGATCTACAGCAGTGACATCGGGATGTCATTCGGGCTTGAGAAATGTAGTCGGATGGTGACTAAGAGAGGCAAGGTAGTCCGCACTGAATGGGTCTCACTCCCTGAAGGAACAATAGCAGACATTGAGGACAGCTACAAGTACCTCGGTATACCACAAGCCAATGGCAACCTCGAACTGGCAACAAGGAAAGCGGCTACGGCCACATACCTCCAGCGGGTGAGGCAAGTCCTAAGAGGCCAGCTCAATGGCAAGAATAAGACCAGCGCAATAAACAGCTATGCCCTGCCAGTGATCAGATACCCTGCAGGAATAATAAGGTGGCCAAAGGAAGAGATTCAGACCATGGACGTGAAGACCCGAAAGCTCCTCAACATGCATGGAGGGTTCCATCCCAAATCCAGCACCCTGAGACTGTACGCAAGCCGAAAGGAAGGAGGCCGGGGACTAGTGAGTAGGAGAGCCACTGTCCAGGATGAAACATCCAAGCTCCATGAATACATCAAGGAGAAGGCTCCAACGGATGACATACTCAGAGAATGTCTCAGACAATGGGGAACAGAGGATGAGGTGCTGGAAGAGGGACCATCATGGGAGAACAAGCCCCTACACGGGATGTACCACCGGACCATAACTGAAGTGGCTGATCTCAAGAAGTCCTATCAGTGGCTTGAGAGGGCTGGCCTGAAGGACAGCACAGAGGCACTCATCCTGGCTGCTCAGGAGCAGGCCCTGAGCACCAGAGCCACTGAGGCCCCAGATATACCACCCAAGGTGTAGGTTGTGCAAAGAGGCACCTGAGATGATCCAACACATAACTGCAGGGTGTAAGATGCTGGCAGGGAAAGCCTACATGGAACGCCATAACCAGGTGGCTGGCATAGTCTACCGTAACATCTGTGCGGAGTATGGACTGGAAACCCCAAGGTTAAAATGGGAAACACCTCCGAAGGTGGTGGAGAATGACCGAGCGAAGATCCTGTGGGACTTCCAGATCCAGACTGACAAGATGGTAATGGCGAAACAACCAGATATCATGATCATAGATAAAGGGCAGAGGAAAGCCGTTGTAGTGGATGTAGCGGTCCCAAGTGATGGAAACATCAGAAAGAAGGAACACGAGAAACTCGAGAAATACCAAGGGCTCGGAGAGGAGCTGGAGAGAGCCTGGAAGGTAAAGATGACAGTTGTGCCTGTGGTGATCAGAGCACTTGGGGCAGTGACCCCCAAACTAGATGAGTGGTTGCAACAGATCCCGGGAACAACATCGGACATCTCAGTCCAGAAAAGCGCAGTGCTGGGAACAGCAAGGATACTGCGCAGAACCCTCAAGCTTCCTGGCCTCTGGTAGAGGACCCAAGCTGAATGGGGGACAGACACCACCCGAGGGGTGAGACGAGAGTTTATATATATATGTATATATGTATATATATACATATATATGTATATATGTATATATATACGTATATATGTATATATGTATATATGTATATATGTATATATGTATATATGTATACATATATATGTATATATACATATATATGTATATGTATATACCGTAATTTCCGGACTATAAGCCACGACTTTTGTCACACGCTTTCAACTCTGCGGCTTATTTAATGAAGCGGCCTATATAAAGACTTTTTTAAGAGAGAGAGAGACTCTCAAATTGGGTCACCATCCACAACCCGAGGCGGACCGTGTTTTCTGAAAACCACCCACACACAAAAAGATGATTGCACAGATGCACACTCAACAAGTCAACACTCACGAGTTTGTTGGACTGAGGTAACCAGGAAACAAAAGGAATGGCAAAATCAACCGTAAAAGCAGAGCGTAAACAAAATATGACTTAAATGTCAGTAAATGAAGTAAAAGGAAACAATGCATCTTACGTATTCCATTGAGGAAAAGTGTTTCTCCACGTCAGAGTTGATCTAGCCTGATGAAACGTCTTTCAACGGCAGATGTTTCGACGAAATTGGCCATGAATGCCAAAGGAGACAATGACAGTGCCACGTCAACAAAACAAATGACGATTTTTAGATGATTAAGATTCTCAATTCCGGTGATTCTCGATAAAAGTTAAACTTGCAAAGCCAGTGTTTTATTCTCCATCAAGGCAGTCCAAGATAAAGACCAATAAATTGGTCTTCTTATGTCATATTCTTTTCAAAGGTATTATGCATAATGAATCTATCGGGTTAGGCAGACATGGAAATGGGAGGCAGTAAAAAAGCTCCGGACTTCTGAGCTCAGCGCGTGCAAGGTACCTGAGGAGAGTGTCTGCAGCTTCCAACACACTTTCACATAGATCACCTCAAGTCGAGTTGTGATAACCTTAATTGGTTTACATAATGATATGCCAAGCTTGGAAATTTTAATTAGCCCCATGAACCCTCAGCTACTTTCTGGGTAATTTCACTTCCTTCAAGTTTTATATGGTTAGTCTCGTCGTCATTAAAAATGTGCCTTATATTTTACTATTTATTTTCCGGGCCCTGTAGATCTCCCTACATTTGATCCGATAATACTGATGAATTTAATGATACGTGCGCCGCCTCACGACACTCTGCCACCATATACTGTACATTTGATCATTCAAAAACAGTGGCGGCTTGTAGGAACTCCCCATTTACTATGTACTTTCGTGTTGTATTTCATATATGCATTCAACCAGTTTCTATACCACAAAAGGCACAGCAAATAGTTTGCCACTACTGTGTTTCAGTGTTTCTGAACACACACACACGCACACACACACACACACACACACACACACACGCACACAAAGCAGAAACTTTCTGTCAATGCACATAAGCTTGTAGCTCCAGCTACCTACATACTTAAACAATTGTCGTTGATCAATATTCCACAGCAGCAGACGCTTTAAAGCATCCAAGGACTTTCTGGATAATTGCACACCCAAAGTTCTATTACAATTGCCGGAACTCCTACTGGTCACAAAATATCTGATTATCTGCACTAACTGCATGGCCGTCGTAGTTTTGTATTGCACCACTGATCACTTTATCTCTGCCCGATGACTCTGCACATTGTCGCATAGCTGTGATTGGGTGGTACTGCCACACAATGGTACCTTTACATTACATAAAGTCTTTCGATACTTATATGTCAGGTCTTTGTTTATCGTAGTTGCTTATTATTGCAATACCAGTGTAGCCTATACTACCGGAGACAAATTCCTTGTGTGTTCGACATACTTGGCCAATAAAGATGCTTCTAATTCTGACTCTGATTCCTAGGATGCTGCCGGACGCATACAATGTGAGCTGATTGCGAGCACGGGTCAGATGCATTCAGCTTATTTGAATACTATCGTTGTGGCATAGCATCCACATGAGTGTGAATGAATCCGAATGATAAAGCTACAGGTGAAGCAGGCCCATTGAAAGAGAAATCTGTGTGGTAGAAGCTGCACAGGTGCATTCACGATGAGGCAAGAGAGCAGCTTGGTCACAGGAAAACAGTGCCTGTGCTATAAGTGACAGGGGTGAAACACGCAACAGGTGGAGAAGGGGCTATATATCTTCCCTTTTAGTGCTTAGTTTGATGGTTTTTATGACCACTTGGCATTAAAACAGGCCATAATTTTTCTACCTCATGGGCACGTGGACAGAAAGCAGCCCAGATTACTGAAGCAAGACCTTTCTCTCTATAATGTGTCTCTTTAAAGGTAAAATGTTTATAAAAAGCCTTCGTAATGTGTCGGTCAAGCAGCTGTCTGTGTAAAAAATATCACGCCGCATCTCGAGTCTATAGAATCGGAAAAATGGCTAGGCTCTTCATGTTGATTTTCAAATATTGAGAATGGGTTTTGTTTTTTTGTTTTTTTGGTACTTGTTTTAATCACTCAAGTGGACATTCAATTTGTATTGCTGTATATGTTTTTCCTTGCGCAGAATTATACATAGACCACAGGCAAGGAGTGCTCAGTGATGAGCTGTGCAATTAGTGCTGCGGTAGGGCATGTTCGATACCTTGCTCAAGGACATCTGGATAGTAGTAAGAACGTAAATTAGTAGTCTAGTTGTAATTCGTTTTGGCGCGCAGTGGGACTTGCACGGTGAGCTAGTGCCGCCCGCAAAAACTTCAGTGTGTTAATTTCTCCAGCAATGTTTCGCTACCTTCATGTAAAGGTCACGCTGGTAATGCTGATTCAGTGGTGCCTTGACTTGGATCTTAAATCAACTTGCTCCATTGAAATAAATGGAAGGGGCATTCCTTTGTTGCAACAACACATTGTGCTCCTGAATGTGTGCGGACACACACAAAGACTTACTGGATCAGTAAGATTCTGTAATAGTAAATATAAGTGTAATAAGTCTTTTTTTCTGATAGTAAATAACATGTTTCTGCGTGTATCAATATACTATCTGTCTAAATGTTGCTGGAAAATTTATGAGCAAATCTCCATTGTTTAAAGGGCTTTAACACTGTGACATCGGGTACTATTGGTCAACCACTTTTTGCATTGTGTGTTTGCATTATGCTCTCAAAGTGAAAGTGTCCTTTTTTTTAGGTTTCATTTGAATGCACTACTGGGAGTGTCAATAAACAGCTTGAAGCCTCTTTTAATTCAGAATTATTCACGATCTGTTTTTGTCACGAATCATATCTGTTAAAAATATTCCGATTTTAGATTTCCTTTGGTCAGTGGAATAATTTCACAAGACATTCGTATGTGTGAAGTTCACGCTATACCAAAACAAAGTGATTGGCAGTGTTTATTGTGACGCATTAGACCTCACCTTTTGAGTTCTTAGTTCACTGTCTTAAGTGATTGTTACAATGTTTTGTAATTTGATCAAAATGTGATTTTTTTTAATATGGCCTATTTAACAATATCCAGCCAAACAATGGATTTGTTGATCTAATTTTCTGAATCGCAATAGTATATCTACCACATAAGCCATATGTCCATTATTATTGGTTACTTTTCTTTGCTACATGAGACATTTTCAGTCATTCTCCTCCATTTTAGTGTCATTTGTGAGCTGACGTTCTTTCAATTCAGGATGCCTTGAAGATTAGAAAACGTCAGTTTGGTGTCCAGTGATCGCATCAAACATGAACACAGGCGACTAAAATGTGAATATGAATCATTACTCTTAGTCACTATCCATCCCTACTTCTCTTAAGCTCTTAATAGGCAGGTTAGAATAATTGATGCAGATATATGCAGGAGTCCATGGCGGGAATAAATATGTCCACTGTGACATGTGCATCTCGCTCCAGTATAAGTTTAAATTCATAGGAGCACCGTGACAATATTTAAGTGCTGTATCTTTACAACTTTGTGATATACATAATTAGATGTGATCGTGAAGCACGCTATTTTTTTTTGGTCAAATTTGTGGTCAAACAATGTCCCAGCTAACAAAACAGACACTTGATGTTGAGATAATTAGCACTCAAGCATTCATACAGTACACTCATGCACCACCATTTACCCTGCTTGACATGGATGTGCCAATGCAAAATCAGGCACGTAGTCCTATACACATGTGCGCATACACCCACACCCACACACAATCACACACATACACACACACACACACACATTCACGCGCGCGCGCATGTATAGGGGGTTGTTTAATATAAGTGTTTGTGTGTATTGCACTGTGCACAAGTCTCTAATTAGTCACAGTATAAGTCTTTTTTTTTCAAATTACATTCTGTATGCTCACTCACGTGCCTTGTGTGTGCAATCATGAATGCAGAATTTAGCCATGAATGCAACTGTGTGTGTACTGATGTGATATCATGCTGCTGTAAGTTTGTTACCTCTGCTCATGACAAGATTGCTAATGTTATCTATAATTTCACAGAAAAATCTGTCATGTTTTTCTAATAAGTGGGAACCACTAACATTTGGAGATATGAGTTTGTTTGTTTTTTTGCAGTGACATATTTTTTGTTTGTGTGTTTTCTTGTGTGGCGGCGTTTTTTTAGAAGCAAGGCAAGGCAATTTTATTTGTATTGCACATTTCATACACAGGGCAACTTAATGTGCTTCACTCAACCAAAAAGCATTAACCGACAGAACAACTGGATTTATTCACAGGGTAAATAGAACAAAACTAGCTTAAAGAAGTTTATAATGACTAAATTAACTTCGGAATCAAACCTTGCACTTCTGCACTGTGAAGTGGATGTGCTCACGTGTTGGTGTTTTGGTTTAGCTGAAGGAAATTTTGGTTCATCCAGTTGTTAATTTGATTTTTGCGGTGTCGCAAATCGCTTGTTGAACTACTGTCATCTCGGGAAATTGAATTTTTTTGCTATGTGTCATCTGCATAGCCATTATAGCCAACATTGAATTTCTGTAGCATTTGAGCGAAGGGTAACATATACATACTGAAGAAGAGGGCTTCATGACTGATTCTTGAGAGACCCCAGATGTCATGGCCATTCGATCAGATCCATCCATCCATCCATTTTCCGAACCGCTTTATCCTCACTAGGGTCGCGGGGGGTGCTGGAGCCTATCCCAGCAGTCTTCGGGCAGTAGGCGGGGGACACCCTGAATTGGTTGCCAGCCAATCGCAGGGCACACAGAGACGAACAACCATCCACGCTCACACTCACACCTAGGGACAATTTAGAGTGCCCAACGAGCCTGCCATGCATGTTTTTGGAATGTGGGAGGAAACCGGAGCACCCGGAGAAAACCCACGCAAGCCCGGGGAGAACATGCAAACTCCACACAGGGAGGCCGGAGCTGGGATCGAACCCGGTACCTCTGCACTGTGAAGCCGACGTGCTAACCACTGGACTACCGGGCCGCCCTCGATCAGATCTAAAACTTCCAATCATCAAAAAATTATTCCTTCCTCCAAGTCGGACGTCACCATTTTTGGACTGTTCCATTTAATCCTACCATGGGTTCCAGCCTTTTCAATCAATCCAATGTATCAAAACGCTGCACTTAGATCCAATAAGACGAGCACCGACATTTTCCCTGTTCTCGTGTTCCATTGTATATCATTTGGTACATTAATACGCTCTTTCTGTACCATGATTAGGTGGAAAACCTGATTAGAATCTATCAAAGACTCCAACTGAGTTGAAAAAGTTGCTGAGTTGATTAAAAATCACTTTCTTGACAATCTTGTTGAGGAAGGGAAGGTTTGAGATGGGTCTGTAATTTGTTAGATAACAAGGGATCTTTTTTGGTCTCTTTTTTTAAGAGAGGCTTGACAGCAGCTACGGGGGCTAAAGAAATTCCCTGATTAAAGTCAGAAGTTTATTATTTGCTGTAACTCACTTAGAATTGATTTTACAATAGTTTTGAAAAAGTTAGATAGTATTGATTCAAGATAGATGGCTTCAGCTGCGAAACCAAATCCGGTGTCGTTTATTTTTTTGGTCAAACGTATCAAATTCTGACAAGGTAATTAAGTTTTTCCTGGATGATTTCAATGGCCCTATTTTAGTAGATTGGTGCCTGTGCTCTGAGCGCAAAAACTAGCGTAATATTATTTTCGTGCCGCCGTAAGTCTAGTCTACTACCACGCCTCTCTGGGCGTTTTGGTCCCACACAGATGCACAATCCGGGGTGCAAGACGGTTTCCAACTGCCCAGATTACATGAGAGGTTGACTATATCATCCACATAGGGAGATCTTGCAGCTTACTGCTACTGCCCGAAGACGGCTGGGATAGGCTCCGGCACCCCCCGCGACCCTAGTGAGGATAAAGCGGTTCGGAAAATGGATATCTGTTGAGAGGAGTTCTGTCGTTATCTGATTTGGAGGATTAGCGACACGATCAACTGTCAAGTACAGTAAATAGAGTGTGTGTATTGTTGAGGTTATTATGAATATTTTCAGAAGTGTTGTTGCCTTTTCTAACTCTGTAAAAATTACAAAGTGAATTTGGAATTAAGTTGTTCTCTTGTGATGCACTAAGTGCACCTCCAAAGTGTCTTAGGTCGGCATGAGGTTTTGATAAGAGCGACAGCATCCAAAAAGATTTGAGATTTTTCGGGTGAATTTATCCAGAAGTTCATCAACAGTATTGCTTGCGTTCACATTTATGTATCTTTTTTATTAGACGCAGCGGCAGGTTGAATTTTTGGGATTATTTGTAGAAGTTTTCCATGTTGTGAAAGGTCGAAAGTATCATGTATAGTGTACAATTCTTTGGTATTTTTATTCAAATTGTGGTCATATCTCCAATTATGACAAGATTTTCATAGTCAGTACAAACCACTCAAAGCATTTTTTCAAATTCCTCCTTAATGTTTGCCTTTTTACCCTGGAGATCTATAAATGATTACAACCATAATCTTTTGATAACTTTATACCAAAAGACTGAGATATTCAAATGAATTAAAGTCACTCATAAAATATCTTTAGAGTAAACTGAAATAATGATTTAAAAATGGCAGCAACTACCCCACCATTGTTGCACTCAATCTGTATTTTATGTAGGAAACAACTTTAAAACGAGCACCATACAGGGACAGATGAAGAGAGATGAAGCAAGGGAGAGAGATGAAGACTACTGTGCTGGAGAAAATTGAGAAAATCACAGATAAAGAGAGAGAACATACAGCACAAATAGTCTGCTCCTAAAAATGAAAATGTAATGGCCAGAGTCATTTCTTTTTAAACTTCCCACTGGGAGCACCTTTTAAATGTGCAAATGTGAAATGCCATTATGAGACATCTATTTTATATATATATATTTTTTTTTTTTACGTCGAGTTTGCAATTTGAAAAAAAAACCACTTTCTCTTTCATTTGTTAAAACTATGTCGATGACAGACGAAGAATATTAAAATGATCTTTTTGAAAAAAAATCATACTACTCTAGCCCCATCTTATGTCATTAATTAAATTTTTCATTATTCTTTCAAAACTCACCACAGTGTAATAAAACCGGTCAATCAAAGACTGTAAGACAGAAGGCATGAACTACTAATGGAATAATGCGTCAATCATTTTTCTGTACATGCCACGCACGTGCGCATTCAGTCTGCTGGTCCCGGCTGCTGTTGTGCTGATAATTTTCTTTGGTGAATTTTTGAATCATGGCTAAATTAAAAAGAACCGATTGGACAGCCGCCATGACAAATCAAGAGTAAATATGGACTATGCATAGTTGATTTCCTACGTGGACTGCTTGCTGCATTGCTGAGCCTGGAAAACCACTGCCAACGTTGTCATTCTTAACGACTCACCAGGAAAGTAGATCATCTCTCTTCCATTTTTATTTGATTGTATATTCCAAAAAACACCATATAAAACCAGTCACATTTCCATCCATCCATCCATTTTCCGAACCGCTTGATCCTCACTAGGGTCGCGGGGGGTGCTGGAGCCTATCCCAGCTGTCTTCGGGCAGTAGGCAGGGGACACCCTGAATCGGTTGCCAGCCAATCGCAGGGCACACAGAGACGAACAACCATCCACGCCCACACTCACACCTAGGGACAATTTAGAGTGTTCAATCAGCCTGCCATGCATGATTTTTTGGAATGTGGGAGGAAACCGGAGTACCCGGAGAAAACCCACGCAGGCCCGGGGAGAACATGCAAACTCCACACAGGGAGGCCGGAGCTGGAATCGAACCCGGTACCTCTGCACTGTGAAGCCGACGTGCTAACCACTGGACTACCGGGCCGCCCTCAGTCACATTTCATTTTGGACAAATTTCCAACATGAATAAGCCAACAGCTCTCGACGCCTTGTAGTGCATATTGGACATAGAGCTGCATGTTGCGTGCAACTCTGGTCAGGGACGCAAGAGTGGCATTGGGGGTTCATAAAGTTAGGCTCCATTCAAATTGTGCAAGTTGCTTAATCATTATACAGCACCTTCAAATACTGTACAATTTTCATTTGTTATTTACTTGCTCCTCTTTCGTAACGTAGCAACACTTTTATTCAGCAAACGAGAGGGCATTACGCAGTTGTGCTCATAAATGATGTAACCTGGGCAGAATGTGTTCCATGTGAACTGGTCTTGATGGGGGATTTAGTTCAGTTTTTCATGGGATTCACATTATAGTACAAAGCATTTCAGAAAAATGTAATAATTGAAGAAAACATGTTCACGAGAGGTGTGTCTTCAAAAACTTGCCAATATGTTACAAATTCTGCCAGGGGATGTAAACGTACGAGCATAATTGTACATATAGCCAATCATACGTCTACTGTATGTTCAGTTTCATTACACTAAAAAAATAAAAATAAACTCAAAGATGGCAAAAGATTTTTGAATTGTATTGAATTAATTTGATTTGAGGGTGGTATTGATGACACGCAGGTGTCGATACAATGACTACTTAAATGTAAATCACAATAAATAGGTCAGACGATCTTCTGGACCTTTTCCTTGAGTAATTTTCTCAAATTGGACCTCCATAAATTTTAGTTGAATACCCCTGGCTTATATAAAAGCAGCCAGATGCTTTTTGTTGGGGAAAGCAAATGGATGAGTGGCTGCAATGCCCTCCTCAGCTCATGCTTGCCCTGGGTTGAAGAGGGAAACATAGCTCGGAGAGATTCAGTGAAGCTACAAATAAATAACTCCTATTTCCCCAAGGGATGAAGTGTAGGGAAGGATGCAGAGAATGATGCAGGATTAAGTTTGATGTTTACCAAGAGAAAAGAGGAGAAGAAATGGCAGTTGAAATCGGAGTTGAAACCATGATGCTCCCTTTTATTTCAGCCAGAAAGGTGCACTGCTCAAACAGGCTTTCATTCGGTCATTTGTCTCTATCAGCGGCCATCTCATAGTGTTAGCGTGTGCCGGAGAAGCTATCTTTCTTTCTCTTTCTGGTTTGATGATGGAGAGGTAATTTCACTTTTGTGGCAGCGCGATTCTAATGCTGAGGTGGGCGAGCACATGAAGGGATGGGAAAGAATACGTCTCGATGGAAAACGCTGAGAAAAAGCCAGCCTCCACATTGGCTGTCACTTCAACAGCGATGACTTCGAATTGCTCTTACAGATAAAACATTTGTTTAAATTCTCACGATCTTACAAATGCATTTAGATCAGGTTCATAGATTATCTAATAATCTTCATCAGCATCATCATCATCCTAATCAGGGGTGCACATAAGCGGTGCGCCGATGCACGTGACCACTGCAATATAAATAATGCCCTCCAGTTCAAGTCTGTCACCTCAAACTCTCACTTTGACTGCGTTCAGGCTATACAGCCTCAATTCGAAGTCAAGTCAGCCGCCACAATGATTGCTTGAGAGGGCCAAATTCAAAATAAACCCTAAGTAAGGCCTTGCTATCCATGTACACTCCCCCTTGTTTTGACTGTAATTTGAAATTGACCCGTGCAATGTGTTGAATAGGATATGAAAAACCGTTGGTGTGGCAGCTGGCTTGAGTAGGCTATCTTCTGTGCTAACTCTATTCGCAATTAGAGAGAGCCACTGGCGAAACGTTTATCTCCGTGTCTCTGTGCCTCGGCCCCACCAGTCTGTCCAAATAAGTCCTTGCAGTTCGGGGTCCCAAAAAAAAGATTGGGCGCCGGATCGCTTCCCTGGAGAAGCGTACTAAACTCAGAAGGAGGTGGCTAATTAACCATGCAACACAGTTGTGTTAGATAATAATGTATTTTCATAAAAGAATAAATTGTTTTGTTTTAATAAGATGCCATTGTGTAGTTCTAGTCTGTTGTTATATTTAGGAAATAAAAAGTGAAGACTGAGAAGAAAAAAATATTCAGTGACTATATATTAAAATGACATATCTATACTTATTAATGATAAATCTTGCCCTGATGTCTTCCGTGATGTCGTTGGTTCGGGTAAAAAAAAATGTGCACCACAAAATGACCCTCACGATAATTATCGTATTGGCCCGAATGTAAGGCGGTGTTTTTTGCATTGAAATAAGACTGAAAAAGTGGGGGTCGTCTTATATTCGGGGTCTAGACATTTATACCCATTCACGACGCTAGATGGCGCCAGATATCATTGAAGCGAATGCTGATCTTGACTCCCCAGGCCAAAGCGAACCCCTATCACGAAGAATAAAAATAAAAATAGCGGTAGCACGAAGAAGAAAAATAAAAAATAGCGGTAAGAAGGAAAAGAGAAGAAAATAATAATAAACAATGTGACAATCTGGAGAAAAGTGGGTCGAAGATCAGCCAGGTTAACCGGCAGCTGAGGAGAAGTTATGTTGTAATTTACATTTCAAAACCAGAAGCCATTCATTGAATGAATGTGATTGCACTTTTGATTTGAATGAGGCAAAATAACATGAGTTTTCTCTCAAATATATTGTTATAATCATTTGTTTCAGATCTACTGTGATTATTTTCTGTATAAAAATTAATTTGGTGTTCAAAAAGTCTTTTTTCAAACTTGAGTCTTGAAAAAGAGGGGGTCGTCTTATAATGAGGGCCGTCTTATATACGGGCCAATACGGTAGCACGATATTGTGGTGATGTTGATGATATAAAAAAAATACTGTGTAAAAATGCATGAAAAAAATCTCATGATATTGGGAGGAAAAAAAGTAAGACTGTGCTTTTGAACATAATATGCCAGCAACAAAGAAAAATTCTTGCCCATTCATTTTATTTCCATGTGTCATTGTCAATGCCGTTCGGATATTGCTGTGTTAGGCTAAAGCGGGGAAAAAACAAATATATATAATCATTTTAACGGAGATGTGCTGCTTTTTACATCGTAACATGACCAAGACGATATTGTGTCAATTTTAATATTGCAATATCACCATTATCGTCACATCCTTATCGTTGACTGACAGTGTGTCATATTTTTCTGATTGAAAGGTCGGTCGTATTGCCCGCCAAAAGCTATTTTTTGTCGATGGAGGACTGGTGGGGTGCTGTGGATTCCTTACCCCATGGGCAACTACCTTCACACACCTCCGCTCAGGGCACAATCATGCTCAAATGGGATGCGGTGCAAGTGTTAATGCTCCAAATGGAAAGTAATGAAAGTATTTCTCGGCAGATGTGCCCTTCTGCAACTGTGTTTGTCCGTAAAACTGACCGAAGAAGGGCATCATCCAGCAAGTTGACACCATCCACTCCGATGAAGCGTTGCATTTGTCGAGGGAATTTAAATGGCCGGTACGCTGACTTTGCCAAATGCTGAGGTACCCCCGGATATCAGAGCAGGTTCCACAGAGCACCCCACTGACTGACAAAAGCATTTGGCGGTGTCAGCCAGGCCCAAAATCTTTTCGAGACCCATCTTCTTCACTGGAGTGTGAAATTATTTTAGCTCCCTGCTCATTATAGGATTTTAGAATGCATTATAGTTCGGGCTTTTATGGAGTGCCGCAGCATTAATTCAATTTGCCCCATTCACGCTTTCGTATTATCACGCTCGGTTCACGCTACAGGGGGAGGAAGTCGCTGAGCAGTGCACGCTGGCCTTATCTCTAAAGGATATAAACTACACTACCCAGCTCAATCAGCGGCTCCTCTCACCATTCATCCACCATTCCTCTTCTTTTCCTCCACATGTCGTTTCCCGTGGCAGCTTCCATCTCTCCTTCAATCCTCTATCTCTCTCTTCATTTCCCTCTGAGCTGATGATTGATGGAGGTTGTCCTCAAAGCCCTTACGAGATCTTTCTATAAAAACATAAACAGGCACGCAAACACACACACACACACACACACACACACACAAACACACGCACAGGCCGAATCTACGACCAAGCGAAAGGAGCCACACACATTTAATAGGAAACAACGTTCGCCTGAGACAGAACGGATCTATCACTGCAACCAGAACTTTCTTTGTTTGCTCAGTGCACGAGCACCCCCGACACTATATGCGCTGTTGTGCAAATGTGCACTTGTGGCCTGAACACTGCAAACGCATCAGAGTGGAGAAGCGGCGGGGAGTGCAGACTCTGACAGCGTTGCTCCAACTTAAATACTGCATGCTCGCATGACTGCACTGTGACAAATTGCACAGGAACACGGTTTATCCATTGTCCGCACTTGGCTAGAGAGTACACAAAACATGTTGCATCCTATTTAAGTTGCATGCATTGTGCTTTACATCAGCATGTGACTGATGTGCGGCTTATAGAAAATGGCAGAGGAGGAGGCGAGGATGAGGATAAAGTCCTCATTTAGACAACTAATCCAGTGAGCAGCCTGTGCTGTGAGGACCATCATCTCCTGTCATTAGCGGCCAGCAAGATTAAACAAGATCAATGTTTATGACCCCATGTGCGCGAGGCAAATGTAGTATTAAAATTGCAGGATAATTCATTCTGTGATTATCTGTCATCATAACTATAGTTACGCCCGATAATATTGAACACACAGTATGTTGGTGAGAGCAACTTTATCAACTTGACCAGCAGCAAATCTACGATCGCGTACCAACATCCTGATGCAGGACATAATCTCCCTTTTTTTGTCACGGAATGGCCGTCATTCAGTTTACATTCTGACACTCATTTCAAAATATCCCGGCAAACTTGTTGACTTATTTGCCACAGTGCGGGCATAATTACTCCACAACGGGAGAGGCTTTTTGGATAGAGCTTCCATTTAATGCACGGCAGGCAAAAAAGATGATCATCAGAACCAAGACTGAGCATATTTGTGGATGAATTACTGAAATAATTTAGAGTGTTGTAGCAGAAAGGGCAGCGGTAATTATGAGTCATTAACGTGCGAATAAATAAAAAACTGGGCTGATTCCAACACTTTGGAGTGAATTACATGGCAAGTTTAAACGCTTGCTCTTTTCTTCATCCCCTTTTGCTTTGTCTCATTTCGAGTAAAAGAGCTTAAGCAGCAGGCCTCAGCTTCAGGTCTTGTTCATTAATGTGGCGCAGCGGCGCGTGTCTATGTGTTTCTACGGCATGGCTGGCAAGGCTAACGACACAGTGGTATCCCACTTCCATCCTTCTCAGCACATCACAGGCCATACAGGCCATATGGTGTGATTGGATCACAGAATTAAAGCCCTTCCCTGTCCAAGCAGAGCAGCAGAAAACCACCGATGTTCACTGGGTAAGATCTGACACAAATTTGAAGCTAAGTTCAAGTACGACAACAACAAAAAAAGCCTACACGTACGTGAAAGAGACGAGAACACAAAAAGTCGAACAAACTTCGACCATCTTTTATTTCAGCACATCACATTGTGTATTCCGCCGCTCTCTCATAAGTAGTCAAACTGCTTTTAACAAGTATCCGAATGATGAAGAACATGCTGTCCTCTAGATGTTGTTCATCAGCTCTTCGAGGGCCTACATTATGTCTCCTTGGAATACATGCGCTGCTCTAATCAGCAGTCATCTGGCTGCGAGGGAGCAGCAGACCGTGTCTCTCTAAACCCAAAATGGATTAAATTGCTGGGCCGAGAGATGGACGTCATCTTGAAACACAATCCTTTTTTGCTTTCTTCATTGTGTGTCTGATTATCAGTCAGTAGACTTTAGAAAGAGTCTTGATCCTCTCTCTGCAAAGGCAATTTTATCTGTTCAACAAAAGCTGCGTCAATGTGGAGCAATTTAATAACACGCAATTATCGCACTTTGGCTATTTCTGCAATTTCTGTACTTTTTCTCCATTTAGAGCATGTCAAATGTTACTGCGTTAAGAACATCCTTGGTCAAAGTTCAAAAGGAAAACCTTTCAAAATGTCTGAGTCTCTGGGTTTCAACACAGAGCGCCAACCACTCTCAAGCTCATTTAATTGGACCATGGGGTACGAAAGGTTGCGAAATACAACACCAAATAGATAAATAAGCACAACATATACTGGCACGAGCTTCAATTTGCCATCAGTGCTTTCTGGCTAAAAGGCTGAGCAGAGTAGTTGATTCATTGCGGTGCTTAAGGATAGTCCTCTCGGCTCTCAGACTCGTGCACACCTCTCTCGCGCAGACTTTGTGAAGTGACAGCAACAGTCTGTCACAGCCCGCTCTGTGACATACAAATTGTTGTTTAAAATGTTGCTTTCTGAGCGGAGGCAAAATAGCTCCCACTTTAATCGATACCGCAAAAATCAATGCGGCTCCGCTGGGAAATGCCAACGAAAGGCCGTCCAGCAAGCAAAGGTAAAGTAAAAGAAAAGTTATATATGAAAAGAATAAACGAAGGGTGTCGAGGGAATATTCTGTCGGTGAAATGAACTTCATTGTTTTGTTGTTTACATATCTTTCCAACTGAGAAACTCAGGATGCAAGATATAGGGACACTGGGTGACAATTAAGGAATCGTCTCAATCTCCCTTTGAGCCCAACATGTGCTCAAATGAATAGAATGACATTTCGCCATGTAGGAAGAACTTCATAGAAAATGAGCGTGTTGTGTCATGTGTCACACAGGTCCAAAATAGTTTGCATTACGCGCTGATAGGAGGTCGGCGAGAATTTCACCGGAGAACACCTGCCTCCTTGCTTTTCCTGTAGTCGACAACGTGTGTGATAATGGACATCAATAATGTAGACTTGCATGTAGCCATGGGTGTCCTCAGCTGGCGTATAGTATGCCCACTCACCTCTCCCCGAGTATCTCACGCACACGCAGAGACGTGTAATTGATTATATGGGGCTAATGCTGTGGTCCCTGCAGTCATGAGATGGGCATTGCTCAAGCAAACAGTGGCAGACAGACACGCTCATTCAACATGCGCAGCATTAGCCAAACGACCCTGCTTTGACATCCGCATGCACACATCTTTTTTTCATTCTTATCTTATTTTGCTTTGACAGATGAACCACTCTGATATGCCATTCTGGTATCCCGACCATGTCATGCTAATTTCGTAGGCAGGTGTTCAGTTTTTGTTATTGTGGGGGTGTCGAAATCACCAAGTACTCACACTAATTGTACCTTGCAATTTTTTGTGACAACAATGCTACTTGTCTCTTTATTGTAAATTAGCAAAGAACAAAATATTCTTCTTGTTCCAGATGGGTGAGCTGTGACCACTGGTGGCAACGGTTTTCTTTATTGCTCTATTATTATTCTCATAGGAAATCTTTTGTAATCCTTTTACAGTAAATCGGCAATTGACCAGCATCACAGAGTGGACCGGATTTCACTGAAAGGGACAGTGTGTTAAAAATTCCTGCTAACATGATATATTAGTGAATGGTCCCTCACACTTTTCCAAAGGGCATGAACGTATTCCTCTCAACATGACGATTGAGACAAATTATATAGAGTAGCACACATGCCATTTGCCTGTGATACAGAACGGTGTTATCCTGCCCTCATCTGCTCTGTACATGCACACCCTATCCCTCCCCGCCACCACAGTAGTTTGTCTCTTCTGCCCTCTGAGCAATTTAAGATTATGTTTCACCGAGCTGATCTCACATCAGTCCCATACACCTGCTCCCCGACTAATCGGGCTGCCCTTTCCTTATCACCTTCTCCAGGATTCACATTCACTTTCCTTTTCGCTTTTCAACCTTCCATGCATTTCTCATTCCCCCAGGTGGGTCCACCTTTGCCTTGCGTAACCTTTCTCTGTCTTGAGGTCATGCTCTGCGACCATGCAGTCAACAGTTAAATGTTGGCCTTTTAATGCTCTGAATAGCTCTGTCTTGTCATTTTGTCACTTTACATCTATTCTCTGTGGTCAGTGTTCTGTGCTCTTTTCAGTAAAGTTTCGTCAATACTAGCTGTTTGGTGCAATTTCTTTTGGCTGGAGCGAACACAGAAATTAATAGGCACTGACTTTTTGTCATTCCAAAACCAATTTAAATTGAATTACCGTAATTTGTTCAAGGTTCAAACTTTTAGCAGCATGCAAAATTCATGACAGGTTTTTTTTCCGGAATGCTTAAACTCAGTGATTCATGGTTTAAAATTGATAAAATTATTCATATCGATTGCAAAACCACTTACAGAGTTTGCAAAAAAGGAGGCACAAACATTTTTTTGTACAAAGTTTGTCATTTTGTAAGAAACAACTCATCACTTTTTACTCAATTTCCAAATGATTCACACACTCCTTGCAAAACACCTTTATTGGCTATTATTTATACTATGCTGCCAAATGTCTAGCCACACTGTCACAAAAGAAAATTGTTTTAGATAATTAGTTCTCTTTGCAATCAGATTGGAGCACTATAATAAATAAAAAAAGCCAAATTTAAGCTGTTGGCGTGTAGTCCAGTGGAGGAAGCAAGAAGAGTGCAAAGAGTGAGAATTAGAGGAGGTTGAGGAAGAAGACATGGAGGTGAAGAAGCAAAAGGGGGAGGAAGGAGGATGAGGACAGGAAGGTGAAGAAGGAAGGAGGAAGGACTTAGAAATAGAATTACTGATGACATCAGAGCGACTATAGTGACCATGAAATCAACCGTGGAATAACCCAAAGAGACGACACGACACAGAGTTTTTTTTTCATCTACAGTGTAATTACTCTGGGGAACTTTGGTGTGTGTTATGATGTTTAGAGTAAAAACCTTGAATTAAAATAAAATAATAAAAAGACATTTGAATTCCTGTGTGTTTTCAGAATGATGACAAAAGTACTACCTCAAACCGACACTGCCTACCTTGCGCACAGAGACAGCAAAGGCCATATGTGTTTGTCATTCTTCCCATCAATTGTAGTTTTGTGTGATGACTAATTGCATGGCTTTTGTTTATTTGTATAATTCAACTTTGAAGATCTTGACAGACCAAATCGAGATGAAACACGAAGTTGTTTGCTGGAAATGATCATTTGTATGTCCATCCATCCATTTTCCAAACCGCTTTATCCTCACTAGGGTCGCGGGGGGTGCCGGAGCCTATCCCAGCTGTCTTCGGGCAGTAGGCGGGGGACACCCTGAATTGGTTGCCAGCCAATCGCAGGGCACACAGAGACGAACAACCATCCACGCTCACACTCATACCTAGGAACAATTTAGAGTGCCCAATCAGCCTGCCATGCATGTTTTTGGAATGTGGGAGGAAACCGGAGTACCCGGAGAAAACCCACGCAGGCCCGGGGAGAACATGCAACTCCTCATTTGTATGTCTGGAACTAAAAGTGGAGCTGTGGTGGTCGATTACTCAACTCAGCTCAATTCAACTGTATTAATAGAGCACTTTAATACAGCCATCGCTGCATAAAAAGTGCTTTACATGGAGCAAATATCATATATAAAACGATAAAACAATAAATTAATAACGAAGACACGAGAAAGCACAAAACGGTAAAACTAAGATCAGGTCTGAGTCATGCTGAGTCAAATGCCAAAGAATACACATGAGTTTTGAGGCAAATTTTAAAGATGGGAAGCGAAGGGGGCTTGCCGAATGTTCAGTGGGAGGCCATTCCATAGAGAGAGACCAGCAACGGAAAAGGCTCGATCCCCACTGAGCCTCCGCTTAGTCCTTGGTACTTCTCCTAATGTCTGGTCCGTAGACCAGCGGCACCGGGCAGGTGTGTCGGGCGGAGGAGCTCAGAGAGGTAAGGTGAAGCGAGGCCATTTAAAGAATTGAAAACAAATAATAGGATCTTAAAAAGAACTCTAAAATGTATAAGGAGACAGTGAAAGGATGCCAGAATAAGAGTTACGTGCTGCCTCTTATGAGTACCAGTCAACAAGCGAGCAGCAGCATTCTGGATTTTGGTTTACTCCAAAGTAAAGTGCATTACAGTAATCCAGCCGAGATGTGACGAAGGCATGAATTACTGTTTCAAAATGCTCATGAGAAAGGAGAGGTTTTACTTTAGCGAGCTGCCAAAAGATGAAAGAAGCTGGATTTAACAAAAGCACCAATTTGCCGGTCCAGTTTAAAATATTAGAAAAATATATATGATTTATCAAGAAAAACTGTGTCCAAACGTGTTTTTGGTGACACTAGTTGTATTAAAGCAAGCTTGTAATAGCTCACGGAAGCTATTTTCTGAGATGCCATGACAGCTAATGCGTGCAGCCATATTGCAGGCAAAGGCGGAGCCGTGACTTGAAAGCCCTCTACATGTCCGTCTCCCCAATTGAATTGAACGTGGCATTTACTTGCTCAGATTCTGGTGAATCGGAGTCATTCTCGCAAATTCCAGAGTCAATACTGACAGAATATCTGTCAATTCGTCACTGATGAAGCCTGTTTTGCTGACTCTGTGTATATAAACAATAAACTTCAGCTGAGCCTGCCTGTGATGCAAGTCAGGTTACATCGTTTAAATTAATTAATCCATTGATTAATAAATGAATGAAAGAATGAATTGATATCTGAATCTGTATTGCCTGGCAGTCAACTTTTTTTTAAAGTTTGGGACGACCTTTTCTACGATAGTTTACTAGGGTCATTCAACAAGAAAAAAAATAAGAAAACACTGATTTACATCTATTGGCAATTGATCTGCCGTATCAATCGAGAGCAACTGCTATGTGCAATGGTTGGCCCAGTCAATGAATTGACTGGCACCATGTATTAAGATGAACCATGGGAAATATGTGGGTAAAAACAAGATTAGGCACAAAAATATCAACATCGGATATTTATCAGATTTTATCATTTTTCCCATTAATAGTTGGAAATGGGCCACCAGAGGTACACTTTTAGTGGCTGTTTTCTTGTTAGGTCCTCTTAAGGTAAATAATGTGTTTGATTTCATATGAAGATCTGAAGTCTGAAATGAAGTTTTGTTGTTTTTGTTCAAGTGTTTTATTTTTTCAGAAAATTAAATTCAAATTTGTATGGCTCATGGAGCCGTCAACATTGAGGGTTCCATCGTTCTTTCGGGGTCTGTTTGTTTTTGTACAAACACCATTTGAACTGAACCAGGGCATCCATCAATGTGCAATTGTACGGGTAAAAAAAATAAACCCTTGAGTGTCCGCATCATTAAATTATGTAAATGCAGCTGCCTTGCCGGAGGAGTATACGCAGGTCCACTTAAATCTGCTCTCCAGACTATAACCTGCATGAGTATATGTGCAATATGACGCAAATCCATCATACAAACTAATAATTTAATAACAATGAATTATTTGTAGTACTTTTCGAGACACGGTTGCAAAGTGCATGACAGAATATAAAACACTGTATCATAAAACAGCAGAGCATGAACACATGGTTAGAGATATGGAGCAGATTTACGTGAAAAGGAAAAATATTGGTTTGAGCAGGATACTCCTTTGCTATGAATGTGGTTTGTTGTTGCTTTGATTTGAGGAATACAATAAACCCTTTAAAGTCACCTTTGTGGTCGTATCATTTGGAATAGGGCCATCCACTTTTGGTTTTTTGGTTTTTCTGAAAGATATGTCACGCTAATGTTTAGAGACTTAGATTTAAGTAAAGCACATTTCCATGTCCATTTTTTTTTTTACCTGTCCTGTTCGGCTGCCTGGTCATGCAGAATGGGGGCTCTGAATGCCTCTTTTCTCTTTCTCTCTCTGTATATATATATATATATATATATATATATATATATATATATATATATATATATATTCCTTCCTGTTTGGAGGTTGCGTGTTCTTCTTGTGCCCATGGGGTTTCTAAGAGTACTCCGTTTTCCTCCCTCATTCCAAAAACATGCGTTGTAGGTTGGTAGAATGCTCTAAATTGTCCTTCGGTGTGAATTGCGAGGGAAAATGGCTGTTTGTCGATGTGTGCAATGCAATTGGCTGGCAACCAGTTAAGTGTATACTTTGGGCACCTACTGCCCAAAGACTGCTGGGATAGGCTCTAGCACAGGAACATATAGAGATTAAGGACCATCCACCATGTTGTGTTGCAGTATTTATTGGAAATGTAGTCGACAGAACAAGGTTTGCGAGGGAATCAACAAGGAGAAAATAAAGAACAGAACAAAAATAGAAAAAACAACGACAGCAGAATAACACGTACATCAGGGTCTTATGTGTCTAGGAAAAGCAGTCACCCAATGTTAGACGTTGTGCCAACACAATGAGAACGGACAGAGCCAGTCAAGGGGATGCACCCAGTGTGCTCTGCCAGCTCCACCAAGGCACCCATTACCAAACCCCACGAGAAGGACACAGGTACCAAATGCCTCTCCCTTCCATTAGTACCTCACGATCACCATCGCCACCCCAGACCACAGAAGAGCCTGCAGTCCCCATTCGCCACTGGGAATGTTCCTTGTCTCACCTTTTCATATTACTGTCTCCTTCATTCCACCGCTCTTCCTCTCTGCTCTACTCTGCCATTAATTGCAGCGTCATTAAAAATGTAAATGTGAAAAAAAAAATTGAGTTTCCTTTGTTATGTAGCGGTTGTATGCTACCGACAGTCTTGAATACGTCAGTATTTTTGCATTTTGGTGTTTGCTTAAATTACTTTAGTCGTTTATGTTTTTACCCATCCACAGAATAAAATGCATTGCTCAGTGTGACATTGCGCATTCTTACAATGTCCAGTTCAACATTCAGAGTTGTACTGCACAAGGTAAATCAATTACTCAATTAAAAATACAAATGTACAACAGAAAATCTGGGCATGAAATTGCAGGGGTGTTTCAACACCATGAGAATTTCTGGGAAAATCTTGGGAAAGTCTTTCTCAATTACAGAAATCAAATCTATTCTGATCCTCAATGGGCAAAATACAACTTCAACTTAAAATGGCAGAAAGGTCTGATGTGTGTTGCAGTCACAGATAGTTTCAGCCTCTTTCTAAACTCAACAGTTGGTAACCTCCATTGAAGCGTTGATCCATGAATGTAAAAATTATGTTCAATTATGGTACACACAAGCGACCATTTACAAGCGACATTTACACACCATTTACAACACGCAAGCGACAATTGCACAGGAAAATCAGAAGTACAGTAGCTCTAAAATAACTTCAATGCCTTTTATGAAATTGTCTTTGTCTTGTTTTCATATCTTTTCATATCACAGGGGCAAATAATGTGTGAGAGGGTGAGAAGAAAACAAGATCAAAGAAAGCATGAAGCATACTCGCAGTCAGATAGGAAGTGGGAGCGTGAAATGGAGAGCGGGAGTGGAGAGACAACCCTTCTAACTAAACGGGTCAGCAGTAATCCTCCCTTTCATGCACACCGGGTAAATACAATTGTTTGGTTGCTCTATTTTGAGTTAGCTCTGCTATTTTGGGTCTATGTTCTGTGTACACGGTCATCGTAATTGTCCAATTTTCAAATCATACAAAAAGATAAACACATAATATGCTGAGAGGGTGCGCAAAAGATCTGGATGACAGGATAAAATTGTAAAAATAATATGAACACACACACACACACACACGTGCACACGCACACACACACACACACACACACACACAGATTTGTTATCTACGCGTCACCACGAAACCTGAATTGCAATGTGACTTGTGTCATCAGGTGGTTTGACCCCAACTGTACCCTGCCAGTTTCGGAAGCCATGAGAGACTTTGTAGGTCCTTACTTTATTTTTTTTTTTTTACTGCTTCTTTCCTGCGCCCTTGGTTCAAGATGGCTTCTAACCCATAACATACCGTAACATATTCTTTCGTAGCGTGAAAGAACAAGATTTTACGAGGGAATAACCAAAGAAAAGAGTCCCCACCAGAGCAAATCTGAAGTGCCGCCCTCAGTGGGTCTGTGCAATCCTTCAGTGGAAGAAGTGCTCACTCCCTTGCCACCAAACAGCACTAAACCGGGTTGTTGTGAGTCATGAGTCATGGCCTACTTCCATTGCTTTTACCTGTTTTTCTCACATTACAGAGACTGTGGCAGGATATGATCATACTCCCCACGGATTTGTGGTACAGTGATGTTGCAATTTACAGGAAAACATGTCCACCAAGTTCACAGCGGATGTCAACACGCGACAAATTGCAATTGGACAAATGCAAATGTGTGTTTCGCTCGGTCCAAAAATTTCCGAATTTCAAAATCGGCTTCATTAATCCAGCTGTTATGACAACCATAGCTAATATCTTTATCGTATTTCAGATACATTAGAGTGAAACTCCTCTACAACGAAACCTACATGGGAGAAAATACCCCCTAGTGTGAAAAAATCTTCATGCATTAACACCATTCTCACTCTCCTGCCCCCCATACAATGAAAAAAACTTTATACGAAATATTTTTCTCTGCTCTTGCCTCGCGACGAGATTCACTACAACGACGTCTAATCCAACAGCGACCTCTACTGCTTCGTTCAGAAACAGCATCAGCAATCACCACACTGGTTTACACATGCATTGTAGTCCAGGAAGTATTTGTTATTGTTATTTTCAGACGCAGCAAGAACGTTGCATTGCTAAAATGGCTACAAAACGGACCTTTGGATGTCAAGCAGCTAAGACAAGAAGAGTTCTGACGCTGGAAGAGAGGGTAAAAGTGATCAAAATGACGGAGGAAGCAAAATAAAAGAATCCAAGAAATTGATGCAAGTGAAAGTCAATGCTGATCGTAAATTTCGCAATTTCTTTCCCTTTTTTTCTTTCTACACTGACTATATGAAGTGTCAAATAAGTGTGTAAGTGCTCATACTTATGCATTGTTGGAATAAAAATAAAGAGTACACTTACGTTTGTGTGTGTGTGTGGGTGTGTGTGCGCACGCGTGTGTGTCCGTGTGTGTGTGTGTGTACATCTGAGATCAAATTTGCTACAATGAAAAAACCCTGTTGTGAAAGATTTCTTGCTGCAAACATGATTTCGTTGTAGAGGAGTTTCACTGTACCTTCAAAGAGCGCGCGAACCGGTTTAATCAATTGTACTCACTGTAAGTGACTGAGAATGACACAAACCTGCAGTATATTAATAAGTAAAAATATCGAACAAATGCCAGTGATACATTACTATTGCACCAATAGACATGGCAAAACTCTTATTCTTATCACATTCTGGGGGAACATATTTTAGTATATGCAGGATGGGAACTATTTTTTTCTGGATAAAATATGTGCTTAGAACTACAGCAACTGACAAAATCTAACATTATTACGTTAACTTCATAAATCAACAGAATACGAAAGAGTGTTGATTAATCAGTTTCCTGTAGAGTCATTGGGCCAATGAAGAATGTAATATAAAGTATGTTATTGAGGATGTGTCCCTCCCATACGACCTTATCTGTACTGCCCCAGAACACAGTACGCATAGCAAACTCATCAGCCTTTCCAAATGCACAAGGGGCTCTATTTTTGTGACCAATGCAAATCTGGCACAACGCGGCGCGTGGCATAAGTCTGCATGGGTGCGTGTTAGACCGGGTGTTGGTAATTTCAACATAGCCACCTCCATTCATCACCAATCAAATCAACCCCTCTCATTCCCTTTAAAAGTGGCACTCCTATCTTGAATGGAGACAAGGCGGAAAAGGATGCAGCAATCTGTCCATGACCAGAACATTGTCACTTGCGCTTGTCAGGTATGGCCTACTGTTGTCATATTTATGAATGAAATAAAATCTATAAAATCCACGCATTGGTCTGCCTGTGCCCTCTTCAAATTTACCGAAATCGTGTTAGCCGCAACATATTGAGACATAGTCCGAGCAGGCATAACTTAAGACCTACTTTTGCCCTCTAAATTGTTGTTTCACTAGCCGTATCTTCAACAACAAACCCTCGCTACGCTGGAATGCCCGGTATAGCACAGAGCAGCCTGCCAAATAAGCAAACAGACGCTGCATGCATTTTTTTGGACCACTTAAACAAGAAGCAGCCTTAACATTATCCAGAAGAGCAAATGTTTTGCAGTGATGCATGCAAACAGAACAGTGTCACTATTTTCATGCATTTTTCGAAAGCATTATTGAAAAAACACAAATACAGTAATAAGTAAAAGTCGTGAGGCGGTGGGTAATAAAAATGTTAATGTCAAGGAAGAAAAGGGTCTGACTCTGGAATGTCATCAACGGTCGGCGCGCATGTTAAAAAGACGGATTTGTTATATGGGAATATGTTGACTGAATGTAAAAGGAAACAACAATAATCCACTCCTTTCTGAGCCCTGGGTCCTTACACATTTGGACTATTTGTAGGGTCAGCACGCAGGAAGTGTTACTTGGCTTGAATATTTTTCAAACTGATGGCGAAGCGCCCCCGTTTGGCATTCAGCGTGTGGCTAGGAGCTGCACCGACCATTTTGAACTCGCACGAGTTCAGTAGACGATGCAACACATATTGCAAAGAACTTCTTTGGTCAATTGACCGAATCAAACTACAGTCAAACCTCGGTTTTCGGACGTCTCGGTTCTCGTACAATTCGGTTTTCGAACTAAAATTTTGAGTTTTTTATGCCTCGGATGACGAACAAATTTCGGTTCTCGAACTAACTGAGCGCACTTGAGTGCGTCACTTTACTCCTCTCGGCTTCGCTACCTCGTGTAGCAACGCTACCTCGTGTAGCAACGCTACCTCGTATAGCTTCGCGAGGTAGCGAAGCAGAGAGGAGGTAGCAAAGCCAAGAGAAGTGAAGTGACGCTCCCTCCTGTCGCCGCGCTCCCTCGTGCCGCGTCGCTACACAGGAAGCGACCATTGTGAGCAGACGTTTTTGTATTGTTCAATAAAAAAAAAGCAGACGTGTTTGGTGAGACGCTTCTGTTCGGACTAGTGAAATCCCCCTCTTTTCATAATGGTTTGCCCTGGCAGCACGGGGGAAGGGGGGGCGTGCGTTTTTTCAATGCAGCCGCACATAATGAACACTCTGGTGTCCGGTGTGTCATTATTATGCAATAATCGTACAGAAACAGCTTTTGAGCAGACGAGTTTGTAATGTTCGATCAAGTATGTTTTTTTTTAAAAAGCAGACGTGTTTGGTGAGAACTATGTTATATTGGACTGTTATTTTTGCATCGTGTATCAGCCCCTAATCATGGCACCAAAGAAAGCAAGTGGAAGTGGTGAACCTGGTGAAGAAAAGAGTAAAATAGTGTGCAAAACTACAGAATTTAAGACAGATTTAATCACAAAATATGAGTCAGGTGTGCATGTGTATGTGTTGGCGAAGGAGTTCGGGATGCCGAAATGCCCCGCCTACTGCCTGCTGACAGCTGGGAGAGGCGCACGCCCCACGACAGATAGAGAGAGAGAGATGTTCCTTCAATTTTTATGTTACTATGTTAATGTTAAAATTGGTAATCTCCCATTACATTTGTACAGTTTATGGTGTGAAATTTAAAAAAAAAAAAGTGGTTTAAAAAAGTTGGTTTCTTGACTTGGAACGGATTAAAACATTTTACATTGATTTCAATGGGAAACATGGTTTCGGTTTCCGAACAATTCGGTTTCCGAACAGTCTTCTGGAACGGATTAAGTACGAAAACCGAGGTTTGACTGTACATTCATAAGTCATCAGAGGGAGATGCATGGATGGAAAGTATCCTTCTCCTCTGGCTCCACAGATACCTAAAAATGCCATCCATAAATAAAAATGGCATGTGTGTAAATTTGGATTTGTCACTCGGATGTTACCTTCAAAGGTCCTGATTGCTTGGAAACATTTGTGTTTTCAAGTGTGAGCTGGGACAGAGAACTCTCAGGAAGGCACATTAGCTCGAGAAGAATAGAGAAAAAAACCCATTAAATAAACTGCGCTAATGGATTGATTTGTCCAATGAGTTTTGAAATTCTTGATGATTACATTTCAACCATAATAACAAAGACAATATCTAAGTGCCAAAATACAAATCAGGTAAGGGAGAACGCTTCAATCAGACATCTGTGAGCAAGGAATTGGGAGGAGACATTGCGGAAGAAAAGACCTATCCTTCCCATCAGGATTCTGTGTAGAAATCTGTAGTAAGCATAAAGGACATGCCAGGCCTTTGATCAGGAAGGGAGAGTTACCTGAGAGGAAGAGATCAAATGGAGGAAGGTATTTGAGTGTCTCACCGGCTAAAGCGGCTTATTTCGTCTATGCATCTGTGACAAGATATTGTCAGGAATCCACCTAGTTTTTCACCCCCCCCAAAAAAAAAAATCTCCAGACACCACCATGCAAAAAAGGGGCTCAATCAAGTATGCAATTATAATCCTCGCACACACTGTGCAATGAAACAGCAGCAGACAATTCAAATGAAAACAGGTCCAATGTTTCTTGCAATGCGCAGCACAATTACAATTTCTCTATCCTCCCCAACGTCACCTGATGCAACATGTAAAAGAAAAGCAACAAGAACAACATGTGAGCCCCACCTTTCCAGCACTAATTTGAGGGGTTGTCAGACTGTGGCAGTGCGATTTCAAATCCCTCAGCCAAGAGAGTGAACGAGAGGAGGATTAGAGGGGTAATGCCAGTAGATGAGAGCAGGAGGGCCACAGTGGTGTGCCACTCTGCTAGGATTAGCTCCCAAAACTACTTCACAGCCACCAACTACTGCATGTCAATCAACCACATAAGCCGCCCAGTCAACCAAAGACTCCTCAACATCAAATCCATCTCCAAGCAATAAATGGATGGATGACTTCATTGAAATATCTGGAAAATGGGTTGCAGGAGAGATCATCAAGAAAGACCTTATTTTACAAAATTGCCTTATTCACACTAAAATGATAGATTATATTGCTGTGGTTGTTTAGTCACACGCTGAATCACAACCAACATGTTACACAATGAGTGGGGGGAAATATGTATTCCCGCTGCTCCTCCAAAAGTGCACAAAATGTCACGGCAATCTAATGCAAGACGGTATGGCGTCATTGTAACTAATCCATAGTCCAGAACCTGGTGGGGCCGAGCCTTCTCTGTCGCCGCCCCCACCCTCTGGAACTCTCTACCACAACACATCCACAACTGTACTGACCTCCAATCCTTCAAATCATTTCTTCAAACTCACCTGTTCCGCAATGCTTTTAACACAATTGAATCTCTTTTATCAATTTCTGCTTTGTTTCTCTTCTTCTAAATGTGTTGGTTTTTAATCACATATGCTTGGCTTTAAAGTGTACATTTTATCCTGTGTTTTAAACTCTTGGAAAGTGTCTGTGAGTACGATGAAAAGCGCTTTCAAAATTAAATGTACAGCATTATTATTATTAATATTACATACAGTGAGGGAAATAATGGTTTGCTCCCCTGCTCTTTGTGCCCAATTTGTAATTTTGCTCACTGAAAAAGAAATTTACAGTGCCTGACTGTAATGGTTGTTTATTGATTGTGGTAGGAGACAGAATATCAGTCAAAAATTTGAAACAAAAAAACCCCACAATATTAAAGTTGTAAAGTATATTGTAGGATTTAGACCCAGTTCTGCCTCCCACAGATTGGCAGGTGCCCTTGTGCCAGCTGTGCACATTAATCCAATTTACCAATATTCCCAATCTCAACGTATCGTGTGAAGCACACCTGTCCCAGGATATGGCCATGGGCAAGATTAAGGAGACCTGCACAACACTGCATTGAAATACAAAATGATCTGTGAAGCTTGGTGAGAAGGTTTTCATGATATTGTTTGTGACCAACAGGTGGCACTGTAGGGCTCCCCCTGCAGCTGCACACCTGTTGGTCGTTATGTCGTTAGTCGTATAAAAGGACTCCCGCCCGACCACTCATTGTCGGGTCATTGTTTGCTGCTGTCAGGTTTGTTTCGGTCATGTTTCGGTCACTGCTATGTTTTAGCTTCAGTCATGATTTTTGTTTGGTACTTTGGATTCCTTGTGTTCTTGGAACTTTGTTTTGGATATAGTTTTCTCCGTGTTTTATCAATACACTTCTTCAAGTTCCCCATGCTCCTTCCTCCTGATTGCTTTTTGGGGTCCATCACCACCTCGCAATGTGACAAAGGTAACAAATAATTGCAGCATTATTTGAAAGTGGGTTTCCATCGCACGGTGTCCGGGCTCTACCTTAGAGATAGGGTGAGAAGCTCGGTCAGCCGTGAGGGACACAGAGGCAAGCCGCTGCTCCTTCATGTCGAGAGGAGCCAGATGGAGTGGCTCATGTATTAGTTAGGATGCTTCCTGGACATCCTCCCTTGTCAGGTGTTCCGGGCATGAACCACCACACCACATGATGGAGAAACTCTTGTTAGCAAACGGGAACTTGCTAACCCCCTTTACACAAAATGATCATTGATTGCTTTCAGTTTAGAGTTCCACACAAGAGCTTGCCTTGTGACTTGTGGACGATCATGAAAAAGTTGAGGGAACAGCCTCAAAGTACATTGAAGAAGCGTGTACATGATCTGACGGCATTTAGGACCTCAGTCACCAAGAAAGCAGTTGGAGGTGGAAGCATGTTTTTGGTGTATTTCTGCAAAGGGTACAGAGCGATTGAGCTCATAGAGGGGCCATTGAATGGAGCCATGTGCTGTAAAATATTGCTTTAAAATCTCATTTCTGGGGTCGTGAATGAGGCCTCCAGCATGACAATGACCCAAAATACACTGCTAGGGCAACAAAAGGGGTGGTCATGAAGAAGAATATTGAGCTCAAGGAGTAGTCATCCTCCGGATCTACAGTAAAATAGAAAACCTGCAGAGCGAGTGGAAGCTTCCATTTTCCAGGCAGCAGCAGAGAATTTTGAAGGAATTGGAGAGTTTCGGTCGTGTGAACAAAATCACTCCTGTACTATGTGCCAACCTTGTGACCATCTAGAAGATCTTCATCGCTGTGTTTGCGAACAATATATAACAATCACAGTACATACTTATTCCTCTCAACAAAATACACAAAATATTTTTTAAACTTTTATATTGTTTTTCATCGCTAGTTATCTCTATCATCTATTTTAGAATCAGGAGCCTATTACTACAGGCAATCAACAACCATATCATGCAAAACTGTTAATTCCTTTGAGGTGAGCACATTTATTCTGCATAAAAAGAAAGGATTTCCCCTACTGTGTATATAGAGATTGACGTCAGAGTTTCTTACATCTGCTGAATCTAATGATACACTGCAAAAGCATTCCTTTGACTTTGGATATTTTGAAAAATGCACACAGGTTGTAGAGTTCAAATGTGGTGTAGAATGAAGATGTTTTCCCCCCTTCTCCTCAAAAATTGTTAGTCCCGTTTCAATCAGCGCAACCGATGAAGCTAAACTAGCTAACCATCTATCCATCCATCAATCCAACAAGTTTGTTTTCCTCATTACTGTCAGGGGAGAAGCTGGGGCCTGTCCCAGCTGATTTTGGCCATGAGGCAGTGACACCCTGTACTGGTCACCAGTAATTCGAAAGAAACTTTTGAAAACTTTCTCAGTGTAGATCAATAAAGGATGTAGAAAACAAATTTATTTGCGGGAGAGACAGTCAAGCTTCAGATGTAGCCATTATTTTATTTTCAGTGAATTCTTGCTGAAACATATTGAAAAAGAGAAAGCAATTTCAATTCATTCGCCTTTTTTTTACCTGCAGTATATTTGGCTTCTTTCGAAAAAAAACCCTATGCAGTGTTTTAGAAAATTTCTGTTAAAAAATCCAAATAAACATCTATAATTTGTCATCATCATCAATCAAAAACCGTCGCTGTGTGTCATGAGTGTGTACGTGTGTTTGTGTGCGTGTGTTTTTGTGTATGCGCCGGTATGAGAACGCACAGCTTTACAACCTCATTAAATACACTCATGCTGAAAAGACGTGGAGTACACACTGGACTGGTCGATGGTCAATCACAGGCCATAACGACGGCCACATTCACATTCACACCTATGGTCATCTTGGAGATGTTATGCATGTTTCTGTGTTATGGGAGGAAGCCAGCGCAGAAAACCCATGCAAGCGATAAAAGAACATGGAAAAGAATGTGCTCATAAGAGTGGGTTTTGTGCTTACATGTGGAGATCAGAATGGTAGATTTCTGTGATTTCTTGGGTTAATATTATATTTTTGTTGGTTGCTTTTATATCTTAAAAGCACTTCGTATTGCATTTTTAATGTATGAAACTTTTGATTTGATTTGAAAAGGCGACACAGGAAGAGATTTAAACCCTGAACGGTCAGACCTCCAGTGTAATGCAAATAAATATTGCATTATTAAAAATCGAGTGGTTTGCACGTCAACTTCACAGTGCAGAGGTACTGGGTTCAAATCCAGCTCCGGCCTCCTTGTGTGGAGTTTGCATGTTCTCCCCGTGCTTGCGTGGGTTTTCTCCGGGTTCTCCGGTTTCCTCCCACATTCCAAAAACATGCATGGCAGGTTGATTGAACACTCCAAATTGTCCCAAGGTGTGAGTGTGAGCCCTGTGATTGGCTGGCAACCGGTTCAGGGTGTCCCCCGCTTCCTGCCCGAAGACAGCTGGGATAGGCTCCAGCACCCCCGCGACCCTTGTGAGGATAAAGCGGTTCGGGAAATGAATGAATTATGAAAAATGATTACATTAATTAGGCTTAGCTGAAGCAAAGAGGTTATAGTTGAAGACACACCTGTTGAATGAAACCTTACTGCTTTGACAGTTCTTTGTGCATGTTATGAGCATGCCAAGTATTTCAAGGGACTCGTCAAGATTTGGATAGTGAGCATACAATGTGGCACATAACATCAATACAAGAAATCATATACTGTACAACAGCAGAAAGAGATGGGGTGCATGGGGTATCTTAAGTGGGGATTCGTAATAGTGCAATATTTGCATACCTCGTTTGTCCTGAATCTTAACAGTGAGCTCCACAAAGGGTTCTGACTCCCTATCCAGCCTTGTGGTGATGGTGATATCTCCACTGTCGCGACCCACGGACACAGGGGAGCCCTGTGATTCCGGATAGATGAGCTCAAAGCTGGCCGATTGGAACCTGTTGGGACTCAGGCTCGTTATGACCGAGCCGATGTTGGCATCTTCAGACACGTTGAGGGAGACGAAAGCCGCCGGGTGAAGTGACGCTCTCGGCGCGCGCCTGGGCCTCTGTCGGCCCGTGTTCTGCAGCCACCTGCGCGGGGAAAATGTGATCACCACGCATTTGCTGCTCAGCGCAGGCCATCCGTGATCCGTGGCAAAAATAGAGACTTCGACTGGGGATTGGAGCCCCAGAATGGAGTCGAGCAGCAAAACTTCACCGGTCTTGGGGACGACATAAAAAGTGCCATTTTTGGGCACTGAAGTGTATGTCAAGTCTGCGTTCTTGCCACTGTCTGCATCAACAGCTTTCACCCTGTAAACAACACTTCGAATAGCAGTGGTGTCGTCTAAAGTTATGTGCACGGCTTCTGGTTGACAGAAAGTCGGCTCGTTATCGTTTGTGTCCAAAACGTTTACTTTTACCGAAGCGACATCCATAAGCACAGAGTCTGGCGCGCAGGTGTGGCAGCACAACGCGACTCTCAGTCGGTATTCTGAGCGCAGCTCCCGGTCCAGGACCCTGGAAGTTTTTAACAATATATTCCCCCGCTTGTGGTGGGCGAAAGCGCGGAAATCCTGGCTGCCGTCGCCGTATACTTTCAGGTGCATTCCCGGCACCGGGCACCATTTTTGCGCGTTGATGCGCTTCACCGGGATGCTCAGTCCGTTCACTTTCGAAGCCGCGGGTGAGTTCTCAAAAATATGGCCGTGGAAGAAAGGCAGTCGTTCCTGTGTTTCGTGTCCGGCTGCTGGCGTCAAAAGGCAACACAGGAGCACGAAAACAGCCCAAATCATCTTGGTGGCAAGTTATATAAAAGCTGCCTCCAAGAGCTTCAGGGGGGGTTGGACAGAAAATTAAGAAAAGAAAAAAAGATTCACCCTCATATTTAAATATAATCCTTCCTGGAGAAACCTTGAAGTTAAAGCTTTTGCATGCTGAGGGGTTCGTGTGTTGGCCCCACGCAGCACGGCGTTGTGCAGACGGTCCACAGCGCTGCAGGCTGTTGGCTGTGCTCAGATACAGCTTTCAGAACCCACAGCCTCGGACAGCGCCAAGCGGTGGGGAGGAGGGGGAGGAGGATGAACGGGGGAGGGGGCGTGTTGCTTGAGTGAGGGGGGGGGGGGGGGGGGGGGAGCTGCTCCTCTGCGTGCCCCACCCTTCATGATGGTCAACAGCACCATTCTCCTTGCCAGTGCACAAGTAGTTAAAAAAAAAAAAAAAGCCTCGCAATGCACTCGTGTCACAAATCCGCCCTGAGATTAAAATGTTCTCGACAGAGGGGAAAAATCACTCAGACAGTCACGGATGAGCAAATCGAGCAAACACATATGTTCTTGTAAAGAGCTGTCGGGACTTCCAACATTGCCCTAAATTGGTTCGCTGCTCCTTGCTCTAGAATAGTCTCTATTAAATCTTGTGAACCTATTGTTTGTGTTCATGCACTGTACTTAATTGAAACTACATGGATAAAAAAGTGATGGAGGCTGAAAAAGACATTTAATCTATGGAGTGATAGAGAGAGATAGGCCAAATCAACAGTTTGGTTCATCCACAACATTAACAAATGTCAAGAATATTTGGAAGAAAGTAAACATGACTGTACACGGAGGGTTTATAAAAAAAAAAGTGCAAAGCACAGGTAACATTAAAGAACAGATCATTTTTGCCAGACAAAGTAATTGCGATACGTACACTGCATATGGCTTGTTTCATAATTATTATGCTTGTGAACTGTCCATTTTATTTTCCCTCACAGGCTTTCTTACCAGGGGTTCAGGTGTTCAGGCGCTCCCATCACACACCAGGCGCCGCCTGGCTCACTACCCTTTACAGTCCCGTAATTTCCTGCCCTGCTACTTAATGTGTCAGTTGCTCACAGGATGTTGCACTGCCTTCCTCAGTCCACAACATGTTCTGGCATAAAAAGGCCTATCAGAGCTTCTGCATGGCCAAGTAGACAAACACAGCAGGTTTAAATAATAATAAGATTTTGCCATGAAAACATTTTGGAGGATGTGCCTGCATGCTGACAGAAGGAGTCAACTCAAGTTTATTTGTCTGGCGCTTTCACAACAGCCATGGTTGTAACAGAAAACATGAAATAATAATAATACACTCTTAAAGAACCAAACAAAACCTTCCTTTTAAATTCAACATACACTATAGAGGAAACTTCGTAAATCTGTCTGGTTTGATGTGTCAGGTCTGTTATGTGATCAAAGAATCTCTGCAAGGGTGAAAAAGTTTAGATCATGGTGAATCAGGCCATGAGGTATGGCTTGGAGACGGTGGCCCTGAAGAGCAAGAACAGGAAGCAAGCTGGAGGTGGCTGAAAATGAAAATGTTGAGATTTTCTTTAGGAGTGACCAGGTTGGACAGGATTAGAAATGAGCTCATCAGAGGGACAGCCATGGTTAGATGTTTTGAGGACCAAGTTAGAGGGAAGAGACTTTGATGATTTGGATAAATCGAGAGGAACGATAGCAATTATATTGGCAGAAGTGTGAAGATGATGGAGCTGCCAGGCAAGAGAGTGCCTCAGAGAAGAGTGATAAATGCGTTAAGGGAAGACACAAAGGCAGTTGGTTTTTTAAGGAGAAATATGAGGATAGCTTTAAATGGAAAAGAACAATGCATTGAGGCGGCAAGGCAAAGGCAAAAATAAGAAGAAGTTGCAGCTGTACGTTAAAGAGAGAGGAGCAGGATTGTAGTCTCCATTGACGAGCGTGAAGGCGCCGGGATCGTAGATGTCGCGATCACAGCGTGCATGACGTCAATTACGTTTCCTAAAAGCTGAGTTTGAAAGTGAACAGGCAACAGTTTGGTTTGGTCTGTAGCAGGGTTTGAAATGAATGTGATTTTGTGTCACAGTTTGTGTATGACCAAAACATTCTAAAAACACAATAAAGAAATTGAATCCTTAAACGGTCAGTTGATTTATGTCTGTTAAGTGTGAACAGTCTGATTTGGGCTTTTAACAGCCAGTCTGTGAAAGCACGAAAGACATTTGGACAGGTTGCTGCATCTACACAGACACTGAAAATGGTTGAAAAGAAATAGAATGAACTCAATGAATAAATAGGGAGTCCATTCCTTTGTCTACATTATATTTGAGTGTGTTTGTAGGAAGGCTTTGTCCATTTGCTTGGGGGAAGATATGCAAGGTTGCTATGCCTTTGTCCAATTCATAAAGCTTGGAAGCAGAATGTCTTGCTAGGAGATTTACATCTCACACTGAGCCCAATCGATTAAAAAGTGAATCATAAGACTTCTTTCCTCAGAGTGTATGTTTACATTCGATGCACAGTTGCTGTTCATTTACCCGTGTAAAATAACTGCCCAAAGCACTCAAAAAGAAAGTTCTCGAGATGACAAGTCATATATCCTAAGTGTAAATATTACAAAGCGCAAAGTGTCAGATGAGGGGGGAATGTTGAGTTGGAAATCACAGAGGCCCGTCTGTGAGTCTGGCATATCCTGTCTTGCTACTTGACATACGCAGATCAATATTTATAGGCTTTGACAGTGGAGTGTTGTATGGCATATGTATGCACGTCGATTCCATACCAAAGTTCGACTTCATCTGTATTCTTTGTGAATATTCATCAAAGTGTTGGCTGAAAACTCCATATCAATGTAAAAGTGCAATCCATCACCGTAATTTTAGTAGAACCCGCCATCAGTAGCAAATTGTTATTTTCAAGGCAATAACCAGAAGTGAGCCCCTAGATATTTCTCCATTGCAGGCAGCAGCTGGGGCACAAAACTCATATTGGTGCATCGCTGCTGCCTTTTACATGGAACAAGCTGTGTGGAATGTCACCGCAACACAATAGCCATCCCACCTACATTGGTGTTTTTACAAGCGCTGGCCTGTGGATGAAAAGCACCGCAATAACCACTGGGTAAAATATGACAAAAGGACCAATTGATGGGAGAGGACCACAAGGCTTCGGCGATACTGTCATGCTAACTTCAAATAGTGGAAAAGCATCTAAATCAGTGTGGAATCAGTTCCTCTCGAACCTTTCTTTGAACTATTCAATGAATGCAAATCAGACCATGTCTATTTTTTGTCTTTCTTTCTTTTTTTTTTTTTTATCTCAGCAGTAGCTAAAGTCTAATTCAATTTCAAGGCTTGACCAGAGAGTCAGGGGTGGTTTACTTGAGAGCTGTCAGAGTTGAAAGACCAACATGAACACACGAACCATAAAGCCTTAATGATATTTTTTTTCTTTGAAGATGGAAAACATGAAGCGGCCTCATCATCCGTCATGTCAAACAGATAAAGAAGTAATAGGGGGCATAAGGCGAATATACTGGTGAGAGCAGCCCATAAACATTTTTTAAAAAAAGCTTCATGCTACCTTCATTAAGAATTGACCAAACCTATTCTCTTCACTCAAACTAAGATAAACAATTCAAGTCCAACTTGTAGTGATTTAATATATATTATATTATATATACTATTATACAGTATATAATATATATATTTATGTTTTTTATACAGTATATATATATATATATATATATATATATATATAAATAAATTCTAAATTATATATCTATTAATTATTTTATGCATGCAACACTTTGTTTTTTTCTTTTCTACCCCCCCCCCCCCCCCATTTTGCTGCTGTAGACTGCAAATTTCCCCAGTGTGGGACAAATAAAGGTTATCTTATCTTAGCTAGTATGATCAAATAAAAAACATGTATTTTAATTTTGAGTGGGTGGGCACTGGCGTTTTGATAGGTGGGTGATGCCCTCTGTGGCCCACCCAGATTGACGGATGTGCCTGCAATTCACCGAAAAGAAAGTTACCTTCACAAAATTCAGCGTGAGATTGTCATAAATGATTACTGGAGAGTGGTAGGAAATGTCAAATGATATGTAAAAGTATGCAGCTTTGATTTTTTTGGTTTCAAGCAATTCAGTACAGTAGCCAGGTAACGGTGGATATTTGAAACAGTTAACCATGCAGCCCCCTTCAAGGAATCATTTCTGGCACCATCAAAATGCTGACAGGAGCAGCAACACTCAAGTGTTCATTGTAGTGTTCTTGCGTATATGAGTCCCTCAGGATATCTCTCATCAGATCCTCAGGCAAAAAGCAGTTAAGGAGCTAGATAAATATAAAGACATCTCTCCAATGTATTAGGTACGGCTAATTAGATTTGATCTGTGATCCCCCTAAGGCTTCTACCACCCACCATAGTATTTAAACTGTGCTCGAGTCGAAAACAGCAGCATTATGAATTATGGAGCGATGTGTGCAACCTGGTTCAAAATGAACTTGCACAAATGATCATCCAGTGCAGCAAGATTTTCTCAAAGTGACAGATGAACAAAAACCACATCCAAGCCAGACCGCCTCATTGTTGTGCGTGTATTTATGCTTTTTGGAAATGGCACGTTGAATAGAACCTGGACTGTATTTTGATTGCTTGAACACTGTAAAGCAAAAATAAAAAGGAAACAGGTATGAAAGTAATAAGTTGAAAAAGGAGTGTCTGAATACAGTGTACTGTATTATGTTGAGAGTAAACACACGGTCAGGGTCACTTCATTTAAAAATATGTCCAAATGGTTGCAAATCAAATACCACAAATTTCTTAAACAGTCCTTTGTTTCCCATCAATGCAGTGCATTATATTCAAAGGTAAAGGTAATAACATTCAAAACGGAGATTTTAAATACACTGAAGTCAAGAGAGAACACATTTCTATTAATGTGGTGGACCTGCAGCATCCCGATCCTTCACACATGCGACCAAGCACATTCCCACCCCTCATTAGCTGTGGTTAAGCCATAGTTCCAACTGTCTGCGTCTCATTGAGCTTTAAATTTCTTTGCAGAGAATTGTCAGGGATGAGTTGGTGTTGCTGGGATTAAAATTGATCCCCTGCGTGTTTGGAGAGGGAGGGGCATTGCAATTTATTTCAGATGTTGATATTCTGTAAATTCAAGTGTCCAGAACAGTTCACCATCATGGACTCTCTCTCTCTCTCTCTGTATGCATATTATATGTATATATATATATATATATATATACATATAATATGCATATACAGTATATATATATATATATATATATATATACTGTATATTTAGAGTTGTACCAATAAGTCTGGAAAGAGTGCAATATGCACATTCCATAGGTAAGAATGCGATTACAAATTCAAAAATTCCTCTGTGTCATGATGTCAGAACCATGAACAATGAAATGAATGTAAAACCCATCCCAATTCTCTGCATCAAAATTCACTACAGCGATAATATACTGTGAAGGTTCGATGCATACAATGAAGTTTGTTCTTTGAGAGGTTGTCATTACTCCATTCAGGGAACGTAGGGTAAAATATTCACTGATAATATTGCTTTCAGTGTAAAAAGAATAAAATAAAACAACAACAGCAGAAGTTATCAGTAACAGTAAGATGGCTGCCCTCTGACAGTCTATTCCAGTCCATGGACAGGATATTTCATTATTTGAGGAATTTCTAGTCATTCAACAAAGTCTACCCTTAGTATCGTGTTGTTGGTTGGGGTTTTCACATCTGTGCTGCTTCTCCTTTCTGTAGGTTAGTCTGTTTTCTTGAAAGTATTCCCTCTTGACAGATTCTGTGAACAGGTTTGTGCAGTGTTTTTTTTGGTTGCCATCTGATGATTGCTGCATGCTGTCACACTCCAGCAGTTTTGTATTGACAACAGCAACGGGTGTCATTCTAGGAAGGTATACATCTCCTCCCCTGTTCTTACTTGCATCAACTGTCTCTCACACCTGCCAAATGTCTTCCCTGGAGCAATGAAGTGGCCTTGGCAAAAAATGGCTTGCTTTTTTGCCAGCTTGTCAAGGATCTACAGCGCCCTCATCTGCATTTTTGAAAGACTGCAGTATCCAAATGTGATTGATTTTGGCCTCATTGGAGAGTTCTTGTCTGAGTTATTTGAGTGTGTGACGATTGAACAGCTGTTTCGAAATCATAGCCTGTTGTATCATTACTAATGTTGTATTATGATGATGATGAATATTGGCGGCCCGGTAGCCCAGTGGTTAGCACGTCGGCTTCACAGTGCAGAGGTACCAGGTTCGATTCCACTTCCGGCCTCCCTGTGTGGAGTTTGCATGTTCTCCCCGGGCTTGCGTGGGTTTTCTCCGGGTGCTCCGGTTTCCTCCCACATTCCAAAAACGTGCATGGCAGGCTCGTTGGGCACTCTAAATTGTCCCTAGGTATGAGTGTGAGCGTGGATGGTTGTTCGTCTCTGTGTGCCCTGCGATTGGCTGGTGACCAATTCAGGGTGTCCCCCGCCTACTGCCCGAAGACTGCTGGGATAGGCTCCAGCACCCCCCGCGACCCTAGTGAGGATGAAGCGGTTCGGAAAATGGATGGATGGATGGATGAATATTATTATTATTGGTGGCCCGGTGGTCAACTGGTTAGCGTGTCGGCCTTATAGTGCAGAGGTGCAGGGTTCGATTCTGGCTCTAGCCTTCCTGTGTGGAGTCCCCTGCCAACTGCCCGAAGACGGCTGGGATAGGCTCCAGCCACCTTGTGACGATAAGCGGATCAGGATATGGATGGATTATTATTATTATTATCCATCCATCCATCCATTTTCTAATCCACATATCCTCATGAGGGTCACGGCGTGTTGGAGCCTATACTGGCTGTCTTGGGGCAGTGGGCAGTTTGCACCCTGAACTGGTTGCCAGCCAATCGCAGGGCAGACACAGACAAACAACCATCTGCGCTCACACTCACACCTTAGGACAATTTAGAGTGTTGAGTCAGCCTACCATGCATATTTTTGGAATGTGGGAGTGTCCTCCCACATTCAGAGTACCTGAATAAAACCCACGCAGGCACGGGGAGAACATGCAAACTCCACACAGGAAGGCCAGAGCCGGACTCGAACCCATGACCTTTGCACTGTGAGGCGGATGTGTGAACCAATCTACAACCATGTCACTTGCCACATTCCATACTGTATTTCAAATTACTAGTACTGCATTTCGACTCAACAACCTACAAAAGTGCTTAATAAAGGTCTTTGCAGTGACAACCAAATGGGCCATTGTTATCATTGTATAAGCAGAACTTGCAATTTAGCTATAGGTATTAAGACATTATGAATGACTTTTACCTCGACCATAAAAATCAAGAAATTGAACTAGTAAAATGTTACTGCCAACACTATAGTAGTAAATTAAGAACATAAAGAATGTAAAAAATATTAGCAATATAAGATAGATCATTTTTCTTTGTAGAAGCTTTCTATGGATTTTGCATCAAAGACAATAACACAGTTAGCAGCAAAAAGCTTGTTTATTAGCAGAATATATTGACAGTACAGTACAGCAATAAAAACACTGCCATATTGCTCCTACTATACATGAATCACCCAGCTGCTGTTCAGGTTATGAAACATAGCAGTAATAATGGTGCTTGTACAGTAAAGATAGGAAAACACGACACACGGATTGGCTCATAGAGCTCTTCGACCATCATTTTCCAATGAAGTGTACAATGTGGAGGAAGAAAATAATTTTATATTAATCATAAGAGCAAGAGGAATTAGAGTCACAGAGCTTTACATGCTTCAGTAAAGATCTGTGATCACCGGAGCATGAAGAACAAAAAAAAGGGGGGGGGGGGGGGAGCAGAGATCAACATTCACAAGACTCACAGACAAAAATAACAAATCAAATTAAAAATATGAAAAAAATAGGTGTTACTTTATACGTACATACGTAATACATACATGACATGAAATGATGGATGTTGTCGAAGGGTCACTCAGAGCACCGTCAAATGATCTTCATGCACATATTACATACTCTCTTTATTTTGTGCATTAGTTGGTGTATTACGTGAGTGCTGTCGTATTTCTTCTGCAAGACACTTTCTTCAGCTACCGCAGGATCCTTGGGGCTGAACGATCATCAGTGACTGTCTTGCGTAGCTTAACGCCCCGACGTATAGTAACCAACATGTCCACGCCTCCTTGGGCTTCAGAAGATGGTTCCTGGAGTGCACACTGAATTGAATTCCCTAATGGTGAGTTAGGGAAGGGGAACTGACCCTCACCGAGGGCATGAGCGCTGGCCGCCAGCTCTCCTATCTTCTCCACCAGACTGTGGCGGTTGGCGGCCAATAGTGAGTCCTCCTCAGCACTGTGGGCGGCCAAAACCTGGGCCTGTAGATCGTAAGAAGTCCTGTCTGCACCTCCACAAGCCCACGCTGTGTCAGGGAGGCTCCTTTGTTGAGGAGAAGCCTTTATGTATTCACTCGCATACGGGTCATGCGTGCAGAGCAGCTCTTCACTACATGCACCATGCCGGGATGGGCTGGTGTAACCCGGTGAGTCCGGCACTGTGGGGGTTTTCACCGGCACAATGGGAGGTCGTATGGGAATTGGGCCAGATGTGGAAGGTGTGCGTCTCACCCCAGTCTTGGAGGATGGCGTCCGACGAATAGTAGCCGTTCCAGAGGCGACTGTGCCGGCGTTGCTAACCCCATTGGGAGCGCCTTGCAGGCTTTTCCCTGCGGGAAGGCCTGCTGTGCTGGCGGGTCTTTTGGTTTGAATCATGCGGCGGTAGCTTTGGGCGATGTTACTGTGGCGCGGGATGGTGGAGGACTTGTCAAATTCAGTTTGGGCATCAATGTCAGCATCCCCATTTAGAGAGTAGCACTCATAATCAGAACCTAAGGATGATAGTGACTCAAGTTCAAGTGTTTTGCACAGAACATTACTCACAATTTTTTTGGGGGGGGGGGCGGGGGTGAAATGTCAGGATGAATCAATAATTGCACAGGTGAATTTAGTTGAACCTTCTCTAAACTTTGAATGCACATGTTCAACTGTTTGTTTCACTTCTTTTTGCACAACTTGCTCATCTCTTACAAGGAGCTGAAGAGCAAAATTTACAACAGGTGTTTGAGCCATGAATCAACCGATACATTTCCAAAGACATCCACAACTGTCTTTCTGTGACTCTTCTAGTCTCGCATAGGTGCGGTACTGTTGACCAATAAGTGTCATGTGAAACAACTCTTGTGAATTTTGCTGTTCAGCTCCTTGATAGAGAACAGCAAGTTGTACTAAAACTTGAAATTTCACTCGAAAGCCAAATATCTCTCTTTTTTATTTTTTGGGGGAGTAGTGTATGAGTGACCACGTGTGAAATTTGACCTTGGGAGGGGATGGTGTCCTCAGAACATGAGGGGGTGTTGGTCTGGGTGCTGTAGCCACTGGAATACTGCAGAGAGTCTCTGCTGCTTTTCTGCTGCTCCATGCTTAGGCCTCTGGTCAATACCATTGCCAGAGTACTGGCTGCTGGCGACAGAGGCTCACCATGCTGTAGAACAACACATGCAAATTCCCAATTCATACAATTGAACATCTTTAAATTTCCCTGCGTTGGGCATCGAACAGCAACATAACACACAATAACATACAAAATTAAATTTCTTTGTTTAATCTCATTTATATATTTTATAAATGAGGAAATATTGCTGCCTTGGATTGAATTGCAAAGAACAGAACCGAATAGTACGTGACAAAACAGGTTGGAAAAGTCAAATATATACTGGTAAGTTTTTTCCTGTTGTTATGGACGGTTTCATCACCTTTTTTCTTTGGGTGCAGACAAATCTGAACATTTCCTTGCTCAAGATCAAACTTCATCTTCTCTTTTATTCTGATCCGAAATTATAGTTGTTCACTTACTGATTTTAGAGTTAACTATTGATCATGGACTGCACATAGTGAGTTCGTGTGTGCTTTTAAGATTTCTTACCTTCGCTGTAATCATTCCTGGACCAATTCTTGCTCTGTGTGCATCATCTCCTTGGATGCCAGGATACCCAATCGGACTGGGCGAAGCTTCCATGTCTCGTATTTTATCAAGAGACTCTCTCCTTCGCTGCAAAGTGCTGGCTAATGATGGCTCACACTGGCTTGATTTGGCCCAATCCTGAAGCAACACATGCAACAATAAGACACCCACCAAGCACGTGCTGCAGTCCCTCCATTTTTAATTAAAGCTTCTGATTTGGCTCATGGATCAGTTAGATGCCAAGATAGATGTGGGCAGACTGCAGTGTGTGTTGAGCCAGTTAAAGTCTGTTTAATGAGTGAGCCACCTCAGTTTACCATATCTTTATGAGGAAACAAAATAAGAAAACTGAACCTGATGAGCAAGAGAAAGGTGACTGCAAGGTTAATCTAAACATGTGCAACTCAAGAAGCAAAGAAGCAACCGAGTTGAAAGTGAGGGAACCCAAAAGTAAAACTGCAAATGAAAACAAACCTTCCAGCTAGGAACCTTTGATGTGGGTGAGGGGGTGTTGGTTCCGGGGGAGTGGTTAAATGTGGGGGACGCAGGAAGTATGACAGACAGAGGCCTGATGGTGCCAGTGTGAGAGAAAGCAGGGCGGAAGGTGCCGAAGGATGAGCATGAGCCAAACTGCAGGATGACACACAAGTCTGAGTCAGAGTGCTCACCAACCACAAATAGTCAATTGCACCGAGGCCGCCTGTAGGCCTCTTTAAGATCGAGCTCACAGTGACTGTACTGTATAGAGTTGTGATTGGCTTATCAAGAAGCTTGGCTGATTGGCGACTCGCATGCACTACTAACCGCAGTGGGAGAGTTGCACTCGCTGACAGACTGGCAGGTTTCAGAAGCCTCAGAGGAGGCCGAGCTTGTTGATTTCTGGGAAGGGAGATGGAATAGGAATAGTGGGCGAGAGATGACAATTAAGTAAGAGAGACAAAGGTGTCGGAGGTGAGAGCAAAGAGGACATGTTGGAGAGGACTGCTGATCAGTTTCAGGAGAAGGGACGCATTTGCCTCTCTGAGAGCCGATACAGCCCAAATACAGGACCTGTATCTATCCAGCCATGTTCAACACCGCTTATCGTGAACAGGGTCGCGAGGTGTGCTGGAGCCTATGCCAGCTGACTTCGGGTGAAAGGCGGGCTACACCATGAACAGGTTGCCAGTCAGTCGCAGGGTGCATATAGAGAAGACCCGAGGAACCAATCCCACGGTGCCCACACACAAGTCACAATCCAGGTGAGAGTACCGCCACAACATCAGCGGACTTACAGGACCTGTCAGAATGTTAATTCAAACAAGAAACTCGCTGCAATGTGTTCGCACCACCGAGCAAGTGAATACCTCTCTTCGGCACAAATAACGCCAACATTCATCACCAAAAATCTATATTGCGTCGAAGAGCTCATATGTTTCGTGTTCAAAATACAAACAGGATGCTCTCATCACTGATTGACAAGACAGCAAATAAGAAAGGGCAGAATTACCACTACCTGGCTAGCAACGTCAGATGGCATGGGAGAAGGAGGCTTAGAGTGGGTGTTGGCATCCTGGGAGACAAATCCTGAGTCGTGGGAGGAGACGCTGCTTAGTCGATGGGCCCCTGCTGAGGGCATCTGGAGGAGACTGTTGACAGGATGTTTAACATCAGAAAATAATTTGCTGTGAAAATTCTGATTTTTTGTATTCCTTTCTTCTTTTCTAACCCCTACTGTCTCATCACATTGTTCAACACATGATTCTCATCTTCCTCCTATAATACCTTCGCTTTGGGAATCCAGGTCATTATTAATCTCGGAACTGAAAATTGATGTTGACATCTAAACGGTGAGGATTTTTGTCTGTTCATACAAAAAGTCACAGATGTTGGTTCACGACCATGACAAAGCTGTTTGATGGGGTCCAGGTCAGGGCTCTCGTGTTATTCAACATCAGACTCGTCCAAGGATACATTTATATGACCTGCTTTGTACATTGAGGACAGTCATGCAATAATAGAGGATATTCTTTCCCATGACTGTTTCCAGCTAACCACAAAGACAGCATTTCTCATTCAACTAATGTGAACGATCTGATAAAGTGGTCGCGTATTCTGGATTGAATCATGGCACAAAAAATTGTTTTGTGTTGCGGTTATGAAGCTTTTACCTTGCAGAGGGTCAAAGTAACTCCAACTCTACTTGAACCATTTTGTGGTGATTTTTTTTCAGCACTGGGACAAAGGATGGATCGAATCAAGAAACCATCGTACAAATGAGCGCTATATATAGGCAGCAGTTTTAATAGGCACAAAATGTCACTGTGATACTAAAATTGGGTGAGGCGGTGTGGTGATGGCAAGCGTTGATTTGCACACTCCTTAAGGGGCTAAATGAGAATTAAGTGCAACATCGTCAACATGTTCTGGTTGGCTCGGGAGCTCAACAGTTGATTATGGATGTGTGCGCGTACGTTTGTGTGAATGTGCATGCGTGCGCGTGTTTGGACTTGCCTGCACATGCTGCTCTTTCTGGAGCTGACACTGCCGGGCGAGGAGGGAGGTGTTTGATAGGACCATGTAAAGTCAGAACCTTTTAGGTCTCGGATCACCTGTCACAACACACACAACAATGTGATTTTGACAATTGGAGAGAAAAAAAAAATCATGAATCCAGTATTGACTGTTGAAATAAGGAAACACAGACACTGTATTAAGTAGAACAGGATGCTGATTCCGTACTCTTTTCAGCAATGCAAACTACAAGTGTAATAATGAACATACTATCACATGAATAGGTCTGCCACTTTGTCAAGGTGGAAATATTCCTCAAGTTTTGTATCGGGTCTTGTATTCGATGTGTTTGCGGAAGTAATATTGTGGCCAGTGAATGTCTGTTGTGACCTACCACTTGCTTATCAATTAATTCATGTCTACCTTACAAGTAATTTGGAAAAATCACTGTTGGTGTAAAAGCGCAGCACTTGGGCCTACAGAACAATCACTATGATGTCAGATGACCTGCTTTGTTTGGATATTTAAATGATTCAAATTTTTGATACCTGCTCACTGGCTGGAGGAAGTTTGTGTGGGTCTTCTGTTAGCAGCGTGAGGTCATCAACAATGGCCTGTAAGTGTGTTGTCTCTCCCAACATGGCAATCTCAACATTCTGCAACAGAAAAACTGAGCTTATTTTACACCATCCCAAAACAAATTTAATTAAAGACCGTTTTAACGGTTCCTAAAATGAATGAATGAATGTTCATTCTTATGCACAAAAGCTAAACCTTGCTCAAGATTCCTCACCACAACAGGCTGCAGCAAGTTAATGAATGCGCAATAGCGCCCTCTCTCTTCCAAAAGTGCTCTGCGCACGGCCTGCTTCTCCGTCTCCTCCATGAGCAAGTACAGGTCGCTGACGTCCTGCATGGCGCTGTCCAGCTGTGGGCGCAGGTTTCCTCGCCCTGTGTTGGGTTAAGACAAGCATGTGTGCGGAGACAGAAGAAGGAAGGAAGGAAGGAAGGATGAGGAGATGGAGCAAAGAGGCAAGAGAGCATGAAGAACAGAACAAGATGGGAAATTATGGAGAGGAGAGATAAGAGTGTCAGCAGTGGAGCAAAGAAAGGGAGAGTCAAAAATGATAGATGATTAGAAAACATAATGAGAAACTGTTTATTTATTTGATGGGTTCATGTACATGGCTGTGGGAGGACAATGAAGCATGTCGAAGATAATGACTTGATGCAGAGCTACTGGTGATGACTCGAAAACCCTCGAATGGATTCCATTAGAAAAGTGTTCATCAAGGGCACGCTGCACAGTACATTCTACTTTGGCACTATGATAGATGAACAGAGGCGATTACAAATGAAAGAAGGATGTGAAGTGCATGAGTATGATGCCAGCGGTTTCATTTACAACATAGATTTGTTGAGAAATATATGACAAAGTATAAATCTTGTGAGCAATTGTAAACATTGCTGTCCACACTAATATAGTTGGCTTATCGGTGATGTGTTGATGTCAATATGTTTGACATCAATTGCCCGCATTATAAAGTATTTGTGTAGCGCTCTGTTTATTGTCAGACAGATTTAGGTTGCACAGCTTTTATTAGATTGAGCAGGCGTACCTAATGGGGAATAACATCGCATGGATTGACACAGTCCAATATTGTCACATAGTGCAACCTCTCAGGTCAAACAGAATTTGTTGCAAAGCCAAGGTCCAATTTGTTGGGATTAAGTGTTCATCTTCCCCATCGGAAATCATAGAAAATGGCATCATTAAACATTTAATAGCTGTACAATTTGGGATATAGATTGTACGTATGGCGTTTGTTCTATTTTTGTTAGTGTTTTTTTTTTTTTAATTTCTTGATACTATTGTTGACAGATTGTTTTAGCCAAATTGAACTGAGCAGCCTCGACAGGGATATTTCATTTCTGGCCCGATGGCCATCATTTAATAAGCAACACTAACCATGAATGGACAGCGTGGACAAATACTTTGAGGACATTTCTCAAGTACTGTGATTGACTGCCGACTATTTCAGTCGCCCAAAGTCAGTCGGGATAGGCTCCCGCACACCCGTGACTTTTGGTACAGAGAATGGATGGATAGATGTCTTAATGAACGTTCCCAGTGAGCACATACCAATTGTAGGCAACGAGGCAATGAAGTTTGTGCTTAACATAAATGTTACACGTGTTGTCTGACTGACAGTGTGATCATGGATGTGATGCTTTGAAGAACGACCACATGCACCGGTTGTAAACTAAGATCAGCAGACATACCGAGAAGCTCTAAAGTATGGGGTAGAGCCAGGAAGAAATCAAGGAGGGATTGGGATGTGGGGGTAAAGCAGGGGGTGGGTTGGAGAGGAAAAACAAGCAATGTTAGCAGTGTGAAATCAGGACACATTGTGTTTAAAAAAAAGTTGTACCAATGATGCAGGAAGAGTGGTAGAAATAAGACTTATTTTACCATTTTTAACTGAACATGTTTTTTTTTTTCTCCAATAAAGGGCTGTAGTTGAAAAGAAGTGCAAAGTTCGAAAGCCCCCCCCCCCCCATCAGATTGCTTGCCGTTGTAACACCTGCATCTAACCCAAGATGGCGCTAGTTTGACTCAATTCACTCACATGGGCCGGCAGTCTCGCTCAGCTCAAGGGATTCTCACCTTTTCTTGCCTTTTTCTGAAGTTTGAGGGTATCTAATGACTTTCGTTTGATTTCCTGGCGAGACCGCTTGTATTCTGTTGAGTAGAAGAATCTCACACAGTGATCATTTCCGAATGTATAATATATTTCATATTTTAGTGAGAAAAAAAAATCTTCCGCTATAATTTCCATGTCAGTCACCTTTGGCATGGTCCTTGTCCAGTTGATTGGCAGTCTTCTTCCATTCCTCTATTCTGTCCTGGAGTGGTGTAACCAGGCCTTCCATTAGAGCACTAAAGTGATAAGATGACACTCAGAAATTGAAGGACGTGTTGTAAATTGCTTAAACTGTCGAGCAGGAAACACTCTCGGGAGAGATGAAGGCCAAATGAGATGGGATGGAACCGAGGAGTACAAATCCCCCTTAAGGTGAGGGGAGACAAACAACATTGACATGACACGTACTTAGTAAAGTGGCGCAATTTGGCCTCAATGCTGCGGTGTCGCATGCACATCCTGGTCAAAGCAGAGCCAATATCCCTGGTGGCACCTTCAGAAGAAAAAGAAAAAAAACATACAGTTTACAAAAAAATGGAAAGATGCATCTAAAATCCCACAATTCAGACTTACAAAACTGAACGTTTTCTTTGGATTTTTTTGTGACACTTGTTTCAAAAGAAGGGCCTGCCTCAACAAAGGGTGTTAAAAGAAAAAGGACGAGAGTGCTTTATTGTTTTAGTTCTTCATTTTACCTCTGTTTGAAAATCAAGAATGACATATTCATAATCTTATTCTTATACAAACAGAGAATGGATAGGTGGACATTGCAGCACGATCAATGACCCCCCCCCCCCCCCACCACCACCACCACCACCACCACCTGCCTCCCACACAGAATGTATTTAGCCCTTTGGGTTCTTTCTGAATGTTGTTACAACTGAAAAAAATGGCAATAACAAATAGCAGATTGGTCTTCATCATTTGACAAACGGAACGCAATATCAAAAGCTACGATATAATGTAACTCAGGGCTGTTTTCTCTTCACAAGATGGCTTTCTCTTGAAACCACAAGGTAGCAACTGTAAAACCAGAGACCATAAATGTCACATTTATGTGGTGAAAGCAAATAGGACACTGTCGGCAAAGAAAAGCTAAATGGCCTTCCTGATGAAATATACGTTGTCCCCTGACATACCAAGATTGCAGATGTGATCCGCACCACAGTGTAAATAACAGCTTGTGAAAATTACGTACTGTACTTTTCCTCTCTGCTGAAGTGTAATTAAATGGAGACTTAAGCCCTAAAGCTCAGTCGGGCCAGCGTCTCACTGATGGTTTACAGGCGAGTGCTGTACGTGGAAGCATTGATCCTCTTGTAATCTGGGCCACACATTGCTAATCTTAAAGTCTCTCACCATACATACAGGCCTCGCCAAGGCATGCTTGTTCTTGACTGTGTGTGCACAGGTTCCCCATACAGATGTTCATGCCTTTATATGGACAGGTGTTGCAATTAACCAAACCCCCTCATATGTCCCAAAGTTCTCAAACACGTCTGTCCCGGAGGAAAAAGGAGGGAATGTAAGGGGATATCCCTCTATTCTTCCTTGGTTGCTCTGCCTTTCCTGTTCTCTCTGTTTCCTAAACACCATTCATGCAGGCTGGAGAGACAGAAACGGACTCGAAAGTTCCTTGCAAGATCAGGCTGTAAACTAAAAATAAAAAGCACATTGTGCTCTAGATTGCTGTCCCTAGATCTGTGCTCTCTTCTGGTATCACAACACTGTTACTGGGAGACAAAGACCACCACATAATCAACCTTTGCAGTCCAAAGATGATCTGGATTCCGCTTCACTGTATTTAGTCATTGACTGAAACATTTATGTCGCATGACTGTTGGAGTTCAAAGGTCATACAACTGCATCAGGCATTAAACACCCAAATGATGTTTGTGTTAATGTATGGGACCTACATCCCCCTCACTAAGATACAATACTTGTGTTGCCTGATATACTTTTTTCAAACGTGCCTTTACAATGATATACATACTGTGTAAGTTAATGTTCAGTTTGATTGTAGGTGTCACCACTTTACTCAATGAGACCGGTTCTGAATATTGTAAAAGGGTAAGCAAAACAATCGCAGAATCTGTGAAAAAGCTGATGACCAATATGACCTTATTGTGTAATAAGGAAATGTACGTGAAGGAAAGCATGCCGTGTCATGGATGCACATGCACTCAAGGCCCGTGGGCCCAGGTCACGCATCTCTCGCTAACATTACACAGCACGCGCAGCTGTGAAATAGCTCATCACACGGCGCGAGGCAAATGTAGACTCATCTAAATAACAGACCGTTGCAAAGTCACCGCCAGACACCCCCAGCTACATGTCTCACCCACACCTGCACATTTCCATCCCCACCGCCCCCTCCCCATATTCTCTTCAACCCATCTCCTTTCTTCCTTTGCCTCTCTGAGGAGGATCAACTGACAGCTACATCCTGGGGAGGTCCAGAGGATTCCTGGCCCTATCCGACAGCCCTTCTGGCCTCTGGCCCTTACCGGATGGAGTGGGACAGTATGAATCACTCCTAACCCTCGCATGTGACAAACACACACAAGCAAGGAAGAGAAGAGAACTTGAGAATTTTGTGAAGTCAAAACTAAAAGCCGGTCCGCTGTCTCTCTTGCTTGGCTTTCTTGGCATTAAAACTTAACTTATACAGAGGAGCTGGGAAAGTTATTATTTTGCGGATCTTGCCCCCTGTGGTGCAACAGGAAGCGAGGCCAACCCCTTAGCAAACACACGTAAACGGACAAAGTCAAACACAGGCTAGAGTGGGAGCGGGCGGTGGGGGGGTTTGCAACTCCGTCATTATCTTAACAAAGCCAACATCCGGTATAGTGATGCAGCAGTTCATTTGAACCATACATTGGTCGATGGTTCAAAATCCAAATTTCCATCAGCTTTCCTGTGCTTGATTAAAAGAGCTTGATATTGCCCACAGTAGGGTGAAGCCCGTGGTGGGAAAATTGCAAAGCTCCAGTACTGAGGTCCAGCGAAGTGTGGTCTAAATATTCAGTGAGCTCTGGTTCTGATTATCTTCCCTAATTCCTCTGGGAAAGGGGAGTCCATTAATAGGCCTGCAATATCGCGAGCTCCCCTACCAAGGAGCCAGGAGCTACAGCGCCTTATTCCTGATGTCTTCAATATGGGAGCTTTGGTGAAGTATCTCTCTCTCAGGTTTCATTGGACTACTGATTTGCAGCGAGAATCAGACTCGGAATTGCAACCAGTATTTCAAGCTCCGTAATGCAGTCTGAGTCGGCCAATTGCTCCCTTGTTCTTTACCTTTGTCGAGAGAAAAGCTTTTATAAGGTGCAAAGGCACATGCTGCATGGTTCACTTGCAAAAAAATTCCAGTTGCCTTTTATGTGCACTTATACAGCTGCTGCTGAGCTCAGCAATTTCCATCATCTGTGACAAACAGTGATTCTTCACATTAGCACCCTGGCCAACGATTAGCTTGGTGCCTTTTGCTTCTGTCACCCTATTCGATTGCTGCTGAATGTCAATTGGGTGACACACAGCAGAGGCCTCTGAAGGATGAAAGGAGCTGGTGCCATGAAAGAGGGCACACACTGATGCTGAGGTGCTGGCTAGCTTTGGCTGGTCGTCAGGCAGAGGAAATTGTTGGTTAACGTGTACAGGTGCAGGCAGCTCGGTGGAAGATTGGTTAGCACATCCGCCTCAGAGTACAGAGGTCCAGGGTTCGAATTCAAGCTCCGGCCTTTCGGTGTGGTTTTTATGTTCACCCCGTGCCTACGTGGGTTTTCCTCAGGTACAGTCAAACCTCGGTTTTCGGACGTCTCGGTTCTCGTCCAATTCGGTTTTCGACCAAGAATTTATAGTTTTTTATGCCTCGGATGACGAACAAATTTCGGTTCTCGAACAAACTGAGCGCACTTGAATGCACCATTTGACTCCTCTCGCCTTCCTTACACGAGGAAGTGACGCTTCCTCGGGTAGACGAAGAAGTGACGCTTCCTCGTGTTGCTTTCCATTGTGAGCAGACGTGTTCAGTAAACATTTTGATATTAAAAAGAGCGTGGTTTCGGTTTTTGAACAATTTCGGTTTTCGAACAGCCTTCTGGAACGGATTATGGACGAAAACCGAGGTTTGACTGTATTCTGGTTTCCTCCTACATTCCAAAAACGTGCATTTTATTTCATGAAACCGTGGCAGTTGATGTTATGATAAACAATGACTTATCAGCCATGTTTTTTCCTTGCGATGGTGTGAAAAATACAGTTTTTTGTTGTCGTTGGCTGTATGAATCAGAATTACTTCACTGAAGGCAGATTGATTAATTTATTCAGATCAATTTATCAGTACTCCGACTGAATTGTGATCCACGGTCTCTGTGATAAATAGAGGCAGAGTATGAAGGAGTCTAATATTATGTATCTCTCTGGAAATGGCAGAAAAGTCACAGGTATCAAAATCTCCCCATAAATGTGGGAGTGGCCAGAGTGACAAGGGGTGGGTGGTCTTTGCCACGTTTTACTATTGATTAATTCCTATTAACTGCATAACGGTTGTCACAATGGAATGGGAGCAATTATGTGCTATATTTACTGTCTCCGGCTTGTGCGTCACTTCCTTGCATCTGTCTTCTCTTACCAGCGGCAACATTATTGGAAGGGTGAGGAAGCCACCTCTGTAACGATTGTTTTAGTCCACACATGAGGAGTCAAACACACTCATCCTATTGTTGTCTGGGCCAGAGAGCACGCACGGCAATTTCCACCTCCCAAGTCATGACCTGAGGCACTCTGAGAAGCAGACAGACTTCAGTTGTGCTGTAATGTGGTGTAACCATGTTCTGGAGAGTATTATGTGGAGAAGGGGGAACAAGGGGGAGGGATATGTTGTAGGTTGAACCTCCTGTGAAGGAACATAAACGTTTCTAAAAATAAAGTCAGCTCCTTGTCGAAGTGTGTTTTTCATGAGGTTGAAAAGGGGGCGGGGGGGGGGGGGGTACTATACTCTGCAATAAATCTAAGCAGCCGCGTTTACACACGGGATTGTCCACTCTCCATCCCCAGACATTTAAACATACACCGAAAGACCTTTTTATGTCACAGAATGAACCCAGATGTACCCAAATACACTATATCAACAAAATAATTGCTACAACTGAAAATACTAGAAACTACCCACTATCATTTGGATTCATTAATGATTTACTTAAGAGTTAAGATAATAATAGGAGTCATGGTTTAACGATGGAAACACCCTAAAACAACAGCATTGAATTGTATATGCCCCAAGCCTGCACAAAGTTTTGCAGAAATACTGTAGGTCCATCCATCTTCCATGATGCTTTTCTTCATATGGGTCACGGGAAAGCTGGGCAAGAGACAGAGTATACCATGGGCTGGTTGAGTGTCAGTCACAGGGGTGGAAATGGTTTTTTTTTTTAATTTTATAGGGATCATTAACAAACAATGAAAACATTGACTTTTTCCCTGTTTGCAGCTCCACTCCGGGAGAATTCCATTCAATTTCCATTGTGTCTATGGGAGTTTCTGTCCATTCATCACTGATGTTGGACTTGAGAAAAGTCACGCTCGCTCATGCTAACTTGTTCTACTTCATTACGGGTGTTTAATGAGGTTGGGGTTAGAATTTTCAAGATCTTCCACACAAGTCTCATCAAGGCAAGCTTTTATGGGCTTATGTTTTACAGCAATGATTCCCACCCAGGGTGCAACAACACACTAGTGTGCCATGAAAGAGCATCGCAGGAAGTTATCCAAATGTACTTCATTTGCCTGGAAATCATTATTTATTCATTACAAATGTTAGAGCGGCATGACGTTCATCTTGTCTTCTGATCAGTGAGTCAGGTCAGAGTTTTTCTCTTCACTAAAAAAAAAAGAAAAAAAGACCATTGTCGGAAAAAATGAAACCTTAAACCTATTGCAAATGTTCTATCGTTGATTCTCTGTATGTGTCAACAATGTACATTGTAATATAATAATGTGTGCCATGGCTTAAATAAGGTTGGGAAACATTGCTTCACAAATTGGGCACAGTCAAACAAGAAATGAAAAGGGTCTGGGCCAAATTTATGATGTTGTGGCCAATTAGTAACGTCCAGAAATGCTGAAGGTTGTTGTTCAAGTTATGGCTGCTAAATTGTTTCAGTACATTTGCCCAGACTAACCGGACAGCGAGGAAGCTAAATAGTGGTATTCAAAAGAAGAAACAGCATATTGGAAGCAGTTTAATCCAGATGTTAACACCCTTGCTGACATAGTTCCTTCAACTCTGTTACGCTTCCTCGTTTCCGCTGAGCCGCTCATTTGCAAAGAGTGCTGAAAACAATACTAACAGGTGCTGCTTTATCTTCTATTCATACAGCAGTGCCGCCTGTCACGCCTCTTCCGCCTGTGGCCTCTGATACCACCTTCCCACTAACAACATTTTATACATTCGGTAAAATTCTGGGTGGTTGAACAGGGAGTATCTGTATCCATTGTGTGATGCCGAATACAAGCAAATGTTTTGATGCCCCTTCAACGACAGTCGACGGGACAGGAACATTTTCTTGTTGGTATACTTTGTGTCTGGTGTATTGACCGGCCAAAGTACTTTGGAATCCATCGAAATTCTTCAGCGACGGGATCATTGGATGACCCCCGCATCAGGTGGATGCCGGGGGGCTACGCCTTCTCGGCACTCCTCCTTGCACGCCACTGGTCCATACTACAGATACTACAGAGTTAGTTGAAACATGTATCATCCAAAGAAGGTCAACTAAGAATTTTAGCTGAGTAGTTTTACTGCCCTAAAACACTCAAATTAATTACTGTTCGTATTGATATTAGTTCCTTTTGATCCTCAGTTCTATGGGCCCAGATTTAATTTCACTGATGATGACAAATGGCTTTGAATATCAGTCCTTCACATAACAAACTGTCACTTCACATTTCAGAGGCTCCTTCAATTCATGCATTTTTTTGATCTAATTTAAAAACCCTTTCATTCGTTGGCTTTTCAACCTGGGATTAAATAAGGATTTTTATCTTCCTCTGCGTCCTTGTATATTTTATTTTACTTGTTTATTTGACTTTGTTCCTTATCTAATGTGATCTCATTGTTCAGCTCTTTTGTTTCTACAGTTATTGCTTGATTAATAAACGTAAACTGATTGATACCTCTCTAGCGATGTAAAGATTGAAACAAAAAAAAATCACACAAACAAATGTGGATCTTCTTCATAAGGTCCTGACAATGACTGCTCACGTGCATGCTGTATTTCAGATTTGTGCTGTCGTGTCATCATGTTAATATAATGTTTGAGCAAAAACGTGTGAAGTATAGCACAGACTGATGTGTGATTAGTGTTCATCAAGTAAATACAGCGTTACAATGATCTAAAAATCTGCTGATGACAGATTAAACCGAGGGTAGTGGTGGGAGTGGGGGCAGTTGTGGGTGGCATCACCACAAATGCCCCCATTTATCCAGAGGCAGACATATTGTAAAAATGTTGACTAGATCACAGTAGATAATCAGTGGAAGTATGCATATTCATGTTTTCTTTCCTCATTCAATGTCGTTCCTTCCAGCCCTCTCACATCCAGAGTTCGTGCGCTAATCTTTCTGAACAAAGTGTTCCCCTCAAGTCTCATGTTTGTCTGCTTAGTTTGGTATTCAGCCTCAGAACGAAAGATTTGTTTTCTCTTCAATTATTATTCTCCGCTTTCAAGTATTTCTTGCAAAACTGTTCCAGCCTTTTTCAACTATTCCTTGCGGCCTTTTTTTTTTTTTCCCCTCATTGCTTTCTGAATGTAGTCATATCTGTGGGACAAACCTCAAAGAGTGCAATTGAGACATGGGGTCATATTTTTTTAGACAGGCGCACGTGCACTCAGTGTAAAAAAAAAAAAAAAAAAAAAGGAAAAAGAAAAAAAAAACGAGTGTGTCTTCATTTTTGTGCCAGGGCAAGTTTAGTTTACCGTGTTTGGGAATTCAGCAAACCACGCTAAGCATCGCTGGGTTTTCAGGTGCACATAGTACATTTTCTTTTCCCACACCCCCAGCACACCTGACAAGTTGGTGAAAGAAAGTAGATTAGACTTTAGACTAAGAGAAACCAGGTCGCATGGGGTGGAATGCAATTTTGTTGAATTTGATCCATGTGCAGGTAAACAGATTTTGCGCACAGCTGATACAGAATGTGTGATATCAGCGTGCAGTGAACCCTCTGAATCACAGCTGAAATCAATTCATGAATGCAATATTATTAGTTTGATTATTATCATCAACTTTAATATCGTTTCAAGCCTAAAAAAAAAAAACAGGTTCACGTCGCAGTTTGCGAGTCAAAATTTGCATTTCATACAACCGCACTGAATAGTAATGCTACAACAACTTTGTAAACATTGTGACACTATGCCAACTATGTTAATTTTACCGATGGGACTTCTTTACAGTGATATTAATGTTGATGCACCTTCCTAACGGAACATTCTTCCTGTGGAGGAATTTGTGGCTTGTTTATTACCGTCATGACAAGCACAGGATATACTAACTTGTCACATTGCTATTCTGGATATTAACAAAAAATTCCATGAGTCAAATGAACTGTGCGCACCGATCTCCTACACGGACTTTAGCAATTCAGTTATGCTTCTGCCTGCACTGAATTTACACGGAATGAGGGGAGCCGCTTCGATGGGCTGGGAATCGAGTTGGCTGTGTTCGCTCTCAAGATGGCACAAATGCCCATTTCTTACTGCATGTGTCTCTGAAAAAAATGAATTATAACCAAAATGAAAACACCACCCATGTGTACAATTAGACAGCACTTTGCGCTAGACTTGCGCTTTGCATGAAAATAGGGCCCACGCAGCATTATGCTGGGAAGCTATGCTATTCAGTTTGATACATTTTGTGATATTTAGCATAAACGGTCCCAAAATATCTGACCCCTACTTATTTAACATTTTCAGTTGTGTTTTATAGGAGTATTAGTCAGAATAGTATTGTACAGCCCACTAGAGTAGGATGATACTAAATTATGTGGCCAATTTATCAAATAGAGCATTCTCACAACTGGTTTACAGCCAAGTGCACTGTGCAACATCAAACGTAATGCGTATTGACCGGTTAATTCATTGACACACACTTTTGATGTCACACTACCACACACACCTGCCTATCCATGACCTTGTCAGGATTTACTGTTTCAAACGATACTGCGGCAAACCGAACCAGACTTGGGGTCTTGGAAATGAGGCTTGACAGGCTGTGGGGTTGCATTAGATTGACAGACATGGCAGTAGAAAAGGTTCTTCCATTTTAGCAAGCGGTCATCCCCCACCCCCCACCTCACCTCACCCCTTCAATTTTTCACTAAGTCAAAGCCACATAGGATGTGGCTATAGCTATCCAGCTGTGGTGCTTACATGACAATACAGTACTCATCCTCATCCTAGGCTTCAAACATGACATGCCAAGCTTGATGGATGTCAATCTTGGTCACATGCACACACTCATTATTTGAACATGGCCATAAAAAATAGCTACAGTGTTTAGGACAGTGTGGAGAACAGTAATCCGCTGATCTCGCTCTACACGAGGCCAGAGTCGTAACTCGTCCGTGCCAGCTTGTCCAGATGGCGGGTAGGGATATCCGTCCCATCTGCCATCCCAGAGAGGCACAGCGTACAAGCAGATTATTACTTCACTGACACACTGATCTACTAGCATGCCTCCACTCGATATGCACCAGGGATGGATAAGGTGTAAAAACATTGGATTTCAATGAACCAAAGGGACATTTTGTGTCCGTTGACACTCCGTCATCACTTTCTGGCACACAAAATAAAGGCAGAACACAAAGTCGCAAAGCAGTCTGCCTTAAGATCCCAGTGTGTGAATTTTGTTAAACCTGGGGGGTGGCCGCTCAGGAGGGACGAAAGGCCAGTCTGAGTCTGTGTGTTGTAGAGTTGGACTAAGAGGATTAGCGAAACGCCTATGGCGAGCCTGGATACGAAGAGCTGTGGAAATCCCACTGCAACCACAAACCCCCAACCTTAACAAAACTCCCCCCGCTCGCTGAAAAGATGAACCATGTATGCCATACCCTGATGGAACATTAGTCTTCCACGAGCTGTCCTTTGACCTTTCTCTAATTGAGCCATGTCCAAAATGGGAGTGAAGTACATAAAACATATGTCATCAAACATAGCAACAGTTAAACACCAAATACAGACAGCGGCACTCTGCGGAAGTCTCACATACACCACACATCAATTTAATATGGAGGGATAAAAATGGTCACCACAGAAACCGACAGGGCGACCAACCTAAAAATATAACCTCCCCTAAAGTGGACCTCAGAGTTATAATCAAGGAAGGGCGGTTGTAATATGGACCAATTTTATCTTGATAATTCTCTAATCACAATTTTCAGCTCTGTGGTTGATGGCCTTTTATTGAACCCATCTGTGATCGTTCTTCAGACGGGTCTTAAGACACAGAACCATCGACGTGAAAGCCTGCCATCTAACGTCCTTCTGAGTCTTCAGAAAACACACACAGCCATGACCATAAACCATAAATGGACTCCACAGGCAAGAGGAAGCGATGAACGCGGGACACAGAGCGTGGCAGTTTGATATATCAAAACACACACACACACACACACACACACATGCACACAGTAAACCGTGACTATGAGGCACTCTAAATAAGGTTATTGCTGGTCGGAAAAGCTGCACAAGTCAACAAAGGGAAATCATAAAATGTTTATACACTGTTCTCCCTTTTTGGACAGGAACAGGGAAACTGTTATTGGAGTGAAATTTTGCTCTTTTTGGCAACCATGTGTTCATTTGTGTGTGTGTGTGTGTGTGTGTGTGTGTGTGTGTGTGTGTGTGTGTGTGTGTGTGTGTGTGTGTGTGTGTGCGTGTGTGTGCGTGTGTGTGTGCGTGTGTGTGTGTGTGTGTGTGTGTGTGTGTGTATGGCTGAGTGGCGTGTTTCTTTGTGTTTGAATTTAAACAAGTATGTCAAAAGTACTGTGTATGAAAGGATTCCTAAAGTCTGAAAAGTGAAGCCCAAGATGTGCCTGTAAACCTTCTTCACTTCTAATATCCAGCAGGGAGCAATTCATAGCTTCCAAACATCAAACATCCAACTATACAGACTATATTTTCCTCTTGAGTTTTGGTTGCGGACGCTAGGTTTAAGTCTTCTTCCATAAGGCTTGCTGTTATTTGTTAAACAAAAATATTGTATCAGACATTACATTTAATTTTAAGTTAATGTTTCCTGATTTGTATTGTGTTATGTACATTGACCCAAAGAAGCTAGAAACTACAGTACCAGGACAATAAACATGTTTCCATTATTATATGGTCTCTAACGTCAGCTCCCACAGCATCAAATGTTATTCAAAAACTAACAAGGTTCAGGATCTGATGAACACAGATAATCGGTAGAAGTTCAAAGACAATCATTTGGGAGTTGTGACCTGTGCTGACACTGGCAAAAAAAAACAACAACAAAAAAAAACTATGGTCCAGTGGTTCACGCGTTGACCTCAGAGTGCAGAGGTACCGAGTTCCATTGCAGCTCCGGCCTCCCTGTGTGGAGTTTGCATGTTCTTCCCGTGCCTGCATGGGTTTTCTCCGGGTACTCCGGTTTCCTCCCACATTCCAAAAACATGCATTGAACTGATTGAACGCTCTAAATTGTCCACAGTGTGAGTGTGAGCTCGGATGGTTGCTCGTCTCTGTGTGCCTTGCGATTGGCTGGCAACCAGCTCAGGGGGTCCCCTGCCTACTGCCCAAAGACAGTTGGGATAGGCTCCAGCACCCCCCGCGACCCTTGTGAGCATAAAGCGGATCAGAAAATGGATGGATGGATGGACAATTACTTTTTAACAATAATAATTCAGAAAAGCAGAAGATGTAGCAGACCAGGACCACATCCTATGTGAGGGTGATGCACCACTGCAGGATACATGCTTGGGTAACTGCCAGACTAGACTCAATTAGGATGGAAGTGTAATGGTACAATCCAATGGGGTGATGTCACTGTGGCCTCGTAGGTGCCGATAATATAATGTGCGTTACAATAAGGAGAAAAATGATTTAATACGAAAGGATTTGAATTATGTAACCTAGTCAAATGTGAACACAAAAGGGCAGTCCAGTCAATGCCGACACACTCTCTCAAGCAAATTACTGAGACTTCCCAGGGGATCACAACTCCAAGACTAGCCGAACAAAATCGACAACTAATTTGCACCATGTTAAATCTTCAACGTTCAGAATAATTGTGTTGATTCTCAGTGTTATATTTAGCAGATTAACGCTGCACGGAGGATTAAGCAAAGCGGAGATGTGGAACTTCCCTTTATATCACATTCTTCTTTAGATCGCAAACTAATTAACATTAAATCAATCAGTGGCAGTAAGTGCACTCTGAGTAGCCTGAATTGATTCAAGACATGAATGAAAAGTACTTCCATAGAGCCGAAGAGTGGGGTCGAGGCGAGCTCCTGGTTCAGAATTTCTGGCTTTGGATGTCATATCAGACCCTCCTTTGAGAATACATTTTGAGTACTGCACTTGTGTGGGTTTTCTCGATGCCAAGATTCATCCAAGATTTGAAAAAGTGCTTCTTAGGTAAATTTAAAGATGTCGTGAATGTAAGATTAAGTTCTCTGTTCAGAAACTACCTGTGATTGGCGGGCAGCTAGTTCAGACTGGGATAGGTTTCAGCCCATGTGCAACCCGAATGAAGTGGTCGAAAAACCCCCCCAATGATTGGTTGGATGAATTCTCCACAATCAACTGAATACTTAGTGAACAAATAAGGTCAAATTTAAGCTTAACCCCCCCCCCCCCCCCCATCTTATTTAGCAGTACGAGAGCAGCAGTACAACAGTTACTATAATTAATCTGGCAACTGCAATGCAGTTGTCACCTCGATATTGAACTTTGGAACATCAGCATTCATTCATTCATTCATTTTCCGAAGCGCTTTATCCTCACGAGGGTCGAGGGGGTTGCTGGAGCCTATCCCAGCTTTCTTCGGTCAGTAGGCGGGGGACACCCTGAACCGGTTGCCAGCCAATCGCAGGGCACATCAGCATTCAATAAATGTCATTTACCTGTTGACAGTTGCTGTAGACGCGCTACATTTCTCGTCCCCACACCTTTTCCAAAGCATACCACAACAGTATCATTATATGCCATTTCCCCACATTCACCACACAGTTGATAGCTTGAGAATGAGACTACTAATCATAAATTAAATGTCCCCGAGAGGGGAGCAGTAAATTGAGTGGACATTTGAGTGACACACTTAATACGTCTGCTCAATCATCTCTCTTATCGCCCTGCTCCATCTATCATTTTGATGTATCCTTCGATTTAATGCAACTAACTACATGTTTACTTTGCAGTCTTGCCTTTCCATTGTCTAACCCCCACAAGAACCTTGTTTCGTTTTGCAGAATTAATGCATTGCTGCGATCATTTAAGGTAATTGAAGGTGTCTCCACAATACGCTCAGTTCGCGGAGAAACAAAAAGTCAATGTGACAATGCATAAACACACGGCAGCAAGTGGAGAGTACAAAGTGTGTAAGTACTAATACAGGGCGTTTAAAAGCATGTGGCATGTGAAAGATCAAGTATCCATCTACCAGCTGTTGGCCTTAAATATAAGTCTATGTGCATGCATGGACTGTTTCATTAATACATGTGTGCGTATGCCAGGAGTGTTTACAGGCTCGTCTGTACTCATGCAGGGGGTTTTGACCTACATATTGCTCTCGACGATCAACTCCAAAGAAATCTGTGTTAATCAGCTGTGCCTGTGGCTAGTCTGCCTGCTGGTGCTGCTGTTGAGGCGAGCTGGGTAACAAAGCAGCTCAGCAGACTTCATTAGGACCAAAGAAACAATAAGCTTGGATTGTCACTTCTCTGAGCAGCCTTGCCCCTGCACTTTGGATATCTCAAGAGCATTGTAGTTGTAGAGTTGCGGGTCACATGGGGCCAACGGTGATCGCATTCCTTATCAGTGATAAGTGATCAATATTAGTGGGACAGAAAGTAAAGTGTTAAGAAATATATTTTCTTATCCTACTATGATTTAATAGAAAACTTTACAGATAGCATGAAATAAAATATTGAGTTTGCCGATTCAACATAATTTGTGGAATTCTTCTTAGTGGTCACATCACATTTGGCTGGTTTGGAGGACTCATTCATAACTGCCCCATGGGCCAATAAAAACATGGCATACTGTCAGGCACAATCACTTTGAATGACAAACTAAAGGCTGACAGCACAGCGCCCACAGAGAGCTGACAATAAAAGGAAGTCACACAGTCGCAAAGAAAACTGCACAATATAGGAAATGTTTTCTGTCAACTACCATGGATGTCCGGGTCACTTAAATTTGAGTGAATGCCATCGATGAAATCGGTCATCGAGCCCCAGCTAATCCCTGAAAACATTGCGTAATATAAAATTAAGCTAGCGCTGTTCCGTTTTGGAATTATATATATATATATATATATATACAGTCAAACCTCGGTTTTCGTCCATAATCCGTTCCAGAAGGCTGTTCGAAAACCGAAATTGTTCGAAAACCGTAACCATGCTCTTTTTAAAATAAAAATGTTTACTGAACACGTCTGCTGACAATGGAAAGCAACACGAGGAAGCGTCACTTGCTCGTCTACCCGACGAAGCGTCACTTCCTCGTGTAAGGAAGGTGAGAGGAGTCAAATGGTGCATTCAAGTGCACTCAGTTTGTTCGAGAACCGAAATGTGTTCGTCATCCGAGGCAAAAACCGATTTGGTCGAGAACCGAGACGTTCAATGACCGAGGTTTGACTGTATATATACAGTATATATATATATACTGTATATATATATACACATATAAAAAAAATTTTTTTAAACCTTTTTCAGTCGATACAGTGAGCTTAAAAATATGATTGGCCCTGTACATTTTGATAAACACTGTTACAAGACACAACCATTGCTTATTTGCTTGCATTAATCCTTTGTTATGTCTATCTGGGTGTGCAGTGTGTCTATTAGTTTTCACCGACAAAGGTCACAAACATAAATCAGAGCGTGCATGCTATTTTGAAGACTTCGGACATAAATAGTTGTGGCCCTGGTGCACAAAGTTATTGCAGGTTTTTCTACCACTGAAACAGGAGCTTTCAGGATCATGCAATCCCACGCTCAAGAGGCATGCGGACCTCTGATCACTTTACTGAGAGAACATTTTTCTCGACTTCAAAGCTCAGCCTGGCACTGTTTAGCCCAGTCGGCAGCATGGCAGCAAAGCACGGGTTTAGCATTGAGAGAAGAATCAACATGGCCATGAAAGTTTGAAAGGGGTGAGACAAATCCAAATGACATTCAACTCTGTGGCCTTTGCTTCACGTGACATGCATGCAAAGTGACCATTCGCGATGCATGTTTAACTGTGAGAAAAATTAAGAATCATTGACTCAATCCAAATGATCATTGCAGTGAAAAATTGTCTCGGGAGCTTGATGCACTGTTGCAGGTTGTACTAACAAAGCAGAAGAAGTTGATCTGTGACCACAAGAGAAATGTTTCCAGCACAGAATGAGGATCATAAAAAAATTAGTCTGAGAGTTTTCGTTTGAAAAGACCGCCTTGACTTTGTACATGTGCTCCTTTTCTTTTTGTGGATGTGTGCATTGAACTTTGTGTTAATATACTTGGGTGGTGACCATGCAGTGGGAAGTAGTAGTTTGGCTGAGTCCTTTTTCTGATTTAAGCTAAATAAGACTGCGTACACCCTCTTTTAACAAAACGCATCCAACTTTTTTACTGTGTAGGTACTGCTATGGCACAGAGCTTCTTAGTTTGACAGAGTTCGTAAAGTAACGGTAGTTAAGCATGTGACTATGATGTCGCTGGCCTCTTTTTTATGTCCTCTTCCTACTCCGATACATGAGCAGGAAGAGGGATTGAACCATTTTCTCTGCTAAACTGCAACAATTGTCAATCTCACATTGTTTAAGTCTAACTGTCATCGAACGTGGACTCATGCAAACAGTTCCCGTGTAAACAAAACGCCGGTTTCAGTTCAGAGCAGAGGTTGCGTAACCAATTTTTTTTATTACAAGAGTTGTACTAAATTGTTTGGTCATTCATTTGAATGACCTCCTACTGCACATGCTTTGAATTGTGGTACAAATCGTATGCCACATTGTAGACTCCTGCCTCCAACAAGCACGATACCAAGATCGCTTCTGATTCATTTTTTTTTCTATCGCACAATTTATTGAAGACATTTTATGTTGATGTGATTCACATTTCGATCACAATACATCTTGATGTTGGATTATCACCTCGCCCTAACATATATAATTGACACAAATTACTCGGCAGAATTATATATACAGTAATCCCTCGTTTATCGCGGTTAATGGGGACCAAAACCACCCGCGATAAACGAAAATCCGCTAAGTAGCGACCAATTAACATATACAGGTAAAAAAAAAAATGTTGACTGTATATACAATATATACAATACTGCAATACAGTGATCCCTCGCTATTTTTTTTTTAAGTCCACAAAATGTCCGCAAACGGTCCGCGAGAAGATTGCAGTTGTTTTGCAGCTTCACGCGGTCAAACCTCGGTTTTCGAACGTCTCGGTTCTCGACCAGTTCGGTTTTCGACCAAATATTTTTGAGTTTTTAATGCCTCGGATGACGAACAAATTTCGGTTCTCGAACAAACTGAGCGCACTTGAATGCACCATTTGACTCCTCTCGCCTTCCTTACACGAGGAAGTGACGCTTCCTCAGGTAGATGAGGAAGTGACGCTTCCTCGTGTTGCTTTCCATTGTGAGCAGATGTGTTCAATAAACATTTTTATTTTAAAAAGAGCGTGGTTTCGGTTTTCGAACAATTTCGGTTTTCGAACAGCCTTCTGGAACGGATTATGGACGAAAACCGAGGTTTGACTATCTGTATGTTTACACGCTTTTCAAACAAACTAACTTGGAAACACTGCTTTTATTGTTGCAAAACGGGAATTTGAAAAAAACAGCAAACTGAGATGGTTTGTAACTCACATTTTCATTGAGTTGTATTTCTAAAAAAAAAAAAACAGCCTTACCTCTTGAGTTGGTCGCCATGTCGGCCACTTTCTGAAAAGCATCTAAAAAGGCCACGGCTGCCAGAATTGTTGTCCTGAAAACATGTTGATAATATATGAATTCTCAGTCAGAATTCAGTAAGGTCAAGCCTCTGATAAAATTGCTCCTCACCTGAGTTGAGAATGCAGTTTTGTAGCCTTGGCACTAAAGTCTTCCCACACGGGATAAGAGCTCTAATCGGAGACAGAACAAGAAAAAGGAATGAGTCAGACATAATATTCTTGTACATCATTTAATCTGTTGCAACTTGTTAGGTGACTGTGGCTGCTCAGTTTCACAGTATTCACATTGGTTGAAATTGATTCAAATAGGCTTCTAACAGTGCCAACAGTCATCGACTTGCTACCCTGAGGCGGCAAACAGGTCAATGAAGGAACTCGAATATCCGTTTTATTTTGCGCTGAGCTGCTATTTAAATGGCTGGTCAACACTTTAAGATCCAAATAAGCGCTTCTATCATTATGTGCCCCCCCCCCCCCCCATGCAAGTCTTGAAAGAAATCTGGAGAGGATTTAGCCCAGGTTAATCAGCCATTGCCTTGAGCTAGGAGAACAGGAGCCGAACATGAAACACACTCAAGGCTGGATCCCCCACAGCGAAGGGGGAAGTTAAGACTGAAAGATTCACTTTTTACTGACAGGCCAAAACATCTAATGAGAGTAAAACCATTAAATATTCTGCCTTCAAAGATCACAAGAATGGGATATCTCGGAGCTCAAGAGCTCCGGCAAAGCTGAACTATTAGTGAACACATTTGTGGCAGGTTAGCCTATCTGTTTTAGGCGTTAACAGGCTACTTCTTGGTTTATTGAGAATGGCATAAAACTGGACCATTTTTAACTCTGGGGCGGTGGGGATCGACTCCATCGTGAAATAGACAGCAAAAAGGGGGAAAAAAATGACTGAATTAAAATAATTCCCTTTTTTTGTTTGACTTTCCATTTATTCAATACCTGAATCAAAATGTAATCGTCTTTTTTCCTTGGCACAAGCAGTGGTCAACGCATCAATAAAGTTTGCCGGTCTGTCATTCATCATTCGACAGCGGCCGGGCCACAGAATAATCAAGAACTGCTTTTGTTTTTAATCACTCTACCTCTAGCATTTATTTTAGGCCCTGATTTGCGGTTGTCCTAATGATTTAGGGGCGATCAAGTTAGAGTGTTTGTAAGGCACCATCCTATCATGCACTCTGCACTTGACTCTCTGACAGCTGTCTAATTAGCTCGTAGCCCAATGTTGATGGAAGGATGTGATCCTAAAACAGCTGAAGGAGGCGACAAAGAATTATGGGCACAGAAGATGCAAGCAAAGGGCCCGGGGGGGGGGGGGGGGGGGGGTCACGTCTCTTTTCATCCAGAGCCACCATCTGAGGAGGATACAGATGTCATCCATCCAGGTTGGTATGTACAGTGGAACCTCTTTAACAAAATAAGATGCAACAAAATGGCCCTACATAGCAGGCGTCCATTCCATGGTGTATCCCAGCTCACCTGCAAGCTTAATGAGGTCAAGCGCTTGAGAAAATGGATGGATGGATGGATGGATGGATGGATGAAAGTTGTGAAATGTGATGATGAGAAAAGTGGTCGATTGAGTCTGCTACGTACTATCATGTATTGTAAAAAGCAGCAACATGTGGAGAATATGGACAAAAATCACTCATCTGAGTGGAAAATAAACAGTTCATGAAATAGTAAACCAATTCGTTCTTTTATAAGCTTTAAAATACTGAATAGCAGTCAAGCCGCGTCTAGCAATCCTCACTCTTCAGAACTGATTTGCTTCGACCTAAGAGGTTCCCCATCATGAGTGAGTAGTCGGGTAGTTGTTTTTCCTCACAGGAAATCCCTTTTTTGGGTGCTACAAATCATTTTATGTTTCTTCACCCACACCATCTTTTTCCACTCCACGTGCTTCCATATGCCTTTACTGTTGCAGTTACATAACCAGCAAGCGCAGCGAGAATCAAGACAATTTAACCTTGCGTTCAGTGATTTAAGTTTTGTACTTGCTTTTTGTGTCGGAGCACTACACACTAGACAGTAACATTAATCAGTCTTTTGCAAACAATTGAGATCACCACAGGAAACTGTGGGCCTGTGCAGTCCCCGGGGGCAAAGCTGGTCTGGCAGGCTTGTATTGACCAGCCAGGCGGCATGAATGAGGTCAGATCTCTGTCTACGACAGTGGACGCGGACACTGCTGACTCAGGGCTTTGGCCTCATTCATCTGCTTTTCAAAAACTTTTTTTTTTTTTTAACTGATCTTGTCTCTCTCTGTGTACCCAACACAAAAGAAAATACATGAAACTAAACCAGAGCCTGCCAATTGCTGAGAGCTAATTTGGTTGGAGCTTGACAGAGGGTCCATAAATAGTTTGTCCAAAGGCAACGTGGTCCCCTGCCACCGAGCGATCAATAACAATTCTGCTCGATGCTCGACGTACTTGCAAAGCTCTTGTAAACATCAAGTAAGACAAGATACAGGAGCACTTTCTGGAGGTCTGTCTCTCAGGCCTAATGAACATGTTTGCACTTTCCATCTTTTGTCGTGAGCAACCATGGACCACCCGGATTCAACTTCCTTCACTTGAAAACCTCCTCCCCCAGCACACAACAAACACATGTTTGAATTTGGGTTGTACATAATGGGATGCAAATGGTTGCTGCTATAGAAACTAGTTCATTTAAATTTTGGGGATTTAAAAGAAAACATTAAAAAAAAAACAACAACAACAACGTGCACCGCACGTGTCAAATTACACTAGAAGGCACATTATATAACAATTCTGAGTTGATTTTTCTGTAGAGGGCCGGTTGATTATTTAAAGTACAGTATCCCTCCAAGGCTGAGATTTTAATCTAGTAATAATGTACAAGATGGTATAAAAGAGGATAAAGGTCAACTACAACATTTTTATGAGATCATAAAAGTGTTTCACTTGCAATGAATTGATGGTTTTATTTTCCCAATACTAGCTATTATTGTTTTTGAATGCTTTTGTAAATCCATTAAATGTCCATTCATGATGGAAGTATGGTTGAAATATATATAAACAAGATTGCGGTTCATATGATGGCTATGCTTGTTTGTTTACTCAACTACGAGATCTTGAAAAGTGGTGAGGTGTTCATTCATTTATTTGAGGTTTTCAACAACAAAATGTAAAATAGTATATTACTTGTCGGTAATTTTTAATGTACAGTACTATATAACCCCATAGAAATAAATCATGACAATCAGAAAAAATATATATATACTGTATATTGTATACTTAATGTGTATTCACGTGTGTGTGTGTTAAAAAATAAAGTGTATAGCCTATCAAGCATCTGCTCAAAAGTACTTGCAGAAGACCATACATGGGTAAAACCTGCTGCACATTCCGCAAATAAAACAAAGGAAAACATGTTTCATCTCCAGTTTGTCCTGCAGGGCTGTTTGCAGACATTGGGAAGTGGAGGAGGGGGGCAAGGAAAGACACAAAGGCAGTAAAATTAGTTCTGATCACAAACTGTGCAGCAACAACAAGATCAGAGTTTATTCAAATGTTTCTCTTACCTTCATGTCGTTGACGATTGCCTGGAACAATCCACCCAGCGCCCCACATTCCTTCTCCACAGACTCCATGCTCTCAGAAATGTAAATTTAAAACCACTATAGCATCAGACACCTCCGCTGCGCGCATCCGTCCTTAGTTGTCCTCTGACGGAAAACAGAGGACGCAAATCGGCAGCCGTAGGTGTTCCGTCGATGGTACCGGGCTCGGGTTCGGTTTGACGTACGGGACTGGATGGAGGGAGACCGGGAGGCGGGTCCTCCGTCGGCGAGTAGAGCTAAAGCCGGGAAAGGTGGAGGGCACATACACAGTGGCTCCACATGATCTCTCGCACACACACAAAAATAAGAGAGCTCAGTGGTCCTGGGAAGAGGGCAGGAGGTACCGGAGGCGCGGGTTCGAGACGCGGGAGCGCGCACTGTTGTTAGCAGGAGGAGCAGATGTCGAGGAGCCAACAGTAACACGATCCATGGGAATGGAAAGGGGGGCGGGGTCGTGGCTTTATTTATTTATTTATTTATTTATTATTTATTTATTTTTATTTATTTATTTATTTATTTATTTTGTGCATCTTTACGGGTTTGAAGAGGAGGAGGAGGCGGAGGGAACGAGGAGGAAAATACCCTCCTCCCCTTCTGTCCCCTTCATCCCATGCAAACAAAAGTGAAGCCGCGTGTTCCGATTGGACAACTCACTGAGATGCAAAGCAGGATTTCCTCCGTGTGTCTGCGCGCCGGCGAGTGTGTTCAAACACGCTCGTTTTTAATGATGATCTTATTGTTTTCAGGAAACATAACGGCCATGGGCATCAACGATTATGTTAGCTCGGATTTGAATGACAAAGGACATGTTAGTTACAACATGTATTCGGCAACATCTCAGTCTTCGGATTTTTGTTTTACATACATTTGAATTGGTTTTAATGCTTGATCCATATTGATTTAATGTTTGTACTGTCTCATACAATGTCAGTTGTTTTAGGCTTTGAATACAAGTGTTATATTTGTGAATGTTTCCGCTGTGACCATTTATTTCCCTCATTCAATGAATAAAGTGTCTGTTTGTCTGCATGCAACTCAGTTATATCATTATATATATATATATATATATATATATAGAGAGAGAGAGAGAGAGAGAGAGAAAGAGAGAACTGAGTTGCATGCAGACATGCAGACAGACAGTTTGCATGTTCTCCCCGTGACTGTGTGGGGTTTTTCTGGGTACTCCACATTCCAAAAACATGTGTGGCAGACTAATTTAACACTCTAAATTGTCCCTAGGTGTGAGTGTGAGCGCGGATGAATGTTCGTCTCTGTGTGCCCTGCGATTGGCTGGCAAGCGGTTCAGGGTGTCCCTACTGCCCAAAGACAGCTGGGATAGGCTCCAGCATGCCCCGCGACCCTTATGAGAATAACGCCAAATAGAAAATCGATATATACAGTATATATATTTATATATATATATTTCGGCAGCCCGGTAGTCCAGTGGTTAGCACGTCGGCTTCACAGTGCAGAGGTACCGGGTTCGATTCCAGCTCCGGCCTCCCTGTGTGGAGTTTGCATGTTCTCCCCGGGCCTGCGTGGGTTTTCTCTGGGTGCTCCGGTTTCCTCCCACATTCCAAAAACATGCATGGCAGGCTGATTGGGCACTCTAAATTGTCCCTAGGTGTGAGTGTGGCGTGTGTATGGTTGTTCGTCTCTGTGTGCCCTGCGATTGGCTGGCAACCAATTCAGGGTGTCCCCCGCCTACTGCCCGAAGACTGCTGGGATAGGCTCCAGCACCCCCCGCGACCCTAGTGAGGATGAAGCGGTTCGGAAAATGGATGGATGGATGGATATATATATATATATATATATATAGAGAGAGAGAGAGAGAGAGAGAGAGAGAGAGAGAGAGAGAGAGAGAGAGAGAGAGAGAGAGAGAGAGAGAGAGAGAGAGAGAGAGAGAGACCATTTGGCTCTGTCTAATTTTGACCCCATGTGGTACTCCTCACAACCAGTCCACTAGTACTATCACAGACTATTGTCGGGCAACCGTTACGTCTAGGAAGTCACTGCTTTTGTCCAGGAAATAGCTACACCCCTCATAATATGACTCAATTTCCTTTTAACACATTGTTGTTGCTATTTTTTTTTTATCAACCCAATACAGTACTGACCACTTGTAGTTCCTGTGAAGCTATCACAATGTAGCAGTGACAAATATGAAAAATTATGTAATGTTGCAAATGTAAGGGCAGTTTTGGTTGTGTATGTAGATGATGGACATGAAATGATACCGTTCAAAAAGATAACGTCTGACAATGGTAAAACATCAATGCACAATCTGATAACCATTTCCTGATGAATATTCAATTCTCAGCACAGTAACAGCTTCATCCAAGGGATCATTATCAGCAGGATATGCCATGTTTGTCTCCACCTACTGTGCCTAATGAACCTCTCATGTACTGACTGATTTTTTTTTTTTAATGACGGACAGCAGTACAGTACTAGGCTACACCAAAACTCGCCTGCCGACTGGATGAATGAAGAAATGAAATAGAGAGTATGGCTATAAAAGGGAGCGGGAACAGAAAGAAAGTCAAGGTTCATTGAGAAAAACCTGGTCCTAACCAGGTTAGGGTCAGACAGTCTGTTACCGCAGAAAACTGACCGAGCGCCTTCTACCTCTCTTTCAGAAACAGGCTAAGTCACCCCTCTTTCTCTGGTTTGCTAAAAACAGAAAATTATGTAATCACAGTTGTTATGTGTAATTATATCCCTTATAGACCCCCACACTTGAGAAAAACTTCTGTACGGGGGTATTTATCTGGAAACCAATTCCCAGCTATGTGTAATCAGAGCAGGACCAAACAAGTGAAGAAACACGTGACTTCAGCTGGAACATCAGAAGAGAGATTAACATGACCGCAAAGAAAACAGCAATTTTCTATCCTTTTTATTATTAACATGTGCGCATGAGATTTAGATTTCTAGTCTGGCTTATTATGATTATGCACTTCATTAAGAAAAGTTTGAGTCACCAGATCTATACACTCAATGTAGAACTTGTAAGATTGAACACAATCCATTTGCAAGTGTCACATTTTCTCCCCCCAAATAATGGCTACCGATAGCATCGTAACACAAAAAAATGTAAATAAAATACTGTAAAAAAAAAAAATATATATATATATATAACCATGTTTCCCATTGGAATCAATGTAAAAAAATGTAATCCGTTCCAAGTGCTGCTTTTTTTTATGAAACAATAAAAACTCGTCTGCTCGCAATGGACGCTACACGAGGAAGCGTTTCACCAAACACGTCTGCTTTTTAAAAAAAATCTATTGAACAATACAAAAACGTCTGCTCACAATGGACGCTACTGTAGCGTCGCTTCCTCGTGTAGCGTCCCTACACGAGGTAGCGTCGCTACACGAGGAAGCGAAGCCAGGAGTAGTGAAGTGACGCATTCAAGTGCGCTCAGTTAGTTCGAGAACCGAAATTTGTTCATCATCTGAGGCATAAAAAACTCGAAATTTTTGTGCGAAAACCGAATTGTACGAGAACCGAGACATTCGAAAACCGAGGTTTGACTGTATATATATATGTCTGATCAATAACGTGTGCTATTTCTTGAATAACTTTTGATATTGCCAGTGATGTTGATGTGTCAGCTCTGAAACCGTGTTGACTGTGAGAGAGTAATTTGTGCTTATCTGTGAATGTATCCAGTCTATTATTGGACAGAACTGATAAGATATTTGTACTAATGGTAGTACATTTAATATAGTTGAGGGATTTTCCTGGCCACGTGGAAGGACACGTTCGAAGTGTGATCCTTGTGCTGGCATCTTTGGGAAAAAAAAGAGCCGTAAAATGGAAACAAAAATCCCAAACGCAGATGCTGACATTCCTCATCACCACCATCATCGCTACCCCCCTGGAAAAACAGCATGTTCTGTTCTTTGCCATACCACTGATACATGTGCGAATTTGCAAGCACGTCCATAAGTCAGCAAGAATAGTTTCTGTTTTATCTCACTCTCCCAGGAAGACTGTCCAACTGAAAGCAATCATGTACCTCAAACACATCAGGCTAGTGGGAATCCAAAGATTTTCTGGGACTTGTATAACCAACTCTGCAGACACTGATGTCTGGGAGTGTTGTTTGGAAAATAATTCACATTTCACCTGATTAAAAAAAAAAAAGCACTCTTCTAATTCATTAGGATGTGAAGCACAAGAATGAAAGTGGAGTGCAATCTGGCATTTGCTCTTACTGTAGATTGTTTTTGCGATGTGGACAACATCCGTTGGTATATTGTAACCTCATGTTATGTAAGCTTACAAGGTGGTGGTGGTATTAAAACCAACGCCTGTTTAGTTTTCTTGTCTCGCCTGCTGTTGCACAATGAAAAACATTGCACCTCCCTCTGGATGGCATTTACGGGTATTAACTGTTCCCAGTCACATTGGCCTTGCCCGGAAGTGTGTGCCCTCGATGCAAGAAGAGAAACACCGGCCTCCTCATACACGCTGACCTCTCCCCTTGCAGCAAGGTTCTTCCCATGATTCAGCGGGAGCCCTTGTCTAGTCTGCTTTATCGTCTTAAGTGAAGGATCAAATCCAAGACGCTGTGACCTTCGCCACAGTCACCTCCGAGGTCACCAGGTCTTGCTGGCATTTGACTGTAAAATCAATCGGGATTTATCTTCCTCATAGTTCACTTAGGAGCCACTTAAGTATTGCGCTTTTGTTTCATAAATGTGGGAATGAAATGGCGTTAAAATATCCATCATCTATCCATTTTATTATCCACTTATCCTCACAAGGGTCGTGCTGGAGCCTATCCCAGCTGTCTTTGGGCAATAGGCGGGGTTTAACCCTTAATTGGTTGCCAATCGCAGGGCACATATAGACCAACAACAATTTGCGCTCACAATCACACCTAGGGACAAGTTAGAGTGTTCCATTAACCTTTCATGCCTGTTATTGGAATGTGGGAGGAAACCGGAGTACCCGAAAAAAAAACCCACGCAGGAACGGGAGCACATGCAAACTGACGTGCGAACCAGTCGAGCGCGACCACTGGGCCGCCCGTAAAATATACAAAAGAGTGAAATTTATCTTCCCTGGCAAGAGCTCAGCACCCTGACACCTCTGAACCTAGACTTACACCTAGGTGTGAAAAAACACACCGTGGTATAAAATGGATTTCAGATTTCTTCAAACTTTCACATCTCTTCACTCTGTCGGTGTTGTTTGTTTACACATTTGTTGATAGGAATACATAAAAAATGAATGTTTGCAGAGGTGTTGGGAGTGTGCTCATTCACTTTTGGTGCTGATTGTTCTTAACATGAGGTGACTTTAATTTCACAGCAATTGTCTCCCAAGTTAGGATTCATTAATTCATTCATTCAAAATATTATATAAATAGAAGGAAAAAAATGGAAAAGTTTATTGCCATTGAATGCTTTTGCCTTAAAGAAGCATTCAATGACTAAAAAACCTTGCATTTTTCTTCTATTCATATCATGTTTTGAATAGTACAAGTCAACATGCATTATACAATCAGTGGCCACAAAGTAAGATGTACTTCTTAGATTTTTTTTTGATCAGGTCTTGTATTGGATCTAAAAGAGATCAAATACTGAATCGGACTGTCATCTTTGTCACACTGAGAATAGAAAATGTCACATAGCATCACAAACTTTATCACAGTAACTGCAGTTACACTCTTCCAGCGTATTCAGATCAGCCAAGGACATGATCAACCGTGTTTACGAAACACTGAACTGATATTTATGCCTATCTCATCTCTATTTCTTCTGTACACATTGTTCAACACAGCTTCCCGATGGAGCTCTGATCTGCTCTGAAAAGTGGGTCCTGTTATTTTTGCTTGTCCACATGTCTGCCGCATATTCGAGAGATCCAGATTTGAAACTCTGCCTTCATGCCACATCGGAAAAACATGTTTCTTAAATTAGCTGAAGACTCGAAATTGCCGAAGGTGTGAACAGGTCTGCCCAGCGACTGACTGGCAACCAGTTCAGGGTGTCAGCGAGGACAAGCTCCAGTTACCCGTAAACCAGACGAGGAAACGGTATTTTGAAAATGAAGGGATGATTATTTTCTAAATAGGCAAAGATATTCCGCTCTCGATTTCCCCATTGTCATCATTAATATTTGCTGACTGGCTTTGCAAATTCGCAGTGGTTCTTCGGTGACATAGTTACCAAATATGGGTCCCTGCCATATGGTATACGTTATGTGTGAGGGATTGGAATTATAAATCAGAAAATAGATCATGACAACCTCATGGAAATGAAAATCCCAATGGCACATGAAGAGTCCAGAAGAAAAATAATGATTGAGGGGAATCATAGAATAACACTTCAAACTGTCGTGTTTATCATGCGTTACTTTACATGGAGACTTTGAGCCCCGATAAATATAAACCACTGTACAGTAATTAGTTGAGCAGATGGCCCTCATTATTCCTGAGTGTCAGAGGGCCGTTCTCCTCCAAAGATAAAAAGCTCTTCATATCAACACATCACAGATGGACAGTGTTGTCTTGGGAAAAAATGGATCGCAATCAGCTGCATGCCCGATTCGCACCGCATACTTTTCAGGCGTCTTCAAATATGGCTGGATGGCTAATGAATGAGATCATGTCACCAATTTGCCTGCACTCCTTTTAGCCCCTGTTCTTCACAGTCCATTCCCTCTCCTCTTTCAACCTTCCTGTTTTATGAACTTTTTGAAATGCCCCTAATGCTCCTCCTTTTCCTACAACCCACAAGCGTCGATGCCCCGCCCCGTCGAATTTTCTCCCATGTGTGCTTCTGTAGACATTCCACAAAGATTTGGATACAGACACAAGGAAAGCCACGTGCACTGAAAAAATCAGGCGGATAAGAGCGTGGGAGGGGGACACCTCACTTAGAGTATTTCAGGTCACATGAGTCACTTTTGTGGATCTTCTGCTTGACCTCCAAAACACTCCACCAAAGCTTGCCTGCACACAAACAAACACTGGGCCAGAAAAACCAACAGAGGCTCGATGGATGTTTGAAGTCGATTATGTAATCTAACGGTTAAATTGAGCCGTAGCCACATGGACTTCTGCTGCGGTCCAACTCTTCCTGTCAGCGTTATCCTGTTCTGTTTAATAAGTCTTTGTTGTTGAAAAAGGAGGCCAAAACCTCTTTGAGATCGACATTTCCTCCAGATATTTCATTCGAATTTTGTGTGAGTGTCAAGTGCTCTTTGATTACAATTGAATCCGCTGAGCAGCGGTGTTGTTATTTGAGGTGGTCAAAAGACGCATTCTCCGCATTTATCCAATAACTGTTGTCACATGTCCATTGCTACGCGCAAAGACAGAAATCTGCATGTCAACTGACATCTGGAAACGAGCAAACATAACGTACACAAATACTCTGCGGTGTCAAAAGATACATCAGTGTAAAGCCATGACATAAACAAGGACCAACTGATATCCATGTACATCTAATGCAACTGCAAGAGTCTTTGATTCTGTTTATCTGATCAGCAGCCAGGACATGACAACCCGAATGATTTGATGAATAAACAGTGTCGTTATTGATACTGTGTCGTTTGGATTTATTGCAATTAAAACGAATGAGCAAAGTGTGGAAACAATGATTTTATTCTGCCAGCCATTTTTTTCCCTAATGAGACAAGCTGATTTGATGCTGCATGGAGCTCACCCTCTGATTAATACAAAGGAAGATTGTTGATCCTCCTAGCGGGGCGATGCCTGCCTCGCCCAGAAACATAACGTAAAAGTCAGATTCTTTTTTTTTTTTTTTTTTTCCACGCTGCCCTGGGTCGTATCAGTTGTTTTAGCATTGCTGCAATTCCACATCTACTCCCTCCTCAGGTCAGCCTGTGGATGGTCCATTTGAGTCCAAATGTGAATGCCATACATATCTGTGTGTGGATACACGTGTGAACTCCGTGAATGGAAAAATGCGATTTGACACGTTCTGAAAATAAACCACAGGGTCATGACAGAAAGAGGGAGCTTGTCCATATGCTGCTGCTGCTGCTGCTGCTGCGAGTTGGAAGGGAGGACTTGCGCGGAATGTTTTTTCTGTCTGCAGTGGGAACGGCAGAACTCCCTGACTTGTGAGTGAACTGTCAACTGCATGTGCGATTGGGAAGACACAACAAGCAACACAAAGATTGGCTTGGAGGCCCAGGAAGGAAGCACCCCCTTGAGGGTCACGGACTCGGAGGTCATGCAAGAGAAGCTTGTTAAATTCAACACCCAGCAGAGGAGAATGCAAGTCAAGCAATAAGCCAAAACCAGAACGGCAGAGCAGCATTTGGAAAGAATGCAGAAATGATTGTTTTTCAGGTCATCAGTCATCTTAAATAGGAAAACAAAGTTGTCACTTTTGAAGTTAGCTTGTATAGAGCAGTCCAGTGATAGCACATCTTTGACTCATTTAGTCAGCTGATGCTTAAAACCCTGGAGAAACCACGGGGTCAAATTTGGCCCCTCTAAATTCTGCTACTCAAATGCTGCCCTTAAATCCCAAAGGGTCAGATTTGGCCCTAATCCTAAATTAGGATTAAAGCATTGAATATTTGAAAAAAACATATATTTTGGTGTTCAGTGAACATATAGCAGTCATTTAATGTATAATTCATCATTTTCCAAAGAAGAAAAAGGTTCTTGGGTTCTCCAGGGTTAAATATGCTCATGGCAATTTTTCCTGGCAAAGTATCGCAACCTAGGTACGAGATGAATTATGAAAAAGCAAAAAACATTTTAAAAAAGGGAGATGAAAATTGTAACCCTGCATTTGGGCGCAATTTCACACAGAGTTCAATACAGTCAGATACATCTTGCAAAATGTTAATGCAGTGCACAGGCGAATCAAATGTAATGTCAATTTAGAAAAGAAAGGACATTGCATTCATCCATTCCAGGCTAAAATATTTTGCTATCATAAAACATGTCTTACCTGTGCACACAATCTTATAAGAAGCAAATTAACATTCATAACTGTCATATGTGAAAAATTATCTTTTGAATCAAATGTAATAGTACAAGGGAGAACGGGGATGGTTGTAAACAATGGTTGTTCGTAACACTCTCAGTGTGACCAAGTTCAAAAGTGTTTTGATTGTTGGTCAACTCTTCAAATCCCTTTTACTACTTACTCAGTACTATAAAGCATTGTTCACAGTCAGCACTGTTCAAAATGGTTTGTTGACTGTTCCACAGATCTCCAAGTGTTCACATGCTTTTCACATAAATCTTTTCGGCTACAAAACACCCACCAGTTTATCCATCCATCCATTCTGGGAACCGCTTTATCCTCACAAGGGTTGCGGGGGGTGCGGGAGCCTTTCACAGCCGTCTTCGGGCAGTAGGCGGGGGACACCCTGAAGTGGCTGCCAGACATTTGCAGGCCATACATAGATGAACAACCATTCACATTCACAGTCACACCTCGGGACAATTTTGAGTGGTCAATAAGCCTGACATGCATGTTTTTGGATTGTGGGAGGAAACCGGAGTACCCGGAGAAATCCCACGCAGGCCTGGAGAGAGAGAACATGAAAACTCCACACAGGAAGACCGGAGCTGGAATTGAACCTGGTACCTCTGCACTTTGAGGTCGACACGCTAACCACTGGACCACTTGGCCGCCCTATCGTTATTAATATTATTATTATTATAGTCTTCCAAGTTTATGGTTCCTAATGTGTCCGTACATGTATTACGACAGGTTTTTTTTTAGCATAGTTATTTGATTGTTACATCCAGCTCCAAGTAGTGTTGGAACTCAACCTGGTACTGGAAGGTTGTAACAACATAATGCTTGGTATTTGCACATTAATTTACAGAATCTGTGATTAGTGTTGTAGAAGTCCAAGTACTGTATATCCTCCTGACTACCAGTAGTTCGAATTTGTCCTCTGTAGAGGACATATGTGAACCTAAATATTTCCCACCCAGTGCATCCAATTGCATTAACTCCTTTTGTGCTCTAAAGAGGACATTCAGTGCTTTCCAATGATACCAAATTTGTAGGGGGTGGGGCTTTGTTACTAAGAAAATGGCTTCCCTCAGTGCAAGCACTTTTTATGGGAAGAGGAAAAGTAATACTTTTTATCAAACACATTTTGTCTTGAAATGCTGTTGGCATTTTATTTCTAAGACTCTTATGAACACGTTAAAGTGTTGTTTGAGTTGTTTTAAGTGTATTTGAGCCTAGTATTCAAGTGTTTAAAAAATGTAGTGGAATTTCAAAAATTTCTTTTGGAGTAGTCCAATTACTTCAGCAAGTGTAACTCAGTTGTTCTATGCACTATAGATCTCAATTTTTGACATGAGGGACACATGTTTGTCTGCTATAAATGCCATATCCTCCTGACTACCAGGAAAAAAAAACGTTGTCCAATCACATTTATTTTGAAATTCCCCAATTTACACTTGCTGAAACAATCATCCCGGTCTTGATTACTCAGCCTTTAAGAAGAGGTGATGGATGCGGAGCAGATTGGGGAGTGAGAAAGGCAAGTACCATTCATAAAGAAATGAAACCTTTGTTAATGAAATCTGCAAAATCATATATTTTGAAGTCACTTTTAACTGGCACACAGCGAGAAACACTACCGCGTGTAGTTGAGAGGTCTGTGTTTGCGCATGAAAGCTATACAAAGCACTGGGCCAGGGGTATCAACTTCATTGGACATTGTGGGCCACATACAGCCTCGGAAGACGTCAAGTGGGCCGGGCCATTAAAATTATACCATACTCTGCTTTAAATAACCAAAATATCATGTATTTCCTTTAGAGAAGAGAAGCTTGTCGCTTCTCGGGACATACAAGTTCAGCCGCCTTCATCATGCATCATTTTAAAAAGTCGGAATACGGCTTTGATGCTAATGCTATTTTGCTAGCAATTAGGTAGCTGGCTTTTACTGCTGTTGTCTTCTTCTCTGATCAAAACAATGTTGTCTTCTACTCTGATCAAAACAGTGTTCCCCTAGCGGATGATCCATGAATTGCAGCTTATTAAAAATACTCATTCTGTGTCTTTTATGTATTTTTTCACTTTTAAATTACACTGCAGGCCTGATCGAACCTCCTTGGGTGCCGGTTCCGGCCCGTGGGACGTATGTTTGACACCACTGCGCTAGGCAATTTATTATTGATATCGTCTTCATGGTCATTTTCATCTGTGTTGTATTTAACAGCCAGAATAGAGACGAGGGTTGTACTTTCTGACATCACCATAAATTAGATTTCCACTTTTCTCTGTGTGCTTAGTTCAGCTCTCAATTAGAGCTTTCAGTGTTGTGCAGTTTTGTTTTGTTTTGTTTTTTGGGTGGGGAGTAATTTCCTTTGTGTGTTTTTGCCCAATGGCTCTCACAGCGCTGTCAGTCCCTAGTTTGTCGTTCACGGTTTTCATTGGCCTATTGGCCAGTTATGCCTGAAACAGAGCAATTCTAGACCATTATGAATTATTAATAAAGGATTCTTGTTGTCCCTGAGCTCTCGGTGGTTTAAAAGTGCATATAAAAAAAACAAGAGAAAACATGCACATTCTATTCATGTTCTAAACAATGGTAAAATGTAAAAAAATCCAGCCTGGTCGACAACTGCAGTATGTCTTTTATTAACAAAACCGCCCAGCCATCCATGTACATATTGGCACGCTTCGCTTTGTTTTGTGCTTTGTTTAGCATCTTTCTCTCTTTGTATTTCTGTGGCATTAACCAGCTCTGAATAGTGCTTCAGAGCTGTTATTGCTAAACTTGAAGATTCTGTTTGTTTCAAAACAACAGGCAAGTCTGGCTAAAATACAGTCATGATACTCTGAAAGACACAGTAATTAAAAACACGCGACTAACTTCACAAATGCATTTGAACATTTAAATGAGTGAATGAAAGTGGGATGATATAGGCCGTCATTATTAAGGACACCGGAATGAACACATGTCCAAATAAATCTCCCACAAATGTAAAATACAATATTATTACATCAACAATGCAAAAGGTGAACAATATGGAATGCTGGATAATGCATCTGGTCACATTAATAAATCTAATCACAAAGAAAAAGAGACTCTCGACCAAACTATGACTCTGAATCGAATTCAATCTAAGTTTATCAAATCTATCATCATGACTCATTTCTGAGTTCTACAGAGACACAAAACGATTTACAGTACTTTGTGCTGATCAAGTCTTATGTGTACCTCAAACCGAAACCATATTTCTTTGCATTTGCATTCAAAGCAAAAGTGCAAAACTCAGTGATTTGATTGTTTTAAATTAATTGTGCAAAATTGAAGTTTGAAAGTTGAAATTGAAGTACCAGAGGAGCGGCGCGACTTTAAGCTGCCGGACCAACGTAAGACATGAATAAGGCAAACAATGGCTGGAAAGTCAAAAGCAAAGCAGCAATGCCCCTGATAAAATCATGAAGAGTTTTCTTATTTCTTTGAGAGAACAAACAAATAAAATGTGGGCACTTTATGTCTTACAGAGAGGTTTCCTTGGATTCTGGCACAACAGGCTTAAAGGTTAGGATCTCTGTGAAGGTGTGACCTAAAGAATAACAACACAATGCGCACGCGCACACACACACACACACACACACACACACACACACACACACACACACACACACACACACACACACACACACACACACACACACACACACACACACACACACACACACGATCAGAGTAAATATTTGTCATTGCACTGATTCCCTTCAGCCTTACGTTTCCACTGTTCCAGCGGCAGCTCTGTGTTATCCAGCGAGTGGTCGTACGGCTGAGCTTCCGTCTCCACGTCAGGTTCCCGGAACTCTGTGAAGTACGGCAGCAAGAGGGCGTCCGCCGCTGTTGCCCTGCTTTCCGGATCCAGCAGCAACATGCGCTCCAGCACAGACACAGCTGAATAATTGAGGTGGGATGGGAAATCATTGAGAGGTGAGGAATATTCTTCATCTGACTAGAAAGTAGACATGTCTTACCTTGGGGATTGGCTTTGGAGAACACTTTACGAAGGTCTTTCTTTTCTACTTTTTGAAGACCCTTAACGTAGCATTTGGCCTGAAAATAGAACACTTACGTTTTAATTCAAAGAAAAGTAATGAATGTAAAATTAGATTGTCAGCAGAAATCAATCATTCTTGGGTCACCTGTAAGATGTAATATGTAATACAAGTCTATTTTAATCATCAATCAAGTTTGCATTTGTTTGCTGTTGTGTGATCTAAACTCACATCATCCGATTGTAGTTTTGCTATAAATTCCTGAGATGGCGTTCCCGTGATCTTCATGATCTCCGTCAGCTGATCAAGGTCTGACAAATTTGGGGTGAAGGGATTAAATAATAAGGCACGATAGTTGCTGACAAACAGGGGAAAAGAATGCCCCAAAATGAAAGGATACGGTCATTCCCTTTAAAAAGAGGCTTCCCTTGTAGCATTTCTGCCATGATGCAACCAACTGACCAAATATCCACTGTGGAAGAAGCACAAGACAGACCGTAAATACAAACGTCAGTACTTTGCTTCAACGGGATCAAATTGAATGTTGCGTGAGTGCCCCCTCGTGGAATATAAGGTACAGTACATGCGATTAACTCAAACGCAGTCAGTCCGACTCACAGTACCAAAAGGAAAATATAAAAACAAACATTACATCCAAAATTCAGTCATGACTGTTTTTGCTTGACACATTTCATAATATGAGTTCCCTGATTATCATCATCATATCAGCAATGGCACTAATTATTTTCATCAACACTCGAATGAGCACCAATAAAACATGTTTAAATGATCCAGCCAATACAAATAAATGATTACTTTCTGCCTAATATTGTGATTGGCCTTTGCGGTCACCGCATCATGTTGACGGCTGTTTCTAAAATTGTATTCAGCAACATAAGAGTCAGAATCTTAATCAAGCTCTTGTGATGAATCTTGTTGAACTGAGTCTTAAAAAAAAAAGTACTGTCCACTCTTTTGAAGTGCAGTGAAATGGCAAAAAAAAATGCTGGACCAACATTGCCGGTCATGATTCTGTTTTTGTTTAGATTACATTTGGTTTGGCGACCTCCATGTGCCTTTTTTGTCTCCACCTGTTCTTGTCCACGTGTTCCTTGTTGTCTTGTCAGTTTGCTCATATTTATTTCCATGGTTTCTGTCGGTCTTGGTCGGATCGTCGTTGCAGTCACATTGTTTTGTTTTTGCTGTCATATGTTTTTGTTTGTTAGTTTGAGTTTGGGGGTTATTAGGACTTTTGTTTGTGTTATGGATTTCATTTTTCCAGTGTGCCCCTATAAGTTTTTTTGTTGATATATTTGGTTCAGTAGACTCTGCTTTTTTGGTCATTGACCATCACACGCTTCATGACATTGCCACGCATACACTAAAGCAAATGAGGTGTTTTGTGAACTTACATTCTCCTCAATATTTGATAGTCTTTATAACGCAAACATGAAAAGAAGGTGCCTGACTGATTTCACTTGCAAAATCCTTTCCAATTATCCACGTCACTGACAACTACACATGTTCAAGCCTGTTGACTTGAGGTTACCAACTTTTGGTGGCAAATCACTGTCTTGTCTTGTCTTGAAATGCATCGAGTGCACCAGAAGAACACATACCTTCAGTATGTGCAGTACATCCAGCCAAAACATGTCATTAACCCCCATGCAGTAATTATCCCAAAATTGGACATTTCGGACACTTTGGACGATTTTGGACTGTTGGACAAATGGACACCACAGACAAAACAGGGAAAAATAACTCCACGAAGCTGAAATTTTGCATAGGATGTATATTTATGTCTTGGCCAATTCCCACTGAACATTTTGAGGGGTTGAAAGTGAAAAAAAATTAAAAGTGAAAAAAGTTGTTGCACATTGGAAGAGGGACATTTTTGGGACAATCCTCGAGGACGTAATACCCTTCATGCAGCCGCTTAAAAATACTGCATGAGGGTTAAATTGAGAGCATGGATCGATTACAAATGGATCGATTACCAGTCTGGCTGTAGTGCATCCAGCTTAAGATGACTTCTGGGGCTCGGTACCAGCGAGTCACCACATAGCCTGTCATCTCACTGTCGGCCTGACGTGCCAAACCAAAGTCTAAGATCTGGCAAAAAAAGGACAAATGAAATCACATTGATGCCGTCACGAATGTATAATTGAGATAATGAGAGTTAAACAGAAAGTTTCTTTACTGCCTTGCCATTTTATCAGCTGTCACATTGCAAAAATTCCCGTCTGAATAAATGCGGTTTCAGAACTTATGGGTGGTGGGTGGCAAAAACGTCTCTCCACATGACTTAAGGCTTAACTTGAGATGAGGTGTGAATTGAAACATTTGGAAATCTTCAAATTCTAACCAAAAAGCCAACATTTGTTATAACCCTTCCTGATTAGGGTTGTTGCTGTGCTGGAGACCATCCAAGACAACTTTAAGAAAAAGAGTATACCCCAACTCTGGACTGGTTGCCAGCTAATCATGTGGTAACCATTCAGGGTGACACCTATACAATACATATTTATTGATATCGCGCTTTCAGAGCAGCGGCAGCTGCAACCAAAGGCCTTACAGAACATTAAAAATAAAATAATAAAAAAAGAACACATCACGTAAAACATTTACAATAAGACAATCGTAACAACTGTTACTTGTATATGAGTAATTTAGGGGCTTCCGTCATGCTACTACGAATGATTTTGGGACGTGTGAGTAAATCTGAGGAAACTTGGGAGAAACAAGCAAACTTCATACCAAGATGTTCCATCAGAAATTTGAATCGAGATATCCTGACAGTGAGGTAGGCTGCCAGCCGTAAAGTCACTGTGCAGCATTACATGTTGTCATTGTTTTTGTTACCATTCACTGGTAATTGGCTGTGTCCCATCTACTGTCTTATAAGTGAGGCATGTGGTCTCCATTCCTATTCAACCAAATACGACTCTTTGCCTTGCAGTTATGACCAGTTTTCATTTTTTGGGGCATATCTTTTTTTAATGAGATGGATCGGCAGTGTAGAAAGAAAATCTAATATTATAACATTGTGTTTACTTTTTTTTAAACGATGTTGCATGTGTTTGGGTGCGCGAATGTACCTTGAGCTCACAGTCTTGGTTAATGGCAAGGTTTCCTGGTTTAAGGTCCTGAAAAGTTCACATGAGCAGTCAGCGTCATGACACAGAAGTAAACAAACAAGAGAGATATAAATTAACTGCAAGTTAGCTCATAAAAAGCCACCTGGTTTTGATTAGATTACACACATGGTGGAAGTCGATACAATAACGGCAAACTTACCCTGTGAATGATACCAGCAGAATGAATATACTGTAATAGAAGATGCATATGTGGGACTTACTCAACAGACCAATGCAGGCCATAAATGGCATACAAGAGCAGGTCAAATGAGAGTTCTTCACCTTGAGCCCTTTGAGGATCTGATAGACCAAGTATTGGATTTTTTCTTCAGACAGCCTCTGCAGCTTCATCACTTTGCCCAGGTCTGTGCCCATGAATGGCATCACAAGGTAACTTGAGGGGTAAGGACCATTGGAAGTGTGAGAAGTAATGTGGTTGAAAAGTAATGCATTGCATATCAGCAGCACCACAATTCTCACTTACAAATCATTGAATTTGTCCAAAGAGAGATCAGCGGTAAACACATCCAAGAGACCAATCACCTGCAACGGAGGGAACATGCAGTGTCATTAAAACATTTGACGCTGCAGAATCTAAAAAGAGATAGTGGCGCTCACATTTTCATGCTTCATGTGTTTGAGGAGCCTCAACTCGCGGTAGGCTCGTTTAGCAAACAGCTCAGACTGGAAAGGTCGATACAGCTTCTTGATGGCCACTTTGGTTCTGGTTCTGACGTCCACTGCTGAGCTACAATATTTTTTTTTTTAAAAAGAGGAGAAAAGTTACAAAATGTTTATATCCTCCATTTTCTAATCCGCGTATCTTCACTAGGTGCATGCTGGAGCCTGTCGCAGCGGTCTTCGGCGTAGACTCTGAACTAGACACCAACCAATCTCAGGGCACACAGATGAACAACCATCCGCACTCACACTCACACCTAGGGACAATTGAGAGTGTTCCATGAACCTGCCATGCATGTTTTTAGAATGTGGGAGGAAACCGGGGTACCCAGAGAAAACCCACGCAGGCATGGAGAGAATTCCACATAGGAAGGCCGGAGCCGTAATCGAACCCTGCACCTCTGCACTTTGGAGCCGACGTGCTAACAGCTAACCAGTCGTACACCATGTTGTCCTATATATACATTTTTTTTAATAGTCTCATTTGCACTGGGCACACTGCATTTGAGCAAGTTAACAATCGGCCAATTAATTAAGACACTTCTCTGTGTCCATTGCTTGGTTTGAAGATACTCTTCTGTCAGGCCACAACAAGGCCACTTGAGAAATATCAAATAATAGCGCCTTATATCAAAGGGGCATAACATTCATTTGATGGTGTGGTCAAATAATAATAAAAATAATAATAATAATACATTTTATTTATAAGGTTTATTGTGCAGTGGGTGCGCCAGACAAAGTTGTATCAAAAATTGTATTTTGGTTTGCTGGTGCTGGTGAGTTAGACAAGCTTAAATGTAGTCAGGTCATTAGTGAAAATGTCTTAGTGTCTGTATTATGTTTATAATTTACAGTAAATGCTCATTTGCATGGCATAGGTAGGTAATTTTCTCATTCACCGTATTTTCGGCCAACAGTGCAAATATTTTCATGTGCACAGCATACATTTAATTTCCTGTGGCATAAAACACTGCAAGCGGCCCGGTAGCCCAGTGGTTAGCACGTTGACTTCACAATGCAGAGGTACTGGGTTCAATTCCAGCTCCGGCTTCCCTGTGTGGAGTTTGCATGTTCTCCCCGGGCCAGCGTGGGTTTTCTCCGGGTACTCTGGTTTCCTCCCACATTCCAAAAACATGTATGGCAGGCTGATTGAACACTCTAAATTGTCCCTAGGTGTGAGTGTGGGTGTGGATGGTTGTTTGTCTCTGTGTGCCCTGCGATTGGCTGGCAAACGATTCAGGGTGCCCCCAGCCTACTGCCTGAAGACGGCTGGGATAGGCTCCAGCACCCCTCGCGACCCTAGTGAGGATAAAGCGGTTCAGAAAATGAATGAAAGAATGAATAATACACTGCAAATTCCGCCTTTACAAATACAATACTGATCAGTTTTGATTGACACCGTCAGTGCAGTACAAGAGTTTTAATCGTTTTGGTTGTACCGTATGGGTACATTGCATCATATGGAGTGCTATTTTGAAATACCCGTCAAGGATACTATATTTGAAACTAAACATCCATTCATCCATCCATTTTCATAGCTAAATACATCCGCTTTATTTATATTACATTTAATATTATTTTTGTTTGGATTTTATTAGACAATCAACAGGGGTAGTAAAAATATGGTGGTTGGATACCAAATGTAACTCTTTTTTTATGTGCAGCTCTTGTATTTGTCTCAATAAATTGTGCGAGTGTACCTAATCTTAAGTGCAAACTGACTTTCGTTAACAGAATCGACTCGACGTTATAAGGTAGGGGTGGCCAACCAATCAGAGACTAAGAGACAGTTTTTTTTTTTTACTGTGTTACTGCAAAGAGCCACATCATACACATGGGCACACATAATCATTACTGTACAGTATAGAGTGATCCCTCGCTCTAACGCGGTTCACTTTCTGCGGCTGTTTCACAGATTTTTTTGTGCAGTTTTTTTATGCTTTTAACCCTTTAAATCAGAACGCTGCGGCGGCGCGTGTCAACAGTACAGTATTTCCAAAAACTATTATAGTTATTTGTTGAAAACGTTTGTTTTTTGTAATTGGGTCTGAAAATTGGTTTTGGTCTTTGATTTAATTGTATATATAGTGAAGTATTGTATAATAAACTGTAAAAAAAAAATAAAGGTCACTACTTCACGGATTTCACTTATCACTGGTTCTTTTTGGAACGTAACCCCCGCGATAAACGAGGGATTACTGTATAAGGAGAATTTGTGGGGTTTTAATGATGTTCAACAGATCCGGCACCTAATGAACTGGGCAGACAAAAAGCGTCTCTCTGAGGCTCGTTGTCTTTCTATGTGATGAATGGCTGCACAAGACACATAACTCCTTCACTGCTACAACTGGAGGGTCTTCTCCGGGTGCGACCAAACAGCAAACAACTTTGGCTATGTTGTTCGTGTGTTATTGGGTGTTTTTGAGGCACAGCAGCACGCGGGCTGGACCCTCCCACGAAGTAAATCATTATGCACAACACTGAGGGCAAATCAGTAAGACTCCCAATGTTGCTTTGGATTGTTGTGCAGCCTTCAAGTCTGGAGGACCACGAATACGCCGCTATAAAACCTTGCAGCCAGCGTGATCTTGCTTTCCTTTCAACTGTAATGCGGAGTTGAAAGAGCAGCGTGTCAAGATGAAACGCTCATCTCCTTTGTTAAACGTGTCACAACATGGTTGCTAAGCGGTATGACATCTGTTCCTCCCGACAATTGCCTTGTCGTCGCCGTCTCACGCCCGCGAACACACACAAAGTCTGAATGAAATTGACAAGATTTGTCAGAAATATACTCACCACACAGTCCCGTATGCTCCGGTCCCCACCTGCTTCAGATCACGGTACCTATCCGGTACCTCCCATGAGGTTTTGTTGATTTCCTGCCGATAGTAGCCCGGTCTGACTCGTCGAGACATTCTTGTTGTGAGAAAGTGAAAACCACTAGAGACGTCTTCTTCTTCTCTTTCGTGGTTTAATTTCTTCGAGAGCTACACGTCCATTGTTCCAGCTCGTGTGCGTGGATCATTGCGCCCGTGTTGGTTGTGGATGCGTGTGCGCGTGCGTCGGGCGCTCTTCGGGGCGCACCCTAAGGTCGCACAAAGCCACTCCCAATTCCAGTTTGGACGTCTGCCATGAAAGGTGAGACACCTGGAATGCGCTTAACGCGACACTACGCGCAGAAAAATACGCTCGTTCAACTGGAAGGAAGATGCAAGCGCTGCGCAAAAAGCAGCTAAAAATCCCCAGAGTTGAGATGACGGCCAGAGTGACTGTCAATGCAACTTCGTGGAAGTAAGTTCGGAAGGTTTAGAACTTGTTGGGACATGATTACGTCGTCTTCTGAATGTGCGAGAAAAAAAAATTCAGCTTGCATAAATTCAGCCTACGTGGCCTTACTACAAATAGAAATGTTTATGTTGGTAAAAGGGCCATTCATTTCCAGCGCTGCTGCCGTTACGTAACAAATGTGAAGAGGCACAGTTGTGCTGAGTAAATGAGGGCATTTGAGATTAAGATAGGATTTCATGCAAGCACAAAAGAAAATGTGCCACTTGAGTTCTTTGTTTTGGGGAAGGATTTTGCATTGTACGACCTATTAATAGCTAATAGTAAACTTGACTAATTCATACCTTTCAAAATACAACTTTGGAAAACCTCAGTAAAACTTTCCAAACAAATTATGAGGTAAATAAATGAAAATGGACAGACTCCTTTCTATCCTGTCACATTTATGGCACAATTTATTCGTTAATCCCACAGATCATCATCCTTGTGATCAACCTTCAAATTGTATCAGGTAAAGAAATGATGTGACAATGGCAATGTTTGAATACGAAAGCAACTTTCACATGAAAACATTTAAACACCAATTGGCCACAACATTAGATACATCTAATATGATCCAATACAAGAACTGTAAAAAAAAAAAAAAAACAAGAATCTGTGGTTTTGCTTGACACATGTTTATTATTGTGGCTTTAGTGGCATAATGCAAACATTGTAATATCGCAGTGCTTATTTAGATAACTACTCTATATGGCGCAGTACAGTTCTACGCCACTGCAAACATATCAGTATGATAAAAAATGAACCACAAAGAGTGGTGCCTTGAGATATAGGTGAACCCAATTTACGAGTTTTACGAGCCAATGTTGGACCGCTTTCTTTGCTTTTATTGGAGAGAGAAAAATTGAGATAGTAGCACTGTATAGTGGCAGTGAACTTGACTAAAGTCACGCCATACCAAGCAGCAGTTTGGCTGATCGTGAACACATCTTCCAGAAAGATGGCTGAGGCTGCGCATTGGCACTGCGGCTTGAAGCTTGCAGTCAAACTAAACATGAAATGAAGAAAATTACTGTGTGTTGAAATCATTGTGTGTTGAAATCAACCGCTTAACTTTGCCCCAAAGTCCACAAGCTTAATGCGAGCACATAATAGGCAACACCTATTCATCCACCTGATGGATATTCAAAAACAAAAGGTGGAGCAACACATCCAGACAGATATGACGATACTGACATACATTTATAATATTTATCCTCTGCAAAGAATGACTAATATTTCTATGGCTTATGGAGGAGATGAGACCATCTCCATGGACACTATGTCCGCACGTCCGTATTACACCGCCGCCAGATAGCCAGGGCACAAGCAGCAAAAAAAAAAATTCAAAAAATTGCCATAACCAGGTTCATTTCTTTACGTTCTATGTAATTATGTCAGTATTGTTTGTTGTTATACATTTCTGGATTATAGAGTGATTGTTTTCTTATTTCAAATAAATTACATATTTGTGATGTATTGTGGGAGGCTGGAAAAAAATAGTTTTGCATTTCCATTCACTTCGATGGGGAACTTTTTTGAACAGTATTGTGAGTTATGGCCACAGAACAAATGAAGCTTATACCTCAAGGCACCATTCAGTTCATAGCTCTCTCACAATGCCAAATGTGTACTGGATCATGATGGTGACGATGATGATGGTGGTCATGATGTTTATAAATTAAAGTAAATTTAATCATTCGCTCTTAACAATAAAACTGGCCTAATGCATTCTATTTGGTATATTTTCAGGCATCCCCTCCATAGTTTATCAGCCTCAGACAGGTCCTTGTAAGACTTTCCGTCTGAGCCGTCATTAAAAGCCACCAGGCACCAAACAGACAGGGAACACGATGGGGTGATGTGCACAACTTCTTTTCTTTTTTTTTTTAAAATTTGTGCAGGAACACATCATATTTTTTAGGTCCTTCAACGGTCATGACAGTAATGATACATTTGTGGCACCTAACCCAACTTATTCCCTGACTACCTTGTGTCACTGATGTTCTGAATGGAGTGATCTCTGAATCTCCGACCCGCTTCCCTGACACCAGCCCGGCACACAGTGATAGAGTTGTGCAAATAATCAGGAGGCATACTATAATGTGGAAAAAAGGAAGTAAATGCTAACACTTCCTTCACATTTGGGCAGGGCAGATGATGAAGTTCAGGGAAGTTATTACGACGATCATGTGACACAGATTGCCTGAGACCAAGCTGGAGGTTTGCTGTCATACGGTACAGGATTTCGAACTGTTGAGGCAGATGCCACCACTTCCTGTTGCTCTTCACCATCGTCTCTCTCCCCCTGTTGGGTGGCACCACCTTGGCCTACCCAAGCAGGCACCTCCGGACCTTGCTGGGAGGAGAATGGCTTCTCCAGAACTTTGAGCACTCGCCGAACCTAAAGTACAGTATTGCCAGATATGACACATCATGGAAGTATACACTACAGCTTGAGGGAAAGTGAAGGTGAGACTTTTCCACACAATATGGACATATGTCGGCAACATTGAATTTCCAATAATGTGCACGACAATTGAGGACTCTTAAGTTGTCCACAGACATGAATCTGGGTGTGGGTGTTTGTTTGTCTATATGTGTGTCTATATGTGTCCTGCACTAGTTTGAGAATTATCATGATTTAAAAAAACGTAAAACTTGATTTAAATACATGTTAAAATGTCATTAAAAGTTCCAGTCGATATATTGCAAGAACAAATAAGACTAAAAAGGAGAATGTTTCAGAAGAATTGCTTTCTTTCCAGCACAGCGGAAGCTGTCATAGCTGGAAAGGAAAAACAGACTTTCTGCAGCTATAACGGCTCGTTGTCTCATTTTGCCCATTTTTTATGCTGTATACTCATGCACCATTTCATAAAATACACCTCTCGCAATTGTATAAATATGATATAATACTGTATCTTTTAATGCGACAACACTGAAATCCTCAGATCATCCATGATGACATCATCAGAAATAAATCGGCTATTCTTGGACTCGTCAGACCACAGCACACTGTTCCAATAATTCATATTTTTGTAGGTAATAACAACAAAAATGCATGCCTTTGGAGATAGTGTACAAACCACAAGCAGCAGTTGACCATACCTCAGAGAAGTCACCACTCTCAGCAGCCTCTATAGCGTTCTGGGCAATGTAGTTCCGTAGCACCACACGAGGGTTGGTGCTGTCCATCACCCTCACCCTCTCCTCCTGCACAGCCTGCACATCAGTGTTGCCCTCAAGTTCCTGAGCCAGACGCGTCCTGTAGTGGTGATACCAAAGAACACTCATGAGAACAGTAACGGAACACCCAATGACCCATTTCCTGTTTTTAATTGTCACTCCCTGACAACTTTATCGCTGACAGTTCCACCTCTCATGCAGTTTAACCACCCCATGTTCATTTTAAAATACTGTTGGTTTTTTTTCCATGACTGCCTCCAGACAGTCCACAGTCCAATCATTGTGTCTCGCAGCCCTCCCCCACCACCACATCCCACCTATATCGTGTGATCCAGCTGGTCCACTCTTCAGTTTGTTTGGTTTTAAATTCTTCCTCGTTGGTCTCCATCAGTTCTTTCAGTTTGTTGAGTCGACTGAGCTGCCTCGCTATTGTCATCCTGTCAGAGATCATCTGGAACAGCGCTGGGTTACTTTGTGCCATAGAAAGCAGCATCGCCAACTCCCTGCAAATAGCAGGCACAACATACAAATAGACACTCAGTTTAATGGTTTCACCGCTACAGTGTCTACGCAAAGTATTGACTTTGTATGTAATTGCATAGCAAGAATAGCTCAACTCACGTCTGGTATGACCATAGTATACAGTCAAACCTCGGATTTCGAACGACTTGGTTCTCGTACAATTCGGTTTTCGCACAAAAATTTCGAGTTTTTTATGTCTCGGATGACGAACGAATTTTGGTTCTCCAACAAACTGAGCGCACTTGAATGCACCATTTGACTCCTCTCGCCTTCCTTACACGAGCAAGTGACGCTTCCTCGGGTAGACGAGGAAGTGACGCTTCCTCGTGTTGCTTTCCATTGTGAGCAGACGTGTTCAGTAAACATTTTGATATTCAAAAAAGCGTGGTTTCGGTTTTCGAACAATTTCGGTTTTCGAACAGCCTTCTGGAACGGATTATGGACAAAAACCGAGGTTTGACTGTATCTCATATCTACGTTTAGCAAAAGTTCCGCGCCTCTGTCAACAATGGAGTTACTTTCGTGTTTGTTCAAACAACATGCCTGTCTGCTGTTTGCCCCTGTATGAACGTGTGTGGTCAGAGGTTCATGAAACTTATACTGAGTGGTGAAAACTATTTCGAATTAAAGAGATGTTAAAATTAAATGATAGACATACTATAGCTAGTTCCTTTTTTGGATGGAAATAAAATGGTCTTTGGACTCTTTACCAGTCAATCAATCAATAAATGAATGATTTATTATTTTGTGATTGGATGGTCGAGGGCACATAGGCTTTCAGCTCACATGACATGTGACAAGACTAAAAATAGATTAGCTTTTGGTCACGGTGTTTGCTGTCATGTCTTATTTTGCAGCTCTGATCAATTATGTCATTGATAGATTGTGCAAATTATGACAAATCATGACATTTCAGACGATTGGCAATTATGCAGAAAATGTAAAATATCGCCCAAATTCGACCAAGTTTGATTAGAAATCGGGTAAAGGAGTTTTTTTTTTTAAACCTTCAGGCTCAGTCAAAAATAAAAAAAATATGGAGCGTTTCTTTCCTCCAAAACCACACCAGTAATGTAACTTCACTCTTAATCTGCAATGAGCAGTATTCAGATTCAAATTCTGTCGCTTTTGTTAAATGTTCAAACTGCAGTGGCCTAAGCAGCCCACCGTGGGTCCATGGTGGGTTTATTGGCAGCTTTGAGCTCCTCCAAAGAGGCACACTGCTCCAACAGGAGGTTTGCGGCGTCTCTGACAAGCCCCTCTTCCGTGTCACTTTCTCCCTCCGAGGGACAGGAGATGTGACTTAGACTGCGGAACGTGTTGGTGAAGTCAGCCCCTGCACGGTAACAGACCACAAGTGAAAAAGGCAAAATATAAGTAAATAACATCATATATTTGGTTTCTTCTAGACCACTCTGTGATTGGTGAGGTGTCACTGGATAGGAGTATGAGATTTTTTTCAGTTATCACATACCAATATGAAAACAGAAGAACGTAGACTATACATTAAAAAGACAAAGGTGGTCACCCTTGTTGAAGATCTGTCTTTCAACTGAGTCTTACTGTAGTGTAAAGGCAGATTTGTTTTTTCCAGTCATGGAAAAGGGAAAGCAAGCGAACACTCTAGTCTCACCTGTATTGTGCATGGTTTGTAGCAGCTCTGTGATGAGGATCTCGTCCTCAGGTTCCTGTTTTTTCAATAAACCCAGCTTCCTCCTCATATTATCAAGGTAGCAGCTGTTATACAAATCCAAATATTCCTCCATAACAGCTTTTGCCCGATCAGGGGGAAGCTCTGGATCCAGGGCCTCTGCTAACTTGACAAGATTCCATCTGCAAATAGCGGGCTGAGCCTGATACGAGTAACGTCCAGAGTTGTCTGAAGCGTTGCAAATGAAGTCTGGATCAAACCTGCGTGGAATTAAACATGAATGAAGAAGGAGAAAATACAGACCTTGTGCATATGCACGGTATATACCAGTGTAATGGATAGATGAACAATTTATACTGGAGTGGAATTTTTCCCCACCATGCAAGACCAATAATGTTTTCAAACAACAGCTATTTCATTATAATCTCACCTATCCAGGAAGCCATAGGGACCATAGTCCAGAGTGAGTCCCAGTATACTCATGTTGTCTGTGTTCAGGACACCATGACAAAATCCAACACATTGCCATTGAGCCACCAGTCGAGCCGTCCGGCGCATCACCTTCAAACAAGAAGTCGTGAAACGTGAAACTGGGAAGAAATGTTCTTTGTCTATCTTTGTCTAACACAAACCAGAACCGGCCCGCAAGGAGGTTTGATCAGGCCCGAAGGATAATTTAAAAGTGAAAAAAATGCATAAAAGACACGGAATGAATATTTTTAACAAGGTGCAATTCGTGGAATATCCGCTAGGGGACACACTGTTTTATCAGAGGAAAAGACAACATTGTTTTGATCAGAGAAGAAGACAACAGCAGCCTCAGTCTGTCACTGGGACAGACCCAACACAGCAGACGCAATCAAGGACATGTGAATACTTTATTCTTTACAATATATTATAGCACTCTCCTTAGTTTGTAAGGTGTAGGCAGGGATTACATTTAGATTTAATATGCTCGTGTAAATGGTTTAAAAATTCCTTTCTTTATAAATCTCGTTTAATCTTAAAAGTGCATTACTATATTTTTCAAAACCAATTACTTGTGAAGGTTGTGTGCCTTTGTACAGTCAGTGGGATCAGTTGCAATGCATATATGTGAATGGTAAAAGTAAATTGCACATTTGTCTTAGATCTTAGGTGCTTCATGAAATGTTTTGTCAAAGATATGTTCATTAAATTTCAACTTTTTCTCGTGTTCTTGTGCATCTTTAGACCAAAACAAAGGAGAGACATATATTGGTTATTTATAGCAGAGTAGGGTATAATTTTTAATGGCCCGGCCCACTTGACATCTACCGAGACCGTATTTGGCCCAAAATTTGAAATGAGTTTGACACCCCTGGTCTAACATGAATAAAAACATGTTAAAAATAATCAAATCCTTTGTAGTCTCTTATTAAGTCACAAGCCCGCATTTTGGGGAAATTAATAATCTTTTTATGATAGTCTGCATTGTATGCATAAAAGTGTTTCTACCTCTCTCCAAATGCAGTAGTCTAATTTGCTGTTACAATTTGCTTGTACTGTATTACCTCACAGTTATGGTTGTTTGTAAATGCCAAATGGTGAGTGAATACCATTTGTGTAAAGTACTAGTGGGCACATTTGTTTGCCCATGTGTGATGTCACAGCAGTTTGTTATTTATTTATTTATTATTTATTGTGTGTTATTTAGGCTAATAATGTTGATGAGCCTCATGTTGGTGGTTTATTTGTGTTTAGTAGTTTTGCTGGTGAATACAGTCGTTTCAGTAATATGGGTTCAGGATTGTGTATTTGCTAGGAGCATGGTGTTGATGCTTTTGGAACCTCTTTGTCTTATGTGCTGCGTCAGCATCATATGACATCTACAGACAGTTGGAAATCTGATGTGGAGCAATGTCAGTTATTCGCAAATATTCACTAACTGAGGCGGGGTTCGGTACCTATCCCTTGTGAATAGCTGGGATTCGCTGAAATGGACGGAAACAGGTTTCAATTTATTTAAATGTAAGCTTTTTTTTTCATTGTATTATGAAGCTAGAATGCCAGAATACTTTATGATACCAATGCAAGGTTATTGATTATTATTCTAATTTCAAACGTGATTACGAATAAAATTTGCCGATTTTGCAGCTAATACAGAGCATGGCCATGACAGAACAACAGTGTTGTTAAGTCTTACTTGTACTCAAAAACACATATTTAAATAAGATTTCTTTGAATTGAGAGTTTTGAAGTTAATGTCATCATTTTTAATGACTATTATATAATAATGTATATTGTTTACATGAAACAACGTTACTTTGAAATTTTCAAGATTCCTCATCTAAAGTGAAGAGAGGAAGGACACAGTGACTCAGCTCATGCGGTCACCAAGTCATTTATTACAGCTTAACACAATAAGAGGATCAAAATGGTCTTGGCTTCGGTCTGTGACGTCAAGTCTTAAATTAACCACATGTCAGAACCCTGCCAAGGTTGCACAGACATCTTCTAAAAGTCACTTGGGAAATTCACGTGTAATTAAGTGCTCCAACCTCTCTGAAGAAAGACACATTCCTCTCCACACGATCTGGGTACTGCTGCTGGATCTCTGGGTAGAACATTTCAATGACATAGTCCAGCATCTGTCCTCGGAGCTCATCATATCCATAGCTGGGACCCTGACGACCTGAGACCTCATCTGCCTGCTTAAATATCTCAAAAGAACCAAACCTGTTCAGAAAGCGGACAACAGCAAGTATCAACTATAGGAATCACAAGAACACGGCATACGTTCAACGGCATAAACTACTCACCTTAAAAAGGTTGGTGCGATTCTGAGGACCACCGAGCATCTCTCATGTTGAGGGTTTCCGCTGTAGTAGATATCCCTTACGACTTTGCTGTCTGATGTTGCAACAGAGCCTGCTCTTGTCGTGGGCACGTGCAAGAAGTACATGGCCTCACTACAGAGGAACTCCCTTATGCTGGAGCGCAGCACCTTACGCCCATCGGCTTGTCTATTGAGAGAGAGCCACAGTACATCAGGCAGCTATATTTGCTCATATTTGCATGTCTAATGGTAATTGGAATAAGTTACAATGTTTGTCAGTATACGTGTATGCACGTGTATAAATAAATGCGTGTGTGCGTGTGTGTGTGTGTGTGTGTGGCCTACAAACTATTCTGCTATTGGATGGCAAGGAGCATTTAAGGTTCCATCTGATTGGTCAAAATCAGATAAAAGCATCCATCGACCCAAGTATTAAATTATCGCAGGTCTTTGCGACGCGCAGATTGCAAGTGCCATTATAATCAAATGCTACTGTTGTTCTGATTTGCTGAAGAGAAAGCTTTAATGTGTTTCTAATATGATTTAGCAGGGTTTTCTTACTTTGAGTGACACTGAAAACATTGAAAAAATAGTTCAGACAGGGACTCAAAATTAGCTTGATGATGCCATTTCTGTTGAGTCATAGAGCTCAAGTTTATTTCTCTTTCTCAAGTCTAGATGTATGAGCTTTTCGTATGATAAGCGGTTCAGACAATGGATGAATGTTGAGAGACAACATCAAGTACAATTTCAAATGTGCCTTATCTAATAATTTGGCCATCAAGAGGGACACCAAACAAAAATACTCAGTGGCTCTTTATTTTAAACATTATTTAGCAATCATTTTTACTGCAGCCACTGTTACATTTGATCTCACTCGGTACAATTATTTTTTCCTCATCCAATTTCATAAAAGAGATGGAATGGTCTCCAATTCTGGATCAACCCAAACATACCTGTAGTGTGCAGGTTTAGATCACAAATTAGAATTTTAGGAGCAGTGTTAATCAAAATAGATTATTATTATCATTGCGAATGCACAATATCTCAGTTGCACGTTTGTGAAATGATCGTAATCCTGTCAGATGGTACAGATGTTTAAAAAAAAAACCAACACGTTAGTACCTTGAATAGGGGGTAAGTCCGGCTCCTTTCACCTGAATCTCCCATCGGCCACTTGGGTTTTCGTGGTTGGGGTCCTGATTAGGTGGCACTCTTACCTCCCCCAGGTAACAGGCCGCCCCATCACCCAGCTGACCAGCGAAATGGCCGAACTGGTGGCCGCAGTAACAATGAGCAGCGGGCTCAGATCCAGGCATTACTTTGGAGCCACTCAGATAGTCTGGCGCAAGTGGGTCCTCCGTGACCTCATCCCCGTTGAGCCCGAGCAGGGCCAAAGCTTCGTGGGACACCGCCACCAACCGAGTATTGGTCAGTGGCTGCGGCTGGACTCTGGAGAAACACGCTCCTTTCACCTGTCGCACCCCGGGCTCCTCGGAGGGGTCTAGAGGAAGTTTCTTCAGGGCGACGTTTTCAAAGTGGAGTCGTTCCAGCGGTGAACGCGCCATGGCCAGACCCATTTTGTCCATCCCGACCGAGTTTAGCAATCGAAACAAGGACACACCTGGGCAAAAAAGACGAGGCGTACTTGATCTCAGTCGATGTACGACAAGAGCCATCTAACTAAGATCACGCCCATCTGCCTGCCTTTTGGCTGGCGCAGTTAGAAAAGTTTCGTCGTCATGCTTTCATAACCCGGAAGTGACAGCGGATGTTTGTGTTCAGGTGGTGTTACATTATTATTCATCCCACCAGAAAATGTAAAAAAAAAAAAAAACGGAACAAAAGGCATTTTAGTACTGTACTTTTATTCCGTATTTGAAGCAATCACGGTCGTGCGTAGACGTTTTTAATAATCTTACGCGATTGAGAGAGACGCAATTTTTGCTTTGTGAACGACATAAATTGAAAGACAATGTGACGTCTCTCGTTGAGTGTTCCTATTTCAAAGTCTAATTACGTTCGACAAAGGGCTAACATTTCTTGCAAAAGCAACAACAACATATTGAAGTGATGCGTGCAGGAAACTTTGAACAGTTTCAAACACCAGTAAAGTATGACAACAACAAAAAAACACATTCATCGTAATGTAATTTTCACAAAAACCTGACATATAGATCGATGAAATTTATGGTTGTCATTGAATAATTGAATTAGAACGAGATCGACAGGTGGATCGGTGCAGCGTCTGCTGATGCGGACTTTGTCAAAGCCAAAGGGCGAAGCTCTCAATTTACCGGTCGATCTACGTTGCCAACCCTCATCTATGGTCACGAGCTATGGGTCGTGACCGAAAGAATGAGATCCCGTATACAAGCGCCGAAATTAGTTTTCTCCGCAGGGTGTCCGGCTCTCCCTTTGCGATAAGGTGAGCTCGGTCATCCAGCTCGAGTAACATTCTCGGGCATCTGATTAGGATGCCTCCTTAACGCCTCCCTGGTGATGTCATGGGGACGACCCAGGACACGCTTCACCCAGCTGGCCTGGGACTTCGGGATCCCCCGGGAATTACAGCTGTTGCCCCTGCGATGCGGTAGAAGATGGATGGATAATTGAGCACAAGTTAAGGCACCTACTTTATTGCGCTCTTATTTTTAATGTAGTCCATTTATACTTTTCATGTTTAACTATTTCTGATTTTAACCCTAACCCCATGTATCTCATCCTATGATGGATAGCATTCACGAACACTTTCTTTTCAAATGCATTTCATACAAATTACAGTGGTTGAGATGGCAAAAAAAATTATTTCAGCCATTTACCCTCTTATCTCAATTGCTCACGGGTAATAAACCTGTGTATAAACCTGTTCAAATTTAACAAGTCGGCGAGCACATATTTTGGTCGACTAAACTGGGCCAGATTTCACACTGAGTGAGTCAATTTGTTAAGAAAATGTACTGATTCAGTATTTTCAGTATCCATACATTTTGTGACATTTTTGTTCGGTGTTGTGCCATGAGATGTTATCAATGTAAAATGTGTGCCTTGGCTCAATAAAGGTTGGCAAACACTGCTATGCAGAGCGTTACTTTCATACAGTATCTAAAGCAAATATTGCTGTTGTTACTTTATTTGGAAACAGAAATCTGATTTAGAATTAACATTTGGTTTCCAGTGATAGCACACTGAGGAATAAAAGCAGACATTTTCTCAGTACAATAACATAATTACAGTAACATTTAGAGAGGATTTTATGTAAACATGAATTGAAGGACAATGACTCTTTAGTGACACAATTTCAAGGTCCAATGGCATTTGACAAAGGAGCATTGTTTGCACTTAACAATGGATAATTTTGCAAACTAACAAGGGAGGCGCGTTTCGTCTGTCAAAGCAGGTTGACAGCTGTGAGACCATGAAATTATCTAGACTTCTAGTTCAATGTGGCATCACCTGCATTATGAATACAATTCAATGTTGATTCACAGAGAATCCATATGACAGAGAAATGAAATTCTCAAAGGCAGAACAGATATGGCAGCCAGAGTATCCAAGTTTGCAGTCTACTGAGAAGCGATTCCAAAGTACTGACAATTTTAATAATAATAATAATAATAATACATTTTATTTATAAGCGCCTTTCAAAACACCCAAGAAGACGATTATTACAGCTGGAAGGGGGTATGCAGTACTGCAGTACAAAGAGCTGGTGAAGTGGATGTTCGATGTTTTTTTGTGCAGGCTCTATGGATGATTTCCTGCACACATTAGTCCTGAATGAACCTTAAACAAGGGATTGAGGCTCAACTGATTCAAGCCAAACTCTGGACAATTTATATTAACAGTGCTGTAGGTTTGTGAGCTGGACAATGATCAGTATTATTATTCATACTTTACTCACCCTGAGAAACATAAACCTTGCTTGCAATGAGTCTCACATGAATCTAGGTGCCGTATTACTGATTCTATTGAAATCAATGTATCACACATTGAAAGTCAACATTTAAAATAACTATATATAAAATATACCTTGAGAAGTTTCTAAATTTGTACAGACCTCAAGGGGTCATACAGTATGCCAAAAATGCATTCACACATGCTGATGCATTGAGAGGCACTTGTTAAGCATAGGCAGGTCTGTGATCATGGAAAACTTTTTTTTCACCAACTTAAGTCTACAAATACATGCCAAGTAATTCATCAAGTTGGTAAGACTGTACCAATAATGTAAAAATAAGCGTAAAAAAAAAAAAAAGCATGGTCATTTTCATTTTGCCATTTGGTATTAGCCTTTTTTCCCCAATGTATTGCATATAAAATGATTGCCAACCAAAAACTGGCACTCGGAGAGAGTAAAGAGGAGAAACATGTAAGAAAACATTGCTGGGGATTTGGCTGAAGATGATTTCTTATTGATTTGACAAACCATCCATCCATCCATCCATCCATTTTCCGAACCGCTTGATCCTCACTAGGGTCGCGGGGGGTGCCGGAGCCTATCCCAGCTGTCTTCGGGCAGTAGGCGGGGGACACCCTGAATTGGTTGCCAGCCAATCGCAGGGCACACAGAGACGAACAACCATCCACGCTCACACTCATACCTTGGGACAATTTAGAGTGCACAATCAGCCTGCCATGCATGTTTTTGGAATGTGGGAGGAAACCGGAGCACCCGGAGAAAACCCACGCAGGCCCGGGGAGAACATGCAAACTCCACACAGGGAGGCCGGAGCTGGATTTGAACCCGGTACCTCAGCACTGTGAAGCCGACGTGCTAACCACTGGACTACCGGGCCGCCCGATTTGATTTGACAAACCATAAAATTTAATTTTCCTCCTAATTTTCAATTTTCCTCGCTTTAGAAATGAATAAACCTTGAAGCGTCACAAACATTGTTTGTTTTTTTTAAACCTAAGAGAATAAAGCCTGTTCCACAAATGCCAAAGCAATCATGAGTGTGTTGGTTTCTTTGGCAGTAAGGCTGTTCCATGTCCGTTGGGGCACCACAGCGAGATGTGGCGCTGTGGTGCCCCCATGAGATCTTTGTTGGCTGAGCAACCTTGCCTTTCAGCCAAATCCTCTTAAGGCCACTGGTAAAAGATGCGCTGTTTTCATGAAGCAACTTCTGTGTCAGTCCGTGATGGCTTTCAGCTGAGCTGTGAGGTCAAGCATGAGATGGTCGTAGATTGTCCACAACTGATCGGACAGCAGATGAAGACAACAGGGTTCGAACTAAACTCCCTCCAGCACGGTAGCAGACATACCCCAACATCCCGATCGTGACACCTTTAAGTACAGTGTACAAAACCCAACCAAACTGAGATGGGGGCGCAACACTGCAGAAGAAAAAGAGAGACAGAAGTGATTTTTTTTTTTGTATTCTAAAGGGTAAACATGTTTTTTTTCCTACCATTGCTTATTTCGGTGGGCCGCGTGGTCTTTGTTGTTCGGTTTTATTGTTTTGCACTTTGTTTCTTGTAAAGCTGTTTGAGTTGGATACGGTGCAATACAGATGAAGCTGATTTGAAGTTGAAATGAATGTGAGGAGGCCAGGGGTGGTCTGCCTCTTCTGACTGCGAGTCGCATGCTATTTATTCTGTAGCTGTGCCATGCTTCACGTAAATTAACTGTTAATTCAAGAAGCTTTGTTGGCAGCGCAGTAAAATGACTGCCTGGCTCCATTTAATTGGTGAAAAGGAATCAAAGTCGCCAGTGGTTACATTGGAGCTGAAAAAGTCCAAAGACTTAGGTCTTCCACACAAACTTAAGCAAATACATTATGCAAGCAATAATAGATAGATGCAAATCAATGTGTCATCGCACTGAGCGACAAGGCTTGTGTGTGTTTGTGCACAGTCCAAATGTTGGTTTTTCATTAACGGTTCGTTTTAAAAACCATTTTAAGGGTTGCAAACTGTTTTTCTTGTTGCAAAGACATTTTGAACATGTTCAAACTTTAATAGCAACAAGGAAAATGGTTTGCGACAACTTTTTAAAACCTTGAACAAACCCTGACTAAAAAGGCAACATTCGTTATGTGTATAAAACACTCTCTAACCGGCCTTAAAAGATGCAGGCCTAAAGCTAGCGAGCGGAATGTAGGTCAATGTCATGTATTCAAGGTATCATTTATTTTTTTAATGAAAATACTCAACAACAAAAATACTCTGACAAGTCCAATTTATCCCAAATGTTAAGTAAATGTAACAGAGTGAATATGGCGCTTACTACCCACCTCTGCTATTACTGAATGAAAAGACAAACATACCTCATAATTTCACTGATGTTGAGCTGCTTATCCCAGTTTCTTTCAATGCCAGGCACATGACCCATTCCGACAACTCCCACCACAACTGCAGGCACTTCTACAAGAATGTACAATAAAACATGTCATTGGACACAAATAATACATGAATGAAGAATAAAATTAGAAATATATGGTGTTTATTTTTGTCTCCTGAATGAGATGTTATTTGATGATGAAGAGATTCTTAGTCCAATCAAAGAGATGTAAATTTGATGATGAGGTATTTGTTAGAGCAAAGGTAGATGTAAACTAAAACACTGGAAGCCCCCAGCCCTTCTGTTTGAAAAAAAGTGTAGTTTTCCTTCGTCGATATCAGCCATAGTTACAAATGCTTCATCAGAATTAGAGGTGCTGTGTAAGGGCAGAGAATCCAGGCAGCATCAAATGTGTACCCCACTACCTGTCACTCATACTGTGCGCGTGCACGCACGCACGCGCGCACACGCCTTCATTTGAAGCTCAATTTGAGAAGACAGGTAAGGTAACTTACTCAAACGCATGGGTGCTTCAAGTGTTAGCTACGATTTTGAAACATATCGGGCTCTAACTTTCAACTTTCATTCAAGAAGTGTCAATTGTACTCATCATCCGCAGCTATTTTCATGGGCATACGTCACTCACCACGGCCTCTCATAATAAATTTTTTTAGAAAGATATATTTTCACAGAAACTATTATGATAAACCATCATGATAAACACAATAATATAGTTGATGTTTTTCTAGACTTCTGGCATTATGATAGAGCATCTTAATTAAATCACGTGTATCTTTTTTAAGAGAAATTAACTCTATCCTCAAGACTATCGGCATTGAAATGTAAAACAATAAAGACAATATCTTGTGTTAATAAAAAATACAAATAAAACAGACACAAGTTCTGTTCAATAAAATTGCACTAAAACAAATATGAAACATTTGACACAATGGAACCCACCTTATTCCTGAGGGTTCTCGTGGAGAAAAAACTGTGGGAGTGACTTCCTGTCAGACACCGGAAGTAGCAATGAGCCATTCCTTACAATGGATTTCATTTGTTTTGTTTCCTTTTCTAAACGACCCATAAGCCCCTATCGCATTTTAAATTGTCTTGCGGAGCTTGCAAACCCTTTTAACTTTGAGCACCGTCCACTCTAAAGGTCTCTGCCTGCCCGTGTAGCGACCGATGACAGGACAAGCTGTTAAGCGCACGCATGCTCTTGACACAGTGTAACACTTACTCTGGGCATTAGGGGGAGCCTCCACACAGCGTGTAGCCTGGCGCATTGTGTGCGTGAGGTAGATGTCTCTCTCAGCCACTATGGTTTGATGAAGAGCCGGAAACTCTCCGATCATCTCCGACATGGTCTGTTCCAGCAGGTCCTTCTGTTTACATTTCTCTACATCCTCTTTGCTGAAATTTGGCAAAAAGTGAAGCATGACGAAGTCAGTGTCATGTACAGTAGTCATGATAGTTTTCTTGATCATCTACGGTAGTGGTTCACTCACAAAAAGAAAAAGGGAACTTGACAAAGCCAGCAGGGCTTGATATAATCTCAAAAAGCTTTCAAAACTTGTTTAGTTTATGCACACATTTAAAGTGTATTTCACAACTTCGACTATAATAGCTTTGTTGCAGTGGATATCCATTTTTTTTCACAGCACTGTAACTAGAAAAGGATTAAACACATTAAGACGTATGGCTGTGTAAATTTAAAAAATGAAATTATAAAAAAAACAATAAAAGAACTAATAATTTATCCCCGTTACTTCTAAATTTAAAAAATGTGTACGGCACCTGATTGGGTCTGAAAGGAAGCAAAGACCCCAAGCAAGACGGGCCTTTTGCCACAGGCTGAGAGCAGCGATGGCCCTCTTCAACGTCACAGGAATGGGCCTGTCTCCAAGATGAAATTTACAGAATGGCACATGTCCAGCCTGTTTAAAAAGAAGAGACAAGATTTGTCAGCAGGTCAAAATCAATACGGTTTAGTGTAGGTTAAGTAGTGACAATGTTTTCACCTCTTTGAAGGCTTCCCTGAACTCCCCACCAGGAGCCATGCCGAGCTGCTCAGTGATGTGAGCAGAAACCTTGAGCAGGAGAATCTGCATCAGGCCGGACATCACGCCATTCTGACAAACACAAAGAAACAAATGCAATTGAGATACCGACTCCAGTTGACAGCACATTTTACAAAAGCCGCTTTGCCAAAACGACATCGCGTGAAGGCTGCATTTACACTATCTTGATGAGCGTATGCAGTAAACACACTTATTATTCTTTGCATTTGTAACGTTAATCCATATGGTGGCTGTGAAGATGGTAATCACCATGTAATTAACAAAAACATCCTATGAATCCAACAGCCTTAAATGCCCAAGAACTCTGCATTGAAGAAAATTGACAACAAGGAATGCATTTTTGGTGTGTTCTTTTTCAGTGAAGAGGAGAAAATGCATTTTTTCTATTTGGAAAATTGCTCTGGAACTGAAAAAAAAAAAACCCCAAAACAAGACAACTGGAAAAATGCCCAATAAACTGTATGAATTGTCCTTTGCTCTATGAAAGTCTCACCTGTTTGATGGCCTGCTGGACCTTATCAAGGTTAATCTCTTTGGCTTCCCTCAGCAATGTGTTCTCATCCAGCTTCAGCATAGACACCCTGTACTGGCACAACTCCACAACAACCACATCTGGTTGCACAGCACGGATTGTCTGCAGCAGAGTAAGAAATCGAATAAAAAGCAATACAGACAGACTAAGAGGAAAGAATAGAAATGTTTATTGACAGAGGAAATGAATATAGTACAAAAAATATTATGGCTTGCAAAGTCGCAAAGTAAAACAGGCTCACCGAAGCCACGTCCCGTTTGCTGCTGTCACTGAAGTGGGCAGTGCCCACTAAGTACAGAAGGCTGCCATCAGGGGAAATAAGACGGGTCACTGTCTCAGGTAGGTCAGGTGATGACTGGCGACGCTGGGCTCGATATTTCCAAAGCAGTTCCATTGCTTCACTGTCCGCTGGAAAAAGATGACTTAACACTTATTAGCTTGAATGTCTCATCATATTTTCATTTTATTTACTATCCCATGCACTGAAGCCGCGATAAACGAACCGCGAAATAGCGAGGGATCACTGTACTTGATTTTAAAAGTAACTAAGTTACTTTGATAGTTACATTCAGCAGATGCCGACAACCCTGCTAAACATAAAAATAACACCAAGATTTGCCACTTAATTGGAAATGCATTTTTAACACTGACATTGAAGAATAATGTGTGTTTGTTTGTTTGTTTGTTTGAATAAAGAAAATTATTCCTTGCGGTTGCCACTCGCAGGAAGTGAGTTACAACTGTTTGGGGAGTAAATGGACAGTGCTTTTATAGATCAGTTGACACCCAATTCATGTAAGATATAGTTATGAATATAACTACAACTGACAAAATGATGTATCTTATGAAAAGGTTAGTTTCAGGGTTACAAAAAACTACAAACCAGCAAACACAGATGACATCTTTGAAAGAGAGGTTAAAAAGTCAAATCTTACAAATTCCTGGAGGAAGAGAAAGTGGTGCCATTTCTGACGGATCCTCCAATCGTCCCACAGACGGGTCCTGTGACAATTTATGTGAGAGCTTAAAATCAAGATGGAACTCTAAAGTAGTCACAGGTCTTTCCAGTTTGACTGCAAGTGTGTGGTTTTGTTTTTTAGCAAATAATCATTGGTGGTTAGCATAACATTCGTTTTAAATAGCTAACACTTGAATATACATACAGTATCTGTTAGCATGGAAGAATACACATTATATATATATATATATATATATATATATATATATATATATATATATATATATATATATATTCAAAAGAAAAGGAAAGATATGTACACAAACCTCAGCATTGTTGTCTTGGTCCATACTCGAAATGTTCCAAGCTACCCGTGACAAGAGAGCAAAATTAAATTGAATTTTAAAAAAAAATTTAAACAATTGAAAGTTGAGATGACAGTGCCAGTCAAGCCTGCGCCTGCTGACGTCGCTTTAGAGTTGAACGACAGTAATGTTGACGTATGTGTCCACAGCTAACAGTCAACGATGGGCAGTTGTAACTCGTTTCGTATTGTTACGAAAAGGAGAACGTGAGATTTACTGAAATTATGGCGACTACGACAACGAAACTATCAGCCAAAAACACGGAGATCGCCAAACGAACTACAAAGCTTAGCTAGCGGAACACTCAGCATTTTTCCGGTTTCAGAAGCAGAACGATGATAGCCTACTGCGTACAACACGCTAACACCAGCCGGTATGCCAACAAGTCCAAATTGTCAACTAATTCCAAGAGAATAAACGTGTATCCAAAACATATATAATTACCACGACAATAATTATTACTACAAGGCACATGTGCCAAACATAACGCACTTACACTGAACAAACCAAGCAATTCGTCGGCGTCGCCACTATCGCAGCAGTGCCTGACAGTCGAGTGTGGCGCGGTGCAATGTGGGTATTGTAGACATTGATGGGTCACCAAGATGCGACGTTAATTCAATCATTTTAATTTGTTTTCTGTCTATCATTTTACAGTCACCAATGTGATTACATCTCCACATGATCGCTTGCATTAATACCGGCCATATAATTAATTCCGTACCACAGTCTAAATGTAATTTCATTTTGTACACACGGCAGCAATGCCTTTTGAATTAAGTGTATGCGTGCAACAAGTCTCATGAAATTGCTTTTTGATTTGTAGGATGGTAGAATTAAAAGTTGGCTTTTATACTTACTGTATATCAGGCGTTTTCCCTTATTGTACTGTCTTGAAAGGCGCTTATAAATAAAATGTATTATTATTATTATTAGTGTAACGTGCTAATGAGGCTTACTGGTACTTTGTTCTACTGCAAATTGAAATTCCAAGTGAAAAATTATTTATTTTCACCTCCTTGGTCTTGATGATCTGGCGATTATTAGCATATGGAAAAGGTTGCAGCATGGAAACAAATTTAGAACATGTACGGCCACTTGGCTCTTTTGTTGTTATTCAATACAACATGATCTATCATTTATGGTGTGAAAATATACTTGTTTCAAGTGCACACACGTAACCCTTATATGAGAAGAAATGTGAATGGCAAAGCCAGGATGCACTTGATAGCTTAACACGACACAAACATCATATACAGTGCCATGTATGTATGATGTGTAACGTACTGTGACATATGATGTGGTAAGCGCATTATTGCCACAAAATTGTGATCTTTTGCATATTTACTTCTGCAGGACAAAGACTGTATTGCGTGAACTACCTGTCTACTTGGCTATTGTAATAAAGGGACAAAGCGATATCTGAATTAATCTTTTTTAAATACAATGCAGTCCTCTTTGCAGATACTGTATGTTTTAAGAAAGATCACTCACCCTTTATAGTCATTCATCCAATCATCCTAACTTTTTCACCACTGCCCTGTAGCACCCTATTGAATTTGATCACTGCTGGTTTCATTGGTGGGGGATGAATTGTACACAGTCATCCTGAGATATGAATGCGACATCGTTTCCTACAGTAATATTCAGCTCAACATCACCACATACGCAAACTTGTCTCAAAGTCAATTCGGCGGTTCAGTTCTACCTCACTCAAACGAGCCAGCATAGAAGAGTGTGAGAAGAGTAGACATGGTTGACTTAGTGCTCATGTGTGCCGAGAACTGCATTGTTGACTAGAACAGAATCAGGGAGGAAGTCCATCAGAATTTCTATCTTTCTTTAACATTCCCCTGCAACAATGAGTTCCCCGGGTCGCCCTGCAAGTCTGTCTCTACGGTTTTCCTCCTCCTCTTCTTCCTCAAAGAGAGTATGATGAATACTTAGCAGCTGGTGTGTAGGGGCTTTGGTGAGTGTTGGTGGCTGAGACGCAAGATTCTCCACTTGTGTGACAGGCTGCGTTGGAGGAGGAGATGGTTTGGGACTGAGGGGATCCTCACTCGATGGTGGGTTGGGGCTGCCACCATTGACATATGTGCTGGTAGGCAGGGTCACTGTTGAAAAGGCAGTGGTTGATTCTGGAGAGCAAACCTTGTTCTCTGGGGAAAAAAATCAACATATAATTTATCCTTTGTACAATATTTACCAAATTCATTTCGGTATTTTATCCATTTGTAGGGTGCTTATCGTGACTTAGCTTCAAAGATGGACTACACGCTGGGTATCCTTAAATGAGACGCTGAGTTGGGATTAATCCTATGCTAGCAGGTACCTTAAGGTAGGTCATTTGAAACAGTACACTGCCAAAGGCCCCCCCACATCTTGCAATTCCGTGCTGTCCAGCTATACCTGGGTTTCGAACACCTGCCGCCACTGTCTGACCGGTTGAAAGTCGAATGTGCTAACTGCTAGGCTACAAGCTTGTGTAACACATACATTACAATTCCCTATTAACTCCTTCTCTGTTAACTAGAACCCTGAACCTCTTCACTTCAAGGTCTGTAGAAGTAACATATTCAAGGATTAAACCAAATTGTATTACTTGGTGATGGAAATAGGGATTCATAGATTTCTAATTGTAATAGCACACAACAGTTTACCGGCCCTGTGATGAGAGTGCGGGTTTGAGAGTTACTTTTCACATTCTAAAGTTGGAGCTATTATATTTGATTCTTATCTGAAGAAGTGACTTACCTGTAATTGCACTGGAAACATGAACAATAGTGTGTGGGCCTTCAAGGTATATGGTATCCATGTTGTGCTCTGAGGGAAGAGGGTCTGTGGTTGTGATCTCCACCTTTGGTTTACGAATGGTCAGCATGTATGGGTGAACATCCAGAGAGAAGTTGCGAGTGTGCTTTTTCTCCATCCCACTTAAATCTACAAGGACACGAAGACGTTGATAAGATCTCAGAAATGTTGTACTCAGTGATACGGGATTTCAATGGTCTTTCTCCTTTTGTTTTATAGATAAACTATGCCAATGTGACTCAGTCTCTCAGCAGCTCACGTAATCTCTTGAAGTAGGGAATCGATCCCGTAGTCGGATGAAGGAAAACCCTTAGCCCAAAGGAACAAACCACATACTGTAATTCCAAGACAGACCATCAGGCCCGGAGGTGGTGTAGAACTCTACACTTCAGATGGTTAATTTGCATGGAAATATTCATGTTGCTGTGTTCCATAGTATTCATTCATTCATTCATCTTCCGAACCGCTTTATCCTCACTAGGGTCGCGGGGGGTGCTGGAGCCTATCCCAGCTGTCTTCGGGCAGTAGGCGGGGGACACCCTGAATCGGTTGCCAGCCAATCGCAGGGCACACAGAGACGAACAATCATCCACGCTCACACTCACACCTAGGGACAATTTGGAGTGTCCAATCAGCCTGCCATGCACGATTTTGGAATGTGGGAGGAAACCGGAGCACCCGGAGAAAACCCACGCAGGCCCGGGGAGAACATGCAAACTCCACACAGGGAGGCCGGAGCTGGAATCGAACCCGGTACCTCTGCACTGTGAAGCCGACGTGCTAACCACTGGACTACCGGGCCGCCCGTGTTCCATAGTAATTTTCCTCATTAGGGTCACAGGTGAGCCAAGCTGCTTTGGGCGAGGAGGGAAGTACAGTACACCGTAGGCCAGTTGCCAGTCAAACACAGGGCACATGTAGACAAACACAATCACATGCACTCGTGGACAACCTAGAGTCAACAATGAACATAGCATGCCTATTTTTGGAATGTTGGTGGAAGCTGGAGTACCCAGAGAAAACCTGGACAAGCATAGGGAGGACCGTACTACCCTGTGTGAAAATATGAATTGAAAATATTTGGACAAAACTGAATACCTTTCGTTGCAGGATACTGTGTGCTCTTGGTATCCAGGAGGGGCGCAATGAAACTGTCTGCTACCGTCTTTCGTCTGAGAGTTTTGGGTTTTTCGGGCTTAGCATTATTTTCCAAACGTGTCAGAGTGAGAGGTTCCTTCACAGAAGAAAAATGATAGGCATTAACAACAGCATAAAGCAATGTAAAAAGTAGTGTTGATGTCGTTTTGTTAAGTTGTATTTTAATCTCTACTTATGAACTCTTGTCAAGTTTTCAAGGTCATTAGACATCCATTTCCCAACTTACTTTGAAAGACTGCGGAAGAGGATTAGAGCTTGGGATCCATTTAATCTTCTTGCGGGGTCGTTTGATGACAAGCGGCTCAGAAGGCATCTCTCCCACTCTGAGATCGGAGGGATCCATGTTTGGATCTATTGTTTGGATCCCAGAGTCCCTCACAGTGGGTGTTGCATCATGGTTGGACTGTGCTAGAGCAGCCAACAGCTGTCGGACCACATTATCATACATGAGGTCGCTCTCATTGGTGATGAAGTCAAGCCTGTTGAGGGACTTGATGTGATCTCTGTTCTCATTACAAAACATGGCCAAGATGTTGATGTCACAGAACTGAGACTTCTGCCAACGACGTCGTGTCTTGATACCCACTTTATGTAACTTGTCAAATACAAAGTTGGACTTACGCACTACAAATAAATGCAGCAAATTAAGCAGGATAATAAGGTTCATGGTGCAGAGCAGAGCGATATCGACTGCTGCCATGATTCGTTGCAGCTGCACAGCAGGCAGCTTGCAGTTGACCCGAAGCTTGAGCTCGGAATAACTACTAATGTCTGGGAGCTCCCCAAGAGCACAGGTAAATTCGTTCTGTCTTTGTCGGGCATAGTAGGCGCTCAGGTAGGAAATAGGGATGGAGCTGAGGCAGATGATAGCCAGGTGGCGTGCCAAGTAAATCTTTGCCAAAAAGTTACTTTGGCCTCGTCTTTCTAAATATTTCTCAAAAAGATTTTGCTCAGGACTCTTCTCTTTCTCTGCATTCTCAATGATCTCTCTTCTCTCTCTCTCACTGATGCCAGGTCCTTTGGATTGAATCTGCTTCTCAATCTTTGGGGCGCGGCCCTCAGCAGCTCTGTGATAGCAGTTATCAATCTCTTGAAGGAGGAAATTGAGCTCTGACGTGAGCCGGGTCGAGGCAAGAAATTCCCAACCCAGAGCGGGGATGTACATGATACCAGCAAAGGCCAGAAGGGCATAAGGTATAAACTTGTGCTCAAATAGTGAAGGCCAGAGGTGAGACTCCACACCAGGTGCAGCATCACGCAGCTCTGTCCAGCAGTAGCCTCTTGCGTACAGTGCCTGGTCTCTGGTAAAGTTGTGTGGTGTGTAACAGTATATGGACTCCTCTGAGGGTAGAAAAAGACAGAAGCAACACTAAAAAAATTGCTTGCAATAACTGGGATTCACTTTATATCCACTTTTACTTGATGGTACCCATCCATCTATTTTCTAAATCACTTGTCGCTATTAGGGTCACGGTTGAGCTTGAATCTATCCCAGCTGACCCTGGGCTGGTCTTCAACTCCTACCAATTGCAGGATTTTGCTTTTATGTTATTTAAATGTGTCAACAGTATAATTCCTTTAACAATGCCATCACTCCAGTGGGCACATTTTTCACATTGCTTGTCTTTGTGTGTGTAAAAATTTTCTTGTAGTTGAACATTTTCATATCTCCAGTGCATCGTCAAAATTAGGTTTGCCACCAACAATATATATATACGTTTTGTGATGTTTCAGGTAGTGTGCCGTGAGATTTTACCAATATAAAATAAGTTCGTTGGCTAAATAAATACAGTCAAACCTCTGTTTTCGAACGTCTCGGTTTTCAACCAAAGTAGAGTTTTTTTATGCCTCGGATGACGAACACATTTCGGTTCTCGAACAAACTGAGCGCACTTGAATGCACCATTTGACTCCTCCCGCCTTCCTTACACGAGGAAGTGACGCTTCCTCGGGTATTGCTTTCCATTGTGAGCAGACGTGTTCAGTAAACATTTTTATTTTAAAAAGAGCGTGGTTTCGGTTTTCGAACAATTTCGGTTTTCGAACAGCCTTCTGGAACGGATTATGGACGAAAACCGAGGTTTGACTGTATTGGAAAACATCCATCCATTTATCCATCCGTCCATCCATCCATTTTCTGATCCGCCTATCCTCACAAGGGTTGCGGGTTGTGCTGGAGCCTATCCCAGCTGTCTTCAGGCAGTAGGCAGGGGACACCCTGAACTGGTTGCCAGCCAATAGCATTCTTGGAAAACACTGTTTTACAAAGCCGATTTCTGTTGACTTTGGCCAATTAGTGTAAAAACCCTGGGCTGATGACCAGTCAATCACAGGGTGAATGTGAAATAACCTACCATGAAAGGAAGCCATAGAATGCTGAGAACATGCAAACTCCACAAGTCATATTAAATACATTTCTGTTGGCCAAAGCCATTGCGACAAAAACACACTCAAGGTAGCCTATAATATGCAGCATGTTTTCTTCAAGAGGCCTGACTCAACAGTGTTCAAACATAAGTCCGGTCCATCACATTTAGTCTTGCTCCCCAATAAAATTTTATTTTCCGCCCCAAAATGTCAATGAACGGACACGGGCTATCAACCATCCCCCAACTGACTGGTGATTGGCCCAGTGTGCAGTCCAAATCCATGTTTTGTCACAAACTTTACATAAAACATGTATGGATGTTAAAAACAGTCTCACCTGCAAAGTTCCTGGTGAAGACAAGGGTGACCAGCAGGATGGGGATGATCACTGTCCCTATCGTAACAACACGATCAAAGGGCAGCTCCAGTTTGAGCTGCACCATTAAACTGGCCAATGCGCCGGCCCTCTCATCTTGCGACGAGCCCGGCAGGATGAGCTCCTTCAGCTTTTCACCAGCGAGCAGAGCTGTAGCCATGTCTAAGTTTTGGTCAAGGATGTTCTGCATCTGGGAACGAAATGACACACACTACAAGCCCGTCTTTGTTCGAGGGGTGACCACACTCTTGCGTGTGAACTTAAATAACACACACTTGTGCACACCGGCACAACAATCTGTGGGCAACTTGAGCCTCTGTAGCCATAGATAGCAAAGGATCGGTTCCCGTTGTGTGCTTCTTGCTTTACCTCAAAATGTTTGCTATTTCTCAAAGCAGTTCCATGTTAAAGTCAAGGTTCAGGAGCAGACTGTTTTCTCTGCTTTTTCAGCTTCCATCTCTTCATTTTGTTATAGCGCTACAGCCCTTGCTTCAGTTCCCATGCAATGTGAGTGTAGTCTTAATTTAGGATGTGTCCATGAGATCCTGAGGGAACAGGTAAAGAGATGCCTTCCTCGCCACCTTCCTGAAAGACAACAAGAAAATGAAACAAGCAAGGATTTTTCACGTGAGCGTCAAATTACAGGGAAAGCCGAATAACAGAGCTAACATCTCACAAATACGTCATTAAGAACCTCCACAGGAAATATTGCTGATCTTATCAAATGTCCTTATAATGCACCCAGTTGGCAAAGGATTGCTTTGTCATAATCTTACCAAAGCAGTATAAGAGCACGTGTACAGTATGCTTACATATATCATTTGGAATGGAAAACAAGCCAAAAATCACAGTTAGCATAGAGTTTGGCAGTATTTTTAGCAATTAGGATGAGTTGAGTCTTTCTGAGCATGTGCATTCATGCTTGCATGATTTTCATGAATTTTTGAAACTGCTGCAGACTCTGAAAGGTTGTGTGAATGTCATTTGGATGGCATCCCGTCCTTGTCAACATTTCTTACCCTCACACGTCCCTCCTTTTCTTCAAAATGAGCTCATGTTTGAAGCCTGTTTGTTTTTGCAGGAATAGAAAGTGCCTTTAATGGCTCAGAGATGAGACACCTGTACACTTTGCCAACATAACTTTGTCCACACCCTAAATGCTATGTAACGTTAAAGCAGCCAAGTAATAACTTTATTTCATTGCAATTTAAAAGGGGTAGCATCACATTTTAATTACTGTACTTGTGTCTCAGCCCTATTTGGCATTGCTCCAGTCCAGTTTGACAGAGTATGTCCCACAGTTGGATGACGCGCTTCTCATGTTAAAACAGAAATGGAAATCCCTTACTAGTATCTATCCTTCTACTTCACTCACACAACAAGCAAATCCTTTCAATCAGCAGAGTACGACAATGGGCGAAGGAGGAAGAACTTCGAGTTTGTCCTCAGGGTTACAACGAAGAGCCACAACGGCATGTGGATACAAGCAGAGGTGAAGAAGCACTCTTGCGACATTTACTGTAATTGGGTAAGCATTATGCTGCCCTATTAGCTGGCTTGGATGCGTCTCAGTGCGTGTCAGGTCCACGAGAAATGCTTATATAGTAATGCAGCAAAACATAAAAGTGCATCAACTAACTGTGTGCGTGTGTTCGCGAGTGCGCGACCGTGTGCGTGAGCGTGTGTGTGTCATCTCTTTGTGTGTGAGCCTGAGCGGCGCTGCTTCCGCGCGCACGCGCTCTCTAAAGATGCTCCACGCATGATGCGACATTAATACACTTCGCGTCCATTGTGAACATGTCGGTACATGAAGAATGAAGAGCAAATAGATTAAATTCACCCACCTTGTCTGGAAGCATCTCTCGGCAGACTAAGAGTTAATAATCTGCAGTGCGGGCGAGCAGTTTACAGCATGTAGCCGCGCACACCGGTTTGTTCCGCCTTTACCGACCCCCCCACAGCCCTACCTCCAGTACCCCTCCCCATGTCGTCCTCCCCTCTCCTCCTCTCCATCTCCTTGTCTCATCACACATTAACATTCTGTTGGTCATCACACAACAAGCTGGTCTAGCTAATGGCGCTGGTAAGGAAGAGAATTATGAAGGGGTGGTGCCAGTTGATGATCTTCTTGTGTACTCCTTCCAATTCGCTATTACGGGCCATATTTCCAGCTGTCCAATACTTTCAATGTGGTCGCTTTCTGCTCCAATCAGTAGCTACACGCTCTTATGACATTTTTTATTCGGTAAACCATCTACTGTAATAAGATGCAGTAGGCGAGCAGTATCAACTATTCAGCCGTGACAAGTATAATAATGCTCAGTTTCAAGATGTAGGCTTTATTCATTGAGTAATTGTTGTGGTTGTAAGCTTCCAATGGTTGGTCGAAATTGCGGGGGTGGAACACAAGTAGCTTTAAAGTACTGTATAGGCTAACTCTTAATTGCATTAAATGTCAGTGACATTGTGTCAAATCATATCATTTTCTACAAACTGTCATAAATGTATGATAATTACCTGTTCAGATAACTACTATGAGTACCTATTATGGTTTGCAATTGTGTATCATTGCATAGCATTTGTCCCGGAGAGATTTTACTCATCAGGTAAATAAATAAATAAATAAATAGGACTACAATAGTCATTAAGTACATTATAATAATACCACAAAGATAGTTTTGGTTGACTGTCAATGTGGTATTATTATTATTATTATTATTATTATTATTATTATCATCATCATACAATGCATTGTAATTGTCACAGTATTAAAATGATTAATACAGTAATTATTTAACTAAAAACAATTTTAAATATGACAAACTGTTTCTATCATAAAGCCCTTAACCTCTCAGGGCAGGTGTTGCAGATTTGCAACAACCAAGTACCTAGAGATCCTAGACTTTACCTGTTACGAGAACTTAATTTGAGCCTGAGAGGGTTAACTATAAAGGCAGCATTTTAAGCTCAATACTAATGTTGCTGTCATACAAGTATAAGGAAACGTACACTGTATACTGTACCTTTTCAAGATGACTGACATGGGGAGCAGAAGTAGGAAATAGTTTCTTCATCGGCTTCTCTGTTCATTTCCGTAAGAATCCGAACCAGCTACACGCCACTTACATTATTACTCTATATCAAATGGTCACATTAATTTGTATATGCTGTTTCTATCTAATAGTTTGTATTGTTTACACTGAACAGCCAGATTACTTTTTCAATGCTAGAAATTCCAATTATAATTTTAATGGTTGTCCTCCCATGTTTTCTTTTCTGCTGTGGCATCACAAAAAAACCCCCAATAAACTAAACTAAACACACACACACACACACACACGCACACACACACGCACACACGCACACACACACACAAAATAGCCAAAGAAAAAGGAAAGGAATAAATCCTTCATTCTCCTGAGATATGTAGATAAATTACCTGATGACACCGTGATAGTAGTTTGAACTCCAAGTTTTGTTTGACTGTCAAGAATTTTCAGGGCATTGAGTGCTTTTCACCATATCCATTCTGACAGAGTCATTGAAAAGGTTAGGATTATTTTCAGAACTATAGCTCATGTATCAGATGTAAAGATAGGTTTACTGTATATATAGCTGGGCATGGCCATCGTAGAGTAGTCTCTTCAAAACAGCCTTTTAGCCCAGATAACATACAGTCATGATTCACACTATGTATTTCAGGCCATAGTATGAATCATGACTGCATGTTCTTTTTTTTGTTTTGTTTTTTTAAAAGAACATACAGTCATGATTCATATTATGCCCTGAAATACATCACCATCATGTTAGTAGCAGTTGTGGTTTTCATTGATTTAATGAAATAGGTAGACTGGGGTTAAAATCGTACAAAGGTCTTCAGGACAACTTCCATCATTTGCTGAGATGAGTAATTAATGCAGCATCCTTGCTGAACACTATCGCCAAAAAGTTGCTATTTTCTCAAATTGAACTCCCTTCTCTGCTATGCGGAGGTGGCCCCGATGCTCATGACAAGCCACAAGTCAGTCAGCTTTCCTCCTCAAGCCGGTTTGTGCCGGTTTGAAAAGCTGTTCCTCATCCTGAATGTCACACCTAAATACTGTCTCTTCCTTTTGCTGAGTGCACTTAAATTTATGATGATCATGTATCCTTACCGTGACAGTAATAATAAATAATTTGAATGATAAAAAAAGTATATTCATGTTTTAATTACGTTAATTCTGAAGATTATCAACAACCATAACATATTATTATTATTATTATTATTATTAATGGTGATAAAGTGACATTGAAATGCTGGGTTCAATGTCTTGGTCAAAGCCAATCCAAGGTCTTTCCCAAAAACAGTCCAACTAAGGTGTGTAAGCAAATCATAAACTCAAAGTAGTGCACACTTGCTGCACATTTATACTCGGACATTTCCTGTTAATTTATTTCTTGTGTGTACGTAATTATAATGAAAAGTTTTACAGTAGGCTGTGGAAAGCATGTTCAACCTTGTATAGAAGAACTCAAAACATACATTTAAAGATCTCAAACACAAAGAAAGTACACTAACTTGTAATACTGTGTTTTACACCATGTCTTTGTGAAAAGTGCAAACATACACAATAATAATACCATCATTGCCATAACCCTGCTGTTCCAACACAAAAAATAAATGCTGCAGATTAAATACTGTATATGATTTGTCCTTTAGTAGGAAACAAACAAAAATCAAGATCTAGTGCAGATGACATCCTGTAGAACCAAAGAGTCTAATCCAATGTTTTGGGGACTACAAATGTAGCAACTTTTACATATTCCCCCTTTGCTTCCCTAATTACAATATAATTCAGATTTCAGAACAGATTCTTTTTTAAATTTACTTAACACTTTTAACACCTCTAAAGTTTTATTTTCATGTATTGTAGTCAGTGAGTGATTTGCACCATAACTGCCTTCCGGGTTCTGTCTTTACTGAAGTTCTGCAGCACTCCATTGGACGGTTGCTGGGAGAGAGTGGAGAAATAGAATAACGTGTAAAGAAGCATGCATTAGTACGGCAAAACATATAATACCTAGGGTGTGGATTAACATGAATTTTTAGGTAACATTGCTGGAATCAGAAGTGAGAGACAACCTAAAAAAAAAGAAGGGGGAATTCTGTGTTCAATGTATACCCCACAGTACTGGCTGGAAGTTCCCATGTTGTCATCACTCTGTTGTGTTGCCCTCAAGCGGAGCTGACTCTTGTAGGAAGCACAGTGCACCACGGTGGCGGAATTTAAAATGGCCTGCACCAGCAATAACACCAGCAGAATCAGCAGCAAGATGTCGTAGGATTGCTGGAACGTGGCCGTGTGGAAATAAGTGATTCTTATTACTACTTATTTGGGATTTGTGCTTCTAAAGCGGTCAGAGACAAATAGATTCTTCCAACTCACCTTGGCTGTCGGCACTTCGTGTAGAAAAATGTCAATAAAGCTGATCACACTACAAGAGAGGAAGCCGGAGGCTGAAAAGAGGAGTGGAGATGTCACACTGCTGATGGCGATCAGCACCTCCACCTGAATGACACCAAAGAGAGAGCAAAGCTTGATGAAAACGTCTTCAAGGGGAGATGTATTCATACATTAAGTCACAAGCTGGTCCCTATTAACTTCCTCATAAAATACACTCAGGGCCAAATGTGCAGTAAAAGGTGTTAAAGTGATGGGAAGTTGAATGACAGGGGATAAAAAAGACTTGTGAAAAACAGAAGTCAGGTCTGTTTGAGAAAAATTATTAAATATGTTGTTTCCATTCCATTGCTGTTGTCCCATGGAAGTAGCACTTGCCTGTCCATCAATCGACTGCCTACAGTCTTTCAAGCTCCACCCTTTATGTACTATACACCAACAGTTAGTTTGGTACTCTTGAACTGTATCTTTGAAGCCCAGGCAACTGTGTACAAAATCAAATTATACTTGGTGGGATTTATTTGTTTTAAGCCACACTTTAAATAGACATAAATTATATGAATAAAGTGCAGTGTTATGTTCTACTCACCAGGCATTTGTTCGGGTATTCTGACACAACATGACTGGCGATTGCACTTGGAAAACACTGCAAACATGAACAGATCACATCCAATATGTACAATAAGTGACAAGGCCCAGAGACACGGCATTGATATAAAATCTTTGCCATAAGGTGGTACAGTACTGAACTTCCAAAAATTGTCTTCTAATATAACTGCTCCCAATTCACACCCGAAACCGTGTACCGCTACTGTGTTACATAACATCCATCCATCCATTTTCCGAACCGCTTCATCCTCACTAGGGTCGCGGGCACGGGTGCTGGAGCCTATCCCAGCAGTCTTCGGGGTCTCTTCTAAAATAGGCGGATGGGACATTGTCCCAGTATTGTAAAAATTGATCATTCAAAAATGTTGCCAGCCAATATTCGCAGTGAGAAATCACACAGATCAGACGAATATCATCAATTAATGAATGATAACATCCACGCTCCTTGACACTCATACTCTAGCTACAATTTAGAGTGCCCACACGAGGGGATTCCACTGCCACGGAATGCTATTTTTATTTATTTATTTATTTTTTGGAATGTGGGAGGAAACCGGACTTCTTCCAGCTTTTCTCCGGAGAAAACCCCACTATGTCAAGCCCGGGGAGAACATGCAAACTCCACACAGGGAGGCCGAATCTGAGCTGGGATCGAAATAAAGTTGACCCGGTACCTCTGCACTAAGGTGACAGCCGTCTTCTAATATAACGTGCTCCCAACCACTGGACTACCGGGCCGCCCTGTTACATAACAACGGAGAAGAAAAAATTTGGCCTCTCACTTGAGTTACAGCAGTTTGGACATAGATGACCATGTGATGAGTTCCTGTCACTAAAAAAAGTGCCATTTCTTCAGACCAATGAAAAGACAAAATATTTACAAAAACCATGAGGGGTGTACTCAATTTGTGAGATAATGTCAACTAGCGAATGCCAAAGGTTTGATCATGTATCAGTTTCGTATTGGTTGTGATTTAAAATGATACATCCCTTCACTACCTAGTAGTTACCACACCACTCAATTACCAGCTTTCTTGTAAAAAATGAACAGAACCTACAGCCACAAGTATCCAGAAAAATGTGACGGACAAGTAAGGGCCGGGCAGCAAGGCATCCATGTTGAGGGCAATGATACCTCCAAACACAGCGGAGATTCCTACAATGACTTCGATCACCTGCCACAGATAGATTTCCGTCACCGAGAGCCGTGGAGCATGAACAGAAACTCAGTATGGCTGGCAGCAACTCACAGAGTAGGCTTTGAGGAGACGAGTGGGGAATACTGCAGGGGTTGTAACCAAAGTTCGTTGGTTTGTCTCAGACTGGTGGAAGGATTATAAAAGGGAATAGTCAGAAGTATGTGATCTTTGCGGAGGATAACATCAGATGGACACATACACACCTTTCTGTGGCAGCAGCAGTCCTCTCCGGAGCGAGCTGACAGGATGACAGTCGTAGCCATCAACACCTCCAGCAAAATCATCAAGATGAGGTTGAAGTTGATCTAGGCAGTGGAATACAAAGTAGAAAAGACAATGGACTGCAATAGTTGACGTCGACAAGAGATGTTCATATGGAACGCGATTAAAGTCTGAGGATGATTTTACATTGACAGCTGATGGGCTGAGGACCAGTTTACATCCAAACCAAACCAGGCAGGTGGTCGTTACTGCAAATGTTGACACATAGACCACCTGGAAATCTGACACCTTGAAAAAACATGAAAACATACAATAATACATTATACAGTATATAATATATTTCCAACACAGCACATATTCTGTAAAAACATTGTCATGTGTGCCACGGAGAAAGTATCCAATTGCACTTCAGTTGTCAAAAATGTGTATTTGTATTTCCTATAAAAGTAAAAGTGCGTTTGTTAATTTATTATTATTATTATTATTATTATTATCTATGGCAGGAACGTAGTGACTGGAAGAACAATTGAGTGCCCTTCCACTAGATGGCAGAAGGCACAATTAACCATGTGTATCCCTGCACCTTTTCCATTCATACAACAGAATATTAGTATTATCTTATCCTAAACAGGCCCAGAAGTCTATATTTACGAGTTCATTGGTACACGATCACAATTATTTTAGTAGATGTTATTTTTGTAATGGTAAATGGGCTGTCACTCACATAGCAATTTTCTCCCTCGGGTACTCAAAGCGCTTTACAATATTTTACTCATTTAACTCCTGATGACGCTGTCTCAGGAGCAAGTGGGGGTTCAGTATCCTGCTCAAAGTTTGGGTCACTTTACCACTGAGCCATGCCGTGTCACCTTGTGACACTTTTGTTTGGTGGCATGCCTTAAGATTTTTCTAATGCAAAGCGCATGCCTCTGCTCATGAAAAGGTTGGGAAGCACTGCTATAAGACACAAGCTACATCTGGATGAAAGGTGTTATTAATTAAAAAAAAGAAAGGTCACATTAATTGAAATTAATGTGTCTTTACTCCTATGCATAACTTACTGAAATATGTCTGTTCTTGGCAATAGCAAAGCTAGCAATTGCTGCTGGTATGCCCTGTTAAGAAAAATCACACAGTTCAAAATAAGTGCAAACTCTGAAATACATCTTTTCTTTTGCAAATGGCATTTATATTAGGTCAAAACCAGTCAGAAGGGAATAGCTAAGAATGTGATTTCACTTACTGAGCCTGCAGCACAGCGCAGGTAGTCCATGGCAACAGGAAAGCGATTTCCCAGGTACAAAGAGAACCCAGAGGTGATGAGTAGACTGCCCTATGACCATGTACAGTATATGCACCCATTCAGGTGGGCATTGGCATTAAAAAAGGCAATAGATAACACCATAATTGTGTTCTTATACATTAGATGTCATCAATGTGCAAATTATTCTCACCAAAAATTTCCATTGGAAAATTTGAGGGAACTAACTGCAATTTACATATATATTTCCATACAACTATTCATTTTCTAACCAACTTATCTTCACGAGGATAAGCCTGAAGCCTATCCCAGCTGTCTTCGGGTTGTAGGGAGGGTACACCCTGAACTGGTTGCCAGCAAATCGCAGGGCATACTTAGATGAACAACCATCCGTGCTCACAATCGCAACTTGGGACACTGAACCTACGGTGCATGTTTTTGGAGAGTGGGAGGAAACCGGAGTACCCCAAGAAAACCCACGCTGGGACAGACGGAATATTCAAACTCCACACAGGAACGCCGAAATGCCGCGCTGTGTGTGTGTATATATATACACAAACACACACATATATATATATACACACACACACATATATATATATATATACACACACATATATATATATATATACACACACATATATACACACACACATATATATATATATACACAGAGATAGATAGATAGATAGATAGATCGATAGATACAAACATAGGCTATTTTTAGTACCGGTAGTTAGATTACTTGGCATCTATTTTATTCTTATCACAAACCAAGTTTTCAGTACTGTAATACGGTTTTAATGCACATGTGGTAATTTGTTTATGGTCATTTGCATTCAAACAGAGCGTCCACATATGTTGCCTCTTTCCAATAAAGTTGCCAGGTTTACAATGTTTTGTGATGTCGAGCATACAAATGTCAGTTTCAATAGTTTATAATGCTGTGGTCACCATGAGTCTCTTCTTTACGACTAAATAGGTGCCTTATTGGAAGAAATATTAATGATATGCTACAATACATTATTTAAAAAGGGGAAATGCGGTGCAGATAAATGGGCTCCCCATTTGGCATGCAGGAGGTTGCTCTTGCTCTTCAGCCTGAGTCTGTTACTTGAACTGTTCACAAAGTAATTAATAACCAATGCTTGGTAATTAACAACCCCCCACCCCCACCCCAATATGCCTTACTGTAAATTACAGCATTGCTTCAACAAGAAACCTAATGAGCACAGATAGCGTCTTTTGCTCATTGTACTGGATCATAACCAAGAAGCAGAGAATAAGATTCTTGTTACTATCACACCCAAATTTTCAAGAGTGAGGTTCTTCCGCATTGAAAGAGACCATGTCAAGCTTTTAAAACTTGTGTGGAATAGCCTGAAGAGGTGAATCCTATCATCTGCCTCCTCTTACCCCTATGAGGACGCTGTAGAGCCAGGCCCTGTAGCTGAAGCAGGGGTGCTTTTGAGGCTCCGGCTGGGCCAGCTGCAGGTCACTGGCCCTCACATCCACAGTGTAGCTGTCCCGCTCGGACGCATCCTGCTCCCCCCTGTCCACTCTCCTCTCCATTCCCCTGCTACCTCGTCTTCCCAGCGAGCCACTGCCTCTTTCCAGAGTGGACATGGGGCTGTAGGTGAACTCCTCTCGTGCCGACACCTCCTCGCGCTGCATCACTGCGACTGTTAGTTGATATGCAAAATCTAAAAACTAGAAGAGCATAGAAATTTGTGATTGGTAGATTTGCGTGTAAGCCTGTATAGTTCCATTTTCAATTATACTGCCTTTGCAAGGAACGTGCCTTTTTGGAAGTACTGTGTGAATCTTTATTGACAAATTGGTTATTCTTCACATTTTCACCATGACATTTGGCATATTTTCGGGTCATGTTGAAATTGAATTTTATTGTCATTGCACATGTCACGGGTACAGAACAGAAAAATGTATTTAACATTTTCAACCCTTCCAAGAACATAGAAAACAATGATGCCAACATGGGGGGACATAACGGGAACGTTAACAAGTCGCCAGGCGGCACCACATTTTTTAGCTGAAAAAAAAAATGAAAAAAGGAGCAGGAAAATGGCAACTCTTAAACTATGATTCTGTGGGATGTATGACAGAGGGCTCAGTGTGGGATCTCTGAAAAAGAAACATCAGCACATATCAAGCTGCGCTTGAACTTACTTAAACTGCAAGATCTCCACTTGTGGATGACATACTGAGCCGCACATGTGAGGTAAACAATTGGAGACCGTTTTGCACCCACGACCAGCAACATCCACCCCCCCCTGCCCAAAATCCCAAATGTTGAGCTCCACAGTCAGGGTTGTGCTATTAAAATGTGATGACACAGTAAATAATTCAAATTAATTAATTACAAAAATATGCTGTTGTCAGATTTATGAATGAAATGCAATGACATCCATGACACCGATGCCGAATCTGTCTGCCTACGCCTTAATCATATAATGTACACTAAAATCACGTTATTATAATATCTGCACCTCAAGATAGATGTGGTTGTAGATCGTCTAAAATGTAGGATACTTTTCCAATGAATTGCAAGATGTGGCGAGAGAGTGTAAAAGAAAATGCCCTCGGTCTGCAGAAATGCCAATCGACGTGCAGCGTGATGTACCGAATTCACAAACACACTCAACTAGACTTTCCCCAGCACAAAAATTCCGATGTGCTCCTTTTTACGCTGAGTGCGGTCTACTTTCTGTTACCAAATTATCAGGTGCATCGGGGACGAGGCAGCTTCGTATGTGCTGGAACGGCAAGTGTGACGCATTGCCATCACTTACATAGTAGACTAGCCCTGGCTCCAAATTCAAGATGCGCCCATTTTTAATGTTAAATATTGGTGAAGAGAGGAAGAAACAAATCAATGGTGGGTGAAGACTTCCACACAGTGTTCAAGAAATGAAAACTCAGTAATTTTTGACCACAAAATTAGATGAAGATAAAAAGAGTGCACTTACCTGCTATTGTGTATGTTGGCTGATCCCAAATGCTGTACACCAAATTTATCTTGAAAATCAAATCACTAAATCAATACCACCTGGTTTTGGACTGCAGCTCCTTCTACGCTCCATATCTCACTTTTGCCATTCTCAGCCCCCTCCTCTTTGCTCTCATTCTCAGAAACCCACACAAGTGAAATGTTTTTCAAAGTGTGGAGCAAAAACACATGGCTGTTGTCCTGCCAGCCAAGTTCTGTTCCAAAGGGAGAGTGCTTGTGCATGACAACAAGGGTGGTATGAGGGGGCTCGCGCTGGGGGCAGAGTTACGGGGGCAAACATCCTTTTTCTTCTCTCATTTACTCCCACTGAAGCTCACACTGAAAAGATGTCTCGGTTAAGAAGCGAAAACGCATCAACCCAGAAAGTTAAAAACTCAAGCATTCCAACACAAGAGATATGACTCAAAGTGAAAATTGCAACATGTAGCCTGTTTGATGCTCGTGAACTCATGGTTGTGTAAAAATAATTCCTCAACTTCAACTAAATGCTTTTGCGAGACAACACCTTCAGAGCGTATGCGGCCGTTTCACAGTACGTGCACTTCAGGATTCAATGCAGCCTTTAATGCAGCATTGTCTATGGGTGCGGTAACCATAGCAACACCTTAACAATGGCCTTCACCCTTTTCCTCGGAGCTTCTGGGCCATGCAGATACACTCACTGCAAAACAAAAGAGTGGAAATGCAACAAAAAGTGGTGGCTCAATCAGCTATATCATACTTAAGCAGTAAATACAGTAAGAGGCTCGCTTTTATTTTGGCAGCCTTTCAATCACAGCAGCAGTTGCCTGACCTGAGATTTTCTGGAGCACAAAGACAGGCCTGTTCTTTCTAAGGACCCCTTGATTACTTCCCTTTTTCACCTTCTCTTCAAAGGGGTCCGCATCCTTTTGGTGAATTGACTGGTGAGAACACAAGCGTGTCAATTCATGATGATGCAGCAATGATGTCATGACGCTTGGGGACTTACTCGGAATCCACTTGCACAAAGCATGATGTCATATTCTCTGCTGCTCACAGCACTAAGACAAGTTTGCCCGGTACATGAATTTGTTATTTCAGCTCAACGAGGTTTGCTGTGGTGGCAGCAAGAAAAGAATAGGTGTGATTCAATAGTTTTCAACACATTCACTTTTTTTTCTTGCATTTTCTAGCTAAACCTTTACTGTAGTGGCATGTTGGTTTTTTTACTTGGAAAAGAAAACACCAGACAGAAGGAAATAAAATGAAAAAAAGCTAAACCAGCCATTTGTTTCTGGATTTCTAGCATCAGCCTATCATCCCAATTTTTCTGTGACGCCCCCCCACCGAATGAAGAAGAAAATATTTCATGGCCCCACAACTCTCCGCTGCGACTATTGTATCATTTGACTAGTTATAAGTACACCTTTGTATGACATTGCACCCTTATCATTATGAGAAAACAAAATAAATACAGATCAACTTACAACAAAGAATAACTCAAAATAGATGTTTTTTTTGTCTCTCCATCTTTCTTTTCATCCCTGTTACATATTTAAAATGGTGTCGCTTAAAGGGTTTGATCATTGACCTTCATATCTCCTGTTCTGTGACGCGTATGCACATGCTAGTTGCTAAGACACCTTAGCTCTGAAACTCCCCGCGCATACTCTGACAATGAGAGTTCCACTGCCACCGACTATACTTGGTGTGTAGTTACACTTAATTTTCATACACCCCCCTCCCCCGCCAAAAAAAGACCATTATATTACCAGGGGTTACACAGGCCCTCAATTGGCATTTTTTTCCTCAATGCTATTTTGTAGTAATTGACACTTGAGACACTTTTGTAGAACATGCGATCAATCAACTTAAAATGTTGTTCTTTAATACGTTGGACTGCAGTCAATTCAGAACTGCATCATCTGGATGCCAAATTAAAACTCTCGAAATGGGAAGAAAACCTTTCAAGCAGGTGAGAGCCAGCTTTTCACATCAAACAGTATCAAGGATGCCCCCTTGTGGGTATTTTTTTCCCCTTTTTCTTTTGAGTCGGTTAAAGACAACAAACTGTTGCACATTATCAATACGTACTCTTTATGGAGGAAAGATAACAAGTCGCACACACATACATGGCATGTAGTTTCACAATTCCTGATGACGGCTAACAGCATCTCCGTTTCATGACTTAACACACCTTGAGCTTCTTAAAAAGAATGACAACAGCGTTAACGAGTTTTACACATTTAGTGACCCGTGCTGATGACAAATCAACTGTCACTCAACATCCACTCTTAGACAAAGCAACAGTCTCCGTCCTCCAACACGTTCCCTTTGACATGCAACATTTAAACATAGATAGATAGCTTTTCTTTCACAGCATTATTCAACAGTGAGACACATGAGAAATTGGATATATACAGTGACTTACATGACTGATCGATCTGCTCTTATCAACAATATTTACAGAGTAAAGGAAATTCAAGTTCTGATTTCCACATAAAACATGACGGATGACACTCTATTATATGTTACTGGCCCGTTTTTTTTTTGGCCTTAAAGAGTAATCATCAGGACTGACAATACAAATGTATTCTTTACCACAGACGAGTGAGCAAGTCATCACAACAGAAGACACCAGCAACTTGTCCGTGCAGCATGGGAAGGATCATCAGTGGTACTTTATATTTGTTTACAAAAAGCCTCGTAAATGTCTTAAGAGATGACGCCAGATCCTTCCTGTCAGTGTCATCATGGAACAAACACTGCATCGTGATGAGATGAGTGGGAAAAGCTATTGTATGACTGTCATGAATATGCAAGGGGAGATAGCCTCCACCAGAACTGGCTATGACATGGCAACATGGCAGCCCAGGCATTTATTTATATCCATCCATCCATTTTTCCAATCCGCTTTATTCTCACAAGGGTCGTGGGGCGGTGCTGGAGCGCATATATATATATATATATATATATATATCCATCCATCCATCCATTTTCCGAACCGCTTTATCCTCACTAGGGTCGCGGGGGGTGCCGGAGCCTATCCCAGCTGTCTTCGGGCAGTAGGCGGGAGACACCCTGAATCGGTTGCCAGCCAATCGCAGGGCACACAGAGACGAACAACCATCCACGCTCACACTCATACCTAGGGACAATTTAGAGTGCACAATCAGCCTGCCATGCATGTTTTTGGAACGTGGGAGGAAACCGGAGCACCCGGAGAAAACCCACGCAGGCCCGGGGAGAACATGCAAACTCCACACAGGGAGGCCGGAGCTGGATTTGAACCCGGTACCTCAGCACTGTGAAGCCGACGTGCTAACCACTGGACTACCAGGCCGCCCTATATATATATATATATATATATATATATATATATATATATATATATCCATCCCATCCATCCATCCATTTTCCGAACCGCTTGATCCTCACTAGGGTCGCGGGGGGTGCTGGAGCCTATCCCAGCCGTCTCCGGGCAGTAGGCGGGGGACACCCTGAATTGGTTGCCAGCCAACCGCAGGGCACACAGAGACGAACAACCATCCACGCTCACACTCATACCTAGGGACAATTTAGAGTGCCCAACGAGCCTGCCATGCATGTTTTTGGAATGTGGGAGGAAACCGGAGCACCCGGAGAAAACCCACGCAGGCCCGGGGAGAACATGCAAACTCCACACAGGGAGGCCGGAGCTGGATTTGAACCCGGTACCTCAGCACTGTGAAGCCGACGTGCTAACCACTGGACTACCAGGCCGCCCTATATATATATATATATATATATATATATATATATATATATATATATATATATATAAATAAAAAAGAGGCCGTGGGTTCAATCCTGGCTCCGGCCTTCCTGAGTGGGGTTTGCATGTTCGCCCGAGGCCTGCATGGGTTTTCTGGTCCGGTTTCCTCCCACATTCCAAAAACATGCATGACAGGATGATTGAACACTCTACATTGTCCCTAGGTGTGAGTGTGGCCGTGGATGGTTGTTCATCTCTGTATGCCCTATGATTGGCTGGCAACCGGTTCAGGGTGTCCCCCGCCTACTGCCCGAAGACAGCCGGGATTGGCTACAGCCCCCCCAATCCACCCAGCGGTCCTTGTTCAGGATAAAGTGGATCGGAAAATGGATGGAGATTTTTATATATATTTTTTTTTATTGCAAAGACCCTCCAGTCATATATATCACTTGTGTTCCAAGCCTGCAATGGTTTTTTATAAGTTTACAAATTCAAACGACGGACCCCTTGGACGAGGACAAGTGAATGGACTGGATGCGAACAGCCAACGTTTTCTCCAAGTTCTGAAGGATGTTATAGCTGGGACTATCTGGAGGTGCATCATATAGCAGCTGTTTAAATGGCTCCACCTCTATTAGCATGACCATATTCTTTAGGAAGTAGCCCTCGATGTAGGATGCTAGGTCTGGTGCATCTAGAAACTGGGGAAAAAGTAAATAAAGGGTTGTAGTCGGATTAAAAGGTCAATCATATTCTCAATGTGGAAAAAAACAACAACTTTTGTGTTGTTTGTACCTTAGTGTGGTTGTAGATCTCCACGCAAGTATCTGTGTTTATGTTCTTCGTGCAGATAATCTCACAATGCCTCTGCAGGGCTTCCAACTGGAAGAATTTCGATGCAGACAAAAGCTGCAATAAAAAGTAGAAGGCTTAGGTCCAGAAGAAATTGGACAGAATTGTTAGGTTTTGAAATCAACATGATTGAAGTGTAGACTTTTCAACCATATATATCTGATTTCAGTTGAAAAGTTCAGAGTGAACCTCTGCCAGTTCTTTTATCATCAATGCACACTATCTTCACAAATACCAGAACACTTTATTTTGCAGTTAGACAATATAATGGACGGCAAGAAGAGTTAGTACACAGGCCCGTTAGGCCGATCGACCGCACAAGTGCAGAACAAGGTCTCCCTGTCTGAAATGATTCGTGTCATTCTAATGTCTTAGCCACGCCCCCAATTGGGAGCGCGGCATATCTATCAATGAGTTGGAATTTTCCAATGTGCGACTCCACGATTTTAACTGGTTTCAACTAGTAAGTGGGCAATAGTGTAAATAGATAGAGAAGACCATCATACGTAGAAGGGTCACAGCAATATAAAAGTGTAGCTCAAGTCACGCATCTAATTATTTGTAACAAAGAGGCCATGTTGATTTTTAAAAAAAAAGAATGAGCTAACCTCCATAACATCAGGGTTCCTAATGTGCAGAGCATCTGCTCCTCCACAGTAGAGATACTGCATCACAAGCTGAGAGGGAAGAAAAGCTAAGCTTTTTGACACGCACGCATACACACATTGCGAACACAAAGAAAGGACACGAGCATGGGCTTTGGAAAACAGTAATTACCTGAAAAATGTGGTATTTCACATGGCTTATTTCAATGCAGGTGTTTTCACCACAAGGCCGGTTTGCAAGCAGAATTTTGAACCTTCACAATAAGACATTGATATGAAAAGTCATTGAATTTCATCTAACATGAATGTCATGATAACCATCAACAAAATATTTCTTGTTGAAAGTTACCTATTGGAGGCTGTGAAGAGCAGGACTTTGTGGGCATAAAAAGGCTTCCCCTCCACCAAAAATGTCACATCTGACATCTCTTTATTGTTCAGGAAGTGAGGATCTAAAAAAGACACGAATGTTAATTTTGTGTTCAAAAAAATGAAACAAAACAAGCAATAAACGTACGTCACGGATAACTAAAAGCACGATTAATTTACAAGTACTGTACCCGTAAATTATCTTTGACTCCCTATTTTTGGCCACGAGATGGCGCTGGGTACTCTTTCCATTCATTCAGCATTCAGTCAAGAGTTGACCCAAAAATTCCTCGGAGATTTGCAATTGCACAGCCATTTTTTTTTTCATTACAAGTACAACAGGATTCAGCAGAAAAAGAAATGACTTAAAAACACAGTGACATGCTCTCACCCAGGCGTGATGATTGCTTGCGTTTTATCTCTGCCAGTTTGGGGATGGGGTAGGGTCCATAGCACTGGGTAAAGATGGCTGACAGCTGTTGGCTGATCACTTCATTCTGACCAAACACAACAGAGCAAACGTGGATTTCATTTCACACATCTGAATGGGTTTTGGACATATATCAGATATGTTTTACACCTCAAGTTCCAAAGGGATGAGTGAAAAGTATAACACTGTGAAAAGTGAAAAACGGGAAAGACGCGGGCTCTATTACCGTTTTGTTCCCCAACTCTCCTGTGTGTGTTTGAGTTGCCAAAACAGAAGGGGAAAAGAGGAACACTGCAATTCACGACAAGCCCCCCGTGTGCAGTAAGGCTGTTTGCGCTTAATGTGGCATGACACCAGCAAAACAGTATACTGAGTCAAACTACAGTATAACAGAGTCCTTTCATATCAAATATTTCACAGTTCCAGGAGACCTTTCGGTTGTCAATTTGTTCAAATTAACCTTCCCCATTTTTATTATTAAATGTCAACTGGCAAGCATCCAATTCCAAAGTTGCCAGATCTCAACATTATCAAACAGTACCGGTTATGTGATGAATATGAGAGAAGGAATAACAGTACAATACGGTTAATAGCTGTATCAGAGCAAAGATCATTTACAAAAGTGTTGTTAAAAGAAAATCTGAAAGACAACAAAACATGGAATAAACCAGCATTTTGATGAGCGGTCCTACCAGTAAGAAGTTTCAGTTTAATTTCTACAGTTGACATTTGGATAACATCAGTTACCCCTTGTGAGGGTGTGTATGCTTTAAAAAAAAAAAAAAAAAGAAGAAGGAAGAAGCAGGCAAAACACATGGGGAAGCGTATGCTGTCTCCATTTGCCCAACTTTTTTCAAGTTTCGGATTCTGGCTGTCATTTTGGACCATGATTGTATATGTTCAAATGCCAAACCATTTGGGACCGGTGGAGTCCACTGTCATTTTAACACATTTGACAATGTCTATGGAGTGGTTGCGCCATAATGTGACAGCGTGTACCTTGCTGGCTCTGAGGATCTGGAACATGAGCGGCAGGCCGTGTGTAATGAGCTCCTCAGTGTACTCATCTTCCTCGATGCAGATAAATTCTTTGAGAATCCCCTGGATCAGTGGTCGGCGATGCTGGGAGAAACATGTGCGCAAAGATTCCAGCCATGTGTGCAAAGTCCATGGCACCCCTGGCCAAGAGGTGTGGATGGAACAATGCAAGGAAAAACAAAAAGACATCAGATATTGCGGGGGGGAAAAAAAACAGTAACTGAGGTTTTGTTATTAATAAGTCAACTAACCAAGGCTCCGTATGTCTATGGTGATGTCTACATGTCCATGTTCTGAACTGTGGTACATGGCTTCTTTCAGGGCTTTCAGTTTGGCCTTCCCTGTTCGTATTAGGTCTGTCTCAGATGAACTTCTTCCCTCCAGCTCTGACCCTTCTGCCAGAATCTCTTCTAGGGATAAGACATCTCCTTTACCTTTCTGTGTGTGTGACAGCAGCTTCCGAAAGACATTTCTGTAAGAAACAAGCAAAAAAAACAACAAAGTTTAACACTTTTACTGACGTTATTTTTCAATGAATGCACATCTTCTGTTATGCTGCACAGTTTGACTATAAAAGCAAAACACCTATTAAAAACATGCCTGGTTTAGGCCATAGTGATGATTTTGAGATCAGTTCACACAATAACTAGAGAGTGATTTGCAATAATAAGAAAAAGTCAACAAAGCTATACTTCACCTTTAAATGTGATGTGATTGTCTCACAGTTGTGAGAACAACAAAATCTGCTAAAACATCAGCACTTTTGTCACAGAATGTTAATTCGTGTAATGACCAACAAAAAAAAACACCTTCCATGTGTTAATTTCATGGTCCTTTAACCTGCTGAGTAGATGAGTTTGTGGAGTCTATGGTATGTCATTTATAGTGCATACCGAGAAGGCGCGACAATGAGTGAGGGTGTGTGCAGCTGACTCATCCGTAGGCGTGCAATGGTGGTTGAACATTTAAGTTAGGTTTTACCATAAAGGTGCATCACCTGTGTCCGTGCGCTGCTGCCAGGCTGTAGGAGTTCATATCTCCCTGCGGCGCAGTAGAGATGCCATTGCGGGACATGGTTCCCAACATGGGGTCGGCCCCCCGCTCCAACAGCAGGCTCACCAGCTCACAGTTGCCTGAGCATGAAAAGCACATATGCAGACGCGCTCCACAGAACTGAGAAAGGACCCGATTATAGAGTCTCTGCCAGAGCTGAGGATAAATTCGCCTTTAAATCACGAGTCAGCCAAAGATGAGGCTGACATTCAGGTGAAGCGGTTCGAAATGGATTGGGAGGAGCAGCTGGATGGAAGTGGGGAAGAGGAGGCCACGGTGCTTGCGTGTACCTGCAGCAGCAGCCAGCTGCAGCGGGGTCTCAGTGTAGTTCTCCATCCCGTCCTGCAGGGAGCCTTCCACGTTGGCTTTGGCATCCAGAAGCAGCTGCAGAGTTCAGGTGGGGTGACCGAGGAGGACATGATGGGAAGAGAGAGAAAATTATTTAGCTGGGTGACTTTGAGCTTCTCCAACACGTAAGATGCAGTTAATGAATGTTTGATGACTAATTTAGAATACAGGCTGACGTGGAATTAATTGTGCTCTTGTTTCATTAAGAATGGAACTAAAGCCAGCTGCCACTCACTATCTTTAGCCAAATACAAAACAGGCAGACTGTGAGCCAGATCCAAGAGATGCACTGAGGATCCAAGGATTATTTTATAATTAATAACTGCTCCTGTCCACAGAGGGAAAACAATGTGAAAACGTCTCTAAGTTCACCTGAGTTAGACACAATAAATATGAGGTTGTATCATGCATCCCGCTTGCAAAAAGAGAATAAACTTGTTATAAAGTTGTTGTTTTTTTTTTTTTACATCAAACAACTTAAACATCAAAACTACATAAGGCATCATTTAACTATGCATACACATACATTTTTCGTTTTTCTACTTCAAAAGAATCTTACGCGTTCACCCATCTCACCATGCGCAGCTATCATGAAACACTAGTAACAAGAAACATTTTACAGTGAAAAGCTTGGGAAATTATTATTCATGTACCCAGTAGTACATCTCTTTTTCATTCTGAATGGTATTCATTCAAAGAGAGATCAAAATGCCGGTTTAAAGCATTTTCTGTTTAAAAGTAAATTACATAATCCCAGTGTGCACATCATTAAGAGGGCAGACTGAATTAGTCAAATGTGTTCGATTACAATTAGTCAACTGCGCATGGTTCACCTTTCCATTTACCTAATGGAGCCTGTTCCATTTGCTGAAAAAGCCAAATGGAAAACCCCTTCTTGATCGTGTCCAAATAGAAATAAAAAGACAGAAGATGACCGTTGATTGAAGTGAAAATGACAACCAACCATGAGTTGAAAGCACACAGAGAGTCAACAGATGAGAGAGGACATCACTACCTGCACCACAGGCACATGTCCATGTGACACAGCAAAAGTGAGGGGCGTCGCCTGGCGCGTTTCGGGAAAGACTGAGTGGTGCCTGTGCACCGAGTTTGGCACCTGGGGAATGGACATCGGGAGCGGGGTAGTTGAAGGAGGGGGTGGGGGACATGAGAGAGACATGAAGCCATTAAAAACGACGACATGGCCAAGCAAGCACAAGACAAGCTATTGCAGGGAGGACAAAAAGCGCTTTGGGAGCACCTGGAGTAATCATCTAAGAGGCCTGGGGCGGCAGAGGACAACCTGTCAACATGTTGACCTTCTAATGAACACAATAAATTGATCTGTCTATTTAGGCCTCATCCTAATGGATTTTCTCTGATCCCTCGCCCCTCCACTGCGGTTTCTCCGACAGGGCTTCGACCTACCTCAGGGTTATCTCTCGGGTGTGGGGAGAATGTCACAAATCAAAGTGAGGTTCGTGATACCAATGAGCACACATTTTGCACAGTTGAGAATGCGTGATGAGATAAAAAGAATTTAACATAATTACCGGATCAATTAAAGGCTAAGTGATGCATACATTGCACTTAGCGTGTCTTTGTGCTTTGGCCAGTGTCGGTGAACTGCAAATCAAAGCTGGCGCGATGGTTGATGATGCATGTTGCTGAGGTGATAATGGACACAATCAACTTGATGTTGTCTCAGACATCTTTTTCTATGGATTCTGTGTGACCTTGCCTCATCTAAAGGGCATCACTGTCTCCCCATTTTAAATCAGCACAATCAAACAATAACCAAAAGAAAGTGAAGGCTTTGTTGCTGAAGGCAATTCTTCAATATGCATTTAAGTTGGTTTACCTGCACATTCAAAAGAGCCCAATGGCCAGGCCGGCATGTGGGGTTAACAACATGGGCTGTAACTCCAGGTTTGAAAAACCCGATTGTCCCTTGTTTGTTTTAAAGCAATGTAGAGGTCCCATTTTGGGGTCACGTATTCAAAGGAAATTATTGACAGTGACATAAGAGGAAAAAAAACAGTAAAGAACGTTGTGGCAGAAAGTAAATAATGCTCATTATTTTTTTAAATGACGTATTAGGAAATATAATCACTATTAGGGTGATTTTAGTTAGCAGTAATGTACAAGTGCACGACACAACATAAAGTGTATTACAGTGACACCTCTACTTATGAAATTAATTGGTTCCGGTAGAAATTTCTTAACCAAAAAAATGTTGTTAGTAGAGACGCGTTTTCCATGTAAATGCCCTAATCCGTTCCAAGCCCCCCAAAAATTCAGACATTAATGTTTTCGAAAGCATAAAAATGCATCAAAGTATGTGACAAATAAATGTTACAAATTAGATTATTGCACAATGTAAAAAAATAAAGAATGGAGTAAAGAATAAAAATGAGGGTCATTTAACTTTTAACTGCGTCCTCATCATTTTTTTTGCCCTCTTTAGTTCATGTTCTCTCTCAGAAGTGTTTTTTGCCTGGCGTTTGCCTGGCGTTTTGTAAAGAAGGCTGGGTTTTTTTTTTGTAAAGAAGGCTTTTGTCGGCTTTTAGCAATCCTTCGAAAATGCCCAAGGCAAACATCAGCAGAGTGTGCGATCGCCGGACTGGTGAACACCTTTTTCTGGGGATTCACATTGACGTGAAACTATCGGAACGCCTCATGGCCCGAGAGGCGAATGACGAGGATGCTGCATAAAAACATATCTATTGCTCTACACGCATAGACGAATGCCAGTAGAGGTCCCTCTTAGCCAATGGGATGCCAGAATGATGATCGCGAATAGCCAATGGCAAAGCAGCTATAAGTATGTTGTGTTCAGGAAACTGCGAAGCAACCTGCACTGTATTTTTACCTTTCGTATCTTGAATTTTCTTTCGGAACTTGAGGCAATAATTTCTTGTTGTGGCGTTTAGTAACTTGAAAATTTCGTATGAAGAGACGTTCATAAGTAGAGGTACCACTAAATATCCAACACAAATGATATATAAGCTTGATTCCGATATTTAGCTCCATGAGTGAACAAAAAAGCCCCTCTCAGCAGCTGCGGTACAGTGCAGCATTAGAACACAAGCACAATAATAAAGAAGTGAAATTATTACCTCTCTGTCGGTGTCCATAAAAAAACAGAACATTTTTAGTAGGATCCCACCATTATCGGCAATATATTTTCGCAGCTTTTGCACTGGAATTACGTTTCCTAATGGTGAGTCCGGTCAGGACAATCATTCCCTGATGATCATGAGTGCTTAAACAATAAACAGTACAATGCATGGAGAGGAATATGAGAGAGATGAGGATCACTAAGTCTGTTTTTCTCTCCTTGCTGCACCATACCTGTATACATTGAGATAGAGGGTTCTTACACAACAACACCTTTCATGCCTTGGTACCCTGAAACATGCTATTCTCAGTACGATACATAATTCAGTATTGTTGGCTCACATTTTTTTTCTTTTGCTGTTGACCTTGAAATAACTGATGTATTACAGCCAAAACACTAACCTCACTGTTAATATTAGCTCCAGCATCCAGCAGCATCTGCACCATGGCTTCGTCTCCGCGGACACAAGCATACATGAGTGGGGTCATCCCCTGCATGATCACAAGCACCGAACACAGCTGTGTCATTTCTGAAGGTAACGCTGTCCTTTCAACATAACATCACATGCACACTTTCTTTTGGCTGCACAAGTCAGAATGGTCATTCTAAAGTGCCAGAAATGTAACCTTGTGTTGACATCATTTCTGGGGGCGGCTAGAGTGGGAGCAACTCCGGATAAATTAATTTGTACTTTTGTAATGATTTGGACTGCATTGTAGAGAATGGAGCGAGCATGTCTGCCAAACAATCACGGAAACTAGCTGGGCTTTCCTGTATGGAATTAATTTGTTGACGTCGTGCATGTGTGGTCCTCCACTTTCCTCCTATAGTAAGTTAATTGAAGAATCAATTGTCCATATAGGGTTGAATGCGAGTGTAAATATTTGCTTGTCAAAATGCAACCAGTCTAGGGTAAACCCTGCCCAAAGTTGGCTGGAATATGCTCCAGCTCAGCCATAACCTTGGACAGGATAAACTTTGAATAGATGGATCTGAAACAAATATTGCAAACATCATCCATCAATCCAGAGCATCGCTTATCCTGTTCAATGTCATGGGGAGCTGGACACTCAGCCAACTGATTTTTTGCTAAATGTGGACTGCACCCTGGATCTGTCGCCAGTCATGCAACCAAGATGTCTATTGCAATAAAAACACGGACTACAGACATTGTTTACAAATTCCTGATCAATTTCCATACACATCGCACCCAAATTCTAGTGATTACTAGCTTATCTACGGTGTCCGAAAGTTTCAAGGGAAAAAGAAAATCACTTCACATCCTCTGTACTTTGCCTCTGGACCAAGGTTCATTATTTTTTCCAAGATACAACCGTGGCACTTGACTGTGCTCTAATAAACTGCAGTGGTGTAGCAATTCATCAGAAGGAGTTTTTTTTCTACATTTTGACCCTGATAGAGTTATTTTATTAGATTTCTTTAGAATCTTATTAGTTGCGCAGCGGTGGACCCACCATAAACTATACGCCATATAGGTACAGAAATGTTGTGGCCATAGACCAGGGGTGTGTGTACAGTATTAGAATAATTTTCATCTTAGGCCTCTATACACTCATGGTCTCCCTGAGAAGATTGCACCATAACAAATTTTCTCACAAGGTTTTGTCATGCATTCCAGTGAAAACCAAGGTCAAACTTTTTGGACATAATTCCTGATGATATGTTTGGCGCAGGCGTAACCTGCAGGGGGTGGCAGCATGCGTTTTCAAGAGGAACGAGGGACTTAGACACGGTGGAGGAATTTATGAACAGTTTGAAATAGCAGGCAGCGTTACCACAAAACTTTCTGGCTTCAGCTTGAAAGCGAAAAAAATAAATGTCATGAAAAGAAAAACCTGCTAGAACCTCTGAGCTTTATTTGGGGTTATTAAGATGTTTTTTTAATGGTGGCAGGTGTGTGCTCACTTCCATTTGACTGTGATTACTTAATTCTGACTCCAGCCACATCCCAGTTATAAGAGAGTGTGCACAATTGTGCAATCACATCCATTCGTTTTTGTTTTTTTTTAGTTCCCTTCCTGAAAGAATTTCAAGGAGTTGTACATCTTATAGGTCATATTCAGGGTGGGAATTTTTATTTTCTTGGTCTCATTTTATCGTATGAAATAGTAGCATGTAATCATAGGTGTGTAGACTTATTTTATCTACTGTATATCATATTTTGCATTTGTGCATAATAATCAAGATGAAGCAGCCACCGTTTACTTTTGTTCCACAGGCAGTGTGACAACTTTCTGTGCACATTCAAAGAGTGTAAATGTGCTTGAACATAAATTATTGAAATGAACTGACTGTCTCGAACCTGCTCACTCATGCTGTTGATACCATCCGGCCCCAGCAGGTTGACAGCCTGCTTCACCAAGTCTGTGCGTCCACAGCTGAGCATATGGAAGCCCAAGTTCTGCAGGAGCTTTGCCTCAGTTGAGGCAGCATCCAGTTTCCTTGAGGCGCTGAAGCAGTCATCCGTTCTGAAGGCCAAAGCGCACCAAGCGAGTTAGGTGGATGTTTTGATCACCCAAAACACAAAGTTTAAATTTTTTACAAAACCATACAAGTAAAATAATTCCTTGCTGACATGAGTTGAGTTTTGGAAGCTGTGTGCATGTGTGTGTGAGTGCATGCATGCATGAATGTGTGTGCATTGTGAAGCCTTAAGGACTGCAGCTGTACCGGAGCTGGCGGGGCTCGCAGTCCACTCCAGGCAGCAGCAGCCTGGCAGCCTGCCGAACATCATCGCTGTCCACAGAGAAGCTCCGTCTGTGCTCAGTGTGAACAACAGCCACACGCACCCACTCCATCAGAGGCGGTAGCACCATGAATGGCCTGTGGGGGGAGATCGAAACACATGTGACACCAGCAAGTGTGCAATAGACTTTAATTTTTTTCTTTTAAATCCACCTAAGATACAATTTGCATATGTTATCTAAGCTCAATTGCCCAGCGAGATAGTATTTGAGTAAAGGATGACCCCTGCCAAGTAAATGGAATTAAAGAAAAAGAAAACTGTAGAGATGTGCTGGTGTGAAAAAATTGCGTGAACATTATAGGGTATAGCTCATGCTGACACATAGTCGTTTTGATCCACTCTGCGGGTAAAAAGATCGTTCATAAATGTTCATGATTTGACATTTTTTTTATTTTAAGTCAAAGCAGAAAAAAAATGTGATTCACTCAACTTGGAATTCATCCGTGCATCCCTTTTCTATACCGTTTGTCCTCATTAGAGCTGAGCTCGAGGCCGTTTCCAGTTGACTTTGAAGAGTTTAGCAGGCTACAACCGGCAATGGTAGGCAATTTCTTTAGTGCACAGGTGTCAAATTCAAGGCCCGGGGGCCAGATTCGCCATTCCACATCATTTTATGTAACCTATAAAAGCAAATTATTTGCAGTTCATCAGTTTGTTCAAGTTTAATGTTTCCTGCTAAAATACCCCTATCGCACATTGTCTTCATTTAAAAAAATATTGAGACATTGCAAGCATTATTTGTGACCAATCCCTATTTTTCAGATAAATGTAATAATATTTGAATCGCTGATTTTTGCTGGCCTCTGATTTCGAAACTATCCATCCATCCATCCAGCCATCCATTTTCTGCTTCGCTTATCCTCACTAGTTCGCGGGGCGTGCTGGAGCCTATCCCAGCTGTCAGTGGACAGTTGGCAGGGTATACCCTGAAATGGTTGCCATCCAATCGCAGGGCACACATTGACGAACAACCATCCGCGCTCTTACTCACACCTAGGGTGTTCCATTAACCTGCCATGCATATTTTTGAAATGTGGGAGGAAACCGAAGTACCGAAGAAAAAAACCCCACACAGGCACGGAGAGGACATGAAAACTCCCCATAGGAAGGCCAGAGCCGGATTCAAACCCTGCACCTCTTCACTGTGAGGCCGACCTGCTAACTAGTCGACTACCAGGCCGCCGATTTCAAACCTCGTTATTCATCAATTTGTTGTGTATATGTAGTATGAGGCCCTCCGAAGGGAACCCTAACTACCATGTAGCCTGAGACAAAAGTGACTTTGATACCCCTGCTTTTGTCAGTCCCTTAGCATTGTCCAACTTGCGTCCTGTTGTCCATGGTGGTGAGTCCATTCCTCATATTTATTTGTTATTTTGCAGAGTTGTTGTTTTCTACTTTGATTTCTTTTTTTTTTTAATCCCTCCAAACTCTTCATCTTTTTTTTTAATGAGTCAATTTTGGAAATTCCTCTGCATCCCTAGTCTGCTTCCTTACACTTGAGCAACCTTATTTATGCATGCGACGACTACAATGAACACAAGAGTCGCGTAAATGGTTCTTGGCGAGACATCAACCAATGAGAGCACAAGTGGATTTATCCTGTGAATTGATTGGCTGTGCATCATCGCAGCCTCACCCAACACCTTCCCTTGTGTCTTGTCACGTTGTTGACTGTCTCGCAAACTGTGTCTTAGTGTTGTGTTCGCATTCTTTTTTTGTTTTGTTTAAGCGATAATGTTTTTGATCAGTTAAGCTGCACTCCAACCCCTCACCGCCACCAAAGCAATGTTTCCAAGGTGTGTGGGAGCATGCGAGCCAGCAGGAACACATTGCTTCAATGGCGGCGGCTGCGTGGGGCTGGTTCGGGGAGCCTTATTTTGAAGGTTTCCCGACCGGGTCAGCTGGTTATTTTCGACACGTCCCAAGGAAGCAGTGACAGCTCAGACGAAAGTTGAAGTGACAGCCAAAACTGTCAGCTACGTTAAGACTTTTTTTCTTCACAAAATAAAAGACCATTGTCTGAGAAAAAAGAAACCTTAAACCTATTTCAACTAATAAGAAGACAAGCCTGGGTCGTCCCTGGAGTCTCCTCCCGGTAGGACATGCCCGGAACACCTCACCAGGGAGGCGTTCAGGAGGCATCCGAATCAGATGCCCAAGCCACCTCATCTGGCCCCTCTCGATGTGGAGGAGAAGCGGCTCGACTTTGAGCCCCTCCCGGATGACCGAGCTTCTCACCTTATCTCTAAGGGAGAGCCCGGACACCCTGCCCCACCATCGGAGCCTACTCACCACCAGGTGGACATCAGTTGACAGCTCCGCCCCTCTCTTCACACTGTCAGGCCGCAAATCCGATGATACAACCACAAAGTCAATCATCGAACTGCGTGTCCTGGTGCCAAGTGCACATATGGACACCCTTATGTTTGAACAGGTCAATCTGTGACGAGCACAGAAGTCCAATAACGAAACACCACTCGAGTTCTGATCGGGGGGGCCGTTCCTCCCAATCATGCCCCTCCAGGTCTCACTGTCGTTGCCCACGTGAGCATTGAAGTCCCCCAGCAGAACAAGGGAGTCCCCAGCAGGAGTACTCTCCAGCACACCCGCCAAGGACATCAAAAAGGGTGGTTACGCTGAACTGCTGTTGGGTGCGTATGCACAAACAACAGTCAGGACCCGTCCCCCCACTTGTGTCTACCGGTGTGAACCCCAATGTGCAGGCACTGAGCCGGGGGGCAATGAGTATGCCCACACCTGCTCTGCGCCTCTCACCGTGGGCAACTCCAGAGTGGAAGAGAGTCCAACCCCTCTCGAGAGAACTGGTACCAGAACCCAGGCTGTGTGTGGAGGTAAGTCCGACTATATCCAGTCGGAACTTTTCTACCTCGCACACCAGCTCGTGCTCCTTCCCTGCAAGAGAGGTGACATTCCATGTCCCTCGAGCTAGCTTCTGCAGCCGAGGATCGGACCGCCAGGGTCCCCGCCTTTGGCTGCCGCCCAGCTCACACTGCACCTGACCCCTTTGGCCCCTCCCATGGGTGGTGAGCTCCATGAGAAGGGGGACCCACGTTGCCTCTTCGGGCTGAGCCCGGCCGGGCCCCGCCAACGAGCCCCACCCCCAGCCTGGCTCCAAGGGAAACTGGGTTCCATTTATTTTGTTCTTCATAAGGGGTTTATGGGCCGTGCTTTGTCTGGTCCCTCACCTAGACCCCGGGGACGACCCAGGACACGCTGGAGAGACTATGTCACCCAGCTGGCCTGGGAACGCCTCGGGATCCCCCGCGGAGAGCTGAAAGAAGTGGCTAGGGAGAGGGAAGTCTGGGCTTCCCTGCTAAAGCTGCTGCCCCCGTGACCCGGGCCCGGATAAGCGGTAGAAGATGGATGGATGGATGGAAGAAGACAAGCTCAACGTCAAAGCGCTACCCATCAACATGCTTTTCTTTGGCAGAAGAGTCTCAGAGTGAACCTCAATCCTGTACAGTCAAGTGAGCATGTTCTACGCCACCAACACAAGTCTCTTCACCTCTCTTAGAGGGGGGGGATCCTGCCTCACGGTTTTCACCTTTCGCAGGGGTTTCTGGTTCCCATTAACCGCCAAAAAAAAAGTGATTACAGTATATGGTTAATGGCATGGTTAATAGTAAATGTTCCATCTATCCATCCATCCATTTCCCATCCGCTTTATCCTCACAAGGGTCGCCTATCCCAGCTGTCTTCAGTCAGTAGGCGGGGGACACCCTGAAACGGTTGCCAACCAATCACGGAATAGAAAATGTTGCCAATATATAATGCATTAAGATTCCTTGAATTACCACAGTATAATACGTTGTTGTGGTACTTTCTTGAAATGTGCTTGGATTACACAACCACACTGTCACACAAAGCCAAACAAGCAGATGGAGTGCATCTTTCACACATGCCAGCATACTGAGTTGTAAGGTGGTAAGGGTGTACTTGTTACCAGTCCTGCTGAGACAGATGCAGGAAATGACAACCATATGGTTGATCCTGACCCCAGTGTTTCCACTGTTTAAGATGAGATGGAAGAGATCTTATTCATGCAGTTGAAAATAAGCATACTGTACATATGAAAAAAATGGCTCCATTGATCCTATAGGTAGACACATCCTGGGATTTTACTGCAGCGATATCACTGAAAATACGCACGCATGGTTCTCTGCATTTCGACCTTCACTGATGTACCAACAGCATGTTATGCATACCAATATGCACTTCTTCCACTTAGGCAAGTAAATGAGCTGTCACCAAAATATGTTACAAACATGGCAAGTCCCTCCAGCTATGCCTAATTACATTACATTCATTTTGTATTTATGTTCATGAGGCATGTGTTCAATGCGGCCATTAGAGGGTACACGTGATTATTTGGTTATTGAAAGTTTCATCTCAAATCGGGAAATAAGTATTAAAGTGAAATGTTATAGCATCCAACAGACATTATTTGATATAAGTATAAGTTTTGTGCACTGATTGATAAGCAAGTTGTGTGCTATCTTCAGGCTCTCGTATGGTGATTGCTATTAACCTTTTGAAGAAACTTGGTGTGCAGCCTTAAGGTTTAAAAGTGGAATATTAATAGGGTAAATGATACATGTAGAGAGCTTGATGCGGAAGTGGTACAAACCTGTCAATGGTTGTTATTTAATCACTTGTAAGTGCCTCTCTGAGTTCGGAGGTATCATTTACCTTTCGTACATCCAAGCAGAGCCATTTAAATTTTGCTAGCCTCATTAAAACTGTAGCAAATTTGATCTCAGATGTAAACACACACACGCACACACACACACAACATTGAATGTGTATCACTGCATGTGTATCATAAAGATGACCTTATTGGAGGGCCAGGAAAGTACAGGGAAATGGTGGGGGTTAAGCAAATGATCTCAGATTAAACACACACACGCACACACACACAAACATATTTACACGTTGTTCACAAGGGGGGTGTTATTTTCACCCATGTAGATTCCGTTGTAGAGGAGTTTCACTGTAAAATTCATTTCAAAAATTGACTTCTTCTTTGCACGAATATACAAAGAAAATTGGTCTTATTGTGGGTGTTCTGGCACGGCCCACTTGAAATCAGATTAAGCTATATTCGGACCCCAGACCAAAACAAGTTTGACACCCCTGCTCTCCAGATATCACTTATTTTGAAAAGGTCTAAATCAAGTACGGCTCTCCCTAGCGGTTAAACCTAATCTAGGCCTAAATCAAGGACAGTGACCTCTGGTGTTTGAATTGTAGAATTGCCAATATTAATGCCAATTATGAAGCCATTTATCCAGCCAGTTGTCATGGAATTCAATTCATTCAACCTTATACCTTTCATTACACCCATTACATCATAAGTGCCTATTTCCACCTCACCGTTCTTCCTCTTACATCATGTCACCGCTCCACATGTCATGTTCGAGCACAGCCTTACTAAATAAAGATAGGCACTGCCAATGTGTTTAATATGAGTAAACCACAAGTGACATTGTGTGTGTGTTTTTTTTTAAACAAATGTCGTGAATGAAGATTGGACCCGCATTCGCTGAAAGCAAAAATGCCCGTTGCCCACAGTGACGGCCTGCTCACACTCAACGCCATCCTTGCATCACACCATGCACAATGCTGCCAGCTGACGTAGTTTTCCGCGCCATTGCAGGGACTACTGAACAGCTCAAGATACTCTCTAAAAGCCAGAAGACAACAATATACATTTGACCTTCAACCATTTATGAAGACCGTCTTGTGCCACTCCTTATCCCCTGAGACAATTATTTTTTGGAGGTAAATGACTTGTTCAGAAACAAGCAAGCAAGGGAAATAACATGAAATCACTGCCAGAGCCTTACATCATTCTGACATACTGAGGATGCTGCTACTGCGGCATCAATCAATACTGACTGCATCTGCCTGCTGCAATGACTCCTTCATGCAACTTTTCAGGTCATTTAAAGGACTTACTCTGATTTTTTTTTTAAAGTTACTTTAAATAGCTATTCTATGAGTGCTTGGGAATCTGGTTGGACAGTGCGGGAGGAGGTTGAGGAGGAAGAAGTAAATAAAATCTCAGTCGGCAGAGTTGCATAAGCAATGTGGAGTGATAAAGGAGTATTACCTGTGGATTGTACACACTGTATGGTGAGGTGAGAGGGGTGCATACTTTCTGCAGGGGTGTAAATTGTAAAAAGTCCCCCAGCAGTTGTCTGCTGTTGAAATATGATGCTGGTGATCATCAAGGATACATTTTGTTTACTAGACACAAGATGGGAAGCAGCAGGAATTGGACAGATAAATCAATAAATATCAGCCCCTATGGGGGTGGTTCATTAAAAACGTGTCTGCAATAGCTAGATTTTTTTTTTTAATCTGAATATGTGACAAATAAAAATGAAGATTTAATGAGACAATTTACTTGAAGATTTTGTCAAAACTGCAACAGTGATTCTGACCATCTGTTTAATAATCGAGATATGGAGTCTTTGTTCTGTTTCGGTTTGTTTCCATTTTACATCTTACCTCTCAGTTTGTAAGGAAACTTTTGATGGCTCCATGTTGGGGTTCTCCCACTCCATCTGGGGGCAGTGCATGAAGTAACACAATGTGTAGATGGCCTCTGGGGCCCAGTGTATCACTGCGCTCTTCTGGTGGATGGGTGTGCCGTTGTTGTGGTTCTTGGTGTACAGTGGCTGGAGGTAGTGCATAGCTCGTGACACCATATCACCTACACATCATACCAAACACATTCACACCATGGGGGGGGACAAAAAAAGGAGACAAGCTGTTAGGGTTCAGTTCAGTTCAGTATATTTTGCTTTTTAGTGTTTAACCGGCCTTCATTTTCTTCTAATTTGCATCCTGTTCACTTTCGAACTACAGTAAATTGATTTACAGTGTTTTACAGTATATTCCAAAGGAGAACAATTCTTTTATCTGTGACCCATTTGCATTTCAAGACTCTACCAGTTTGTCCCAATAGAAAAGACGTGAAATGACAAGGTAAAATTGTGGAATTATAAAAGGCAACAAGAAAGCCTTTTTCATACAACAATGCTGGCATTCAAAACTGCATGCAACAGTATTCAACAAACAAACATCGATGATTACCACAAGGAAGCTTATTCTGTGCCAATTATGATTAGTCAGCAAGTGCTTTCCCAGGAAAAAATGCTGGGATTCTTTTTAAATCTGATCTTAATATTCTTATCAACAAATAACAGGCAACGCCTACTGCTAAATGAAACCCATTGTCATCGCTTTACTGTTATCATTTTTGCTGCATTTCCATTTTGCTGTAAAATGATAGTGTGCATGTCCAAATAAATTCATTTTCCTGTTTATGTGTTCTGAGTGCATGTGTGCGTGCGCGCGCATAAGTGCAGTTACCAACTCTTGATTACACAGACATAGCCTTTGTTCAGTTCGGAAATTGTGCTATTTGGTTCCTCCCAGGTGTCCATTTAGCCTCAAAGTGAGCGAGGAGTGTGAAAAGGACGCCTGAATGAGGCTAGAGCATTTGGCAATGAAGCTGTGTATCTTCTTCAAGAGCAGCAAGGACCGCTACTGGATATCACCATCTTGTGAGTCGAGGAACTGGAAATACGCGTTTTGTGCAGACCTCTCTGTTGTCATCTTATACAGTTAAAGATGCAACAACAGTGTATTTTCATGAGCCTTTTATAACATTTCAGGCTCAATACAACACTTTTTAAATCTACCTACTGGCTCGAGCTATCCATTTATTGGTATCTACAGTATTTACCAATCTATCTATTGATATCTATCTATTTACCATCCATCCATCCATCCATCTATTTTCTAAACCGCTTTATTCTCACAAGAATCACGGGGGTGCTGGAGCCTATCCCAGCCGTCTTCAGGCAGTAGGCAGGGGACACCCTGAACCAGTTGCAAGCCAATCGCAGGGCACACAGAGACAAACAACCATCCGAGCTCACACTCACACTGTGGGACAATTTAGAGCAGGGGTGTCAAACTCATTTCACATTGTGGGCCACATACGGCCTCGGTAGATGTCAAGTGGGCCGGACCATTAAAAATTATACCATACTCTGCTATAAATAACCAAAATAATATGTCTTTCCTTTGTTTTGGTCTAAAGAAGCACAAGACCACTAGGAAAATGTTGAAATTTAATGAACATATCTTTTACATGAAGCACCTAAGATTTCCTTAGACAAATGTGCAATTTACTTTTATCATTCACATATATACATTGCAACTGATCCCACTAACTGTACAAAGGCACAAAACCTTAACAAATAATTGTTATTGAAAAATATAGTAATGCACAAAGAAAGGAATTTTTAAACCATTTACACGAGCATATAAAATCTAAATGTAATCCCGGCCTACACCTTACAAACTAAAGAGAGTGCGATTAAATGTGTAAAGAATTAAGTAGTCACATGTCCTTGATAGCATCTGCTGTGTTGGGTCTGTCTCAGTGACAGACTGAGGCTGCTGTTGTCTTCTTCTCTGATCAAAACAATGTTGTCTTTTCCTCTGATCAAAACAGTCTGTCCCCTAGCGGATATTCCATTAATTGCACCTTATTAAATATATTCATTCCGTGTCTTTTCTGCATTTTTTCACTTTTAAATTATCCTGCGGTCCTGATCAAACCGGTCCCGGCCCACGGGCCGTATGTTTGACACCCCTGATTTAGAGTGTTCAATCAGCCAGCCATGCATGTTTTTGGAATGTGGGAGGAAACTGGAGTACCCAGAGAAAACCCACGCAGGCCTGGGGAGAACATGCAAACTCCACACAGGATCGAAGCCACAAACTCTGCACTGTGAGGTTGACACGCTAACCACTGGATCACCGGGAGTGTTTAGAAAATCAAGCACTTGGAGACAGAGTCATGAGCAAGGCTAATAATCCGACAGTCAGTCTTCAGCATAGCCTGGCTTTTAAAGCAGTCAGGTAATGAGGCCAGATTCAAGAGAGGTGTGACTTGTGAGTGAACACCCACTGCCCATCTGGAGACTGAAACAAAAAAGCAAACTGTACTACTACTACTGACCGACCGATCAACCTACCTACCTACCAACTTGGTATTATACCTTAAATGAATTGTCTACCTCTTTATCAAATTGCTTCACTGCTGCCATTTTACAATATAATCATCACAAAACAACATCTGTAGTTTGATTTCCTTTGAGAGGCAACTCCCTCCTCCTGACATGCAGTTATTCTCTGGCATTAAAAGTAAACAGAGCCCTCAGAGCAGAGGCACACAGGACAACAGCACAGACAATAAAGCTCAAACTTCACACTTTGCCTTGTACAGTTGATGGAAACCAATACAACAGTGGAAACTAACAGCATAATGTATATGCATACGTGCTACCATTATATTCACTAAAGTCAGTACTGTACCATGCATTTTTACAAAGATAGAACAGTGAAGACCAGAGTGACACCATTTTGTTTGGCATGAATGAGTGATTTCGCCCTCAGTGTTAATGACATCTGTAGGTATAATAACATGGTTTCAATTCAAATATGCTAAAAATATGCTAATACGGCCTTTGGCAGAAGAGAAAATTAAAAATTAAAAAGAGGCAATTTGAAAGTAATGCTCCACAAGAGAGCCAAATGCCAGTGACTCCCTGAGCAGGATGCAAATTTGACAGGAGTGGAGTATTTCATTTTAAAGCGTCTTCCAAGCAAATCACAATCATCTCATTCTATTTCTTTTCCCTTCATCTCGCCTTCTTCCAAATAGAGATTGTGACAGCCCCGTGGATGCCAGCTATGCTTCACTCACAGTTATTCTTGTAGTGTGTTTACGAAACACAGTTATTTATAGATTTCTTTTTTCCCAGTGAAGATGACATGACCTCTGGACAAGGCTCTCCGATTATCCACCAACCACTGACTTGTGTTGCCCTTGTCAACATATGATGAGTCCATGCTCGACTTCATCAATATAGAATGGATGGAAGACCCTAGACGGCTCCACTAAATGTTTATGATCACGATGATGCGTGGTACAACAAAATGAAAAGCTTCCTTTTGGCGTATCGATGTCCTGACATAGTTTTTATCTGTATCTGTTTTGTTCCAAGCCCGCTCTTGTACCTTAGAAAGAAGAGGCAATTAATTGAAATACTTTGCTGTTGTGCCTCAAATTTGTCCAAAGACATATTGATGATCCTCAAGACTTTTGAAAAAATAATTCTGTGGACGAAATTTTACATTTTTGGAAGAGGTGCGACCTGTTATGTCTGGGGTAAAAAAAAATTCACACAGCATTGCATAAAAACAACATCATGCCAACAGTAAAGCATGGTGGTGGCAGTGTGATGGTCTGTGGCTGCTTTGCCTCAGGACCATGACAACTTGCTGTGATTGATGGAAAAATTCTGCTGTTTCCCAGAAAATCTTGGAGGAGAACATCCGACAAAAATAAATACATAAATAAATATATGTATGTGTGTGTGTGTGTATATATATATATATGTATATATATATATATATATATATATACACCTGTATATATATATATACTGTACACACACACACACACACACACACACACACACACAGGGTCAGGCAGTTTTTGTTTTCAAAAAGTACAAATAATGCCATTTTTTTACTTTGTTTCTTTATAATGCCATTGTTTTTGGGGGTTTTTTTCAGTTGCTGCCATGAATTGGACTGGTGAGCATTGTGCTTTCATTGTGGAAATGTTTATCCAAACAAACGAATCTGTAACTGCAACACGAGCGTTCCGTTTGCACTTCAATCTTGGTAGACATGATCCTGTGCCAGCTCAAAACACGATCTTGTTCTGGGTTGCCAACTTCAGAGTAACTGGATCTGCATTGAAACGAAAATCAACCGGCAGACCTCGCACCGCCAGAACTCCACTGATTTTTTCAAACATAATGGCATTGTATGTATTTTTTTTTCAAAAATAAAAACACTTTTTTGTTTCTTTACTTTATTTTCCTTTTATTCAACCTACAAATGTGTCACATCATTTTGCCTGACCCTGAATGTGTGTGCGTGTGCGTGTGTGTGTGTGTGTGTGTGTGTGTGTGTGTGTGCTCGAAAGAACTCTACTTAATGACACAGCAACTCCTGATGATTAATTTCTGCTTAAGATGCACATTCATACGCACACACAAGGGTTGTACAGTAGCAGATTTACTAATGTAGCGGGGCAATATTTGGGCAGAGCTGAACGCTGCCACGATCATATTAGCCTGTCCGTCAGTAATGTCAGCCAACACAAATGTGAAAAGTTTAAAGCAACAAGATGAGCACATTTGAAATCACAGCTTGAAAATGAATGTTGCAAACTGCTGCGAACCTGGTACCCCTGCACTGTGAAGCGGACAACCAACTAACATTTGAGCTTGAAAATGATTTTGCTGCCAGACTGGCGCACAATAACTAGAGTTGCATTTCTGTTATTACCATGACAACCACGGATCACCTATGCCTATATAATGTTTAGCGATGCTTATATTACTGTATTATTCATTGGTGCATTATATAGAGTGCTTGCAAAAATGCTGTGGGATGCCAAAAATTGGCTAATTGTAGAGAAGCAGATTGAGAGCGGTAGTGACAGTGACACATCCATCCATCCATCCATCCATCCATCCATTCCTTCTAATTCGCTTATCCTCACAAGGGTCGCTCGGGCGTGCAGGAGCCGATCCCATCTGTCCTCGGGCAGTAGGCGGGGCACACCGTGAACTATTTGCCAGCGAATCGCAGGGCACCCATAGACGAACAACCATTCCCACTCACAATCATACCTTGGGACAATTTGGAATGCCCAGTCAACGACAGTGACACAGTCAGAGATTCAACACAATGTTCCTGATTCCGTTGTAGTGCAAAACACTGCGGTGTGTTTCAAAGATATATTTTTTTAACTTTACCAAGGGGCAACACATTAGAAAACCCTGTAAGTGATGCAACACAGTTTCAAAGCATGACAAACGACAGTCACAATAATATGTATGCAGAAGCAATCGCTCACTGAGTTCAGAGATGCTGCCCACTCGTGTGGCCAGTAAGCACTGTTCAACAGAGCGCAGTTCAGACTGGCTGTAGGCGTTTCCCTCGCCATTCTTTCCTGTTCGCTGCTGCTGCAGAGTCAGACCCTCAGGTAGAATGAGCACACCTGAAAGAGAGAAAGAGAAAGAAATTAAGCGAAGTTGTCAAAAAACAAACAAAGAGAAATAGCATTGTTCTCGTGTAGAAATGGTGGACTGTAAGTTTACATACATTGGAAAAAGAAATCATTTTTGGGCTTAATTTTTGTGGATGTGAACGTGAAAAAAAACCATGGCATAATACAGCCCATCCCGATGACACTTTCACTCAAAGCAGTGTTATTGTCGTGGCAGAAAGTTTTGGTATACACATTGAATTTCAGGTGAACCCAATATTGGGAGTGGAAAGTGTAAACACCCATCTTTGAATATTGTGATATGCAAAATAATTTGAATAAACAATGTCATACATAACAGACATGATAAATAAGACTACATATAAGGTGTCAAATAAAAAAGTTATATGATAGTATAGAGATAGTTATATGATTGTTTTACTCTATTATGACATTATTCCCATTATTATACTATAATTTACACATATTTTGTCCTCTAGCTGAGTGTTTCAGTCCACAGGAAGTTTCCGCATCCACTCCATTTGATATAGAAACCTAATTCCAAAGACGTTGCGACTTTGTGTTAAACATAAATAAAACAGAATACAATGATTCGCAACCTATATTTAATTGAATGTACTGTACTCCAAATACAAGGCATTTAATGTTCAAACGGATAAAGTTTAGGGTGTTCGAATTTTATGACTGCAACACGTTCCAAAAAAGCTGCGACAGGTGGCAAAAAAAGGACTGAAAAATGGAATCGGATAAAAAGGCTTGAGCATGCGCTGTAGCTGATCAAATTACAGCCATCGGGCTCAGGAACCTCAGTCTTAATTGATTGACATGAAAGAAACCACTTCACCTGAATTTGCTTGAAATCATGTTTGGCTAAAAATAATAAATCATTCAGAGAAAAAAAAAATCTAGTTCGTTGACCAAATGCACCCCCTCGTTCATGTCTTTTTGATTGTTGTTTCATGTCTTTTTCAAAAAAAAATTTTAATGTGCCCCTGCAGGATCAACAGTAGGAAAAAAAGATTCCAATAAACTGCTGGTAGGGCAGATTGACAACCCACAGCCATTTAAGACTATCTGCTCTCAATATGCCAATTTGGCACAAATGCCCCAAGGTGCACTGTACATTCTGCTCACTGATAATAAGCAGGTATTTAGCATATCCAAAGCGCAAAGCAGCTGCTTAGCGAACATTCGACCAGAGAGATGACACCCACTGACGATGTGCAACAAAGAACAAGAGACACTACCATCTGCTTCAAGTGTCAGGTGTCTTTGAACAACTACATATTGGATCCAAATATCCCAGCCAAGTCTGAAAGATCAACGACTGAGAAAAGCAAGAAAGAAAAGTATCAATTCTTCAAGAACCGCAAAACACCCTTTGCTGTTTTGTTTGTTTTTAAATGTAAAGATCAAGTAAATCCATCCATTTTAAACAACGGGGGCACCTTGAACTTTCCTCACTGCCTCATTCTTCTTAAATATTTATATAGCACAGTGGCTGCATGGCCTGTGGCGAACAGTGGTGCTGTGAGCAATTGCCCTACTCCCAACAACCGTATGCTCACCATTCTCCGTTAATGATCAAGACAAGGTTGACAGGAATGTAATTAATATGTTATTATTTGGCCTGGTGTTCATGTTGTAGGGGTGATACATTGTAATGTTTAAAATGACAAATTTAATTATAGTGGAACCTAAATTCCATGAAGCTTATACAATTTTTAAATCCAACAAAATCTTTGTGAAGTACAGTACATATAATGTGACAAAAATATTACCATAACAGCCTCTCGTGCATTTGAACTCTACATGCATTTTGCTTTTTGGATGTATAATTCTAGACAACAATGTTGACCAGTTTTTTGGCAATAATACATTCGGATTTGAATGTTCTTCATCAGTTACAGTAGTGCAATTTGACAACAACTTGCAGTGGTGAGGATGGAGTTTGTGTTGTAAGCTTGCCTTGCGAGTTGCCAGCTAGATAGGCTTGCGAGCACCCAGCTCCCTGGCACATGCTTGTCACGTTATCAACAGGTCGAGTTGAACGCCTTTCTTATGTTTGCATTCCAAGCTTATTTACAAAATTAAAAAATAAATTTATGAGGAGAATTGAACCTAATGACAGTGAGGAATGGCATTGCCCGCACAGTTAAACAAGATTTTATAGCAGTGACAGTATTCCCTCCATCTATCCATTTCCCAATCCGCTTATCCTCACAAGGGTCGCGCATGTGCTGGAGCCTATCCCAGCTGTCTTCGGGCAGTAGGCAGGGTACACCCTGAACTGGTTGCCAGTCAATCGCAGCGCACATATGGACGATCGACCATTTGCACACACAGAAAATCAGACCGAGAGGCAACTTAGAGTGTTCCATTAACCGGCAATGCATGTTTTTGGAATGTGGTAGGAAACTGGAGTACCCGGAGAAAACCCACACAGGGACACGGGGAGAACATGCCAACTTCACTAATGCAGCGTGTTATACCGGAGACAAATTCCTTGTGCGATCTACATACTTGGCCAATAAAGATGATTCTGAGTCTGATTCACACAGGAAGGCCGAAGCCGGAATCGAACCCTGCACCTCTGCACTGTGAGATGGACATGCTCAGCAGTCGACCACCGACTACCGTGCAGCTCTGACAGTACATGTATTCCAAATCCGATTAATTTCAATGGTAACATCCATTAATTTTATACAGCGCTTGTCCCAATTAGGGTTGCATGTAGTGATGTGCCCAACTGTGCCGAGGCTCCGATGCGTGTGCCGAGTAAACCGGAAAAAAATCTGCGAGGCGTGCTTCGAGGCATGTGTCGATTACGCATGTGGCCACGCCCGAAGCCTCGGAACGCGCTTTGCTACGTCGGAAGCCTCGAGAGACGGGATTCCCTACGTCACCGCCAACAAATAGTTTCGCGGGTGATTCGAAATAAAACGGTGCACCGGGACGACAATGAGCTGACAGGTGACACTGACTAGAGGTAAGATCGGGCCGCCGGAGCCCGAGCCCGACCAGACTTCGGGCTTCTCTCTCGCTGCCTTTTTTTTTTTTTTTTGTTCGTTACGAGGCCGTGAATAGTTTTGGCCACGAGAGACCGTGGTTCGCAAAAAAACAGAAGTGGCCTCATCACAACACGTACTGTACTAAACTCTCGCAATGACATTTCAAAGAACTCCTTCATGTCTCTAAGATCCACCCGTCATTGTTCGTCTTTGTCTCTCTGCTTCTCTCTCTTAAAGTGCCGCGCTAGATTCTTAGGGACGTACTGCTGTTGGGGTTGACGGCCCTATTTTCAACCCGTCAAAATGACGGACGGCCTTAAAATTTTCCTACAACTCTTAAAAAAAATTCGTCAATGATGGAAAATTGTCGGTTAATGTACCCTCTGCAGAAAAATACAGAAATACATGTTTAAAAGATGTAAATAATTATACAGACTCGTTTAACTTAGATTTCGTGACAAAAGACAGGCTTTAATTTGTTATCACAAATCACCCCTCTTCCTCCCGAGTCATCACAAAAAAATATGAAATCTCACATATCAAATTAAGTGATCGGGCTCAAGCCGGGTCGGGCTTAAGTACCAGCGGGCCGTGTCGGGGCTGGATTTTTTTGGCCCGATCTTACCTCTACATCAAATCCATGGTATCATTTTAATCACTGTCTGTCATGACATTTATTTTCCACATGATGGCGCAATAGTACAAATAAAGCCTCATGATGCTTCGGCCCAGGAACGAACCAGTTGGATGGAAAGCCTCATTGCTTCATGAGGCTTCATTTTCCCATCACTAGTTGCAGGTGAGCTGGAGACTATCCCAGCTAACTTTGGCAAGAGGAAATATCATCCCTGGACTTGTCGTTAATTATTGTCAGGGCACACACTGATAAACAACCATTCACACCTGCAATATGTACAATTTTGAGTCTTAAAAAACCCCCATCATGCATGCTTTTGGAGTGTGTGAGAAACCCATTGCACCCAGAAACAAAAACAAAAAACATACACAAGTAGAGGGGGAAGATTCAAACTCCCCAAAGGAAACCCACACCTCAACAACTGAGGCAGACATGCTAACGACAAACTCACAGTGCTGCCCTCAGGGAAAACATTTGCTTTAAAAATAAACAAATCAGAGATCGACATCAGGATCATAGAAGAGATTTTATTTCACTGCCATCCTAGTGGTGAAAAAGATACCTCGCTGACAATGTTTGTTAAAACAGATTATTATCTGTTTATCTTTAATCCTGTTATCTATTCATTCAGAGAGCTGTTACTAGAAATACTGAACTCATGAGGCATTATTTGTTTCACGCAACACAGATTAATTGTATTGTTTTATGATGGGTATGTTTTATTTTTTGTATTTTTCTACATCATTAGACACAAGCTACTATCAGTCAACTTGTTAGTGGAATGGACTCTTCCAAATCAGAATTCATTGCTCGTTGCCAGAGGGATGATAATCTTAATCATGACTTTGGTACAATTATCTAAAATGAACATACGACGTTGAAACGACTCATGAGCTATCAAACTGCCACTATCATGACTAGTGATTAACAATTATACTCGTATATACATAAACATACTGTGACATTTTTGATTAATTTGGGATTTAAAAATTTTTGTTTTTTTTTGTTTTGTTTTTTGTTATCAGTCAGTTGATTGATTAATTGGATCTGACGTTCGTCTCCTCGAGTTGCATTTTCCTATCCCAAGTATCCTATTTTCTTATTTAGAGTAGGGCACAGACCCGGAATAAACTAAAGGGAGGCCGGAATTCGTACCTTTATCTAACCACTGGACTCACTCACTGAAACTTCAATAAATATATATGTTTCCACGTTTAATAGAATACTAAAATAATCATTAATTGCAGCTCTAGTTAGATCACTGCTGCACTGTCATGTTTAACACACTTAAAGACAGCAAAGCGATTGTTCATGTCATTCATGAATAAATCTGCAAAAATAAATGTGAAAATAGGAGCTTTTAGTTGTTCAGCTCCTTCGCTTTAGTTGGAGGGCACAACGATGAGGGCAGAACTGACAGTGAATTGCTGAATGCTCTTCGGGTGGACTGAGGCAAGGTGACTCAGTGGCTCTCCTAATGTGCAGCACTGTGTGCCCTCAGGGACTCACTGAAGGAGCGCTTACATGCCGGTCAGCCAACGTCTGTGTGCATTTGCACCATGAGATATGTTGTCAGTATCTTACGTCCTGGTTGTCACCGTCTGTTCAACAGAGCTCCCTCTGTCTCATGGGAAGTTGCACAGGACGTTAGTGGGAAGCCATGATCAGGCTAATGTTGTATCAAACTTACTTTGAGCTGCATAATGATGTGTGTGGGCTGATATTAGACACCTGCCTTTCTTTATGTGGACTTGAGAGGTAGAGCAAAAAATCCTGTCTATCAAGTGACGCGACTTTTTTTGAGATACGAGCAGTCGTTAAGTCGATTTTTTTTCAACCTGTGAGCACAAACGATATGAATGTTGACTGACAGATGGAATGAGTAAATATTTTTTTTTCCCGCGAAAAGTGGCTTCAAGATGTTTATTGCCACTGTCTAATTTTACTGTCAAATCAAACATAAATCAATGTGAATTACACATTTTGTATTTAAAAAAAACATATAGCTTATCCTTTAGTACACTCACTTCAGAGCCATGCTAACATTAGCAATGCTTTACATCTATGTGGCTGTGCTATAACCAGGGGTGCACATTAGGAGTGCGCAGGTGCGCATGCATACTGTGAATCATCATGTATGCGTCAGATTCCACTGCCTCAGCGCGCTTTTACGTTCCAAATATATTGCAGCCATAGAGTCTGTGATTGCAAGTCTGTGTCGAAAAATCAGTCAAGGAAAGCAACCACAAAGATTGCTTCTAAGGGTTAATTTCAGAATAAAAGATTCCTAAGGCATCAATGTCCATGTACAGCAGAGATGGGCAAGTCAAATGCTGGAGGCCACAATTTTTAATCAGTGCTACTAGGGGGGGAGGGCATGGGGGCGTTGTCATTTTGAAGAAATACAGTCCATGTCATTTTATATTGAGAGAGCAAAAGCTTCACAGTACAGTGTTCAAAGGTGCTGTTACACTGCCACTGAAGAGAATGGGAGGGGAGACGGGAGGAGGCTGAGAGTCGCTCCGAGCTAGACATCGTTATTGAAGAATAAATAATGTGCAGAAGCTCCCATTAACACATCACTCAAAGAAACTTCCTTAGTTTCTGTGACAACAGAGGCAACCAAAGTCCAACACTTGCATAAATACAGCTAACAGTTCAAGTAACCCTTTTGTATGAATGTAAAAATCTGTGCTGCTTTTTAAGCGATGAGCCGTACGATTTGTAATACTTTAAGACATGCATCAATAGTATATTTTTGGCCACTGATCGTCATGCCTGGGTTATGGCATCAAGTTTGTGCATTTGGATGCACGCTGCACCGTGTCAGGGTTGACTAGAGCAGTAGAGAAGGAATGCCAACCCCGATGTGGCTCCTACCCTGCTCTTAAAATCTATTTTGGAGGGACTCACTGAGACGTACACATCTTCAAATGTAGTGCTGCTCTCGACTAACAACGGCTGTGCCTCGACATATCGAGACAGTGGAGTCAATCCTTGATTTGGCAAATCACAATATGAAAAATGAAGTTTAACGATGCTATTTGATGCATTTAGACAAGCAAAAAATAAATAAAAATGGAAAAGGTGAATTGCAAATACAGGCTCGAAAGAGTTAATCATGGTGTCACGGGACATGGATACATGGAGTACTGGGCTTAGTTCTGTTGTGCCAGGCCAGATGGCTACCATATGTATCTGAGCGGGTGATCATAGAAGGAAAGATAGCAAGACGGAAGGCTGACATGTGGTGTATCCTAACTTCTTTCCTACTTCATGGCAGCTTGAAATATTTTATATCTTCTGTGTCGTGCATCCAGTGGTATGAATAACGGTGGGAAAAGAAAACAGGGGATCCTGCAAGACAAATCACGTCATCATGGCAAAGGAGGCTATGAATAGTTTGGTTTGGACTCTGCGGTGACCAGTTTGGTCTGATGAAACCACAAGCCTGTAATACATTAGTCGTATGTCCGCCACAATGGTAAGAAGTATCTAACTATACGAGCAAATGTCAGCTAAAATTAAGAAACTGGGACAAACAGAAGCCATGCAGCGAGTACATGCATGAAAATAAATGGTTAATATCTACCTTATGAATGCAAACATGAAGTGCATACAGAGAAAATTCAGAATTTCCGGGACTTGACTAATTATTGATGTGCTTTCTGCAGAGAACATGGTCGGCTAATTTATCTGTTGTTGAGCTAACACAGGATCATGTTAAATGCATTTCACCTCTCAGTTTAAAAATGAAAAAGGTCGGCATCAGAAGAAACAGCACATGTGAATAAGCCTGGTTTGTTATAAAAAAAAATGATGAGTAGGAAATGCAACCGTACTAGGTTGTCAGCAAAACTATAAGTCATCTTCGCTGTTAGAGTGCCTTTGACAAGTAGTCTTTCATTAGCCTATATGGGGCACTCGCTTCGTGGCTAGCTGCTAGCTACTAGAAGCTAATGCACTCAACAGGTGACGTATGTCAATGCCAGCGTAATTATTTTGATTTAATTTTACCCTCCTTAACTAACTATTGAATGTCTCATTATATATCAAGATGACACGATTTCGATGTTGGTGGCAATATATGAACTGTTCCCAGCTGCAGTCGGCAAGATGAGTCAAGGCAGCCACCACATCACCACATGCTGCGGGAACATCAAAATCAGAGCGTGCAAAAGCATTGCATTGTTATCATGCTTCTGCAGGGCTTGCTGATATCATTTAAATCAGGTGTGTTGGAGATGGGAGACATCTAAAACACTGTGGACAGGAGCCCCCGAGGACCAAACCTGGCGACCCCTGATCTAAAGCTTTACCTCAGCTGCAAACCTTTTATTCAGAAAATGTTTAGTCTTTAGTATAGATTTGTGAGGGGTATCATCAATGAATCAACAAGTTTCAGTTGATCATTTCTCGAATTAATGGAGGTGAAACGGATTGTATTATTTAGCGGCAATCCAAAGACAGACATGCCATGCCGCTGATTCACTCTGAACTAGTTTGGCTATGGAAAGAGGATCTTCTGTCTATGGAGACAACAATATTCTGTTCAGTACGACACTGGACTGAAACAGGAGTTTGTAACATCCAGGGATTGTCACATCCCAATAAAAACAATAGATATATATTTTTTAATAACAGCTAAATAACTGATTGCTTTTGACCCATAGCCAATCACTGGAATTAAGATTAAAATGCCCAGCCCTTTATTGATCAAGTACAAATGAAATTGCGACATTTTGAAGAGGAGGTTTTGCTTGCAGGCTTGCTTTTATGACAATGGACACAACACCACACTGATTCCAATAAAGTGCACTAATAAACTCATTTAATGGTATCTCCCAATAACTACAGTGCGATGCCAGTTATTTATGCACACAAGGGAGCATTTAACTGCTACTGTGCCATATATCTTCATAATTAGACGATGGAAGTCTGACGATTCCTGAAATAAGCGTGAAGACCACCATTACAACCCAAATGATTGCTACCGTTTATGCGTTTAATTGAAGAAATAAACATTTGGGCATGAAATTAAACCATATTCTAACTGTTCCCAGCTGCAGTCGGCAAGGTTTGGGCCCTCCTGTGTGACCTTTCCTCTCTCATCCTCCCCGTGCTTGCATAGGTTCTCTCTGGGGACTCCAACTCCCTCCCACATTCCAAAAACATGCATGTTGGGCAAAGTGAACACTAAAATTAGACATAGGTGTGACTGTGAAGTCCAGTTTTAATGGCAAGATTTGAAAATTTTCAGCAGACTTTCAAACTTTGTGAGATCCCATGCATAATAAGAAAAATAATCACAGGTGACACCGTTTTGAAATACAGTGTGTGGTGTACAGCCACACGGCAAAATCAATACATCACGCACGAACCGATTTCCTTCTTGAACAATGCAACAATTCGCGCGCGTGTGTGTGTGTGTCTGCAGGTTGGTGAGGGTAAGTCGCAGCTGCAGCTCCTCAGTTAATCAACTGCTGCCCTTTTTAAGCTGGATTTGAATGCCACTGTTCTGTCAAAATTTGTACAATCCATCTCAAGTTTGTCGTGTCCTGAAATTCTTTGTAACTTTGGAGATAGTGATATTAATCCTGCCTACTTGTCTTTACAAGCTCTGGCCTGCTACCTGCCTTTGTTTGCTGCACATCTGCCTCGCACCTGGTTGCCGCCATCCTTACCTCAACCTTGTGCCCCATGTCTTCCCTGGCCTTAACCTGGACACATTCCCTATAGCCAAATAACCTGCTACATTTACCACAAATGTGTAACTGATCATTATATCTGCTGTTTCTTTTCTGCATCTGGGTCCTCCTCACAACCAGCCACCTAACAATTGTTTTGCCAGTTGTCTCAGGGATCTGAAGCAAGGGTGATATAAATGATAAAAATCTGACAATGTAACAGGTGAATTGAAAGATTTTGTCATATAGTGTTTGTTGTCCTTCTCAGCGTTTTGGCCGCTACAGTCATCCAAGGAGATCTGTGCTTGATGGTTGTGCATTTTTGTCTGCATCTGCATACCAGCACTAATTTTGATGGCACTATTTGACCGTCGCCGCCTGACAACCGTGGGGAGCTTGTGTTCTTTTGCGCTTGTAATAGGCAGCTTTTTTCACAGCCCCATTTTGTTCAGAGATGTCGATGCTGTTGGACAGTCTGCGTTGGTATGGCTGGATGGATGGCTGGTAGAGCTAAGGATGATGAGACTCGGCACAGAGCACGGATGGATACTTGGAACTGAGAGCGAGCGCTTGGAATTGAATGCGGATTTAATTGAACCAATCTCTGTACTGTATTTGTCAACAGACGCTACAGCTTCTTGCTTACTTTTCAAACTTAGCTTGTAGCAGACGTGTGACATCATGCACACTGTGATCATGAAGTCTCTGATCCACTCGTTAAAAGGGATTGATTGTCTCCTCTTTCATCTATATGCTTCAAACAACAAAGAATAGTTGTTATGATTGTACAATTGTCCATGTTTTGTGTTATGTGATGTCCTATTTTGATTACATGTTAAATATTCAGTAAAAAATGAAGATGTATTGTGAAATTCTATGGAATACAGTCATACCTCGGTTTTCGACCATAATCTGTTCCAGGACGCTGTTTGAAAACGGATTTGTTCGAAATCCAAAACTATTTTCTTAGCCCATGATTGGGGGGCTAATACACTATCCAGAAATAACGAAAAACAAAAACAAACAGTCAGATTTGCGTAAATCACCACAAACACGTCTGCTCACAATGAACGTTACACAAGGAAGCGTCACTTCGTGTAAGGAAGCCGACGGGAGTGGAGCGGCGTACAGTATTCAGGTTTGCTTAGTTTGGTCGAAAACCGATTTTTGGTCCTATTCCAAATTGTAAAAATCTCGAATATTCTGGTCGAAAACCGATTTGGTCGAGAACAGAGACGTTCGAAAACCGAGGTATGACTATAATTGTTAATTTGGGGCTCGCTTAACTGATTATTTATGAGTGACCCACTGCCTTCCCACTCCCCTACTCGGTGCAAAATGAAAGCCTTTTATGAAGCAGAGTTATGTTGAATAAGTTTAAATTTTGATTAATTTTTTCTTTTGTTTTCAATTTGCAACATGAAGCCTGTTCAACCTCAGAAGCAAATGGCATGTAGTTACTTTGATATTTCAAAGGATTTTAAAAAATGTTGGAACACCCGTATTCTTACATTTTTAATTCTTGCAGGGTCACACAAATCAAAATGTAAAAAGCCTAAATTTTTCATACAGTTATTGTATTCTCTGTAGTAAATAGAATGATGAATATAATGTGGCGGCCTAGTTTGCAAAAGCTTAGTAAACCCAAAAAAATGGGAGGAAAAAAAAGACAGTCAGAGTGAAGATAAGCAAAAAAATACACATGCTCGAACACGCAGTTCAGCATCACACAATAGAACGAGCCCACACAGATATGACTTGTGACGGGTGACCGGCGCACAACAAGGGCACAACTATTACGTAATCATATCCAATCAGAGTGAAACCAGTCTCCCTCCTGGCTGTGTCTTACTCAGCCCCAAGGTAGCAGCTCAGTTGCTATTATTTCATTCTTTTTTTTTTTTTAAATCTCTTTTCTGCCGCGATGGGTAATAGGTGTGTGGAACCCACGAGTAGTGCAATTCCCGCGGGATGCTTTGCAGACAATACTGGCAATCAGCAACAAGGGGGTGGAGGGGAATTGTGGAGTCACAGAGCCATGCGCACCCCTCACCCCCCCCCCGAAAGGTCTACCTTTCGATGAAGGACTTTGCTCGATGTCTCCAATGGCATCTGATTTGTAAAAGGCGCATGCTTTTGAGTGGTCTGTTTTAGTCAACAAAAGGAGGACAATAACATGGTGAATTTGGAGGGCTCCTATTGACAGATTGTCCCAGCACTCCAGCTAAATGCAACAATGTTTTGATGTAATTGCTCATTTAGCACCGAGGGCACTCGAGTAATTAAAGAATATGACTAATGCCATGAAAATGGGATTTTGCTACAAGGGGATGCTTTCCTCCGGGCCAGGGATGACATCAGACCCAGCTGCTTGTAAACACAGGCTGCTTTTAAACGAAGCCACTCGTGGACATGAAAACTCGGTAGCATAAACACAAAGCAAAGTGCAAAGCTTATAAGACAGTAACACCTTCAGGCAGAAAAGGTACAGTCACTGGCCATGCGTAATGGGCGCATGGTTCTTACATTTGTGTCTCTGCATCACTTTGTGTCTCTGTGTACATTTGTCTGCCTCTTTGCCTGCATAGAACAAAGCAAATGTGAGCTAGTGAGCCGGCCACTACAAAGGAAAACAATGGTGTGCAAATGTTCACGAAAGAGACCCGGAAATAACTATACTCTCTATTTGATTTTTTGATGTGTAGAATTAAAATAAATCCAAACATTTTCTGGGAAGACCAGAAGAACTTAATGTTAAAGGTCCCTCCATCCATATTCTAATCCATTTATCCTCTTGAGGGCCGTGAGCGTGCTGAAGCCTATCCCGGATGTTTTCGGGCAGTGGGCGGGTTACAGCCTGAACTGGTTGCCAGCTAATCGCACACATAGACAAACCATTTGCACTCACAATCACACCTTGGGACAATTTTGAGTGTTTCATTAACCTGCTGAGCACGTTTTTTGGAATGTGGGAGGAAGCCAGAGTACCCGAAGAAGTTGGGGCCTTGAGTCAAACACTGCACCTCTGTTCTGTGAGGCAAACATGCTAACCAGTCGCCCACCGTGCCGCCCTATGACAATCGATGACAATGTAAAACAATAAAAACTATCAAACAGCTACACATAAAAGGGCTAAAACCACCCGGTCATAAAACACCCATTCATCCATTTTCTGTTCTTCTCACATTCATTTGTGTTGCAGGTGAGCTGGAGTGTATCCCATTTACCCATGCATTTACCCATGCAAAATTATGACTCTACGGTGACCTAACATGCATTGTTTTCGGAATGTGGCATGAAGCCGTCAAACACTGAAAATTCGCACCCTGGCCACACACACAACAATCTGGGATAAAATTTGTCTCAATTGATTTTAAATCCTGCCTTTACTTTCCTAGTGCTAGAATGTCTACAAATTGGCAAAAACAATTTGTTGTGGTCAGCGTGATGTAGACTGAACAAATGCTTGCCGAATCACACCTAACTATAGAGATTGCCGCACACTCATTCCTCATTTCAAATGTCTTGATGCTTAATTTTCTTGGATTTGCTGTGAGAAGGAAGTGTAAAAACAAAAATTGACGATCTAAACGTTTTTTCTGCAGATCTGTAACGGTGACCTCGACTCTGCACATCTGGCCACGGTCACCACCAACTACTTCATTCATACCCCACACCTGGTGCAGCCTACATAAACTGGAGCTGAACACACTCAAGACAGTATAGATGAATGTGGACTTCAGGAACCATCCTTTGCCACAGCTGCCTCTCACACTATCCAACTGCCCTGTGCCAACCGTTGAGTCCTTCAAGTTCCTGGGAATTGCCGTCTCTCAGGACATGAAGTGGGAGGCCAACATCAAATCTATTGTGAAAAAGAATAGCCTCAGGCTTCCTGAGGCTGTTAAGGAAACATGGCCTGCAACAGCAACCACTGAGACAGTTCTACACAGCAGTCATCAAATCAGTCCTATGTTCCTCCATCACAGTCTGGTTTGGTGCTTTCACAAAAAAGGACAAAATTGAGAAAAAAATCATGGTGCCACTCTACCCTCTCCTGAGGACTTGCACGTCGCAAGAACCAAGACGAAGGTCTGGAAAATTCTCTGGACCGCCCACCACCTCTTCCAGCTATTTCCCTCAGGTAGGCGCGATCAAACCATGCTCATCAAAACCAGCAGGCATGCAAAAAGCGTCCTCCCTCTCGCCATGAACTCCCTGATCATTGTACAGGCTTGAAAAAAAACTGTCATTGATCAACATTCCAAAGCACTAGACACTTTGAAAGCACTCAAGGACTTTTCTGCATAATTGCACATCCAAAGTTGCATTACCATTACTGCTCCTGGCCATTTAAAAAATGGTGCAACGATTATCTGTCTAATATGCACACCTGTCCTAGTATTGTAAGTACCGCACCACTGATCACTGTATCACTCGATGACTCTCCACATTGTTGCTCAGCTGTCATTGTGTGTTACTAATGCACAATCGTTCCCTTACATTACGAACTTACTTATTTGACATTGTCTTTGTTTATCGAAGTTGCTTGTTACTGCACTAGTACAGTGAAACTCCTCTACAACGAAACCTACATGGGCGAAAATACCCCCTAATGTGAAAAAATGTTCATGCATTAACACCATTCCCATTCTCCTGCCCCCCATACAACGAAAAAAAAAAACCCTGTTGCGTTATACGAAACACGAGAGATTCACTACAACGAAGTTTAATCCAACTGAGACCTCTACTGCTTCGTTTGGAAACGGCAAAAGCAACACTTTCTTGGGTAGCGATCGAGGGGAGGTCTAGTTAGAGACAGTAAGATGGTGGAAAGAAAAGCCACCAGGTCCAGGAAGTATTTGTTATTGTTAGATTCAGACGCAGCAAGAACGTTGCATTGCTAAAATGGCTGCAAAAGGGACCTTTGGATGTCAAGCAGCTAAGACAAGAAGCGCTCTGACGCTGGAAGATAGGGTAAAAGTGATCACAATGAAAGACGGAGGAAGCAAAATCAAAGACATTATCCCAGAAATGTATGTAAGTGAAAGTGAATGCTGATCGTAAATTTCGCAATTTCTTTCCCTTTTTTTCTTTCTACACTGACTATATGAAGTGTCAAATAAGTGTGTGCTCATACTTATGCACTATTGGAATAAAAATAAAGAGTACACATACGTTTGTGTGTGTGTGTGTGTGTGTGTGTGTGTGTGTGTGTGTGTGTGTGTGTGTTTACATCTGAGATCAAATTTGCTACAGTGAAAAATTTATTGCTGCAAACATGATTTCATTGTAGAGGAGTTTCACTGTAGTGTCGCTCATACTCTTTGAGACAAATTCTTTCTGTGTTCTTACATAAATGGCCAATAAAAATGATTCTGAAATGCTGGGTATATCAGTCCTGTAAAAATATCATAAATTACCATTAAAGTAAGCCCACATCTTTCTGAAATGAATTTAAAAACATCACAACATTGCCCTGGGTGGATCATAGCAAAAACGTGTGTGTGTGTGTGAGGTTTTTTTGTCTTTTTGTTAATGTGTAGAAACAATACAGTTGGAAGTAAAAACAATGGTCGCTGTACTCCGAACAGCAGGTAATTTCTTTCATACCTTACGTTGAACTTTCTTCTCCAAATGTTGCTGCTCCCTGAGTGGTTCCAGTTTGGGAGACTCGCAAAATATGATGCATTGAGCTACAAATTGCTCAGTAATTGTTTAAGTCACCTAGTGTAATTTATCATCCAGACCGCGCACAGTCTCTGTGGGGCGTGTCCAAACAGACTGCAAGTGGGCCATGCCTGGCAGAGACTGATGAGGCCTGTGGCCATGTGCTGCTCCTTATTTCTTCCCCACCCAACTACAGCACATCCTCTGAGGAAGGACCTTCATTGTTCAGGGCTAACTCTACCAAATATCTCTGTCACTTTGATAATGTGGGAACAGTCGTATCGGGAATGCCATCATTCAATGTGAACCCCCTCTTTTGGTACTTTATATTGAAACTATGGAAACGTTTGAAAGTTAAGATTTCCATATGTCCATTTTGTCCGTGAACCCAAATAAACGTATGATTGTCGCATATTATATAAACACAAAGACATTGTGAATAACTAGTTTTGAAATGAGAGTGCAGTAAAATATAACATTTATTTTAAAATTGCTAAACGTTTTCATATCATTGAAATGTTGGTGTTTTATTAAGAAACATTAAGACGATGCACATAATTTGCATTGGCGGGCCACATCAAATGATGTGGTGGGCCAGATCTGTTCCCCGGCCCTTGAGTTTGACACCTGTAAGCTTTCTGGATCATCGCATTTGCCTTATTTACAACCCTCCTCAGTCCCCACGTTTGGGCCACAACTTGGAAGTCAGTCTCACTTGAACACATTAAAGAGGAGCTCAGTTGTCTGAATGCACTCCAGGGATAGGGGACAGAGGAGACTCCAATGAGAAGCTATAATTGAGGATACACAAGTGTATCATTTGCATGGGAGTCTCTTTGTACATACAACACACAACGAAACACCAACAACTAAATCAGTACAGCAAAAGGAAAGTACTAATATCAATTAGCGGACTCACCGAAGAACCACACAAGGAGCAGAGTGGATTTGCATGCAGCATCAAAAGTTACTTCAACAGTTACAAATTGACAGGTGGTGACAAAATCTTTAAGTAGCGGCCAAAATTCATTTGTGGCAGCCCGCCACAGGTGAATGTCTATGTGGGAAACATTGCAGCTGTCATGTTTTATTTCGCGGAGCCGATCAATGACATCAGTAACCACTCAGCAAATTAAATACATTAGAGCCCATCAAAAAATGTGCATAAAATACATAATATCAGCCGATCAGATCTGTGTCAAGAGATTGACTGTGTAAAATATATGAATAATGTTTAAAAGAATTAGAGAGGTACTCCATTTTCACGATCACTCCGGACACACTCGCCGAGTTGGAAGGCTTCCAACTCGTACGTGCGGATAGAAACGCGGGGAGTGGTAAGAGGAAAGGAGGGGGACTTGCTGTTTTTGTTAATGACAAATGGTGCAATCCTGGGCACATCACCATCAAAGAGAAACTCTGCAGTCGGGACATTGAGCTGCTAGCCATTAGCCTCAGGCCCTACTATCTCCCACGGGAATTTTCACACGTCATAGCTGTGACGGTGTACATCCCCCCGTCGGCCAATGGTGATGCAGCATGTGATGCCCTGATGACTGTCGTGAACAGGCTGCAAACACAGTCCCCCAACGCCCTGCTGATCATCTCTGGGGACTTCAACCATGTCTCTCTGTCGTCCTCCCTACCAACCTTCACTCAGTACGTATCCTGCACCACCAGAGACAATAAGATTTTGGACTTGTTTTTTGCCAACACCAAGGAGGCATACACACCCTATCCCCTGCCCCCTCTTGGAAGAGCGGACCACAACATGGTGTATCTCCAGCCTGTGTACAAACCCCTGGTGCACAGGCAGCCAGCTGTGACCCGCATGGTCAGGAGATGGTCCACAGAGGCCGAAGAGGCTCTGAGGGACTGCTTCGACTCAACCAGGTGGGAGCTCTTCAGTGAGATTCATGGGGAAGATATTGATTCACTTACTGACGCCATCACGGACTATATTAACTTTTGTGAGCAAAACACCGTACCAACCAGGACTGTACGGTGTTTTTCGAACAACAAACCATGGATTACTCCCGACATAAAGGCCCTTCTGAAGGAGAAGAAGAGGGCTTTTGTGTCGAGAAACAGAGAGGAGCTGAAGGCCGTGCAGATCCAACTGAGGAGAAGCATCAGGGAGGGGAAAAAGGCCTACAGGTTAAAAATGGAGGATCAGCTACAGGCCAGTAATGTTACTGGTGTCTGGAGGGGCCTGAAAACCATCTCAGGCCACAAAAGCCCAAGGACAGAGACTGTGAGGGACAAGGATTGGGCGGATGATCTAAACCGGTTTTTCAACCGGTTTGACCAGACGTCTGTCCCTCCCCCCCACCACCACCCCCTGCAGCTGCACCCACTCCCACTGTGGACTTCACCTCCCTCCCCTCCTCCTACGACCAGCTTCCAACAACGATCACCTGGCCTCTCAACCGACACTACACCCCCAAACCCAAGTCTGTCTCCTGGTTCATGCCTGTCTGTTACGACAGCGCAGGTGAGGAACCAACTGAGGAGGATAAAGGTGAGGAAGGCAGCAGGTCCGGACAACATCAGTTCCCGGCTCCTCAGGACCTGCTCTGACCAGTTGTGTGACATTGTCCAGCTCATGTTCAACCTGAGCCTGAAGCTGGGCAGAGTTCCACAGCTGTGGAAAACTTCGTGCCTGGTCCCAGTGCCCAAGACCCCCCATCCGAAGGAGCTCAACAGCTACAGACCGGTGGCGCTGATGTCTCACCTGATGAAGACGCTGGAGAGACTTGTCCTCGACTACCTGCGACCGCTGGTGAGCTCATCACTGGACCCACTGCAGTTTGCCTACCAGCCCGGCATCGGTGTGGAGGACGCCATCATCTATCTCCTCCACTCGGCGCTGTTACACCTGGAGAATGCTGGGAGCACTGTGAGGATCATGTTCTTTGATTTCTCCAGTGCCTTCAACACCATCCAGCCCAACCTACTGGAGGATAAACTGCAGCACGCCGGAGTGGAGCACCACCTCACATCATGGATTACGGATTACCTCACAAACCGACCACAGTATGTGAGGGCACAGGGCTGTGAGTCGGACAGGCTTCTCTGCAGCACTGGGGCGCCGCAGGGGACTGTCCTGGCTCCATTCCTGTTCACCCTCTACACCTCGGACTTCAGATACACCACTTCAACCTGCCACCTTCAAAAGTTCTCTGACGACTCTGCGATTGTCGGCCTCATTACAGAGGGAGATGATCGGGAGTACAAGAGACTGACGGGGGACTTCGTGGACTGGTGCCAGCAGAATCACCTCCAGATCAATCCTGGAAAAACTAAGGAGCTGGTGGTGGATTTCTGCAGGAAACAGTCATCACCTGCACCGATGAACATCAAGGGTACGGACATAGAGAGGGTGACCTCCTACAAGTACCTGGGTGTTCATCTCAACAATAAACTTGACTGGTCAACCAACTCAGACGCCCTGATCAGGAAGGGACAGAGCCGCCTCTTCCTACTCAGGAAACTAAGGTCTTTTGGGGTTCAGGGGTCTCTCCTTAAGACCTTCTATGACTCTGTGGTGGCCTCGGCCATCCACTATGGCATTGTCTGCTGGTCAGGCAGCATCTCGGCCCGGGACAGAAACAGACTGGAGCGACTGGTCAGGAGGGCCAGTTCTGTCCTGGGCTGCTCCCTGGACACTGTGGAGGAGGTGGGCAGCAGGAGGATGCTATCAAAACTAAAAGCTATGATGGACAGTCCCTCCCACCCCCTCCAGCCCACCCTGACAGCACTGGGCAGCTCCTTCAGCCAGAGACTACTACACCCGCGCTGCAAGAAGGAGCGATATCGCCGCTCATTCTTACCGACTGCTGTCAGGCTGCTCAATAAACACACATGAAAGAAAAAAAAAACGGACTCAACCCATCCATACATTGTAAATAGCACAGCCACCTTATATTTTGTATTTTTTATCTTGCATTCTGTACTGTGTACAGCTCTATTTTGTTCTGGAACATTTATTTGTGCATGCAATACTTTGTTTTTCTTTTTACCCCACCCCCCTTCCCCCTCCAATTCTGCTGCTGAAGACTGCAAATTTCCCCAGTGCGGGACAAATAAAGGTTTTCTTATTCTTATTATTATTATTCTTATTTTCAGAGGTGATGTCCCAAATTTCCTAAGATTTTGAGAATGAAGACATTTACATATCCATCAAAATAGTTGTTTTGGTCAACAGTGTGCATTATTATCAAGATCAAACAAGATTAAAACAGTCGCTATGTTTTGGCCTTAACAAGTTGTTAAAAATGGTATTAAAAATTTTGCAAATCAAATTTGAGGATTTCTCGATATACTCTGATCAGATGTATAATGCTCTGAATGGCCGCATTACTTTAGAAGGACGTTGATTCTCCCAAACGATATAAAATTTTTCACTCAAATTTTTAATAGGTCATTTTTACACTTTAAGGCATAGGTGTCAAACTCAGGTCCTCGTGGGCCGCTGTCCTGCATGTTTTCCAAGTCTCCCTGGTGCAACACACCTGATTCAAATGATCAGATCATCAGCAAGCTCTGCGGAAGCCTGACATTGAACCTGCTCATTTGAATCAGGTGTGTTGCAACAAGGAGACTTGGAAAACATGCAGGACAGCGGCCCACGAGGACCTGAGTTTGACACCTATGCTTTAAGGTCTTAAAAGTTTGGACATTTCCCAGCTCTAGCTACAGGTATGCAGCCAAATATAGTACATCAGGCTGCATTGATGAAGTGCCAAAACCAGCAATGCAGAAACATGTGTTCTGCATGGCTAGCTCAGGCCAAACTTGTGTTGGCCTGAGCTAGCACATGGTCTGGCCTTGACACACTTTGGACGCCACCATGCCTTAGAAGTCTCTTGAGCTCAGTTTGAGTACCCTGCCCATGATGGGATTACGGTACAGTAAATTTAAACTTTGTTGTTAATGGGGCTCAACTCCACTGGATTGAGTGTTGCTGCATAGAAGCATTTGTTTGATTAAGATGAATGAGCTTTCTGAAGATAGAATATAATCATCATTCCTAATAAAGTTTGGTGGTTTCCAGATGTTTGCTGCTCCATATCAGGTAAATATGTGACACTCTTTTAGCAGTGCACTATTTTTGACTTTGAAAGGCTCCAGTATTCCTCTTCAGGTTTTTGAAAGCTTAGAAGTAAAGCCCACCCCAGGAACTAGGCAGAGGTATTAACTCCAAACTGAACAATGGCTCCCTTATTGAAATTCTTCTCAACTCAAGACCGATGCGGGTACCATATTGATGCAGGGAGCGTGAGATTTTTTTTTTTCTTCAAATTTTGCACATTTGCATCTGTGTACAGTATGAACAGTCTGAGTGTGTGTGCACACATTCAGACCTCCAAGCTTCGTGACACCATATTTGGGTTGCGGAGCGAGGAGGATTATGCAGAGCTTTTCCCAGCTTGCAGGTCTTTCCCACCTATTGCACTGTCACAGTAGAGCCAGTAATGCTGTAGGAAAATGTTCAAGGAGGGAGGTACAGGGTGTATGACTAGCATTGAGCAAAATGCTGGAAGCAGAAAGATGGTGCCACAGGGAAGGAACTGCGGATGCATGAAGAATATCTAAACAGGAAGGACCATAAGAAACATTGGCTTGACTCCTTCCTGACAGTGTACAGGTACACAAGCGCTTACTTTGAATCAGAAAAGAAAACAGCTCAAGCTTTTTTTTTTTCCCGAACTGAGGTTGCCAATATACTCGAGGACTTTTTTCAGCCCTAGATCGCAATATGTAAAAGGGCGTCGACCGTCTGTGACGATCGATCACTCTGATTAGCTGATGAGACTACGGGATAGGACAAAAAAGAAACGCAACGACAAAGAAAATGTCAACCCAAAAACCCAAAATACATGCAAAATTTATTCGTATACTCCATGAAGCATCAAGACCGCTCAGGTCATCTGGGACACGTCTATTGTGTGTTCCCAGAAGCAGAACCGAAGTGAAGCAGCATTTAGTTATGATGTTGGTTTTTTTTACATCAGAGGTTTGCGTTCAATATCAGGGATTTGCTCAAATTGTGAGTTCATTTCAATCAGGGCTGAAAACATGATTGTTTACTGCCGCATTCTCGTCAATCGTTCTTTTATACGCTTGTTTAAATCTCCATCTGCACGCCATCTTTTAATTTTTTGGATGACTATTATGAATTGCACAATGTCTTAATATTTCGTTTCTTTCCGTAATATTTTTTGGAAAGGACTTTGTATTGTACATGGCATGTGCTGTACAAATAAACTTGCCTTGCCTGCTGTCAGGCTGCTCAATAAACACATGTGAAAAACTGACTCAACCCATCCATAGATTGTAAATAGCACAGCCACCTTATATTTTGTATTTTTTATATTGCATTCTGTACTGTGTACAGCTCTATTTTTCTTCTGGAACATTTATTTGTGCATGCAATACTTTGTTTTTCTTTCTACCCCCCCTTCAATTCTGCTGCTGAAGATTGCAAATTTCCCCAGTGCGGGACAAATAAAGGTTTTCTTATTCTTATTCTTATTGTCTTGCCTCGATGGGCATTTTCTTGGATTTGTGTGAAATGTGCTCGATGAAACCCTGACTGTAGATGCTATGATACAGAATGACGCATGCATGCATGCCCTGGCCACCACTCCCTGGGGTGTTGTGTCACCCTGGCCACCCCACTGAAAAGATTCTGGCTATGCCCCTGCATAGGGGGAACCCTAACATTTCTTGAATGTAGAGAAAGTAGCAGTGCTCAAGAACTCTGACATCATGACTCAACTAGACAGAGGAAGATGCAATGTATCAGGAGATGAGAGTGAAGACTCGGTCACCAATGTTGTTAACTTTCTGAAAACCTTTTAATGTTCTAAACAGTCATGATTAAAGATTGAGAATGTTGGATTCGTTATACATTTAGGAGTATGTGAACCTTTTTTTTTTTGTGGAATGCTAGATGCAGCCCAGGCACACCCAGATTGCAGGTCGAGCGGCCGGGCCCATCTAAGTTGAATTTGAGACCTCTGATTTAGAGCCTCGAATTAACCTAACAAGCATGTTTGGGGAAGGGCATAGTGTAATTGTGGTTTGCACAGCTTGCATGCTCTCTGTGTGATTTCATGGATTTTCCTGCCCACACGTGTGAATTTGCATGTGAATTCGTGTTTGTCCGTATGTGTTCTGCGATTGACTGGAGGCCTGCAGTCGAGGTTGTAACCCCCCGCTCGCCCAAACTCATTTGGGATGGGATCCATGACCCCAATGAGAATAAGTAGTACTTAAAATGGATGAATGGATGATGGCAGGTTTCTACAATGTGGGAGCTAACTGGAAGAGTCACACAAGGAGAACCGGTGAATTCGACACAAATAGTTCAGAAGATTGACATCCTTTACGTACTTTTAATAACCTACTATTACACTTTTGAAAACGCTGCCATCTATTTATTATTAGAAAAAAAATCATTTTATATTTGTACATTATCTGCATCCTGAACCATAAGGCTCTTCTTATGAAACAGTGTCATTCCTTCTGGGTATGTCAGAGCTGCACAGTGAAGCTGTGAAGTGAGCATGGCTTACATGAAGCGTGACCTTAAATGGGAGCCATTTTAACTCGCTATCCAAATGTTCCGATTCCCTCATTTGTCCCCTCAAGGAAACGTCTCGATTCCCAAAAAAAAGCCTAAAAGCACCTAATGCAAGTCAGGGAGCTTCAGTAAAGATTACCGGAAAGATGCCTCCAACCAGGATTGTTCAATCAAAGACTGTTTGGTGATGTTGATGACTGCATCTTTTAGGCTATGGGTGCAATTTGCCACGAGGAGGCAAATGACTTCAACAGTCATGGACTTGCACAGTTTGTGCCAACCTTATGAGTCCTGTGTCTTGCGCTCCAAAGTGAGAGCAGTAATGCACACTGGCCTGCCACAGATTAATATTGTGCTGTCAAAAAGTCTACATCTCCACTAGTTTTAATAAGCTTGAGATTGTTGCACAAACTGTTCCCGGTTCCTCATCTTTTTTTGTCTCGTGCTGCCACATTTCAGAGTAATGAGTTCCAGAATTGATTTTTATTTTTTCGTTGACGCTACTTTGCGCCCCTAAGCCATCAAGAGCAGCCTCTTGTGTTTTCACAATAGACACTCTTATGTGCATTATATAATGCTGACTTAGCTGCCAGGGGTATTACAGTCAAGGTCTTGATGGAGGGCATGGGCACACAGGCCTTCCGCCTCAAACTGAAATTCACCCTCTATACTTTCCCAAAACACTCAGCTGCCTGTACAAATCAGAAGCTCTCTCAAAGTGCTTCCTCATTTGATCCGTACACTTGCCTTATTTTCTTTTTAATTTCCTCCAACACTGTATCCTTTTGAGGAGTGCCTATAGGTAGCCCCTTGCGTAAGTTTGGTATTCGTGCATGTGTGCAACCACAGCGATGCGTGCGGTGTTGACGAAGAGCCTCAGAGCATGCGAGCTTCCTCCATGAGCATTACTGTGTTTTCTGCCTTACTAGAGATGAGCCTGTCTGCACACAACACTGTAAATCACCCTTTGACTCCTTTCATATCGTGTGAGCACGGCAGTGTGGTAGTAGTCTATATGAATCATGTCATGCCATGTCACATTAGCTACCTTTATGTTAACCAATGCAGGGTTACGCAGTCCCCCAGCCATGTCAAAGTGACAGATGGACGACAATGTATGCATCCTTTAAGCACGTCAAGGACCATCAACAACCATATAGATGGAACCACTCAAAGACATCGGCTGTTTTGAAAGGCAAAGGTTATGTGAGTCACATCAACTTATACAGGTGACACACTGCCATCAAATTTCAGAACATCCACAGGGAAAAGGTGAGTGTATCAAACATTGCAACGTCCTTGAAATATCAAATAAAAAAAAAAAGAAAAACATGAGTGTATTTTGAAATATTTGAAGTTAAGGGTGAAAAATCAAGGAATGAATTTGGTTTCATGTCGGGGTTATGCGAGCTGTGGGTGGGATGGCAATTGACGTCAGCTGCATGCAGTAAATGGTGTGTCATCATAACAGCATAACTCACCAATTATTTCAACAAGTAAAAGAGACAATATGAAACAGTAAACACCCGTCCGTCTTAAAGGAAAACATGGCAAATTAAAAAAATCCTCCCTTTAAAAATGTTTTCTCTCTAGTTTAAAAGCAAAATTACCCTCCCACACTCTAATACACTCCAGAAACAACCACATGAAGAATAAATTGGAGAGTACAGTGCGCACATTGTGTAGTAGAGCTGAACCATTTATCATTTTCACATTGAAATCATTATTCCAGACATATGATCATGTGATCGTCAAAGACGAAAGGGTGTTTCCGCGCTTTTAGCCCCCCAAGCTTACTTCTCAGAAGCAGGAAGCTACTTGCGGACAGTTCACACAAAAAACACTCAGCTCCCAACTGATTAAAAAAAAGAATTAAAAAAAAAAGGCACGCCATGTTGCACCCATCTCGCCTGAGTTCCTGCTTTCCAGCTGCTTGCAAACTGTGTGTGTGTGTGTGTGTGTGTGGGGGCGGGGGGGTTGAATAGTAACGTTCATCCCGCCATTGCTATGCACACCAGCTACAAACTGCGCTTACTCGCTGCCGTGGCTAAACACTATCCTGCCGCGGGGGTTATCATCTCTTCTAAGTAGCTAATTCTCGCCTCTGTGGCGGAAAAACAAGACAGACTTCTGATAAATATCCTTGTCACAAAATGGCACATCCATGCCAAACTTCCTCGGACAGCTTCTTCAGTGTCCTTGAATTACTCGAGTTATAGCCTTGAATGTTTTGATGGTATGATGTAATTTTCTGTCATACTTGTAAATTTTACTTTAGATAGTGTATGTTAAACTGAGGGCGGCCCGGTAGTCACAGTGCAGAGGTACCGGGTTCGATTCCAGCTCCGGCCTCCCTGTGTGGAGTTTGCATGTTCTCCCCGGGCCTGCGTGGGTTTTCTCCGGGTGCTCCGGTTTCCTCCCACATTCCAAAAACATGCATGGCAGGCTCGTTGGGCACTCTAAATTGTCCCTAGGTATGAGTGTGAGCGTGGATGGTTGTTCGTCTCTGTGTGCCCTGCGATTGGCTGGCAACCAATTCAGGGTGTCCCCCGCCCACTGCCCGAAGACGGCTGGGATAGGCTCCAGCACCCCCCGCGACCCTAGTGAGGATGAAGCGGTTCGGAAAATGGATGGATGGATGGATGTTAAACTGAATCTTCCTTTGAAAAATCGACATAAAATCACAATATCTACCAGAAAAATCTAAATTCTTTTCCTAAAATTGTTCAAACCTGCTAATTAGTTTTTATCCATCCATCCATCCATCAATCCACTTTCAACACCGCTTATCCTTATCAGGATTGCCCCCCTCGCTCCCTGGGGGGGGGGGGCAGTACATGGAACACACCTTGATCTATTCACCAGTCAGTCGCAGGGCACATGTCGAGATGAACAACCATTTGAACCCACATCCACACGGCCACTGAGTGGGAATCGATGCCACGCTGCTCGCACAGAAGTCAGGCGAGTGTACCACTACACCATCTGGAACTCTAATGAGTTATTTTATGTAACTGTATTCATATTTATTTTATGTAAATGTATTAATATTTACTGTGATTGGCTGGCAACCGGTTCAGGGTATCCTTCGCCTAATGCCCGAAGACAGCTGGGATAGGCTCCAGCACGCCCCGTGACCCTTGTGAGGATAAAGCGGATCAGAAAATGGATGGATGGATATTAATATTTATGCTTATACGCATGTATACGGTGGTACCTTGACTTATGGATGCTTAGTCTTTGCATTTTTTAGTTAGTTTGGTCGATTTGTTTCTCTGTGTTGCAAGTCAATATTTGAGAAACGAGCAAGCATCAGCTACATGGTCACTCAAGTGCCTTAGTTCACTTCAATGGGGAATATTGATTTGATAAATGAGTAAAGTGAGTTATGAGCTTGGTCATGGAACGAATAATTTTTTTAAATCAAGGTACAGTATAACCGTTTATACTTACCGTATTTTAAAACAGGTTTCATATGTAAGGCGCATAAAATAGAAGCTGCAATAGTGACTGTGGTTGCGTTATGTATCCACCAGATGGCTCTATGCTGAAGGGAATTCAATAAAATACAATACAGCTTTATTTATAAAGATCTTTCACAATCGCTGCAGCTGTAACAAAGCGCTTTACAGAACATTTAAAATACTACGGCCAAGAAATCAGAATATTGATCCATACATAAGTCGCATCTCATTATCAGGCGCACTGTCGGCGTTTGAGAAAGTTTTAGGTGCGCCTTATAGGGCGGAAAATAATTGTAATTACAACCGATGCCACGGAACTTGAATGAAGATTATTGATGACTTGATGATTGATGATCTTATCTCGAAATAAAATCAAACATAAAAACGACATGGGACATCCATGAAAAAAATTATGGAATTGTTTCAAAATCTGATTTGTTTGAAATCCGTGCGTAGCAAGGACCACGAAGACGGAACCCATATGTAAAGTGTATGACAACAATAGTGAACATCCTGCATCTTCTTAGAATGTGGCATTATGGCAAGAAGACAAGGTCAGTGCGGGAAAACAACATCTGTCTCCTCTTTTTAACTGAACCAAACGGTACTGCTTGGTCAGACCAAGGTGCATATCCTGCAATAATAAAAGTGCTGCCATTTCAAACCATCCTGAACACCCTGTACAGCAATTTCAATTTTTAGAACCCTAATGGACCGGACAACAATATGCAATTCCTCACATGCCTGGCAAAGTTCACATCCGAGGCTTTCTCTCCAAAACCATTTTTGGCACAATACTAACTTGAACAGCAGCTGGTTGGTCAATGGTGAGATTTCACAATGTCAAGTACAGTCAACAGAAGCAGCATGAGAAACCTACATCTTAATTGTACATTTTGCACATCATTCATAATAACCATAAGTTCAAGGCAAAGAGGGAAAGACACGGAATGATATCTTATGATGGGATTCAGGAGAGAGGAAACCAAAGGTGAATAATTATAAGATATCAACAACAATGTGAAAACATGCAACATTGAATTTTGTATTATAGTATGCTGGGACAGGGCCTATTTTTTTTTAACTGTTAAAGTACGATCATGAGCTGCAAGAAATAAGTTTGTTCACTTCAAGGAAGATATTAATATCAAAAAAGTGGAAGGCAGCAGAGAAGTTTTGGCAAGTGTGTGTTTTGGGAAATTAGAATATGTTTGTGGTTCATATTACTGTCAGTACTGGAGGAAATGACTTTATACAGACGCTCATTTTTATTTTTCGGAAGAGAAACCTGTTGTGATTTGTCAGGAGCTTCTGCAGCAATGGGCAGAATTAGCAGAAGGTGGTGTGCAGATTGACAATGCTTTCTCGTGTTTATCAAGTTCCTGAGTTTAAGAGCCTTAGTGGAAGATAAACGGCAAATGATGACTGAAACTCTTGATGTGAATAGGGTAGTAATTGTTACGCTATTACCTTTGGCTGATACAAAAGCCTTGAAGCATTTAAACCGCTGCAATGAGAACTATAGCCTGGATTATGCATTGGTGGCTTGTTTCCAGTTTGCATTCATTGTATCATGTTGATACCTACAATAGCCCATCCTCACTTTTCGCTTGACACTATTAAAATATCGCAAAATAAAAAACAAACAAACAAACTAAATAGCTCGATTTTATTCAACATTTGAATTAATATTGTGACACTGTAAAATGCATTCAGTTTAAGGATAGAGAGCCAAACCCTTTCATGTGGAGACTGGTGAATCCACTTCCCATTCAGACCACCTTACTTGCTGACTAAACATACAGCTTGCATTTGCATGATTATTGATAATTTGATCATTTGAGACAGACTGTGTGTTAATTGAAGCTGTAAATGGGGTGCAATACAGTAACATGCTCCCGTTGGCCTTATATGTCCATTTTACACTGCGCTTATGTTAGTGCTACTGTAGTTCCTGGCCAGTGCCCAGGTTAGCCCCAAGTATTTCTTTTTCCACCACCAAAATTAGCTCTAGCTCTCACTCTGGTGCTTGAAACTGGTGCTTAAGATGGCCCCAATTATTTGTTGGGCCAGACCCTGGCACCAACTCCATCATAGGACGTGGGGCAGGGGACAGTGGGCGTCTGTATCATGACAATCGCAGATGTAAAGGATTGACTCCCTGAACACACGGAAGTTTTGCGCAAACTGTTGAGCTGTGAACTCCGGCACAACTGTGCATACCTAGAAGAGCGATCGTGGACGGGCCCAGATAGCATGCGATCTCCGACTCACAGCCAGCCTCGTGATCCTCTACAATGATTAGGAACGATATAAGCGTTTGCTGATTGCATGTCCCTGACTGTTATATACTACATACAAATATAATCGATGCTCTGCTAAATTGCCTAGCAGGTACTAACAGCGCATTATTATGATTATTATAATTATTATTACTATTACTAATAGTGCAGGCGCTCTTGGGTAAACCTCGACATAAGCAGTGGATGCTTTACGATGACGTAATGACGTAGCTCCTGCTTGGCTTTTTGCCGGTGGGAAACCAAACATCTTCTTCAGCCCTGGCACCAAATGTTTTTGGTGCCAGGGCTAATAGAAAATTAGAAGTTGTCCCATTGCCATTTGGTTTTGTTGAATTTACATAATTTGCATCTCAAGTTAATGCAACATCATCCACCACCAATCCATTGGAGTCAAAATGTATATCTCTTTTTTTTTTTTTTTTTTTACATTTTGTTCATTCAAAATGAATAAAAAGTGTTGAGAAATACCAATTACGGAGAAGTGTTGTGAGAATGAGGCACTCTGCGCTTTTTCACTCCCATCTGCCTCGCCTGCCATAACAGCTGCCATCAGCACTGACAAAGAGTCTGCCATCAATACAAATCAGAACAAAGAAAACAAATGAAAACAATTTGCTCTTCAGCAAACAGGCAGACACAAAGCAGAGTCCAGTTTACAGCTGAATAAGTAGATGAATATATCCAAAACTAAAGATAAGCATTAGTTTATGTTTGTATTTTCAGCTTTGTAGTATATGACAATCATGCAAAACAAAAAAACTTGTGAGGCATTAGTCATCAATAAATAATGTAAGGCTCACAGGGCTCAGTGAGGGGGAAAAAAATTCTGCTTTGGTGATGAGAGAGCATCGTCCTGTAAATGGAAATAGTCTGTGGATTCTGTAGCAGCTTGTGCCACATTGGGGCCACTGAGCCCCTGCAGGGAATTTATATTGGCCAGAGATCTTTTATTTGCCAATAACTGATTGGCAAGAAAGTCATACCTTCCCTGAGGGCATTGAATTAGGGCAAAATTTACCCAGAGTCAGGGCTAAAAGCTTGACCAAAAGATATAAGAGCACGACAATTTTCTTCGGTGCTCTTTCGTCATTTGTTACACACAAGACAAACAACGTGTGCCCATACTGTCAGAACACTCTTTTTAAGCGGAATTTTATCCGTTAGCCATAAAATTGGGGGGGAAAAAGTCATGTAAGATGACATCTTTGCTTGAATTGACAGCAATTGTTAAAGAGGGGTTTCCCCGTATGCTGCAATAATTCACGAATGGTCTGACACAATGCATTCCATTTTATTTTCATTTATAATTGTCATAATTGCTTCAAAATGTGTTCCTTCTGATGTACTGGTAATTTTGAGCCTTGTTTATACCGAGCAGTATGACACCGTTTCAATTTCCATTTTAAATAGGGACCAAAATCCAGCACCTCTCATTTTATAGCCCATTTTGTTGGAATTCTAGTTCACTCGTGTAAGGTGGAGCTACAAACGCTGCTGTCTGTTAATTCGTCAACAGAGAGTACACGCTCACCTCGGTGTTCGTTTGGAAGGGAAAAAAGTGGAATGGGAGGATACGCAATTATGAGACATTCCCAAAAGAGAGTTAAGAAATATTTAGTTTGACTTATTATATTTGCATCGTAAATAAGAATGACTTGAGCTCCTTCCTGTGCCAACTAGTAAAGTTATTTTTCTCTTTTTTTTTCAACTGCTTTTTAAAATATTTTACATTCATAGCCGAGAAGGGGTTTTTGTATTCACATACTAAAATGTCTTTGTTGCTGCATTTGCTTAAGTTGGCGACAGAGACTACTCTGTGTTCCATTCAGAGTCAGGTGACGTCGGTGTCATAGAAACAGAAGTACAGAACTGTATCATATACTCCGACTTCTCTGTCGAATGGAGAGCATTTTTTTATTGTTGTTTTTTTTCCCACCACATTTCTTTTTTTTTTAACGGATAATGAGAGCACGAAATACTGTTCCTTCTTGGATTTATCTTCTTCAATTCTTTGAGAAAGTACCTGCACACACTCCAAGACTTACCGAGGAAGTCGAATGTGAAGGAAACAAGCCTTTTGGGTATGGCCATATGCAACTGTTGTATGATTGGCTTTTCCCGCCTATTTTATTTTGCAAACAAGCTTCAGTCTCGTTTGTCAACCATGAGAAAAATCACCGACATCAAGGAAATTTGTGAAGAAGGGACGACCACCACAGGGAGCCAGGAGCTAGTGCTGTGCATTCTTCTGACTCCTGTTATGCACTTCTTGTGATGAATTGGTTGAACTAAAGTGCTTAAAACAGAATGGCTTATCCTCAGACAAAGAAACCATAAGAATGGGGCGAACATAAACATATCAAGAAAGGAAATGGTGGAGAGTGACAAGTCAGAAGAGGGGACAGAGAGAATCAATAAAGACATGGCGACCGTGAAGGCTAGTCAATGCATTAGAAAGGATGTGCAGACAAATAATATCAAAACACAACCTTCCACGTTGTGATTGTCAATCGTGTGAGGGGGGGAAAAAAGGACTTGAAATGATCTTTGTGATGAACGTCGCTTGAGTGGAAATAGGGATTGTGGGTCTGCTTCGGTTATGTGAGCAGCAGAGAAAAGCCTGCGGAAGCCTGTGAAACACAATCGTTCCACGTCAGCAGCAGGTCAGCAATGTTTGGAGCACCAAAATAGGCTTTTGTTCGCGAAGCTTGTAATCTGTAGTCAGGAGCGTTGCTTCGTTACAGCTCAGCTCGTTTTTATCTCACAATAAAACTTACGGATTCTGACTTTTTGTCGCTGTCAGGCAGAAACCACAGATGTCCAATTGAATTTTTTCTCTCAAGTCAATACTGGGTAGTTCTCACGTGGTTGGCTCCAACTCGCGGATGGTGACTCAGTTTGAGTGTCAACATTTTTCCCTTGAAAATAATTCACCAAATTTAGTTATTTCCAATATTGCATGTCCGTGCTCACACGTGCATGCGTGCGTGTGTGTGTGTGTGTGTGAATCAGCAGGATTTGGAAAGGCATTTCAGCTGCTGGTATTTTGCAAAGTGAACGTTGATCAGATGATGGTGTCCACTGGACCTCAAAAGTGATGACCGTACACGGCGGCCATTGTTTCTGTCAGTTCTCCATTCAGAGGTGATTTTCTAGGGTCATTTGTACCAGTTTACAACTGAGTGTCTTTGCATAAAGGTAGTGAAGCTGTTCAAGTGTCAAAATAATTGATTTAAAAATTGGTGTGCATGTACCAACTGTACCAACGTATGAAAACAGAATAGACCACGACATTCAACAATCTCCTGCGAACAAAGAGCAGAGTAAAATACAGTCAAACCTCGGTTTTTGAATGTCTCGATTCTCAACCAATTCGGTTTTCGACCAAATATTTCGAGTTTTTTATGCCTCAGATGACGAACAAATTTCAGTTCTCTAACAAACTGAGCGCACTTGAATGCACCATTTGACTCCTCTCACCTTCCTTACACGAGGAAGTGACGCTTCCTCGAGTAGACCTCGTGTTGCTTTCCATTGTGAGCAGACGTGTTCAGTAAACAGTTTTATTTTAAAAAGAGCATGGTTTCAGTTTTCGAACAATTTTGGTTTTCAAACAGCCTTCTGGAATGGATTATGACCGAAAACCGAGGTTTGACTGTATCTTGATTTATTCATAGCACACTGCAGGAAGATTTGATTAAAAGCATTTGTCATGTTTAACTGGTTTTGCACAAGTTTTAGGCTCACATGGCACACTCCCGTTTTTGTTTTCTGAGAACAACCTTGTTAGTGCCACCATGGGTCTGTTACTTTGACAAATTATTAACCATTATAAAGTGTTGAAAATAGTTTGACAACTTAAACAATTCAATGATTGACAACTCAAAGGAGCATTCCCTTCTATCCATCCATCCATCCATCCATTTTCCGAACCGCTTGATCCTCACTAGGGCCGCGGGGGGTGCTGGAGCCTATCCCAGCTGTCTACGGGCAGTAGGCGGGGGACACCCTGAATCAGTTGCCAGCCAATCGCAGGGCACACAGAGATGAACGACCACCACGCCCACACTCACACCTAGGGGCAATTTAGAGTGTCCAATCAGCCTGCCATGCATGTGTTTGGAATGTGGGAGGAAACTGGAGCACCCGGAGAAAACCCACGCAGGCCCGGGGAGAACATGCAAACTCCACACAGGGAGGCCGGAAGTGGAATCGAACCTGGTACCTCTGCACTGTGAAGCCGACGTGCTAACCACTGGACTACCGGGCCGCACATTCCCTTCTAGTTTTATTTTTATTTTTTGGAGAGTTAAAGATTCCACCACAAGGGCTGCAATATGAACAAAAAGCCTTGGAAAAAGTTTCAAGCTGCGGGGGGATTTACCTGCTCTAATCCCATAGAGACAAACAACTAATACGAAGTACATATCCTTTGGGTGTTGGTAGCACAAACACCCTGATCGCATCATGTGCTGGAGGCTGTCCTTGCCATTGGTTTGCAGCCATCAAAGATTAACAGCTCCACCCTCATGCTGTCTCAAGGATCTGAAGAGTCTCATCCAGATGGCTGACAACCACTGGCTCAATCCAACAAGAACATTGCACTGATTGTGCAGAGACAGAAGAGTTGAGCATGGAACTGACAGAGAGAAGTGAGGGCAGCAGAGTCATTTGCTCGATTGACTTAAGACCAGTGGGAAGGCAATATATCTCACACACACACACACACACACTCTCACACACACACACACACACACACACACACACACACACGCCCCTCCTCATCATCTTCCCCATCATTTTGTTTTTCACTATCCAAACCAGAGGATGAATTACTCATTAATTAACAGAAAACAAATAAAATCAAGCAATGCAGTTGAAATGATTTAGAAAAATTTACAATCTTCATCTCGAAATTAGATTTTGATTACTGAGTAGGTTATTACGGATATTAGATATATAAATGCCTGCATTGTTTAAACGGCAGCAGGAAATCTTCATTATTGAAATCATAATTACTTCTGTCAGGATCATTGAACACAGGTATAGGAAAAAAAAAAAGAAAAGAAAGATTACAAAGCAGAGAGGAAGGTAAATGATGAACAAGGGGAATAATAAAGTAGTTCCAAGGGTTGCACACAGCCACTTCATGGGCGCAATGAGGTTCTGACCTGCAGGCATCCAAGGACGTAAAGAGCAGCTCCATCCCTTAATCAAACTCAAAAGGCAAAATGCTCAGCAGGCCTTGGTGACAGGGCCAGGCGGGATGATGAATCAATTTTGCAACAAGGTGAGAGAGCTTTCTCTTTCGCTGGTAAACTTTACTGATCCTCATCATTGCTTCATCGAGGCTGAGCTGCATAATTAGAGATGAAGCACTTTAATATTCCCAATCGAATGATAAACAGCTTGGACCCCGAAAAAGTTCACTACAGTATCTGTCAAACCTCAATGAACGCAGCTATTCCAACAACAGCATTCTATTTATATTATGAGGGCTGCCACGATTAGTCAGCTAGTCACGACAGCAATTAATTTAATAGTTGAGTAATTTCTTTAAATATTTATTTATTTCATATTTTAGTTTTCTTTCGAATCTGTCTTGTCTCCTGCTTTGCTGGCTGTAAGCCTTGGCTGTGACGCACATCAGCAGTGAGTCGATCGTTGTTACAATATACCTCGAGAGACATAACAAATCTGGACAGTAATTCGTTGTAACCATTTCCAATAAATATATACAGTATATATGTATGTACCGTATTGGCCCGAATATAAGACGGGCCTGATTATAAGACGACCCCCTCTTTTTCAAAACTCAAGTTTGAAAAAAGACGTTTTTCACACCAAATTAATTTTTATACAGAAAATAATTACAGTACATATGAAACAAATGATGATAACAATATATTTGAGAGAAAAAGCATATTATTTAGCTTCATTCAAATCCTAATATCTGAAGATTTAGATATGTAAACTAAAGTGCAATCACATTCGTAACTGAATGGCTTCTGTTTTTTAAAATGTAAATTACATCATAACTTCTCCTCAGCTGCCGATTCACCTGGCCGATCTTTGACCCACTTTTCTCCAGATTGTCACTACGTTTCTCCATTTTCTGTTATCTCTTCTATTATTTTCTTCTCTTTTCTTTCTTACCGCTATATTTTATTTTTCTTCGTCGTGCTACCGCTATTTTTATTTTTATTATTCGTGATAGGGGTTCGCTTTGGCCTGGGGAGTCAAGTTCAGCATTCGCTTCAATGTTATCTGGCGCCATCTAGCGCCGTGAATGGGTATAATATCTAGACCCCGAATATAAGACGACACCCACTTTTTCAGTCTCATTTCAATGCAAAAAACACCGTCTTATATTCGGGCCAATACGGTATGTATGTATGTAAAAACGGAGGAATCACGGTAGTTGGGGAAATCACGTTAACTAATGACCATAAAAAAATGTGTATGTCAGTGCTTGGCATCCAACAGGCACTCCATCACAGTCACGTGCGACCATACACAGAGTGTTGCGTTTATCAACTTGGACATTGCAGCACTCAAAGTACCACAACATGACATGTTTGCCAAAAACCATCAACGGCAATGCATAATAAAAGACAAACCGGTAACCACCTTGGTTCGCTACAATATACTGTACTAATTTACAGTGCTAAAAAATATGTTCATCCTGAACTTTCATTTCTTTCTTTTTTTTTTTCGTTTCGGGTGCATACTACATTTTTATTGTGTTGATCAACTTATGCATATTGGTGAAGCAAAACAAAATAAATAAAAAAATACAATTTCTTATTGTTGTTTTCTTTAGCATAGTACATTTTCTTAATTTGCTCAATGGATTTCATTATCTACTCAATTCAAAAAGGCTTAGTGCCCAAGAAGACTGATTATTTTGTTGTATTTGTACATACCTAAAAGAATTCAAGCTACTGATGGTTATAAAAGAGCCACTGCTAGCTGGAGTGGTATGCCGTCATTTACATTTGATCCGATTAGTCGACAAATGACGACTAATGTTTGGTGATTAGCCGACTCGCAAAATAATCATTTGTGACAGCCGTACTGTGGAAAAAATGAAAGTTTAAAGAGATGCAGGGTTTGAGTAAGAAATTGAAAGAGGTTATGAGCTTAAGTTTAACCCTTTAATGGTCTGCAAACAGATTACTGCAATGAGAGTGACATGATCTGGAAAAGCAACATCATTCAATAAAACGCACACACGCTTTGCCGTCTGTGATTTGCCACAATGCTTCATTGTGTACCACTTATTCTGCTTAAATTGTCAAGCCGCCCTGACACTCTCGAATGAGTCCCCACCAAGGAGACAAAACGCTTTTTCAGTGCACAAATCTAAAAATAAATTAATTAATTGACCCTAACCATCGGTTAATATTTCACAATACAGCAGCAATTTCTATAAAACATGAACATACAGCCCCAGTGGCTGTGAGAAGCAAAGCAATTGAGATAACACCAACCCAATTAGACAAGAAGACTCTTAGGTGATGGCAGATTATCCTTGCTTTAGTCACCTTCATTGTCTTTGAGTTAAAAGTAAAAGTCTAATATTTCAGAACCAGGTGTGTTGATTGGCTGCTGTCAGTAGAACGAATGGAGAAGATCAATAAAAATCACCATTATGGAATCTTGGAAACCCAATTTCATTCTTGATTCATTGTGTCACTTAATTATTATGTCACTCACCCGCTGCATGGAAGACTTGATTGTTAGTGCTCTGAAATTAGGCCTATTATGCCATACTTTGGAATGTTTTTTTTGTTTTGTTTTTTTTGCTGTAGTCCATGACATGACAATGAACTGCAACTTTTGGAAATCTTCCTTTCAACGTGGCAAGGAGAGACTTGTTGCGTGGATACCAACATGTCTCCCACATTTTCCTATCCAGGCTCCAATTACTGTACTAGAGAGGTCACTGTGTCTTCACTACATGGCGTTGGAAAAACACGACAAGCAGCAGTGACCGTTTTTAAGTATCAATTGGCGTAGAGATGGATGCCGAGGACTGCTTCTGACGGCATCATGCCTCATTGGGTAGCTACCACCTGCCCCCAGTTCTAAGGGTGCCTCTCCATGGTTTGCGAGTCCCACTGGATATGTGGGGCTTAGGGTGAAAATTGACAAGCCGTTCCTTAAATGTACACCAAGCGATAAAAAGAAGACAAACTCAACCCTCAAATTGGACATTTGGAATGTGAGAACCATGACGCCTGGTCTTATGGCTGACCTCTAAGAGATATTCAAAAGACTGTGAAGGAGTCATTTCCTGTACATACATGTAGGTCACCAAGTTGACCGTTAGGTATCACCATTGTCACAAATCCTGGCCAATGTGTCTTGGCAAGTACCGAATTGGCAAAACAAATGAAAATGGACAATGCCTGATGGAGGTCTGATGTCAGCAAAACCGATGCATGATACCAACAATTTCTTCAACACTTGGCCTTAGTACAGAGTATCTTGGAGGCATCCTCGGTTGTCCTATAGACGCCCAAGCATTGCAAACATCAAATTAACTCATGCATGTCTGGATGACATTTCTAACTTTTACCACAAACTGGATTTTAGCAAAGAGCATCTCAGTGTCATCAGAGTGCACCATTCTAAAGAGAAGGCCAGGCCACACATTGATATCAGCAAGACCTGCCTGCAATCATAAGCTGATCAAAAGAGTTCAAAGCTACAGTGGAGAAACACCTTCCAAACCCCCCAGCTTTAACTGCTCAAGCAAGATGGGAACACCTCAGGGACCATGTGAGGAGAAATGCGTTGCGCATATATAAAGCCAATGCCAGCCAAAGGAACCTGCAATCTCTTTGCGCTATTCGTCACAAAGTCCAACAATTTTCCTGAGGCTGTGCTCTTCAATGACTATTGGATGGATCTGTGCTCCAGCATACAGATCACAGCCGACATAGGATATATATAAAAAAAAAGTGCAGTGTGAGTACAAACAGCACCAAATGACAACAAAAAAAAAAGGCCACTTTTGGTCTGAACCAAAGAACTTTCTGGTATGAATACGCCCTCAGAGATCTGGGATGTCCACGCAGTATCCTGTTTGTGCACTTCTTTGTCCTGTCAATTTGAAATCATTCACTTTTTTTTTTTTAAATAGAGGGCCGGAAATTTAAAAATGTTATTGAATTTGATTCATTGATTAACTAAAAAAAGTAGTCAATGATTGAAACAATGGTTATTTGCAGCCCTAGCTGTAAGCATTGAGAAGATCCAAAAACAACTCAACACTCACACCATTCCTCATTCATCCTAAACGCACTGACAAAACAGTTTTTTGATTAATTTCATTTGTTAAGTAGTGTATTAATGCAATCGTTCATCTTGAATTGCTCATTCATCCTAAACGCACTGACAAAACAGTTTTTTGATTAATTTCATTTGTTAAGTAGTGTATTAATGCAATCGTTCATCTTGAATTGCTCATTCATCCTAAACGCACTGACAAAACAGTTTTTTGATTAATTTCATTTGTTAAGTAGTGTATTAATGCAATCGTTCATCTTGAATTGCTCCCTGATGCTTCAACTAATCTGCCGACACAGAGTTCATTCGAAAGTTCCCACACCTGACTTGAACTATGGTGCTTATGTTATTTTGTCACTCCAGTTCTGCTTAGCACGAGCAGAGTTCTTTTAATGGAGATGCAACTCTAGGCAAAAGGCAACAAAGCAAGACGAGTGCACGCGGGGTGAAGGATCAGAGACACAGTATGACACGTTAATCTCCATCCCTGCAGGAATCTAACACCCACAAAACACAACAGGTGGGAGAAGATAATTCAAATACTGTGATGTGCTGTCACAGACTCTCTTCCGTCTGTTTATTTATTATTATGATTATCTTGGCGAGTCCACTTCCGGGAACCTGTTTGTCTCTTGCTTTTATTTATCAGGCTGGGCAGGGTGATTTCCGCAGTGTGTTCCCACCCCTGTCGTTGATCAGCAATCACCTCCTGTGTATAAGACCTCTGGTGGTCTGCAAGCAGGTGCCAAATATTTCATGCATTATGAATGAGATTTTGGCCTTTACGAGTGCACTCGCTTGCCATTATGAACATTGGCGCATAACCTTCTGATTTGGATTGTCCTTCTACCAGTGCCACCATGCCCAGCCTGGCTCCGTGTGTCCTCCACGGACTACTTGATTCTACACTACATTTCATTCCATTTCTTCATCTCGTCGTCAGTTCTGCAATACCAAGCCTGAACCTCACCTTCTGGTTTCCAAGCCACCATTGTGTCCCTAGCTGGATCATCAGACTCTCGCTTTAACTAAACACACCCTTTAACCTCTGCTAACTCTATCCCATTCGCTTTTGGGTCCACTGCTGCCTTTACTTTTGTTATCCATAACAACTTGGACTGAGCTGCATATGATTCATAACACTTACTACCCAATAATGAGTAATCGGTGAGCTGAAAGGGCCCATATGACCCTCTGTTTTTCCGAATAACCTACTGCCTATTATTTACTTAACCCATACAATAAAATAACTTGAACACAACCATTTGTTCTGACTGGGTGGATTGTATTAAAAATATTTAATATTCAATTAAGAATGTCTTAATACTTTCAAGCCCCTGAAAAAAATGGAGGTATTCTACATAATGGTTGAAACTCCTGAATTCCATATATGTGTGAAGCATCTAAAGGGACCACCTTGTGTAAAACTGCATTTATTGGCTTGGATACAAATACTGGAGATGGATCTCTGGAGTGCCTGCTCACTCATCAATTGTGAAATTAAACAAAAATGTATTTTGTTATGTGTGTCTGTCAGTGAGCATTTCTTCACTTCAGCCCCGCTGTTACATAACAGTGAGGCTAATTTACATAATTACCCACCCACACCAAGTTTCTCAAGCCACTTTCAAGCCACGGTCACAGTCTGCCCGCCAGACTATGTTTTGTGTATAACTATTTTGCAGTAGCACCATCATGCAGAAACGCCCACACGGTCTGACAAAGTCATGTCACAATAGTGTACCAAATTTTGACTTTGATACCGTTGCTGAATGTGTAGTGGTACGCTCGCCTGACTTGTACGCGCGCAGCGTGGGATTGGTTCCCACTCAGTGACGGTGCGGATGTGGGTGTATATGGTTGTTTGTCTCTATATGTGCCATGCGACTCTTTGGCGACCACTTTAGGGTGCACTCCGTCGGAAGTAAGTTGCTATAGGCTACGGCAACCCTACAGCAGCTCTCGAGGACCGGAGCTGGACATGCCTACTTTCAAGCTAAAAGTCTATGAGTCACACTTTATTCTAAATCCATTCTGGTGGTGTAACGAGGTAAATCCATATCCGGTTGAATCTTGAATTAGAAGTGTTTCAATTTGTGTTTTTTAATATTTCACTTTGTATTGTGACCCAAAATTTGAATTGAGAGCTGGCTTCAGCTACGCCGAATGGAGTGAAGTGAAAAAGTGAAGAAGCGCCACAGCCACCGATGCACATTTAGAGATTTATTGAAAGGTCAAACAGCCAAACACACGAATACAACATGAAAACACTTGGAATGAGCACAGAGCAGATGGTAACACTAAACTAAACACATGGTCAAGAGCCAAACGAGGGGGGAGTTGGAGCTCCTGATTTCACTCACTAGGGTAGACCACGGCCCTTAAAGGCACATGTCAATACACAAATCCTACAGAGGCTCTATGTGGCTTTCAGCTTTATTTCGCTTCATAAAACCAATTTGTCTTTTGTGTTATGTTTTTATATTTCATTTACACTATATGATGCTATTGGGGGGTTTTTTCTCTTAAAAACATCTCGAATGGATTAATGGCATTTTAAAATCATTTCAGTGCAGAAAATTGATTTGATATACAAGTAAGATGAGTTCCAAGCTTGGTCAAGGTGGCACTGTACTGCCACTGTCTAAATCCCCCACAGGAAAATAATACACGCTTGCCTCCATCCTGCTTTTGCACTTTGACTAGCTGGAAGCTTGGCAATGAAGAGCATCACAGACTGTGTTAAATCCAGCTACCTCAGCTTTCCTCTGATATGGATCGAAAGATGGTTGTGTAGATGGTAAGATTCGGCAAGATGGCAACCTGTCATCAGCTGCGATTGTGTCAGGGAATTTTGTTGTCATCATTGAAATTTCTCTCTGCGACTATAAAGCTTCATCAATATGAGCTGAAAAATCCCTGGGGGGGGGGGGGGGGTTGTCATTTTCAGGATTCATTCTCATGCAAACAGGCCATCTCTGTGTTGTAATGTCAGGGGATATTTTCATCAGCAAAGCTCTCGATGAACATTATGTCATGTCCTGACAATGCAGTTAATGATTATTAATGACCTCTGTATCCTGTAGCCACTAGACAGAACAGAATGACAATGTCATTTCTTTAAGAAAATTAATTAGCAGGCTAAGTCCTAATGCTGGGGGTAGTTGGCCCACTGAAGAAGAGCTACAATATACTTAAGAGCCCTTTCTGTGCAGTGTAGAGCGATCCACTATCAATTTAGTAGCAAATGTATTACTATTTGAGTAAATTCCCTTCCAATGCACCTCACACTGTGCAGCTAAAGTTTCCAGTCAAGCTTTCCCAACATCCAACGTTATAACAACTTAAGACCCCAAAAGATGACTCTGCTGTGTTTCCCCTCAGAGTAACTCGGCATAAGCTGTGCTGCCAGGCATGTTCAGCAAAGTGGAGCACAAGCTTCTGCTGTTCATTGCGTAGTTTCATACTTTCAAGTAAGGCAAAGAGTGACTTTCATCTGGTTCTCTAATGATGCTTTATTTTCCGCTGAGTCTGTGTAAGTAGCGTTTTGTAGCTCACTGAACACATTCATGCGAGAACTTGTGGTGTTAAATTACAAACCAATCGTTTTTTGTTATACCTTCCTCAATAATTCAACTGGAGTGCCCGCCACTCTCATTGAACTAATCTTATACTTCAGTTCAATTTCAATATTTCATCATCAATATATCAAGAAAGTACTCATGGACTGTCAAAAATCACCAACAAAAAAACATTCCAGCTTGCCTTATTCATATTGCAGCGAAGGGCGTATGAGGCACACCTCTTGTGACAAGTGCTTGAATCTGCATTACACATCATACACACACACGCACAACTTTCATTTCATTTCAAATGATGCTTTCTGTCAGGCATTACTTTCCCATTCCCTCTTAACCTGTCCTAAGTCTCACCTAAATAGGTATCTCAGTAAATATGTTTCTGGACAAATCACTAATGCAATATTCCTCATAAATTAGACACGGCAGGTCAACTCCCATCCTGCTATAACTAAAATGCAAATGATTTCAATCTGGTTCAAAATGAGTGTTAATCTTCATCCGCAGACAAAAATCAAAACCTACAGCGTCTTTGGGCTCCCTATCTCCGTGGCTGATCTCACTTTGTGAACTGTGGACTCTCACGAAGAGGTGCTGCGCTGTAATCATTGCAGCTTATTGTACAAAATGAAATCCCAAATACAGTGTAATATGCAAAGGTGTGTGTGTGGTTGTGTGTGTGTGTGTAGATAGATAGATAGATAGATAGATAGATAGATAGATAGATAGATAGATAGATAGATAGATAGATAGATAGATAGATAGATAGATAGATAGATAGATAGATAGATAGATAGACAGATAGATAGATAGATAGATAGATAGATAGAGGGTGTGCAAGCGCAACCTTCGACTTATTCAAACTCTCTAAAGCTGATGTCGGAGGCTGCGATACGACCTCATCGTTTTACCAATTAGGAAGGGAATCCGAATTTCACTGCTTAGTTTCATATTGAATGACGACAGGTCGCCAAGAACCAATGAAGATTAACAGAAAGACAGTCCTGTGATGGCCTCAATGAAATGTCGACTCATTCCCTGTATAGATTAAGTCGTTTCCCGAGGCACCCTATTACTCATCATTCCCCTCAGCTTCCCTGACATAGACACTGTGATGTCTATGTGATTGTCTTTTTTTTGCCCCCTCTGGGGGTAACACTTCGGTCAACATCACTCATCAGCCCCGAGGAGCTCTGCCTCTGTTATTGCTATCTGCGTGGTGGGAAAGGGCAAAGCGTTATCTCAGTGCCTCTCCGATTCATTTTTTGTTATAGATGACACTGCCACACTACAAAGATGCAATCAAGGAGTCAGAAGTCATCTTCAGTCATCTGAAAACAGCCTTTACAACAGTGGTGCTTCAGGAAGAGTAAAGAAACTCTTTGGAAGGCTATGCATTTTACAAAGGTGTGTCTTTGCCTTCACTGGGCGGAGATCAGTTAAAAGCTTAATAGCAGTCTGGACACAAATACGAGTGAAACACCTCAATAAGATTGAACAACTTCTGACATTTAATTACCTCTGCCAAGCAGAACTAAGCTGGAGAGCAAATTCCGATTATTAGTTACGTGGCTGATTCATTATTTTTCATCATGTTCCGAAAAGTAGTTCATGCAGCTTTGTGATCATGACATAATATACTTTATTAGTAACTGTTGATGAAAGTTTATGATTCCGGGTTCATATTTTTGCTTTGAAAATACCATTTTCATAAAGTGTAATTCAACTAAAAAACAAACCAAGCAACAAGCATGGATAGGTATTCTTCTGTGAAGAAAACATTATTCCAACACTTGCTTTCATAACACGAATGCAAGTCAAAGAAGAAACAAACTGCTGCATGAATGTATTTTGGTCCTTGGGTTGGCATGAGCGGACTGAACAATAGCCATGGAAAAATCTGACTGTCCTCCCAGTAATCTTAAAGTGCAAGAGCGGGTTCCAGATGTGTGATCATCTGCGTTATAGCACCGTGCGGATCTAATTTCCCGGGTACAGAACTGAGAAGAGAAAATGTATTTTTTGCAACTCTCACCTCACTTTTGAGTCACTGAGCCGTGTTACATTCTGTCGATTAAAACAATGATTGTGCAATAAGGCTGGGACAAGGGTACAAGGGTACCTATGTTGATGGTTTCGCAGAAAATCGACACCTTTATTTTAATTTCGTGTCTGATGTAATAATCCTCTTTCAGATTTCAGGTATTAGAAACACATTTCCAAAGTGAAGGCAAATCATTCCGTTAAATCTGCCTCTGTGCCTTTTCACACGGTGGTTTCTCTATGCCAGTTTTGTGCTCACTTGAAGAAAAAAAATGGTGGCAGGCAGAAGGCAGCATATGTTAGCAATCAAAATTGTCATGAACCTATATACCATATACCTCCTCTTGTGGTAATCTGTACCACATGCAAAGTTCAGACGAGGGTTGCACAAACTCACTTAGCTGGAGCTCAACTATTTCAAAACAAATGTTGAAATAATTGGACTCAGCGAGCAAGCAGGTAGTGGAGAAATTGAGATCATTGCAAACACTTGAGCAGTCTTGCTTTTAGTCCCTTGTCTTGATGACTTTCTCTCACATCGCGTTGCCAAAGCACTGTCCCTTCAGAGCGTCTGGATTGACCAGGAGGTGATCTGGCATGGTGGACACGTATGTCTGTCTGTAGTGTGCGCCATCTCACGGTGTCCACCATTTTAGGCCCAATAGAACTATTACTTTCCAGACATTCGCGATTCTGCTACGGTCAAAAGAAAACTGCAGTGGGGACTCACTTCAAGGAAAATTCCTGTCATTTGATGTTTCTTTCGAAGTTATTTCCTTAGTAGTGTGGGTGTCCCTGTTCATTATGTATAATGCATACTGCTGTCAACGCCTGGTTTATCAATCAAACAGCCTCGTGTAGGGCGTGTCTATGCCAATCCTTCCATTGGCCTATAGTACACAAAATGTGCGCTCGATCTACATTCTGTCCAACAGAAAGTGGTCTGAGCAATTCTGCTGATCTATGTTGCTGCCATCTGCCACTTTGATTTCTGGGAGCACAAATTATTTTATTTGTGTTGTCTGTGTGATTTAAAAACAAACAAACAAAACAATATACAGACAGTAAACACTGCAGTAGATGCCCAGGTGAAAACACAACTGAAAGGCAGTCTTCCAGTTATTCACATGGAGAGAATCGTACTCAAATGATCTTTTGATGGTCCTGGATTTGTACCATCCATCCATCCATTTACCGAACCGCTTCATCCTCACTAGGGTCGCGGGGGGTGCTGGAGCCTATCCCAGCAGTCTTCGGGCAGTAGGCGGGGGACACCCTGAATTGGTCGCCAGCCAATCGCAGGGCACACACAGACGAACAACCATCCACGCTCACACTCATACCTAGGGACAATTTAGAGTGCCCAACGAGCCTGCCATGCATGTTTTTGGAATGTGGGAGGAAACCGGAGCACCCGGAGAAAACCCACGCAAGCCCGGGGAGAACATGCAAACTCCACACAGGGAGGCCGGAGCTGGGATCGAACCCGGTACCTCTGCACTGTGAAGCCGACGTGCTAACCACTGGACTACCGGGCCGCCCTGGATTTGTACCCTGAAGTGAAATTACTCATTTCGCAGGAACTGACGTGCATATATCCACTTTAAATACATGGGCTGACATGTATGAAGGTCAGCGCTGTGAAGTCTCAGCGGAGGTAATGAGATCCCGCTCAAGTGGAAAAGAATCACTAGCTTTAGCAGATTCACAGCCTCTTTCAGCTCTCCAAGTCTCAATTGCTTTCTTCTTTTAGACTTATTTGATTGGAAAAACCTCTGACGTGGACTCCTTAATTTAAGGGCACATTCAACTCAACTGAACTGCAGTTATAGAGCATTTTACAACAACCTCCGCTGGATACAAAGTGCTGTACATGGAGCAAATATCGTATAAACAACAATAAACAAGAAACAATAAATTAATAACAAGACAGTAGAACACACACAACAGTAAAACTAAGATCAAGTCTGAGTTATGCTGGGTCAAAAGACAAAGAATACAAATGAGTTTTGAGACGAGTTTTAAATATGGGCAGCGAGGGGGCTTGCCAAATGTTCAGTGGCGAGCAGCAGCATTCTGGACCAACTGGAGACGCTTAATGGAGGATTGGCTGACTCCATATTAAACCTGTTGAATATTTACAACAGCAAATCCTTATGTGTGTTTGTTTTACATCCACTCAGATTTTAAAAACATGTTAAAATGTTCAAATATATGTGTGTACATTTCAGGTCTCTACCAAAAAGCAGCCTAAGTTTACAAGTAACTGAGACAGGGAAAAAAACACACCTTCTGGATAACTTTGCCTAAAAAGTCATAGTGATAGAGAAACCTACGAGCAAAATGATATCGTGTTTAAAGTTTGCGGAGCAATTGCCATCGTTCGCTCTGGGAGATCGTGCTTCCGCCGACTGGAAGGACAATCTTCCCTGTGTATCGAGTCTTTTGTTTAGCTTTGCCCGGGTAAAACCCTGACAAATAGTCTAAAAGGAGGGACGAATATCAATTTTAGCAGCTTGCATACGGGTACTTTTTATGCCGTCGCTGGAATTCACATGAGCCCACAGTACTCTCTCTTGTTCTATTTCTCTCTTGTGTTTTGAGATACTCGTATTCTTATATCTATTCTACATTACCTAGTGTGCACTGGTACGGGCCCACATGCCAGTCTCTCGTGAGGCAGTGAAGTGTGTGGCAGAAAAAGGACGTGAAGAGTAATGAATGTAAACATATTAGAGCAAGTTGAAAATTTGAAACGAGTTTTATATATATATATATATATATATATATATATATATATTCATTCATTCATTCATTTTCCGAACCGCTTGATCCTCACTAGGGTCGCGGGGGGTGCTGGAGCCTATCCCAGCTGTCTTCGGGCAGTAGGCGGGAGACACCCTGAATCAGTCGCCAGCCAATCGCAGGGCCCACAGAGACGAACAATCATTCATGCCCACACTCACACCTAGGGACAATTTAGAGTATTCAATCAGCCTGCCATGCATGTTTTTGGAATGTGGGAGGAAACCGGAGGACCCGGAGAAAACCCACGCAGGCCCGGGGAGAACATGCAAACTCCACACAGGGAGGCCGGAGCTGGATTCGAACCCGGTACCTCTGCACTGTGAAGCCGATGTGCTAACCACTGGACTACCGGGCCGCCTTATATATATATATATATATATATATATATATATATATATATATATATATATATATATATATATATGGTCATTGGTTTAAAACAGTTGAGCCCATAAATGGTGGCAAAGGAGAACCCGGACTGGTGATGAAGCGGGTGACGATGACAGAGGACGACGCGATAATCGAGCAAGTAAAGAGCAGCTTGCCAACAGCAACATCAGCGCTGATTCACTTGTCAAATAAGGGAGGCACCAGCACTTATTTTTTTCCCCAGTAAAATAACTGCCCTCCTTCAAAAACTTGATCTTTTTAACAGTCTTACTGTTGTTGCATCACCATATATTGCTTCATCTGTCAACAGAACATATTAGAAATACACACATCAGAAAGGCAGTTGAAAGGTAGAGGAATGTAAAGAAATGTAAGGAGTTCAAGAGGGACGATTGGGTACAGGGTGGTGAGTAAGCGTGAGGATATTTTTCATGCTGGAATAGATGTTAGACTTTGTGGGGCCTCTTATTTTGGCCTGATTCCAAACCACCAAGCAGCAAAAGATTCAACAATGACAAAAGAGACTGCGAGGGTGCTCAGTGATGTCTTTATTTCCAAGGATAATGATGTCTTCCAGTGAACGTCTGGGCCTATAATTATTCAATAGGAGGTCTAATATGCGGAAAGAAGAGGTTGTTTATCTCCGCACTAAATCCGCTCTGTATTTATAGCCTACAGCTGAATTGTGTACTTAGTCATTTGTCGAGGAAAGCCTCATTGAAAAGACTGAAATAAAAGATGTGCAGATCCCCACAGTCCTGAATTCCCGTACGGTTGCGCCCAAACAACTTTCTGAAAGAGTCCAATAATTACTTCAGAAAATAAATACATGACATAAATGACCGCTATAACATGAATAACAACACGTAAATAACATTGTCCTGATACAAATAAATAAAATACAAAATAAAATTACAATAAAATAACAAGATGCCGTTACACTGCAATGACGGGCATACCAACATTTTCCTAATACGATACATAAAATAAAACTTGGCTCCAATAAACAACTCAAGGTGCCATTGCACCACCAGGCATACAAATCTAAGAATCACTTCAATAAACATCGGTTAACATAAAAGTACAGCTGCATGACAGCAAAAAGGACCATTGAAAACAATACAAAATAAATGAGTTCAGAACTTTTGACATTTGACTTCGACTAGAACTTTCTTTTTCTTTTCTTCATCTGAGCAAATGTCTCAACAACATCGTTAAAATTAGACCTCTCAGTAAGGTCTCTCTCAATGAAAAGTGATGCCAGATTTGAGAGATGAGACTCACTCATCGTTGGGCACTGGTATCCCGCTGTGTTACAGCAGGCAGTGCGTTGTTTGTCTGCTGTGGCCGTGCACCTGCTCGGACCCGTGCCGTCCCTGGCCCGGCTGCTCCCACCACGACAGAAGAGATCGTTCAGTTGTGTGAATTTGGCCACATCCTCAACTAACATTTTCTTACTTTTTGCCCTCCGTTTATCTGCACCGAGCATCTCCTTTTCTGGTGGTTTCTGCCTTTTAAGCATCCTTGCAATTGCAAAAAAAGTGGTCACCATCTGAGCATCTGAGCCAATCCCATTCAATATACGCATGGCTCATTTCAAATTGGGTGGCAGAGTACCACTCATATTCCCCCCTTTAACACAATGCAGTGACTCAGGCTGACATTGCACTCTGTGCTACCTGACGTTCCAAGGGTCAACCGTGGCGACATTACATTTAAAAAGAAAAAAAAAAGTCTAATCATATGAGGGCCCATGGGTTCACAAAACCCACCAACGCTACGTCAACTACGCCAATTGTTTGACTCTATCTATTCCCAGAACTAATGCACTAACATTAATGTTAGTTCTGTCAAGCGATTTAAAAAATTGTGAGATTAATTCATTATGATCTGTAATTAATTGATCTAATTAATCTATATTTTAATCTCATCTAAAAAGTGCTGAGAAAACCCCTATTTTCATTTTTACCTCATTACATTATTGAGGCAGAGCAAAAGACAAAAAAAAGTGGCATTATTAAGTCTTTCATTGTTTACAAACAGGCGGCCCGGTAGCCCAGTGGTTAGCACGTCGGCTTCACAGTGCAGAGGTACCGGGTTCGATCCCAGCTCCGGCCTCCCTGTGTGGAGTTTGCATGTTCTCCCCGGGCTTGCGTGGGTTTTCTCCGGGTGCTCCGGTTTCCTCCCACATTCCAAAAACATGCATGGCAGGCTCGTTGGGCACTCTAAATTGTCCCTAGGTGTGAGTGTGAGCGTGGATGGTTGTTCGTCTCTGTGTGCCCTGCGATTGGCTGGCAACCAATTCAGGGTGTCCCCCGCCTACTGCCCGAAGACAGCTGGGATAGGCTCCAGCACCCCCCGCGACCCTAGTGAGGATGAAGCGGTTCGGAAAATGGATGGATGGATGGATGGATGGGTTCACAAAACCCACCAACCCTACGTCAACTACGCCAATTGTTTGACTCTATCTATTCCCAGAACTAATGCACTAACATTAATGTTAGTTCTGTCAAGCGATTTAAAAAAGTGTGAGATTAATTCATTATGATCTGTAATTAATTGATCTAATTAATCTATATTTTAATCTCATCTAAAAAGTGCTGAGAAAACCCCTATTTTCATTTTTACCTCATTACATTATTGAGGCAGAGCAAAAGACAAAAAAAAGTGGCATTATTAAGTCTTTCATTGTTTACAAACAGACTTGAACAGATGCAGTCCTAGCCATTCACTTGCTGCTGTAGTTGAGACTAGCCCCAAGTCCTACCTGCAACCTCTAGTTTTGACCACCAGGGTGAATATCACAGTTTTGTTTGTTTTTGTAAATACTGTATACAAATAATTACAAAATAAAAATAGAGCATCAGGTCCATAAAAAGTGCTTAGATTAACATACAGTATCAAAAACAGTAAGAACATTTTTCTGAGCAAGACAAGTACTCAACACTGAACGTGCTCTGGATAATAAAAAATAAATAAGAGACCCTTAAATCACAGTGTTTTTAACGCGACTAAAAAACATAATGCGCGAAATATGTCTGTAATTAATTATTCGCAATTAACGCGATAAATTGACACCTAATTAATGTACATGTTGGAACCATCTTCCCCCATATATATCGGTACTTATGTTTAGAACATTAAACCTTAAAAGGAAACTTTAAAAAAGCAATTGCTGGAAAATAAATTGATTGATGTCAAATAATCTTTCTTATGTGAGAAAATGCTGATCTATTTGAATCGATGGTCGTAAATTGAGATACTAGGATGTTAGCTGATAAAATACAAAAATGAGATAGATAGATAGATAGATAGATAGATAGATAGATAGATAGATAGATAGATAGATAGATAGATAGATAGATGGTGGCCCGGTAGACCAGTGGTTAGCACGTCGGCTTCACAGTGCAGAGGTACCGGGTTCGATTCCAGCTCCGGCCTCCCTGTGTGGAGTTTGCATGTTCTCCCCGGGCCTGCGTGGGTTTTCTCCGGGTGCTCCGGCTTCCTCCCACATTCCAAAAACATGCATGGCAGGCTGATTGGACACTCTAAATTTGTCCCTAGGTGTGAGTGTGAGCGCGGATGGTTGTTCGTCTCTGTGTGCCCTGTGATTGGCTGGCAACCGGTTCAGGGTGTCCCCCGCCTACTGCCCGAAGACAGCTGGGATAGGCTCCAGCACCCCCCGCGACCCTAGTGAGGATCAAGCGGTTTGGGAAATGGATGGATGGATAGATAGATAGATAGATAGATAGATAGATAGATAGATAGATAGATAGATAGATAGATAGATAGATAGATAGAGAAATTTATGTTTACCGTAATTTGCGTATATGTATTATGTATATACTGTAGTCTACTAAAGGTGATCCCACTTAAAATAATAAACACATGACAGTAAGTGAAACTAAAGTAAAGCATGGAGTGTAGAAATACAGGGCATGAAAATTCTAATGTACTTTGCACAATACCCAAATGCCAAATGCATAACATTAGCATTGCACATTTCCAGCCCAATCCCAGAATTAAAATAATTTCCAAATACTGTCAATGCTGAGTTACAGAATATCTGACTCAGAAAGTGTGCAGCCTTGCCTTTTTCTGTGTGCTTCTTCATGTGTGTCGCTGTTCGCTATTGCTAAGGCCCCAGAGCTGCTGTGTAAGGGTCCCCCCGCACCCCCGAGTTATGGTGTATTATATCTCACCCAGGATAAATGAATACTGGCTTCCCCCGGTACAGAGTGGTACTATTGCATGTCTTGTTAATTCCTGGCTGTCTTGCCTGCCCACAGCATGTGTGCACCAGGCACCAAGCTCGCGGAGCAACACACTGTTGAATATGGAACAAAAGACCTGAAAATGAGTGAGACCATGGCAGACTAATAAAACAGCTCACAACAAAACAGTAAAGCTACTGCAGCTATAGCAATGATATATACTAACCAATAACCATCAACACCTTCATGTACAAGTAAGAGTCTTCTTCTTGAATAACTCCATGTAAAATATGTTCTGTTTTGAGGCTTAGGTATCATCAGTCCACTGATTCAGAAAAACACACAGGTAAACATGGAAATTGTTTATTATTATTATTATGATAGATAGATAGATAGATAGATAGATAGATAGATAGATAGATAGATAGATAGATAGATAGATAGATAGATAGATAGATAGATAGATAGATAGATAGATAGATAGATAGAGGGTGTGCAAGCGCAACCTTCGACTTATTCAAACTCTCTAAAGCTGATGTCTCTAAAGCTGGTGACTAGGTCACCCAGCTGGCCTGGGAACGCCTCGGGATTCCCCGCGGAGAGCTGGAAGAAGTAGCTAGGGAGAGGGAAGTCTGGGCTTCCCTGCTAAAGCTGCTGCCCCCGCGACCCGGCCCCGGACAGCGGTAGAAGATGGATGGATGGATGGATGGATGGATGAATGTAACATTTTTCATGAGCTGTTTGAGCTCAAGCAAGTCAGCCCAGACTCAAAAAGTGAATCGGCACTGCCAAAAAAAATTAAAATAAAATAAAATCTTCAGGTGGTGCTTATTCCTGACCCCCGACATCACGCTTGACAAAACAGTCGGACCTTACTAAAAAACAAAGACACTTTGGGGCTTTGCGAGGACTGTAAGAAATATTTCAGCATATATGATGCTTTCCTCTCACTCCTCCGTGCAATCATGACAGGACACACTGAGAAGATAGCCTACACTGTATAAAGGACATAATGTACATAGATAAACAATATAGGACAATATGAATGGAAATATGGACAAAGTAAAGTGAGGTAGTGCGTTGTGCAGCACGCCAGATGATGGATAATGGATAATGAGGGGAGGGTCATAGTCATAGTCTGTGAAGGAGGCAGGGGTGAGTCAGACAGTGAGAGAGGAGCCCCTGACATCTTTGAACTGAGTCAGACAGTGAGAGAGGAGCCCCTGACATCTTGAAGTACTGTAAGCGTGTATGTGTGTGGGTGCGTCCGTGTGTGTGTGTCTGTGAGGGAGACAGAGTGGAGGAGGCTGACTACAGTATATGCAAGATGAGCCATTGCAGAACTGATGCAGCAGGTAAGAACAGACATGACAGCATTGGGTTTTGTTGAGGCTTGATCAGTGCATAGAAACTAAGAATGACACACCTAAGACGGGTCAATTACAGAAATGAATCTATCCACACCAATATGCAGCATGGAGTAAAGTAACAAATACAGGGAATTGCTCTTCTTATTTATGACAAACTTCCTATTTTTATGTTGCACTCAGAAGAGCAAGCTGCCCTCTTCTTTCACCCAAAAAAACACCCAGGCACGGGGAGTACATGCAAACTCCACACAGGAAGGCCGGAGCCAGAATCGAACCCTGCATCTCCGCACAGTGAGGCCGGCGTGCAAACCAGGCACCACCGTGCCACCCTCATTAGGTAACCCTTTCACATAAATCAATGCTCAAGAAGTAGCTCTCAGTTTCAAAAAAGGTTGATAGACCATGCCCTAGAGGAAAGAAAAGCTGTGACAATCCTGCCAGCAAACAAGAGGGGATGAAAAGTAATTGTTAACGCAACAGACCATAGACTTAAACTTCTCAATGATGCCAGCACGAATGAAAGACTGAAAAGACCAGACATTCAAGGAGAATCACTGAGTACCTTCTTTTCAAACGTCACAGAAGCAGCTACCATAAAACGTGCCCTTTATTACCAGCTGTCTCCACAGGAGACCATCCTTGGCATTTATGGTCTTCCCAAAATAGACAATGATGGGGCTCTTATCAGACCCATTGTCAGTTTTATCAACTGTGTGGGCTCTATTTTCTTAGATTGGCGCATATGGGCTCAGGAGAAAAACTGGCGCTGTTTCATTTTCATGCCAGGGCAAGGCTAGATTATCGTGTTTGGGAATTTGGGGGTCCATGCTTGGCCATGCTGGGCGTTCCGGCGAACCAATGACATTTTTTACTCCACATAGAGGCAGCAGACTTTTTTTTTCTTGAAAATTGTGCCTTGAAAATGAATTTTTAACCATATCCAGCATCGTCCTCCCCCGTAAATCAATCTTTAATGCAATTTTTTAAGCTCGACCAATCTGAGGGCTAAATGTCGCTGAACCGTTGAGAGCAGTGTTACCCGACAAGGGTTATGCATACCTTTAGGGGTACGTAAGCACATTGCAGGTGGATGTGGAAACATTTTCTAATCCGCTTATCCTCACGAGGATCCAGGGCGTGCTGGGACCTATCCCAGCTGGCTTTGGGCAGTAGGTGGGGGGGACACCCCGAACTGGTTGCCAGCCAATCGCAGGGCACACATACACAAACAACTCATCACAAGCCAGAATAAAACCCTGCATCTCTGCATCGTGAGGCGGATGCTCAAACCGTCACATGGAAACATTGAATTATATATTTCCCAGACCTATGCCACAACAGCTGTGCCAAAATCACAACAGACGTATGTCGATTCAATTGTCTCATTAACGCTGATGACTGATGAAAAGAAAGTAAAACTGCTCTAGTGGGTCTGAATATGATTAATGTTCAGGGTTTTGTTCCTTATATTTCAAGTTTGAACACACCTGTGTACTGTCCTTGCTAAGACCTATGGGCTTAGGACGCGTTTGGACGTACACACCGAGCACATACTGGTTCATTCCAAACGTTCGGAAATTCAAAGCAATTCTTGGATCACTTTTTCAGAGTGCACCAAAAACTGAGTGCCAGTGACTCACACTCCACAATGGAACGTAAACTGGGCATAATCAGAACCCTACAACACAACTGTATAATGTTCCCATCAATCCACAGGCCAGAGAGGAAAAAACAACAGGCACTTGAGGAAATCCCTTAAAACCTGGGGTTACCCAAGCTCTATGTTTGTAAAAAGTGGATGAACCGGTAATTCTAGAAGGAAAAAAGAGCAAGGTGGCTGCGCAAGAAAATAGTAACAGATACAACAACATGGTCAATGGGTGCGTCCCGTCAATGTGAGAAAGCTCGAAAGATTTTTAACCAACACAAGATTCTGATAAACTTCAAACCAGCCCGAGACAAAGGTTGTATACCCCAACAACCAGACACCCCATACCCAGAAATGCGACCAAAAATGTACAGTACATGTCCTGAATAGACAAGGTGGTTTCAAAGACAGGTGAGTCAGGCCATTTACTGTACATTAGGGTTGAGAGACAATCTGGAAACAGAGGAGGAGCCTTTTACCACCACCTAACATTGACATAATTGTTATGCCACGCTTTTATCCTTGCCAAAAGACACTCAATAATGTAGCCTCCTGCAAATGACAAACAACACGGCAACTTTTGGCCTTGTGGTGCCTCAACCCCCATTGTTACACTGAATAGAATATAGATGAGGGTGAGGAGATTATCATCCAGAGAGAAATGTACCATAAAAAACTCACACCCAGGTGTGCTACCGGCATTTAAAAAAAGTGGAAACGCTGTCCCTGTCTTGTTCGAATGGACGAATTGCTCCCTTTACCCTGAATGATTTTGTGTTTGAGAAATAAGACCCAGACAGTTTCCTGAGGAAGTAACAGAAGACAGCGCAGACTCATCTGGCCAAAACAATGTTCTCATGGACCATGACAAAAATGTGCATCCTGATCCAGCTGTTGTCAACGTGCCGTGGACAATTCTCTAAGTGGAAATTCACTGGCCGAGACAACCTGACATTGAAGCAAAGGCTTAGCATTCGTCGTCTTGTGTCTTAGGATATAGTAAATTCCCTGGACATGACTGAACATACATAAAATGAATGCATCTAATAGCTGCTTTACTGTATATTGAAAATTGGATATAAGTTGACTTTCTGCACTTGTACGAGTTACCCCGAACATGCAGCATAAAGTCATACTTATGAATATAAATTGATACAAAGTTGAAGCCTTAGCCCTTCCAGGCAGCTAAAATGGATGAATATGATTTATTAATAACATCATGTCATTCAACAAAAAGTTCTCACAGGCGGTCATTTCACTTGAAGAAGTAATCACTTTGGCTTACAGCGGGGAAACATAAGAGAGACAAGTGCTAATGGAATGGATACAAAAAAAATATTCATAGCTTTCCGGACAAAGGTTGGTAAACATAACATTCAAAACATCACCCCAATTACTCATAATTCATTGGCAGAAGAGGACAATATAGATCATTCAACTTCAATATGGTAGATAGTGGCTCTTATTAGTTATATCCAGAGGCGTCGCCAGACCTTTTTGGCTGGGACATGAGCCTCCAGTAATAATGAGCCGTACCACAGGCACGGATTGGCCATTGGACTGTCCGGTACGGCCTGAGTGGGAAGAAAAACTTAATTAAATTAAATTGCGATGCAGCTGTGAATTATGTTGCAGCAGCCACCCGCAGTCTTTCCCTGCATTCATTAATTTGCAACCTGCTCGCAATGGACGCTTCCTTTCCCGTCCCAGGCTCGAGAAAACCCCCCAAAAATTGTCGATGAATATTTTGCGAACATTTGCGACCTTGAACAAACCCTGACGGACTCTGAAGTGCAAGCGCAATTTGCTCGCTTCGCCAATGGTTGCAAATGTTCAGTGGTATTGGGGCTCAAGAGTGCAATGGTGGGGTTGGGACAGTGTAAGTGTGTGCTTGTGTGTGTGTGGGGGGGGGGGGGAATATTTTGTGGACCAGCAACCATCTGTTACATTTCTGCCATGGTGATATCGTACATTTTGGGCATATATTGTCCAAGAATTTTTTATTATTAAAAATATATATATAACTGCGCGCCTCAGTACTAAATGGCACATGGCCCCCAGGTTGCAGACCACTGTTGTAAGGGCCTTTGCCCCAGTCAAGCTTTAGGCCTAGCAACATCCCTGGTTATTTCCACAGCTCAACTTGAATCTGTCACACAACCATTATCAGATTTTGATCTTTCATGTTAAAATACAGCCGATACAATCCTTTCCAACATGGATAGCGTACAGTTTATAAGGATTTGACCAGTTGGAAGCGCACAGCCTGTCTACGATACTACGTCAGGTTTAATCACTGGTTCAAGAACCACAATACATGCCAGTGTTCCAGCATGCATTACATCAGCTTTCCAAACCTCTTCCTCAAAACTCAACGCAGAGTAATACACTGCCAAACACTTGCCACACCTCTTAAGGAGCTGCTTGATGCCAAATGGACTGAATGCACAATGTGACTCAATATTGGCATTAAACAATACGACCGTACAGTGCAGTGTGATGTTTTATGGTCACCCTGCCTTGGACTATGTGTGCTGTAATTTAAAAAAAAAAAAATCTGGAGTGCAGTCCTTGGCAAAAAGAGTTTATACACGGCCGAACCTTGGCAAAAATATACTCCACAATATTAGATCATTCCTAAATCTGCTGTCTGATTGGGCAATGCAAACCATGTTGGTGTCACTTCAGTTTTTGTCATGAGCTAATTTTCCAGAAACCGGGGGAACAAATGAGACAAGCTTACATTGTAAGAGGGTAGGCATGTGACATCATGTATCTGGAAGTAGTTGTATGGGTAATAGCGGAAAATTAGCTGCAGCATTAGCATTACGCTAAAATCCATTGGCATCTATTGGAAGGCTTTGGTTGGCTCCATTAGTCATTTACATTCAATTTGGGATGACAAATGAGTCATGCTTAGAAAATACACTGCTTGTACTGTGATTGCGTTACGTGAGACAAAATGAAACTCTGGTGACAGTTGCTTCCCTCTTCACCACAATCGTGCCAAAACACGCAGGATGTCATAGGCTGCTGTATGACACGCTTTGACACACTGCAGCATATTCTGTCACTCAGTCCGACTGAAGGACGTGTTCCAGTGGGAGGTTGAAGTCAGAATAGCCGACATTGCGAGGAAAAATGCAAACGAAAGCAAATTTCCGTGGCTCCTGCTTGGCTGTACTAAAATGAACTCTCCCACCAAAATGGTGAATGGTATGTTTGTATAACAAATGCAGCTAAACAAACAAGTGTGTACACCAATGTGTTCAAGCTTCAGGCATTCATTGGTGATGCATCACTACAGTCAGCTTCTCAAACTTCTTCTCTTTCACTCCCTGTTTATCTCTCTCACTCAAAACCCCAATTTTATTCACACTGCTCTGCATAATGGATGATAGCACAAACTGTAGGTCCCCCAGGGTCTTTCATTATGTAAACCTGTTGCAAGAAGAGTCACAGCAGCAGTTTTTCAGCATCCATCAAACCAACAATCGTGTATTAGAGTGGTGTGTGATGTATTGCCAGTTAGACAGCAGGAAAGTCTGAATACAATTACTTTTGAAAGACAAGAACAAAAAGTGAAACCAGAAAGCCAGTGTGGAAACAACAAAGGGGGTATTGTCAGTATCACAGTAAGCACGTACACACGGGCATGTACCACCATTGATTTGGGAAAGATTAAAACGCACATCGAGCTGGAAGGCATGACATCTGCAAGAATTTCAGGGGTAATATATGTGAGACAATGAAGCTCTTACAGTATTTACAGCTTTTAAAGATGAACAAAAACTAGTATGCTGTTGTTGATAAGTCTGAGGCCAGGACTAGCTTTGTTTTTATGATCTTTTCACAGCAACTCTTTTGTTTAAAGAAAAAAAAAAAAAGTACTGGGATAGATACAGTAGAATTACACACACACACACACACACACACACACACACACACACACAAACACTATTTCAACACAATTTTGTAGAGGGGTGGTGTTGAGGTTGGCGACGTGACAATATATATCGTGAAGACGATTGTGTTACAGTACTTGTTCTCTGTCATGTCACTTGTCTACTATCGTGCCGGTCGTCATTTGGCAGACAAAACAGCAATACTGTGAATTGCATTATAATACATAGGCACTATACATAAGTTACCATGCAAAAACTAGGGCGCTGACATTGTAGAATGTGGTGATTGTTTGCTAATCAAGTGCCCCCTATTGGCAAGAGCTGTTGGACTTCTTTTCAAAGGCAGTTTAACAGATGAAAATGACTATGAACACTTTGATGCTAAAAGCCTGACCCGGAAATGTAGCTCATAGTGATCATTAATAAATATATATATGTATATTGGCTTACTCCAATATGTGTTGTTTTTGTCAGCAAAATGGCTGCTTTGGTTCTGACGCTACTTCATTTCATGCGCCAAAGTCTCACTTACAAATATTTTGAGAGAAGAAAACAGTTTGCTGCTGTGCACAGTTCACATTTAGGACAAAAAAAGTTGATCATCTGAAAATGAAAACCAATTGGCGATTCTTAATACAGTTAAATGTGTCATTTTCTGGGCGGCCCGGTAGTCCAGTGGTTAGCACGTCGGCTTCACAGTGCAGAGGTACCGGGTTCGATCCCAGCTCCGGCCTCCCTGTGTGGAGTTTGCATGTTCTCCCCGGGCTTGCGTGGGTTTTCTCCGGGTGCTCCGGTTTCCTCCCACATTCCAAAAACATGCATGGCAGGCTCGTTGGGCACTCTAAATTGTCCCTAGGTGTGAGTGTGAGTGTGAGCGTGGATGGTTGTTCGTCTCTGTGTGCCCTGCGATTGGCTGGCAACCAATTCAGGGTGTCCCCCGCCTACTGCCCGAAGACGGCTGGGGATAGGCTCCAGCACCCCCCGCGACCCTAGTGAGGATGAAGCGGTTCGGAAAATGGATGGATGGATGGGTGTCATTTTCTCTTGTACATTCGTAATTGCTCTTTAAACAAGCAAAGGTTTACAGTTTATCTTATCTAAATACTGAATTATTCAATAGCTTCCAGTGGGATATCCGAAAACCAAAATATTCAAAAGCAGGACACTTTTTGAAACAACCATTCACAACTCCCATCCAGACCCTCATTTGGAGTGATGAACCCATGCTGCCTGAGACTGACAGCTCCTACCTAACAAACTCATGCGACACTCAGGCTCAGCAAATGCTCTTTCAGCCATTTACTTGAGGGATTTTCTTTTTAACTGACATTTCACACATTCAAACTACAGCGATAGAAAAGAATGCTAAAACCATCAAGTGTTTCTTTTCTCAATTGTTCTGCCTTGGTAAAGTGGCATGAAAGGCTTTGCTTTCTGGAAAAAAGCTTTGGCTTTTGCCACCCGGAACTACGTGTGACGTAATGGTGAAAACTCCTGTCCTGCAAAACCCCATGAAAAACTGGGGGTGGGGGGTCTATCGCCTACTAATCTACAAGGGCTCACAGTGGTTCAGTGCACACTTAAACTCAATGATCCTTTGAGGGTTCCACAGTCACACGTACTCGTGGCTTATCAAGCCGCATCAAACTCAATATGCACGACTTTGATTTGAAGAACGGCAAGAGTTTTGTGCTCCTGCCGCCGTTACTTACCACTCGCATTCTTCCCACAGATGAGGTGTTGCCAGTGCTGCAATGACCCCCAAAGCTCAGCATCACTGCCGACGGCCTGCTCCAGGCTCTCCACGCTCAACTTGGGCATACTGTTGTCCCGCTCCAGCAGCGCACTGCGGAGCACTCGCTCGTGTATCTCGCGGAAGAGGCTCTCCATGCACGCCGCCAGATAGATGGCAGCGTGTTCGTGGATCCTGACCGCGAGCCTGCTATCGACCATCCACCTGAAGAATTTCCCCACGTTAAAGACTAGCCCGCAGCGCACGGACTTGCCGCGGCTGAACTTGTCCTCCTCCGTGCTCATGTTGTACAAGGACAAGGCGCTGAGGGCGGCACCGATGCAGTTCGTGGAGACGACCCACGACAGAACCATCTTTATGGCACTTTGGATCTCGTATTTGGTGCATTTGGCGTAGCGCAAACTCAAGCGCTGCGCCTCCTTGGCGACCCTAACGAGGGCCCGGCTGGCCAGCGCCGAGAGTCGGAGCAGGACGTCCTGCGGTGGGCTCGGCACGCTCATTCCCTCGTCCCTCTGCAGGGCTCTCGCCACCTCCCCGAGGCTCCACGGCACATCCTCAAGCTCGGGTAGTTTAGCGCACTGGCCGGTGCACTCCAGGATCTCGGCGTCTTCGACCAGGACCGTGTTGACAGTGTCCAGGCTGTTGTTTCGACTGTGCATGGAGTCCGTTAGTTGCCAGCAATTTCCCCCATGTACCTCCGAGCAGCAGAGCGACGCGCTGGAAGACCTGAAGGAGTCGGCGGCTCCACCATAACCCGAGTCTAGAGTCAAATCCTCCAGGGTCCTCGCTGTTGCTGCTGACTTGCTACTCCTTGCCATATTTGTGCTTCATAGCGAAAAGGAAAAGTGGAGAAAATCGGCGAGTGTACATACGCGCGCGCCATGCACATAAAATGAAATTTTGTGGACGGTTGGACGGTGTCCAATGATTTAATACAAAGTTAAAAGTGTAAGAGCTCAGTGCACCAGCCGTCAAACGGTTTGACCAGCGCAGTGCCTGACAGTTGGGGGCGGGGACAAGGCGCCAAGCTGACAGCCAATCGACACGCGATGTTAAGCAATAACTATTTCTGATTGGATGAATCGTAGATGTCAATAGAAAGTCACTAATAAGGCTAGTCGTGAGGCTTATTAATAAAAATGCGCTGTAAACATAATTGATTTTCCTCTCTTACACGTCTCAGACGCAAGTGAATGTAGGTAGAAACGCATTTGCACTGAAATATGCACGATTGCCAAATTATAATGAGGCTTAAACACATTTGCATAAATGGCTTCAAATTAATTTAATTTATTTTCATTTAACACTAATAGGTATTCTGGTGGAGATAGATCAAGCCTTTTAAAATAGACTTTTTCTGGTCCGTACCTGCTGGTAACATGATTCATGACCATTAATAATATATTACAGGCACAATGTATCATTGTGTCTGTGTGTGGATGTGCAGGTAACCTCCTGAGATGATCTGAAGCATTTCCAAGGTCAAGCACAGGATTACTTTCTTTCGATGTCTAATCTTTATGCTTTGTTTTGTAGACTCTGTATGGCTCACGTTGTACATTTATAATTATAACGAGCATGCATAATGTCCATACTTCCTTATGACTTGTTTTGTTATCTTATTATTATTTGCAGTTTTTGTTTTGGGAATATATACCTCACAACTGATTTTTTTAATTAAAACGTGCGCGATTTTAGTTCAATGAAGAAAACATTACATTAGGTTTAAAAATACCTGAAAGCAAATATTATAAGTTAATGATAAATGAGTATGTCATACATTGCAGTACAGTATTGCGTCTGCAGCAAGATTCACTATAACGAGACGGAATACAAATATTTCTGGAGCAACAGTGACCTCCAAAGTCACAGAGCGGTAATTCATTTGAGTAGTGAGGTCATTGTTTTAGTTCGGTGTACAGTATACCTTCTCAATTTAGTTTGGATTCGACTTCGGTCTGTAATATTCATTATTATTTTTATGTTATCTTATCTTAATAATTTGCTTGTACATTTAGTATAAAAACTGCAATATGGCATGTGAATAATTTCTTGATTTCATGCAAGTGTACGGATACACAATAATACGAAGCAACAATTTAATTCAATGGCATTTATCTGTAAATCACATCAGGAAAGCAGACCAGGAGAAACGTATTCATGCTTTTATCTCCGGTAGACTTGATTATTGTAACAGTCTTCTAACTGGACTCCCTCAAAACAGCATCAAACAGCTGCAACTCCTTACCATAACGCTACCCCTTGGGTTCTCACCAGAACAAATATATACAAATATATTACTCCTGTCCCAAAGGATTTACACTGCATCACAATCAGCTGTACAATAGATTTTAAAATTCTGCTATTGGTCTATCATTTACTGAATGATTTGGGTCCCGTGTACATTAAAGAAATGATGATTGAATATGTCGGGCTCTGAGATCTGCAGTCATGGGTATATTAGTGCAGCCCAGGGTTCAAAGTAAACATGTTGAAGCTGCATTTAGCTGTTGTGTTGCACATAGATGGAATAAACTGTCAATTGAAGTCAGCCTGAGTGTGAATCCCTTTAAATCCAGGTTAAAAAGGTTGCTTTAATTTAGGTCTTTGATTTTTTTTTAAATGTAATTTTAGAAACCTACTTTTCTGTATTTGTTTTATTTTTAAATGTGTTAAATGTTGATGAAGTTTTCTGTTAATGTCTTTAAATATTGTCAATGTACGTTCATTTGGTAAGCTACTTTTGTCTCCTCTGCTTTGCTTCTGAAATTTCCTTAACTGTTGTGTCTGTGCTTGAGTGAAGCACATTGAGTTCACTTGGGTATGACGTGCTATTTACGATACAATACTGTTGAGGAAGACTTTTCATTGCTGATTAAGTTTGCTATTTTATAAGTACTCTCCCTTTATTAGTACTAAAAGGCAGTCAAATCTTCAATTTAAGCCCATAACAAAGATTTATGACCTTGTCTGCTTCAAATTAAGTTTAGCAACAGAATGAATTGTATTTTTTTATTTGGCTGCTCCATATTTTGTTTTTATTTTTTTGCAACAATGAGCTACATCCTCAAATCAAGTATAACACTGTATTCTGTACTACGATATATTTAACTTTTCCAGGGAGTAACACCTCGGTATTGTAGTGTGTTTTGGAAAATCTAAGTACAGCATGTTTTTTTTCTCCTCTTTTTGCATTAATTATTTATGAATTATTGACGTAAAAACATAATTCATATTTAAACTCGGGGCGGCCCGGTAGTCCAGTGGTTAGCACGTCGGCTTCACAGTGCTGAGGTACCGGGTTCAAATCCAGCTCCGGCCTCCCTGTGTGGAGTTTGCATGTTCTCCCCGGGCCTGCGTGGGTTTTCTCCGGGTGCTCCGGTTTCCTCCCACATTCCAAAAACATGCATGGCAGGCTGATTGGACACTCTAAATTGTCCCTAGGTGTGAGTGTGGGCATGGATGGTTGTTCGTCTCTGTGTTCCCTGCGATTGGCTGGCAACTGATTCAGGGTGTCCCCCGCCTACTGCCCGAAGACGGCTGGGATAGGCGCCAGCACCCCCCGCGACCCTAGTGAGGATCAAGCGGTTCGGAAAATGGATGGATGGATGGATATTTAAACTCTAACTTTTTATCAGTGACGTTTGGTGTTCTTTTCAGTGGGATTTTGTACCTCCATCGTCTTTGAATTATATTTGGTGACATAAAGTGATTAAATATTGATTGATTTAATATGTGACACAATATCTCTATATTTCGCTAGTGTATGAAAGATTAATTCATGGTGGCATGCATGCATACATGATAGCTACGTTCATCAAGTCTGATCAGGTGGAGGAGGAAGAAAATTAGATTTAAGATATCCTTTACTTGTCCCACACTGGGGAAATGTACAGTCTACAGCAGCAAAATTGGGGGGTAGAAAGAAGAAAAACAAAGTGCTTGCATGCACAAAAATAAATGTAAATAAAGAGAGCTGTACACAGTTCAATATACAGTAAGTGCAATATAAATATAGATATACTTCAGATATACAGTATATAAGCATATATGCAACTGGTATAAGGTGGCTGTGCTATTTATAATTGTTACTGGTTTTTCACATATTTTATTTTTTATTCAGCAGCCTGATAGCAGTCGGTAGGAATGAGCGGCGGTATCCCTCCTTCTTGCAGCGGGTGTAACAGTCTCTGGCTGAAGGAGCTACCCAGTGCTGTCAGGGCGGGCTGGAGGGGGTGGGAGGGACTGTCCATCATAGCTTTTAGCTTAGCTAACATCCTCCTGTTGCCCACCTCCTCCAGAGTGTCCAGGGAGCAGCCCAGGACAGAACTGGCCCTCCTGAACAGTCGTTCCAGTCTCTTTCTGTCCCAGGCCGAGGTGCTGCCTGACCAGCAGACAATGCCATAATGGATGGCTGAAGCCACTGCCGAGTTATAGAATGTCTTAAGGAGTGACCCCAGAACCCCAAAAGACCTCAGTTTCCTGAGTAGGAAGAGTCGGCTCTGTCCCTTCCTAATCAGGGCGTCTCTTCAGTCTGTATGAAGAATTGTAATAATATATAAAGCGGTAGGTGCTTTCAAAAGCTGACTGTTTCAAAACCAGCCTTGGATACCTTTTCATACTTTCCAAGTTTCCCATTATAATGTCATATTAGATTCATTCTTGGCGGGGCCAATGGAGCTTTCCAGATGAGAGACTACCATTACACAGTATGTAGAGAAAAAAGATGCTGCCAATGTAGTACTAAATAATATTGATCGTTTTGTTAACAACAATTAGAAGGAAATCACAACCCAGTTAAGGGGATTCTTTAATGACAACTAAAATGTATGAACATGTCAACCGCTGCAAACTGGATAACAAATCAAGCACACCTCAACCGAGCCAGCGCGGTCCGACACGTGCTTATCCGGGTTTCTTTGGGCGTAACTCATAAATCAACACCAACCTTCTGGTTGGCTGCCTTTCGCGAAGCTTTAATGCGTTTCTTTTTGTGCGGCGGTCTCCGGGATTTTCTTTTTAACTCTCATTGTACAGCAATTCCCCTAAAGTCGACGTTTGAAGTTTTTAAAAGTCACTCGAAGAAAATACGTAAACACTAAGCAGGTCGCAAAAAGCACACTACTGAAACGTGACAGCGAACGAGTTGTATAACAGTCTGTACTGACCAATCACAGCGCCAGTTTCTTCCTGAATATTCCAATGGGAGGAGATGTTGACACACATTGAAAGGAGATCTTTGCATGGCTCATCAGAGAGTTGCGCGCAATCCTTTTTTTCACAAATAGGTCGAGGGATTAAGTGCATGTCTTGTTTTAGACGACGTCTTCTTCGGGGAACCATATAGAAACATTTAAGTTTTTATGTAGGATTTATGTACGCCTCCAGAAATCGGCAGGAGATGAGTGGATTACATTTCTATATGCAACGTTGTCGCTGCCATTAACAGGAAACGGTTTGTTTTGGTGGGGTTTTTTTCCGTATGCTGTGCGTTTCTGCTGTCTACACACATGCGACCACGACTGCTTCGGAGAATTAACTGTGAGGAGAAATTAATGGAGCTCGGTTAACCTTAGCGCGAGCGCTAATTTACGTTTGCCAGTTCACCGACTTGCTTTATATAGGCATCATATAGGCAGTAGTGCTGCCTAAACAGTGTAGGTCAGATTTGATCGTCTGTTAACTGTCGGACGCGTTCCCCATCCACCGTATATAATATACACACGTTACAGCGCGCTGTCAATATGGTGGCCAACGCAATCCACTGGTTCCGAAAGGGACTGAGGCTACACGACAACCCGTCTTTAAGGGACACGATTCGGGTGGCTCACAGTTTACGCTGCATTTACATCCTGGACCCTTGGTTTGCAGGCTCGTCAAACGTGGGCATCAATAGGTGGAGGTAAGTTTGCATACGTACTCTTTTGAGACAATTTAGTGATTTTGTTGTGAGACTTCAGACAATTGAATGGCCATTCTACAGCCTAATTCGTATATCCCATTGGATGTCAGCAAGCTCTGTGGCAGCTGTCATAATGGTGAGCAATTATTCTGCTCAGCCACACGAGGGCATGCGTGGAACGTTCTTAGTATTGCACAGGGTTTCTTTCACACAAGGTGCATCCGAACCTTTATTACAGTTCGCCTTATGATTACAAAGGTTATATATACTATTTATTTTATGGCTTCTGTGCCGTGGTCAGGAACACTTAGGCAGTTGCCAGGAAACAAACTCGTGTCTCTCTAGCCACAATTTTTTACTTGCACAAGCTAACTCCCACTAACCTGTAGTTTCAAAACCCACGTCCTTTTGGATGTGCGACTCCCACCATTAATTGCATGCATTCATGTTCTATCACGCTTGTCCGCATTGGGACGCGGGTCATCTTGAGCTCATGCCAGCTGACTGTGAACGGGAGGAGGGGCACACCCTGGAGTGTACATCCATCCATCCATCCATTTTCTAATCTGCTTATCCTCACAAGGGTCGCGGGTGTGCTGGAGCCGATCCCGGTTGTCTTCGGGCAGTCGGCGGAGTACACCCTGAACTGTTTGCCAGCCAATCACGGCACATTTGACAAACAACTACTGACGATCACATTCACACCTATGGACAAGTTAGAGTCCTCAGCTAACCTGACATAGATGTTTTCCTACACACGAGCATGAGGAGAGCATGCAAATTTTACGCTGGAGGGTCTGAGGCAAAATTCGACCGACAGGCTGCCGCAGGGTTGCCAACTTTCAGATCTGGAAATAAGGGACACTCCTCGCGGTGTTGCGGCAAATCCACACGGCTGAAAGAAATTTGGCTGAAATGCATAGAATCACATGTATTTTTTTTACATGAAAAAGCAAAATGCTTTGATTTAATTGACATTATTTAACATGTCATATTAGCCTCTAGGCCCCGGCCGGGGTCACTTAGTGATCAATAGTAAGCTGAAGTCAAGAAAGCATTTGGACATACAGTACTTAAAGTTTATATTAAAAAGTGCTGTAAATTAAAGATTTGTACTTTAACACTTTAAATAATTATGAAACACTTAATAGCCTGAATTTGAGCATATAGACCTGGCCTACTGTTTGTAAAGTGCTGTAGATTAAACAAAGCCTGTCTGGAGACACTTTTACTGTAAGAGGACAATACTTAAATAGCATCTAAGGTGCTATAAATGTAACAATTGGAGGCACCTTTACTTTAAGACGAAGAAAAAAATTAAACACATGTAAACTCGCATGTCTACCTGTTTAACGCTGAATAGACTGAACTCGGGTAAACTTGAGCATCCTGTATTACATGCATGTACTGTGTAGAGTACTGTAACAGCTATACGATCATGTCATGGAGCGGCAACTCAAAGGTGCTGGTCTTATTTTGTTCATTATTGTTAAATTCACTGTTCATGTTTGTGTGTGACAGACACATGGGACAATGAGGAAAATAGGCAACAAACAAATAGGGGACGCACCATTTGATTCTCAATTAAAGGACGATTCCGTATGTTAAGGAGCAGGTGGCAAACTTAGGCTGCAGACGTACTTATCTCTACTGCGATAAATGTTGCAACAATTTGTTGTAAAATAACTGTTGCAAACAATAGTGTTAATAAAAACAGTCTTGCTGCCCACTTGTTTATTTTTGGTATAACATTGTTGATGCCCAAATCAACAGAAGAAACAGTTTCATATGACACGCATTCTGTTTGTCTGATTGTTTGCAGGTTTTTGTTACATTGCTTAGAGGACTTAGATGCCAGTCTGCGTAAACTCAATTCCCGCCTCTTTGTCATTCGAGGTCAGCCCACAGATGTCTTCCCCAGACTATTCAAGGTTGGTTTGCAATTTGAATGAAAAATGATAGCTTTCAGGGTAGATGGGTTCGATATGATTCAAATAAGTTGCATATTGACACTGTGCACATGCGCACGAGCCCCAGTGTTGACGACAGGCAAAAAAAAAGGACTTAATGTGTCATTGCACAGCTTGTTATAAAAAATGAAAACTGTAAAGCTTCACGCAAGCGATTCATTTACAATGTATGTAATTTAGGAAGTGGTCACCAACCTTTTTGAAAGTGAGACACTCTTCTGAAATAACACATTTGCTCAAATTACCTTCAATTATATCTGTCTATGTTGTTGTTAATAATATTGATTTTATGAAAAGATGTCAATCATACTGATGATTTCTCACAATAATTAAGAGGAGGGAATTGTCAAAAGGCAACACTGTACACCTCTGCCAGTGTTCCCATTTTCAAAGGACTTCTTCTGCAGCATTCCTAGAAAATCACAATGTACCATAACTGGAGAGCTATTTCAAGAAGAGACCTGCTGGCTACTTATTAGGGGGATACCTGGTACCGGCAGTCATTTTGTTGGTGACCCCTGATCGAAGGATACCTTGCAGTTTTTGTGTCAATTGAGGAGTCTGCTAGCAGCGCAGTCGTATTGCTAACCCTTGATGAACAGATATCCCACCCATATACGCTTGAAAAAAAGTGTCCCGCGCTTTATTAAAATGTATCGTCCGGCACTGTATGCCCATTGGTTGAGAAATATGATTACAAAATAAAAATGCTTCTGGACATACCATACAATATAATATACAGAGAAAACATTTCTGCCACAAACCCCAACAAATAATATTTGCAGAAATCAGCCTGGCATGCTCATACACCTAGTTGGAAAGTTAGACAGACACATAAAATAAATTGCTCCAGAGACAAGTTCATGAAACCAGTCCCTATTTCTAGTCGACTTTGACATGTCTAGTGTCAAATTTATTCTTGATATGATTTCTTTTTCTCTTTAGGAATGGCAGATAACTCATTTATCCTATGAATATGACTCGGAGCCTTTTGGCAAGGAAAGGGATGCTGCTATTCAAAAGCTAGCCACCGAGGCTGGGGTTGAGGTCATGGTGCGGATTTCGCACACCCTCTATGATCTAGACAAGTGAGTGGTGAAACACACGTGTAGTCACTTTCCAACTGCTTGTGCAGGTTTGAGTTTAATGCCGTGTGTTGTGTTGAATTCATTCCCTAAAGGATCATAGAAGTGAATGGCGGTCAACCTCCTCTCACATACAAGCGCTTCCAGGCTCTCATCAGTTGCATGGAGGCTGTGGACTCTCCGGCAGAGACTATCACAACACAAGTCCTCAAAAATTGCACAACACCCATCAGTGATGACCATGACGACAAGTTTGCGGTGCCGTCACTTGAAGAACTTGGTAAGTCTTTGAGCCAATGCATGTCTGTTGCTGCTGATATACAAGTAGGTTGTACAAATTCAATGAATGAATTGAAGACGTTGTGTTAAACATACATAAAGACAGAACACAAGCTCTCACCATCTTTGCTTGTTAATGGCAGAGCAATTCAGGAAAGCTCCTTTTTATCATGCCACCCACCTGTTCCCAGGTTACCTGTTCACTTATGGGATGTTCCAAACAGGTGTTTGATAGGCTTTCCTCAACTTCCTCTGTTTTTTCGCGATAAAATTCTGAGTTAATGGTTAGTTAACTCGACCCAAAACAACAATCACTTTGAATATTAAATATCTTACCTTTATAGTGTACCTGTATTCAATTAAATATAGGTTGAACGATTTGCAAATCATTGTATTCTCTTTTTACTTATTTTTAACACTACATCCAAATATAAATGGAATTGGGTTTGTATCACTATTACAAAATGAAATGGTAAGAGTCGAATACTCATTTTAGATGAGTATCCATCATGGATAATACATATTTGCCGGGTACAAGCATGAAACGAGTACAGCCAAATAAAAAAAAAAATCCTAATTTGGTAACTACTAATGTATTCACTTGTCACGCTCTGTGATTGACCAGTCACACACAGAAACCGCCGCTTAGGAAGACTCGCCAGCAAGAGGAACCCTGCATTATTCTTTCACACACATATTGTGACTGATGACCTCTCTGTACTTGCTTGGCTTGACTCCAACTGACATTGCTCCAGTCTGTATTGAGTTTTCCTGAGCTTGTCTCTATTTCGGTTTGTGTGCTCCCTAAAATTTGTTGGTAAACTTGTTTTGGAACATACTTTGTGAGCTGTATACGGCTTGTGTTGCGTCGGTCACTGCCTGTGTTTTATTTTTCGGTGGGTAGGGGGGTTCGTCTGTTTGCTTCTAATTTGGCTGGTCAGTTGGAAAACAAAGTCTCTCTGTCCCTCTCACACAATCATACAGTCACTCAGTCACACACACCATAAGCAACATTGTTTGACTTTATGTGGAGAAAAAAGTGAGGTGGTAAAAATAAAAACTTTAAAAATTCAGCTTGGTCATAAAAACGATGCTAATTTGTGTCAAGTATGACAATTTTTGCATACTTACTTCATAAATAATAATGGCATTCAAAATACTGTATTGATGTTTTGACTTCATATTGAAAACAAACATTTCTGAAAATAGCTCTTTTGCTATTGTGATGAAAATTCATTCATACAGTTAAGACTATGTAAAACTATGTTCTGTTTGTGATTCTTTTGCTTTTGTGATCAAAAACCTCATTTGAATCTCAATTTTGAGGCTGGTCTCTAAATATTCAAATAAACAGTAAATACAGCAATTTCTGACCATGCAGCTAGCCATCCCCTTTCTAATCCATTTATCCTCACAAGGGTCGCGGGCGTGCTGGAGCCTATCCCAGTTGTCTTGGGGCAGTGCTAACCAGTCGACCATCCTGCCGCCGGCAATTTCTGACCGATCCATGTCAATTTCAGACTTACAAAAATGTGCTGATTTAAGCCCCGCCAGATTCAAGTTAAACCATGCCCACATCATGTTTTTGACCCGCCCACTCCAAGTTCATACACGGATACAGCAAATTTAGATGGTTCAACAGATAGAGATGCAGATAGTGGTGTACTCGCTCATCTCCAATTAGTATCTCTGTAAACAGTTTGTAAAATTTTAATTCATGCTACAAATGCTTCAGCAGTGTTTAAATGTATCTGAGGAAAAGGTTGCGTGAACCCTGCAGCAGGACTCTACTTAGACTGCATGTGTTTTCCTCTTCCTCAGGTTTTGAGACGGAGGGCCTAATAACAGCAGTTTGGCCAGGTGGAGAAACAGAAGCCCTCTTGAGACTAGAAAGACATCTTGAGAGAAAGGTACAAGGAGCACGCTAGATAAGTGATTTATACAAAAATGATTCAACACATGTCCAAAAGCACCCTTTCCGGGTTGAGTGAACGCTGGCGCGTTTGGCTGCCGCTGCTCAACCCGCATTGTGTTTTATTGTTTTTGTTCCTGATTGTAAAGTGTCCTTGGGTGTCTTGAAAGGCGCTTGTAAATAAAAGGTATTATTATTATTATTATTATTATTTTACAATAGTGGACAAACCACACAGTTTTTCTTCATGATTTCCTTTATACTGTATTGGGACTAAATATATCCATATTTTATGCATGATATTTAAACTGCCCATTCTCTTCATCAGCCTGATTACGACACGCAAGATTCAAATTTTATTCATACAGTTCAATTCCAAAGTCATACAGTCCGAAGGATTATTCATTTGTTCAAGAATTGTTGATGTTTGGCAAATCCCTCTTTGTGCCCTTGAGGAGACAAATGGGAAACATTTTTTATTTTTGAAATCTTCTCAGTGAATCTACAAGATAGCAGGCGCAAACCCTCTGTGCGCTATTTCTTCCTTCTGTTTATAGGCCTGGGTCGCAAATTTTGAGCGTCCTCGAATGAGCGCCAACTCGCTCCTAGCAACTCCGACAGGCCTCAGCCCCTACCTTCGCTTTGGATGCCTGTCTTGCCGACTCTTCTATTTCAAGCTTACTGACCTCTACATGAAGGTAATAGGGGAATTATTGTTGTTGTTTTCAAGGAACCTTCCACTACAAAAGATTTTTTTTAAAAACAACTTTTGTTTGTCAAATAGGTTAAAAAGAACAGCACACCGCCACTTTCCTTGTATGGCCAACTGCTATGGAGGGAGTTCTTCTACACGACCGCTACCAACAACCCGTGTTTTGATAAGATGGAGGGAAACCCTGTATGCGTCTTGATCCCCTGGGAGCGAAACCCAGAGGCGCTCGCCAAATGGGCAGAAGGACGGACAGGCTTTCCTTGGATAGATGCAATTATGACCCAGCTGAGGCAGGAGGGTTGGATCCACCATTTGGCCCGACACGCTGTGGCCTGCTTCCTCACCAGGGGAGACCTCTGGATCAGCTGGGAAGAAGGCGTGAGGGTAGGCACACAAAGCTCACTTGTAATCGCTTGTTGGCATACTGCCTTTCCTCATTCCTAAATGGACCGTGTCTGCATCCTGGCAGGTGTTTGAAGAGTTGCTGTTAGATGCGGACTGGAGTGTAAACGCTGGCAGCTGGATGTGGCTTTCTTGCAGTTCCTTTTTCCAGCAGTTTTTCCACTGTTACTGTCCTGTGGGATTTGGGCGACGTGCAGACCCCAACGGTGACTACATTAGGTGTGTTGAGATTCTCTGAATTTACAGTGGTTATTGTGTCTTGTCCATCACATGCCTACACACACACACACACACACACACACACGCCCACTCACTCACTCACTCACTCACTCACTCACTCACTCACTCACTCACTCACTCACACAAGGATGAGTGGTGCTCTGTATTGTTAGCTCACATAAGAAAGCCATTTTTCTCCCAAGATGCTATTGCAGTGCATTCAATGCAATCGATTGACAACCTAAACATTGCTTCATGTTAAACTTACCGGTCATACCGGTAAAGGTTTGCTCTCAATCCAATTCCAAAATGACCATTCTGTCAGCTTAACCACATTTTTTTTTTTTAAATCTCCTATTTTAGGCGTTATTTGCCCATCCTGAGAGGCTTTCCAGCCAAATATATCTACGATCCATGGAATGCCCCAGAGGAACTACAGAAGGCTGCCAAGTGTGTCATCGGAGTCCACTACCCAAAACCCATGGTGAACCATGCTGAGGCCAGCCGCGTCAACATAGAGCGGATGAAGCAAATTTATCAGCAACTTTCCTGCTACAGAGGACTATGTAAGAGCAACAGTCACAGTTGCATATGATGTTTTTGAAGAGCAACTCCATTACACCCAGTCCTGGTATTCTACAACTAGAGCCATACAGTGTGGAATGCGCTGATATACAATTCGATTTACATATCTCAAATCTGCATACAGTATACAAGTTTAATTGTAGGAGTGATGTTAGACTTTAAACTCTGTGATACGCTCTAGCTCACAATGAGGACAAGCACTTTAGAAAACGGATGGATGGATGGATGACTGACTGTGTTGCGTATTTTCCAAACAAGTAGATTACTGATTTATTTTAGATGCGAATGTCCAGTGAACTGTGGACCTTGTTCAAATGTGCTGCACTTTGTGGTTAAATTGTGCCGCATTGCTGATCATTCAGGTCTGCTGGCAACAGTCCCACATAATCACAACAGCGGGACAAATGATAATGTGGGAGGAGTCAACCCAGGAACTAGTCAAGGGCCAGAAGGCTCCTCAGAAGACGCATCAATCCAGAAGGGAACATCTCAAGCAGGTAGAGTGGTTGCACCGTAGACCGTGTCCCTACTACATAATTTTTTTACGAGGCTCAAAATTAGCACTTTGTGCATCATTAAAACTGAGAATCACAGATTTTTAATTTTTTTCCGCGGAGAGGATCCAAAGAAGCTTGTGGGCTTCTTTTGACCTTTGGATCCAAAGGCTGGACAGCAGACGCATACTTGTAATGTGCCGCAGCGCGCTTACGTCACTAAACACAAGCTCACCGCTGCTCACGCCACACCAGCTAACTTGCGATCAGCGGCTAAACATGTCGCCAAGTTGCTACTAAAACATTAATCGCCGCATCCGTGGTGGGAGAATAAGAAACACTTCTGACCAGCATCGTTCACACAAAGGAATGACTCAGACTAATTAACAGAAGGCCTAGGAGTCATTCTAATCACTCAGCTAACCTAAGAGTGATATGTATTTGTGAGACACTGGAGTTAAGAGTTTGGTCATGTGACATTCGCAAGCTCAGCCGTGATTGGTCATCAACTGAGCCCTGAGCAACTGGGGTGTCATTTTCAGTCAACATCAAATAGCAAAATATCCGCCCTGACATATGTAAAACGACTGAACTTTGCTGCTTAATTCAAATTCCACAAACACAGTATTAATCAAAATTCCGTGTTTAGACTTGTGGGGCTACATAGAAAATATTGCATAGAACATTTTTCTGTTGACGTTTCCTCAGGTGTGACGTAAATTTGGCAAACCATCTTCTGAGTAATGTTTAGGGCTAAAACTATTTCAAGCAAACTTTCATTAATTACTTCACTTGTGAAAAAAAAATGTTTGGTTTGGGATTTTCTAAAATGACGTCACAGTTGACCTTTAAGGAGAAAGCAAAACAGTAATAACAGGAGGAGCTCCAGTAGCATACAGTATATTGATTTTATCCACAATCGTGCATGTATTTCTCTAAAAGGGCTTCATATCCTCCTGTGCTTTTGTAGCATACACCAAAAAAAAAGAAGAGATAATATCACACAGATGTTCTTTGTTGCTCATGTGTAATGTGCTTGTTCCCGCCAGGTTCTTTGAATGCAGAGAAAGGGCGGTCGAGGCAGAAGCGACGGAGTGAAGAAAGCCAAGCCCAGAGCAACTCCAAATCCCTAAGGCCAAGCAAATAGTGTTGCAAAAGACAAAATACAAAGAATCCCTCAGTCAACCTGAATGGCATCCTCCCCCATTGGGCCTTCAGCTCTGTCTAATTTACTGGAACTGAAACTGCCCTTGGCGGAGTCACAGTGAGGAGGCATGGATTCAGATCTGTGCATGACTGACAATTTGAAAGAATACCTTTCAGACACACAGCAGTCAGTTATTAGCACGAACCAATCTCCTAATAAGACATTCTGGGAATGTTGCCTTCCCACAGACAAAGGTTGGTACATTAGGGGATATCAAGCCAACCTTTTGCAAAGCCAAAAGACAATGAAGCAGTGTTCATTCGCCCAACAGGACAATTGGTTTGTAAATGGTCAGCGACACATTTAAGTGAAAAGTTATTGTCATGCCTTTAGTGTTAATCCCCGACGACTGTCAACATACGATGAGATATATTCAAAAACCAACTTTCATGAGTGAGATAAAATATCAAACCATTTATAATCGATTGGTTTCACACGCATTAAGCTGATAAGAGTTTAGTACAGTATAACACAAACCCAATTCCAATGACATTGGGGCATTATGCTAAACATGAATAAAAACAAAACAATGATTAGCAAATCATCTTCAACCTATATTTAATTGAACACCACAAAGACATTAAATATAATGTTCAAAGTGATACACTTTATGTTTAGCAAACAATCATTAACGTGGATTCTTTTTGGCTGCAACACATTCCGAAAAAGCTGCGACAGGGTCATCTTTACCACTGTATTACATCATCTTTCAACAACATTCACTAAACATTTGGGAACTGAGGACACTAAACGTTGAAGCTTTCTAGGTGAATTTCTTTCCCATTCTTGCTTGATGTAATGATGAATAAGACATTGCTTGGATGGCAGACTATGTTACTCCAAAACCTGTATGTACCCTACCTTTTAGCATTAATGACGCCGTCATGGATGTCTAAGTTAGCTATGCGTTGACACCTTGAATTGAATTGAATTGAATACAACTTTATTGTCCAATTGAATACACTACAAACACCTGTGTGTTGTAGTGTATTCAAATACACGTTGAACATGTTTTGCAAATCATTGTATTGTGTTTTTGTTTATGTTGAACACAGCATCCCAACTTCATTGAAATTGGGTCTGTGCAACAACCCTGATCAATAGTACTGTAATTCAGATACTGTCTTTTAGGAGAGTTTTCTTTGTGTTGCTGTTGAACTGTACGGAATTCCTTCATCTTATTTACACAAGCAAATTGAGTCCGTTTCCCAAGATATTTTTTTGTTGTTTTTTCAATTCGGCATCTGATTGACAATGACAGTATCAAATCAAAAAAAAAAAATATATATATATATATATATATATAAAGCATATGCTAATGCATGTTTAATGTAATGAAAAATATGTCATGTTCAAAACCGTCAAAGAAACTGACTGAGATGATGGATCACACATGTAAATAGTTGCTCAGTTTAAAAAAAAAGTGTATATTTGGGGGTTCTGAACTCCTTTTGTAAGTACAGTACCTCCTCATTACCAAGCGTTGCTGTTTTGTAATGTTTTTTTTTTAAATAAAGAATGACCAGATATAACCTGTTTTGGAAATAAAGCAACATTGTGATATCTAAGTCAAAAGCTCTTGTGCTTTAATTGGTTATCTTTGTCAGTTTAGTCACTGAGTCATTTTACATGCGAGTTGCTGCCAAGGGGACACGGTAATTATGCATTGGTGTGGGCCCACAAAATCGGAAAGGCGCATGCTCGAACGCTTCTTTGTACGAGCGACACAAAACACACATGACGAACCAACCCAATAGCAACTCACGCTCAGTGGGCGGTGTCAGAAGAGTTCACTCATCCGGTAGGTAAGATCTGATCGAGATCCAACCTTCTCGTGGGAACTGGTTTGGGTTTCTGGATATGGAAGACGGTCATCGGAAAATGCAGAAGAAACCCGTACGCGTCATCGCAGCGGTGTGCAAAGAAAGGGGCATCGGAAAAAATGGCACACTGCCCTGGAATCTACCGTAAGTGTCTTTCTGCTCAGACAAAACACAATTTAAACACTTTCGGCCCAAGAAAACCAAGCGTTGGTGCGTGTTGAAGTCATGTGATGCACAAATATTGTCAGGCCGCCCACGGATAATCATTTGAAATATAAATTACAATCGAAGTGACATTCATTGGGACGTACAAAGTGAAAAAAAGATGCAACAACTCATGTCTATTGCTTCATTCGATGACACGTTTATGATAAACCTCAAAACAGTTTTGTTATAGCTTACTGGATCGACTTGTCCAGAGATACACCAATCAGATCAATGACATCCTGCGCGATTCATTATCCAGTCCAAGAGCTGCAGAGCAAATATAAGGTTTTCATAGACCAGGGGTGTCAAACTCATTTCACATGTTGGGCCACATACGGCCTCGGTAGATGTCAAGTGGGCCGGACCATTAAAAATTATACCATACTCTGCTATAAATAACCAAAAAATTATGTATTTCCTTTGTTTTGGTCTAAAGGAGCACAAGAACACTCTGAAAATTGTGAAATTTAATGAACATATCTTTTACAGAACATTTCATGAAGCACCTAAGATTTCCTTAAACAAAGGTGTAATTTACTTTTATCATTCACATATATGCATTGCAACTGATCCCACTGATTATACAAAGGCACAAAACTTTAACAAGTAATTGGTATTGAAAAATATAGTAATACACTTTTAAGATTAAACAAGATTTATAAAGAAAGGAATTTTGCAACCATTTACACGAGCATATAAAATCAAAATGTAATCCCTGCCTACACCTTACAAACCAAGGAGAATGCTGTAATATGTGTCAAGAATAAAGTATTCACGTGTCCTTGATAGCGTCTGCTGTGTTGGGTCTGTCTCAGTGACAGACTGAGGCCGCTGTTGTCTTTTTCTTTGATCAAAACAATGTTGTCTTTTCCTCTGATCAAAACAGTGTGTTCCTCTAGCGGATATTCCATGAACTGCATCTTATTAAAAATATTCTTTCCGTGTCTTTTATGCATTTTTTCACTTTTAAATCATCCTGCGGGCCTGATCAAACCTCCTTGCGGGCCGGATCCGGCCCGCGGGCCGTATGTCTGACACCACTGTCATAGACACTATCAAAAAGGGGTGCTCATTGTCGCAGTTGTAATGTATGGACACCCACAGAGGCAAACGCGGCGCCATCCGCCAAACGCCGCAAACACGGGAACGCTGCACGAAAAAGAAAAAAAAACGCTTGCAAACTAAAAAACACAAAACAGCTGTAAAACAAACCCCACTGCATGTAAGAAATTCTGCAACCAGAAAAACGCTTCAAATATGCCTAACAGCACGCTCAAATGCCTATAATCCACTGTACCAGAATAACAGGTTGTGTAGAAATACAGCATATTGTATTTTGAAGTAATAAAATAACAATGCATCCATCCATTTTCCATACCGTTTATCTTCATCATGGTTGCATGTAACTGGACATTTCGCTCCCAGACTTTGAGCTAGATGTGAGGTTCGCCCTGCACCTGTTGCTAGTTGCAGAGCATCCATGAACAAACATTCACGTCAGGGCAATTTAGAGTTTTCAATTACCTAAGGAGCATGATTTTTGGGATGTGGGAGGAAACCTGGGTACCCAGAGGCAGATGTGCGAATCAAAATGTTCACATCCACCTCAAAAGATCAGTCCTTACTCATAAAATACTTTGTCGTGCATTTCCTCTCACATTCAATGAAGGGGGGAAAAAACATGAGCCTGAAGATGATCATTTTAAGTTGAAAGCCAAGTTCTGGATGTGCTAAGTTACAATAATTGTGGACTAACTAGCGTTGTATCATTTCCACATTTTCTCCAGTTACATTGTTCCTGTTGTGTGGGGGCATTGTTTTATGAAGTCACAACCAAGTTGTACGTATGTGTGCATGTTTCACAAATTACAACTACGACCACATACTGGTTGAAAATGCTAATTTTTACATTTTAAAATGGAATATATCACCATATATCGATCAGTGACATGTTTGCAGGGAATAAATGTGAAGTTCTGAAGACTGACTTGTTTTCTTTTTTGCAGATCTGAATTCCAGTACTTTCTACGCAATGTTACGCATGTCTCAAAACCAGGTAATGTCAACTTCAATACACAATTCTGAACTGAAGTTTCCCGAACTAGATACCTTCCTGCATGGCTATGTTAAAATGTTACGTTTACACAGTTCCTTTTACACTTACTAAAAGGGTAAGTTTCACTTTCAATTCGATGGACCAGATGGACAAATGTACTCTTTCTGTAGAAATTCCAAATATTAGGAGACAAATCAATATCAGAATTTCCTCTTTGCATGTACAGTATTCCAAAAATGTAAAAAAAACTTTCACTTAGCATTTTATAGTTAGGCCTGTGCTGGACACTAATCAAGTCAAAAGCTTATATTTATTTTTATGATTTTTACAGGAAAGTTTAATATGTTGGTGTGGGGCAGACTGTGCTGGTTCTCCAACCCTCAAACTATGTTCCCAATGGCTAACGTTTTGAATGCAGTCCTGAGTGAAACACTGGCGTGAGTGCAATTTGCCCTTCGCAAAGAGAGGAGACCATATATGATAGAGATGGATATTGGTGGCAGTCATTATTCATTGTTGTTATCGACTCATTTACTATACCTCCAGTCTCACTCGCTTTACATCTGTCTCACAGGACAGTTCCAGATTATGCCCATTTCCTGTGTCAGGACCTGAAGAGTGCTGTCCTTTTGGCTGCACAGTCCCCGCTCGCAGACTTGATTGAGACCATTTGGGTTGTTGGAGGCACTCGGGTCTACAAGGTACATTTCATGGTTAACAGCGAGCCAGGTTCTATCCAGTTGTTGGGGGACACAATTCCCTTCTTGATGTCTCAAAAACCTTCCAGCCAAACCTAGTTGTAGAGGAGGGGAGCTGACCAATTCCTTACTGCCCTCCTTGGACACAGGTTCTTTTATTTCTCTATAAGGTGGAAGAAGACCCAACACCACGTCGTCTTTTTCTCAGTTTATCACAACGCAACACGAATCGATTCGGGCTCCTGAGAGTTTCAGATTTCGTCAGGAAGCCCAGAAAAAAATACAGTCACACGTTTATATAGGCATAGTATGTAAATGAGGGGCGGGCAGTCCTTCCCCTTATGTAAAAATCAGAGACAAAGAAAGGTCAATGCAGTTCAATCTTGGCATGGTGACGAAGTACAGACCGCATCTGCTGTGCACAAATTATGAGATTGGAGCTCCTTTCCAAGGGAACTTGACAGCCTTGAAGAACGTAAAAAGACCGTTTGGTGTTTTGTTGTTTTGTCTGATTGTAAAGTGTCCTTGGGTGTCTGGAAAGGCGCTTATAAATAAAATGTATTATTATTATTATTATTAAGATGGGAGGACTGGGAGGAAGATGTTTGGGGGCTGTTAAGTTGCCCAAGGACAAAGAGAGGAGGAAAGCAAAACACTACCTTGTTTGTCTTAAGTGCTTCAGCAGATGTTCATTATAGAGATTAGTATCCACAGTTTTCATGGTAAGGCGAAATTTCCTCAGCACTAGTCATGAGGGGTGTTCACACGGCACACAATCGCATCGGTGCTGCACCGACGTACAGTCTCGCTCGCTCTCTCTCTCTCTCTGTATATGTGTGTGTATATATATATATGTGTGTATATATATATGTGTATATATATGTGTGTGTATATGTATATATATATATATATATGTGTGTGTGTGTGTATATATATGTATATCTATATATATATATATATATGTATATCTATATGTATATATATATGTGTGTGTGTGTATATATATTTATATATATTTATATATGTATATGTGAGTATTTTATTTATTTATTTAACAGGATGCACTGGATCATCCCTGGTGTGATTTAGTGTTTCTGACGGATATCATGGCTGAATTTGAGTGCGACGTCTTCTTCCCTGAGATGGATCCACAAGTTTTCAAAAAACAAGAAAGGTGCATATCCTCATACACTTTTGCTCTTCTACTCTTCTTTCTCCCCATGAATACATGAATAACTACTTGTTCCATTTAGATGTACAGGTTTGTACACGTTTGTCGAATCCCACTCAAATGTGAGCAGTTGTTGTGTGATTGACTGGTTGCCAGTCCAGGGTGTAGTCTGCTTTTTTCTGAAGTCAACTGGGACCTTTAACAGGACAAGCGGTATAGAAAATGCCAAATATCTGTGGGTGGATGACATTGTCATATTCTAATATAAAGTAGTTAAGAATGACTTTAAAATTCTCAGTCAATTGTCTTCATTAAAAAAAAAAAAAAATCATTTCATGCACTACATCTGTGGTTGCGGGAGTTGAATTCGGTCAATCAAGTCAAGCGGTTGTGAAACGAAAGTCGTCTGTTTGATAACGTCATGAATTAGCTTTGCTTGAAAAAGTGTGCGTGCCCTGCAATTGGCTGCTGACCAGTCCAGGATGTACTTTGCCTCTCAACCAAAATCAGGTGGGACACACCCCAGCTAACCTGGGCAAGCAATTAGGGCAAGCATGATTGAAAATACTGTAGTTGGTGAACACATGTTATATTTTGGGGTATTTTACCTTCACCCTTAAAGTGAGTGAATTATTCCAACTCGGGTCATCATGTAGCCCACAGAGTTAAGTTTTCATGGTGTAATTTAAGACCACTTGCTGTGTTCAAGAAACTGTAATTAAATAGATTTTTCTTATAGGCGGCATATATTGGTTACTTTTCTTCTTGTTTTGTCTCCAAATAAGATTTGCTGGAGTCCCGAGTGGAATCCATGAGGAGAATGGCATTAAATATCAATTCCAGGTATTCAAGCGGAATGATGCACATAGAAGAAATGAAGAGAATGTTTTGAACGACGATTAAATGTTTTATGTTTTGCTATTGTAATATCACTGTAAAACTTCAGCAGTATTCCAGTTTTTATTCCCAAATGTTTTGTATTAGTTCTAACTGTAATGAAAACAAAAAAATGCTGTGCTGTTGTGGGTGAGTAACTTTTGGCACTCAAATATGTTACATCCTGGTGATTCTGTTTCACAAATTTTAAGAATGGTTTAGATGGTGCCCCCCTGATTCTAAGTTATGAGAAACATAATCTTCACTGAGAATCTGTTCCCTCGGTTCACTTAACCTGTTCTCTCAGACCAATTAACTGTACCCACAGTTTACTCATTTATACCCTCAGTTTTGCAAATCTTTGGGGCTGCATTGTAATCCCTCTGTATCCATCAAACCCCACTTCCCCCGCCATCAACTGCCCGCAAAAACATTGGCATTCTGGGTTACATGGTCAATGAGATCCGCAATGGACCATGACAAAAAATAAAATTCCATCTTTTTAAGGCTCATAGTCGCGGTTTTCTTTTTTGAAAATCAAATTAATAGTGACTGAATATGAAGTGTATTTGAGCCATTCACCATTTAGTCCAAGGCTCCATAACGGTTATGAAACACAGTTATTTCTTGGGTGCCGATTAATGTGAAGGGCTACCAGTTTGAAACATGCTTTGGAAGAAAAAAAAACTTCCACATTTCCTTTAGTAATGCTGTTATATGTTCACTTTTATGAAAGCATAATTTGTTAACATAAGAAATATCAATACGCATCTAAGGATAATGTGTGTTTGACTTAAGTGTGCTAAAACAATAATAATAATAATAATACATTTTATTTATAAGCAATGACTATTAATATGAAATAAAATTGGTGTATTTCTTTCTGCATGTTCCGGTGATGTATTACATTGTGTCACGTTGCGAGGTGGTGGTGGACCCCATAAAGCAGGCAGGAGGGAAGAGCAGGATGAACTTGAAGAATTGTATTAAAACACAGAAACTAAATCCAGAACAAACAAAGTCACAAAAACAAAAACAATCCAAAGTAGCAAACAAAACCATGACTGAAGCAAAAACTATCACTAAACGAAACAAACATGACAAACAAACCTGACAGCTGCTAACAAGCAAACAATGACCCGACACTGAGTGGTCTGGCATCAAGTCTTTTAAAGTGGCACTAATTACACAATGACCAACAGGTGTGCAGCTGCAGGCACAGCCTCACAGTACCACCTGTTGGTCACAAACAGATCCATGACACATTGTCTAGTTGGAGCCGAAGTGCATGATAGAATCCAGTCTAAGGTACACGTTCCTACGGGAAAACATACACGACATAGCCTACACAAACACATTTCTATTCATTTATGTCAGTTCATCAATGAGGAGTTAATCTTATTTCTTCATCTCGCCGAGACCTGTACGGCAATTCTATTGTTCCAACATCATCAAACTCCAATGAGTTGAGCTCACAGATGAGCTTGTAGAGGCCCATCACATCCGACATCACTGACATCTGACCTCACAAATGTTTTCTTCATGAATGGAAAGCAATTCTCACAACCCTTCCAACCTCTTGGAGAAAGTTAAGAGTGGAGATTGGAGATATACCTGCAAAGGTGGACTAGCTATTTTTTTTCTACCACTTTCAGTGTAGTACAATAGTCATCATATGGTTCATTCATTCATTTTCCGAACCGCTTTATCCTCACTAGGGTCGCGGGGGGTGCTGGAGCCTATCCCAGCTGTCTTCGGGCAGTAGGCGGGGGACACCCTGAACCGGATGCCAGCCAATCGCAGGACACACAGAAACGAACAACCATTCGCGCTCACACTCACACCTCACACAATTTGGAGTGTTCAATCAACCTGCCATGCATGTTTTTGGAGTGTGGGAGGAAACCGGAGGACCTGGAGAAAACCCACGCAAGCACAGGGAGAACATGCAAACTCCGCACAGGAAGGCCGGAGTTGGAAATGAACCTGGTACCTCTGCACTGTGAAGTCGACGTGCTAACCACTCGACTACCAGGCCGCCTCATATGGTTCAAATCTTTTGAAATAACATTTACTGCAGTGTTTGAATGAAGACTATACTTAAAATATGACATTGAAAGATATTGACTTAAACTGATTTCAAATTGGGGGTATTGATTACCACAGCACATGTACGCTCCCACTTTAGCTGGAATTCATTGCTTTTAATGGCAGATGTCATCTGTTTCTGTTGAGATATGCCCCATAAAGGCAATAAATTAAGCACGACTAATATCGACCTGTGCCATGTTGGAAATGAAAAAGGACAATTTATGCTCACCCTTATTAACCTCTCTGGCTCGACTTTGCCATTGAGGGACAGTCAGCAAAGGACAAGTGAACACGGATGGCTTTGCCTCTTTGGAGCTGACCAAAGGCCTGTGTCATCTGCTTCCATCGGCAGCTCCAAAACGTGCTCAGTAGAACCAAATAGTCATTGATTAGGCATAACTAAAAGTTTGTGTGCTTGTTAAAAGCTGTACAAGACCTAATGTAGGCTTACCAGATACACTATACCAACTGGCCACAATATTATCACTGCTCATGATTTCCAACAACCAAGTAACCATCCATCCATTTTCTAATCCGCTTATCCTCACGAGGGGTGCGGGGTGTGCTGGACCCTATCCCAACTGTCTTCGAGCAGAAGATGGGGGACACCCTGAACTGGTTGCCATCCAATCGCAGGGCACACAGAGACGAACAACCATTTGCGCTCACACTCACACCTAGGGACAATTTAGAGTGTTCCATGAACCTGCCTGGCATGTCTTTGGAGTGTGGGAGGAAACTGGAATATCCGGAATAAAACCATGCAGGCACGGGGGGAATATGCAAACCCCACACAGGAAGAGTGTGTGGGGGTTTTCAAACCAATTAACCAGCTTTTACAAAAACGGTATTATAATGCTCAGTTTTCATGTTGTCACGAAAAGATTCTCATGAACACAGTTTATTATTCTAATCACAATTTGTATTGGTTTAGGACTCCAATGCATCATACAGAGAGACTTGTCCAATATTTCAACTCACCGGGCACACTGAGACAAACACGCATTCACACTTACATTTGCTGTACACGTACATCTTTGACAATTTAGTCTTTGAGGTTTTGAAAGGTGGAAGAAAGGCCTTGCATGCTTGGAAGGATGTTCCAGCAGGGATTCAAACCACTGTCACATGAGTATGAGGCAGACTGCTATTTCGCCATGTTGCCCCTGAATCAGGTGCCCCCACACTAATAAATATGTAGTTAAATGAACACTTCAAAATTGTATTTCGGAAGGCAAATTTTATGTAACATCACTTGGATTGGATCTCATCAGATGAGATGTAGCAGGTCTGAGTATGCAGTTGTAGTAAACATCACTAAAAACGGTTCATATAAAAGGAGTGACAACAACACGGTTCATTTCTTTTTAGATATATTAAAGAATATATTACATTGATGATGATATGTATGTATTACTCGCCACAAGTGTACAACAGACGTTTCAACCGAGCAACATGACAAAGTAAAGGATGTGAAAAATTAGTCAGCTGATGGGTCTATGTGAAGCATCACTCAGGCCCCCTTGAGGCTTTGCCGTTGTGAATGGTCTCAACATGATTCCTATTCAAGCATCCATCTGCTGAGCTCACATGCATTATCACCAGATGCACTCCCCAATTTTTCATTATCTGCCCAGCGGCTATCACCATGACTACACAGCCATGCTGAGTGATGACGACGGCAGCAGATGGGGAATGGAAGTTGTTAACGTATGTTTTCTTCTTGCTCCTCCCCCACTCCGGACACTCAAGTCCTTGCTTTCTTTCTTTGCTCATTAGGTGGAAAACAAAAGCTCTCCGACATGTTTGAAGGGATTTGGCTGGTTACAAAAACAAAAGCACACTGTATGACAGAGAACGTCCCACTTGTTTACTCCGAAAGAAAGCAACCTTTCCTAACTCAAAAGCTAAAACACATGGGTGCCCTTTTTTCCCAAATGAATTCAAAACAGTTGCAGTCCCTCTTTGCATAGACACCTTCGAAACTCAGCTCACTGAATGAAGGTGACACAAAAGCATTTCCAACTCAAATCAAGAGAACTTTTCGTCATCTCATTATGTGATCTGGTTTAAAACGATAATGAAAGCACATTTTCCAGGTGAAGTGGGTCATGATAAAGTGTCCCCATCTGTAAAGTAACAATGAAACTGTTTGACTGCTTGCCGGAGGGAAACAGCTGTTCTGCAAAGAAGATTGTGGTAAAATGAGACATATGCACAAGCTATAATGAAATGGTTTGTTTGTTTTCCTTGAAACTCGGCCACACATTTGACGAAGGCATAATTCAGCGGATGCAAATTTAATGTGAAGAGGAGGTCAGTTTGATTTTGTCAGTGGCAGAACATTGATACAGTATCTGATTTCACACTAGAGGGTTGGGTTTTTTCAATGTAAATTTTCATCAGCAAAAAAAATAAAAACCACTAATCCCTGATGACCACACCAGTTTTTGGTTTGAAGCACCACAGAAACATTCATGTGGATATTCCGCATAGACAAATACAGAGTCAGGCAAAATGATCTGACACATTTGTAGGTTACATAAAAGGCAAATAAAGAAACAAAAAAGTGTTTTTATTTTCGAAAAGTACATATAATGCCATTTTGCTTAGTTTCTTTATAATGCCATTGTTTTTCGTTTCATTTTCAGTTGCTGCCATGAATTGGACTGGTGAGCACCGCGCTTTCATTGTGGAAACGAATCTGTAACTGCAACACCACGAGCGTTCCGTTTGCACTTCATTCTTGGTAGACATGATCCCGTACCAGCTCGGAACACAATCGTGTTATGGGTTTCCAATTTCAGAGCTACTGGATCTACATTGAAACGAAAATCAACGGCTGACCTCGCACCGCCAGAATACACTTAATTTTTTAAACATAATGAAACAGAATGTATATTGATACACTCCTGGATGAGACACGCAATGGTGCCTTTTATCTCCATCTTACCAAGGTTTTTACACATCGGACTTTGTATTAACAGTTGCAATGACGGTTTCATTTACCGGTACTGTATATATATTTTTTTCAATTAGACTCATTTTAATGGTTCATGGGGAAATTGAATTGACACTCATATATGGTGCAAATAAAGGGCCTGCAGCCTTGAACTAAGATGGTGTGGAGCTTGCTGAAGAGCGCACAGAGAATATTCTTTTGTGCTGTAGACTAGTAAATACAGGCAGGTGTCCCAATACGTTTGTCCACTTGTTTTTCACAATCCTCGCATATGTTCTTTTCATCTTAAAGGTCAGTCATCAATAAGCTCACATTTTGTTGCAAACATCCCATGGCTAGAACTAAACAAGGTACCGAGACAACTTAATAATTAGATTACTGTAGAACAGATCAAAGCATTCCAAGTTTAATTTGTTTAAAGTGTAACTCACGTTTAAGATACAGCACTTTGATAAAAGACCGAGTTGCAAAGGATAGTAAACCAGGTTTTAAATTATTCTTTTTTTTTAAGCTTATTTGGTTTCATGAAGGGGCCCCAATTTATAAGTGCACAAATTGTGGCCACAATTTGTGCACTTATGTTTGCACCTCTCACCCAACTGCAGAACTAAACCTGTTGTTCAACGAATACCTTTCTGACCGTGTCAGAGGCTGGTATAGCAAGTGTCTGTTAAATGTTTGTTAGTCATCTCCTTTTAAAGGAGCAACAGGGTTAAAAAGAGGTCGCTGTCTGGATAGCTGAAGTTTCACATAGTTCACCTCAAAGTCCTTCTTAGTACCATTAAGAACATCCAGGCTAGCAGTCCTTACATCGTAACCACGTGACTGCAGTTTCTGGATGCGATAATTAACGATTTGTGTAGTCAGTTCCAGCACAGTCGGGGTTTGCGTAATTTGATGCATACTGATTCCGGCGCGGAGGAGCCCTTGGAAGCGTTCAGACAGAATATCTTCAGAGTAGTAGAGTAACGCTGGACAGCGGACAACGATGTCTCGCAGCTCTGTGTCCGAGCACCCCAAGGTGTCCTGAGAGTAGTTCAAGGTGTGGCGCATGCTGTCCGGGTTCAGCTCAATAACAAAGCCCTTCAGTTTGGAGAGCAGGTAGAGGAGCTCTGCTGTGCTGAAACCTCTGTCTTGCAAGAAGAGCATATTGTGTCTCAGGACTTCAGGTGGTTTAAGGAGCACAAAGGGGTTCTGGCTCAACAGCTTCTGAAGCCAGATCTTCATGTTGGTCTCATCTCCTCCGAGGTCCTGGTAGGTCTGCTGGAGGCTGCGAACCATCTCCTTGTTCTGCTCTATTGGACGACTGAAGCTCTGCGGGGCACTGGCCATGAGCTTGGTGATCATACGCTTGTTGAGGTTTAAGCTTTGAAGGTAAGTGATGTTGTTGCGCTGGTTGTCATGGTGACTTGAGGATGTGAAGAAGGAGGCTGGGAATTTCTCGATGATACCAACCAGCTGTTTCTGGTTGGGACACACCGACAGCCAGAGCGCTTTCTGTGCAAGTGTTTGGTCTGGATTGCAGAGTACAGCCTCAGGGTAAACCGTTAAAATCTGAGAAATTATGGTCCCTGAGGCACCCAGGTCCTTCAATAAATCTGCAACCTCCTTTGTGTAAGATGGACTCTGTTGCAGGACCCAGCCTTTAAGCTTTCTCACCTTTTGGATGTCGACAGAAAGACCATACAGAGACTCCACAGTTTGTTGGTTCTCTGCTGAGCTGAGTGTCCCACATGGTCTGAAGTTTGAAGATAAAGATGTCACACGGTGGCACTGAAGGCACAGTGGTGTGGAGATGAGGCGCAGCATTGATGAAAGTAAGGCTTTGTCTTGATCACCTATGAAGCAGGAGAAGAAACTTTAGAGACATTCTAATAACAACTTTGTGACCCCTTAGCAAACATTACATCACTGTTTTGGATATATAACACCGTTTGGATAAATCACTCCACTTGGAAAGCAGCGAGCAAAAGAAATAACCAATAAATAAATAAATATATTTCGTGATTCACAACGGCAATTTCAATATTAAATTCAAAACTTGAAAAATTGCGATGAATGATAACCGTTTTATTGCACCGGACAACTGATCTTTCAATTTTGTAAACTATTCACAATATATATATATATATAATTACAGTGTGTGTGTGTGTGTGTGTGTGTGTGTGTGTATGTGTGTGTGCGTGAGAGAGATTTAATTAGCTTTGGTTATAATTTTCTACATATAGATCAAGGTCTCCTCTTGAACATTAAATAAAGAAATAGCTTTGTCTAAAGTTTCATCAAATATTCTTTTGACGGCGAAATTCAAAACAGTTGCTGGCAGATATGGTTTAAGGGCGGTGGTGCAGCATTAAACAACCTTTGTTATTTTAATTTCAAAGTTTGCACACGCGGTGGGTAGTGTCAAAAAAACAATCAATCAAGCACTACCGGTAATTCACAACGAAAGATAGGTACTATATATGTATTTATTAAACGCTAAGGTTGTTAGCGCACGGATCTTAGAACTTGCATAAAAAATACAGTAACGCTAATGCTGTGAAGATAAATAGTCAACATTACCTTCAACTGCGGTCAGCGGATATGACGTTTGTTAAGGCAGTGCTTCTTCTTCCCCGACCTTTAATCCCACCTCTTCCCTTTTCTATGCAACAGCGACATCTACAGGCTACTGCTATTTCTGCGGTTACATTTGATTCTACCTACTCCAGTCAAAATGCGCCTACTACTACTGTCCTCCTACTACTACAGTACTACCATTACTCGTGCTACGACTAAAATAACAATAATAGTGATAACAGCTCAATTCCACTCAATTTTTATGATTTACAGAGCACTTTAACACCAACAATAATGCGAATAAACATTGTTATTGAGCAGTGGTTCTTAACCTGGGTTCGATCGAACCCTAGGGATTCGGTGAATCAGTCTCAGAGGTTCGACAGAGCCTCTGTCATGGAGGTTAAGACCACCTGACTCAAAATGTCAATTACTGGTAGTTATGACACACCCGCTTGGCCATCACTGGCTGGTTCATTTTGTGTACAATTTAAAAACTTATACTTTGTACTTCTACTAATTGTGTTTACTTTTTTCTGTTTTTAATAAATGCGTTTGTAAAAAAAAATCATATTTTTATTTTTCACTAATGAAGGGTTCGGTGAATTTGCATATGAACTGGTTGGGTCCTCTAACAAGGTTAAGAACCACTATAGAGTACAGCAACACACCGTTCGAGTTATTACTATGGAAAGCCGTTTAATAATTTATTCGATATCCTTTCCGTGAACTAGTATGATTTTGTTCTCACCAATGGCTACAGGCAATTCAGCACACTGCACCAACAGAGCAACCATGCCAATGGGCAATGTAATATTGTCACACAACAGGAAAACTTCGGCATACTTGTACAACTTACATGTTACTAGTGAGGAAAACTGTGCATTACTTATCAACTGCATACCACTAAGTTCTTTGTAGACTCTTGAGACCCAAAAATGTCCAGAAGTGAATGTGAGTGTCAGTGGTTGTTTACAAAATAAGCCCTGCCGCTTATTCAAAGTAAACTGGGATGGGCTCCAGGTCACTCGTCTGTGGTGCATTTAGTCATTTGAGGGCTCAAACCATAGCCAGTAATGCTTCCCTTCACTTCCATGCATCAACAAGATTCGATATACAGTATTAATGTTTATCATCAACTCAAATATGTGAATTGGAGAAAATTCCTGAGGTAGTCCTTAAACTGCTTCTTGAGAATCATGATGTAACAAGTGAATCATCTCAATGTGTTGACTGAAATTGATAAAAACATGAATCAACATTTAACAAAGTTTACAATTTGCACCGCTCGAATAGTCACATCTTTGGTGTGAAATATGTCACTCATCATCTCTGCTGTATCCTCCTAAACTGACACTGATGGCAGTCCTACTGTAACTTTAAGAGAGTTCGGCTTTAGCTGTTCCACACGTTCGGTGTCACCAAAAGGATTAAACCTTTGGTAGTTTTGATGAAAACGATTTGTTTTTCTCATGCCTTCTCTGCTCCACTAGAATAATGCCTCTTCATTGTCCTCACAACCGCACGAACAAGTTTGTTGTTGCTTTCGTCTTCCTGAATCGTCTTCACATACACAGCAAGAAACTGAACATTCCATCGTATGAGAAGGAAGCAAGCTATTTGAAACAATCCTGATTCTGATGTGTTTAGAAGTGTGCGTGTTCAAACTAAAACAGTAAAAATTGCTTTAATTCTAATAAAACTTCATCAATCCGTGTTCATGAGGTCTTTGGATCCCTGACATTTTTGCCTGTGCTTGCTAATGGTAGTTTTGCCCCCGTGAATCTAGTATAGAAAAATGATGGATTGATTTTATTATCTTTGGTTTTTCGTCATTTATTAAATGTTCCTATTGAATGTATTACTACATGTATGCTTTATTTACCGTTTTGTATGCTTCATTTTCCTGTTGTTGCTCTCATTTGCTGTGTTATTTTGAAGAGAATTAGTTCATTAACTCATGTAAAATTAGTCCTTCATGTGTTGTTTATTTCTTTTTTCTTCAACTTTCTATCCCTTTATTTCAGCAATACTGCTCTGATTAAGGGCGGCCCGGTAGTCCAGTGGTTAGCACGTCGGCTTCACAGTGCAGAGGTACCGGGTTCGATCCCAGCTCCGGCCTCCCTGTGTGGAGTTTGCATGTTCTCCCCGGGCTTGCGTGGGTTTTCTCCGGGTGCTCCGGTTTCCTCCCACATTCCAAAAACATGCATGGCAGGCTCATTGGGCACTCTAAATTGTCCCTAGGTATGAGTGTGAGCGTGGATGGTTGTTCGTCTCTGTGTGCCCTGCGATTGGCTGGCAACCAATTCAGGGTGTCCCCCGCCTACTGCCCGAAGACTGCTGGGATAGGCTCCAGCGCCCCCCGCGACCCTAGTGAGGATGAAGCGGTTCGGAAAATGGATGGATGGATGGATGCTCTGATTAAAAAAAAAAAAAAAAAAAAAAGACGAACGATAATTTTAGGCAAAAATGTACAGCATATATCAAACGGCAGCTGGTGCGCCTGAAGCTTGTATGTCCATGAATACACCCTGGGTAATCAGCCCTGAGTTGAATTGGCGGGAGCGCATGCAGAGTTTTCTCACAGTTGGTGCTTGATCATGATGCTTGATCACCAACTCTGCAAGCTGTTCCCTCAGCAGCACGGTAGCTGCCGCTGAGTGGGAAGCTGACTTCATTATGCACAAGTAAACAGATGAACTACCTGAAAGGAAAAGAGGTCAGTGTTTTGTTTTGGGGGTTTAGTTTGTTTGTTTTTTTGGAACGCTTTATATCTTGAGAGGCCTGAGTTGGCTGCACAGATGTGGCATTTCAATAAACGCAGGATACAGTACTCCGCATAGTTGATTTTTATGATTGATTCAGTTGAATTAATTATGGGAAACCAATTTCTTCGTGATATGAAGGAAGAGGAGGGCCTGTAAACAGTGTTATCCTCTCTCGTCCCATTTGCAGTCAACCTGTCGACAGATTCATTGCCTTTGTGCGAGCTTTCAAGTTGTCATGATTCTGTTTGTGACCAACAGGTGGCACTGTAGGGCTCTCCCTGCAGCTGTACACCTGTTGGTCGTTATGTCGTTATTGCTTTAAAACGACTCCCGGCACGACCACTCGGTGTCGGGTCATTGTTTCGTGTGTTTATTTGCTGCTGTCATTTTTGTTCCGGTCCTGTTTCGGTTATTGATAGTTTTTGTTTCAGTTTTTTTGTTTGATACTTTGGCTTCGTTTTGTTGTAGGACTTTGTTTTGGATTTAGTTTTCTGTGTTTTCATCAATTCTTCAAGTACAACCTGCTCCCCCCTCCTGCCTGCTTTTTGGGGTCGACCACCACCTAGCAACGTGACAAAAGTCACATAATCTCCATCAGAAATCAGGATGCATTGTATTGTATCAACCCTTCACTTCTGAAATGCTTCTCTTGCTCCGCTAGGAAAAATGGCTTGAAACACAAGTAAAACTAGTGAAACGTATCCATCTATTTACGATCCATTTGCGCGTCAGTTGGAGCTTATCCCAAAGGCACACCTTGGGCTGGTTGCGGGGCACATCGAGACAAACAAACATTTGAATTCACACTCAGCCCAAAGGGCAATTTTGGATTTTCAAGTAATTTAACACGCATGTTTTGAAATCCAGAGAAAGGCCACACAGGCAAAGTGAGAGCATACAGTCCCAGACAGGAGAGCCTTAGCCAAGATCAAACCCAGAACCTTTCAGCTGTAAGTCAGACGTAAACCGGCATCTTTTTTATACCAAAAAACACGATCCTCTTTCTATCCTCTGATGGAGAATATAAAATGTAAATTGCGCTGTAGTACAGATCTGCAACTGATCATGAGAACTCGGTAAAAAAATATATATATATAGTCTCTCCTATATATTCTTGTTATGCAAAGGACAAACAGTTAAATACCCTTGCAAGAAAAATACAAATACAAATTGCTTTTGATTGATGGTTCTAAAGAGCTTTTTATCATGATTGACATGATCAAGTGGTCACTACATGTTTTGATGGATCAGGTAATTCGACCATCACAAGTAGTTGTAGTACTTACAGTACTCTGCAGTCATATGTCACAATATGAATAACATGAAACATAAATCAAATAAGTCATTCACTGTCTCAACATGAAATAATATTTACTCTTTCTTGTGTGACAGTATAGAGTGTTCCCAAAAGTGCCGTCGTAACAGCTCTTTGGGTTGAACCTGTTCTTCAAGGTTGCACTTGATGAAAGGAGACACCACTTCTTTATGTGGCTAAATTGCACATGACTTGACTTGTCACGGTTAGAAAGTTAAATATTAACTGCTCACAATGGAAATGTATACTTGGCTGGAAAATTTATTCATTATTCAATCATCCAACATAGCCAGTATTGACGTACTGCATTGAAGTATTTATTGGCCGAGAATATGGAGATCACAGAAGAGCTGGTTGTTTTAGACTTTATTATTTATTATGAATGATTATAGACTGTGCGTGTGTGCGTGTGTGTGTATGTGTAAACCTATCTTCCTGCATTCCACCATTGATATTTGTTTACAGGTTTGTACGGCGGCACATTGCTGGAGAAGAATGTCGAACAGGAAGACACAGACATTTTCCCCGAGGGCGGGACTTAAGTGACAACACGATGTGAATGCTTTATAGGAGGTTGAGTGTCGCCACAACTCTCAGTCTGTGATCAACACAGCGTGTGAAGCAACATGGGTCTCTTTGTATTCCTCCAAATTTCCATTTTTTCTCTCCTTCATCAGGTGTACAGTGAGGAGCCAGATCCCGCGATCAGAGCAACCGATGCCACCATCGAGTTGGGTTATTGTTTTGGAGTGGACTATATGGTTGTTTATAGAGGTGGGCCAGAGGGAGACCAGCTGCTTGGCAATTCTTCAGATGACCGTGAGCCCTCCGCCTCTCCTGCACACCTCCAGGGTCGCGTCCACATCAGCAATCACAATCACCTGCTCGGGCTGCAGCTGCGTCAGCTCACACATGTGGACTCTGGGATTTATAGGCGGGAGTGCTGGCAGAATCAAACACGAGTCAGCCATCACTCACAGCTACTCATCGTGTGCGATGAGGAGATTGAAGCCAAAAAGGTCATTGCGGATGAGAGCGGTGGCCGGACTGAGCTGCTGTGCAACAGTTCTTCCCGAGTCATGGAGGGAAAGTCTGTGCGCTGGTATTATGACGTGCAGCAGTCGAACAGACTCCAGCTCTTCTTGGATACTAGTGTGTCACTAGACCCGCTGGTGAGGGAGCTGCAGGGTTCTGTGACGGTAAGAGACAATGGGACATTGCTCCTACTGGACAATTCTTTGATGAAACAAAAGCAGCAGTTCTACTGCCTGGTGACCGACGGAACGGGGTGTAGCAGTTTTCAGAATATGTACCAACCTGTCCACAGCGAGAGGAGAACAATCTTTGCCTCAGTGGGTGACAGAGTGGAACTGATTTGTCCCTTTGAAAGCAGTAGCCAGCTATGGGAAACACCGCTGGGGAACATAAATGTGAGCAGCGTGAGAAACAATGAGATGTACGTATCAGACAAACACGAACAATACTCGCTGGTGATTCCCGTTGTTTCAAACAAACACAGTGGCGAGTACTCGTGCGTCGCAGCGACACTTGACCTGCAATACTCGCTCTCTCTATGCCCACTAAGGCATCCCAAAGAAAAACTGTGTACCGAAGGTGCTAATATCTTGCTGGAATGCAAAGTTGACCACGAGGATCCTAAGAGGGTGCTTTGGTTCCGCCAAGACTCAGCAGGCGACCATAAGCTCATACTCGACTCCAGTGATGAGACGATAGAAGTGCCGGAGGATCTGAGAGGCAGGATGTCTCTGTCAAAAGGCACATTCTCACTGGTACTGTCTAAGGTCGATATGAAAGATGCAGTCTTTTACTGGTGCGTTGCATTGGGAGAAACAGACTCTGCAGACGTTGAGTATGACTACGCGGATGACTATGATGATGAAAACACCGAATATGGTGATGGACAATACTGGTATGAAACACCTCGCTGCATCTTTAAACAGGAAACCAAATTGTTTTTGTCCGGAAAAACCTCCAGCACTTCTGAGTTTGCTATTGTTGCAGTAGCAATGGTGATCGTGGTGGTTGGACTGATTGTTGCCGTGATTGTAATGAAGAGGACAAGAAATATACAGAAGCGCAAGCAAGTGGCCTCACGGTCCAGACGAAGAATAAACAAGGAGGTCAAACTGAGCGTGGATCCCGAGTGTACTGAAAAGTTGACTCGTGCATAAAGGGGCTTTCTATGTCTTTTCAAGAAAAAGCTTGACTTTTTCATGTAACATCAGCAAACGTTCCGCTGTTTTATGAAAACTGCAGAAACTCTATTCCACTTACATGCTTAAATATTCACTTTTTACTCAAAAAATATATTGAGTTTGTGACTGAAAATGTTTCCTTCCTTTCATTATAAAGGCCTTCCTCACTATTTTATCAATATATTAGTCTTTTCAAACCCTCGAAATATCAAATAAAAACAGTTTAAGGTCATACTTGTTGATTACCGTTGTGCTAAATGCGAGCTACTGTAAGTGTTTTGACAAAAAACTTAAGTAGTACAATGATACTTATCCATGGCCTTAAGACCGAAAGAAACAGGTTCGACTTGTCGACGGGTTCGGTGCTATTCATAATAACCTTTACACATAGAAGGCACTCACGCAATTCGAAGATCGCGAAGGGACGGCTATGCAGTGTAGCACTTGAAATGCTTTTTCAGCATTTTGGTACACTTGGAAAGAAAGTGTTCACAATTAGCTATGCACGCTTGCACTATTAGTCTCCATCGAAACTTGAAAAACTTCAGCATACTATATAGTTACAGTTTTGGTGGTATGAACCTGTCTGGAGAAAATATGCACACACCATTTGAACCATTAAAGTTCTTGTCATTAAATGACATGTGTCTTCCTTTTTTAACATTCCTAGTTGGGAGTGACGAGCGAGCGGTGATGTTCATGGATGGTGCGGTACTAATATTAATCATCCATCTAGTACCCGAGCCACTTTATCCTCACAACGGTCGCGGGCGTGCTGTAGCCTATCCCAGCTGTCTTTGGGCGAGAGGTGGGGTACACCCTGAACTTGTTACCAGACAATCGCAGATTTACAAATTTGCAATCTGATTTAGCGTCATCACTCAATATCAACTGGTGGATGCAAGGGACGGCCAAGTCAATGACTTGACGTCACATCCATTCCCAACATGGCGTTGTACATTAAAATTTAACCAGGGAGATTGATTTGGCAAAAACAAGACTACACACAAAAAATGGAAACACAAGGATATGTAATAATAATAATAATAATAATAATAATAATAATACATTTTATTTATAAGCGCCTTTCAAAATACCCAAGGACACTTTACAATGAAAAAGAGCAATAAAACCACAGATAAAATTAGAAATAATAAAAAGCGATGACTTTAAACTGGATATGCAATTTTAAATAGGTGGGTTTTGAGATGAGTTTTGAACATAGGAAGAGAGTCAATATTTCGGATGTCGGGTGGGAGTGAGTTCCAGAGTTTGGGGGCAGAGCGGCTGAAAGCTCTGCACCCCATTGTACTGAGATGGGCAGAGGGTACACAGAGGTGGAGGGAGCCTGAGGACCTAAGGGAACGAGAGGGAACGGAAATTTGAAGAAGGTCCGACAGATAGGGGGGGCAAGGTTATGGATGGCTTTGAATGTGAAGAGGAGTATTTTGAAGTTGATCCTCAGTTTGACAGGGAGCCAGTGGAGCTGTTGGAGGATGGGGGTGATGTGATGGAAGGAGGGGGTTCCAGTGAGGATACGGGCCGAAGAATTCTGGACCAATTGAAGTTTATGGAGGAATATGTCACGTTTTGCGAGGTGGTAGCTAGAGGGAGGACCCCAAAAAGCAGGGAGGCAGGGAGGAACAGGCTGGAGTGACCAAGATGTATTTAACAAAATGTAAACAGGAATACACTGGAGAAACGAACTCCAAAAACTCAGTCGAATAAAGTCCAACAAAATCACAACAAATCAAAGTAGCAAAAAACTGAAGACAGAAAACAAAACATGACACGTGCACAAAGCAACAATGACCCGACAGCGAGTGGTCATGCCACGAGTCCTTTTAAACAAACAACAAACTAATGACACAATGACCAACAGGTGTGCAGCTGCAGGTGGAGCCCTACAGTGCCACCTGTTGGTCATAAACAGAACCATGACAATATATTTGTCAAACTTTACAATATTACTCCCTTTCTGCATCAATACTTCAATATGGGTCGCCTGAGGTACACATTATATGTAGGCCAGACTAGTATGCATGATCTTTTGATAAATAAATGTTCACCTCCTGGGGCTTATCCAAAACCATTACCAGTACCCTTCAGTGTCGTATCTACTGTATGAGTTTCATAACTATGGAAACCAGATGGGTATCGTACTGGCGCATTGACTTTGTTAGAAAAATGTTGCAAGTAAAAATGACAAACAGTGTGTATGTTTGCATATTCATGCCCTATTGAAAACAGGGGAGTTTTCCCTAAAATAATACAAATAATACCAGCAAACACTCGCTTTGTGAGATCTTTCATCTTAGAAATGGGAGTTTGTATGGCGTTGCACTGATGAATCAAGAAGTGCTGAATGTAATCATGGAGTCCTCATCAAAAAATACGGATTTTTTTTGGACATTTCTACACTTGAAAATTACAAAAATTTAGTGAGCCCATATTTCTCAGACCCATATTCACTTATGCATGTATAAAAAATAATGAAAATAAGAAAGGGCGGCCCGGTAGTCCAGTGGTTAGCACGTCGGCTTCACAGTGCTGAGGTACCGGGTTCAAATCCAGCTCCGGCCTCCCTGTGTGGAGTTTGCATGTTCTCCCCGGGCTTGCGTGGGTTTTCTCCGGGTGCTCCGGTTTCCTCCCACATTCCAAAAACATGCATGGCAGGCTGATTGTGCACTCTAAATTGTCCCTAGGTATGAGTGTGAGCGTGGATGGTTGTTCGTCTCTGTGTGCCCTGCGATTGGCTGGCAACCAATTCAGGGTGTCCCCCGCCTACTGCCCGAAGACAGCTGGGATAGGCTCCGGCACCCCCCGCGACCCTAGTGAGGATGAAGCGGTTCGGAAAATGGATGGATGGATGGAAAATAAGAAACAATTACTCCACTCGGAAACATATAATGAAGTAAAAAAGAAAGACAGAAAAAACAAGAATAAGTTCAAAAAAATATCCTGTCAAAGTTGACTCAAACACCTAAGAGTGGTAGGTCACGGCAGCAAGTACAATAATGAACTAAAAGTCATGTGCATCAACACGTGCGTGTGGGTAGCAACATCACTTCTCATTGCCAGGTAGCTAAAAGGTTGCATCAAGCAGTGACATTGACCGCTGAACCATGTCAATTGTCATGTAAATGGTATGATTAACTGCCTTGACATAGTCATTAAATGAAGCATGGAAAAACCCCATCCAGAATAGCGCACAATGGAGTGCAATTCTCCACAAAGGTTGAAGAAAATTCATAATACAGTAGAATAAAAGTGAGGTGTAAGAGGTGTGTTGCCGTGTTTAATTGAATGGACAATATCAAACAAACACATAACAGGGATGTCTGTTCTGATACCAGTTGGTGCAATGTAAAATCGTGTCATGAAAACACAACAACACCTCGATCACAGAAATTTTAGCAAGAGATGACATGAGATGACATCCTGTGTGTGTGTGTGTGCGTGTGCGTGCGTGTGTGTGAGTGCGAGTGTGTGTGTGTATAATCCATCCGTCCATAATTTGAGAAAGACACAACAATGGTTTTACTTCATTCGCCAAAAAAAACAAAAAACAAAAACACAGACACATAAGCTAACATCACAGCAATGCAAACATTGCGTTGGGTTCAGTAAAAAAAAATATGTAATTGTGAAGATTTAAGTACAGTTAAGTAACAGAGGGCTAGGATGGTTTGTGACAATTGTCCAAACCGTTCGTTTCAACAGTCAACTAGTCATGCAAAACTCTCCCCAGCCCTCTCCTCTATTTACTAACGAGATGAAGTGATGTCGACTTCCAAAGGAGCTCCCTTAAGTGTCATGATATTGTTTGTGACCAACAGGTGGCACTGTAGGGCTCTCCCTGCAGCTGCACACCTGTTGGTTGTTATGTAATTATTGCTTTTAAAGGACTCCCGGCATGACCACTTGTGTCGGGTCATTGTTTGTTTGTTTGTCCTGTCATGATTTTTTCTGTCATGGTTCTGTTCTAGTTTTTTTCAGTCATGGTTTTGGTTTGGTATTTTGGATTACTTGTGTTCTTAGAACTTTGTTTGTTTAGGATTTAGTTTTCTCTGTGTTTTTATTCAATTGTATTGAATACAACTTTTATTGTCAAATGTGCTGTACGTATGTGTAACATACAGCACAGATGATCACAGAATATCAATGCAACTCGTCAAGTTCACCCTGCTCCTCCCTGCCTCCCTGCTTTTTGGGATCCACCACCACCTCGCAACGTGACAATATGCACATTAACATCGACGCCAACCGCTGAATTGAAAAGGCAATTGTGTACTGTAGACGTTTTTGCATCCAAAGATGATCCTTTTGATTAAACCGGGTAAAAGACAACGTGAGGTTTGAAACCTGAAGATATGAGATTACATCAACAACCTTTCCTTTCATCTATCTGAAGCATGCTTCAGATAGATGAATGCTGAAGCTCAGCATTGAGTTGCACGAAGGGATTATTCTTGGCTTCATTCTTACGCAGAGATTCATACATGTGGATTTTATTGTGTGCGTGAGGTTTTCAGGATTTGACCGTATGCCGTGTTTTTGTATGAAACCCACGCAAGCCTTGGAACATGAAGCCCCTGATAACTCTTGTTCCATGGAATCACCACATCTGTTGAGTGTTTCCTGACATTACGTGAATCAAGCCGTGAGAGGCTCAATCTGCCCTCATTTGCAGGAACTATTCCTCCGATGAACATGATGTTCACAAACATGTGGGGCAGTTGGTGTGATAAACAACAAGAGAGGGACGCAGATGAGAGTAATAATAATAATAATAATAATAATACTGCTGTATAACCACAAGGAGAGCACAGGCATCAAGCTAATGGCACCACTTATTCACCACAGAGCACCTTTAATGGACTTTTTTTTTTTTTACTGGAAGTGCAGGGGGGGGGGGGCATAATGGGGCCTTTAGGTCCCCCCCCAAGAAAAAAACCCTCCAAAATATGGACAGGCAGAAGGGAGATGAGCCACTCGGGGCTTTTCCTTCTTAATAATGGTTTACTCACAAGATAGACGTGTGAAGGTGTTTGGTTAGATTGTAGCAACACCAAAATTTATGGCTGTGATTTCCAGAGGTGCAAACCAAGTGAGACCGGGGCCAATCAAACGCTCTCAATAAAACCGACTTCCCTGGAGGTCTCAAAGGCTTTACGAAGATTTGATTTAGAGTCTGGAGACCAGACAGTGTGATACACACTCTTGTCGGATTGAATAACTCCTGCCCCCTTGTGCGATGAGACTGTTTACCAGAAAACATTCTTCATTTTATCCCCGCATGGTGACGAGAACGAACCCTTCAAACAGAAATTATTTGCAGCTTTGAAGAGGAATATTCTCTCATATTTGAGGGGAGGGGGGGAGCAAAATGAGCGTTCCACCGGTTAGACGTGAAATGTCATATCTTGAGGTACCGTTTCGAACAAGGAAATGGGAGAAGATTTAGCTACCGTTTAGTTGTTTTGAACCGCATTGAGCTACCTGTACTGCATGAATGCAGCAGATAATTACGTTTAATTGGTGGCGGACGGCAAGCACAAAGTGTTGCATGTCACGCCGGTACAATTACTGTTGGAACATGATGAAAAAATAAAGTTGTGGCAAGTGACATATGTACAATGCAGTTTCAGTGTTGCTCGACTAAAAACGTCTTTTATAACCCCTTGGCCTGAATAAAAAGTTTTGTCTTTGCAGATCACCTTTTTTTTATCAAACAGAAATGCAATGCAGTGAAACATTAAGTGATGAATTTAGTTGGTTCTCTGAGTCCTTTTAGAAGCTAAAAAAAAATTCTGACTCATCTGTTTGTTTGAATGTCTGGGGGTTTTTTTGTAACTCATTGGTTGATTTGGACATACCAATCCAAGGAAACTTGCCTTTTACGATTAAAAAAAAAACTCACAGAGAGGGACTTGACATTGTCATCTAAAACATTCGCGCCATGGTTCTTTTGGTAATTTTTCAAAAAAAATTTTTTTGCATCTTTCACGTTATCAACTGCGAGCACTTGCCAATTTGTCAGTCTAGTGAAGAGAAAAACAAGGAATCAGGCCAGCACATATCTTTTTGCTCACCTATGACAAGCATTTCTTAACCAGAAATGGGGGTAAATCACAAATTGGGGTGATAATAAAATATGATTTCTCTGCTCATTACACAAGAGCATGTCTAGAAAAAATAAACAGAAGAACATCTAAAAGATATCTCTAAGAAAAATAAAATGAACAACACAAGAGGATGCAAGAAATGTATCGATACTTACATTATAAATGCATGTTATACTTTACTTTTTTTTTTTTTTTGCACCAACCTTTTCTTTGATTGAGTGTTCCTGTGTGGAGTTTGCATGTTCTTCACGGGCCTGCGTGGGTTTTCTCCGGGTACTCCGGTTTCCTCCCACATTCCAAAAACATGCATGGCAGGCTGATTGGACACTACAAAATTGTCCCTAGGTGTGAGTGAGAGCGTGACTGGTTGTTCGTTTCTGTGTGCCCTGCAATTGGCTGGCGACCGGTTCAGGGTGTCCCCCGCCTACTGCCCGAAGACAGCTGGGATAGGCTAACAATGAGATGTAAGGGCAATTGTGCATATCTAATAATATAGTGAGATGACACATTTTCATGATTTTCAGTCGTAACGACCCTCTGTGAGACACTCAAACTATGATGTAGCCTGCGATGAAAATGAGTTAGACACCACTGTACTCGATGTTGCGCGGGATCCTTTAGAGAATGATGCAAACGATTGCATTAGCGATATGAATAATTTATTTCTAACAGAATTCTTTCAGTCTTTTGCCACCGAATTGTGTCATTTTGTCAGATTCAACACATAAAAAAAAAAAGCCCAGGGTTTGTTATTATACTGTATACACCCAGAGGAAAAAAAGCAATCATTCCTATTTAATACAATTCATCGCAAACATATCATAACCACATCTGTGAGCCACACATTGTTGGTGTAAACATCCGAGTTACACCCTCCATTCACCTGATATTGCTCAACTGCTCAAAGCAGTTCAAATTTTTCCACCCGGATATCAGGTGTGATGCAGCCGACTCCAGCAATTACTGACCTAATTTTAAAAACATAATTTGAGATAACTTGACAAACCTGGATTGCAAAGTGCCTGGAGATATGTTGGGTAGGAGCTAACTTCTTTTTGAGGGCAAGTGGTTCCCTCTGATGATTGTCTTTGTCACACACCGTTGAAAATAACAACACTGGAGCGGCATATAATAACTTGGGTGGAGTTTTCACAACGACTTTTGCATAAGTAGCCTTTTACAGCTATGATCCATGCCTGTACATTATGTCTGGCAATGCAACAGTGACATTGTGGTCCATTCGGCAATTAGTCTAATGAGGTGCTAGAGTTTAGCTTGAGGAAGAGAAAAGGTCTCTGACTGTTTATCATATTCATGAAAGCGCGCAGACGTGCAGCGGGATTGAGTGAAAACAAGACACATTTACACAACGTGGTTCCGAAAGAATATCTCCCTCAATAGGACAGTCTCTCGGGATTTCAGTGGATCAATTGATTCCACTGTTTTGAGTTTTGTCAACCACACATGTACTTAGATGGCCCTTCTGCTGTAAACTCTGAGAACCAATTTTGCTGTACAGACCATCTCTGGTTGTTGGTAGCATAATGCTCAGACGGTGAGCATGTTTGCATGAACATGTTGTCAAAAACAGCCCCCAGTGGTTCGCGCGTCAACCTCACAGTGCAGAAGTGCATGGTTCGATTCCGGCTACGGACTCCCGCATTCCAAGAACACGCAGGGCAGGTTAAAAGAACACTCCAAATCGTCCCCAGGTGTGAGTGTGACTGTGGATGGTTGTTCGTCTATGTGTGCCCTGCGATTGGCTGGCAAACGGTTCAGAGTGTCCCCCGTCTGATTGGTTAAAGAAACAGTCCTATTGCTAAAGTAGTTTAATTACAACAGCCGTCACGACTGTTTCTGAAGGTCGTGGGCAGATTGGATTGAAACGGCAACACAAACTGTAGAGGCTTGTGTTGACCTTGAGCTTCCGCTTCCCGGTTGCTACACAGTGTTCAGTGTTGAATTCTATTCTTTTTTTACTAGTTCCCCTCACTTCTGGTTTTTCCACCCTTCTTATTCCAAGCGGAATCATTTTGTTAACTGGAGATGTTGTACCAACCGGATAGTTAGCATTGGCTCTAAGCCACTTGCTAATTGCAGTGAGCCTGTTAAGATGCATTGGCGTCCGATTTCATCTCTGTCTACCGGCTCCCGCACTCCTTCACCCGTAGTATTAAGCTGAAAAACCCAACCACTGTAATGTGTATCCCTGTGGCCAGAGCACCCAACGTTGAAGCGAGCCTAAGGGGCTGATTCGCAACAGGCCTCGATACCAGCGGGAGGCTAAAAACACTAGCTACTCAGGTAGACACACTGCATCGTAATCATTCTATCAGTCTCACTTTCACAAAAAGTATTTAAAAAAGAAACTAAAATTAAGCGGGTCATCTTTAACCTACAGTAACGTGTGACTGCGTCACTGGAAGTTGTTAGCGCTCAGCAGTTTGCAGTTGCAGCTTGTGAACAGAGTTGTTTCGCTATATCTTTTATCATTATCATTATTCTCAATCAGAGTTTGTTTTGTACAATTCACAGAGGGGACGGGCGAAGAATGGGAATCTGGAGGGCCGACAGAAGCATTTTAAAACGGTACGCATGAGCTACGATCGTTAACAGGCTTCCTAAGTGCGTTGCATGCCTCAGCGTCAGGCTATTGCTCATCATGGCATGCGTGTGTACGTGCGTCCGTGCGTATGCGCACGTGCGCGGTAACGGGTCGATCTTGGTTGATCGAAAAGTAGATCTTCGGTCCAAAAAGTTTGGGCACCCCTGATCTACTTATTAGGTGACCTTAACATTCACATAAGTCTCCCATCAAAATACTTACAGTGGCGTTTTTGTTTCACGTAGATAAATAGATGAAGCAATGCATTAAAATGGTAATGCTTTAGATTTGGTCGATTTGGTCCTAAACTAGGGCTTAGCGACCTCAAATTAAATGCTTTTACCGTATACCACTCTTATGTCTGACCATTACTTCGTAAGATTTGAAGTCTTGGCTCATTGTCACTGTCCTGACCACAAGCATAGAGAAAACTGCTGCAATATTTGTTCAACAACTACTGTGCTCTCGGAGCTACTGCCTCTGGCAACCGATTCCCTCCCTTCCTTCTCATTTCGGTTTGATTGAGAATCGCACGAATGCTGTTCTGTTAATTACACTCGACTCCATAGCATCATTAAGACTTAAAACTCGTTCTCCAAGGATTACTCTGTGTTTAACAGAGGAAACCTGTGTACTTAATCAATCATGTAGGAGCGCAGATGGAGGGTGACTCAGTCTGAGGTCTTGGTCAGGCGCGGTGCGATAGCTTGCTCATCTACAAAGAAGCTCTTGATTTAGCAAAAAATAAGTAAAAACAACCCGAACTATTTCTTTGATACAGTGGCAAAGCTGACACAACAGCAGCTGACCTCAAGATCCCCCCCATTCAGCTCACGATTTCATGCATTTTTTTACCCAGAAGATTCAGCTCATTCAGGATGGAATGGAGGACACTGTTCTCAAAACCCAGTCAAATCCGACCATGACTGATAACTAACATTAAGGCTGATAATTGTCTGACAACCTTCTCTCATTTTAAAAAGTATCTCTTGAAAGCCTTACAGAACTGGTTAGTGCGGCAAAACAGACAACTTGCTTGCTAAACCTGCTTCCTGGCAAAATCATGAAAGACGTAGATTATGGGCCATTTAAACCCCCGCGCCCCCTGGGACATGGGGAAAAGTTGTAGGTCGGAGTTTAAACTCCTTACAGGTGATTCTGTCAGATGCTCCCAACAAACCCTCACATTGCGTCTGGGTCAGACAGGTCGGACCGGCATCCTCCGCCACCTTCGAAGCCAACTCACCACCAGGTGGTGATCAGTTGACATTTCAATTCTAAATGCTGTGTTTTCCCTTGGTTTTTACCTGCTTATATTATGAATATGCTGAGCATGGATATGTGTTTCCTTTTTTCGTGAAACAATGACTGTGGATGGTTTGACTTGACAGTCATGTTGTTAGCGTAACCATGGTTTGAAAATCCATCCACCCATTTTCTCAATCACTCATCCACATGAGCCTTGTGGGCGGAGCCTATCACAGCTAGCTTCGAGCAGTAGGCAGAGTAGATCCTGAAATGGTTTCCACCCAGTCGCAGAGCACATATACACGAACAACCATCCGCGCTCACAATCACACCTAGTGACAATTTTGAGTGTTCAATCGGCCTGCCATGCATGTTTTCGGAATGTGGGAGGATAAAATGGCACTGCATTGGCCCCAAAAGAAACCCGGCCCTTGGGGCATCTGTTCTGCATGCCATATGGCCAGTCCAGCCCGGCCACCGCTGGCTTATGGGACCACGCAATAGGCTAATTTGGCGCAGATCTGTAGCAGTGATCCCCAATATTTTTTGCATCACAGACCAGTTTCACGTAAATATCCACATAATGAGGATTGCCGCACCCGATGTGCAGCAAGACCAAGGTGCCCGCGAAACCCACCGCCTCCTTTTCAGCCCTTCTGAATAACCACAGTTGCCACCCTGTGAATGGCGCCATTTGCGGCACACGGCCATGGCTGAGCTTTGAAAGATTCATTTATTTGTACTGAGTCATTTTTGAATGACCTAATACACTATCAACCTCTCAAAAAAAAAAAAGCAAAATGCTCGGTGGGAAAATGCGCAGTGACACATTTGCATGTTTTTCAATGCGCAAGCAGCCCTGTGCACCTGTGCACCACTGTCATGTCAACCTTGGTGGTCAACCTTGAGTTCTATACTTCAGTTTTAATGAAAAAGATCAACATCTTCATTGACTTTCTGTTGGAGAGCATGATGGAAACATTAACAGAGCTTCTCAAATTAAAAATATAAGAATGCAGCATTCTCAGCATCTTGTAGTGCCCAATAAAAAGCATTATAAATGTTCTGGTTTATGGCAGCATTATGTTCAATGTGTTTTTAATAATTACAACGTAGAAGTTATAACCTCTGGTCTTCAGAGGTCCCTTTAACTACCATGCCCACTCTTGAAAAGAATTATCAAATGTTGCCAGAGCAGCAACAGCACCCAATAATAGAGTAATAGAGTGCAGTTATGCACCGTGCCGGTTGTTTGCTGAAATAAATTTAGCTGTCTCAGCCGGCACACTAGGTGGGTGGAATGAGATTTTCTTTTCACTTGCTTATTGCATTTATAGTGAGGAAGGACTTGAATAAAGGGACTGTTTTGGAGAACAGATTGTCCCCTTGACATGCAGGTTGACAAATACTTTATCTGACTTGCAAAAGTAATAAAAGAGAGAGGGAGAGTTGCCAATCAAGCCCGGATGGAGAGGTCAAGTGATACGAAATGAGTTCTTCCGTCAACTTGGGGGTGAAAATTTGATGAAGTTTGATGCAGAGGTAGACATTGTGAGAGAGAGAGAGAGAGAGAGAGAGAAAGAGAGAGAGACCCAAACACCCATATGCTCATTGAACACACTTTTATTTGTTGCATGCAGGGGATATGAGGAACATGTTGAATGATTCTGTTTGTTTGCTAAAGAAAAAAAAACACTTTCTCCTATACAAATCCTACCCAGATGATGAGGGGGCGTTCAGCTCCTCCGAACTGGGGATTTGAAGCTGGCAAAGCAAGGGATCAACATTGAGAGGCGTAGAAGACAAGAGGCTCTTATATCACTTGTTATGTTTTCTTGGGCGCTTTTTGTGTTTTGTGTGTGCTGGCAAGGTTTAACCTTTGCCTGCTAATGTTGGAGGCCCATATTGCTAGAGAAATGTTACTTTGTTTACATGTTTGTGGAGCTCCACGTTTAAAATATATTTTTTTGTGCCTGCATTTCAGAGCCTTTAAAGGCATACGTAAAAGCACTCCGACAGACACAGTCACAGGTTTAATAAAAAGATATCCCTCCAGTCAATAAAGACCAGTCGTGCCTGTAGGTAAGCGCAGTTATCTTTTATTATAAATGGGTCATTAACATTGTTCAACCTTCGAGCTGCTTTTTGGGAACTGATTAATATGAAAGGCTACCACTTTGATACATTTTAAATAAATTTGCTAAAATTACATTTTATTCTATGATTAGACTACAGTCAAACCACGGTTTTCGTCCATAATCCCTTCCAGACGGCTGTTCGAAAACCGAGAGGAGTCAAGTGACGCATTCAAGTGCGCTCAGTTTGTTCGAGAACCGAAATTTGGTCGTCATCCGAGGCATAAAAAAATCGCAATTTTTGGTTGAAAACCAATTTGGTCGAGAAGAGAGACATTCGAAAACCGAGGTTTGACTGTAATTTATCCTCGCAAGAGTCACAGCCGTGATGGATCTTATCCCAATAATTGGCCAGTTGACGGGGTAGATCCTGAACTGGTCAGCACCAAATCACAACCTTTCCAAGGAACTCACATTGTCCTTTCACTATGCTACTGAGTGACTTTTAGAAAAGGCCCATGGGCTATACATTTGGTTCTTTGGGGGCTACCTGATGCAAGCTCCATGTTGGTGACATCATCATTTTTAGTAAGATGTCTCCATGAAACGAGGGATTGGAAAGCCTCACCTCATTTCCCCAAAATGTTTCTACCTCCTCCCACGTCGCTCCTCTGTTAGATACGAGATGATAAAAAGATGAACCCCTACACTCTGGATTTGTTTTTGTTACGTGAACGAGGACATTAGACTGAATTTAACCAAAAAATTCAAATTGGGCACCACTGCCCGCAGTGTAAGCATAGCATTAGATCCCGGCTATCGGACCGTGACATCATGCTACCAGAAAGAAAACTATTCTGGACTCACATATGACAAACAAGACAGCTGTGAAGCAAGTCCAAACTTGAGTAGACATATCATATGACAGCACAAATCTTAAGCAATGCAATGCTTAGCTATCCATCCATTTTTATTGTGACAGTCGGGTCACAGGTGAGCTTTAGCCTATTAAAACGTACTTTTGGTGAAAGACAGGTTACACACTGGACTCCATTAAATGCCTGAAACTTTCTGCAGATGAGTAAAGGAATACCCATGGCCACTATAGGATTAAAAAAGGAATTATCCCCTAAAATGATTTGTCATGTGCAATCCAAAAACAGTCATTGTTCAAACCAATTTTTGTTCAATGAACACACTTAAGCCAGTGTGACTGAGTCAGAGCAGGAGATGATCTATAAAAACGAGCAGAACGCCCACCACCACACGCACGCACACACACACACACATACACACACACACACACACACCTCTACCCCCACCCAACATCCCTTTCAAGGACTGATGATGCTGTCACTTGCTCAATCTGAACCCACAATGACCCCCAGGGGCCACGATATTGAACGTAGTGCCCCGTACATGGAAGTCGGAAACATACGTGATGATTGCAGTCATCCTCACTTGAATGAGGGATCACAAACGTCATTGTGCAAGTGTGTGTGTGTGTGTGTGTGTGTGTGTGTGTGTGTGTGCGTGTGTGTGTGTGCATGTGTGTGCGCACGTGCGTGTGTCATCTTGCTTCATTTGATGTTAGTGAAAATCCCTGCGAAGAACATTACTTTGAGGGTACATTGATGATGCTTATGTTCATAGTGAGAAGTGATTGTTAATGCCTGACAGCAGCTGATGAATGCTGCTTCCAAGATATGAGCAATGTCTTACACTTAAAGAAGAGCACACGTTTCCGGTTTCCATTGTGTACATCAATTCATGCGTTTCGTTGCTTTAAAATCAGGCATTATTTATTCAGACAGCATGCAACACAGCATGCACGATGCACACCATAAAATGTGCAGGATGAGGCTCGACAATACAATCTTGTACCCAATCTGGAGACTCCGGGTGAAACCTGTGTGCTCTCTTGCCCCCACCTCCCTCCTCCTCTTCTTCCTCCTCCTCATTCTCCTCACTCAGCCTCCCGCTGCTCTGGCGCATCTCCATTCCTAACTCCTGCACCGGATCCTCAGCATCTCTCGCTCACACACACAAAACCAAAAGAAAAGAAAGGGGGGGGGGGGGGGGGGGGGAAAGCACCACAGACGACCGGACCATTGTATTATGATAAAGCAGGCTCGCGGTAAGGAAACCATTCAAGTTGTTTGTTTTTACTGCTTTTACATACGCTGAGCTGTGAAATGAGTGTCTAGAAAGAGGAGCTGTGATGAGACTTTTAAATGCATGACAGTGAGTCTGTGAGGAGGTTACACTTTTCATTGTTAATTACAGCTCTCACTAACACAACATGGCATGTTGCAATTTTGTTCTTTCTTTCTTTCTTTCTTCTCCCTCTCTCAATGCAGCTCCTACCCGTGTACAAAGGTTCACAAGAAGTTCAACGTTCCGTCCAGCTTGTTAATGTCAAATCATTTGTGAGAGGTATATTTACACCTTTATATTTGAAAATGCAAACTTACATTTTGAATTGTATTTTTCGCTTGTCTCTGTGTTGGTACTAAAAGATCATGTGGTGCCCCCTCTCTCTTTGCGCGAGAGTAAAATGCATCTTTGCGATGACTATAATCCGATTAAGTTTCCCTGAGCTATTTGTATTTTCTTCGTGTGTGTGTGTGTGTGTAAGTGCATGTTTACTGGCATAATAGTGCTGGACAAGCTGCATCCTTTGTCCACATCTTTGAGGCACTTTTGAAGTAATTTGGGATGGCCAATGCTAGATTTTAAACAATCCTTAAAGGTTGTCGGTAATAAAAATTAAGAGTACGTATACTTGTAGCTATTTTGTAGATTTTCTATGACTTATTGTTTTACTTTTTTATAATACTGTATTATGTACAGTGTGTGTGCCTATGGGTGACATATACGCAATAAAAATAATAGGATTAGCTATCGTTTTTTATAATAAACAGTTTTGCCCTGAGGATTTTGGACTTTACTGAGCAACACCATACCGGGAAATCAAAAGCACCTCATGTTTCTTCATCACTTGCATCCTAAATCCCTCAGTCCCTCCCTCATCATCTACCTCTGACCTCATTTGTTGCCTTGCGTTCCACAAAGTGTGTACTTGCAGGAATGCCATCATGTTCAACACGTTTACTGCTGTTATCTCAGCAGCAGCACCTGTTTTCCTTCACTCCTGGCACTTGGTTGGTTTGTCTTGCAGATGCTTTTATGAACTCTACAAACACTGTTGTGGGATACTTATTGTATGTATGCTTGTTGCAGGGATACAAATGACGGAAACCATTGCCTTCACCGTCCAGCTGTTGACACAATTTAGCAGAGGTTCTTAACCTCGGTTCGACCGAACCCCAGGGGTTCGACGTAGCCTCTGCCATGGAGGGTAAGAAACACGCGACTCAACATGTCAATTAGTTATGACACACCCGTTTGGTCATCACTGACTGCAGATGATCACATGACATTGCTTGTCCAATCAGTGCTGTGGGAAATTTAGTTCGCTCAGTAGTCAACGTGCGACTGTCGTGACAGTATGTCGTACAATTTAAAAAAAAAAATTTTAAAAAAGGATACTTATCTCCCGAAATTGTATTTACTTTTTCTGGTTTTACTATCAATGTGGGGTTTTTTTATATCTTGAATTTGTAAAAAAAAAATATATATATATATATATAGATATAGATAGATAGATAGATGGATAGATATAGATAGGGATAGATAGATAGATAGATAGATAGATAGATAGATAGATAGATAGATAGATAGATAGATAGATAGATATGAGTAATATATATATTATATGAGTATTTTACTCATGAAGGATTCGGTGAATGTGCATATTAACTGGTTAGGTTCGGTACGTCTAACAGGGTTAAGAACCACTGCAAAATAGCATCGTCTACAGTGTGGCACTTATAAACAAGGGGAGGACAGAAGGCTTGCATATCAATATGCTCTAAATCACTGAAGCATCTGTCTTCCTTCTCCGGAGGGCAGCTGGATGTGAGGAGCTGGCAGTTTGATCATGACTGGAAAGAAAAAGAAAACCTGTAGCTGTGGAATCGCACAGGTCAGCCAGCCAGTAATGCGGCAGATGCAGACCAGCGAAAGCACGGACATTTTGGTTTTCTTAGAAGACAAAGATGATAATGGCGACAAATCCGCAATCAGGGCAGAAATGCCAGTGTCACACCAGATTTAGTAGATAAAGCTGTATGTATTCGCTATCGTGCTTGTTCTCATCAGAGTCATGAGTGAACTTGAGCTTGGGTGTTTATTGACTCAACTGAAGACTAGGTATCTATTTTAAGACATGGTCTAATTTAAAGAAGGTATGAATTTGTGCAGATGTTTGTCAGACTGGAGTGGAGGTACACACCTCGTGATTCGTTGTTTTGTCGGTGGAAAATTAGAATTTCCATGTTGCAGTGGGAATGTAATGGGTAACTTGGCCACATTAGCGGTTTCTATTCCCATGTCCTATTACTTTGTTCCTATCAATAATGCAGTACAGTAGGAGCCAGTAGTAATTATTTCCCACTTAAGACCACATCTTAAGACTGTAGCGCATGGTGCAAAGGTGGCTGTAGTAAAAGTATTGACGTATATGTAGCTTGTGGCACACTCTTTTTCTGACGGTGGAAAAAGGAAGATCTGCAGTTGGAGGGGAACACCCTGAACTGGTTGCCGGCCAATCGCCAGGCACACATAGACAAACAACCATTTGCACTCACAAAAACACCTCGGGACAATCTAGGGCAGTGGTTCTTCACCTTTTTAGAGGTACAGAACCCAACCAGTTAATATGCACATTCACCACACCCTTCATGAGTGAAAAATAAATATATATATTTTTTACAAATTCAAGATATTAAAAAAAAAACGCATTTATCAAAAACAGAAAAAAGTCAAGAAAATTTCAAGAGATGAGAATCCTTTTTTTTTTTTTTTTCAATTGTACGACGGACTATCACGACAGACACACGTTGAATAATGAAGCGAACGAAATTTCCCACAGCACTGATTGGACAAGAAATGTCATGTGATTATCTGCAGTCAGTGATGTCCAAGCGGGCATGTCATAACTAATGAACATGTTGAGTCACGTGTGTCTCACCTGCATGGCAGAGGCGCCATCGAACCCCTGAGACCGACTCACCAAACTCCTGGGGTTCGGTCGAACCCAGGCTAAGAACCACTGATTGAGGGCGTTCCATTAACCTGCCATGCATGTTTTTGGAATGTGGGCGGAAACCAGAGTACCCAGAGAAAACCCACACAGGCAAGGGGGAGAATGTGCATATTCCACACAGGTAGGCCGAATTGACAGGGTTCGATTCGGCACTCTGCACTGACTTGACTTGACTTTTTATTTGGTCTCCCATAGGAGAAACTTGTTTTGGAGGACAGGCCCCCCATGCCGCTACATACATTAAACAATACATACTGGCAGAGGACATGCCAACCAGTTGACCAACATGCCGCCCAGACAAAGAAGTTTGGTCCAAAATGTGCAATATTTGCAGGGCCTTAATGGCTTTCTCTGCTGGCATAAACCATATCAGAAGTACGGATCTACATTTAAAATTTACATCAAATGGGAATACACCTGTAATTTATTCCCAGTAGTCGTTTGTCTTCATTTCATAGTGTATCTTGGCAGTGCAGATTCCAGTAGTTTGTGGGTGAATTTTTTGCCATGCAAATATTACTTGCCCAACGCCTACAGAATTCCAAATGCGGGTGTCAGCCACACACATAGCTCAAATCGCTGTCTTTTTTTTAATCTTTTTTTTTTTTTTAATTAGTCAGATTTTACATTCACCACTCTGCACCTCCCTCAGAGTGATGTCAGTAGGTTTCCATCCTCTGACTTATTCAGTTATGTTTGTCTCTCTGGTTCGTTGGCCTCAATACACACCAAAGATTGATTTACAGGGGAAGACAACGTCGGAAGTGATTAGAATTTCATTAGCATTTTTCGTGAAAAATTGGACTTTATGAGCCGAGGTCAAACACCACTTTTGCTGCATTGCTTGTTTTAATTAAAAAATTGATTTTTGGGACACTCTCAGAGCAGTAAGAATGAGTGGAACAGTTAGCTTACAGAGACAGGCAGGAGCAAAAAAAAAAAAGTCTGCTGCCGTTGCGCTCTGTTTATAGTTTGTAGTTTTGATATTGATGAAGACTGATTATAAACTGCTACAGTATATTGCAGTGCAAATGTTTGGAGTTGATGCATATTTATAGGTTTTATATTATATATATATATATATATACATTGAGACAAAGGTAACTGTGTTTCTTGTTTCAGTAATAATGGTCCTCATCCGCAAATGCGTGAAATGTCTCTTCTTTAATGCCCTACTAGGTTATATAGCGTATCTGTATATTATTTTAAGATGTGATGGTGTTATTAAGAGATGGAATAGGTCACTTAAATACCAACTGAAGGCACAGGTGCAAAACTCATCCCCTGTTTCTGCATATTTGCAGATCTTTTTGTAGATCTATTTCCCCAAGCAGACACAAAATAAAAGAGGTCGCAAGTATAAAATGCATGTATAAATGTTTGCCATTCCCTATGTCGTTCCAAGTGTTTGAAGAATCAATTTCCTCCTGAAGGCTCGATAGTGTAATTGCTGTTGGTTTGTAATTGTATTGAAACGGAATTTCTTATGACGTCAGATCTGTTTCTTTTCGGCATCCCGCAGTGTCTTTGATTTGGTGCTGTTTATGATTAATGGAACATCAAAAGCTGATCTCAGCTCAAGGCGACCAATTCACGCAGATATGAGTCTGCAACTTGGACACATGCACAGCATTTATGAACAAGGAGCAGACTTGAAAAACAAAGTGACAGAAAGAAAGCAATAATGTCAGTGATATGATGTATCGTTTACGTGTGGCTTTGATTATGGTTACCTGAGCACAGCCACTTTGAGTGATGGAGAGTCAAGGGCTCTTAGGTGAATAACCAACATCGCTTTTATACGCAAAGAGTGCGACAAATGGATAGCTGACGATTTTATAGATACCTTTCGAAAAAGCCTTTTGCTTCCTTATGTCAAAGAAGTTAAAAGTGTGCAAGAGAAAGTTCAGCATTTTCATTCTCAGAGACAAGGTGCAGCACATGTGGGCTTTTATCTGAGCTGGTATTAAAGGCTAAATTACCCAAAAGGGAGGAACATTTATTGAAATAATGCTACTCTGTGCCTGGTGTACTGCTCTTATTGTTTGGGACTGTCTTCTGCATATTTTTTAACACACAAAACTTGCATTCAAAGTAAAAAAAAGCTGATTTAATAAAAAAAAAAGGCCTACACCTTTCAAGTCCCCTTAAGCATAGCCACAGAAACATAGGAAATGAGTAAATGTTGTACTTTTATTGAACATTTTGTACATTTATTGACCAAATCAATCAAAATGGAATCTCAGTGTGTGTGTGTGTGTGTGTGTGTGTGTGTGTGTGTGTGTGTGTGTGTGTGTGTGTGTGTGTGTGTGTGTGTGTGTGTGTGTGTGCGCGCGAGCATCATCAGTGTGAAGGATGTAGAGCCATCGGGGTGGAGGAACAGGATGGAGTGCTCCTGGAAGGCAGTGCTGCTACTGGTGTGTGCTTCACTGGGGGTCCAGTACACAGCCATTCGCACCCTGAGGGACTCGCTCGCTGGACCCTGTCAGGGTGTTTACCAGTGTCAGAGCAGACATCACCGAGGTACCCCAACCAGTCCAAACATCTAACATTAACAATACAGTACATACATCATTTAGGATGACATGTCTTGTACATGTCAGTGTTCCCTCCCATTGGTCAGATATCGTAGGTCGTAATGCATGCACTCAAAAAAGAGGCTTCCACAGAGGAGTGCCAAGTTTACACTAGCTATTCATTTGCTTCACTCAAACGGCGTGTAGTACATTAAACATTGTTAATCAATGAGACTCATTTGCATAGAGGTGGGCAATTTCTCGAGCAAATATATGTATTCAACCTCAAATAAATAGTGCAAGACCACCGGTGCACTGAGACGCATTCCGCTATTACCTCAGTGAGTGTCGCATTTCACCCACTACGCGTGCTTTGTGAATCAAACATCGTCTCCATAGACTCCATTATTTTCCACTCAACCCTTGAGTGAATTCAGCTCTCAGTTCATTCAGATAAAGTCCTTCTCATCCGCCGCTTTCCCTGTGACTTCAGGTGTGCCCAAGGGCTCTGTCCCGGGGCCCCTGCTTTTCACCAGACTGTCCAAATAACAGGTCATTCCTTCTTCATAAAGACATTTTGTGGGATTGATGGGGCTGACCTGTCTCTTGAAAATCATGTGGATGTCAGGGATAGTCTCTTTTTTAAGAAGCAGTGTGTCCTTACGATATAGACAATATACCATACAGTATACGGTATATTGTACACCTATACTGGAAAGCATAGCAGTCATTGCTGTATTCCTGAAGAATGCTGCGGTAAGCCCAGTTTCCTAACCTCCGAACCTGGAGGTACACGAAAGTGCTATGCATACCAAGGCACTGGGACAGGCATGGAAGTTCGCCCAATCAGGATGTGTGATTTGGAAAAGGCATTCAACTCTGTCCTTTTTGGTATCCAATAGGAATGAGGAAGAATCACCGGCACAACTGCGGGTCATTTGGTACCTATACAATTCAAGCAGCAACACTTGTTTCACAATGACAAAGGACTCTGCCAAGGCTCCGCATCAGTTGCAGCTGACGGTGGCATTTCTAGGAAGATCTAAATCTGCTGCTCTCGGTCGTAAAGGAGCAGATTTCTGGTTCTGATTTACTGGTAGATTTATGTTCGGCTTTCAAGCTCAGAGTGCTGCTTCGCAACCAAGGAAAGTGAATGTTGTTGTGAAATGTTTACACATTATACTTAGTGTAATACTAATTCATTTCAGGTTATTATCTAGCCATCCATTTGTGTATGCCACTTGTTTTGTCCAGGGTCACGTTTGAAATGGAGCCTACTTTTGAAATCTCATTTTCATTTTATTATGTATTTAAAAGGGACAACAAACATTAATGAACACTGGTACAATACCTGCATGAATGTCCCAAAGTTAGCATACAGCTAATTTACATTTGTGGTCTCTTTGCAGCCACATTTAAACATGTAAGAAAATTCTTCAATAGTTCATGGTCAACAGTGTCAAATGCTTTTTAAAATGATTATTTTTGGAACTACTTGTTATTTGGTATGTTTGACCTTGGGCGAGAGGCAAGGTACATGCTGGACAACCAATAGCCGGGCATGTACAGTATAGACAAACAACCCTCTACACCTGGAAATTTAGAGCATGCACCTAACCTGCGGTTTATATTTTCGGAAAGCAAAACAAAGTCAGAGCACCCACAAACCCACACAAGCATAGGGAGATCATGCAAACTCCACACCGAAAAAAACCCTGAAGAAATACGATGCAAAGAGAAAATACAAATGCATATGGACTGAAAACTGGTTTTTTTTCCCTTCTCAAAGAATCCAATTGGAAAACTCTTTGTGATGACGGTTGGATGTCCAAGGAGACCACTCAGAAGCACATTCTACTGTTTGCCACCACACGTAGCGGTTCATCCTTCACCGGACAGCTGCTCAATCAGCACCCTGAGATCTTTTACATGTTCGAACCTCTTTACCACGTCCAGCAGGCATTCACAAATTCCAGCGGCAGGATTCGTCGTACTTTGGACCGCCGGGCGCTGCTGGGGGCGTACAGAGACCTCCTGCTCAACTTGTACAAATGCGACCTGCACTTTATCGAGAGTTACATCCGCCCTGAGCCCCTGGACCATGTCACTAATTCCGTCTTTCGTAGAAGCTCGAGTCATGCCCTTTGTTCTCCTCCTGTTTGTCTGGAAGGAGGGAATGGAGCAGCACCGGATCCACCTGAAGAAAGTTGGTGTACCAAGAAGTGTGGCATCTTGAACTTAACCTTAGCATCAAAGTCGTGCCTGACAAGAGGCCATGTAGCCATAAAAACTGTTCGCATCCCCGAGGTGAAGGACCTGCGAACTTTGGTTGAAGATCCGCGTCTGGATTTAAAGATCATCCACCTGGTGAGAGACCCTAGAGCCATTCTCGCCTCACGCATGACAGCGTTTTCAGATCAGTTCCGTGCTTGGAAAATCTGGAACGCCACAGGACGGCAACCGCGATATGTGGATCTATCGCAGATCACCAGCACCTGCAAGGACATGGCGGCGTCTGCAGAAGCAGGACTGCAGAGACCGGCTTGGCTGCAGGGCCGCTACCTTTTAGTGAGATATGAAGACCTAGCTTTTAACCCGAAACACATGGCCAACAAGCTCTACCAGTTTATTGGCTTAGAGATGGAGGATAGGGTGCAGACATGGATAACAAGGAACACCAACAGCAATTTGTCCGCTCCATTTGAATGGAATTACAAATACTCCACCACCAGAGACTCCAGAATGACGGCTGAGAGTTGGAGGCTCCATCTCGGCTATGATATTGTCAGAACTGTGCAGAATCTGTGTAACGACACTCTGGCCCTGCTGGGTTACAGACGTGTCCATTCGACAATCCAACTCAGAAACTTGTCCTACAGTCTAGTTGAACCCATCACATTTCAAACCAACCTTTCCCAAACTTGGGGCATGACCAAAAATGGTCAGCCGTGCACATAATTTCTCAGCAAGGGTTTTTTCTTTGTATGTATTTAAGTTACTTGGGTGGTTTTCTTTCTTTCTTTCCTTGATAAATGTGTCAACATAATTAACCTTATGAGAAGTTCTAAATTGGGACTGAAAAAGTTGAGGAACCTGTCCAACTAATACCTGTATCTCTGTTATGTATAGATTCATCTTTTGTCCAGTGATTTTGTCATTTTAAACACAGTAAAACCAAAGAAAAAAAATTGAGTAGATGAGTGAAATCCAAGAGTGTTTTTATTTTCATTTTGAGAGGAATGTAAAATTAGGCTCTGCTTTGGTGATATCAAGTACATTCCAATGTAAATGTTTCATCTAATAATTTCACACGAAATTGGAATCCCATTCAGTTACTCTGTCCGTCACCCAAATGAACTGCAGTCTTTTGTCAAGAAGTGCAAATTTGGGAAACTGGTTTAATTTGGAATCCAATTTATTCATATGCAATTTATAACATAGCAGATATCTTCGAAGCCCATGTTCTTTGTAGACAGGCACAGCCACTGATCAGCAAGCGAAGGTTGCTCCCAATTTTAGAAATCATCCTTTGCATCATGTCTCGATGTCATTTATGAAGAACTGAGATTTTATTTTTGGGAGGTGAGGAGGTTGGCAGGTAACAACGGATTCTCATGAGAATCAAAATGTCAACGGTGACTTTGATTTTGCATCCTTTCAAACAGCGTTTTAATTATGTGGTAACTGTAATGGTGGACTGCTCACCGTGATGAGCTTTAATGCTCAAGCCATTAAATAAAACCACTGCTGGCTTCAGGAAATTTAAGAAATTGGAGCAAAATGATCAGGTATGTCTGTACAGACTATTAGAGTAAATGCCAGGTAAAATTACCCTTCCAAGAAAGGAGTCTGTTCATTTACTTTCTATCTTTCCTGCAGCTGCTCTTACAATTGCTGACACCAAGAGTTACCCACCATACATCTTATGATCCTGGGGAGGGTAAACTAAATTTCAAATGAATGATAAAATGAAAAAAATCTGCAGGCCTTACACATGCTGTTCATAAATTACACTTTTAGCCCCATCAGGAAAATGAACGACATTATTTTGCTTTTGCTGTCACGCAAGCTGCAAAAGTGGACTGAGTCAGCTGTAAGCTAACTAGCCATTTCTTTGCACTCAATAAAAGCAGTTTCTTTCCATCCCTTTGACTGTGCTGACAAAATTGTATCAATACTGCTCTAATTATGAGGTGCATGCTGGGGGACAGGGTGGGGGTGGGGGGGCTGCACAAAATCCATATTTTCCTGGCTGGTGTTTCAGTCCTGTTGTTGATGAGCCAAATGCAATACGTTTGATCATTTAAGTTGTTATACATTAGCTCACTAGTGTAAAACAGGAGAAAACGCTCTGTTTAGTGAGATCTAATTTACTTTTCAGCCACTGTTGAAAATACAAATCAAAGGGGTTAGTGCGCATTTGTGAACGTACTGATTCGGAAGAAACAGCCTGTTGAGGAGAGAGTGGCCTTTCTCTTCCTCCGTGTGTTCATTAATTTCGGATGATGAGGATGTAGGTTATCCAAATACAGGGTGGAGGCGATGAATAGTACCTTCGAAGGTTTTATATTTCTTTTCTGCAGTTTACGAATCGATTTGGGCTCCTGAGAGTTTCAGATTTCGTAAGGAAGCCCAGAAAAAATACAGTATAGAGGCAATATGATAATGAGAGGCGGGGAGTTACGCCTCCATGCAAATCACGGAAACAAAGAAAGGTCGATGCAATTCGATCTTGGCATGTTGGGAAAGTCCAGACCACTCCCGGTGTCCGTAAATCATGAGATAAGAGTCCCTCCCCGGGGGAACTTGACGGCATTCATGGACTCTCCCGAGGTGAGGGTCAAGGGGCACTCAAGGTGATTGTAATCACAGTAAGCAGGAAATACCTTCAACAGCGTTCTACATTCTTTGTTTCAAGTGTTTAAACAGAACCAACAACAGAGAGGGGCTAAAAAAATCACAGTAAGTAAGAGATTCCTTAACAAGCCCCACCCAACCTCAACACATGTTGCAAGACACCAACAATTGCTGCTTGAATGACAAACTTGGGCTGATGAAACCATGCCACTCGACTGAGATGAAATTGAATTGAAATTACTGCAAAAGCTAGTACAGTCAAACCTCGGTTTTCGTCCATAATCCGTTCCAGAAGGCTGTTCGAAAACCGAAATTGTTCGAAAACCGAAACCTCGCTCTTTTTAAAATAAAAATGTTGACTGAACACGTTTGCTCACAATGGAAAGCAACACAAGGAAGCGTCACTTTCTCGTCTACCCGAGGAAGCGTCACTTCCTCGTGTAAGGAAGGCGAGAGGAGTCGAATGGTGCATTCAAGTGCGCTCAGTTTGTTCGAGAACCGAAATTTGTTCGTCATCCAAGGCATAAAAAACTCAACATTTTTGTTCGAAAAACTAATTGGACGAGAAGCGAGACGTTTGAAAACCGAGGTTTGACTGTACTATCATTTCACAATGCATTTGCACTTAGGTTGATCAAATCTAAAATACATGATTTTGGAAAGAAGGAAAACCTTTAATGCAGTCACCCGCGAATGTTCATTTACTTTCCATTGTACTTAATGAAACGTCTTTATATCGCATCATTCCTGCATGCTGCAAAATTGCATAAGCAAAGCGCACCACTCAGTTGAACACAAGATGTGCCGAGGTTGATCCATCACTGCATTTGGTGATTTTTAAGGACACTTTTGAGGGTGAAAGTATTGCATTTCTTGATAGCTCCAATGTCAATGGTGGCTTTTTTTTTTTTGAAACATGCTCATCTCTCTTGACCAGAATGACATGATTCTACATCTTTCAGGTCACAGCCTTGGCAGAGCGCAGACAGTGAGAAGCAGCTGCTGATGATGTTTTGTTAAGTACCACCTTGACCTTCCAGTGCTGCGCTTGTGTCACTGTTGATGGAATCAGCTCTGTAGCATAATTTCCCCTCTGTATTTCCTTAACACCCCCTCCGTAATCACCAGGTTTAACTATTGGCTGCTTATAACGTGATGAGAAGAAGGATGTCCTTGGAGTTGATCCTCTCGCTGCAGGTATGTGGCTTTAATATTACCGAGTTTTCACAGTTCGTTAAGGCCCTCATATGGGCAAGAGGCGAGGAAATTGTCAAATAAGGAGCTCACTTGCTGCCACACTGATGCACAAGCACGTTAACTGTCATTTTGCGTTGTTGCGTTCATACAAACATGCACTGCCTCTTTATTCCTATGCTTAAATAGAGATGTGTTTTGGCAGCTGAGTAGTAGAAAGAGTGGCTGCGACACATACTGCCTTCTTTTAGGATGCCATTGATTTAGGGAAAAGTCAGAGGCTGGGGAGAGCACCGCAAACAGTATATTGACAAACCACTTAAAATGACTTGTGAAAAGTGCTGTTGACGACTCGAGAAAAGTCACCGGGAGCCGGCTGTTTCTATTTGAATCAGCGCCTCAAAACAGCTGCCAGTATTTATGCCAGTTTAACGGCACCTTTCAGCACAGAGAGCCATCAACATATTTTAATCATAACATTCATGATGGTGAGAAAATACTTTAAGCTCCGAAGCACGGCAGCCTCTTCCCTATTCTCACAAACACCGCAATCCCACAGGCACTGGCACAGACATATTGCATTTTTCACACCGCTCACTGGAAAGCAAAGATGTCATTTATAGAGAGATTAAGGAGCATTTAGAAAACACTTTGAGCCGCTGGGGCCGCAAGCAGACATCAGCCGCAGTGCTCGCCTTACTCACACACGGTTATTTCCCCCTTGTGCGCAGTTCAGACGTTCACAGACAACACTGTGCATGCAAGCCTGCTTTTTATCTGTTGCCACCTCTCTTTTGCGCTCTCTTTTCAACAGTGGGAACCATTTTCCATAGTTCGCTTGACTCGACGTCACTTCAATTCCTGATTTTTAGCAGGTCTGAAAAAAATCCTTCCTGTTGTCGGTCCAGCAAATTTTTCTGAGCTTCCCACTGATCCTAAAATTGGTGTCAGCATCCGATTGCCAATGTAAAAAGTGCAAAGATAGAAAAGTATAAAAAAAGTGTTTCAGGGTCTCATGATGCTAATTCACCTCACCAGATCTCAGGGTCCGTAGCCTCAGGGGCTCTTACTTCTGCAGGAGTTTGAAAAAAAATCAATTCAAAGTGAGAAACACTCAAAACGTTCTGCAGTATTTGTGAATATTGGTCTACTGCCCACCAATAACCATCTCGCACAACTCACAGCCGTCCTCCATCTATTTTCTTTCATTCCCGGCTCCAGTTTCAGAAAGACGTAGGCGTAAAAATGTCTGCGGGGGGGTTTTGTTTTCTATTCTGCCCCATAGAATTCTTGTACACCAGGATGTGGAATGACGTGCTGCACGAGGCAAAGGCTGCATTATAATGCAAATAATCGAGGGGAGAAGCGTGATCCTTCAAGCTTCTCGGAAGACATCTTTTACAGTGGTCTGTGAGTTTGGCTCCTGCAGTGATTTTTATTTTCTTTCCCTAAATTACTTTTCCTTGGACAACTGTCTATTCCACCAGTTGCTTTTGTCGGGGGGGAAAAAAAAACACATTTTTGGATTTATTTTCTCAAAGGTCCCCTAAACAGTGCAGCACCTCGGCGCCTGGAAATTACCAATACTGTACACATGACCAGGTGGACGTTTACTATAAATGCATCCACCATGAACATTGGGTTGCATCACATGTGAGTGGATCTTTGCACATGCAGTGTGGTTCGTTTGCAAAATGTGCCTGCAGATCTATCTTTCTGTCTGTCTATCCGTCTGTCTATCCATCCATCTCCTGCTCGTTTAACACAGCTGCAGGCTTGACTTTACTCCAGCTCAATTGTTCTTTTTAGCAGATAATTACTCCATGCTTTTTTTTGTCAATAATGTACCATGCTTTAATTAGTCCTTCAGTAAGCTCAGCTCATGACCGGAATCAAGGACAAACAGCCTAAGACACGTTTGATCCAAAGACATGGTAAGATTTTCAGGGAGCATTTTTAGAATGATCCTTCCTGCACCTCAAGGCAGGAGTTAGCCTGGACCGACTTGCTTCAGCAAATCTGCAGGTTGAAAGGATAGACGAAAGCCTTTTAGTCGTTGATTCAGAAAAATAAAGCTCTCTGCCCCCTCCCACCCCATGTCATTTTCCACACTACATTTTGCAGGCTATGATGTGCAAAGAAAAATGTCATCAAAATGACACAGAGAGGGGTTTAGTTCTATCACATCAATACAGAAGTTGAACTTCTATCGATTTATTGCTCCATAGCAACGTTTGCACACTGACTGGCTGTATCATTTAAATGTAAACAACAATAATTCTATATCATAATCTGTCTTTAAAATAATAATGCTTGATATTAGTTGACACAGTCAAAGAGGTATTAATTCAAAAACATCTTTATTTTTATGGTAAGGATAAGTAGTGCGGCTAATGAATGGATGGATGGGTTGTTCCGTGATTACTTAAAGGCGCAGAATGGCCTATTTTAACCCATTTAATCGCTCACATTTGTGAAGGACAATGACACTCTGAACATTTTGATTACTTAAAAGGGCTACCAATGAAACCTGATTTTGACTTTTAAATGTCTGGGAAACATTTGGGATTAAATCGATTCAGACTGTTTTGATGTATAGGGTGCACTGCATTATAAGGCGCTTAGAACAGAGGATACAGTAATGGCTGTGGTTGCACTATGCATCCAATAGATGGTGCTTCGCTAAAGGAAATACAATACGATACAATACAATACAATACAATACAATACAGCTTTATTTGTATAGAAACTTCACAGCCACTGCAGCTGGAAGAACGAGAAGTGGTCCCAATGAAACATAAAAATACAAATGGCATTACAAAACAATATATGAAAGACAAAAGTTATGACGACAATTGTTTCATCAAAAAGGCACACAAACCTCGTGAGCTCACATCCACAAGGGGCTAAATATCCTTAGAAGTCTTGCTTGTCTCCTTCTTCCTTCGTTTAGTCAGTCATGTTAACTATGCTTTTGGTGCTATCTTCGTTTCATAATGGCTGCGCATAGCTCACAAAGTAGTTGTCTGCTTGAGTGTGTGTCGGCGAATGCACATGTCAATTAGAGCCGGGCAGAACTCTTTTAGGTTGGCATAGTAACACTAACAGGGAGACAACTCAATGAGGAATATAAAGAGAATCATAGTCTCTTTATACAAGGTGCATCTGATTATAGGGTGCACTGTCGGCTTCCATGCAAAGCGGCAAAAGAAATTAGCCCAAGTCCCTCTTTCAGATAACACAATTTCCAGACGTATTGATGAGATGTCTGCAGATATCGAAAGTGTAGTTTCTGACAAGATACGTATCAGTAATAAATTTGCCTTGCAAGTTGATGAGGCTACTGATATAAGTGGACATGTTCAAGACACTATCAGAGAAAACTTTCTATTTTTCCAGGACAGAAAAAATTATAAACTCTTTTTTCTTTGTGTTCCAGATTCATCTCCAAGATGTTGTAATATAATGTCATTCTTCAAAAACGCTTATAATAATATAACACTGTAATTGTTAAAATAAGCTTTTTTACATTTTCAGCTAGTGGTGTACCGCAGGATTTTTTTTTCAATGAAATAAATGTGCCTTGGCTCGAAAAAGATTGAAAAACACTGCAATAGAACAACCAGCCCACGTGGGTTGTATAAGACACTGACTTTTAAAAACTTTTTAAAACAATGATACACAAAACTGTGTCAATGACTTTTTTTTCTTAATATCACCCAACAATCTGCAATTACCATGACGAACAATTAAACAACACATTTTAGTCTGTAAACAACATATCAATCATCCACTTTGACAGCACAAGCCTGCATTCCGATTTCCACAACGTCAAAAATTATCAGTCGATTTACTCTGCGCTTGAGTGTAATTGGTATCTTAGAAAGTTGAATCAACAACAAAAGCAAATCAGTAACGTAAGGATATAAAATGATCTTTAAGAATGGAGAAGTAAAAAAAAAAAAGTAAGGCCTGGCGCACGCATTAAAATTATTTTGCTTCGTCTAACAAAATGTTATGTTGCAACAGCAAGTCACCCGCATGATGTGATGTCCGATGAGGTCATTCTATTTAGATCTCACACATGGATGTGCTAATGCTGAACTGCAATCAGCTACACCCACGCTTGCTCGGGTATTGAAATGTGCCCAGGTGAGCCATACATAAGGCTTGACGGACTTTAACGCTATTTACAGCGACATTGTGAGATCACCTACTTTTTTTTTCACCTCGGGCAAAATGGAGGAAATTATCCAACTTCTCCTCTAAATTTGCTCCATGCCGTTTCACTCCGAAGCTTCAATCATTGTGCACTCTCCTCCTCTTTTCCATTTTTTTTCCCTTCATCCCCTTCTCTCCATTCCTTCTGATATTTCAAGTCACACAGTCTCGGCTCCATCAGCGCCTCAGGGCTGACGTGTGCCACTGATGTGGACAAATGACGACTGTCCCTACTGACAACAGGTCCATCTATCTGTGTCATGGTAACTGAATTTCATAAATGCAATCAGAGGGATCTGTTATGTGAGGAGGCTTTGGTCTGGTGTGTCCCCTGCATTGTGATTGTGGATAACCAATACACAAATGAACGGTGGAATTATTGCGCGATAAGAGCATGAGGCTATAAGACACATGATGAATGCAAAGTCAATACCGATTGCACTTTTTTGTCTTGCAGCAAGAAGAGGTTGCCAGAGAGGTGTTAGAATTGTGTGATAAAGTGCCTGCCTCAAAATTGGTTAGAGATGGTTCTAAACGTGACGTGTTACCTGTGAATGAAAGCTTTGCGAGCAACGTAGCATCACTTATCAGAACAAAGAAAACTCAGTCCATCATTGGTCATTTGCAAAGCAGGGTTGCAGCAGTCCCACCGACAAGTCTGTGTTACCCTCTGCAGAAAGCGTATACTGATCAGCTGGAACAGCTGCTGTACAAGGACCATATGCTCAACAGAAAGCAACTAATTAGCTGTTAAATGAGCCAAGGGGTTGACATGAGAAGCTCCCTCAGAAGTGGAGTTAATTCCCGTTGATGCACTTTGAGGAAGTATTGATCTGACGACACATCCAAGCTTCACTTGGAGAACGCGATCAAACGACTCACCCAAAGAGTCTGTACACTCTTCAAACTCACTCCACAGATTTGTTTCTACGCCAACAACAAAGAGGCAACTGACAGGGCTCCCCAAAAGGGGCATGTGATACCTTGAGAACGCTTGACGATGCACCCTCGATGGAGATTATGGCTCTCTCCAGATGAAGGTACGAGACAAGTTGCTGAGATCACAATTTCTCCGCACCAAAGTTCCGCAAACGCCTCAACTGAAAAGCCAAATAATGAACTGAATTAATTACTTTAAAACGTACAACATAGCGCCTTAGAATAATCCACAGACGTCACACAAGGGTAGCCAGTCGGAGCAGTAAATTATATGCCTGTAACAGTTAGAGCAATCTGATTGGATGTCTTGTGGTAAAGAGATTTTTGGTCTCTTTATAACACGCACAGCGGAGAGCAGCGGACTATCGACTGCTGAGTCGCGCTCAACTCTCCTGGCTAGCTCGCTACTAAAGAGATTTTTGGTCTCTTTATAAACACATTGTAGAAAAAAATATATATATTTGGACAGAAAAGAGGGAAGAGGAAAAACATACAGATTACAAAAGTCCGTCCGACCTCGAGCGTCATGTTGTCTCCGCTGTACTAACTTAGCTGTTGTCGTGGCTAGGCTAGCTTAGCTGGTGTCGTAGATCAAAGCTCTTTGATGTGTGACGTCCGTTGCGTCAGCACTGATTGGTTGGAGCCAAAAGACGCGCATGCGTACACGTCCGCGCTGATGCACGCACAGCGGAGAGCAGCGGACTATCGACGGCTGAGTCGCGCTTCACTCGAGTGGCTTCGCTACAGGGTTCAAAGCAGTGCCATGGTGTTGTTTTTGTATGTCTGGAAGCAGCGAAATGCCGCTAACGAATTGCTCACTGCAACTTCAGTTTTAAAAGACATCATCACAAGTTTGTTTACTTCCAAGCCAGTTGCCAGGTGTGCGATCTTATGCCGTGGAATTGGTGGAGTCTCACAATGTGATTCGAGAACTTCCGGTGTTTCATTTGCTTTCGCACCGTTATGGAAAATTGTTATTTAGCAAACATCGGCAAAACATTTTCATTGTTTGTTGTGGCCACCTGCCTTTTATTTTTGGTGCATGAGTATTCTTCGTGAAGCAAGAACGGGACGACCTTGACAGTATAAGAAGTTTCTTTTGGTTTGAAGACTGCTCCGTTCCTTTCTCTCTCAGGCCAACCTTTCTCAGGCTGCATTAAAAAAAAAAAATCCTGCCGTGATATTTTCCCCCACACTCATTTACAGACTACTATCTTTGTAGGCTGCTCTATCTGAAGCTTCAAATATAAAGACACCCAAAAGGCAATTTGTTTTCCAGACTGCCTTATTGATCTTGCTTAACTGCTGAAAATTCCACCACAACACATTCTTCTGCTTTTAACTGCAGCGATGTGCTGAAACCATCCAGTCATTTTCTATGCTGCTTCTTGTGTTTCATTTTGCGGGAAGATGGAGTCTTTTAAGGGGGTGGGTGGTGGGTTGTGGGGGGTGTTGACTGGTAGCCATTCAATCATAGAGCACAGAGACAGACAACCATTCACACTCACATTCACACCGTCACTCGGTGGAAATTGAACCTACGTTGCCTGCACAGAGGTGAGTAAACCACTCAGAGCCGTCACCAGACCTCACTCATGATGGGGGTACGTGAAACAAATGGGGGGTGGAGGGGGGACAATTATTATTACCTTACACACAATACTTAGAGTGAACCCTATTTTGCTGATCCTGTACTCTCAACTTGTAAGCCTAAGCAAGAACAAATTTAGGGCAGAACGATATGAACAAAAGCGAACAACACATAGTCCGCTGACATGAACACCAATTAACCATGTAGCACAACCCCAAGTCAAAAATATCTTAACTTTATAGTTTTTAAAACATTTTTCTTCCAATTTAAAATCCAAGCAGTGATGCATGTGGATTTGTTAGAGGAAACAAAGAGAGAGAGAGATTAGGCATCTTGTCAAACCTCAGTCATTGCTCGGTTTTAAACTATCTTTAAATGAGACTCCGCATGACCAAATATGGTGGTCTGGGGCAACATGTCTCCGTCGTTTTGGGATTAGTTAACACATGCGACATACGCATAGAACGCGACAATGAAAAATGCACTTCTGGCAAATCAGTCCATAAATGGCAGAATTATTATTCAGAAGATGATTCTTGTTGCATATTTTAATGTTTGTTCACTGGCTATGTTCAACAATTTTTTTTCAAGCGCACAGATGAGGGTGTTTCTGTACCTGAATTCAATGTTCACTCTAAAGTAAAAACAAGTTCAACGGCAATAATTTCGGCCTTGTTTTATCCGTCGCCAAATCCATTGTGACATCTTACCCCATGTAGTGAGACAATTTACTCGACGGTGGGGCAACATGTTACATGTTCACACTCTTTTGGATTGCTTAACTCTGTATAGACAAAATATAAAAATGATATGAATACAAAATAGACACAGTAGGTCTACCAGAGACTTTGGTCTTTTCATCTGGCACACATGTTATTTATAGATGATGTATTGATTCCAACTAATATATCAGCACAAAAGTGTGAAATCAAGCCCTGGTCTCGCCCATGAGGGTTCAATGAAAAATGAAGACATAATTTTTAAAAAAAACAGAAATGTGAATGTGCAGGTTCATCAATAAGAACTCACAATCAGTCATCAGCATTAACATAAAGTAACTAATAACATATTCGAAACATTTTACTCTGTTTTAACAATAGAAATATCACGCTGCAACTGGTGGGCGGTCAAACAACGTACATGCTGGTGTGCATTTTTTTAGCGCAACAGTGTAAATCCTGCAGATTCTATGAGAGATATCTTATTTTGCATGTCTGGCATCAGATAGGACATGGGCCGGCAACCCAAAATGTTGAAAGAGCCATATAGGACAAAAAAAACAACAAACTAATCTGGCTGGAGCCGCAAAAAAATAAAAGCCTTCCATAAAACTTACAATGAAGGAATCACATGCTGTATGTATGTAGGAGACTGGACTTCTCAGAAGTGTTTGTTATTCATTCCTTTGTTGTGAGTTCACAAACGCCCCCATAGAATTTATTTTGTGATTTCCTCGCTTGATTTTTTGTTTTGGTGCATTATTTTCGCTTTTCTTAGTGTCAGTGAAGTGATCACGAGTTTCCGTTTTTCGGAGGCTGTCTTTGAACGCCTCTCGAGTCGAACGAGAAGAGAGAAGGCACGGAGTCGGAAGCAGACGTGTCTGTGTTTGTCGAGACTGTTAAAAGCATAAATAAAGTGTACGTTTTTTAAAGAACAACACCACAGCTCTCCTTTTTCGGAGCTGTAACACGTATCTATATCTATTTGAGCTATATCAGCCTACTATCAAAAACATTTTCCATTTTCCAAAATTTTTTTATAAAGCTCCAGGGAGCCACTAGATGTCGCTAAAGAGCCGCATGCGGCTCTGGAGCCGCGTGTTGCCGACCCCCGAGATAGGACATCTCATGACTTACAGTGATGCTCAATCAGAAGCAAGTTGAGAGTGTCAGCCACAACACAGGCCGCCAGGCTGTCGCATGTGTTGATGCTTCGGCGGACTGTTGCTGTTGTGCGACCAACAATTTAATGCAGCAAACAGCCTTAAGTGTGTCGGATCGCCCGGCGCTTGTAAAGGTGATGCTTTTGGGACTGGCTTCACATTGGGCGGGGGCTTTAAATTTTGAGGTTGCAATGTATTTGGTGAGCCACGTGAAATGTGCACAATGTGCGAGCCTTAGCTTGGATAAAAACGAAATCTATAACAGTCTCATGTTCTCGTGACAAGTGATTCCACAACTAAATAGTGGATTGTTTGTCACGTCTGTTGTACTGGGGGATGTGCAGTTGGGATATGAAGAGCTTGGCAACCATATGGTAGATTTAATTAATGTCAACTATTTGATCTGCTTCAGTGCAGGCACTTTCGGCCCTAGCTGCTGCAGACTTCCTCTCTTGTTTTTCTGAGCCAATTTAAAGCCCTTTTAGAAGGGGTTACGTTTGGGTGAAACGAGTCATTGGAGGGATGGGTACCCAGAACCCGCACGGGCATCAGTCTGGCTATTACAGCCCTTTACTACATGTATGTATGTAGCTGCTGGATTTTTTTTTCTTTTTTGTCCAATTATGTTTAGATCCCATTATTAGATAAGTATTGATTTGCTTTATTTGAAGTGCTCCATATTAGGTAGGTGATACGGTTGAATTTTTTACAGTGTTGATGATATCTATAGTTATGATGGTCGTGGCTTTAAGAGGTAGATTACGTGTGGTCAGAAGTCCCAGGCATGAAATGCACAGCCCACCACTGCATTCTTATGAGGCCTTTGCACTCAATTTTTGCAATCGTATCAAGAAACTTTTGCAAAACCAGGAAAATCTGATTTTAACCAGAGAAGACAAAATGTATACCCTCACTTCTCTCTGTATATTATACCTGCTCCCATCAAATTGTCATGTTTCGGTTTGTGACCAACAGGTGGCACTGTGGGGATTTTGCCTGCAGCTGCACACCTGTTGGTCGTTAGGCAATTAGGACTTTAAAAGGACTCCCAGCCCGAGCACTCATTGTCGGGTCATTGTTTGCTTGTTAGCAGCTGTCAGGTTTGTTTGTCATGTTTGTTTCGTTTAGTGATAGTTTTTGCTTCAGTCATGGTTTTGTTTGATACTTTGGACTTGTTTTGGTTGTTAGCACTTTGTCTGTTTAGGATTCCGTTTTCTCTGTTTTATTAAATACAATTCGTCAAGTTCACCCTGCTCCTCCCTCCTGCCTGCTTCTTGGGGTCCACCACCACCTCGCAAACGTGACACAAATATCCCCCGCCCCACTGAGTTCACCTCACATGACTCACATTACTTCCTATTGACTCTCCTGAACTGTTAGAGCAGCAACTTTGAATGTAATTACTCTTTAAGATTCAGCGAATGACATTCAGTGCAGGAGCTTATTTCTCACATCCCTGGATCAATGAGTGTCTTTTCCGGGCTCTGTTTGTACTATTGTCATTTTCTCTCTGTCCTCTTGAGGAGAGTGTGACGCTAAGGGATTTGAACACTAAACAGATAAAGAAACGTTTAATGGCGTATTGGGACATATCACTTTTTTTTTTTAGCCAGCTCTGAATCAGTACTTATCTCTGGAACCTTGTAATGGGATGAACAAGGAGGCCTTGTGTGAGTGAGTGAATGTGTGAATCTATCATTGCTGATAAAAACTTAATAATCACAAAGATGCACCGCATTGCTGGCAAAATACTAAGTCCAATGCTGTTTTTTAAATATTTCTTCATATGATTTTCTGAATATGAAATTGCAATAATACCACAATTATGATGCCTCTTCCTACATGAAAGAAAAGTAATGGAACGTTCACATAGACTGTACATTTTTATGTTATCATTCGATAATCATCAACCATCATCTGTCCTTCTGATTTGACAGCAGAATATTATTCTAATTATTTTCGGAAATAAAATCATCACTCGATGGCCTCATCTTATTTTTGTGTGTCCTTTTAAAATCTTGGAAACAATAGCCTATGGAGAGACAACAGAGACAGAAGGCATGACCAAAGGTTGTCGTCAATCATTTACCGTGCACGCAACCTTGCAGGGATGCAAACATCGACAACATTTTGGGTTCGATTTTCGAAGACAGACCGTGTGGGCTTGGCTAAAACCTACCGCATCTTGTTTTCATGCATGTTTGGGAATTTTGCAGACCGCGCTGCACCATGCTGCACGTTGTCTTTTCCATGCCACCGGTGTAGCTGGCAATACTGTGAATGAAGGCAGACAAAAAAAACCCCCAAAAAACAGGCCTTGTTACCATTTCATTTTGGATTGTGTTCATTCCAGTTTAGTATTGTTCAAAACAACCAAAATCGGTCCCTCTTGCCTGGAAGTCCCAGCGATCCATAAACCAACCAAACCAACCATTCACTCAAACATCCATCCATCCATCCATTTTCCGAACCGCTTCATCCTCACAAGGGTCGCGGGGGGTGCTGGAGCCTATCCCAGCTGCCTTCGGGCAGTAGGCGGGGGACACCCTGAATTGGTTGCCAGCCAATCGCAGGGCACACAGAGACGAACAACCATCCACGCTCACACTCACACCTAGGGACAATTTAGAGTGCCCAACGAGCCTGCCATGCATGTTTTTTGGAATGTGGGAGGAAACCGGAGCACCCGGAGAAAACCCACGCAAGCCCCGGGAGAACATGCAAACTCCACACAGGGAGGCCGGAGCTGGGATCGAACCTGGTACCTCTGCACTGTGAAGCCAACGTGCTAAGCACTGGACTACCGGGCCGCCCTTCACTCAAACAATAAATCCAAATTACTTTCTCTCTCTCTCTCTCTATTTCTCTCCCTCTCTCTCCACATATTTATATAACCTCTTTACCATGGCCTAAAGCCACACGCACGGATGGAGCATATTTCAGAAGAGTTTAAGCAAAAGGCAGATGAGACCATGAACTGCTCGTTAATCAATCACAGGATGCAGACAACCATCCCCACTCATTTCTAACACCATCAATGAGTGGGAACGGAGTCCACAGAACTGTGCCTTGCCGCATAAGCAACTCCGGAAGATCCTGAGAGTCATCAAAAGAAGAGGGAAGGTGACACAGCAGGGGAGATTTGCTGAGGGCGTCTGGATCCCCAAATAGAAGGACTCCAGGAAGATGTATCAATTTAGGATAATCTCACTACTGAGTGTGGAGAGTAAAAATCTTCTTCTGTATTGTAGCAAGGTGTCTGACCACCAACCTCGCTCGGTCAATCGATCCATCTTCAGTCAAGTGTATCCAATCAAAAAAAAAGCAAGGGAGGTCTAAAGGGAGCGGACCAGATTACCGTTTATTCACTGGTCATTACTGCCCTCTGCTGGCCTTTGAAGGATTCTTTTAATGGCACCTAGTCATCTTCCGGAAACTCTTCTTGAAAGTTCTTCCTCTCATACTTATGCGGTGAATCCATAAGAAATCGATTTCCATCCATCCATCCATTTTCCGAACCGCTTCATCCTCACTAGGGTCGCGGGGGGTGCTGGAGCCTATCCCAGCAGTCTTCGGGCAGTAGGCGGGGGACACCCTGAATTGGTTGCCAGCCAATCGCAGGGCACACAGAGACGAACAACCATCCACGCTCACACTCACACCTAGGGACAATTTAGAGTGCCCAACGAGCCTGCCATGCATGTTTTTGGAATGTGGGAGGAAACCGGAGCACCCGGAGAAAACCCACGCAAGCCGGGGAGAACATGCAAACTCCACACAGGGAGGCCGGAGCTGGGATCGAACCCGGTACCTCTGCACTGTGAAGCCGACGTGCTAACCACTGGGCTACCGGGCCGCCCAGAAATCGATTTACTATGTCTATATTCATCTAGAGTTATGCAACCAAATGAATAGCATAGCCAATGAGTTCTCTGCTCTCTGATTATTCTTGAGTTCCAGGACTGTATTCACAAGCAAGAATCTCATGACCTCCTTTGTACAATCAAAATAAATGTAAAATACAAAGCCAAAAGTGAACTGGGTCTCTATTATGTAAATATTCCAAGCATGACCTTCCAGATGAATGGACCATTTCACTTGAATGAAGATATTACTGTATGTGATGCATCCTGGACCGTACGTGAACTGCATTTTTAGTCACTGCTTTTTAGTGCTCATGGCTTGTAACTAATTCAAACTTTGAAAGATTGTTTCTTATTTTCAGAGCAAGAATCTTGTTGATTTGTGGTAACATTTTATTCAAAATAGTTAAGATGGCTAATTTATCTGAACTGCTTCCAATTGTGTGTACTGTACAGGGATGTTTCTTTTGTTTTTATTTATTTTATTTTGGGGGGGGGGGTGGGGGGGTGGATCAGAATTGAGACTACGTGCTGCTTTATCAATCTAATCTGTCCAATCCGCTGCCAACCTTATTAGTAACGGGTTTGTTTCTTTAACCAAACAGATTCAAAATTCAGCCTGTTTGGGCCAGCTGGGGCCAGCAAGATGACCCTGGATAATGTCATCTTTTTTTCTATCCTCCAACTGCTTTGGCAGAGCAAAACTTGCCAGTTTCGACGAACAATCCAGACACATTTGTCTTTGAAAGTGTGAATACATCTTCCCTTATACTTCTCAGGCCCACATCTTTACAGACACTGAACAGTAGTTGTTTCATCAAATTTTGTTTGCAAATTGTGTAGAAGATCAGGCTGTCATGTCACATTACTGTATTCATGTACTGCATTATAACAAGAGCAACGAAAGACACACTCAATCTCTCTCATCTACAGCTACGTGTTTAAAAATATTACTCTACCACTTCCAAACACTCAATTAAAATATGAAAGCTATCTAAATAGATCAGTGAATTCCAAAATCTATGAATCTACAAAGCAGCTCATTTCTCTGCTTGCAATGATCAAATGACAAAAATTGATTAGTTTTATCATGAATCTTTTTTTTTTTTTTTTTTTTTTTTTTACTCAAATTCACTATTTGAAGAAACTGTGTGAGTCAGACTCGGGATGAAATGTAATTTATTACTGTTTGAGTACTAGGATGCATCAAATGCCCCATCATTTAAAATTTACTTGGATACAGTTGGGTACAATTATGGTTTGTTTGGGGTTTTTTTGTACTCAAAACATAAGCAAACTAGTAAAGTTTAAGTGCAATTACATTGGAAAAAAAGTCCTTTGACTTTACACAATTCAAACATGTGCATCAGTTGCACATGATTAAAATGTGCCGAACTGACACACATTAGTGTATTACTTTTGAGGAGAAAAGGGTAAATTATGTTCGTTTATTTATGAAATTTGGCTTCTTTTTTTTTTTGCTTCCCAGTTTTGTAGACACTTCCTGTCTACAAAATGGGGCATATCTATGATAAATTCCAGTTATAAGAATTATTTACGTATTTGGTTTCTATGACTTTCTGTGAAAATATATATTTTTGGTGCTAGTGATAATATTTTTCCAGAAATCAATTAAATTATTTCACATTTTAAACATTATAAACAAAAAAACTGACTTATTTTAAAAGGATTAAAATTATGTTAATTCATTGCTCTTGTCCACGTTAAATGTCAGTGATCATGAAAGATGAAGAAAAGAATAATCGGATGCCAAGTTTCTACTCGTAAAAGAAATGTTAATGTTTTACAATACTTTTAAACAAGTTTGAAGACTGCCAAAGACATTAAGTAATTAAACAAAGACTATGAAAAGACGTTCTTGAGAAGGATTATATCTGAATTCTACACGTTTTATTATGAACAAAATTTATGTTGTCAGCGCATGACAATGAGGCTGAAAATGAATGAAGCGCAGTACTCTACAGCTTTCTTTCAAAGCATCTAATCAAGCGGAACTATGGTTCATCCCCGTTTCTACACGACGGCGGAACACACATTGGTGCTTGAGACAAGCACGGATAACTCAAGTTTCTGGACTCTAAACGTTCTAATGTGGATGCGGTTTTTGAGTGTCATTTCGTCATCTGTAACATTGTTAAATGACCTGCGGCTATTATGAATACAGTAGCCCCGAAAAAGTGAGGCGTCATGTTAAAAGTTTTAAGCGCTCTCAGGTTGTCTTATTTAAATTCACTGAAATTGACAGCTCGACACAGCTATTTCGCAACTGAATGTCTGTATGATGAATCTATTACAAAGTTCATTTCCGAGAACACAGAGATTGTTGGAGATCATAACCTGACACCAGAGATCAAACTCAGACTTTTCACCCCAAATTGTAGGTTTTGGTTTGAAAGACCAGAGTTTTGGCCTTTTGAGGACCCATACTGGGCCATATATTGGCCAGGAGGGCAAGCACTTTCACGGTAAACCTTCGAATTAATAATAGTATTTGTACTATTTCTATCTAAACTGTGTTGAAACTTCCTACCTGCAGATATCTCCTGGATAATCCTGGAGTATGTTCGGGAAAATCCGTCTTGGATCTGGGGTGTGGCTGTGGAGCTTCCGCCATCGCTGCAAAGTTGTGTGGTGCCAATCGAGTTGTCGCTAATGACATTGATTCTGGTGAGCACTGTCAATAACAATCCTGCAGTACCAATTTTTCTCTGTACAAAATAAACCAGAGGTGCAACGATGAATTAATTGACAAGTAATCACTTATCAAATTCACTAATCATTTTTGATCATGGAAAAATCCTCTCGAAATCTTTAATTTATAATTGCAGAAATACCACATAAGTACCCAAATAGAAGTAGAGATGTGTTTTTAAAAAATGGTAAACGTAGATGTAATAGTGTCAAATAATTTTACCATGCAACATCTTATCAGATAAAAATACTCAAGTCTATTTAGGATATTATGCTCGGAATAACTGTGATCAGGAGTCAGTCTGCTACATCTACCATAGGATAGCCGCTGGCATGTTTGAAGATATTTCCTGAGTCCTGCATTTTGTCCCCTTACTCAAGACAACTCGTATAAGTTGTCAAGTGAATATTACAGAAATATAAAAATATGGCCAAAACAGCTTGCATGTTCTTGTCGGATTGAGCAACAAGTTCTACATTGTCAGCTTGTGCAAGTTAAACTCATTTCTAAAGGAGTGTGTTTTTATCACAGTTGCCACCCTTGCAACCTGCATGAACTTCAAGCTCAACGGTCTGGAGTCCCCCGTTTGTGTGACAGATGACATGATTGGTTCAGATCCTGGCAACTTTGACCTGATCCTTCTTGGTGACATGTTCTACGACGAGGCCCTCTCCTACAACCTTCACACTTGGCTGGAACACTGCATAAAAACTCACAAAAGCAAAGTTCTAATTGGAGATCCTGGCAGAGGCCAGTTTGAAGAGCTTGCCTTTCAGTCGCGCCTGAAGAAGTTGGCTCAATTTGAGCTGCCCAAATCCGTACGAGAAGAGAACTATGGCCTCAACTGCAGCAGTGTTTGGCGCTATGATTTGGAACTATCCTTAAAATAAAGTTGTATTAAAAGTGCAATTTTTAAATGTTTTTAATTATCAGGGAAATAAAAATAAAATCATTTTTAACCTGTTTGACAACATCTGTCACCCTGCAGACCCTTGAGTAACAGAGGTGACTTATTTACTGTACAGAGAAGTTACGGTAGTTTAAATTCAGGATTCAGAGCTGAAAGTCAGTACAAGTCAGGGTAGTAAAATCTTGACGTTTTGCCGAAATTTCAAAGTCAGCTTTCGGAGTTCCCAAGAAGTCAGTCTTTTTTTTTTTCTAGGGCCCGACCAATTGGGAATTTTTTTAGGCCTATGCTGATTTTTGGCAGGAAAAAAATGTTGCTCACTGTGGTCCAATGAATGCTCAGGTAGTTTGTGTGAATGCTCAGACATTGAACTCAATGCTATCGACAACAAAATTAAAAAGACCTGAGACCTTACACTCAACCAGGACTGAGATGGGACCGGGGATTGTTTTTAATTTTCTGGAAGCAGAAAATGAGAAAAGATCCACAAAATCAGCAGTGCAAAGTTAAACACGTGGACATTTGAAGGCCTTGTTTGACATCAGATTAGATGATGTCCGCAGTGTGAGTTCTCTCTTGCATGCCAAAGCTCCACCAGAAAAATAGTGACAAATGACACAAAGCACCAGGTTTCTGTGAAGTTTTAAATAAAAACTTTTACATATTCTGAAAAATACAACATGATTTACTCAATAAATCAAATAATCAACCAATTGGAAAATATGGGACTTGTGTAGGTTGCTAATACTTCAACTCTTATTGCAACAATCATTCAGTAAAATAAAACCTTTTCCCTTCTAACCTTCTATCATAGTTAAACGATGGTAAACTACGGTAGTATCTTCACGTCATACAGGAAAATAATGTCAACAAAAATACCAACATGGCAAAATATCTATATAAAAAATAAGGACATACATATTTACACATAAAAAAAGAAAGTGTGCCTCAAGGTCACATGTGCAAAAAAGCTGAAGACTTGGCCATTTTAAGATGGTACAAAACCAGAAAACAAAAGGAATCGCATCACAATCATTTTAATGCATAGGTGTCAAACTCAGGTCCTGGTGGGCCGCTGTCCTGCATGTTTTCCAACTCTCCCTGTTGCAACACACCTGATTCAAATGAGCAGGTTCAATGTCAGGCTTCCGCAGAGCTTGCTGATGATCTGATCATTTGAATCAGGTGTGTTGCACCAGGGAGACTTGGAAAACATGCAGGACAGCGGCCCACGAGGACCTGAGTTTGACACCTATGTTTTAATGTGTTTTCAACTGCTACTGAATGATGGGTGGGTGTGACTTCTCCATGTATTTCTTCTGATATTCTGCAAAGACACCGGACCTCTTGGACTCTGGATCATGGTGTACAGAGGACTTCTTTGCGGGAAAAGGACTCCAAGCATCCACTGCATATTGATACACACAGATCAATGAAAAATAAAACGTCACAGTAGAAAGCGCTATGCTTTGAAATTTACCTCTGCTCTTCTTACTGGGCCTTTTCCTTTCTGATTCGGAAAAAGGTTCATCTGGAAGAAACGAAAATTGTTCCCTTTTGAGGATGATGATTTGATGACCCCCCCTACAACACAACCTTTTAAAGAAATTAGGTTGGTAGAAATTAGATGATTACAAAATCAAATTTTATGGAGACTGCTCTCTATAGGACGTCACGTCATTAACATGTAACAAGTCAATTGACGTTAGACCAGTACAAGAAAAGTGGTTTCTGGATTAATGTGTTGGCAAAATGATGATCAATCATCCTTAAAAATGTAGTTGTCAGCAAGCAAGCCAGCTCATATTTTAGTTTGTGTGTTTTCATTTGTGTGTAACATTTATTTAATTCAGCTGCTTAACTTCAATATGGAACATTATAGAATTTTATTCTGAAATTATTATTCTAATTTGAATGTCTAACTCTGTGGTTCTCTCTAGTACCCTCTTGTGGTTAAACCTAAAATTACTATTCTAATGCACTGGTCGATTCCCTCAAGAGGTTAAATTGATATCACTTATTTTGAAAAGGTCTAAACCAAGAAGGGAACCCCGAGTGATTAAACCTGATCTAAAAGGGACTAAGTCAAGAATGGTGAACTCATGCATTAGAATTTTTAGAATTGCAAATATTCAAGCCAATTGTCGTGGAATTCATTCAACCTTATATTTTCCATGACTTCATTCGACATGGCGCACCTCTTACATCGTAAGTGTTCATTTACGCCCCGTAGTTCTTTCCTCTTGCGTCATGTCACTGCACCACTTGTCATGTGGAAATGCAAGTGTGAAAGATCAAGGGTGTCACCACGAGAAAATGTTATTCTCAATACATCGGTTCATCTAGCCCAGTGAGGAATAGTGACAGGCTGAACAATGAAATGCTCCTCTATTACATGGCGGAAGGGTACAATGAACCTGCGTATATACCGGTTGCCATTCAGACACCAAAATGAAGTCATTTCTGCTAGTATATGTGCTTGTGTTCAATCAAACAAGACCAGATTTCACACCGACTAAATCCATGGACTTACCTGAACAATGCTCAGTGTTTTTTTTCCAGCCTGTTGATTCATCTTCAAAGCGGAAGCTGGTGGGCAAAACGCTGAAATTCAAGCTGTTGTCCTGGATGGGCAAATCTTCATGGGTTCCACTTTCATTCTTTCTTTTGTCAAGTTTAACAGACTGACTTTGTTGGCCGACAATATCCTTGTCATTTGTAGACCGTAACTTCTCTACTTTGCGCGCAATTAGTTTCGTTTTGAGTTTTATTTTAGTTTGAGATAGAGTCCCTTTTGTGGCTGGACAAAATGAGTTTGGTTCACTTCTACCGATTTTTTTCTTGGTGTCAACCCTTGCAAAAACTACCTTTGGTGGTTTTGTCATCCCATTTCCGTGATTAATTAAGGCATGCTGTTGGTGTGGTAAAGAGCCAAACAGCATCAATTTGACAGTTGACTCTTCTGACGCTAAAGGTTCACCATCAGAACCAACAACAGCCTTATTTTTTGAAACATCAACTTCATGTGAATCCAGGTTTTTCTTCATCAACTTCTTGAGGTCGGGAAAAATACTATTAGGATTGCCAAGTCTCTTCCGTTTCCTTTCATCAGTTTCATGTGTTCCCAATTTACTGAAATCAGTCTCATTTCCAAATATTGGACCGCATTGCATCAGTTGTTCTGTTTCCAAAGGTGACATTGTCCCAAGTGAAGATGCCGTTGAAGGTTGTTCAACCTGTTCATTGTTGGCTGACACATTAGTGTCCATGTGATTTTCGGTCCGAGAATTGTCATCACTGATGTGGCTGTCAGTTGACGGGCAACCTTCTGCAGGTTTCAGCTGAGCTTTGTTCAAATCCTCTTCATTGTCAGCAACATGGTTGGTAGTAATATCACAATTGGCGACATTGTCTTTGTTTTCCCTTGTCATTTTTGGCTGTTGTCCATGCAGGTCATTTGTTTCTTGATCGTCATTTAATTCAAAGGTCTCACTGATTTCATTGCATATTTCAAGCCAACTTATTGTCGGAAGGCTGCTGGTCATTCTCACCTTACTTTTAGATTCCATGTCTCCTTCCAGTGAGTGAGATTGGCGATCAGGTTCTATTGTAAACTGTGGACAGTTAATTTGTTCTTGCGTCTTCGTAAAACCTTCTTTGCAATGGCACTTTTCAGCCGAAGATGTTTTGGAACCAAAAAGAATTTCTTTCCACTTTGCAATGCAGCAAAAACGATTCAGGGGATTTTTTAGTTTTGACCCGCTTATAACGTGTACTTCTGGAAGAGGCTCATCTTCCGCAGCACCAAAAGTATTTGGGACTTCCTTTGGTTGACCAATACTTGCTGTACTTGGTGACATAACATCACGGCCAAGCTCAAAGATGGCTTTTGCTTTTTCTGGTGACAAAACTTGGATTTTAAATGAGCAGAGAGGGTTGTTACAAACTTTGTCTTCTGTTTCAGTGTGAGGTCTGGGAACCTTTGTCACATTTTCTGATGAAATGTTGGCGAGATGGTCATTACGATCTTTGTCTCCTGTTTCAGGGTCAGATCTGGGAACCTTGTTTACATTTTGTGGTGAGATGTTGGCGAGAGAGTCATTACATTCTTTGCCTCCTGTTTCAGGGTCAGATCTGGAAACCGCTGCAACATTTTGTGGTGAAATGTTGGCGAGTGGGTCATTACAATCTTTGTCTCCTCTTTCAGGGACAGATCTGGGAACCTTGCTAACATTTTGTGATGAAACGCTGGCGACTCTTTTAACTGGATCTGGCTGGTTGTGAGGCACGCATCTGTAAATATTGGGGCCAAATTCTTTGTCAATATCATCCAGCTGTTCATTTGTATTCAACCATGACGATGTGTAGGGCAGCTCTGTGTAAACCTCGCCATCTTTCAGGACATGAAAGTTTTTGAGGTGATCAGCAAATGACGGGCATACCTGTGACAGCACAACAGTGTCTTCTTTCACAGAGTTGGCACAAAATAAATAAGCATGACGAACCATGGCATACCAAGATTTTGTCTTAAGAAAACGTGCCAAATTGGCACATCTCCCACCCCAAAACATGTATAGTAGTTGTTTGGGTAAATTGTCATTTGCAGGCGCACCTTGCATCACCAATCCTTCACCCAACAACGCTAAATCTTTCAAGGTCCATGTAGCTGTTGGGAAAGAGGAAAGTTCAGGGATACTAGCCTTTGCATCGGGTGGCATTTTATCATGGTCATTAGTCCCCTTTTCCTTTTCTGGAGTTTCAAGGGTCGCCAGTTTTGAAGCACATGATCCAAGACCAAGACAATGGTCTTTTCTTAGCATGTCATCGGCATGTTTGGTAGCTAACGGATTCACTCTCAGAACTGTACTTGGAGTGTCATCTGCATGTCTGATGTCTGAGGATGCGTGCATCCTCAGACATTTGTTGGACTGGGGCCGAGTTTCACTTTCAGGGGAATTCCTACAGTCCTCTTTGGTAATCTTATTCTGGGTATCCACAACGGGTAAATTGAAATTGTGTGGTGAGGGACTTTTACTTGCAGGTGTAATTATATCGCATTGTGGAGACAATGGTTGCACAACAGCGGTGACTCTCGTAGAAATTGAGTTGTCATTTAGCTTATTTGTTGGTAATGACTGGGAACTCTTGCTCACTGATCCCGGGGCCAGTAGCAAGTCTGACAGCAGTGGATGTAACTTCATTACTTTATTTGTTGAGTGTGTGGTAACCAACCGATTTCTTGATTGTGTTGTAGTTTGTTGATTAGTGGTTCCTTGCAGAGTTGTCCCAATTACATCACGCCTAGACTCTGCTGCTTTGGGGGCGTTTGTTTGACTACTATCCAAAACAGTGGATGAAATTTGCTTTGTCGGTCGAATCAAAATGTAACCCTGCAAACTCTGTCCAGTAGAGTGGGGCTTCAAAGCAAATGTGTTGGGATTGGAGGAAACTAAATATCGAGGGTCGACAGAAGGAGAGAGTGGTCCGTATTGAGTTTTTTTGACTGAAGCAATGTGCGGGTTACTTGCAGTGGAGGATTCTTTTCCAGTCTTTGAAACACCCTGTCTGACTTGAAGTGGGGCAGCCGATGTAAAACGGACTAATTTAGGCATCAATGAACTTTGGTTAAAGACTTGTTTCAAGCCCTCATTATTCATGTTATGTTGAAGAGAAGGTGAAGCTATGCTACTATCCAGAGTGGGTGATGATTGATTGTAATGCAAAGAAAATTGGCTCTTCCCATCCTGACAAGGGGTCGTTTTTAACCTAAGGCCAGACCCGTGCTGATCTAATGAATTATTCATAGCATTTTGATATCCAGTTCCATGGAAAGGATGTCCTCCTTGCACATTCCGACAAGGGTTCTGCAGATTGACATAAAGTCTCGGTTCGCCAGCTGTCTGATAAGAAACGTCAGTCTGCCTGTTCGATGGGCCACCCTGGCAAGAAATGGCTCTCTGTTGTGGTTTCACTCCAGGATTCGCCATGTTATCGGCAATTTGGGCCTGTTGTTGTGAGAATGGACCACGTGTTTGGTATTGTCCATTTAGCCAAGCCGAGTACAATTTTTCCATGTTTCTTCTAGGTGTGATTCAAGGAGAAAAATGCCCTGCAAAAAGAATTTGCAATATTAAAAATGTGGCAGAAATTGAGGATGTGTCAATTGTAAAACACTGTAACAAGTATAGAAAGACAGAGAGGTATTTCTGAACCTAAAAACTTAAGGTTAGTCTTCACTTCATTAAAATATTTTTAGAGAATGCATGAAATACACACCCTTAAAATAAAAGGAGCAGAAAAAATAATTGGGATTGAACTCGTTTTTCACAGATTAGGAACATGCATGTTATTGATGTGTTGGGGGTAAAGTGGCCTTCTTTCCCCCGCGTGTTCGTTGAATTTCGGACGAGGAGGATGTTTGTTATCCACGTACAGGCTGGAGTCCATGAACAGTACATTGGAAGGATTTATTTGCAGAATATTCCGGGCACCCGCGGTTTACAGACAATGGCTGCGGTGGTCACGAGTGCAAAGAAGGAAGGGATTCACCACATATTTATATCATCAAAACTTTCGTTTCTCCTAAACCATTTCTTAGCTTGTATTAACTGGTGCATTCCTATGTCTGTGTGTCTCTACAAGGCCTCCAGTAGGGAGTGTTCCAATTTTAAGTGATGATTGCTTCAAGGACGCCAAGTTATGCTAGTATATGCGGTTCAAAAATTGCTTTGTCTATCATCGGTATGCCTTTCACAGATTGATCAGGTCTCGAAATGCTCCCGAGTTTCACCTTGCCTAATTTGAGGTCGTATTTTAATCCTATCTTTATCAGTTATATTATTTTGGCATTTTGGGAGAACGCTATTTATCTTGTGGTTCATGTATCCTTACCCATTTGTGACTGCTTTATTTACGCTCGTTCTTGTAAGGGCTCATTACATAAATCCACAAAAATAGATCTCCCCTTTCCAGAAAAATACACTGCATCAGATAAAATCCAATACAGGGTTTATCCAGATTGAGTAAAGAATAGAAAAGGGGAAATTCGCCATAATGGCGAAATAGAGGAACATTTTTAAGGAAGTTCAAAAAGGAAAAAAAAAGGAGAACAGGCAGAGGAAAATCCCCACGCGCCGGAGCGTCGGTGTCAAAATGAGGAAGTTCCTTTAAGTCCCCTCTCGGTTTCGTAATCAGTCCCTTTTTATCAGCTCTGGTCCCACGTGATGGAGCCCACCCCTGACCAGATGGTCAGTTGTTTGTTTAAAATGTTCCTTTCCCCTAAAGGCACATGATTCAATTTTTCCATGAGTCATGATGATCTCGCGGTTCAAGCAAGGTTGTTTCAGGACACGTTGAGCAATCTTCTCTGGTTTGAGCCGGTTAGTGTCCGAGCAGGTCAAGCAGGGACAATTCTTCCTGGGTGTTGGCTCAGCTTCTCAATGACAGACAGTCTATTCATGCAGCATTATGTAGCTTGGATATCAGGTTTATACATATACAGTCAAACCTCGGTTTTCGTCCATAATCCGTTCCAGGAGGCTGTTCGAAAACAGAAATTGTTCAAAAACCAAAACCACACTCTTTTTAAAATAAAAATGTTTACTGAACACGTCTGCTCACAACGGAAAGCAACACGAGGAAGCGTCACTTCCTCGTGTAAGGAACACGAGGAGTCAAATGGTGCATTCAAGTGCGCTCAGCTTGTTCAAGAACCGAAATTTGTTCATCATCCGAGGCATAAAAAAATCTACATTTATGGTCGAAAACCGAATTGGACGAGAACCGAGACACTCGAAAACAGAGTTTTGACAGTACATATTGTTTACATTTCCCTCCTGTAGACAATAGGCGTTACATGTTAACTTCTGTTACACATCATATGACATTACTGGAGATAAAGTAATACAGTGATCCCTCGCTATTTCACGGTTGGTTTATCGCAGCTTCAGTGCATCGCGGATTTTTCCAAATATATTTATAAAAAAAAAATTTGTTAATTCATATACATGGAGTACAGTACTCCATGTATGTTTGACTTTGGTATGTACTTTAAATGAAAACTTATTAACTAGGATTTGCAGAGCTGCCGTTTGACTTATTCATTGGTTCACTCTGTCACCCTCTTGCAGGGATGAGAGTGGCTAGTGATGAAAAAAATCTGAAAACCAGCCGGGGATCTGGGGGCCCAGGAGGCAAATCCCCATGAAGCTAATGGGTTTTAGAAATTTTAAAGCCTTAAAAGCATTAATTTTTTACAATTTTTGTTGAAATACCATTCCCTATTTGCTCACAAAATGTATTGGATTGGATACAACTTTGTCAAATGTACATACAGCACAGGTGAAATTTCTTCCCTCTCAACATAAAACAAGAGTAGCCGCTGCGGGTGTCCGCGCCGCCATCAAAAGAAAAGTTAACAAAAAAATGACAAAATAATACAAGACAACACCATCCATCCATCCATCCATCCATCTTCTACCGCTTATCCGGGGCCGGGTCGCGGGGGCAGCAGCTTTAGCAGGGAAGCCCAGACTTCCCTCTCCCTAGCTACTTCTTCCAGCTCTCCCCGGGGGATCCCGAGGCGTTCCCAGGCCAGCTGGGTGACATAGTCTCTCCAGCGTGTCCTGGGTCGTCCTCGGGGTCTCCTCCCGGTGGGACATGCCCGGAACACCTCACCAGGGAGGCGTTCAGGAGGCATCCGAATCAGATGCCCAAGCCACCTCATCTGGCTCCTCTCGATGTGGAGGAGAAGCGGGTCGACTCTGAGCCCCTCCCGGATGACCGAGCTTCTCACCTTATCTCTAAGGGAGAGCCCGGACACCCTGCGGAGAAAACTCATTTCGGCCGCTTGTATCCGGGATCTCGTTCTTTCGGTCACGACCCATAGCTCGTGACCATAGATGAGGGTTGGAACGTAGATCGACCGGTAAATTGAGAGCTTCGCCCTTTGGCTCAGCTCCTTCTTTACCATGACAGACAGATGCAACGTCCGCATCACAGCAGACGCTGCACCGATCCGCCTGTCGATCTCTCGCTCCCTCCTGCCCTCATTCGTGAACAAGACCCCAAGATACTTAAACTCCTCCACTTGGGGCAAGATCTCCTCCCCGACCCGGAGTGGGCACTCCACCCTTTTCCGACTGAGGACCATGGTTTCAGATTTGGAGGTGCTAATTTTCATCCCAACCGCTTCACACTCTGCTGCGAAACGCTCCAGTGAGAGTTGGAGAGCCCTGCTTGAAGGAGCCAACAGTACCACATCATCTGCAAAAAGCAGAGATGCAATACTGAGGCTACCAAAACAGACCCCCTCAACGCTTCGGCTGCGCCTAGAAATTCTGTCCATAAAAGGTAATGAACAGAATCGGCGACAAAGGGCAGCCTTGGCGGAGTCCAACCCTCACTGGAAACGATTCCGACTTATTGCCGGCAATGCGAACCAAACTCTGACCTCGGCAGTATAGGGACCGAACAGCCCGTATCAATGGGCTCGGTACCCCATACTCCCGAAGCACCCCCCACAGAACTCCCCGAGGGACACGGTCAAACGCCTTCTCCAAGTCCACAAAACACATGTAGACCGGTTGGGCGAATTCCCACATACCCTCGAGGACCCTGCTAAGGGTGTAGAGCTGGTCCACTGTTCCACGGCCGGGACGAAAACCACACTGCTCCTCCTCAATCTGAGGCTCGACTTCCTGACGGACCCTCCTCTCCAGCACCCCTGAATAGACCTTACCAGGGAGGCTGAGGAGTGTGATCCCTCTGTAGTTTGAACACACCCTCCGGTCCCCCTTTTTAAAAAGAGGGACCACCGCCCCGGTCTGCCAATCCAGAGGCACTCTCCCCGCTGACCACGCGATGTTGCAGAGGCGTGTCAACCAGGACAGCCCCACAACATCCAGAGCCTTGAGGAACTCCGGGCGGATCTCATCCACCCCTGGGGCCTTGCCACCGAGGAGCTTTTTAACCACATCGGTGACTTCGACCACAGAGATAGGAGAGCCCACCTCAGAGTCCCCAGACTCTGCTTCCTCCGAGGAAGGCGTGCTGGTGGAGTTGAGGAGGTCTTCGAAGTACTCCGCCCACCGGCTCACAACGTCCCGAGTCGAGGTCAACAGTGCCCCATCCCCACTGTACACAGTGTTAGTGGTGTACTGTTTCCCCCTCCTGAGACGTCGGATGGTGGACCAGAATTTCCTCAAAGCCGTCCGGAAGTCGGCTTCCATGGCCTCACCGAACTCTTCCCATGCCCGAGTTTTTGCTTCGACGACCACCGAAGCTGCATTCCGCTTGGCCAGTCGATACCTGTCAGCTGCCTCTGGTGTCCCACAGGCCATAAAGGCCCGATAGGACTCCTTCTTCAGCTTGACGGCATCCCTTACTGCTGGTGTCCACCAGCAAGTACGGGGGTTGCCGCCACGACAGGCACCAACCACCTTACGGCCACAACTCAGATTGGCCGCCTCAACAATAGAGGCACGGAACATGGTCCATTCGGACTCAATGTCCCCCGCCTCCCCCAGGACATGGGAAAAGCTCTGTCGGAGCTGGGAGTTGAAACTCCTTCTGACAGGGGATTCCGCCAGACGCTCCCAACAAACCCTCACAATACGTTTGGGTCTGCCAGGTCGGACCGGCATCTTCCCCCACCATCGGAGTCGACTCACCACCAGGTGGTGATCAGTTGACCGCTCCGCCCCTCTCTTCGCCCGAGTGTCCAAGACATGCGGCCGCAAATCCGATGATACAACCACAAAGTCAATCATCGAACTGCGGCCAAGGGTGTCCTGGTGCCAAGTGCACATATGGACACCCTTATGTTTGAACAAGGTGTTCGTTATGGACAATCCGTGACGAGCACAGAAGTCCAATAACGAAACACCACTCGAGTTCAGACCAGGGGGGCCGTTCCTCCCAATCACGCCCCTCCAGGTCTCACTGTCGTTGCCCACGTGTGCATTGAAGTCCCCCAGCAGAACAAGGGAGTCCCCAGCAGGAGTACTCTCCAGCACACCCTCCAAGGACTCCAAAAAGGGTGGGTACGCTGAACTGCTGTTGGGTGCGTACGCACAAACAACAGTCAGGACCCGTCCCCCCCACTTGAAGGCGGAGGGAAGCAACCCTCTCGTCTACCGGTGTGAACCCCAATGTACAGGCACTGAGCCGGGGGGGGCAATGAGTATGCCCACACCTGCTCTGCGCCTCTCCCTGTGGGCAACTCCAGAGTGGAAGAGAGTCCAACCCCTCTCGAGAGAGCTGGTACCAGAACCCAGGCTGTGTGTGGAGGTAAGTCCGACTATATCCAGTCGGAACTTTTCTACCTCGCACACCAGCTCGGGTTCCTTCCCTGTAAGAGAGGTGACATTCCATGTCCCTAGAGCTAGCTTCTGCAGCCGAGGATCGGACCGCCAGGGTCCCCGCCTTTGGCTGCTGCCCAGCTCACATTGCACCCGACCCCTTTGGCCCCTCCCATGGGTGGTGAGCTCATGAGAAGGGGGACCCACGTTGCCTCTTCGGGCTGAGCCCGGCCGGGCCCCATGGGAGCAGGCCCGGCCACCAGGCGCTCGCCAACCGGCCCCATCCCCAGGACAAGACAACACATGAGACACAAACAATCGTGCAATCTTAACCACTTTCCTGCATACACTTTGTTGTCTGAAGCAGTTATAGATGAAAGAGGAGTGAATCAAAGTGTCTTTTTCACCAGTGGATCAAAGACGTCATGCTGCAACGTGCACACGTCTGCTACAAGCTAAGCTTGAAAGCAACAAGAAGCTGTAGCATCATTAACGAAAAAGAGAGATTGGCTCTCTTCTCCTGTCCCATGTAAATCCACTTCAATTCCAAGCCGCAACTCCCAGTTCCACATACGCATCGGCACTCTGTGTGCTTATACTAAACACGCTAAAGATCACCGTTGTTACGGTCATTCGGGTTTGTTTTTTTTTTTGTTTGGGCACAACCTAAAAGCCTGAGTAAAACACATTTCTTTATCAGATTTTATAGTTCTTTCTCATCGATGGAATTCTTCGGAGGCCCCGACGGAGCCTCCCGCCGTTCACACTTTTCGATGGAGGATGGAATGGCAATGCTTTCAATATCATAGGAGAGGACAAAAGTTTAAGTATACAATCAATGGTTTAATATTCATTCTTACACGATGCAATCCAGTCAGTTGCTGAGAATTCACAGCTGTAATCACGAACACCATAACATTTAAATTGATTATAAATTTCCCCTAATAAGAGAATATAATAAGAAAGGTAATAAAGCGTTTATAAAATATAATAATAAAGCAATTAAATCATCGAGCTATTGCGGTTCCTATAGTTTGCTTTGTCTATCATCGGTGTGCCTTTCACAGATTGATCAGGTCTCTAAAATGCTCCCGAGGTTCACTTTGCCTAATTATAAAAGTTGCTAATTTTTAAGTCTTAATTTCGCGATATTATCTTAATCAGTTTATCTTAAGTAGCAAATCGGGGGAATACTATTTGTTTGGTGAGTCATGCGTCCTTACCACTAGGCGATGGCTTCGTTCGAGCTCATTCTTTTAGGGAATATCTGGGACCGCATATTCACAGAAATAGATCTCCACATTGCTTTTATAAAAGAACTGCTTTGGATAAAATCTCCATAAGAATCCATTACGGGGGGTCTCCTTGGCATATCCAATTTTTAGGTGAAAATCAGAGAAGGGAGAAATTCGCCATAACAGAGAAACAAAGGAGAACATTTTAAGGAAGTTCAAAAAAGGGGAAAAAGGTGAAAAAGGGGAACCCGGCGGAGGAAGCCTTCCGGGCGCCGGAGCGCAGATGTCAAAAAAGGGGAAGTTCCTCCGAAGACCGAGCCCTTGGTTTCGCAATCCATCTCTTTTTATCAGCTCTGGCCCCACGGTGGGGGCCACCCCTGACCGAAAGTCACGTTGTTCTCGAATGTTCTTTCCTTCTAAGGCACGCGGATCGTGCAGTTCAAGCATGGTGAGGGAGCACATCTCGGGCAATCTTCCCCGGTTTGAACCGGTTGAGGGATCACGTGTTCCAGGCAAGGTTGAAGCAGGGCAGGTTGTGCAATCCCTTCTGGTTTGAACCAGCATTTGTCCGATCGGGTCAGCCAGGGACATCTCCTGTGTATTGGTTCAGCTTCCCAAATAGACAGTCTATTCGTGCAGCATTTTGCAGCTTGGTTATAATGTATATACATAAACATCTTGCTTACACCTCTCTCCTGTAGGCACTAGGCATTAGACATTAACTTCTGTTGCACATCATATGACATTCCTTGGAGAGAAAGCAATAGTCATAAGGTAATATTCACTCAAAACTGTTTCAAAAGCATTTCTTAAGCATTTAATTAATAACATCGTTCCTTTATATCGCCATTTTACTATGGCTGGAAAGTGAAAAAGAATTATAAAAAGGAAAGAAATGCATTGTTCCCTTAATCTCTCTTCAAGCTTGGCTAGTTCTTTACCAGTTACCAAATTCCACCGTTAATTTGTAAGGCTTTCACGGGGCATTGACTCTGGTATGTGCTTTTGGCCGATACTGTATCTTATCAACTTGAAACTTATTGTCCAGGATTCGTAGAACTGGCGCTCACTGTGCTCTTTTTGATTTACTCTGTTCCCCTCTAGCGTTCGAATTAGGAATTTGTCCCAGGACCAAATGAACCTTTTATATTTAACTCATCACTTGACGAGGCGCGTTACACTGACACCAGCGACATAAAGCTTTTTCACGAAATCCGACACAAGCACAGACAACGGTTCCTCTTTACTGGTTCCTACTGGGGACACCGTCAGCTTTCTATCCAACCAGTCCCGTCGAAACTTGTTTTTCAGATCCGCATCTATCTGACGCACGTTAGCTTCGTCACGAGTCTCGATAACACGGGTCTCAGTAAGAATCCAATTCAGGGAGTCGTCTTGGAATATCCAATTCGGGTAAAGAATAGAAAAGGGGAATTTCGCCATAATAGTGAAACAGAGGAAATTCAAAAGGGGATGGAGAGAGAGAGTGAGAAAGAGAGAAGAGCTCGCGGAGGAAGCTCCCCGGGCGCCGGAGCGCCATTGGCAAAGATGGGAAAGTCCCTCCAAGCTCGAGTGTCCTGTCTGTTTCGCAATGTATCCCTTTTTATCAGCTCGGCCCCTTGTGCTGGGGCCCTCCCCTAACCAAAAGTCAGTTCTCCAATGTTTTTTTCCCTTAAGGGACATGACTGCTGAGTCACGAGGATATCGTGGTTCAAGCAAGGTCGGGTGAGTACATGTTGAGCAATCCTCTCCGGTTTGAGCCGGTTAAAGGACCTCGCGTTACAGGCAAGGTTGAGTGGGGACACGTTGTGCAATCTTTTCTGGTTTGAGCCAGCTGTCGTCCGAGCAGGTCACGCAGGGACATCTCCTGAGTGTTAGTTCAGCTTCCCAATGATAGACAGTCTATTTATGCAATATCTTGCAGCTTGGATATCAAGTATATACATAAACATGTTGCTTACACTTTCCTCCTGTAACCAATAGGCTTTACATATTAACTTCTGTTGCGCATCATATGATATTACTGGAGAGAAGTAATAATCACAGGTTACATTTGTATCCCTCAAAGCGGTTTCAAAAGCATTCTAGCATTTTGTTAATATCTCATTATGAAAAGGAAAGATAGAAAGTAAAAGAAAAGGAATATATTGTTTCCTCAAATCTCTTCCAGAGCTTGGTTAGGTCTTTCTTGTTCAATAATCAATCAATTGTAAGGCTTTTCACAAGGCATTGACTTTGGTATGTTATTCCAAATGAAATTTAACATAACTAGGATTTGCGGTGCTGGCATTTGACTGATTCATTATTTCACTATGTCGCCCTCTAGTGTTCGAATTAGGAATTTGTCCCAGGACTTAAGCCGGGGGTCGGCAACACGCGGCCCCAGAGCCGCATGCGGCTCTTTCGCGACATCTAGTGGCTCCCTGGAGCTTTATAAAAAATGTTTGAAAATGGAAAAATATTTTGATAGTAGGCTATCCATCCATCCATTTTCCGAACCGCTTTATCCTCATTAGGGTCGCGGGGAGTGCCGGAGCCTATCCCAGCCGTCTTCGGGCAGTAGGCGGGGGACACCCTGAATTGGTTGCCAGCCAATCGCAGGGCACACAGAGACGAACAACCATCCACGCTCACACTCACACCTAGGGACAATTTAGAGTGCCCAATCAGCCTGCCATGCATGTTTTTGGAATGTGGGAGGAAACCGTAGCACCCGGAGAAAACCCACGCAGGCCCGGGGAGAACATGCAAACTCCACACAGGGAGGCCGGAGCTGGAATTGAACCCGGTACCTCTGCACTGTGAAGCCGACGTGCTAACCACTGGACTACCGGGCCGCCCCGATAGTAGGCTAGTATAGCTCAAATAGATATAGATACATGTTGCAGCTCCGAAAAAGGAGAGCTGTGGTGTTGTTTTTTTTTTTAAAACATACACTTTATTTATGCTTTTAACAACACAAACACGTCTGCGTCCGACTCCGTGGCTTCTCTCTTCTCGAGAGGCTTTCAAAGACAGCCTCAGAAAAACGGAAATTAATGATCACTTCACTGACACTAAGAAAAGCGAAAATAATGCACCAAAACAACAACAAAAATCAAGCGAGGAAATAACAAAATAAATTCTATGGGGGGTTTGTGAACACACAACAAAGGAATGAATAATAAACAATCCTGAGACAGTCCAGTCTCCTACCTACATACAGCATGTGTTTCCTTCTTGTAAGTTTTATAGAAGGCTTTTATTTATTTTTTTGCGGCTCCAGACATGTTTATTTTTTGGGGTTTTTTGTCCTATATGGCTCTTTCAACATTTTGGGTTGCCGACCCCTGACTTAAGCAAATTCAATTTGCTCTTACTTCATCGCTTGACGAGGCGTGTTACACCGAGAATAAGTATGAGCATACACTTATTTGACACTTCATATAGTCAGTGTAGAAAGAAAAAAAGGGAAAGAAATTGCGAATTTTACGATCAGCATTCACTTTCACTTACATCAATTTCTTGGATAATGTCTTTTATTTTGCTTCCTCAGTCTTTCATTTTGATCACTTTTACTCTCTCTTCCAGCGTCAGAGCTCTTCTTGTCTTTGCTACTTGACATCCAAAGGTCCCTTTTGTAGCCATTTTAGCAATGCAACGTTCTTGCTGCGTCTGAAACTAACAATAACAAATACTTCCTGGACTACTGTGCAAGTGTAAACCAATGTGGTGGTTGCTTTTGCCGTTTCTGAACAAAGCAGTGGAGGTCGCTGTTGGATTAGACTTCATAGTAGTGAATCTCGTCGCGAGGCAAGAGCAGAGAAAAAGATTTCGTATAACGCACCATATAAGTGAAAGTGAATGCTGATCGTAAATTTCGCAATTTCTTTCCCTTTTTTTCTTTCTACACTGACTATATGAAGTATCAAATAAGTGTATGCTCATACTTATGCACTATTGGAATAAAAATAAAGAGTACACATACGTTTGTGTGTGCGTGTACACGTGTGTTTGTGTGTGTTAACATCTGAGATCAAATTTGCTACCGTGAAAAACCCCCTGTTGTGAAAAAATTCTTGCTGCAAATATGATTTGTAGAGGAGTTTCACTGCATTATTTTTTTTCTCTTCAAAGGGTGTGGTGGCTATTTTCACTTTTAGCTGACCTGAACTTTCCACAGCTGTGCATTCTGGCGTCCTGCCAACCCCCTCACAGCTGTTATATTTTAGTTTGGTACTTTCCGTGTGATCTATTTTTAAACACCTTGTAGCGACGCCACTCGAGCGAAGCGCAACTCAGCAGTCAATAGTCCGCTGCTCTCTTCTGTACGTGCATCAGCGCGGACATGTACGCACGGGCACGTCTTTTGGTTCAACCAATCGGCGCAGACGCAACGGGCGTTACACATCAAAGAGCTTTGATCTACGACACCAGCTAAGATAGCCTAGCCAAGACAACGGCTACGTTAGTAGAGACGACACGACGCTCGAGGTCAGGCGGACACGCTCTCCAGTAACAGTGATAATTTTACAGTTTACCCCCAGCGAGTCCCAAATTTCGAATTCTGAAATGGTCTACTTATTCGATTGCATATGATAATAACACAAACAAAAACATAATAGGTTTATTTCTTATAAACAAATGCTGCAAAAATTTTAATAATTCAGGCATACAAGATTTGCTGAGAAATAGGTTCTTATTTCATCCCAAGATTCAGTCTTTTGAGTTCATAAATTCTCCTCTCTTTACTCTGCTTCCAATGATGCAAGGCTTTTTCAGTCAACTAATCATCGCAAAACACTATCCAACTTTAGCTGCTTCCTCTGTGATATCACCTCAATAAACCTTCGCAACACTTGTTCGCAACACTTGTTCGCAACACTTGTTTTAACATTACACAACTTGGCAATCGTCTGCTTTCCGCGAGGTGAAGGCCGATATCGGCAATCTCGTCTCGCGAAAACTGAAATCCCGAGATCAAAACAACAATGGCGGCGATTTTCCAACTGCGATCATTGCGGGAAAAAAAGATGTACCGTAGCAGGCCTGGGGATTTCGGAAATTCACGGTAACCGTTTTTCAGTTCCGTCGGATTACCCAATGGGAAACCACGGTAACTAATTTTGGGTTCCGTAAACGTTCATCATGAGAAACCTATTTTTCTATTTTGACAGATATTCATAATCAAGAATTCTGATACTCAAAATTATAATGTTTCAAGGGTAAATGTTTGAAAACTATTCATTAACACTAAACAGTACGTCAGCACTGTACTCCAGGTTTATTCAACTAAATAAATGGATTAAAATATTTTGTACTCATATGGCATCATGCCACAAAATCTGAGTATTTTTTCCAGTCTCACACTGCAAAGATTAATTTGCTGCTAATCATTAATACAGGTAAGTATTGATGTGGCTTGTCATCCTCTTCCCAAAACGATGTGTAATCTACTATCAATTTGACGAAATAATCTAACACACGTCATCGTTAGTTCTACCGACAGTTAACATTAGCATTACTACACTTTGTGACAAATGTTTTATTCATAAAGTTACCATGCTACAACCAGTAAATTATAGAATAACCAAGACTGTTGCATAATATTTTTCATAGTGATTAGCCTGTACTGTAGATCTAATAACCAACTTGCCTCGGAATCATGCCTCCCGTCGTATCTCGCTCTCGTGTTCTGTGCATACGTCACAGGTGAGTTGAGAGATACAGTATGCCCGTCGGACGATCCATACGAAAAATCAGACTGGCATTCCCAATTTTAAATGTCGTAATTAGGAGACCTTTGTGTGTTTTTTTCGCCGCCATCTCAAACTGGCATCCGCGCGATTTCTCAGTTTGCGAACTAAAATAGCAACCCGCATGCGCACATAACATTATCTGTTCTGCCGCCCCAACACTGAAAACAAAACAAAACAAAAGTAAATTAGAATAAACACACTCACACACACCACAAACACACATACAGGCACAGTGAAATCGCGTTGATCACACAGGAGAGATTCGATCGCGTACAGTCAACTCGTGTGCGGTGACTTTTATGGGAAACCATTTTTCGGTCCCGTCAAAATGACGCCACGGAAACGACACGCTACCGGTAACGATCGTTACCCTGAAATCCTTAGACCTGTCGGGTTTGTTTTTTTGTTTTGACTGAGAAATGTCCTTGCTTCCCAAACACACACATTATTTGGAACTGTGTGTCCCGTGGGAAAATTATGCGTTTAGGACGCGGGACACAGGGGTATCGAGATGGCTGCAGTAATCTTTATGTTTCTTTTCTTTTTCTGTAAAAATACATATATTTTTCTACTACAATAGTAGTCTCGTCCACGGCGTCTTCTTTTATTCCACCGGGGTTTAGCTACCGTATTTATAAAGAGACCAAAAATCTCTTTAAACTCTCCTCAACTCAATGATGACATAATGCACACACTTTATGTAAGAATTAAAATCACATCTAAGCAGCATAAAAAGATATCATGTATACACAATCATGTTGATACATCATCTCCCTTGCAAACAACAGGTTTTTGATCTTCTCAGGTTCTTCATCAAGAGGCATCATTTGGGAGTAAATAACATTCTCCGGCAATAATGATTACACAAAGCAGTTTCAAAGCTTCATAACACAAAACTATTCTAAATTAAATGAATGATACCATGTTGTTCTTTCAATACAACATTCAAGAAAGAAGTAAAAAGAATCATAAAACAACAGTTAACAGTAAACCCTGTAACTGTGTAATCCAGTTGTTAAGCATATTTTATGCATTACTCTTTGTTAAACATTCGTTAAGGCATATTTAAGGCATTGGCTTTGGTATGTTCGAGTTAACCATGTTTAATTTGTTTACTCTGGAAATGGACCTGTTGCGAGCTGGCGAGTTATCAATGGACAATTTGTTCTGACGTCATCTAGCGGTCAAAATGGGTAATGCCTTTTTAGGCTGAATTTGGGTCTAGTTTTTAGGCCAATTTTATATTAACTTTATCAATTGTACCATCACTCGTACCATGAAATGGTGCATCTTCCGACACTCTCTGTGTTTTATGAATGTCTAATTGATAAACCTGACAAACATCTTGAGGACTTGCGCACTGCAAGAACCAAGACAACGGCACGGAAAGTCCTACTGGACCCCCCGCACCCTGCCCACTACCTTTTCCAGCTACTCCCCTCAGGCAGGCGCTACCGATCCATGCGCACCAAATCCAGCAGACACTTAAACAGCTTCTTCCCTCTAGCCATTAACTCCCTAAACAGTAACCCAAATCTATCTGTATAGTGGCTCTTTGCAATTTTGCACAACCCTGTGGAACAGCATTACCGTTATAATCATTGTAGCTCCAGCTCTGTACTCACTTGAACCACTGTCACTGATCTATACTCCACCGCACCAGACACTTTTAGGCGCTCAAGGACATTTGCACAATTGTTGTACTACAAATACTATATGGTCACTTTAAAATGGTTCAATAATTTTCTGCACCACCTGTACAACTGTTATAGTATTTTATTCTACCACTGATCACTTTACCTCTGCTTGATACTTGGCACATTGCCTCACAGTTGTCACTGGGTGGTACCACCGCACTACGGTTCACTTACACTACGGAATGTCCTTCCATACTTATTTTTCCATACTTATTTGTCATGTCCTTTTTCATGATGATACTAATGTAGCGTGTTCTACCGGAGACAAATTCCTTGTGTGTTCTACATACTTGGCCAATAAAGATTATTTTGATTCGGATTCTGATGTAATCGCTCCATGCACCAGAGTGCTTGCATTGCAGCTGTATAGACTATATTCTGGGTGATCTTGTTGCTGTCAATTCTGCCACTCGAAACAGGTATATGGTGCCAGTGGCCAATCTTTCTAAATTCCTGGTGGGCATTGAAAATATTTTCAGAACCCATTGTGGAAAAACAATTTAATTTTGCAAAAAGATGACTGTAGTTAATAGCTGTTAGCCGAGCAATAGTCAGCATTGGCTCTACCTGGCTATTATTAATCAATACTATACACTGCTGCATCTCTCTAACCACACATGATAAAGAGATGTGTGTGCACAAGACATGCGTAACAAGTGGAACAGTGGAACTGAATCGTTTTTCAAAAACCATTTCACTCCTTGTGCGTGCGTGGACTCCCAGAGCTGCGAAAAAGTTGAGAGACAGCTGAGGGAAGGGGCAGATCGAATAAATAATGTTGACATTTGTAAAACATGCATGCAAATGACCATTGAAGCCATTATTTAGCTATTTGCATTATTATCTTAATGAAACATTACGGGCAGCTTTTCTCAAGATGGCGCCTGAGTAGGCAGCCGTCGGCAAGTGCTCTTCAAGAGCCTTGTGTTTTTTTGTTGTTTGTGTCTTGTTTTTGCCACATGGTGTTGTTGTTACGTCGTGTGGACCTGATGTGGACTGTTTTCAGCATTTTTGACCATGACATTCGTCAAAGAAGAAGAATCTGTGCTTGGTGGTAACGCCTTCTCGGCGGCATACACTGATTTTGATCGGGAGGAATGTCAGCGGCATTTGACTGTCGCTGCTGGACAGTTCCGGGGCGCTTGTGTCTTGCGCCTGAAGTAGGCAGTATTTTCACAGCCCCGCTTTGTTCAGCGGAAAGGTCGGTGCTGATGGACAGTCTGCGGCTGGATGGATGCATGGCTTGAGGAGCCGACGACGAGAAGAAAGGAGCGTCAGCATGGAGCGCCGATGCAGATGTGGAATTGGGAGTCGCAGCTTGGAATTGCAGCGGATTTACATGGGACATGAGACGAGAGCCAACCTCTTTTTCGTTAATGAATGCTACAGCTTCTTGTTGCTCTCAAGCTTAGCTTGTAGCAGACGTGTGCACATTGCAGCATGACTTCTTTGATCCACTGGTGAAAAGGACACTTTGATTCACTCCTCTTTCATCTATAACTGCTTCAGACAACAAAGTGTATGCAGGAAAGTAGTTAAGATTGCACGATTGTCTCTGTCTAATGTGTTGTCTCGTATTATTTTGTCATTTTATGTTAACTTTTCTTCAGCGGCTCCTCTTGTTGTATGTTGTGAGAGGGAAAACATTTTATATTATTATATTATTATACATATTATATAATTTGACAAAGTTGTACTTGATATTTGAAGGGGAAAAAAATATATTATTATATAATTTGACAAAGTTGTACTTGATATTAGATATTTGACAATAAAAGCTGACTTGACCTCGCTCTGAACCTTATAATGTGACCTTAACTTGAACCTTATGGTTTGGCCTCGACTTGAACTGCCTTAGCAACGGAAAATAATGTTAACTCTGTGTGTGGTGTCTGTTCTATTGTAAGTGGTGTCTGTTTTGTGGTAAAAAATATATAACTTAATATATCACAACGTAATGAGCGGAAGATAAGCATATGGTTGCCAGGCAAAACAATGAACAAGGCAAACAGTGAACAAATCAGGAGCAAAATGCATGCACGTGATGCCTGTTAGCTGCTCTGCAATGGTCATCATTAGATTAGCAAAGATGCCTGTTAGCTGACCTGCAATGGTCATCATTAGATTAGCAAAGTGCACATTCGTGGCGAAGTGCATACATGTAATGACTATTGTCTGTTCTGCAATAATCATCATTAGGCTGCCAAGCATACGGTGCATATCATGGATACGGTTAAATCTAAAAGCGTATGCAATCACACAAAGGCCCAGTAGGGGCCCCTATTATATTTTTAAATAAAGCCCATTGTGATACCATTATAAATTAGAACCAAGGTATGAAACTGTTTATAGATACCATTAAAATCTAGCTGACAAAGATTGTCACGGCCAATCAGAATTACACAACGCATCATGATACCATTAGAATTGATAAAGTGAGGGGCGTCCCTAGGTACCAGCCAATGAAATGAAAGGGGTTGGCCCCACAAAACTATAGAACCTGTGTTTTGTCCCTGGAGAGTTCAGAGTTCTGATGTGCACATCTGTACCTCTCCGGGTTTTGATCAAATAAAACTCGCTTGTGACCAGCCTGCCACTTGGACTCATGACCAAGTTTGTACTTAGTTTCTGATCAACTCCGGCCTTGAACTCAGAGACATCTGGTGCGTCCCCTGGTCTGCGGCTCTACGAAGGGACTTCAGTGTCGGCCCTCCTGCCCGCGCGCCCCTTGCCTCCGGCAAGAGGCTAGGGGCCGACACTACAACACCTTTGCAGACAAAGACCAGACAACGCTGTACATGCACCTTTTAGCTGACCTGCGGTTTCACACCTACGGCCTTGTTCCGTTCCAACTTGTTATAAACAAAAGTCCTGCAACAATTATGTTATCCAAAATTGTCAGTAAAAGGAACAATTTCTGGAGAAACGGAAGTATGTTAAATCTTTCAGTTATGTTTTTAGTAAAAGAAAAACATCTGTAAAACTTTGGGGGAAAAACAAAAGCATTCGAACTGCCATCAGGAAACTGAAAGGGAAATATCCATGGAGAGTTACTCCCCAACTAAGAATATATATGACTTGTTTTGAGATGTTGCTTTCGCGCATTTGTGCCTTGACCACAACGATTGCTTGCATCACACTTGTGTCCTGAACATTCAAAGAAAATCTTCTGTATGTTACACATACAGCACATTTGACAATAAAGTTGTATTCAATTCAATTCTTGAAGAAACTTCTCCATTTCCAGCCTCCGATTTCACACCTCAGCTCAGCCCGAATTCAAACGAACACGCGGAGGACCTGGAGGATGCGGAGGGCGGCGAAAGGATCCAGCCGTGACCACATCTTCTCCCTCAAACACCATTTATAGAGTAAAAAAAAAAAAAAACAACAACAACAACAAAACTATTGTGTCCATTTCTACCTCATCGAATGATAAGTCGACAGGCCTAGCCATGACCACCACGTAACTTCGGCCCTGGCTGTACAGAGGGGTGTGCAGTCGGGTTTGAACAGTGTGAGCTTCTTTGACAACACACACTATCGAACACTTCCACCTTATAGATCGCAAACTACGTTTATACTGTAATTGCAGTTTTATCTAACTCAGAATACTGTAGAATAAAATATAATTTCACATCCACTAGAGCAGTTGGCAGTGGTGCCCTCGTTGTCAGAGAATGCGCAGGTATATTTAGCTCTATAGTGTAGTTCACTTTTTTTTTTTTTTCACCGAACAGGCGATATGAAGTGTAGTAAAGAAACCGCTTTTCTCCCGTAGCGGTGACGTTCTGCTTACTGACCTAACTTCTTAGACAAATAAATTTCAGCCACATGTGTTCCGCAAACAGAAAAAAAAAAGCATCGGCGGGCACTCTCTCTTAAAGTTGCATACGCTTACCCTTTCCGCGAAAGCTGGTCAACTTCAGGTGGAGAACGAAGCGTATATCTATCATAATCGTTGCTTTTTCATCATAAAGCCATCCAGACATGTTTTAATCCTGGCTTTATCTGCAGTTGTGCTGCTTCTTCCAAGTCCGCCAGCGGAACGCTCTGCTTGCCTTCCGCTTATGCGTTTTTTCCCCCCAATTGTTTTTCACGTTCGTGTGACGTCACTGATTGCCAACGGCTGCGCGTAACGATCCAAATACATACCTGTGAACTCATACGGTTTAGCCATAGTTCATACGGATTTTGTGGTGAATCTTACGTATATGGCCGTATCGCACAAATCATACGGATTCTGAAAACTTCCGTTTTTTTGTTGTTTTTTTTTGCCGATGGTGTTGTGTTTAATAAAACGCGTGGAGTCGGACTTTGTGCTCACTGTCGTTTATTGTCAGTAGCCACCTTTTATATCAATACTTTGGCAACCGCCCACTTTACGGCCGTGACGTCACGCCGTCGTAACATGACCCTGTGGCTGTGGTTATATGCCACATTCACCCCCCCCTTTTATAAAAGTGCAAAAACATTCAAACATATTAATGGTGCACAACTTCAAAGCCAGAACATGGCCAACCTATCTGGGTAAACAGGGTAGACTACCCATTTACCCGCATAGCCATGTGGTTTATTCTGCCACATAATCAGACTATGTAGTCCCTGAGATACAGGGGCTGCCGACGAGCCCGAACAGGGCGGAGCCTCGGTCCGAGGGCGTCAGCCGGCACTTCGAGTTCGGGTGGGATTCCTGGGGCTACCGGAGGGAGATCCCAGTCCCCGGCAGTGTGGCGCGGATCAGCCGCCGCGGCGAGTTCTTGTGCTGATGGTGGGTTGACGCGCCTTAGGCGACTGGCATGCCAACGGGAGCCGTCAGCAAGGAGGAAGGTAGCTGGGCCCAATTGTGCCATTATCTGTTGGGGTGAGGACCAGAAGGATAGCAGCTTGTGGGACCGATGCGGCCGGCGGATACGGACCCAGTCCAACACCTTGAGTGTGTGTCCTCTCACCCGATGTGCCCTGTCGTAGCGGTGCTTCATCCGGCGTTGCGCCTCTGCCACCATGTCGCCGACAGAGGGTCCTGCTGCTGGAGGGCCTGGAGGATCCCTGCTGGGCGGCCGTAGTCGATCCATGGGAAGTTGGAGTTCCCGTCCGAGCATCAGAAGGGCTGGGGAGCTACCTGTCGTGGCATGTGGCGTCGCTCTGTAGTGCTGTAGTGTGTTCTGCAGGGCCGTGCTGAATGGGAGACCTTCGGTCAGATGTGCTCTCAGGCCGTTCTTGAGGGTCTGGTTGAACCTTTCCACGCCCCCATTGGCCTGCGGGTGGTACAGGGCCGTCCTGATGTGCTTAATCCCTCTCTCCCCTGTGAAGGCAGCGAAGTCAGCCGAGAGGAACTGGGGCCCATTGTCTGTGGTAATGGTGTCTGGCACACCCCAGCGGGCAAACAGGGAAGAAAGAAAGTCAGTGGTTTGCTGTGTGGTTACTGACCCCACGGGGAGGACCTCCGGCCACTTGGAGTGGAGGTCGTAGGCCACCAACAGGAACCGCTGGTGATGAGGAGTGCCATGGAGCTCCCCACAGATGTCCACCTGGATGTGGGACCACGGCGTCGCTGGCCATTGGAGGGGCTGCAAAGGTGGTGTCGGGGGTGGGCCCGTCTTACCGCTGGTCAGGCAGGCGGCGCAGTCCTTGACCATCGTTTCAATGTCCCTGTCGATGCCTGGCCACCAAACCAGGGTCCTGCAGCGCTGCTTCACTCTCACAATGCCCAGGTGACCGTCGTGTGCCATGTTCAGGATGCGTGCTCGTAGAGAGCTGGGGATCACCGTGCAGAGCCCCCGAGCGACGCAGTCACCGTTCCAGCAGGAAAGGTCGTCTCTGACCCGGTGGTAGGGCGCCAGCTCCTCTGGCACCTTCGCAGGCCAGCCCTCCTGGATAAACGTGCGGAGCTGTGAAAGCACGGGGTCCTGTGCAGAGGCCGCCTGGAGCTCCTGCAGGGAGACTGTTGTTCGGAGGGGCTCGTGCAGCATGAGGACCAGCTCTGACTCTGAGCCGTCCGGGGCGGTGTCTGGCGCTGAGGTGGGCGTGGCCCTGGAGAGCAGATCAGCCACAACGTTTTCTCTGCCGGGTGTGAACACTGTCGTGAAGTTGTAGGCCTGCAGTCTCTCTGACCACCGGTACAGGCGCAGCGGTTTGTGTCCCGATCCTGCCGTGGCCAGGAGGGCTGTGAGTGCTTGGTGGTCGGTCCGGAGCGTGAAGTGCCGCCCGTAAAGGTACATGTGCCACCGCTCGCACGCCCAGACGCAGGCAAGCGCTTCTCTCTCCCCCACCGAATACCTCTGCTCCGTGGGAGTCAGAGATCGTGAGGCAAACGCCACGGGACGTTCAGTCCCCCCGTGCAGCTGGGACAGGACCGCCCCTACCGCCGTGTTGGACGCGTCGCAGGTCACCAGCGTAGGGCTATGGAGGTCGAAGTGGGCAAGCACTGGAGGGGAGGTGAGCTGTGTCTTCAGCTGGCGGACTGCCGCGGAGCACATGGGTGTCCAGGACCAGGGGGCATCCTGTTTGAGGAGTGCGCGTAGTGGCGCCGTGGTCTCGGAGTAGTGTGGAAGAAAACGCAGGTAGAACGCCGTCATGCCCAGGAATGAGGACAGCTGCGCGGGGCAGGAGGGCTCAGGCAGGCGTAGGATGGCTTCCACATTTGAGTGGAGCGGGCTGAGACCGTCGGCATTCAGGCGAAACCCCACAAACTCGATGACCGGCGCGGAGAAAATGCATTTCTCGCCGTTCAGCGTGAGGTTGTGTTGGGCGAGCACCTCTAGAACCCTGGTGAGGCGGTCGTCGTGTGAGGCTGCTGTCGCGCCGTGCACCACTATGTCATCCAGGTACACAACCACGCCAGGGATGCCGGCGAAGATGGTGGCCATGATCTTCTGGAAGCAGCTGGGGGCGGAGCTAAGCCCAAAAGGCATGCGGGTGTACCTGAAAACGCCCATGTGTGACACAAAAGCGGTGAGGTTGCGGCTCTCTGGGTGCAGCAGAACCTGCAGGTAACCCTGGCGGAGGTCGAGCTTGGAGAAGACTGTGGAGCCGTGAAACTTGGCAGAGAGCTCTTCTGTAGTGGGCAGAGGATATTTATCTGGTATCACCGCTTTGTTCACCTGTCTGAGGTCGATGCAGGGGCGCAGGCCGCCCGTCTTCTTCCGTGCCACCACTAGGTTGGAGATCCATGGCGATGCGTCCACTCGTTCGATTATGCCAGCGTCCAGAAGTTTCTGCAGCTCGGCTGTAACATCAGCACGTAGGGCGAGGGGCAGGCGGCGGAGAGGCTGAATGACTGGAGTCACCTCCGGGTTCAGGAGCGGCTGGTGGTTGAAGGCGGTGAGGCAGCCCAGTCCAGCGAACAGCGAGGGCCAGCGGTGCAGCCAGGGCGTGGTGACGGTTAGTATGGTGGCACCCATGTTGTCTGTAATGGAGAAGCCCAGGGCACAGAACAGGTCGAAACCGAGGAGGTTGGCGCCCTTGCGGGACACCTGAAAGGTAAAAGCTGGGAGAGTTCTAGCGCCATAGCGCACAGAAAAGGTCGCAGTGCCAACCATGTCGATCTTGGTGTGTCCATAACCAAACAGGTCTTCCGTGCCAGGTTTAACAGTCATTCGTGGAAAAAGTCGCCGGACCGTGGCCTCATTCAGGAGTGACTTGGAGGCTGCGGTGTCCAGCAGCAGTGACAGACACACGCCGTCCAGCTCGACTGCGCACCACTTGAACGGCTTGCTGCAGGCGCCCACCGAGTGGATGGTGGTGGAGCCAGGTGCGTTGGTTAGGTGGGGCCCGGGGTCCACAGGATTAGAAACAGAGCGGCAGACTTTAGCAAAGTGGTTCAGCCTACCACAACGTTGGCATCTTTGTCCTAGCGCCGGGCACGCGGGCGCACGTGTGCGGTGTGATGAGGAGCCGCAGTTCCCACAATGTTGCCTCATCGTGGCGCCTCGACGTCCCGCGACGTTTACCTCCGGCTCGTCGAGAGGAGCAGTGGTGTCGGGGAGTGGGGCCGTGAGAGCAACAGTACGAGATGAAAGAGGCAGATGTGGAGCGAGGTGGGGAAGGGCTGGAGCTAGGTCCGAGGCGGCTAGCCGGGATGCTAACAGGGCCGCAGACTCGAGCTGGAAAGCCATTTCCACCGCCCTAGACAGCGACGTGTCGTCCGGCGATAAAAACAGCTTCTCCCGCAGTTTAAGGTCCGTCGTGTGTTCGGCTAGCTGGTCCCTAATCATCTCGCCCTCCAGATCTCCGAACCTGCAGAGGCTGGCTAGTCCCCGGAGGTCGGCGACGTAATGGTGGACCGACTCACCGGGCCGCTGTCGACGCTGCCGGAAGATAATCCGCCGTGCCATGACGCTCTGTGGAGCAGCGAAGTGTCCGGAGAGCAATGCCACACAGTCCGAAAATTTCGTGGCCGGTCCGAGGGTGCGAAAGATGCGTTGGCCCTCACAGCCCAGGCTATGGACAAGCATTGCCCGCCTTCGCGCGTCGCTAGCGTCGGCTAGCCCGAAGGCTTCAATAAAGGTCTCGAAGGACTCCAACCAGCGGGACCACGGGACTGGCGGCTCGCCAGGCAGGGCGAGGAACGGAGGAAGAGGCGAGAGTGGAAGCTCCATCCTTGTCGCCAATGTTGTGTTTAATAAAACGCGTGGAGTCGGACTTTGTGCTCACTGTCGTTTATTGTCAGTAGCCACCTTTTATATCAATACTTTGGCAACCGCCCACTTTACGGCCGTGACGTCACGCCGTCGTAACATGACCCTGTGGCTGTGGTTATATGCCACAGATGGGTCAGCATTTGCCCCTCCGTGAGTCGTGTGGTGGAAATGATCCTAGGAGCTAAGTTGCCTGGGGCTTTATGCAGGGTACCCAGGAATAGGTGAGGGACAACAAAGCACGGCTCTTATGAACAAAATTAATTGGAACAGTAATGGAGCCACTAAGTAGAATGGGTCCCCCTTCTCATGATTAGGGGCCACATTAGCTGGGCACCAGGCGGGGACCCTGGCGGTCCGATTGTATTATGGAGATCTACAATAAATATCATTGAACATTTCGTGGGTTTTTTTCTGCCGTTATTTTGACATATAAAATGCTTTGGTATGTTATAAGGATTTTTTGCTCTTTATAAGGATTTTTTTGGTCGTTTATACAGGTTGGCGCTCCGAACAGTTGACAGGTATGAAAATATCAAATTCATTCAGCAGATCGGATCGATATTTTCGCGATGAGTACGATACAGTACTTTAAGTGTCGATATCTTTTAGGCCTGTTAAATTGCACGTTAATCGAATAAGCTGCCTACAGAAGTGAAGTCAGCTCCGAGTGTAAATGCTTTTAAATATAGGTTAAATTAAACGTTTCCATAACTTTGATTAAGATCTCCTAATTAATTTAAAATCTTTTTTCCTTTTAGTTATTTAAGAAACCTACTTTTGTTTCTCTATTTTTAAATGCTTTAAAAATTTCTGTTAATGTGTTTAAATAGTGTCAATGTACACTCTGGTTATTTTTGTTAAATACTTTTGTTGCCACTGCTTTTCACTGCAAACATTGTCAACGGTTGCGTTTGTAAATGCTTGTAGGTGTTGTGTATTTGTGTGAAGCACATTGAGTTGCCCTGTGTGTAAAAGTGCTATACAGTTGAAAGGCGCTTATAAATCAAATGTATTATTATTATTATTATTATGACAGTGTCAGGTGGAGCGGAGACATGATTCGAGAGAAAAAGAATTGTGTGGTGGAAATGCTTCTTATGATGTTAAAGAGATTTTGGTCTCTTTATAAACACATTGGCTAAACCCCGGTGGAACAAAAAAAGACGTCGTGGACGAGACTAGTATTGTCGTAGAAAAAAATATATTTGGACAGAAAAGAAAGGAAAACATACAGATGACAGAAAGACATGTCCGTCCGACCTCGAGCGAAGATGATATTCGTTTAAGCTGCATTAGGGTGATTTTGATATGTGTTGTAAAATGTGCAGGATATGTCTTTCACACCTTTGAGGGAATGGAAAGTACCTTACATCGGAACAATGGAAAGTACCGAAAAGTACCAGGGTAAATATAAAACAGCTGTTAAGTAGGTAAAAGGGCATCTGACAGATGGGGAGATTTGCTCCTCTCGAAAGCGAAAGGAAAGAAAGGTGTGATAAAGAGAAGATAAATAAATAAAGGCATCATCGGACCAGCTGGGGGGTGACGCAACCACGACCAGCTGTGGGGTGATGCAACCACAACCAGCTGTAGGGTGACGTAGCCACAACCAGCTGTAAGGTGACGTAACCACAGTAGCAGATGGAGGCTATAAAAACCGCAACTCCACGGTTCGCGGGTGGACGTTTCAGGGCGAAGCCCTGTCCTCCCCAGGACCATCAATTTCCGGTACCAAGACGGAAAATAGGATTATTGAGATGACTCCTTATCGAGAGATTCAATATTACATTCAACTGGCACAACTCGAATACAGGTATTGGGGTGGCTTTTCGCTAATACTTTGTTTCGTTCCTACTCACAGTAGTTATTATGAAGCCGTGGTGTCTATAAGGAGAAACAGACAATATACCACTCTTGCTTGCCGAAAGAAACGAGCCAATCGTATGTATTAGACGTCTCTAACCCGAAATTGTTGGCCTGATGATATAAAAATAGAAAGTATAGAAATGGTACTAAAATATGATTATAGAAATTGATAAGTTAAATCACGGGTCGGTTAAGGCTTGATCAATCTTGACTCCCTCAATGATGACAGACATATCCTTATTTCATTTATTCATTCTTATTCTTATAATCATATTTACTCATTTATTCATTCTTAATCTTTTTTATCTTATTTTCCGTTTGTTTTTTCATTTTAATCACTGTGACATCGTCCTTGTTTAATTTTATGTTGAAACCATTATTTTAACTATGTTTTTGTTGTTGACGACAGTATTCCGCGTCTTGCGGTTACGATGGTTGATTAACGCATGTTTTACTATAATTGTCATATTAAAAAATGTGTTAAAATTCCATATGTCGTGTTTCTCAGCTTTCTTTATGATTTAATTCATATTGCCACTCAACCTTCGTCGATGAAAGGTTGCCGGTTCGCGAACACCGGGCCGCGTGTTCCGTCTTGAAATATTCATTCATTCATTCATTTTCCGAACCGCTTCATCCTCACTAGGGTCGCGGGGGGTGCTGGAGCCTATCCCAGCAGTCTTCGGGCAGTAGGCGGGGGACACCCTGAATTGGTTGCCAGCCAATCGCAGGGCACACAGAGACGAACAACCATCCACGCTCACACTCACACCTAGGGACAATTTAGAGTGCCCAACGAGCCTGCCATGCATGTTTTTGGAATGTGGGAGGAAACCGGAGCACCCGGAGAAAACCCACGCAAGCCCGGGGAGAACATGCAAACTCCACACAGGGAGGCCGGAGCTGGGATCGAACCCGGTACCTCTGCACTGTGAAACCGACGTGCTAACCACTGGGCTACCGGGCCGCCCCCGTCTTGAAATATGCACAATTAATTAAAATAGTTTACTCCGGCGTAACAAATCAACGAAACAAATCCGAACGATCCCGACCGGGATTGTTAAATGGAAACTAGGTCTGTACCAATTGCAACAGAGGTAATAAATCGGAAGAGAGCCGTCGTTAAAGCGAAGTGGTCACTTATTAACCTCTAATTCTCGGTTACTTGTTAGAGTTAAAAATAAGTGAAGGCGGATTCGGATTGGCTTCGTGAAATCAAAGGCGGATAGGAACCTAGCCGCATCTCTTTCGTAATCGACTCGCATGAAATAGAGAACCTCCGGCTCTCCCCGCCGTTCTGCGTTACCGCAGGAGGGGGCGAGCTGTAAACGGGGGTTCGGCCCCGTTAGGAAGGGGAGTCGATCAGGACTGTTTACCAATTCGGTCCTGCAGATAACCAGCTCTGACAAAGGGCACGGAAAATCCTACTGGATCCACCGCACCCTGCCCACCACCTTTTCCAGCTACTCCCCTCAGGCAGGCGCTTACGATCCATGCGCACCAAATCCAGCAGACACTTACACAGCTTCTTCACTCTAGCCATTAACTCCCTAAACAGTCACTGATTTATACTCCACCGCACCAGACACTTTAAAGCGCTCAAGGACATCTGCATAATTGCACACTTCTTGTAAACAAATACTGCTACTGGTCACTTTAAAATGGTTCAATGATTTTCTGCACCAACTGTTATAGTATTGTATTCTACCACTGATCATTTTAGCTCTGCTTAATACTTTGCACTTTGTCTCACAGTTGTCACTGGGTGGTACTATCGCACTACGGTTCACTACATTACGAAATGTCCTTTCGTACTATTTGTCATGTCCTTGTTTATGATGATACTAATGCAGCGTGTAATACCGGAGTCAAATTCCTTGTGTGTTCTACATACTTGGCCAATAAAGATGATTCTGATTCTATATTCTGATCATTGCAGGTAAAGTAATTCCTTGTTTGTGTAAATGCTAAACTGAGTTGGTATGTAAAATATAGCAAATTTGAGTTACAATTCAGATTTTTAACTTATGTAGAAATGTTTTGTTAAATCATGTGGAATAAAAGACAAAAAAGTGATTAGTTTATGAATATTTATTGAGGAACAAAGGTTTTTGGAATGTCTTTGCTCCAAGGTGATTTCTTCTCTTAGACACCAGCTCCCCAGCCTCAGAAAATACTCTTTCACATGGTTCAGATGACGATAGTGAGCAGAGTTTTAAATGAAAGTTGATGCAGATGTGGATATGTTTTCCGTTTCCATTTCCAATACTGTATTGTAAAAGGTCTTGGTTTCTGGGTGTGTTTGCTTCTGACAGGCAGCGTTGGACTTCAATTATGGAGGATCTCGCAATTATAAGATAAAATGAATAAAGCAACTGTAAGGCTCTTTAACTGACTATCAAATGTATAACAGGTCATTCACTTGATAAACTGATAAAGTGGGTGCAATGCGCCACCGTAAAAAATAAATAAATTATATAACAGTAAACAATGCTCAAAGGAGAAAAAGATTTACCAAGATCAAAATTATTCCACACTGGGGAAAACCTCTTAGAGCGATTCATAATTTCGCTAAACTCCAGCCAACAAACCCACGACATGTTGATACAGTTTGTGTCCCTATAAACACACTTTGGCGCAGCACATTCAAACGATTCAGTTCCTGTATTGGTCACGTAATTCTTTCTAAAAGCAATACACGCACCGATACGGGGTTTCACTCTTGAGCTCTCGGCACTGTGCTGACGCACCAGTGTCGCTCGTCCCATCACTAATAGACGCGGGACACCTGAACCGGTTGCCAGCCTATAAAAGTGAGTGCCTCTTTTGGTTCGAGATGTCAGACTATCTTCTTAAATTGAACCCAAGGTAAGCTGCTGATAACTTTTCATTTCTTTTCTTGCTCTCTATGTGAGACTCATATATATACAGAAGAACACACACACACACTTTTCAGTTGTATCACATCACTCTTTTGAATTTATAATCCACCAATGTCTCCACTGCACCAAAGCAATAGGAAGGCAAGGGAGAGAAGAGCTGTCCCCAAAAGATCACCCAGAGCTGTGAGATAGGGTATAGAGTAACTGTCTGGGTCTTTCCCCTTCCTCCACAAACAGTGGACCATACAGTCAGCTATACACAGCAAGGAAAAAACCTGTGAGACAGAAACATTGAGGAAATGCATGAAAAAGGGGAGAATGAGTGCAAACAAAGCAGGAGCACGCATCCCACTCACCTGAATCAGGGAAGCAGTCAAGAATGTGACAGTGAAGAGCGCACTGGGCATGGTGTGGGCCCCTTTTATCAGGTGAATAATGTATAAGAAAATCAGTTGGCCAGGGATGACAATGAGAAGTAGCACCTTTGCAGATTTGTGATTCGGTCCTGCATCAAAGTCAATCATGATACACGTAATCATTTATCACGAACTTCCCCTACCCACGAATTGTTGAACTATTTGACACTTTACCTGAACCAAAGAAGGTGCTGCAGGGTTGGTGGCACCTTTTATGATCTTCAGGAACCTCTCCATGTGAGAAATTCAAATGCAAATTTGTGGAAATGCGGCTTGCTTGTATGGAGACAAGGTTTCCTCCAATGCCTGGTAAAAAAAAAATATGGGAAACAAGTAAATGGGTTATCAGCACAAACCTTTATGTCATCGAATAAAGAGAGCCTGCTAAGGTGGAAGAAGGGATTCAATCTCTTATGACAAATGCAATTATCAGGTCTGAATACTTCAGTTTCAGGCATTTTTTGCATAAGAAATTTATAAACACAAAGAGCTGAACTACCGTGCACTATATTCAGTGTGTACTCTAATTGATTGTGCGCTGTTAGTGGGAATGTTGTGCGTGATCCACCAAGATTGCAGTTCAAATTGAAACAGGTGTAAAAGTAAAAAAAATTCAATAAAGACCACCCTATTTACATTAAATGAGGGTTTGCGCCCTAGTTAGCTCTGATGGTGTTTGTCATCGCAAATTTATGGGAGCACTTCAAGCACAAAATTAGTTTGCAGTGATGGAATTTTTCCAACAGCGGAATCGTGTGGAACAGCGTCATCCCTCCATTTTAATTAACAGCCATCAATCAATCAATGTATTTCGGCAGAAGGGGCCCCGAGATTGGAAGTGACATCAAGATCAAAGTGTCCAGGTGTGATGGGTGGAAGTGACAACATCGCTCTACTATAATTGACGGCTATAAATCACATCATTTTGACAGGAGTTTGCCCCGAAGTGGCATCATAGATCCTTATTTATGTATTACTTAGGCTTGACAGCTGTCAATCAAACTATTTATCGTTTAATCAATCTCTTTATCGGCTGGTCAAACAAATTGATATTCTCACTTGCTACTCACCATTAATGACTGGGGCATAAAGTATGATCCCAGCCAAGTTTGGATCTGACACAGTTTTATCCAGAATAACGCCACCCATACTAAAAAAGACATAAAAACCAGAAAACCAGGTTTCAGATAACAGACAGTAAATACTTCTAAATATGTTTATGTACTGTATACAGTATACTGCAACCGTATTCATGCAAGTTGAATAAAAAACAATGCAACTACCTGCTGATCGCCATTGCTGTTATGATTGGTTCCCACCCAGTACGGAGGAGAATCCAACTAGCAGGGTGTTTGGAGGAGATCACAATCCACAGAGGTATCAGGCACAGCAAAAACAGATCCAAGAGATACAACCCGTACAAATACAGCTCTGTCAAGACAAAGTGTTGTAATTTAGGTTTTTTTCCAACAGTTGACCTGTAAGCTTAGTCAAGAAAATGGGGAATCAGCGTGCTGTCTGTTTGTACATTTTACTTCTTTTAATGTTAACTTAATGTTCTTATTAGTCTTCAAACTAGTCCAGTGGTTCTTATTGAAGTCCAAGATAGCGCCCGAGTAGGCAGCCGTCGGCAAGTGCTCTCATGAACCTTGCTTTTTTTGTTGTTGTTTTTGTGTTTGTTTTGTCACTTTGTGTTTGTTGTTGCGTCATGTGGACCGGATGTGGATTGTTTTTCAGCATTTTTTGGCCATAACATTCATCAAGGAGGAGACTTGGTGCATGGTGGTTGCGCCTTCTCAGCAGCATGGGTATACCAGCACTGGATGGATGCAAGGCTGAGGAGCCGACGATGAGAAGAAAGGAGCGTCAGCGCAAAGCGCCGATGTGGAAGTGGAACTGGGAGTCGCGGCTTGGAGTTGAAGCGGATTACGTGGGACAGGAAAATGTGAACCGATCTCTTTTCGTCAATGGATGCTTCAGCTTCATGTTTGCTTTCAAAACTTAGCTTGTAGCAGACGTGTGCACATTTTCAGCATGACGTCTCTGATCCACTGGTGAAAGGACACTTTGATGCTCTCCTCTTTCATCTATAACTGCTTCAAACAACAAAGTATGCAGGAAAAGTGATTAAGATTGCACGACTGTCTGTGTATTATGTGTTGTGTTGTGTTGTGTTGTGTTATTCTGTTATTTTGACTTCAGTATGGAGCCGCGAGAGTGGCTGCCTTTCCAGCAGCTCCGATATTTTGTTCTTCTACTTCTTCCTTTCATAACTTTGCTGCTGCGAATTGGGAATTTCTCCATTGCGAGACTAAGAAAGGATTTCTTATCTTATCTGGTCTTATCTCAACCTTGTTAGTGGTACCGAACCCAACCAGTACATATGCACATTCACCGAACCCTTCATTAGTGAAAAATAAAAATGATTTTTTACAAATTCAAGACATTAAAGGAGGAGAAGAACCGCCTGGACAGCATCAGCAGAGTGTGCTCCAAGATCATCGGACTTCCCACTCGGTTCGATTGAACCCAGGTTAAGAACCACTGCACTAGTCACAATAGTTGTACAATTGAACAATCTTACCACATTGAGAAAGAAGACATGTCCATGCATTAAGAGTAGAATTAATCACCCATGAATTCAGTAAATCAAATACAGTATATGACCACATAAGTGCAATAAGGTGTAATTCCGAGTTAAATTTAGACGGGCATGCTGAATGGGTGGGTAATGAAGTCTGTATTCTGATCATATTTAGTCTGTACTCTGCTCATATTTAGTCATGCTGTATAACTTTCCCATGTTTGCAGTGTAGCTTGGTGTCCTTGTAACAATCATCACCTAGAATTAGAATACTCCCTACTGAAGACGCACAAACTTTGGACTTCGCCAAGGTGAGAATCGGTTTAGGAGAAATGAAAGTTATGATATCACACTTTGTGCCCCGGTACTGCGGTACCGCCCTTCTGATGGTATAAAAATGATGTGAGTCTTTTCCTGCTTCGCACTCGTGACGCGCAGCCATTGTCTGTAATTCGTGGGTGACTGGAATATCTGTTATTAAAAGCTTCGAAGGAACTGTTCATGGACTCCAGCCTTTATTTGAAGAACCAACATTCTCCTCGTCCGAAATTCAACGAACACGTGGAGGAAAGAAGGCCACTTTCCCCCAACAGTGACCAGTTAGCACGTCCGCCTCACAATGCAGAGGTCATGGGTTCGACTCCAGGCCCTGGCCTCCCTGTGTGGAGAGTGCATGTTCCCTCTGTGCCTGTGTGGGTTTCCTCTGGGTAATCCGGTTTCTTCCCACATCCCAAAAACATGCATGGTGGATTAATTGAGCACTCCAAATTGTCCTTAGGAAGGATTGTGGGAGTGAATGGCTGCTTTTCTATATGTGCCCTGCGATTGGCTGGCAACCAGTTCACGGTGTCCCCTGTCTGCTGCCCAAAAATGGCTGGGACCCTCACAAGTATAAAGCGGTTCAAATAATGGATGGATGGATGGATGGATGGGGTGTTTCCTTTGGAGGATCCACTGTGATTATACATTTAATTCTACTTACCCATGAAGGAGTAGAACCACTGACTGAAGCAAGCCAGTAAGGCCAGAGTGATGAGGTCTCCGAAGCTGGCTGCTATGGGTGTGGCCACATTGTCAGGGTTGATCCCTGTCCGCTTTGAGCCAATAATCACTCCCACCATTATAATACCTAGACAGAATCAAAATATAGCACGGAGTATACTATATTTTTATGGACATGAGTGCTTTTGATACCGTATGTCTATCTTTACATTGCTGCATTATTGGTGATCAGTTCATGATGTTCAATATCAAATGGTTCCTTTAAGTGGAAACAAAAGCTAAAAAGTTGTGTTGGTGAGCATAATATCCGGTCGATTCACAAAATGTGTGAATGTGCATTGAAACTTGCAGATTCAACATGTCAGTAAATTCGTAATGTTAAAAAAATCTTAAGAGATAAGAAATATAATGCTTCCATATAATCACACAAGTGGTGATTCTATTCGAAAGAGAGGAGGGAAAATAGGAGTGGGCTCAATTTGGTTTATACACACACACACACACACACACACACACACACACACACACACACACTGAATGTTGAGATGAAAATGCACACCGTTCTCAGAATTGTCGATTATAGGTGTATGAGAGATACATATGGAAAGATATCAAACTTGATAGCTAGCATCATGACAAGTCAGTTATTATAATTTTGCAGGTACAGTCAAGCCCTCATCAAAAATCATCAATCATAATTTGATGATAAACATCATTAATGACTTCATGCTGAGTGTTTGACTTAATGTGGCACTCTGTCTCCATGAAATCCTGCATTAAAACTAAACAAAATTACACTAACATAATCTTACAGAAAATTAATTGGGCAAGATGACAAAAGAATATTTTGCAATGTTACATTACCTTGCAGCAGTGAGGCCACAAATGTGGTACAAACGCTGGTCGTACACAGAAGGACAATGTGATTAAATGGTATCCCTCCATCGGCAATGCAGCCCAATACAATAGCCATCAGGGAGGCTAAAAGGCCCAGAACAGTTGATTGTAGCTGTAAGATAAGTACCGGTAATATAAGTAAATAGCACCCATGGTAAAATACCACAATGGCTACTCGCTGGTGGATGATACAGATCGTTTTTAACAGACTTTTCATATTGAACCTGCTTGAGGGCCAGATTTCCAAAGATCAACATCCATTTTTCACTTGCAAGTTCCATCTTTCCTGCATTTACCTGAAATACAAGCATGTTTATATTAATACATTAAAAAAGAAATGATGACTTTGTCATTTTTAAAAATGTATGAAAACTAATGTTTTTTAAAAACAATTAGTGTATTTATAACTAGTACAGTAAATTATTAGTATAATTAACCCCCCCCCCCCCCACACACACACACATAAACACACACACATACACAATTGAAAACAACAGCCAAAAACTAACTGTAAAAATAATCAACACGGAATGGCTAATGAATTGCTGGCTTCCACAAACCTAAACTACGCAAACTAACTTCGATAACTCATTTGTCCCACAGCATCTATGTACTGCTATGGCTGGTTCATCTGCTATCACAGTCTTTACAAGTCAGTGTGGAGTTTCACAAGGGGACAGAAACCCCATGATGCAAGGAGGAAAAATATTCTGTGGAAGAGAACTTTATTAAAGCAGTCTATTGTTGATGATGTCATTAAATGTAAGTGTAGATCCCTTGGTTTTCTTTGTGCACTTTTAGTTTGATTATGTTATGGGGGTAATATTTCTCTTTGTTTTTCTTTCTTTTCTTTCAATAAACACTGGAGGCTACACAATAATGAATTCAAACTGTTGGCTTTTGTTCCTACTATAAGTGCATAAGTTCTATACTTTCTGGTTATGGGAGCAGTTTAGTGGAAAGCCCTGTTCTTCTCCAAAATGACTTTGCCCCTGACATCAATACGGGTCAAGACATGCTACCAAACAACACCAATCTAGAACAATGTGAGCTGCCCCTTTATAGTCATCGGCATGTGGCTGTCAGTCTTGGCAAGAATAGTTGTATTTAAGAGGAGAGTGCTGCAAAAATTTGCTCTGATAGACTTAGATTCCAGAGTATGATACTGCAGTTTGCATGGCTGAGGCACTGCAATAGTGTGATTGTGAGTAATATCATCAACATCATGAATCTGCTCAACTGGTTACCCTTCACCAATATGATATCGGCTTAGCAGAGAAATAGTAGCTTTCAGTACCTGGCTTGAACCATGGATATATCAGAATTTGGACGCTGTAAGGGAATTGTGGTAAATAAAATTGTGACCTGGGCCTCTCATCCAATATAGGTGAATGCTGACCTCACTGATGTTGTTCTGTCTGTCTGTCTGAATGAAGAAAAAAAAAATTCTCGAGTGTAATCAGTTCCAGCTCCATCTTGTGTACACCACTACATGTACACAGGGCCTCATACTTCTTTAGTCCATATCACGTATTTTTTGTGCATGTTGGCACAGTATTCCCACACTCACAGCTGTTGACAGTCGAGAGGCAAGCGTCATTTCCAGGTTTCCTTTCATGCCCAACACAGCAGGAAGCAAAATGAAGATCTCTGTGATTTCTTGGAATACATCCCAGCTCTGCCATGGAAATGGAAACAAGAGTAGAAAGATTCTCAATCAAATCCTAAAAGGTTGTATCCCATGATACTGTATGTAGAACACTTGTTGTCATTGTTGTCTTCTGTGATCAATCAGCTCAGCTTGGACTCAAGAGTCATAGTCCCTGCTTGTCTGCCTTATTGTTGTCTTCTGTGATCAATCAGCTCAGCTTGGACTCAAGAGTCATAGTCCCTGCTTGTCTGCCTTAAGTTACTTCCTTCCGAGCTTCAAAGACTTTGGACATCCTTCCAACCCATGATCCTGCCAGACTTAGACACTGGGATGAACCCCAGGCCTCTCCAGGCCTCTTGGTTTGGCAGAACACTGCCAGGCCATGGGTGAACATGGGGGTGATATTATGTAACTTTGACAAATTGTGACATTACAATTTCGACAGCAAGAATGACTCACTTTGAGATTTACTTGTGTATTCGCATCATATGTTTTTTAATCAATTAAAAGGGTAACTAATAAGTACTTTTTCTATAATATGTACATAGCCCTTAAAGCGGGGATTCTCGGCTGATGTAACCCTGGAACCCCAATTTTAATAATAATAATAATAATACATTTTATTTAGAAGCGCCTTCCTGTGGTCATGTCACCATGGCCCACATTTGGGTCACAACCCACCACTAGAAAACAGTTTCTTTAAATGACTTAGAATTTCTTCACCTGAACCACATCAAGAAGCAGTCCAGCAGAGATGGTTCCCAGCCCGGCCAGAAGGAACGGCACCAGTATCTGCAGCACCAGGGAGCAGACTGACTCGGGGGGTACAACAGCTGAGATCTTTGCCTCCTGAGACCCACTGAATCTTGCCCCACTGTAGTGCTCATTGGGCAAAAGTGGGTCTGTCTCACTGTAGTCCTGTGGTTCATAATTGACATTGACCAGTGAATTATTCAGTCTGGAGGTAAGATGGTTCGGTCCTGCAGAGTGTTGTGGTAAGACATGGTTCTGGATGGGCCCTCTCTCCTCTGACCCACTTGTCTGCACGTTCTTTGACTCTGGGAATACCATAATGTCAAGGTGGGCTCTGGCAGAATGGAATCCTGCTTTACATGCCCTAAACAAACATCAACATAAACACATTAATTTAAGGAACTCTGTTGGTCTATCTAAATATTGCAAGAAAAAAAAAATCTGGTCACTTGGCATTTTGTTAGGTTCTGTTTTGTTTGCAAAATACTAAGAGAGAGGTCATTTAGAGTCGTCTAATGCAAAGATTGCCTCCATTGTCACTCAACATGCCAAAGTCTCATCAGCAGCACTGAGGTTATCTTGTCTGACAGGCATACGCGACTTAATTTGAAATTCCTAAGAGATGCCTGCATGTGAGACAACTGAGGTCATCGTCAAATGATTTCTCCTTAAAGTTTTGAATAAAAAAAGTTAAAATGACATTTGGAAAACAGACAGTCACAGAAATGTCCAACATCATTCAGTGTGTGCCACACTATTATCACCACTGCCACAGATGGTCATCGGATGACCACTAATCAATAATAATTATGGAAAAAAGTTATGAGACAAAAGTATTGCTATTCCTACAAATCTTTAGTACTTTAAAACAGTTGCACAGTTCCACATGCAGAGATCTGTACCAAATAGAATACCTTAACCAGTTACCTTCAATTAATGCCATATGATTTTTTTTCTGAAAAAGGCCTTACCTTCACTGTTTAGTAATTCCACAGACGATCACTTCTCACTCTGCACTGCTAACTGTGACCCTGCCTTGTGGCATCATTCTCTGAATGATGTACTGTGGCTCCACAATGAGTTAAGTGTGACAACGTCCAACCCCCACTCACAACCACTGCACTCTCTTACCATGACAAGAACAAATCATTTCGCAAGAATGCCCACCATTTTTGACAGATATTTGTTAGGAGAGGTCCAATACATACCCATGTGTTACTGTTTAGACACTACAGCTGTTGTCACTATGATTGTGCTGTCTATTTTCCAAGCGTTCATATATTCTTCATATTGGTCTACCCTCCAGGAGTAACCCGATTTATAGAGTCCCGCTTAATGACATTACTTCGAGGCAGGTGTTTGCACCTCCATGGCAGTTGGTGGCACCTTAGTATAAGAGTGTGACACCAAAGTGGTGTTCCTTTATTTGGACATGTCCAAGAATGACATCAAATCTCAAGTTTGCCATTGATCCAATTCTGGGAGGGTTATAACCCCAATATCAAATCCAGCCAACCCCCCACATATTGGCATAACTGATCCAGAACAATCCATAAGGTCAGCTTTATTCTTATTGTTCTGTTGTTTCACAAGGTAGAGCCATGTAGACTAAATTCGTGGATAAATGTCATTTTCCAATAGTGTAATACTTGCTTATCAAAATCAGATAATTTAATGGGTGATTTTGTGATTTCACAATCACATTTCAACAAAAAGTCTATACCTCCCACTTTCTTGAAAATACTTAGGGGATATGAAACCATATGGATTCAGTTCACGACAGAAAGCCTTTTATACAATTTATTCTAAACATTCCTATCATTGATTCAAAGTTGAGTGTATTTAGACCTCCTTTTTTTGACATTTTTGATGAATTGTGACTTTCCTACCTAGTGTGTTTTGTTTCTCCATATAAAGTATATAAATAATGGAGTTGGATTTCTAGAGACTGACATGGATAGACCAGATTTGAAATGCCTTCAGGTTCAAAAAGAAGAAGAATCTAACAAACTGCAGTGACAACAGGAGCAGCAGCGGAAAAATAATATTGACGCCACTGCTCGCCTGCTGACTTTCCGGACTACATTTCCCAACAACGCTTGCGCCTTTTACACAATCATAAGACCCATCATGGGCTCCTTGAGCTCTGCATTTTAAAAACAGTATTTGGAGCCTATATTTTCTTACGAAATGGCAGTGGAAACTATTGCACCTGACTGGGAATTTGACCGTTTTGACGACGGTTCACAGAGTGAGTTACTGTAATCCGCTCGAATGCTTTTAAAGTGACTGCATCAACCTACAACAGCTCGCAAGTTATTTAGCCCAAAATGCTCCGTTTCTTTGTTATGGTTTCCGGTTTTGTTCGAACCGTACATCAAACTGAAGCCCGTGTTGCTTTGATTGACTGTTAGCTTTGCGTATTTTTAATAGTCACGAATAAGCGACTATAAGCTAACGCTCAGTTCATCGCGTTACACCGGAGGTGACAAGCAGATTGTTGAATGCCTGAGGATAGAAAAGTGCTTCCGTATTGTCATGCACTCATCGGTCATAACATAAGGTACACATGCATCATTTATTGAGATCCATCAGAAGATCTGTATGGAACATTGTAATTTGACGCTGGCATTCATTAAACGACTAACATTTAGTCTCGTACTTTAGCCGAGTGAAGCTAATTGATCCCTTCCAACAGAAATACACACAGAAGTTCAACTCAAGAACTACGCTAAGTTTCTGGAGGAGTACACAACTCAGCTGAGAGGCATTGAGGAGGCTCTTGATGACTCAATCGGAGATGTTTGGGACTTCACTCTGGACCCCATTGCCCTCAAAGTAAGGAAACGACAATTACTGTGAATCTGTTGAGAACATTACGCAGGCCACCAAGTGACACAAAAGGTCAGAAGCCAGCTTTAGTGAACTAAAGCAATTTATACTACTTGTTAAGAAAGATTAGCAATGTGAAGCAGTCAGAGCGGCAGCTAAAAAAGATCGGAAAGTACTGAAATCCCACTCCTATTCCAACAGTCTGTATTCACGAGGGTGGCACATAGTTGAGTGGTTAGCACGTCCGCCTCACAGGTTCGATTCCGGCTCCGGGCTTCCTGTGTAGAGTTTTGTATATTCTCCCTGTGCCTGCGTGGGTTTTCTCCGGGTGCTCCGGTTTCCTCCCAGATTCTAAAAACATGCATGGCAGGTTAATGGAACATTCAAAATTAATTGCCCTTACAGTGTGATTGTGAGCGTGGATGGTTCATCTACGTGTGCCCTGCGATTGGCTGGCTACCAATTCGGGGCATACCCCACCTACTGCCCAAAGACAGCTGGGATAGGCTCCAGCAGGAGGACAAGCAGATCCGAAGATCAGACTACAGAACACTTTTCCACTTTGCATCAGTCCATTTTCAATGAGCTTGGGCCCAGAGAAGCCGGCGATGTCTCTGGGTGTTGTTGATTAATGGCTTTTGTGTGTGCATAGTAGAGTTTTCCGACCTGCCGCTTTTTACCTTTTGCAGGGGGGTTCTGGTCCCCATTAACTGAATGGATGGATGGATGGATGGACTGATAGATACCTAGGTAGCTAGTTCGCTCGTAGTAAAATAGTGTGGCTTGTTAGAATAAATATATATATATATATGTATATAAATTTATCCCGTATTCACTCTTATATTACGACAAAGCATTTGTTCAGCAGGATGGCCTTGCAAAGTTTCACTGAGAAATCCAGTGAAGAATAATATTGAAGAAGGGCCAGCCAGTTCCCAAGCTTGGACTAGACAAGCCATTAAGGAGTGGAGATGCCAACTGAGGAATGTGGAACCCTAAGAGTGAATTTATGACTTTTCTGAGTAGTCCATTGTATGTTGTGTTCTGACTTCACCAACACTCTCAGACTGAAATCAGATAACAACCTCTGAGGAGTGGAAATGTCTACCTTGAGACGGCGTGCTCGTGACGTGCTTGCACAAATGAGCTCATGAAGTCCTCTAAGCACAGGAGTGCATTGTGTTCTGACCAGATAACTTCTTTCTGTGGACTTCATCAATGGTTATGACGAATGTGTGCTTGCTCCCTACCTTCCCTTTAGAAGTTCATGTATTAATGTTAAATGAATTGATAAACACAATGATATCATGTTTAAAAGTTTTGTTTTGTTATGTGCCTGTTAGGATATTTCTGTGGATTCACCTAGCCAGCATCCCCAAATGTGTTTACACAGCTCATGCACTCAGGGTCATCTCGGGGAGAAAGAAGCCAGGATGCCTGTTAACTAGTAACAGAAAGGAGACTTTGGATGTTGGAGCCGGGGTGTCTCGGAGGGTCGGGTCGAGCGCCGAGGGGCGTGGCATGTAAATTAGGGAAGGAGAGTAAGGAGATGTAATTTAAACGAAGTACTATATGCAATTTGGAGTAGGTGGGTTTTGAGACGGGATTTTGACGGGTACTTGACTGGCTTGCCTGCAGTTTAGACCTTTCCCATTGAAATTGTGTGTCGCATTATGAAGCGTAAAATATGATAGATAGCCTGGACTATTGTATAGCTGAAGCTGTACATCAATCAGACATGGGAAAGAATTTTCTCCTACAATGCTTCAACAAGTAGTGTACTTTGTTCCAAAACATTTTTTTGAATGTTATTAAAAGAAATGATATACTGTAACACAGTGGTAAACAGGAATTCCCAGTTTATTTGGAATATATTGTAGCCACAAAATTAAAGGTAAAGATTATCAGCTCAAAACAAAAACAAAATTTCCATTTTCCTTTGAGACTTCATTCAGAATAGTTTTACAACATCCATGTTTCACCGAGGAGTAAGTAGTCAAGATCATATTAGTAATAATATGGATTATAATAATGATGTCATTAATCAAAAGTTGACAAAGCTACTGTATACTAAGTTTGTAGCTGTAGAGTTTTTGTTTTTTTTCTAGAGTTGAGTTGTTTGGAAACAATGCAAAGTCCAGCGGTAGGTCCTGTGGTGGGGATTGCTGGATGACAAAGACTCTCTATGTGTGCTTGAAGTTTGAGTTCCAGTGGTGGGTGGGGGTCGGGGGTTTGGGCAGATGAGGATAGCTTCATCTGTTTGGGAGGGTGAGATAGGTTAGTGTGCTTTATTTTGTCTTGGGGTGTCCTTGAAAGTTCTAGACTTCCTGTCTTATCGTCTTATCTCAGGACAAGCATAATGGAGAAATAAATGAATTGATGATTTAACTGAGCAAAATCTGACCTTGTCGATACCAATACCAGAGTATGTGGTTGAGCAAAATGTATAATGACTGTGAAAAAATGTTTAATTTCACCAATACTTTCTTTCAGCTCCTCCCACATGAACAGTCCTCCCTGTTGGAGTTGATTAAAACAGACAATAAGGTAAAGCCAAGAAGAACATTTCAGGTTTGATTTCAATTATTTATTTCTTTGATCCTTAAAAGGTCTTTTTTTGGATGACTTGCAGGTTCTGAACAAAGTAATCACAGTATATGCTGCTCTTTGTAGTGAAGTGAAGAATCTCAAGTATGAGGTAAAGCACGTAACCGCACAATTTTAATCTGCATTTAATCTGTGGCTGCTCCAGTATTCCCATAGACTGGTTGTTGGTTTATTGTGCTTCTATGTAGTGTATAGTACATGCTAAAACTAGAATTATATGATCCTGGTCATAATCTCTCACAGGCAGAAAACAAGTTCTACAATGGTTTATTGTACTATGGAGAGGGAGGTAATGTAACAGTCCTCTGTTTTGGATTTTCAGTCATTTCCACTTTAATATTGCTGATTGTTTCAGTATAGATTACTGAGAGCCACGTATGCCCTTTCAACAGTGTCTGACCTTAGCGTTGTCGAAGGCGAGTCCCAAATTCAGATGGGCCGATTCATCTCATTCTTACAGGTACCAAATGACAAGAATTCAAGTAATATCAAAATCAATCAATAAATATTTGCAGTGCAAAATTTCAAAAGATTTTCATTATCTATCAGGAGCTGTCCTGTTTTGTGTCGAGATGTTATGAAGTGGTGGTCAACATCGTTCATCAGCTGGGGGCCCTCTACAACAGCAACAAGTAAGACCCATAGCCAGAGGCCAAACATATGAAGAGAAATAAATTATAAATTAACTTATAAATAACAGATTAAAATGTTTAGCGATGCATGCCCACTAATTTTCTATAGCACACAGAAAGTTAACGGTAAAACCAAGCAATTGATTCAGTTCATATTTGAGCAAGAATAGACTTTTCTCTCCACTGTGCAGGTCTTTCATAAACCTTGACTATTTTACCAGCAAACAGTTAACAGTCTTTTTTTTTTTTATACTTCAGGGCTGCGACAAGAATTATTGATTCATCAAGTGTCCATTTCCAGGTAAACCTTCACGTATCAGCTGTGGTATTTATGGATGCATGTTGCGTCATGTTGATTTTCACTTTGCAGATTGTGTATGAACATCTTGGTGATTTGTTAGTGGTTCTACTTACGCTTGATGAAATCATGGAAAATCATGGCACGCTCAAAGATCACTGGAAGATGTATAAGAGGTGAGCTGCAGTATTTTAGTCTGCAGAATAAAGTGAGTGTTTCATTCTTAATTCATGTTTGACACATTTGTTGCAATAATTGGATCCTAATGTGTCTGCGTCATCTACAGTATTATTGATTATCGTCAAACCTACAATAATCCGTAATCCATGTTCTGCTACTTGCATGCTTTGTTTCCAGGTTATTGAAGTCTGTGCACCACAATCCTGGGAAATTTTCAATTGCCGAAGAGAAACTGAAACCATTTGAGAAGCTCTTGCTTAGACTTGAGGGACAGTTGCTCGATGGCATGATACTGCAGGTGACTTACAAGCCGTACCCTTTCATTTTAAATACCAAATAATCAAACGAAAAACCATCCCCTCTGGGATCCCAGCAAATTTGTAATGTGCCGGGGCACCTATTTTAGGTTCCAATGTGACAAGCAATTTAATATCAAATAGTGCACACACGCCTCTCATCGTTATCACTCTGTTCAGCATCATGGGGATGTTGGAACCTATACCATTTGACTTAAAGCAAGACACGCTACACCTTGGACTGATTGCTCGTTAATGTCAGGGCTCTCTCTCACACACACGCACACACACACACACACACACACACACACACACACACACACACACACACACACGATCTTTCACACTCATGCCATGATCCTGTGGCACAAGCCTGGAGAGAAACCACACAAGCACAAGTCATGCAAACGGCACACAGAAAGAGCCAGAAGCGATTCAACCCCAGAATTCACATGTGTTGCTCATGGCACCTGAGCATGATCAATAACTCAGACCTGTCTTGTCAAATGCAACAGGGGTGCGTGGACCAGAGATTCGACGATCCTGGGAAAGATGTAGCCATCACTAAAAACACCACTTTTGCTGAGGAGTTTGCCTTCAATATACGGACCATATTCTCCAATGTGGAATCTAAGATTGGTCAGTTTTAATCCTTGTGATAATTGCTTTTCATATGCTGTTCTCATTTTAATTTGAGTGGTTTATGTCTTTGTGCTTGACAGGGGAACCGTCAGAAATTGATCAGAGAGATAAATATGCTGGAGTCTGTGCTCTTTTTGTGCTTCACTTTTACATCTTTAGAAGTGTAGACAAAAAGCTTTACAAAGCACTCCTCGATGTTTGTAAAAAGGTATTCTAATGAGAACTGGTCTAACGGTCACTGCTGTTTCCCTTGACACATCGTGCTGAAAAATGTGCTTGTTATCTTTTCTTCAGGTTCCAGCTGTTACTCTGACTGCTAACATCATCTGGTTCCCCGACACATTCCTCCTTAGCAAGGCTCCTGCTGCAGCCAAACTGATAGACAAGAAAAGTGCTCAAGCGATCCGAGCACAACGAGACACCTTCCTTCAGCAAAAAGCCCAGACACTGTCAAAGTAATTACTTTTTTATTTTATTTTTTACTTTAAAGCCGACGAAAATTAGAGCTTTAATAACATCGGGTTGTCTTCAGGGATGTTCAGTCATACTATGTGTTTGTAACGTCATGGATGATGAAGATGGAGTCCATTCTGTGCAAGGAGCAAAAGAGTGACAAGATGGCGGAAGACCTTAACAGCAGGTGTAACGTATTTGTTCAGGTAAGACATTGATGTCCTAGACTAGTCTCGTGCTCATTGCATAATCTTTTCTGCTATTCGGCACATTATCATGTCATGTTTATGTGTCAGAGATGTTCACTCGGACAGTTGAACAGAGGCTCGACGCAGGAACAGATTGTCTTTCACTGCCCGCAGGAGGCGCAGTTTTCTATGAAGCTATTCTGTGTTCGCTTCTCCAACTGACCCCTGACCTCTGCTGGCTTTTTATTGATCGTGTATTCAAATTACAAGCGATATATCAGAAAAAACACTCCCATCTTCATTTACATACCACGCCCCTGGACGGCCCCAATGGGTCACAACTCAGTGGACCCCTGAAGGCCAAGGCATTCCCCTGGTACAAGCACCATCATCCATAAACCAACAGAAACGTCGACATTTTAATGAGTGGCCTTTCCATGAACTGATACATCTGTAACCTGGCTTAGTGACCTCTTCTCATGATGGAGCGTACCAAGTACTCCCTATCGCCCAAAGTTAAATCTTCCTTTCCAAGTTGTCAGTTAAGAGGCGCCTCTGGGTCTATTCACCGAAGTTAAATCTTCCTTCCTGAGAGGTGGTCAGTTAACAGGCGCCATCTGTAACCTGGCTTAGTGACCTCTTCTCATGATGGAGCGTACCAAGTACTCCCTATCGCCCAAAGTTAAATCTTCCTTTCCAAGTTGCCAGTTAAGAGGCGCCTCTGGGTCTATTCACCGAAGTTAAATCTTCCTTCCTGAGAGGTGGTCAGTTAACAGGCGCCTGTGGCTCTATTTACCTCAAATTGACCCCGGAGTCTCTGTGCTCCATCATGTACTGTATGAACACACGTGTTCAAGATCAATCAAGCATGTAACAAAATGAACTTTCAAACGTGATCAAATTGTGTTTGTCCATTCTTCATCATTATGTCATTGAATAATGTGAATTAGAGCTATAATGGAGAGCTGTGTTTCATTTGAAAAATTGCAGAATTGTATGTAGTATGATACATAGTACAGTAGCTTTTTAAAAATCTAGATGACTTTATTGACCTGTACAGTTATTTTTTTTTTCTAATTTGAAAGCTTACCTTGTGTGTCCCACATCATAGGGTGTCCTGTTTGCATACAGCATCAGTACCATTATCAAGACCACCATGAACATGTACATGTCCATGCAGCGGCCCATGACCAAGACCTCTGTCAAAGCGCTGTGTCGACTTGTGGAATTGTTGAAGGTGTGTAAACCTGTCCATTAAATTGAGGCTGTCAGGACTTTGCAGACGTACTGATGTTGTGTCATGTCACTGTCTCCCAAGGCTGTGGAGCACACGTTTCACAGACGGTCCATGGTCGTAGCAGATTCTGTTTCTCACATCACTCAGCAGCTGCAGTCACAGGCCCTCAATGCCATCTGTGTTGCCAAGGTAACACACAATCTACAGTATATGTATCGCGTTACATTTCAGCAGTTTTGAAAACTGCCCCGTATCCTTCCTCCAGTCAGTTGTTTGGGTATGTTCATTACTGCATTGTGGTTGTAGACTAGTGTTTCTGTGGCTCTCATCAGATAAGTAAGCATAATGTGATCAATAAGAAGGTTTTTGGGTGAAGAAGCTTTGTTATTCTTACACGGTTTGTTTATCCCCAGAAAAGAGTGATATCTGACAAGAAGTACAGTGAACAGCGTCTGGATGTACTGTCCTCCTTGGTGCTCGCCGAAAATGTTCTGAGTGGACCCAGCACAAAAGAGAGACGTCTTGTGGTGTCTTTGGCTCTCTGTGTTGGCACTCAGCTGGTAAGTGTGCACCCTTCAGGTCGGGGTACTCAAAGAAAGACGGTACATTCAATGTAAAGTATGAATTTACCTGAAGGCAGAGATTTGGATCCTTTTGAACATTTGGAGATTTGCTCACTATGTCGCTTTTACCAACATCCACAGAGGTGCACATGACATTAAAGCACAAATTTCAAAATCAAAGCACAGCATTCCATTGCATTTTATTTTGCCTTCATGTGGTCCCTGGACCGGACGTTTCCAAGATCTGGTTCACACAGAATATTTGAACAATACGCAATACAGAATTAGATGAAGGCAGAGTGAATGAAATGCAAAGAGATGAGTTTTACAGGGGGAAAATAACCAAAAGAATCCAATACAGACAATACTGAAAAATATTTTAGTTTGTAGAAAATATCTGCAGTTTATCGTGTTTGTGAACAGATCAGGTAACCGACGCATACTGTCTACAGCTGTCTTGCGAAGAAGAAAAATGTCAGATACCCCTTGATACCTAAAAATAGCAGGTGAATCAAGATCACAAAGTCACCTCAATAGAGGCAGCCACTTCCGGACCGGTGGTCACATCAAAAAGAAAACTCATACTTACTAGTTATTTTTTCATGTGAGTTTTACACCCCAGCAGGTGTTGTTAGGCCATGAGATCAATAGAAAGCACCTTCTTCGTAAAGCAATTAACCCATGTGATACACTGTCTGCTACACTTTCACACAACACACAAAGAACAAAAAAAAAAACCGCAAAACCGGTCAAAAGATACAAAGAGAACTTGGAATATGAAATTTCATGCAAGCCATACCGCTACGTTCTATATATATATATATATATATATATATATATTGTTGTGTATAATATACAATTAGCATTTCCATAATGAATAACAATGTGCCAAATATTTAAAATCAATTAAGAGGGTGATGTAAATCACATGCATATTTTCTATGCCCGTAGAAAACCTTCAGAGATGAGGAGTTGCTTCCACTACAGCTTGTGTTGAAGAAGCTAGACCTGATAAGTGAGCTGAGTGAGAGGTGGGGTAAAATGAGGATGACACAGAATAACTTGGATGCGACAGACGTATACATCGGTTTTACTTTACTTCTCAGGGTCAAACTTCAGTGTGACTGCAGCTTCCTTTACTGGCACCGAGCAGTGTTTCCGATCTACTTGGATGATGTTTATGAAAATGCTGTGGATGCAGCACGAATACACGTAAGATCCATGGTCTATTCACGTATCTCACGTATCACACGTATCGTGTCAGTTTCATATACGGTGGATCTTTTATTTCACGAACCAGTGAACTCCGGATTCAACAGACAGAAAATAGTGAGTGTTTTAAATCAGTTAATCCCGGAATTCGCCACAGGGCCAGTAAACGGCGCTGTGGTGCCATCAACAGGCAGATGGGTCACATATTGCGTTGCCCAAATCATAGATAAATAGACAAATCACAGATAGTAGACTAGAGCAGGCTAAAATATGTCAGCGTGGCGGCCGTGTTGGAATTGGCCATTTTCCCATCAAATGGAATGCATGGATATACAGTCCCCTTCATAAACATTGGAACGGCAAAATCAAGTCCCTTTTTTATTATATACAGAAGACATTTGGGTTTCAGATCAAAAGAAGAATGTCGGACAAAGGTTCAGAAAATCCAATTCTTATTTCATAATATTTACATCTGGATGTGTTAAATAACTCAGGACAGTGCACCTTTTGTTTGAGCGCACCCAGATGTGTGTTTCCAGTTGCTCAGGTGTTGCCTTATCAATTGAATTGAATACACTTTATTGTCATATGTGTTGTACGTATGTGTAACATACAGCACAGATGAAATTTCTTCCCCCTCAACATAAAACAAGAGGAGCCGCTGCGGGTGTCCGCGCCGCCATCAAAAGAAAAGTTGACCAAAAAAATGACAAAATAATACAAGACAACACATGAAACACAGACAATTGTGCAATCTTATCCACTTTCCTGCATACACTTTGTTGTTTGAAGCCGTAATAGATGAAAGACGGATCAATAGCTTTGATCGATTTACCCTCTTATGTCAGCTTCAAAATGGTTTGCTTTTCTCACATAGATGGCTCTCTGGTCTTCATGATTGTTTAATAGCAAATTAATTGGTCACAGATGAAACCCAAAGCCAAAAAACAAGCACTATCTGATATTTAAGCAGTCAATCTAAAATGCAACACCTCATTAACCAGAAACACCGATTAGTCACATGTTCCAAAAATTTACTCACTTAAAAATTGCATGGATTTAAAAAAAAAGGTGTTGTGTTGTGAGTTGTTGAACACATCTAGATGTGCAATAAGAGCCAGAATTCTGAATGCTGTCTGATATTCATCGTTTGATCTGAAACCCAAATGTTTTCGCTGTATCGTTGAAGAATTTCAATGTTGTTTACTGTTTCCATTCAAATACTGTCGTGCCACCTAATCCTCCTTTTTGTTCAATTTGCTGATGATTTGTTTTCTGACCCACATTTGGATTTTAAAAGCACTCTGAGATATATCCAAAGCCTTATCAGTGAATAACCCATGTATTTGAATGACTGAGGCTGAATACTGTTCATTAGTTAGAGATTTATTTGTACCGTGTGATGACAGATACCGCATTTCAGTGTCTTCATACGTTTAATTGTGCCCTTTTCTTTTGCCGTGATTGGTTCATACAGTACATGTTTAGTGCCCTGAGGGACTGTGTGCCCTCCATGATGCAAACCAAGCACTTGGAGTCCTATGACCAGCTACTGGAGAGCTACGACAAGGAGATCATGGATGTTTTCAATGAGGTGAGTCAAAGTGGACTGCAGTAGAAAGAGAGTGATGCCTTCAAGGTTTGCGTTGACATAGACAGATCCACAATCACACCCTTTGCTCTGTGTTTGTGTTGAATTCAAGCACTTGCTGGATACATTGTGCAAAGAGATAGAGAAGGACTTGCGGCTCTCTGTTCACACGCACCTGAAGCTGGATGACAGGAACCCGTTCAAAGTTGGCATGAAGGACCTGGCCCACTTCTTCTACCTCAAACCCATCAGATTCTTCAACCGGTTCATTCATATCAAAGGTGCTGAAAATGTTTAGCTCTTAAGAGCTCTGATCCAATTTACAATCAACAAAATCTGGTGTTCTCAACTGCTCTTGTCCTGGAACAGATACAGTCAAACCTCGGTTTTCATCCATAATCCGTTCCAGAAGGCTGTTTGAAAACCGAAATTGTTCAAAAACCAAAACCACGCTCTTTTTAAAATAAAAATGTTTATTGAACACGTCTGCTCACAATGGAAAGCAACACGAGGAAGCGTCACTTCCTCGTCTACCCGAGGAAGCGTCACTTCCTCGTGTAAGGAAGGTGCGAGGAATCAAATGGTGCATTCAAGTGCGCTCAGTTTGTTCGAGAACCGAAATTTGTTCGTCATCCGAGGCATAAAAAAAATCGAAATTTTTGGTCGAAAACCGAATTGGTCGAGAACAGAGACGTTCGAAAACTGAGGTTTGACTGTATTTTTGCCGTGGAAGTCGTCATCTGGCCGTTTTTATAGTGTGTTCTCATTAGGCTTGTGGTGCTGAAACCTATACCAGCTGACATTGTGTGAAAGGCGGCCCTTTCACACAAACCAAATGTGTATTGTTTTTTTTTTTCCTAAATAGCCATCAAAAACACGTAACAGTATAAACTGTACAAATGCGGTAATTATATCACATGCTAAATGGCTTTCAGAGCACATCACTCTTGTACATAATCAATGCAAATGTCCTTCCAGCCTACGTGACCCATTATCTGGATAAAACATTCTACAATCTGACCACTGTGGCTCTTCATGACTGGGCCACCTATAGCGAGATGAGAAACCTTGCTATACAGCGTTACGGACTGAAAATGACAGAAGCACACCTGCCGAGCCAAACCCTGGAGCAGGTCTGTTGGTTTGTAACACGTCATTGCGGCAATGCTCGGCGTCAAACGTTCATGGAAATTTAGTTGTGAATTAACAAACTGTCAAAAGAGGTAATTGTGCAATCATAAAACACACACCCCTATTTACAATCCGGTTCAAATTCAAACATAGAACAAACGTGAGGTGACTGACTTAATTTTATTTATTTATTTTTTTTACATTGCCCGGACAGTGGACGCCGCTAACTAAATTGGAGGTTGGATTAAGTCATCCCACCGATATCCCACCATCTGAGGTAGCATCAGTGATAGGACAGCAGCTGATGGCCTTGTGGCGTTTTGAGGCTAGAGCACAAGACATTTAATAATACGTAGCATCATGAGCCTCGGATTCTAACATTTGACGGTCACTAATATTAAAATATCAGGAACTGGAATTTCAATGCAATGACTGGAATAAAGAATGAAGCTGTCACTGACGTCTATCGCGTGAGTGACACAGAGAAGTATTTAATCCCTCACAAACAGTCTAATACAGCATACATCAAGGCAATTATTCTAGACAGAGTTCTGGGTCACCAACTGTTCCTAATGTTCCAAGGGGAGCGAGACAGAGTGAGCGTGCATGTGCGCGCTCATGTATGGGCAAATGGCCTGTGAGGACAATCTTGGTATTATCAACTGCATCCGTCAGATGAGGTGTGAATCAGTTTTCCCTGATGCTCCGTTAGTCTCCAGTAACTAAATATGTTCCTCTTCTCTGTGCATCTGGACTTGCAGCCACATACATGAAGTAATTCTCCAGAGATATTTAGGTGACGTAAGACCCTTGCGTAGGAGCACTTCAATGGACCCAGATAGTGTACTTGAGAGGTTACCCACTGGTCAAATATTTGTACATTTCACAATGAAATAAAAATACTGTACCAAATACAATGTCAAATTCATACATATATATTTTTTATACACCACATGGAGACAGTCAAATACAACCAGGATGGCTATTTCTAAGCAGTGTCTTAACTATTCCTCCTCAATTGGGGTGAAAAATAAACACACATGAACAGACAGCCACAAAACACAGACATCTTACTTTGTCTCACATCCAAGTGATAGTGTATATCTCAGAGAGCGACGAGAACAATGTCACCTTTCTTAACCTTGCACAAAAGGTTATAATGAACTCGGAATCAATTGTATAAGTGCAAAAACACTCCTCTAACGCTGATATTTTCAACAAGGGCTTGGATGTGTTGGAGATCATGAGGAACATCCATGTTTTTGTCTCTCGCTACCTATATAACCTCAACAACCAGGTTAGAGTTGTATTTATTTATTTATTTATTTATTTAAATATTTGTTATTCTCTTAACAGCACTGCCAATGTTCCTGCTGCCGCATTGTGAAGTGTTTATTAAGTCACAGTTATTGTTTCATAGATCTTTATTGAGAAGGCAAGTAACAACAAGCACTTAAACACCATCAATATCCGACACATCGCCAACTCTATCCGTACCCACGGCACCGGCATTATGAACACCACGGTGAGTGAATAGGAAGCATGTGCTTTGAGGTTATCATTGTTGGTACTAACTCGCGGGAGGAATTTCTCTCTCCTTCAGGTGAACTTCACCTACCAGTTCCTGCGCAAGAAGTTTTATATCTTCAGTCAGTTCATGTATGACGAACACATCAAATCCAGGCTCATCAAGGACATTCGCTTCTTCAGAGAAACAAAGGACGAGTCTGACCAAAAGGTAGGACAAAGAAATGAAAGAAGACCAGACATTTCTGAGGATGGAAATATTTGTCTTCAAATTCACTGATGACTTTGTTGTAGTATCCTTTTGAGCGTGCTGAAAAGTTTAACCGAGGCATCAGGAAACTGGGCGTCACTCCCGATGGACAGAGTTACCTGGACCAATTCAGACAGCTCATCAGTCAGATTGGTAAAATGTACACACTCACACAAACACATCATATTTGCATGCTGTGTTGTTGTTGTTGTGTGGGGTTTTTTGTGTGTGGGTTTTTTTTTTTTTGTTTGTTTTTTTTGTTAAAGCATGACATTCTGAGGTTGAAATTTTGTTTCCGGTGTTCCTGTTTGGACGGGTCTCTGAGTACTCTGTTTTTCGCCCACATTTTGAAAACATGCATGTTCAGTGAATCGAAGCGTCTAAATCACTTGTTCTTAACCTTGTTTCGATCGAACCCAGGGGGTTTGGTGAGTCAGTCTAAAGGGTTCAGTGGCGGTCAGGACGCACGCACTGATTCGTGACAACTCGTCAGATCATCAACGTTCGCTTCTCTCCTCATCTTGGCAAGCTGTCCTTTCTGAGGATGGTAGACATAAAAACAAAGAAAAGGAACAGACTTTGTTGCAAAAATGATGTTAGAGTGGCACTTGCCGAGGTGAAGCCAAGCATTCCATTTCTGTAAGGCAACAGCAAATATTTGACGGACAATGCAACTTTTAGAAAATGTAACAAATTTGTTTTGCAACCAAGGAGTAACCAAAACCGAATGTAACATTCAGGGAATGCTATGGATGGATTTCTTGATATACAAGCTTGGATGATTTGTTGTTTCAGATATCATTGTTGCAATGCTTCCCAAACCATTTTGGTATAAGTCCTATCAATAATACCCCCCGCCCCCCAAAAAAACCACCTGTTGTTTGGCTTGTGATGGAGACAAACTTAATATTATCATGCTTCAAAGTTTCATTTCAGTATATGATCGATTGACCTCGAACACGTATGTTCTCACAGCTTGTACACAATGGAGCACACGGAAAAAAGGGCCAACGTGAACTGGATGGAGCCAAGGCCTCATTAACTGATAATATAGACAGGAAGGTTCAACTTTGGGAGGGCAGCACGATAATAGGTCCTTCAGTTTGTTACAGTGTCTCAATTCATGCGAAATCTACCCATTGAATTAACAAGGGATCTATTGTTTGCACCGGAAGCTGTTTTGGCCTCCAGGTGTCGACTGAGGTGCATATCGGTGGGCTGGGCTGAGAATCGCGACATGCAAATAAGGAGGAATCTTTTTCTGATATGTTACTTATATTTTGCATATCCTGTGAATAAAAAAGTGGTCAGCGGGGGTGCGAAGGTGGGGTTTCGATCTCAGAGGCAAACACGACTTCTGTTGCCTCCGAGGAACTCCGCCCCCTTTGCTGATCAGCAAAAAGACAATCTGTTCCTTAGTTGAGTCGAGTCTTTTCATTCAAAGTTCAAGCTTGACATGAAATCCGAAAATCATAACAAGGATAGAGATTGTTTCAGTTTTTGAAATGCGTAACATTCTGTATTGATTAAGTAACGAATGTGGACTTGACATTTGTCTTCCAGGTAATGCCATGGGTTATGTGCGTATGATCCGCTCAGGAGGACTCCACTGCTGTAGTAGTGCTATTAGGTAAACTGTGCAATAACAATTAACATTCTAAATGTTAAGATTGAGTTGGATGTGTGGTTGTCTTACAACCAGTTTAGTCAAATTAAAAATGAAATGGAATTGAATTGAATACAACTTTATTGTCAAATGTGCTGTATGTGTAACATAAGGCACAGATGAAATGTCTTCCTTCTCAACATAAAACAAGAGGCGCCGCTGCGGGTGTCCGCGCCGCCATCAAAAGAAAAGTGAACAAAAAATGACAAAATAATACAAGACAACACATGAGACACATTTATCAATGCTACATACGAGTCATGGTATATTTGTATTGTGCTGTCTGTGGGTCGTTGAAGGTTTGTCCCAGACTTGGAGGATATTGTCAATTTTGAGGAGCTGGTAAAGGAGGAAGGACTGTCAGAGGAAACTCAAAGAGCTGCAGGGTAACGTATTGGTCCACCATGCTGACATTCTGGATTTCATGTGAATTAATATGATTCCGCTTTCAGTGTCCAATATGGGGCACAGATCAAAATAAATGTCAATGTGAACTTTACCTCATGAACTTTGCTCGTTGCACGCAGCGTGTTGGATTCCGTATTAGGAGATTTGACAAGCAACTCTGCCGAGGGGACCGAATACTTCAAGATGCTGGTGGAGGTGTTTGCGCCCGAGTTTCGACGTGCAAAGAACATGCACCTGAGGAACTTCTACATGATTGTGCCCCCACTGGTGAGTCCCAAGCCATTTTCAGTAACGTGACTCATTTCCACTGGTAAACGCTGTAGCAGACCCTGTAGAACAGGGGTGTCAAACTCATTTCACATTGTGGGTCACATACGGCCTCGGTAGATGTCAAGTGGGCCGGACCATTAAAAATTATACCATACTCTGCTATAAATAACCAAAATATTATATGTCTTTCCTTTGTTTTGGTCTAAAGAAGCACAAGAACACTAGGAAAATGTCGACATTTAATGAACATATCTTTTAAGAAACATTTCATGAAGCACCTAAGATTTGCTTAGACAAATGTGCAATTTACTTTCATCATTCACATATATGCATTGCAACTGATCCCACTGACTGTACAAAGGCACAAAACCTTAACAAGTAATTGGTATTGAAAAATATAGTAATGCACTTTTAAGATTAAACGAGATTTATAAAGAAAGGAACCATTTACACGAGCATATAAAATCTAAATGTAATCCCTGCCTACACCTTACAAACTAAGGAGAGTGCTATAATATGTGTAAAGAATAAAGTATTCTCATGTCCTTGATAGCGTCTGCTGGGTTGGGTCTGTCTCAGTGACAGACTGAGGCTGCTGTTGTCTTCTTCTCTGATCAAAACAATGTTGTCTTTTCCTCTGATCAAAACAGTGTATCCCCCTAGCGGATATTCCATAAATTGCACCTTATTAAAAATATTGATTCTGTGTCTTTTATGCATTTTTTTCACTTTTAAATTATCCTGCGGGCCTGATCAAACCTCCTTGCGGGCCGTATGTTTGACACCCCTGCTGTAGAAGCTCAAACTTCAACAGTGTTTGTGACACCGTAAATAGGTCATTCGTGTGATGACAGTTTCAGTGGATTGGCCCATTTCACACCAGCAAATCAATTTGTCCTTTAGACTGTGAACTTTGTGGAACATTCCATCAGTTGCAAAGAGAAGCTGAACAAGAAGAACAAGACCGGAGCTGCATTTACAGATGATGGATTTGCAATGGGTAAGTGACCTATATTGAGAGGGGGGGGTGGGGGCATACAACATGCTCTTGCACAAAATCTTAAACACACGCACACTTTTTCACTTTTTGTTCAGGTGTGGCATACATTCTGAAGCTGCTGGACCAATACTTGGAGTTCGACTCCCTGCACTGGTTCCAATCGGTCAGAGATAAGTACAAGAAGGAGATGAACGCTGTGGTGAAGGAGCAGCACCTCCACTCTGCCAGTCAGGATCAAAAGTTGCTGCAAACAATGAACCTGACCCAGAAAAGATTGGATCTCTACCTTCAGGTACAGACTTCATGTAACCTTGCCTCCCTCCCTCAAGTTTTTCTGCTTCTTCAATGGCCACATTAGCGGGCACGGAGTACTGTATTTACATTCTATTTGTTCTCCTCCTGCAGGAGTTTGAGCTACTTCACTTCTCCTTAAGCAGCGCCCGTATTTTCTTCAGAGCGGACAAGACAGCAGCTGAGGAGACTCAAGAAAAGAAGGATAAAGGTTTATTGAGTTGTAAATTACAAAAACGTCTTCTGGGAAAATGAATCAAGAGTCTTGATGGTTTTATTTGTCATCTTTTTTCTCAACAGAAGACGCCTCTAAAGCTGGAGGATCTTCCGATGGACCCATCCCTGCAGAGGCGGGATCAAAGTGACCCTGTTGTGATTTCAGCCGCAAGCGAACAAAGAATGAAGTGAATGTGTAACGATATCAGAGTGCACTGTGAGCAAGGCTTAGGTCTCAAGACTGCAAACTTGACACATTTTCCTGGGAAGAATGGAAAGATTTGGTCGATTTGTTTGTCAACATTTGTGTGTTTTTATCAAAGGACTGTGCACTCATTAAGACTTACTGACTTTGCAGAGTGGCTTTTCTGTCTATCCATTTCATGTACAACTTAACCTCAGTAGGGTCATGGGTTAGCTGGAGCTTATTCCAGATGACTTTGGATCAGAGGCAAGGCACACCTTGCACTGTTTGCCAGTCGATATTAGTCATAATAATGTAAACAGTTCATAGCTTTTTGATTGTGCTCTTTTCAATGAGCCCCACATTTTTTTTCCTCTGCCAAGTTTTGAGAAACTCAGAATGAGTACAACCTGTGTTTTACACAAATCCCTTGTCATAGGCGGTATCATGATTGTTTATGGCCTTACCTGGTAGCTTTGTTCTTAACACCTCAGTCTGCACAGTAGCAAAGTATTGCGTGCCATATTTGCATACAGCTCGTTTTTACGGTCCTTTTAACACATAGTTTATATGTGCCTTTCTGAACTGTATATACATCTGATTTATGAATAATAGCTTAACATTGAAATACAACACACAGAATGTCTTGCACAACGCAAGACATTTTTTGCAGCACAGGTAGCCATTGCATTTTTACGCATTTCTTGATTGTATATTCATTGACGTGATACATGTAATATTTACTTAAATGACATTCCATCAATTTAACATATTTGGTTACCTAATTGAAAACTAATAAAAATTGCACTTTGGAATGCTTTTGAATTGCAAAAATGCTTGTACACCGAGAAAGTGAGTCAGCGCGTGTGCGAAGTTTTTCCAGTGATTTGGTTGGAGATTGCAGGAGCAGTTTAGAACCATACACAGTACAGTAGACAACGGGATTAGGGGAAGCTTTTGTCTGCTTTAATAAAGAGATGAAGCAGTTGCCTCAAGAAATACAAGACAGGTCTGCAGTTTTCGCCACAAATTTTCCTACAAAATTCTGTTGTCCAAACAGCTTCAACTCAAACTATTTTCGCTTTGTACTGATTTTTTTCTTTTGGTGACCAAGTTGTTTTTTTTTTTAAGCTGAGAATCACGAAATTCCTTGCATGACTTTCCAACCTATTTTGATGCCCAAAGTGCTGTGTTCCAGGCCCCAGCAAATATCCTGTTCCTTCCGCATATTTCATCCATGCTCACCTCAAAAACGAGGTACAAGGCAGGGCAAGATTTGTTCCAAAATAGATGTCATATATATATATACTGTATACACATATATTGCAATCATATATACACATTCAAAATTACATATACTAATTCGTGTGATGTAAAGAAACAAAATGTACACAATTCTTAGAAAATTGTAACAAAGACAGTAAAGTGTTTTGTTTGCTCTAAAGCAACTGTTTATCGGTGTTTACCCTCTAAGGGTAAGGATTATGTCCATATTGGTGCGCACCAAGTAGTCCACACTTCACAAGCTAAAAGTTGGGAGCAAGACATCAGGACAAACACAGAATGAGAGGAAATAGTTGGTGGTGGAAGAAAAAGAATAAAGGGTGAGAAACTGCAAATACCTGAACCGAAGGGAAAAAATAGAAGCAAAACAAATGCAAGGGAGTGTTGGCATAATAAAAAGCACAAACAAATGTTGTGTTCTTTTATTACTAAATATAGTGCAACAATAAACATTGCATTTCTTTCACCCTTTCACTTGAGTTTGAGGATTTTATTTTGCCTTCCCCCTCACTTTTTCTGGTGTTACAAACGAGGGTCAGTCCTTCTTCCTGGGAGAATTCAGGCTTCAGGCTCAGACGTAAACATAACACAGACCCTGCTCAAAACAAGACTGAAAAAAAACCCAAAAAATCAGGGGAAAACAAATAGAATAAAAACAAAAACGTTGGTGTTCTGGGCAACATGAAATTTTGGAACAGGAGGGTAGTTCTGATGTCAGACATGCCTCCCCTGCAGTCAAACAAACAAATCCTCAAGGAATAAAAACCAGGCTGTGAGAACCACAGCGCCTTCCTTGGACAACAGCATAATGTGCAGGAACAGCTGTAGCCTTGTGGACAGGTCGGCCTTAGAAGGCCTGCTGGGCTGGGTTGTAGTTGAATGTTGTTGGCACGTGAGGCCTCTCTTCCAGCTTGTCATACTCCAGATGGAATTCCTTAGATTTCCAGACAATAGTGGACACCAAAATTGAACATTGTTGCTATTTTGTGAGACCGATTAGTACTGTGCAGCGGAGGATTTACCTTGGCCACTTTTCTCCAGTTAAGACAATCAAAAAAGTAGTAGGTGCCCCTCTCGTAGGCATTGGTCTTCAATGTCGGCTCCATGCCAGGTGCTCGTGTGATCCAAAGTCGCTCCTCTTTGTGGTACCGCCAGTCCCGGTTAAAGCTAGGCAGATGAGTTATTAAAACAGAATGATTTAAAAACCCTGGTTAGCAGAAGAAGGTTGAATCATTCATCGTTAAGTACTCACAGTTCTACTGCTGCCAGAAGTTGTAGCAAGTCCCCACCATTCATGTAGTACAAGTAGAACAACAAGTCTTCACCATATCGAGACAGTTTAATGGCAGCCAGCTGGAGGCAAGACACGGGGTGCAACCAATGAGCACAGGACCAAAATGTACAGCTCGAACAAATCTTGAAGACTGCAGCCATATACAGTGAAACCTCTCAAGTCGAAAAATTTGGAATTTGAAATACATTTCCGATCAAATATGCCTCTTAAAATGCATAAATCTCATGTGTGCAAGAATTTGGCGAATCTCGTGGGACTTGAGTTGAGTGAGCATGATGTGTGTTGTACTTGTGTAAAAATAAAGGTGGGGGCGGGGGGATGGAGGCCGACAAACAGATGGCAATCAATCTTAGAGGTTCCACTGTATTTTATTTACCTTGTCCCTTATGTGGATATTGGTTAAGTACTCCGATGGAACATGGAAGTCTAACGAAACAGCAAAGGTCAAATAAGTATGACAAGAGAAGCCACTCGTATCCAGGTTGCTGTCTTACCAATATCTTGAGGTCGACAGGGTGCTGAGGCCCAGGGTGATGCAAACTTGGGGTAAAGGTTTCTGTCAAGAGAGGAAGCAGGGTCAGTGATATTTTTCGGATACGGTCCATTTTAAGAGTATTGTTCACGGAAGTGGTTGCAATCGTACTCTGGTGAATTCAAATTGAGACCCAGTGCTGTGAGGTCGCTTCCAAGTGCCAGATGGACCATCCCAGGATCCGTTTCGGCTGCCCGGATGAACGTCAAAAGGCCAATCATACCAAATTGGTCCGTCACCATGCCTGAGGGAATGTTCGTCACCCGGCCTGCAGGCACAAAACAGGACAAGGGTTTAGAGCAAACTGTTATTGACAATGTTTATTTTATTAGCCCAGCAACTATGGATTGGTACCAAAGACAGGACTTTTTGGGGTAGGCACCAGTTGAGGTTGGTAGTACAGTACCGAACACTGATTCACATAAAATCAAATGGTAACAGGTTTTGGTTTCTGAAGCCCTTTTTTTCTTGCGAAAACGTGTTGCGACTGTGAGAAAGTGATTAGGATTTCACACATGCGATAAATACATTTCCAGGTTTGGAAGCAAGCGTAACACAAGCAATTTGAGCAATTATGAAGCTTCACGCTTCCTAGCATACTTTGATTGAGCGTGGTGGGGGGGTAGACTTCTTGGTGCTGGTGCCGGGTGGTGACTGACAATGTGCCCATGTCACCAAAATTGGTGCGGGGCTGAAAGGGAGGACACCACCGGCACCTCTCTTTCAGCCATCCGCGCCAGGAGCCTGGCCGCATCGCCTGGTGCCGGCGTCAAGTAGATGCCTCACCAAAGCAGATCATGCAGGGAGGTGCGCGGCTTCCCCATTGTTATAATATACAGTTTATAAATTGGGTTTTAGAACAATACTTAATTATATTTATAAGTGAAATAGCAAAAGCTTGTGGCCAAAATGTAGCTATCATCATACACTGTCGGGTACATTCAAATGATTAATTTGATCCCAAATAGAGTTTGTTCTGGTTCACTTCCTCTTTCAACTGTTTTCTCTTTTGTTTTTTTAAACAATGTTTTGATCCAAGCTGGGTTCGATCTGATCGCGTGACTTACAGCAGGCCTTGCGTTCTTAAAAAAATTATCATAAATACTTTATTGTAAAATGTTATCCTTTGATTAGTACTCCATCCTCTTTGGCTCATTTTTAAAAATAAACGATGTTGTGTGATTTGTAAAAGTTTACATTTTGAAAAACGCATTTTCATTTGAAAACTTTTTTCGATTTTACTGTTGAATAAATTGACATTTATAACCACAAATATCCACACCAAAGTTGAGTACCGGTATTGAATCCCAGGTTCCGGGAATCAGAACTTTCAATGTGAAGGGTACCCGTCCCTTCCGGCAATATCATTTCTAACCTTTTACACAGCGAGCTTGTCTACCTTAAATGTATCTCTCCATAGAACTGGATAAATTCAAGGAAAGTGCTCACCATCGGGTAACACCTGGATCCCTTTCTTCTGGTTGTTGTTCTGCGCCGAGGCCGTCTTGTCCCCAGGGAACTTGGGCCCATCTGTATTGGATGTGCTCTTGCTTGTTGAATTCAAGTTCTAAACAAATCACAAGCACAGAAAAAAAATGGAATAAGATCACAAAGGATTGCCTCGTATCGTGAGGTGAGGAGCACTTACAGTTTTATTTTCATCGCTGGTCAACGACGGATCCTTGTAATTTGGGCCAGGCAACGCAGGGAAGTCCTCATTATGGATTGAGAAATCCTGCGTCTGTTCAGTTGATGGTTTTGTCACCATGCCAACTTGTCAGACAGAAACGCGACAAACAAAATTAAACAAAAAGGCCATTGTCATAAAACCAACATAATTTGATTATCATGTTTTTCAACACTTCAAAATGACCCAGATTGTCCATGTGCTTATTATTTAGTGTTTGAAAGAAATATTTTCTACAGGACTACCATAGGGAGCTCTTCCAGCCAGCGGGTTAAGCACCGGTGTTGGATTGCCGGTCCCTTCTCTCCTACTCCTGTCCGCTAATGCAGGGAAATCTGACAGATCAAGTCCCGCAAGGTTTTCACTCCCATCTGCAGCAAGTGGAAAGACATGTTATTCACTCAATTCACTAAAAAGTGGTCACATTTCATGCAGAAAAAAAGTCTTGATAGTGCTAATTTAGAGCATGTGAGGACATTTTGGCCACAAAAGCTTGGTTGTGGTTCATTCCAATTCCGGATATGCTGCTTAGATGTATGTGCTTCTCTCTTTCTCGTCACAAACTTTGTTTTTTTTTTTTTAATCGGAGGAATTTGAAACAACACTGCCAATTAACATATTCACTCATACAGTAGAGTTGAAAACTGAAAGTCCAAGCACACATCTACAAATGTTGCCAGTTATTATTCTCCCCAAAATAGGTGCAGCTAAATGAATGAGAATATACAAAAGTTCATTCAATTTAGTCTCTCAATTCAACTAGTGAAACTCATGCGGTACATTTTACATATTACGGATTCATAAACCTCAGAATTCCTGCCTAAAATATACATTAAAATAATTAGGAGTTTATCATATGTAATATTCTTTTTTTTTTTCTTGTTTTACAAAATTTAATCACCAAATATTTCCTTTTGTGTGCAGGGAATCCACACGAGTTTTTTTTTTTTTAAATTGAACTCCTAAAATGAAAATAAGTTTTTCATGACATACTAGTTCATTGAGATGTACCGAAGGTGTTGGAGGGTGGGGAAGAAAAAAAAAATGGACTTCAAAATGACGCTTTGGTTTAACATGCTGACCTGTGCCATTGAAAATATTGCTTGATAATGAGTTGTTCATCCCAAAAGCTTGATTGCGGTTCATTCCAAATCCGGACATGCTGCATCGATGTGGAAAACATTGCAAATTACAGGTTAGACAAAGTTAAAAAATGATTAAATTTAATACACCAGAAAATGTGGCAGAGAGGACTGTCCAGTGGAAAATAGATGTAATTTTCACAAGACTAAGCAAGAGCAGGTGCGTCCATCAAATTAAACCCTCATACCTGTTTACAGTGAAGGCCTGGCGTGCTGGTTGCTGTTTGGGCATACAGATGATACTTGGAGAGCTGCGATTGGGGCTGCCCAGGCCTGAGCTGCTCATACTATTGGTCCTGCCGCTCATGCCGAGGCCTTGCCCGACCTGAGAGTGGTTCAGCATGTTCCTCGTGTTCATCGGTAAAGACCCCCTGTTGAAAGAAACAGGGAAGCCTTTATTAGTCTATATTATTTCTCTAATCACATCAGGGCAGTGTTTAATTTCAGGTGAACTGAAGTGTCATGAGGAAGGCACCTGCTCGGCGATGGAGGAGTATGGAGGGACATGGTGAGGACACCTGTTGTGGGGGTAATGTGACTTTGTAGCTGGGTGCTTTGTGTTAAATTTCGGTTTAACTGAGGCGTACTGTTCCCCATGCCTCGTACCGAAAAGCCGAGTGCACCTGCAGAAGAAAAATAATAATAGCAAATGTAAAATACAGCCAAGCAATCCGATTAAGAATCTATGCATCCAAAATGTTGACAAAAATAACACTGTTCATACCTGTCTGATGATCATGTTTGTGTAAAAATACACTGACAAGTCCTACCCAATAAATATTTACATTTTTTAAACAATCCTAGATATCCTTAGTTTGTCACTGTTTCCACTCACTTTGTGGACCATACAAACTTGCACCAAGCTGTGAAAGCTGCCCTGAGGATGAGGACGGCGAAGGTGACGACAGCATCTGGGGAGAAACATTCTGTGAGGACAAAAGACCTTCAATAGATAGAGGTGACCACATTAGGACTAAAGAGAGCTCACGTCTTTGTCCGACCGATGTGGGAACATCGACGGCTGGTTGTAGTACATGCTTTCATCAGTAAAGTCGTTGTCCACTACCTCAACGAACTCTGCAAATTTCTTTCTCGAACTAAACATGCCTTTTGTCACCTGCAGAGAGAGTAAAGACGATGCAAATCCATTTGCAGGTAAGGGTCACTGGACAAAAGAGTACAACCAAGAACAGCAATCGCCTTAACAGATCTTTTGACTCATCAGACCTAAAAACACCGTGGCCAGTTTTGGAGCACGGGTATAGGATTTGACTATCAATTCAATGAGGATTGTGTGGACTCATCGTGGGGATAATTGGTGCAATAGTCAACTGTTTATACACAGTGTAAATAATTGTCTATGTTGACACTTTTTTGTTCGCAATTCTTCTGCTATTTTCAGTTTAAATCTGGGTTGTATTTAAGGCGTGCGCAGTGGGTTTTGTTTGTATGTGAGCCACGCGACCTATTAAGTGTGTTTCTCTTTCGATCTAGATGTCAAAAGTCACTTTTGCACTGCTCCTTTTAAAACAGTAATAGATATTGAGCCAAGCGCTCTCCTGGAGTGAACGGTTCAGATATTAGCAACACATTTCCCACGATGCGCCGATTAAAACTATTATTGCGATATTATGAGTACAAATTCGAGATTAAAGGGGTTGTGTTAAATTAATGTTTAGTGACTTCACTTAAAATGTTTTGTAACAACATCCGTTCTTGGATAGGATGCTAAGATGCTATTTAGCTAAGGACCTTACTAACTAGCCTGTGTAGGCAGGTAGCCTGTAAGCAGGCTCCGTGCTTGTATTTAGCGTTAGCCTAGCTCGCTAATGCGGCTAGGCAAAGCAACAATTAAGCTAATAACAACATATATGCGTGCATCTTTTGCGCGTATTTAGAAAACACACGGTTCTCGGCTTCCTAGCGGTAGCAAAAGGACGCTGGATTGCATATACCTGGAGACAGATGCCCCTTTTCGCGGCTCAATTTACGCTCCGTTTGCCAGGCAGCAACAGCGACAATCAGATGAAGCTAATAGCTAAAGGAACCGTTTCGCCGTGAAAAGGCACAGGAACACAACAGGGCTTATTTCACTCATTCATTTCAACGAGCTGGGCTGCGCGTCCTGTTGGAAAGGCGATATACAATTAAAAATAGCCTCACCGCATCAATTTCACTTGACTTCGTTAAATCCAAGATGGCTGTGTTCTCAACCGAAAGAGGAACAGCCTTTACCCTTTGACCTTACAACCTGCAGACCACTTCCGTACACAAGCCTGAACGGGTATGTAGTTCACAAGGGATGATGCTCACCACAGAGCAAACGTTCTAAGCATTTACAGTACTTTGGGCAATGAGAATTTTCTCACACCCCAACTATCATTTGATGCGTTCGCATTGTAAACACTGTAGCTCCCCTCCATATGCTTTCTGCAACGTTTTCTTCAGATTTCACTTCTGGAAATACATTAAACTACAAAATAATCATTTTCAGTCTCTTTGCAATTCAACATATTACAAAAGCAACCGTTTGTGACAATGATTACAAAATAAGGAGCCGTGCCAGCACTGTGGTGAAGTGCTTGGCACGCTCACCTCACAGTGCTGAGGTTTCGTGTTTGAATCTCAACTGTGGCTTTCATTGTGGGGTGTTTGTGTGTTCTCCCTATGTTTGCCTGTTTTCTTCCTGGCTACTGCAGCTGCTACATCCTACATTTGCAAAGCAAGCACATTAGGTTCGCTGAAGCCTTTCAATTGTCTGGTGTAAGGTGATAATGGTTGTCTGGCCTTTTGTGCCCTGCAACTGTGTACAAGGCCCAAAGTTATCTGGGATGGTCTCCAGCTCATCCGTGAACTCAATGAACACACAGTCTCGAGAGTGGATGGATGAGCATTTTTTATTTGTTTGTTTGGTTGCCTGGTTTTTAATTTGTTTGTCCACTCCTCCCGTTATCTCTCCCGGTTTCCATAAATGTCTTGTGCCATGCACGAATGGACAGACGTGACGGTGGACGTCTTCCATGCATACTCATTTGACTTTGCCGAGTCTGCTCATCCACTTATATTTGAACAAACCACAATATACACTGTGTCTGTGGGAGTACCCATTTTAAATATTTAACGTCACCTATTACATCAATGAGGTACCTGAAAGACACAAACAATTAACAAAATGGTACAGAAAATGGTGGTTGGATGTACCTACACCATCATTAAGCAGGAGTAGAACCCACAGTGCATGCAGGAAAACAAGTGCATAAAGCACAACATCACCAGCGGCTCCCATGACAAACATTGTAGTTTTAAAAGGTTCCAGAGGGAATTGTTATTGCTGCCTTCCAAGTGCTCCATCACATCGGTGGCCCACCGGAGAAGATAGATACAGTTACTTTCCTTAACAGGCCATAAACTGAGGTACACTGCCCTCCACAATTCATTGACATTTAATAGTGAAATAAACAAAAGAAAAAAATGTGGCTTTGCAAATAAAAACATTCTGCATGTTAATAACAAATTGTTGTTATTTCGTTATCAAAGGTAAGCTTGAAGACAGTGACTCTTATTAGACAGTCCGTATGGTACATCAAGTAATCTGACACCTCTAAGGTAATCAACAAAACACATTGTCAAACTTGTCCCAACATACTGTAATATTTCTGGTTATTGACTGTGGAAATAATGACATTACTGACACCTCATTGACTGGAAAGGTTCAGTAGAAAATAACTGCATTTTCAACAATGACGGATATTCCACATGTGCTAGTTTCATGTCGGCACGCCCCAGTCCATTAGAGGACGAAGAGGGAAGAGGACGTGCTTAAAAAAAAATCTGCCACTGAACACAGACCAGTGCCTCTTCTGATAAGGAAAACGACATTCCATCCATTTGGATCCAGTTTAAAAAAAACATGTCTGGTAAAGGTATGCAAGATAATGAATGCCAGCGCAACACTTCTGGAATTGCGATAAAGCTTTCTGAAACAAATTCAAATAGAAAGTAAGTAAACGCGTGTGAATCTCAAATTTTGAATCTAAAGAGGCTATGATAGTGCAATTCTGATTGATTCAGAAGAAGGTAAAAACAGCTACTATTGATGCGGAATACAGATCTGTGCCAGCGAACACCTCAACACCTCACACCACTGCACTTCGATATTCCTGGAACGTGAACATTCTCACACCATGCTATTGATTGAACACTGTTCCTATTGCGACACGGTTTTATGCTGTTTGTTATCATCTTTATGTGTCATTATTGCAACAAAAAAAAAGAAGTCAATTCCTTCAAGTCAGAGGAAAACAAAGTCCTTGTCACTCCATCTTATTTTTCCAAATGATGAATTGTGTTCAGCTTTTTCGAAGCAGTAAACCTTGTGACTTTAGCTGAAGAGACTTCCCATGCATATCCATGGCATCCTGTGCCCCTCCCTGTCTTTCCCTTTGTCCCACCTCTGTCATCTCAGGGCAGAAGAGGGGGGAGTCTTTTGGCACAAATGGGAAGGAGAGAGAGGAGAGCTGTCAGTGGTTACCTTGAAAGTCAGGGCAAAGCTCAGAGGCACTGAGTTAAGCACTGGGGAACATTCACTCAGGGAATCCAATGTCTTTTCATCTGATTATACCGGATAAACATGTCGCTAACTTTTGGCGATGAAGGTAGTCATGGATCAGATTTGTTGGACAGTAGGTACTTTTATTTTAATAGGTACTATTTCTGTGATCAGTGCTCACTGCTATTGTATATTACTCTTCTGCGTATTCTTTCACCACATGAAATGTTGTAATTAGCGCCATAACCATCTGATTGTTGTTTACAGAGCTCCAAAATATTAAATAGGTCATTTCTAATCTAACAACTGTTGTTTTCCATGTATTGTCATGCACTCTGACGCTGCAGTGGAGGAGTTTAAGTGGATTCAGATGAAAAACATTTAACAATGGCAACTTACCTGAAATTCCTGTGACGGACCAGCAAGCAGGAAAAATGGGAAATGCCATGCGAGGTATCATCGCCTTCATTCCATCGGAACGGTGTCAACGCTTCCTAGTGGGGGACCTGAAGGAGATGCCACTTGATCGGACTCTGGACCTGAGTAGCCATCAGTTGCGCCAGTTACCTGTTGCTGTTTGTGTGTTTGATGAGCTGGTGAAACTCTATCTTAGTGACAATAACCTCTGCAGTTTGCCCGATGAACTTCGCCACCTGAGGAAGCTTCAACTCTTGGCTCTTGACTTTAACTGCTTTGAAGAGCTGCCCGCGGCTGTCTGCAGACTACCTCAGCTTAGCATCCTTTACTTGGGTAACAACAAACTCTTCCACCTCCCCAAGGAACTCCAGGAACTCAAGGAACTTAACACCCTGTGGCTGGAGACAAATTGCTTTACAGTCTTCCCAAATGTGGTTTGTGAGCTTTCCAATCTCAAGACCCTGCACCTTGGCTATAACCAAATACACTGCTTACCCGATGAACTTACCAGGCTTGAAGAGCTGAGAAGTATCTGGCTGGCTGGGAACGAGCTAACGGAGTTCCCTCCAGTGTTGTTGGAAATGCACTTCCTCGCCGTCGTTGATGTGGATCGAAACAAAATCCACCGCTTCCCCAATCTCTCACACTTGCAGGGGCTAAAACTGATCATCTACGACCACAATCCCTGTGTTAATGCCCCAATGGTGGCTGAAGGCGTCAGAAGGGTCGGGCGTTGGGCGGACTGCTCAGATGATGAACAGGAAGATGAAGGTTCAAAAGTCAAGGTCACAGAGATGGAGGCAGAGGAGGTGCTCGACATTTAAGGTCAAGCGACAAAGTGACATTCAGCTGTGGCGAGGCCTGGAAGGGCAGGACGTCACTCAAGTGGATCACTTGAAGCTCAGGGGTGTGCAGAGCCTTCATACCATTGATAGTTGAGCCATATATGGGAACGCAACATGTAACATGGTTGCAAAGGAAAAAGTATTCATAAATCAATGATTGTAGCTCATCACAGGCCGAGGAACCATATTTAGTAACCACTGTACATAATAAGTTCAAATGAGTACACCTCGATATTGCCATTGGCGTATCAGTAAAGAAAGGTGGAAAAGAGAGGATTTAATATATTAAAAGTAAACTGTATTACACTGTTATATACCTACAGTACATATTGATGATTAGTCATACAAATCTTGAAGGACAGTTCACTAAAACAAATGTCAGCCTTGAAATTATATTTGGGGTATAATTGATCAAATGTATTAATTGAATTTTAGATAATCATAGATTTATTTTGGATTATTTCATTTGGAGATACAGTATATATTATACAGTAGTATATTTTGATGGGGGCGGCGGTTGTATAGTAGTATTTCCAATGAAGGCCCAAAATAAAGTTCATGACTAATTGATTATACAGTTTGACTGAAGGTTTACAGGTTATCCAGGTGTGAGCAGAGTGTGTGATAACAAATAACAGTCTAATAAATACAACAAAACCATCTGTACACAGTCAATAGTTATACATTGGTTTAGCACTGGGACAAAAACGTTAGACATCTAAGTTATGGTTGCATAGACGTCACTACACTGAGGGTAAATGCGGGCGGGTTATAATTCAAATGATGGATGGTGAATTCAGTCAATTAGTGCACTCCATATCTGGAACAATGCATAATTCATCTGATAGATTGAGGATGTCGCTTTGAGTGAAGCCTGCTAATGGGCTTTATTGTCACCGCATTACTACCCTATTCTAAGTGGTTTGCAATCACATCATCAAATGTCCTGTAAACAACACATTTTCATTCCAGTTATGTGGAAAAAGGGAATGAAATGTTCTCTACATGTATTCAACCATTTGAACCCCCCCCCCCTCCCACACACACACACACACACACAACAATCTAAGAGGGTATTAGTTGGTCATTTCATTGAATGTACTAATTTTTTTTAATGTTTGCATTTTTATTCAATCACCGTGCACAAGAAATGTCTTTTCATTCACATTATAAGAAGAGAGTAGACCAAAGTCTGTCAATATATTTTGGTACCACAACTCAAAGTTACGCTTAAGCACATAGCGGGTGACCCTTTTACTTTCAATACCAACCACTGAGCGGAGAAACACTTGAGGTCAAAACATCTCTTGAATGCTGGATACAGATAGGTTACATCAAGAGACACCAAAAAACGTACATTGCGTAAAACATCCACCTAAAACATACTTTTTTTTCTGTGAAACAATAAATACTGCTTTCAGCCATTACATTGCGTCTGCACATTGTAAATCTGACACGAGCACTGATGCGAAGAAGCCCAGTTTTGTAATGTACTAGATTCTTTGACAAAACGTCCCGCGTGTTTGTATGAGCCATTGCGCTCAGACAAAACTTCTCTTTGTGCAATAGCAGAAGAATGGTCACGCAACAGATCCATGAAGCCCCTTAGAAACTGTTAAAAACAAATGTACTATTTTTCTACAGTAATTGCTTGTAAAGACATTTGTGGAAAAAAGTAACATGTCTTGGAGACGTTCCTCATTTGTAATTTGACTTTTTCTTAAGTGCATGTGTTAGCTTTAATAAAAGAAAAGAAAAGAAAACAAGTGGTGTAACATTTTTATAGATATTTGTTGTCGAGTGAAGACAGGTTGTAGGAGTAAAGCAATTTTTTTTGTTAAAACAATATGCATACTATGACTTGACATAGACTTGACCTCTAATAGTGTGTGTTTGCCTGTATTAAGATCTGCAACTATATTCAGTGGAATGATGATTTCAGTACTGTATATTGTATGCACTCTATGTACTCTTAATTTCAAGTCTAAAGGCTTTTTGATGTACCAGATCTCTGTCGGAGTGTTGTCTCACTCTGGTCTATCGCCTCAGGCAATACAGAGTCAGGAGACACATCATTTTCGGAATTGGGAACACTGGGTTCAGTGGCATTTACTTCCACAAGGGATGTTTTTGATGACTGCACAACCACTGTGTCATCAGCCTGGTCATCAGATGCATCATTCAAAGATCCGATCAGTCTTGGGGAATCCAGCTCCTTCTGGGCATTTTCTTTCTCCATGCGCTTCTTCACCTCCTCTCTTCTCTGCTTCATGCGGGTACTGTCCCCCATCATGACTTTGACGCGTACCTGATCCGGGGGCCAGAGCCCACCCCATACAAATTGCAGGTAGCTGAAAACCACAATCACGCCAAGGAAGGCAAAGTTGGTGGCCACGCCGATCACCGCAGACGTCAGGGGGAAGTTGTACAGAACATAACGAACACCGGTGAAGTATGCATGGATGCGGAGCTGGGATGAGTAGATCTGCACACGCTTAGATTGGATCTCGATGACTGTACCGACAGTTGGTTGATAACTGTTGGTCTTGTACGCAGAGAAGAGCTCGACTTCTATTAGCTGCTTCTGTTCAGCCATCCCAGTCAAGAGTAGAGGAGAAAAGAAGAAAGTGCTGAGTGTCTGCAAAAGGGTCGAGCGGTAATGTAGCATTGTTGAACGTCGAACAGATGACACCATCGTCCCATCTTTGGTGTAGCACGACATCTTGACCATAAACATGCCCAGATGTTCATTCACAGGAGACTCTGGCAGCTCCAACTCCAAGGATATTCGATATGGTTGGCCATAAGCCATCACCTGGTCCCTGTCGTTCTTCAAAAGGGAGATGTTGGCCGTTGGGAAGGAGCAAAGTTCTGATTCCGATGCATCACAGTCAGAGCTGTAGTAGAAGTGCACGGGTGCGGAGAAGCTCACGGTGGGCATGTAGGAATAATAGAAACTGCCATACAGGAAAATGGACACCCAGAGCAGCAGACCCAGAACACAGAAAAGTACAGCAGCTTGGAATAAAGTCCTCCGGGCCTTCAGAAGAGTAACGGCTGCCACATCGTTTAGCCAGTGCAGAACTGGTCCCATCGCACCCCCCATCGTGCTTGATCCAGTTCCCGTAGCGCTTCCCCCGGCTCTGAATCGGGCAGCACGTCCTCTCTGCGGCTCTGATGGCCACTGCCCCGATGGCGGCTCTTGAAATTCATACATTAATGGGCGGCTCCACTGCGACAACTGTGAAATTGCCAATTTTCACTTGAACATGTCAAGACGATTCCTGCAATCGTTGGGACACCGACTTCCAATGTGCGCCGCAAAACCCGTAGTGCTACAAAAAAGCAAGCGATAATGGGATTCCAAATATTAACCCGAAACATTCCACCGCCTAGCTCGGTAAGCTTGTTATTAAGTAAGCTTGTGTGCATCTTCGACGCTGGTACACTACGGACATTTCCTTGTGGTACACCGAAAAGCGACCCAGTACCCGGAAGTGTTCGGAATACCACTTCCTTTCTTTGTGCTACTAGCTGCAACCTGACGACTTCGGAAAAGAGAGGCTCGCAGCTTCGCAGGCCAAGTAATCCACGATGAAGAAAAAGGCTCGCGCTACGGGAGGAGCAGTTGGTCGGAGAACAATTCTACAACTGTCACCTTCCGGGCTCCGTGGCGGGAATGCCGGGGAGAGGGAAGAGGGGCTGTCGGGATCCGATGGTAATTCTCAACACGCCTGCTAATGCTTGCTAATTGCAAGCGGCGGCCTTGCTAAATGCTATGTGGATCCGAGTCTCAGTTGTACACATTTTAAACGTCTGTTGTGTGTATGTTGTGTTATATATTCAATGTTTGTTTTTAAGTTACAGACACAACTGCCATAGCCGTTACTCGGCACGAAAATGCAACGGCTAAACTTTGAGTTTAGCAATGAATTCGTTTATGTGCTGTATCGTAATGAACCAATTTTCCTTTGAGTTAAAACATAGTGGTTAGCTAAAGTGGGCCACGAGTTCATTTCCTCTATTTTGGCTTTGATGATCTTTTTTTCTGACGTTTGTAACAGAAGAGCAAGAAGAAGAAGGACGATTTGTGAGAGACAGACTGAACACGAAGCCTCCCGCAGCGAAAGCCACCGGTACGTTATTTTGTTACCGTGTATTGTAGGCCAGGGTTCCACAATCTTTTTGAAACTGAGAGCTACTTTTGTAGTGGTCAATGAAATGGGCTACCACTTTGAAAAAACTTTCAAAGAACATATTTGCTCAAATAACTTTTATGGAATTGTTAACATTTAATGCCGCTTAAGTATATGCAGTGACACTGAAGAAAGTGGAGGGATAGAAATGTGCAGCACTTTATTTTTTATAAACCTCTGCAAGTGTGCAAATGACTCTGTCTACAACGTTTTTTTAAATTACAATGTCACACCACTCAGCATTTTTTCCAAACCAAAAATGGGGGGGGGGGGGCATGTGTAAATTGCTCTGTGAAATGAAACAATAACAAATACAAAAATTCTTAAAGAAATTGTGTTATATGAAGTCACCCACATTGTCATTTCTCCACGAGACCCCTCATGAGTAAGGTGGATTTACGATCCCTAAGCAAAATAATTTGAACATTTTGCCTGTATCCTCTTGTAGAGGGGCTGTCCTTGCTTGGAGCCTATGAAGATAGTGACGAAGAGGATGCCGCAGTCTCTCGATCAACTACAACTTCTCAGCACAATCATTCTGCTGATATTGACAGTACATTAGCAAATTTCATGGCTGTAAGTATAATTATTATTTGTAGTTGGGTTGGTCTCTTGAAATTAAATCTCACATTTATTACAAAAGTATGATTTCGATTACAAATATTGGGAGTTGGGAGCTTTGGATGGTAATGCCAAACAGATGTAAGACATTAAATGAGGTAAGAAGGCACAAATGACAGTATGCGCCAAGTCAATTTAAAAGGAAAGGAAACCGTGCTAGCCCAACCTCCATCCGTAGCACAGCAGTAGGAGTTGAACTTAATGAAATTGCAATGCCACTCACCTCTCTTGGATACACACTTGAAAAGACACGACAAAACTCTTCCAACACCATAGCCCCCCACCCCCCTCTCTCTCGTAGATACAAGTTTGTGAAAAGAAAATCACTTTCTACCTTAGTAGACACCTGACGCAGAGGCATGATACAGACTTTTGTAGCATGTTATCATCATAACGTCACGATTGTAGCTCACGTATACCGTTTTAGAATGCTTCTCCTGGCGCTCCAGATTCCTATTTTTTGCCAGTGCCATCAATGAATTGCAGATGAAACAAATTTTTAATGAGAATAAAAAAGAAAAAAGATATGTCACACCAAATCTGATCGCAAGCTGCAATTGCAGACTTCTTGGGATGCAGGTCACTGCGCCACCATAGGTTAAAGGTGACCTTTTTTTTAATTGTATTTTATTTTTTAAAATACCTTTTTATGAAAGAGAAACTGCTAGGATGCTTAGGGTGTAGCGTACACTAACAAAAAAATGTATATTAACACGCACACAGACACACATGATTATTTTTTTCCCATTTTCCCCGACACCCCTGGCGATCGACCTGGGACCAGTCTGCGGACTACCGGTCGACTGCGATCGGCTGGTTGGGCACCCCTGCCTTATACTCTGTTAATGCTGGTGTTAAAGGCAACCAGTGCCTAATACTCGTAATTTCTCAATCTTACAGACACAGAAGTACTGTAAGTGATTTCAGCTCGCTATAAAATTTTGATTTGAAGTGACTAAAGCAAACCGCAAAAACAAAATGACATTGATTCATTGTTTGAGTGAATAAGAGCAGTTGTAGTTGTAGCAGTGTTGTTAAAAAATACTTCATAATATTGCTCAACAGGAAATCGATGCTATCACCACTCAGCCAAGTTCAGATGATGCAGCAGTTCAACCTTCCACCCCAGCTGGTAGTGCACCCAAACCAGATGCCAATAATCAGCAACCAGGTGCCAGTGAGCAACAAAGTGACCAGTTGGAGTTCAATACTCAGTATTCATTAGCTGGAGGTAAATAGTTTGCAAGTTTCTCCCATGCTTGCACGTGTGGGTCGATACTGCATGAGCTGATATCACTAAGATTCCCAAACTTTAAACATTGTTACGGTTGATAGGTCAGTCACGTGAGGCACTGTATTTGCAGTATTGCACCACAAAGGAAAATCTGTACTAGAATCGATGAGTAGACTTACACCAGAATCACACAAGCATCAGAGTGGCTATCCATGCAACACTGAAAGTTATTACAACAATTACAGATTGACAGGTACCACCCACATTTTCTATTACCGGCCACAATTAATTTGCTGTGGCCCAGTACAGGTAAATGTGTTTGTGGGAAGCATTGCAGCGGTCATCTTTTATTTTGTGGAGCAAATCACTGATAAAATTGATCAATCGGCACATTAAAGATATTACAGTCGATCTAAACATTTGCATAAAATGCAAAATATATGTTGATACGATCCGGCCGATCACATCTGTGTAATTTCTAATTCACATGATGCCGATCCTTCACATCACCTTAAATATCTGTTTCCTTCCAGTGGATGTAGAAATGGGGGACTGGCAGGAGGTCTGGGATGATAACTCTGGCTGCTATTATTACTGGAACACTCAGAACAATGAGGTCTCTTGGGAGTTGCCTCACTATTTAGCTAATCAAATGCAAAGATTGGCTAACCATACCAACAGGTGAGTGACTGCATTTAAAATATATGTCAGAGGTTTTCTTTTACACTTCACTTCAACATTGGCCGATATTTCGATTCTGATGGTATGATCACGTGTAAAAAAATATTGCGGGATTCGAATTATAGTGCTGATATGTCCAGTTTTTATTTACCCAAATACTTAATATTTGGGTAAATAAAAACAGTTTTTCCTCCCGTCGAACAATCTCTATTTTTAAAGAAAATATTTGACACATTAATAAATGTGTCCTATGTTTATTTAAAAAAAAAATCTTTATCTGTTTTATTTACAATGTCCCATCACCAGTGAGCTATTTTTACAACATACCAGTGGTATTGTATTGCTTTGTTTTAGGACAATGCACAAATCAACAGAGCAAAAAGGCAGCCGTGTAAGTGCTGGTGTCGCCAGTGTCTAAATGTCTTTCATCTCCTTCCCTGCTCTTTGTGTAACCACTCACTCCTCCCATCTGTGCTCAGTCGAGCAGAAGGGGGGAAAAAAGCAGCAGGCCTTTGATAAACTACAGGCGGCTCGTTGAGTCAACTCTGAAAGCAGACAATCATATTGTGCCTTGCTGAGAAGAAAATAATGCTGACAGATTGATTGGTTATAAAAACTTTTTAAAACCACTGAAAACTGGTAATCGGCCCATGCCTCTTCAGGCATGAATACATTTATATACTGAAATAAGATTTCTCAAACTTTGTACTTTTAGTGCCAATGGCACATCAGGTGCTGGTCATTACCCTGGAGAAACCACACCTGCTGCAGCTCCAACATCATCTAAAGATACTAAAGTCAAGGCAAGTTTAAGTGTCCACATGATTCCATGGAGGAACGTGTTAATGTTGTTATGACATCATTGGATTTAATCGCATAGGAGGTAATGGAGAGTGTGGTGGGCCTCACTAGCAAAGAGGAGGAGCGCTGCGGAGTGGCTGCATCTCTGCTTGGTCCCTTGATCCCTACTGAAGTGAAAGATGCTGAAGAGAAATGGCGAAAAAGACTCCTCAAAGGTTTGGATGAAAATGAGACCAGTGTGGACTCTGAAGGAGAGGTTGTTCGCCCTGTGGGATCCCCCTGTACCACCACTTCGCACAACTCTGATGCTGTCCAAACTGTGGAACAAGATTCTGATGCAAAGAAGGTGTCAGAGGTGAACTCGGACACTGAAGGGGGGCCAGAAGAAGACACGATGGAGCTGGAACTGGCTCTGGAGAGGAAGAAGGTTGGTGGTGGTGGCTTTGTTTGCCGTGTGCTGCCATTGCACGCATTTGTTATCACAGTTTAATCTGGACCTTTGATTATCAGGCTGAGCTCCAGGCTCTAGAGGATGGCGATGGAGGCTCTAGTCCCTGTTCTGAGACGAGCCAAGATGCTTCTGGGTCTCGTAGCACACTCAAGAAAAAGCGTTGGAAAACTGTCTTCCCTAGTGCTCCCAGCCCTGATTCCAACAGTCGTAATTCAGAGCCTCAGGACAACATGTTAACAGGTGAGCTTTTAATGCCCCCACAGTAGGAAGTAGGTTGAAATGCTACAATCTAAGTGTCATTTGCTAATAGCATGTACAAAAGTTCCAGAGAGTGGTGTAGCAGAAGAAGACGGAGAAACGGATACCTCTGAGCAGAAACCAGAAGCTCCACCGAAAGAAGTAGTCGAAACAGCTGAGCTCAGGGTAAAATGGTGCTTTAATAATACTCTAATCTAACATGTGGAATGTGCTTAGCCATGATTGTTAATGGTGATGACTTAAGTTTCAGATTGGAGAACTGGCTAACACCTTAACAAGCAAGATGACGTTCCTGGGCATACACAAGAAAGCCGTCTCGAATTTTCAGTTGCTTCTGCTGCAAACTGAGGTAACAAAATCATGAGTCCGTACCCTGGCAGAGTTGTCCCAATTTTCACCCGCAGCTATGCCATTGCATAAAATATTAATTGCATAATTCTTTAATGTCCTTTTGCACATATCCATTTGCATGTACTTGAATATTAAAACTCTCATTATCATCAATTACAGCATGTCATTGAATTAATTGCTTGTCGTTATGGCCCCAAATTTGCTCATCAGCTTCCTATCAATCCCCCTGTTGTCCCACATGTCTCAGACACGGATAGCTGACTGGAGGGACGGTGCTCTGAACGGGGGCTATCTTCGCCGCAAGCTACAGGAAGCCGCCGAACACATAAAACATTATGAACTTAACGCCACCCCTAAAGGCTGGTCCTGCCACTGGGACAGGTACGCACTGCTTACCTTTCACATCTCTACACCCCTTCGCCCCCCGTCCCTCACGCCCCCCCAAAAAGTGCAGTGTGACTACGCGCACCTCAATCCTGTGGTTGCAGACTTTGTATCATGACATCATGACAAGCTTAACCAGTGCGTGCGGATTGCTGCACAAACCACAAACAGACTCTCCAGGTTTCAGTAACACAATGCTAGCATTGTGTCTTACTTGTACTCATAAGGGAGCGGCCACTCAGGGCCAGCCTGCTGTTGCTGCAATTATTATTTCTGCCACAGAAAGAAATCCATGTCTTGACGAGAGACTGCAAAGCTCTGTTGTGAGGGCACTTTTTAAGACTCAATTTCAGTCAGTGGAGAATTCGGGTGGGGAGATAGCGGGGTTGGTTGCCTGGGAGAGCGTTGCACTTTTCAGGACTACAACCCCCAGAATGCAATGCAGAATGAGGCCCCGGAAGCCACACGTGTCACGCATCCAAATAAAGGTGAAGATGGAGCAATGACGGGAATCCAGCAGGTCAGACCAACTCTATTTCATGTCTTTCTGTTTATTATTTTTCATGACCAAGTCAAATCATTGTGTGATTATAAATGATGTATAGTTGTGATTTCTTGTTGTTCAATGATGGTGCCTCCTTCCCGGCATCTTCCTGTGTCGTGAGGGGAATGGTTGTCTTAAATGCAACGTTTAGGACAACCATGATGTTGGCTGCTCAATACAACCTTTGGGGCCATGAAGAGATGATTTGTTTTGCTTTAACTGTTTTTAAGAGAAAGGTGGGTTACCTATCCACATTCTTAGTCAATCTTGAGTTGATTCCCCTTTAGGATGGTGAAAGCCACCATCCATAGCAAGCCCCACCATGTCTACTCTCTTGCCCTTTGTCCCAGGTCATCGCACCGGTCAGCTCGTTGCAAGGCCACTTGTTGAGACTATTGCCTTCTATCTCTGTTGTCCCACTCTTTAGAGATCACAGGCGGTATTTTTATGTCAACGACCTGACGAATGCATCACAGTGGGAGTTCCCGACAGAGGAGGCCAAGGGGGATGACCTGAAAGGAAACCGGGCTAGCCCAACCTCCAGCCAAGGAGATGGCAACACATCTGCATCCAACGGTGGACCTTCAGGTCAGAACAAAGATGTGCCTGCTTTTTTGAGGGTTCAAGTGAAATGTTAGAAAGTTTCCTCTTTGAATGTTGTCGCTAATTTTTTTTCCCCCCCACAGAACCGTGTATTTGTGCCTCTGCTGCACCACCACCAGTGCCTCAGTCCTGCACATCATCATTGTGGTCCCCATCTCAACCACCACTTCCTGACAGCCCACCTCCTCCACCTGACCTCCCCCCACTTCCACCTCTCCCCCCGGGCTCACCTCCTGTACCTCCCCCGCCCCCAGACAGTGATAGTGAGATCATGGAGGTGGAGATGGAGATGGATGATAATGACATAGAGCCACCGGCCCCTGGAACTGAAGATGATGGGAGTGGGTGGCCCCCTTCAGGCATTGCTGCTGTTAAGGTGTGCTCATGTTTACTTTGAATATGTATTTTGGTGGTAATTGTCCTGTTTAGCTTTCGATTTATCAGATGTATACTTTGTTTCCTTGTTTTGGTGCAGGTCTTAGACTCTTCAGCCCCATTGGGTAAGGGTCAGAAACGGAAAGCTGGTCAGCTGAATAAAGCCATTATTGGAAGTAGTCCCATCCTGTACACACAGCATGTTGCTACAGCAGGTAAAATTCAGCATCTGATAGTCACATCACAAATACCATCAACAATATCACATTGGTTTGCCTCTGTGTAGCGCCTATCATGACCACACCAGTCTACTGGGGTGTGCCAGCCGTCACTGCATCTCTCGTCCCTTCTGAACTTCCTCTTCCACCTGTTCCTGCTTTACCCCCCCAACCACCGCTGCCACCTCCCCAGCCAGCCTGTGAATCCGCAGCACCTAAAGTGCCACCTGTGGAAAAGATCAAGAAAACCAAGAAAGATAAGGTTTGTAATAAATTCAGATGTTTCAGGGTTTTTCCTCTTTTTTTAGGCAACACATGGCAACATTTTTATGCATAACTTTAGAACTTCGATCATTTTTTTCTCCCAAAAATGAGCAACAAGTAACTCTGAGCTTTTTTTTTCTTTTTCTTTTTCTTTTTGCACTTGTGTGGTCTATGACCGAAGCTAGGCAGTTGTCAAGTGATTTACTAGCCAATTAGCACATGAGTCATTGGGTACTTTCTTGCTCTTACCCCCGCAACCATCGCCCCAATAACACTTGGAGTAGTCCTAAGCATCAGCTGCATGTGGTGCCATTCACCCATAACCTCACAACATCTGCTAAATACTTGACATTTATACAATAATATGTTTACAAACTCAGCATTTCGGTGTTGAGTGCAACCATGCGGGCTAGCTAATATGCTACAATGCACTTCTCACATGACGTCTCCTGTTGTCCTTCTGTAATTGTAGAAGGGAAAGACCAAAATGCCATCCCTTGTGAAGAAGTGGCAAAGTATCCAGAAAGAGCTGGAGGAAGAGGAGAAGAGCAGCTCCAGTGATGAGGACAGAGACCAGCTCAACAAGAAGAATATAGAAGACTGGAAACAGCAACAGCTCATGACGTATGTTAGAATGCATTTTGCACTTCTCTCCTATTATTGTGTTTTTTCCCGAGCATTTAATGAATGTTATCTGTACAGTTTTCCTCTTTTGTAATCCTCCAGTTTTGTCTTTTTTTTTTTTTTTTTTTTTTACTTTCAGAGGAAAGGCTACAAAGAATGCCAACTTCGAGGCACTTCCTGATAATTGGAGGGATCGACTAAAGAAAAGGAAGATGAACAGCACGTAACATGGGACCTAAACAACTTAAATAACCCCCCAAAATTATATACCGTATATATAATGTCATGTTATCGTTTCTTCTAAGCTTCATTTTGCTCAGTCGTTTGTGAATATTTTTTGTATTCAAAATGAAGACCGAAATCAACCGGAGGGTTTGATTGTCCTTCCTCATTTTTTTTTTAGGTACAAGTGTAAATGTGCCACCTCGTCAGTTTGTAATGGACTTGTATAGAATGTATTCAGGTGGCCACAGCAATATATGTATGAGAGTCATCTGTTTTAATTAAACTTTTACATCCGTGTACATACCATGTATATTGGGATGAGCTGTGTTGGTGGTCTCTGAATGTGTAAAGTTTTTGTAAATTTATTAAATTGTTTTTTTCCCATGTGTGTCAAAGTTTGTATCTTTTTCCGCAATATATGAAAAAGTGACACAACATTAGATGCATTTGCTCAATCTAACAAGACGAAATACTAATGCAGTGCAAATTCTCAATATTCAGTCTGTCCTAACCAGATGCTATTAAGCAATGGAGTTTAACTACTGCTTCCGCTGAAAAACACAGAAATTAATTTCTGAAAAAAAGACTGTGGCTCTTGCAGATGTGATTTTCCTTTGAGTCGGACACCTTCAAAATTATGTCCTATTTATAGAGACCTCGATTAAAATTGTGCCATTCCTTGAGTTTTGGTTTAACTGTACATATTCTCAAATGTGATTGCTGTATATTTATATGAAAGCAATTGATTGTGTTCAGTTAAAGTACATTTTGAATCGTTTAAACAATTGATTGCTAAAATCGTTAGTTGCAACCACAATGTGAATCAGGAGTCACCGACATGGTCAATGAGTATACAACGTAGCCCTAATGACAATCCGTTGTATGTTATCTAAAATTTACTAACCAGGTATAGGACATTTTTGGGTTTCCTAGAAAAGTGATGGCCATTACCTGTACACTGTACATATGTTTAAGTTTATATTTGATAGAACCGGTAGTGTGTGTACTGTACTCACGCTATGTGACGGTCATTTTAGCTTGCGAAAATGAGTGCTGCGTGTCCTTTTAAGTCAAGTTAGCTTTTATTGTCAAATATGCTCTGTGTGTAACATACAGCACCGATGAAATAACTTTCCTCTCTCAACCACAGTGCAAACATGTAGTGCATTGAACACACACAGCTAAAATTTACATAAAATTACATAAGGCATAAATATATAAATGTTAAATAAAATAATATATAATAAATACATGATTTAAAAAAATCAAGTGTCGCGTAGAGTAAGGTAAATTGAAAAATGTACCCACTATTTAGACTACTACTGTCGCATGCACAATTGTTAATTTAACTTAAAACGAACGAGTATTCTATGAATGGGACCCAAGCGCTTTTGTCGAATTTGTAGGTTCCCTAACAAAAACAGGTGGCAGTGTCACAGCTTGTTTGACCCATCGGTTGGTTGCTTGGTAACCTCTTGTTGCTCGATGATCGTTTGGGACCGAAAAGCACCGTTAAGCGAGGTAAGTCGTCAAGAGTCAAAAATGTGATTAAATAATTAAATTAGCCGCCGCAACTAATGGGAAGAAAAGCAGATTCATCTCTCTAAAATCTTTATTTTCGAATGGTAAAACCAATGAGTGATCATCTGCTGTTTCTTTTGGTCATATTTGTGTTACATATTCATTTAAAATGATTCAATATCTCTAAATTTACAGTCAGAACGTCGAAGATGCCTGAAAGGGATCCTACCGTCACTTTACGTGTGAGTTTGCTGGCCGTTTTTCTACAATCACCTGCCGCAGTTTGGTGTACACTTACACACTGGTAATAGTAGAGCTGGATGAACTATTCTGATTTTAGATTATATAACTACGCGCAGTTCTGATCAACAGCAGAGGTGAGGAAATAATTCAATAAAATGGTTATGGTTGTGGTTGTAGTTGGCAGGGGTGTCGAGTTCTGCTCACAGTTACGTATGATGCAGGGGAAATGAACGTCTTCAATTCAAGCAGCACAGCGAATGACATCAGCGCAATCTGATGGGACACTTAAGTAATTGCTTTGAAATATTTATTTGGACAAAATACAAATAGTGTGACATCATTGCTGCATCATTCCCTCTGTCAGTCACAATGTATATTGTAAAAAACTACAGCTATTATTTTCTGTTCTTTAATTTTAAAAACACTGTTAATGTGACTATTTTGTCAACAGTGTTAAGTATTTTAGATCTATTAATCTGAATGTTATCCATTCAGAGACATAGGAACAGAAGAGAAAGAGGACAACAACGATATGCTGTTACCAGGCTAAATGCTGAAGAAAGAAATCGCAACCTATATTCATCCTCACTTACACAAATATGCCACCAAGGGGAAGTGAACATCATGGGGATGAGATCTGTCACAGAGTTTAGTAAGTGCAGCAGTGCCACCGTTGGCGCTTAACTGCTTTCTGTGAACAGGAGCTAAACATTATCTTGCGTAAAAAGTTATTTTTAGACATGTGTGAAACATTACTCAACTTCAGCATGTTCTTTACTTGCATGCTTGACTCACTATGCATTCTCACAATGCCTGTGTGAGCATGCAATATCCACCCATCTGATGCGCTTATCCTCACAAGGGTCGCGGGCGTACTGGAGCCTATCCTAGCTGTCTTTGGGCAGTAAGCACCCACAATCATTTGCGCTCACAATCATCCCTAGGGGAATTTAGAGTGTTCAATCAACTTACCCTGTATGTTTTTGGAATGTGGGAGGAACTCAGAGTAACTGGAGAAAGCTCGCACAGGTACAGGGAAAACATGCAAGCTCCATATAGGAAGGACAGCACCGGAATCAAACCTTGTACCTCTACACTGTGAGGCAGATGTGCTAACCAATTGAACGTCATGCTGCCCAGCGTGAAACTTTTTTTTTTCAATTCTATGCATCTTCAATATTTTATATCTATAATGTTTTAGCCTTTTCTCATGAATCTAAATACTATAACAAAACCTCTCTAATTTGATGTAGGCCTGCAGGATAGTTCTGCACCACCCCAAACTAATGCCACAATTATAAACATATCAAGTAAATGCCTCTCTAGCAGTTTATAGCAACTGGTACTCAAAAGCATTCTTTTTGCCATTTAGGCAGTGAAGACATCAGCCATGACACACCCTGTGATCAGAAATTGGTGGACCACCTACCAGTTAGACAAATCTGACACCAATGACTACAACAAAGAGGAGGAAAAGGAGGATGTCGCAGAGAAGAAGCAGTGTAAGCTGTTTTTTCTGTGTGTTTACTGTCCCAGGTGTAGAGATTTATTTTGATGATTTTCAGAGTTCCCTTGATCGGTTTAAACATTTCTAAGGTGGCCCTCATGCTCAATGCTTGAGCATTATTTATTAATAAATGTGCTCCTTTGTCGCTGATATATACTGTCCCGCTCAGTTTAATCTGCAGTCAAATGAGCAAATTTGTTTTGTGAAGCTAAGGTAATGGACAGCCTGAATGAGAAATGCATATCCCCATGCTCTACTTAAACAATGAAAGGAACAAGAATCAGAGCTTGAGGGGAAAAAAATAATGATTTCTGTGCTTCCTTAGTATCGATTAGTCAGACACTGCGAACCAGGCAGCTGCGCGTAGAGTTTGATGGTGGACGCCCAGTTTTCAGTCTTCGAGCACCACAGGACCTGGTTCAGTTCCCATCTATCTCCTGCCCACGTTGGCCAGTAGAGTGTGAGGTCATCAGTAACGCAGTTCATCACATAGGTAATGCGACCATTCTCATTGTGACATTCATGATTTAATACCCCGAAAAGTCCATCAGAAATCTGATGATCGCTACTTTAATATTCACACGTACTGCCTTTCTGTATCATAGAGTGGGAGCCTCCAAAGCCTGAACCTTTCTACCATGCAAGTGGCCATGAGAAGACACCCTTTCCACCTGGGGAGGAGAGTAGACAAGTTGTCTATTGCATTGACGAGGGTAAATTTATAAGTCCACATTATTGTTCAACAGGGGTCACCAGCACGTGGTGCTCTTGGGCACCAGGTAGCCGCCAAGTGCTGCATGAATAGCCCACAAGTCTGTTCTAAAATTTGGGACATTAATAATTTTTCTAGGAATGTTGTAGAAATTATCATTTGATAATATAAACACTGGCAGAGATATACAGTATAAAAATAAAGTATTGCATATTGATATTTATCTGTTTCCTAATAATTGTTAAAAAAAAAAAAACTTTAACATGATCAGTCACTTGCACGAGTATCATTATTTAATAGTACCTGTAACAGTATTAAACATAATTTGAGCAAATTTGTTGTTTCAAAAATGTCTATCAAACTGGTAGCCATCAATCAGTACCCAAGAAGTAGATGTCAGGTTTAAAAATGTACCCTAATTGTGAATATTCTACAGCCATTCATTGGCCAAGTCGAATGAGAGCCAAAATGAGAGCTGCATTAAGTACATCTTCATAAAGGACATAAAGCTTTTAACATGTTTCGAGTTAATAATCAATCATATGAGGCTATTTTCATAATTTCTAAGTACACTGTGTGGAGATAAATAAGCCCAATAAAATACTAAAAGCAGATCTCGGTATTTAATAAATCTCAACATCAAACAAAGTTCAGATAATACCTCAGTCAAAATGATGAAAATATTGTATAGCCAGGGTCTTTTGACGCACCTGCGTTGTGGTTAATTGGGCAGATGTGTCCAATGAAGTGGCTGGTGTGTGTCGATGTAGACCAAAAACATATTAAATGAATTCTGTCATCTTGTTAATTACTAATTTGGACCAAAACAAGTGGTTTATCAGAATACTTTATTGATACCTGACAGAAATGCTATAGAAACTCAATCAAATATAGTTATACCGCACAGTAAAAATAAGAGCTCAGTGAGGGAATAAAATCTAACAAAAAATAGGGGCATGCTGACATTAAGTATGCATGAAAGATTAGATTGCTGTCATGGTTCTACACCTAACTCGGGGGTCGGCAACACGCGGCTCCTTAGCGACATCTAGTGGCTCCCTGGAGCTTTATAAAACATGTTTAAAAATGGAAAAATATTTTGATAGTAGGCTAATATAGCCCAACTAGATATAGATACATGTTGCAGCTCCGAAAAAGGAGAGCTGTGGTGTTGTTGTTGTTTTTAAACGTACACTTTATTTATGCTTTTAACAGTCTCGATAAGCACAAACACGTGTTTGTTTGTCCGACTCCGTGCCTTCTCTTTCGTTCGACTCGAGAGGCGTTCAAAGACAGACTCCGAAAAACGTAAATTCATGATGACTTCACTGACATTAAGAAAAGCGAAAACAATGCACCAAAACAAAAAAATCAAGCGAGGAAATCACAAAATAAATTCTATGGGGGCGTTTGTGAATGCACAACATAGGAATGAATAACATAAACAATTCTGAGACAGTCCAGTCTCCTACATACAAACAGCATGTGTTTCCATCATTCTAAGTTTTATAGAAGGCGTTTATTTTTTGCGGCTCCAGACATATTTGTTTTTTTTGCCCTATATGGCTATTAAAACATATTGGGTTGCCGACCCCTGACCTCATTGAAGTAAAACAAAGGTGGCGGCTGATCTGTCGGAGCCGCTTTGAACGCCGATAATAAAAATTATGGATAAGAATGTTTTTGAAAAACAGATTCTGATGTCTTGTGTTTCTCATTCTTTTTAAGCCGATAAATGTCCCTACTTCACATGCTCTCGTGTTGGAGGATCCCGTGTCTCTGTGAACAGCACCTCGTCTTCTAATTGACGTCAACCAGACAGACCTCTCACTTGAGTTTGAATCCCGATTTGAGAGTGGAAATCTTCAGAAAGCTGTGCAAGTGTGAGTCTCTGGTCATCATTTTTACTTTGTGGTTACCCAAATCAATGTGTCGTCTCTTGCTCAGGGGTCCCTATGATTATGAACTCACCCTGCGCACAGATTTGTACACCAGCAAGCATACGCAGTGGTTTTACTTCAGAGTCAGGAACATGAAGGCCGGGGTGAACTATCGCCTTACTATAGTCAACTTGATGAAGCGCCGCAGCCTCTACTCGCAGGGCATGAAGCCTTTGTTCTACTCGGAGAGAGCTGCTACGGAGGGTGCTGTTGGTTGGAAACGTATCGGCTCCAACATCACATACTACCGCAGTCAGGTACGTGGCTTGAATTGAATTCAGTAATGATCGCATTTATGATCATCCTCACATGGTGACACTGGTTTTGAGCTACGGTAAAATGTGATATTTCACCTTTGGGAAAACTGATAGCAGAAGAGATGTTAAAACTAATTATATCCAGTGTAATAGCAGATGTGTTGGAATCAAGGTCTAGATCAGGGGTGGGCAATCCCAGTCCTGGAGGGCCGCTGTCCTGCATGTTTTCCAAATCTCCCTGTTGCTACACACCTGACATGTAAGCTGGAATATTGCAGTTGTGGCATCATGTACATTGTGGTCTAATTGTATCCAACATGGGACATGAAGTGGAATGCAGTTTGGCATCCGAATACAGTGGCAAACAAATGGACGGTACACTACAGCAGGGATGGGGCAACTAGCGGCGCACGGGCCGTGGAATCAATCTTCTAACAGGCAGTTTGATGCTGATGACAAATAATGATAAAACACATTTTATGTCAACTTATTTCTGTCATCGTCCTGAAACATATTGTCATATCGCCTAGCTCTGCATGGTCCTGATGTCCTCCTCAGTAGCACTGATTAAAGTTTTTGGCTTTCTCCAGCGTTTAAGTTGCCCATTCCCGCCCTACAGTATCAACAAGGTTTTGAGCAGTGTGCCAAAGCTTAAAAGAATGAGAAAGCGCTATATAAATAAGGATGTATTACCCAACGTAAATGCCCAGAGTACAGGTGTATTAGCTTTTTTATATCTAATCCCCTTTTAATGTTCCAGTCAAACTTTTAAAACTACAGTGATCCCTCGCTACTTTGCGGTTCACTTATTGCGGTTTCAGTGCATCGTGGATTTTTCAAAAATATTAATTCCGCCCCACCCCCCACCCCCCCAAAAGCGAAAATGCAGCAAAAGGTCTTGCGAGAGACAACAAAAGTCAGCAAAAAAGCGCGTCAAAATAGAGCTACATACACAGTACTACATGTATATGTTTACGGTATTTTTTTATTAACCCTCTCAGGCTCAAATTAAGTTCTTTATTAAATTGTTTTGACACCTATGGTCTAGGTCAGGGGTGTCCAAAGTCGGTCCTGGAGGGCCGCTGTCCTGCCTGTTTTCCAACTCTCCCAGCTGTAACACACCTGATTCAAATGATCAGCTCATCAACCAGCTCTGGAGCAGCATTAGAACAATCCTGATGATGTGAATCAGGTGTGTTGCTCCTGGGAGAGCTGGAAAACAGGCAGGACAGCGGCCCTCCAGGACCGACTTTGGACACCCCTGGTCTAGGTACTTGGTTGTTGCAAATCTGCAACACCTGCCCTGAGAGGGTTAATACACTAACCTAACCTAACCTAACTTATACATCTTACATTATATTAATATACAGCACACAAATATTTACCTCTACATGCAATAGCATTATTCCTTAGTATATATATATATATATACTCATACACATGATATACCTGTACATGGTGGTACTATTCATTTTCCTCTTTCGTGGGGGGTCTTGTCCCTAGTACCAGATGTCTGATGTCTTTGGGAGTCCGCGATAAGTTGTATACACCTGTATACTTATTCAGGATATGTGGTCTATTATAGAGATGTATGCATCGAAAGTTAGCTGGGCTCAACACTAATGGGATGTCTCACAGAGCTTCATGTCTGTCCCATTTCAGAATGCAAAGGATACCAATGAGCCAAGGACCCTGTACTCCCTCACATGGACTCTCCAGTTTCCGTATGAATCCGACACTTGCTACCTTGCCCACTGCTATCCCTATACCTATTCACACCTACAGCGCTATCTCAGGCACATTTCATCCAACCCAGCAGTGGTGTCATACTGCAAAGTACGCGTCCTGTGTCACAGTCTAGCTGGAAACGCAGTCTACGTGCTAACAGTAACATCGCGCGCTGGCGAAAAAGAAGAAGAGGGCAAAGCCAAGAAAGCTGTGGTGGTCACGGCCAGAGTACACCCAGGAGAAACCAATGCATCCTGGTTGATGGAGGGATTCCTGGACTTCCTGCTGGGGAACTCAGATGATGCACAACTTCTGCGAGACACTTTTGTTTTTAAGGTGGGAAAGTTCAAAAGCTAACATCTGGTTGTAAATGTTTCCAAAAATCACATGACATGAACCACTAGATTGAGCAGTTGGTGCTCTTAATCTTATTTGCTGTTGTATTTTTTATGACTTCACCAGGAGTCCGACAGTTTATATCAGTGCTTCTTGCCATGCCTTTGAAAATACTTTTTCCTCCATCGTATGCTGCAGGTGGTGCCAATGCTGAACCCAGACGGTGTGGTGGTTGGCAATTACCGCTGCTCTCTGGCAGGCAGGGACCTCAACAGGAATTATACAACAACGCTCAGGGATTCCTTTCCATGTGTGTGGCACACCCGGAACATGGTTGAAAAGTGAGCATTTTTTTATTGGGTGTCTTTTAGCATTTAAATTTTTTTTTTTATGATCACTCTTAAAAACTCACTGATGGTGCAGTGGCTCACTCGCCTGACTTCCGCGCAGGTAGCGTGGATTTAGACCCCACTCAGCATCCGTGTACATGTGCAAGTGTGAATGGTTGTCTGTTTTATGTGCCCTGTGCTTACCTGGCTGGAAAATAGTACCGGTTGTAATCAGACGTTTGCCACGAGTCACCTGAGAGCGGTTCCAGCTCCCTTAATATTATTTACAAGTTATGCAACTGATTTCAGAGACAGTGTAAACAACAGAGCACGTTGTTTTTGTCTTTAATTAACCCAGTTGCATTGTGTTAGTCTGGATTGAGATTGGGACTCTCATCCAGGTGGAGATTTAGTCAAAACATAAAATAGCTCTAATGGCAGAAGAAGGATACATTTGTTGATCTACTGTTGCCTATTGCGTTGTAATACTGTATAACTCTTTTCGCTCCATAAACTATGTCTAATTCACGAATTGCATGCTATCGTTCTCTATTTTACTTTGAGTGACCCACGTTTGTGGGCGTATCTTATTTTATTTAGTATGCAAAGAAATTCTTGGGAAATTCAAGATTTTCACACAAATCTTTAGGAGTGTATTCATTTATGTTACATATGCTTTGTATATTGATAGATCGCAACGCAATATAACACTTGTATTACCCAGATTCCCAATCAAAGACCGAAAAGTTGGTGTTCAATTCTTTGCCCAGTTCTCGGACTTCATCCCTCAACACATTTGTCAATTCTTTTAGACAATAGGTCACCTGGAGAGGAATATTTAAACCATTAAATCAGATGCCTATTGTGTTGTAATATAACTCTTTTCGCTCCATAAACTATGTCTAATTCACAAATGGCATGCTATCTTTCTCTATTTTACTTTGAGTGAAAAGCCATCAAGAAAAAACTCAGAGGTTAATGTTAATGTCTTTATTCCTCAGATTGTTGAAGCAGACAGATGTCGTTCTCTACTGTGACTTCCATGGCCACAACCGTAAAAACAACGTCTTTATGTACGGTTGTAACAACCAAGATGATGGTTTTCCAAAGCTTCAGGAGAGAGTTTTCCCTCTAATGTTGAGCAAGAATATCAAAAACAAGGTATTATTTGTCGAAAAATGCTATTCCTTTGGTCTGGACATGCTCATAATTCCAATCACAAATCCCTGCACCCTCTTTTCACACAGTTCTCCTTCAAGAGCTGTAAATTCCAGGTGCAGAAAAGCAAAGAGGGAACCGGGCGAGTCGCCATGTGGAGACTTGGTATCAAAAACAGTTACACCATGGAGGCCACTTTTGGAGGTTCCACACTGGGTTGGTGTACACCTTCTGAATGTGTTGCTTTAAGTGTGTGCTTTTATAATGTCTCTCAAGTATGACTTTTTATCAGGTGATCGGAAGGGAACACATTTCACCATTCAAGATCTTAAGTCCCTGGGCTTTTACTTTTGTGACACCTTACTTGACTATTTTGATCCAGATCCGGCGAAGGTAAGAAAACGGTGATCATCTTAATCAAGATTAAATTGACCCGGAACACATGCATCTGATTTAATGGTTTAAATATTCCTCTCCAGGTGACCTATTGTCTAAAAGAATTGACAAATGTGTTGAGAGATGAAGTCCGAGAACTGGGCAAAGAATTGGACACCAACTTTTCTGTCTTTGATTTGGAATCTGGGTAATACGTAATGTTATATTGCGTTGCGATCTATCAATATACAAAGCATATGTAACATAAATGAATACACTCCAAAAGATTTGTGCAAAAATCTTGAACTTCCCAAGAATTTCTTTGCATACTAAATAAAATAAGATACGCCCTCAAACGTGGGTCATTAAGTGCAAATGTGCACATACAAAAATGTTTAAATTTTTGGTTGCAAAAATTATCCATCCATCAAAAAGTCAAGCAAAGCTCAATGATACACTTTATCGTATGTATTTCTGAGAGTACTTATATCCATATACCGATATGTTGAATATTCCGAGTCACTTTGTGTAGATTAGGGAAACCTGATGGATGGTAATCATTCCTAACAATAATTGGAGACTGCATACTGCGATTGTCATCTGTGATTAAATTAATCTCGAAAGTGACGTTTTCTTTTCTGCTTTTGCAGCACCAGTGGTTCTGATAGTTCTGATTCTGATGGGCCTCCATTGCATTTGCTCACACAGCCGCAAACTGTACATGCAGAGGTACATATGATGACGATCTTCTCCCATTGAGAAACGTTTCTACAAAAGCACTTTTTTTCCCAGATTTTAATCAGATTTAGATGAAGTATAATATATATATATATATATATATGGTGTGTTTGTCTACTGTTCATCTCCTCCAAAGCAATCTCCAGTGAAGAATAAGAAGAAAATGACACGCAAAGAAAGAGACAGGCTGAAAAGTAGGATGCAACCTGAAGTTGTGCAAAGCATCACTCACCATATTGTAAGACAGCACTATATTTGTTTATCTATTGTGCAATCATTGGTAAATGTCAAACAGTTTGATGCTTGGACCTTTGCAGGAGCCTGATTTTCCGCATGAGATTGACAATGAACAAAAAGAGAGCATCCAAGACAGGCGACATAGAAGACACAGGAGAAAATGGCAGGTATGACATATGCAATATGTTGTGGAGAGACATTCCCTGGGAACGTGTACCTTTATAGGAGGGGAGGGTGTTGACATGTTTCTGGGATCAAAGGGAGACAAACTTGAGAGCGTTGAAAGAGAGTATCTTGCAGCTTCCTGTGTAACACTCAGTTTTGTGTGGAGCGTAAAAGAGACATGACTCGCCTTCGTCTCCTTGTCTCATCATTTACTGCATCTCCACAATTGCTGGCAGTAATGTGATCAATAATGACAGATGTCATCTACGCCCCAGCAGTCAAGTTGCCCGACTTTTGGCAACACAACCTCTCGCTGTGGTTTTAGCACAACAAGGGTCCGTTTCAGCTGAGAAGAGTAACGCAGGATGGTAGGAAATACTTACATGTGGGGGCAGCGTTTGTGGCCTCAATAGCCAGCGCAACGGCTCTGCTGGAGCCTGCGCCAGATGTTGACAAGGATGATGCATTCAAGGGATTCCTTTTGAGGCTCTTTTATCCGTCTAAATCAGGAAGGCAGACTGACTGCCGTCCCTCAACGGCCTCAACAACTCTAAACCACCTGAAATGATGCGAGCTTTACTGGCCTCGCTTGCTCTGTAATCCTTTTTCACCTATAGGACACTATAGACTCCACAGACGCAGTGACGGCCCGCTGCTAATGTGACAACAGGTTGTGTTCCTACAAAGCCACGTTTGAAACCAAGACCAAGCAGTGTCGCAAAGCCTGCAGTTTCCTGGGGTCAGGGAAATGCCAGGTCCAGTTCTCATTAGCAGCTATGGATGCTGGCCAGGGCTGCAAGCTGTTGTTACTGACTCCATATCCGGCTGACGTCATCTGATAAAATCCCATGCTCAGCAACAGCCAGCAGACACCATGACGGGCAGACACGGTCCCCGGATGGACCCCGCTAATACCATACCCATACGTACCTATGGCACCGAGTATGTGGAGGTGTTTTTGTGGACACCACATCAGCTGGGACTTTGTATCTACGCCACTGTTTGATGCAGACTATCTGTGCCTTTGATTTGCTTGTGGATGTTATGAACTGCTGCCTTATTGATGCTACATACCAGTGCTTGGAGAAGTTGGTGCGCTCTGCCTGTCCAAACACGCTTATTACTACCAGTGATCCGTATCATCGCCTGCTTGCCGAATTTCCTGATCTCATCTAGCCCACATCCTCGACAGCCGAAGCTAAGCACAGTGTAGAGCACCACATCACGACTGCAGGCCGCCTCTCATCGCCTTGACTCAGCTAAGGGTATGGTCGGCAAGGAGGAGTAGACCACCACGGAACCCCTGGTCATCGTCTGCTGCTCAAACAGCCCACGAGCCTCCCCCTTGCACATGGTGACCAAGGTTGGCGATTTCCATCACCTCAGCAATAGCACGACCCACGGCTGACATTCCATGCCACACATACAGGACTTCTCCACAGACCTGGCAGGGCCCACCATCTTTTTCAAGGTGGAACTTGTGTACAGGTACCATGTTGTCTTGAAAAGCACACTCACATGCTTTGAACCAGTACGCCCAAGTTAGCGATAACACCCTTCGGCCTTTCGGATTCCTGCGGGTCCCTTTTGGCCTCAAGAGGGCAGCACTGATGTTTTATGGACTTGGTGCTGCTCTCGTTGGCAACTTGGACTACATCTTGGTGGCCATGGCAGATGTAGAGAGCCACTTGAAAAGCCTCCAGTTTAAGCATCTTATATGATGACCCATAAGCGAGAGATATTCACCAGGAACCTGTAACTTTCAGGGAGGAGAGGGCGTTGACATGAATCTGGATTCAAATAGATGAGTGACATGAACGTGTTGAAAGAGAGTGCCTTGATGCTTGCAATGTCAACAGTCAAGTTTTGTGTGAAAGTAAAAGAGACACAACTTTCCTTCTCCTTGTCATTTAGCACATCTCCACAATATGACATAAAGTATAAGGTATTGAATGGAAATCCCATTACTTTTCTTCATGTTGAATCATACCAACCCTTTGCTTGTCAAGGTTAAAGAACGGAAAAGTGTGATTCCTGCAGCAAATACTGGTTATCTGGGGATCAGTCATGTGACCCTTTGGCAAGGCTTTGAACCTCTCAAGGTAATGTAGTTCATCACTAGTGTCTAATACAATTTACCAACATTTTAACAGGAAATTAATTCGCTTTAAATTTAGATTCGATGTCTCAACTTCAGTTTTGACTCATCTTATATTAAACTATAGTTCAACACGGCTCTGTACCCCCTTTATTTCACCCTGCTGAAGATGCTTCCTTTAAAGGCAGTTAATGTACAGCTCTGCAAAGTCCACCTTTAACCAGATTAACAATAATATTGTATCGATCCCACCAAGTACCTGTCCTACTATTGACTTTTTAGCCATGTGTCTTAAAGGTAATGCAAATAACTCATGATGGCGGAGGTTTGCACAGAATTTTGTTAAATACTAAGTTATGGTTGATATATTGACTATATACAAGAACAAACAAAAGTCAGAGCTGAGAAGCTGCGTGCATGTTTTGGCCTTAGCTACTCTGCCACTTGTGAGTTGCACACACAGAGTAAAAAAAAGACGAAGCAAGGACTTGAAACTTTAAAAACCCATCGGTTGCGCTCATAAGTCAAGCTACCACTGTACTAGCATCTGATAAGTGTAAACATTGGGTTATTTTGAATTTGTTTTTAGATGAAAGTTTAATCAAAGTTTTCCCACTGTGCTTATTTTAGGCTAATTGCCGAGAAGAAAGGAGAGCAGAAGCAGAGGCAAGTCGCAAGAAAAGAGCATCTTCGAATAACCCTTTTGCAGCCGATTCACCTCAGATAGGTGCGTTTTGAACATAGCTTGTATGTAATGAGCACTAAATGGGCACCACTTTTGCAGTGCATAGACTCAGATATAGACAAAAGGAATGTAAGCTATAAATATGCATTGGAATGTCCATCTATCCATCCACCCATTTTCGAATCCGTTTAATCCTCACGAGGGTCGCGGGCATGCTGGAGTCTATCCCAGCCGTCTTCGGCAATTAGGCGGGATACATCCTGAACTGGTTCGCAGCCAATCGCAGGTATTGGAATGTATTATGTCATAATTGTGTGTTTGTGTGTCTTGACATTTGCTGAAAGCAGACCAACAATGGGGATACTCATCAAAGCTGCTGCACTTGAGTGCTCTCCTTCGACGTCCTCCAAGATTCTTGTACCCGGTCCAGCAACAACTGCAGCAGATTCATTATCATCATCATCTACAGCAACATAACTTTCAGCAGCAGCAACATTACCAGCAGCAGGATTATCGTCATCAACATCATAGTTATCATCACCATCATCATCATCAGGAGCAGCACCGTAACCATCATCATCAGCGGCAAACGCAGCAGCATCCTCACCGTCATCAGCAGCAGCAATGCGTGTCTCGTGAGTGGTGCATCCTTCATGGTTTGTTTTGCACTTGAAGAAGTTCCACGTTTTAAAATTTGTCACTCTTTTAGGTCTGTTACCTGTCAATGCAACATCTGACCGGTAAAACTTGGACCGTCAATTACTTTGACTGTCAGTTCAGTCAGTGTCACAAATGCTCTATTCTTTTCAGGCTCCGTCGTCCCATGTTTGACATTGTCCCCACAAGGCACCTGCCGCCAAGCACCAGCGATGATAACGATCATTTCAGAGACCGAAATTCTTCAATGACGCCAAACCGTTACTATGTCCACCAGGATGTGTCCTCTGTACTTGCAGACATACCCCACACCAAATGGCAAGATGAGAGAGAGGAAGGGGCCTTTGCAGAAGGTTGGTCTTTAATATCAACATAGTTCATTTGTACTCACTGGCCACAAAATTGACTTGAATTGGATTTAAAATTGTATTAGGTAATATTAGGTACAGTTGTACACTTTAATGGGATCCAATACAAGTGATGTTCCAAAACCAATTCCTTTACAAGGGTAATCATGTTTAGTTTTTATTTGACTGTCGCAGGAGTATTAGTACCGGTAATTAGTAATTTTTGCCCTGCGTTTGGCTGGAAACCAATTCAGCGTGTGCCCCGCCTGCTGCCCAAAATCCACTGGCATAGGCTCCAAAATGCCTGCGTCCATTGTGACGATAGGCGGTTCGGATAATTGACAGTTGTGGTTGAAGTTTGTAGCGGTGTAAACCAAGAATTATATAAGTGGAACCACTATGTGTAATTAATACAAATATACAGTACTGATAAATGTTGTGGTTCCACCTGGTACAAGTTTGATCATTCTTTTCTTGTATTTCGTTTAGTTGGATTGCTGAAACATCTACCGTTTCGAGAGCTTAACCGTCGAAATCTCATCTCAGAAATCTGTCAGAGGAAGCCTATTTCCCACCCTCCTATTTCCCACCCTCGTTTTTTAGTGCCTCTACTAAGGTATCCAGACCTGCAAGGACATAGGTAAAACTTTTTAAAAATCATCCTGAATTGATGTATTAGCTTCCTGTCATTCTTGGTGTCATCTTTTTTTTTTTTAATTCTCAATTATTGACCATGCTTCTCTTTTTCATTATATTTTGCTTGACCAAAAGACACTTGATGGAGTGGCAATCACTGTCCTGAACTCACAGCCCCATTACACGTACCATTCTCTGAAATCTAATAAACTAAGATGACATCTACTATACAACTCATCGGAGTGCAGAATTTGCCTGCCTGAGCCTCAACTAAATCCACCAAAATTGCATTACACCATATAGGCCACAACTTAGACCAACTTTTACCTAGTCTAAGTTAAGTCTACTTTCTGTCACCAAACTGTCCGGCGCGCAGGGGCCTTGAAATACATAACTCCCTTGGTCTGCCAGAATGCCTATTATGGAACAACACAGTACGTCTTTAATTGATTTAGATGCTCACTGATCTGAAGTTTTACAAGATATGCTGACATTTCCACAGTCTCATGCTAGGGTGATGGTTTGTGTGAGAACGGAGGCCAGTGTTTCTTTTTATTGGTTGTTCATGTATCTGCTTTTGGATGTTGTAATGCCACTGTGTTATAAGCTTGCATGTTTAAGAAAACATTTGCATCTTTTTTCATTTTCCTCAGACTCACCAATTCAACTTTAGAAGACAAAAAACCAAAGAGTGTTTTACCCCCTGTCGGGAAGCCGTCCACCTCCACAGACTGGCACCATAGGTGAGTGTAGTGTCTGAGGATATCAGGCCCCTAACTCAGGAAGACTAGGTCACTAAAGGCATTGCTCCAGAGAGGCCAGTTGCCACAAGACCATCCCGGCCTGCGGCACTTTATACTACGATGTTGGGAATACAGACATTCTGGCCAGTCAATGGAACATCTTTGAATGGACATGAAGGAACATTTGAAAGCTTTGAGTTAACAGGATTGCACCGATGCTGATGTCATTTTATATAATGTGTTGTAACCTATACCAACATAACTTGACAATTTCACTTAAATGTCTACAACTGACATTATACACAAATTTTAGTGTAATATTGAGATAATACGGGCGAAGATAACATTCACTGATCACTCCATCAAACAGTATAAAAATAATACAGATATTGAATGTTTTTTATTTACAAACCATATTACAAACTAATGTAATATCCTGACAAAATACAAAAATAAATATGCTTTCTCTTGATAAATCCATTATTTACATTCTACAAAATTAAGACGTGACGCTTTGATGTGTGTGAAGTGGTTGAAAATGTTTTTCAATCAAACTGGCGAAGGTGGAATTGACTTTCTGTGTGTCTGACCAAGTCCCGGAGAGCCACAAAACCCGCAACAGCCTAGAAGATTCAAGACAGAAAAGTAGTTTACTCATGTAACTTGAATGCAAATCACTCATTTACAAAAACGGAGCTGACCCAAGTACTGTACTGGTGTCCCACGATTAAAAGAAGCAGCATACCTGCGTGAGGATGAAAAGTGCCAAAATGATGTGAATGGCTCTCTCCAGGGGCTGTACAAGAATGGCTTCATTGCAAAGCTGAAAGAGGATTTGTGGCAACTGCAGCAAAATGCTCAGCAGCCAAAATCCAGCCAACTCTGCCACCTTCCGCAAACAGAAAAGAGTGTCAAATTTGTTTTAGCTACCTTTTCCTCATTGAAGTAAATGTCAATTTTTCTGATTGTATTGGACAGATCCACAAAATGCTTTTTGTTTTTTGGTGTGCTACCTTTTCGCGCAGATTCCCCACGTAGCCAAGATAAAGTCTGATGGCCTCAATCACAGTCATCAGGATGAGGATGGTCATCAGGATGAACTTATAGTAGTCAGGCAAAGCAGAATACTAGTGGGGGGAAAAAAAATCATGTGGTTAACAAACAACTATAGATAGTTGCAGAATTTTTTTCCATGCAGTTCTTTTACTTTTAGATACTTCCAATCAAGCACAGTATTGTGCCGCATCAGAATCAAAGACTCTTAATTTTTTAAATGCATGAGGGGGAACTCACAGCAGGATGCCTACACTGCAAACTACATCGCCAATAATAACTATCCGGGGCCCATGTAGACAAACAACTTCACACTCACATTCATGGACATTTTTGTGTCCATAAATCTAGGAGAAGGTGGGGATACCCAGAGAATCTCTTGTGTCATCCTCCCTTGTAAATCAATCTTTGGTGGACAATGTAAACTGAACGAATGTGAGGGCGGAAAAATGCTGATGTCTCGGTAAGGGTTCTTGAAGGTAAAGAGTGGGGAATAAACTCTGATTAGTTATTGAAAACAAAACAAAACCAAAAAAAAACCCAGGCGAATTCAACGGTGTGTGTCTGTGTGTGTCGGCTGTCGGGAGGGGTGTACGTAGTTCTGGTGTTTTGTAGTTGAAGGCTTCATTTTTGTTTTTGTTTTTACTATGTAGTAACCTGTTTACTATTTAACTATCATCATCAGTGTTCCTGATATTTGAGTGTGACAGGTTTTGTGTAGAAAATGTATCAGTTATCTTTATCTGAGTATACCCTTTCTTCCTGGTCTGCACCACTTCCTGTCTTTCTGTTTTATTGATCAAACTGTTCATACTCCGTTGATCAAAATATTCAAAAGGGGCATTGAACCGCTTGAACTAGGGTAAATCTTCGGGCAGTATGAATGGTTGCCAGCTCGCAGGGCACACAGAGACGAACAACCATCCACGCCCACACTCACACTCACACCTAGGGACAATTTAGAGTTTCTGCCATGCATTTTTGCAAACTCCACACAGGGAGGCCGGAGCTGGGATCGACCCGGTAGTGCCGACGTGCTAACCACTGTTTGCATTTAAATTGGTCCTTTCTGCAAATGTTTGCAACACAGGCTATAACAACTACTATACGACATCTACTGTGACAACAAATTCCACTACTTTCCTAACAATAACACAACTTCGAATAAGCAGCAACAAGAACATCTGCACATTAAACAAGATTTCCGGTCCAATAAAAAACGAAAAAGGTCTCAGACAGTTTGGCCTGCAACTTGACAACTTTGACACAATTTGGACCTCAGTGAGAACTAATTGAGGAACCCTGCACTACACCATCAGTAAGCAGCAATGCTTGTTTTGGACTACTGAACGGACCCACATGAACCCAGACAAATTCCACCTTCACTAAGAGTGCCGAAATTTAAGATAATTTATATGTTGAGACATTCTCACACCGACTTCTTAGTTTGGCATTAGTTGAATCTTTTTAGACTTGGTGCACTCTAAAAGAGATTATTAATGCCTAACCGCGCTTTTATTCGGGGACATTATGTTAACGTAAACCGTCCACATGTTTTTTCGTACTTTGAGGTGCAGCATGACAATCGCACTGATCCACCACAGGGGGAAGAACCACATGTTAAAGAACAGAGACATCTGGAGGGGCAAACTGGCCAGAACACGCCTGTCTGTGAAAAGAAAAATGAACACAGAGGTGAGTCGTGTAGTTGTTGGGTATAAGTAAAGCTTTATGGAACCACGGGTTTGCTCCAAAAAAACAACATTCCAATCGTTAGTCATGCTAGCTCGCTGCTATGCTACCTTCATTTGGACGTTACCGTGTGTTGACGACGTGTGGCGCTCTTTTGTGGGAGACTGACTCTGGTCCACAAAGACATTACGAGAAAGATCCTCCAAACGTCTTCGAATAGTGTCTGGTATGTCCATTGTTTAAAGAGCGATTTTTAAAGGAAACAAACAGAAAAATAACCCTTCCTCTTCCTGTTCGCAGGCGACACAGGCGGCTCTCGTCCCCATGGCAACGAAGAACCACTACCGTGGTGCTTTGATGATTCGAAAAATGATACATGATACATTGACACAGATGAGTTGATTTTTTTTCTGTGAAAGATCATAAAACACCTTCACTGAGTCAGCAAAATCATATCTTATACAGTGGCGGTTCTAGATCAATTTCGCTGAGGGGGCGTGGCTGGGGACAGGGGTTTTGATTGAGGGGCACATTCAACCCCGGGCAAAAAAGACAGATTCGAAATCTTATTTGACTTTTTATTTTCATCAAACTTCTAAACCTATGCAGACAACATTACAGTGACGATGAAAAACAGTATAATAATCAGAGTAGTACTGAATTAAGTGCTGATAAAAGATTCTTAAAGGTGCAGATCTTGTGGAACAGTCTTAAGCTGCCCCTACTATTGCAGCAACTGTATTCTGCACTTTTGGTGATTTCTGCCAAACCGTCTGAAGTAATTCAAAATTCTGTGTTTTTGACCTCCTAGACTCAATGCAAAGTAAGATAGCTAAATCTCTCATCATTCATAGTGGACATGAAGTTATGTTTTTCCAAGATTTAATGTGGAAAAACTCTGTTCTGCATTGGCGGGTCTTCTTTATATTTGCTGATGTCTGTGGAGAAAGACAAACCGAATAGATGATAGAACATAATTTTTGCATGGACACAGCATATACACTAACCTGCTATACTTACACTGTTTAGGCACTCAGACACACATAATTGTCTAAAATGTATTCATGAATGCGCTATATAAATCAGCATGTATTGTATTGTATTAATTTTTTTTATTGTATTCAGTAAATACTGTATAAATTGATACATTCTCAAGCCTGACCAAGGACTAACATTTCAAATACTGTACACTGAAGCTAGGTGTTTTACATGCATCTAATTGTCCCAGTTTTAAAAGGCAATGTCTTATATATTCCATCCATCCATTTTCCGAACCGCTTCATCCTCATTAGGGTCGCGGGGGGTGCTGGAGCCTATCCCAGCAGTCTTCGGGCAGTAGGCGGGGGACACCCTGAATTGGTTGCCAGCCAATCGCAGGGCACACAGAGACGAACAACCATCCACGCTCACACTCACACTCACACCTAGGGACAATTTAGAGTGCCCAACGAGCCTGCCATGCATGTTTTTGGAATGTGGGAGGAAACCGGAGCACCCGGAGAAAACCCACGCAAGCCCGGGGAGAACATGCAAACTCCACACAGGGAGGCCGGAGCTGGGATCGAACCCGGTACCTCTGCACTGTGAAGCCGACGTGCTAACCACTGGACTACCGGGCCGCCCTGTCTTATATATTGTTCCTGTTAAATAAACATTAAAAAATAAAAAGGGATATCAAAAAAAGTTACACATGCACACACACATGCAGTCTTAGTTTCCTCATTCTCAGGATCTTCATCTGTCTCTCTTTGCTACTCTGTGTCCTCTCTGAAAATAAGTGTCTCCCGTGTTCCCTGACTCTTCCTCCCTGCTTCCTCTCTTCTGCTGTTTTCAACTTGCTCCTCTTTAGCTCCATCACCACCATCATTTGGCTCTGTCTCAGTGTCTGAATCATTTAATTTCTTTTTCATGGAGAAATAGGAAGGAATGCCCTTTTTTTTCTCTTAATTTTTTACTTTAAATTTTGAACAGTGAAGAGGAATTACACTTCAGCAACCCTACTGTTGCGGGCTTGCTTGGTTTTGTGTTGTCGTCTTACCTTGACAATATATCACTCGGCGTCGTGGTAATCTTGGGACTGTTTCTCTGGGGCTGCTTCTCATCTTCTCGCTTGTCTTTTTTTAGTGGTGCAGCGCACTAAAAGGTCCGACTAGAATGTTAAGCCAGGTCTGCTTTAGCCTATCTCACGTGTCTTCGGGCAGAAGGCGGGGTACACCTCAAGACGAGCAACTATTTGCACGCACAATCACACTGAGTGACAATTTAGAGTGTTCCATTAACCTGCCATGGATGTTTTGGGAATGTGAGAGGAACACCAGAGTCCCTGGAGTAAACCCACGCAGACACGTGGAGAACATGCAAACTCTGTACAGGATGGACAGAGCCGAGATTCAAACCCTGAACCGCAAATGCATTCCCCACTAGTAGGACTGCGATGCTTGATGATCTATCTTTATTCTGGCTTCATGGTATTTATAGCAGTAGGTGTATACTGTATAGAGATTATTTAATATACAATATATAATGTAGCCCAATGACAATTTACAGCCCACATGGCTTTACATTCACAGTTGTTCACAAATCACAATAAAACGACAATAGTACATTCATTTCGACACAGCAGAAAGCGGCGCCAGCGCCACAGAGTGTAGGGGTTCCTTTTCAAGTCTGTCAGATGACAGATTCACAGGAAATGTTTGTGTACGAGCGGTCCATAGTGTCATAGTACCGCAGGCAAGCTTTGTACTGAAGAAGTTTCTCTGTTAGTGGGCTGATTGTCAACGGCTTACCCCGCACGCTGAGATCCATGTACCTGGGAAAGGAAAACACCCTTAGAAGTTTTAAAAACAACTAGCAGATTCAGATAATCTAAACTTTCTGGACAATGGTACAGTATAGTGTTGCAACAAATACTAATTTAAATTTGACCTGCTTTTCACGACAACTTAATGATACCCAGTAGCTCACAAAAATGAGAACACCCCCTCACTTTTGGGAAAATATCAACCCCAATCAGCTGTCCGATGAGTAATGGCAGATGTGCCTTGGTTGTAACAATAAAAGATGGGTCTTGTTGTAACCATAAAAACAAAATAAGATAAATAACATGACAATGTACAGAGAATGATATTTATCCTTTATCAGCCACCCACACCTGGAACCCAGAGGTGAAAACCATACCCTCACTATCAGGAGAGGGACAGTCTGTCGCCAACCCCTCCCACAATGCAAAATCCAAACCTGCTACCTTTTGGCAAGGATACCACTCTTACAACCAAAGCCTCCATTTTGAATGCACTGTAAACAATGCAACTAGCTGACCATTATGAGTCAGCGCATTCGCTTTGACACAATGATTTGGTGAAGGTGGATTTGCCACGTATCTCACTTCTGTGTAATTCCCAGTACCTGTGAGATATACTCCAATACACCAGAGTATTTATCGTCATCAGCATGGCCATGAAGAAGAAGAATCTCTCCAGATTTCCATCATGAAGGACGCTTGGATAAAAGGACCCTGCAGTCAAGCGTTGCTCTGTGTCAAATGTCAAATTTATTCCACCTTGAAGGATTGAAAGGACTGCCACTATGCGCATTTGTTCACCTCCAGACATCAAGCAGACCACCTGAATGCAGATGGCTCCTATAAAGCATCCTCCCCCATAGGACAATGTGAGGAAGTGTAGGGAGATTCCTCGGATGTGCCCAGGGGTCAGCTGGAAAGAGATGAGGGAGCCTGCCATAGAAAGCAGAATACGTACTTTACATGATATTATATCGAATAAGCTGCTCAAACCCAAGTCTCCACAATTGTCTGCCTTTCACTCACACGCTGGCGTGACCAAAGCCTCAGCTAGTCCAAGTAGGATATATTGTGGTGCCAGCTGGAAACATGGCATGGATGATACTTGCAGAACCTTCCCGGAGAGGGTTTGCTCCACCAGGGGGAAAGACTTCCTGTGCAGCTCGCATAAACCTGCCACCAGGACGGACAGAGTGGCACAAGCATGTCCCAGAGCTGTAAGGGGAGGATTGGTTAGGGTGGGGTGATGAGACAGAGGGCTGCAGAATGGGAGTTGCAAGACAAGTCATTTCAAGAGAAAAGAGGGAGGACAACAGAGGTAGAACAAAGAGAGACATATTTAGATGAAGATGATGAAGCACTGTGTTGCATCACTGGCGGTGTGGAAAGGCAAGTACTCACTAATTACTCTTGTGGGTGCCAGTGGAGTTTTTGCCATGGAGAGAGAGCAGCTGTTCACACACTCGATCAGCGGGGCTAACATGAGAAGAGGTAAAATGCTGATCACGTTCATAGTGCCGATGGGTAACAGGACGTCACTCAGGTGGAGGTTGGAGTTCATCGCCTGTAAGTAATATCCAGAGGGGATCTGTATGGAAACACAGTGGGCATAGAAGTGATGCACCTTTGTTCTGTGCACTTGAAAAACTGCGCTCACCTTTCTGAAAATGAGAGCTACTTCTTGGGGACTTATTCATGTGAAGGGCTAGCAGTTTTATACACACTTCAGGGGGAAAAAAAAGTTCAAATAATCTTAAATTATATGTTGAATGTGAAAACAATGATCATGTTCATGATTTCTCACAATAATTACACTGGTCAACAATGTTTTAATCAGAGATGCAAGTAAACTATAAATTACAAGATGGTGGTGTCCTTTGGTGTGATTGTGAGTGTGAGTGTGAATGGTTGTCGTGTGTCTATGTGTGCCCTGCGATTGGCTGGCAACGGTTCAGGGTATCCCCCGCCTGCTGCCCGAAGACATCTGAGACAGGCTCCAGCACACCCCGTGACCCTTGTGAGGATAAAGCGGTTCGGAAAATGAATGGATGGATGAAAATATCCCAAAAACCTGATGTAATGTGCTATTTAAATAGCAAAGACATGTTTTACATCAGCATCAAAACTACATTTAGGGACACATAGAGCCATTTCTGATTAAGATTTGCTGTTGACCATCGTTATCAAAACTGATTAGCATGGTTAGAAACAGATAAATATGAATATTCAACAGCTCCGTGTTATTTATATAAAGCACTGCAAATATTAACATTTTTCAAATGATGATCACGTCACTGGTGAGTTCTTTTTAGAACAGGCCCAAGGGCTCCTCATTTGGTCCTTGTGGCAGGCACCACATTGGTGACCTCTGCTTTAACTGAGCAACTTACCTGAGTGACACAGGCTCTGTATATCAGTTGGAGTCCATAAAGTGGGAAGAGCTTGGCCAAGACTTTGACATTCTCTACGTGAGTCTCACTGTAGCGGCCGCCATTGTTCTCTTTGGCCCGGTCCAGCCAAGATGGCACATCTCCACTGAGGTGGCGATGGTGAAGGCAGCACATCTTGAGAGAGTTCAAGAAAACTCCAAGCGTGGTCAGTAAGGAGCCACCTTTGACAGAAACAAGATGACACCGGTCAGGTACCATATAGGCCAAAAATAACATTTACCTCTCACACTCATCCCCATTTGTATGCTTGAGTACCTAAAACTATTGGGGAGGTTGCTTTTTCTTTTTTTTAGTTTTTTTAGTCATGACCTTTCAATTGGACGAAAAAAGTTGAACAAAAACATAATTCTAAGCATGATATTAGAATAAATCAGGGGTCTTCAATAGTGTTCCTCGATGTTTTATTAGTTATATAATTTTTTTAATAAATATATATGTGATCAAGATCATTATCCGGCTTCTGCAGAACTTGCTGATTATCTGATCATGTGAATCAATGCATCAGGGAGAGATAGAAAACAGGCAGGAGAGCAGCCCTTGAGGAACAGGGTTGAGGATCTCTGGATTATACGAAAATAGTGAAAAACAAACAAACAAACAAAAAAAATCACCAAAGATATTCCTATGACATAATCAGAATATTGATTGAGTGTGCTTTTTACCTTTCTTGGGTTTGTAGGTGAGTTTGTTGCGCATCATGTGTATGGCAATGAGTGCCAGCAGTGCAGAGGTAAAAGGGATTAAGAAAGCCAAATTTTTGGCCACAGATTGCTGGATGTAAGCGATACCCAGAAACACAACCGTAGAATTCAGATTAACCAACCAGTAGAACCTAAATGCAGTAAAAACAAAAATCACACAAGTCTTCAAGCATTCTTTTTCCGTCATCCAGCTAAAATTCCTTACTCTAAAGTTACATGAACAAATTGCTGGTTTTAATTTGAGATATATATTATGTGCACGTATGTTCAACATTTTAAACAGGTACATTGTCATGCTGTGTTTTAATCATAAATATTCCTTCAGGTGGGGAATAATAAAACAAGCTCTCTAAAAAAAAAAAAACTACTTAATGTCATCTTTTTCCAAAAAATACCCAACATTGAAAATACAGCATTCTCTCTGTCTCGCTACTAAATGATACATCCCAAGTTCCTATACAGTATAATTGTTCCAATGCTAATGCAATAGTCAACTTTATGTAATGTAGATGCATCACATACCAGTTGAAGAAACCCAATAGCTGGTATTGATTGTAGCTCTGCAAGTTGTATGCTCCCAAGGGACAGAGAATAGCCCGGATGCCGCCAATGCCCAGCGCAGCAGCCAGGAGGCCGGTGTAGAACAGGGCCTGCTGCTCTTGAGGTTCTAACTTGTGACTCATATGATGAGTGTCAATGTAGAAATCTTCAAAAGGGAATGCTACCACAGGTAACATGGCCGTGCCTACGGGGATAACAATTGATGAGTCACTGTATTTGCAGGTCAAAAGCTTAAGAAACATATCAGCTCACAGTGGGCCAAAATATTGAATTGGATATGAGGTCAAAGGGTAATTGTAGGGATCAACAGAATGTACAGTACTGTGAAATAGTATTTGCCCCCTTCCTGATTTCTGTGTTCTTTGCATATTCATCACATACAAAGGTTTCAGTTCATGAAACCAATTTTGATATCACACAGAGTTTATCCAAGGAAATGCAAAATGCTGTTTCTAAATGCCAATTTAATTTATTAAGGCATAAAATAAAATCAAAAAGTACCTATCCTTATCTGAAAAAAGGTAATTGCCCCCTTTGTTGAAGCACAAATTAACTGTGACTAGAATCAGGTTTGGGAAAGCTGAGTTCAGTGTCACAGGCAACACCCTAGCACCACATTTATGAAATCACATAAATAGAATCTGTCAGACAAAATGAAGTAGGCTACAACATTTCAAGAAACAAACGCATCACGTCATGATCTGAAGAAATTCAAGGAGAAAATTCATTGGAATCTATCAGTCTGGAAAAGGTTCCAAAGCCATTTCCAAGATTCTGGGGCTTCAGCAAACCACTGTCAACTTGCTGTGATTGATGGGAAAATGAATCCTGGTGTCTACCAGAAAATCCTGAAGGTGAACGTCCGACAATCAATTTGCGCCCTCAAACTCAAACGCTCTTGGATCATGCAGCAGAACAATCAAAGCAAGTCCACTTCTGGAAAAAAAAGCACAGTTTGAGGGTCCATCAAAGTCAATCCAATTGAGATGCTGTGGTGTGACCTTAAACGGGCAGTTCATGCTCCAAAAACCTCCAATATGGCGGAGTTGAAGCAATTCTGCGAAGCAAAAATTCCTCCACAGCGGTGTGAAAGACTCATCACCAATTATCACAAACACTTGATTTCACTTATTGCAGCCGAGGGTGGCACATCCCCATTATTAGGTTCAGGGGACAATTACTTTTTCACAAAGGGACAGGTAAGTTTGGATTTTTTTTTTTTGGTGTCTACTCCTCTACTCAAATCCACCTGGGTTCATGAACGTCTGTCTCATGCCCAAAAGCTGTAGCGACTAAATGCCAATATAATTTATTATATTGGCATTTAGTTTTCTTTGGGTTGTCTCTGTGTCATATTAAAAGTGGTTTGATGAAATCTTTGTGCGTGATAAATATGCAAAGAACACAGAAATCAAGAAGGGGGCAAATAGTTTTTCACGGCACTGCACTAATATACAGTGAAACCACAATTTATGATTACATTTTTTTTGTAAACAAGGGCATTCCTGAACGAGGATCCACTGTGCGTGATTTTAGAAAACAAAACAAAAAAAAGCTCAGAAATTCACAAGCTGAAACTCTGCCAAAATTTGAATCATCTCATTCAAAAACAAGAAAAATAAATGCCAACTGCGTCTTACCGAAGAAATGAAGAAAAGCGCACAAGTAGAGCACCTTGGTTCTTCCTAGGCAGGTTTCGGCAAACCAACCAACCAGCACAGGGGTGAGGGTGCTGGCTCCTATGAAGCACAAGTTCACTGTTGCAGCCAGGTAGTTGTCGTAGCCGAGCTTTACAGTGCAAAAAAGGATCATGTTGCATACAATGCCAAAAAATGTGAATCTTTCACATAGCTCCACCAGCAGAACACAAATGATGACTTGAAGCTTCTTGCGGCCCCCAGGTGATGCTCTCTGGTCTGGATGAGTTGTCCTGGAGAGCCGCCGAAGGTGGTGTTTGCCCTCGGGCAGTCTCTGAATGTCTCCTGCTACCATTCTGCTGGTAAACTGGTGACCCTGCTCCTTCATAGAATGGATGTTGTCTGTGAAACTGCAGAGCTCTGTATGTGACGTCCAGGCCTTCTCTGAGAGGAGCAGCTGAGGCCAGGGGCTAGGTTGAGTGGACATACAAAACGTGAGACACAACCGTGTTCTACACGTGCTGGTGGCTGACGATCTTCACATTTTATTACCTTACTGATTAAGAGTTTCAGACATTTGTCTCGCAGTCATCTGACACTTCATGAAAACAAGAAGTGATAGATGGAAACAATTTAGAGAGCAGCTCAGAAATAGTTCTGTGATGACCAACAAGAATCATGCATTTGTTTGTAATTTTGTTGGTCTTCCTCCCAAACAGCTTTTTCTGCACTCATACATTTAATGTAGTAAACTTTGAAATATTGCACAAAACATAGGAATAAACATGTAGAGTTCATCTGCTCATCAGAATTTACAATAATGCAGATCACTTCAACGCAACAATAAAATATAATTCCCTTTCAGACATAAGGGGCACTCACCAAATGCCACAAGTCTTTGTCGGAACAGTCCAAATTCATTATGGCATGCTTGCTGTATTTAGGGTGATGATGTGAAGTGCGAGTGAGACAGAGGGCACACCAAGCTGGCCTGAACTCCAGTAAAACAGCCTGCTGCCTTCCATGAATCAGTACATTGTACCTGGGGTTAAGGTAAAGGTTATACAAGGTAACAGTTCTATGTGACAGGTCTGAAATACGACTGCCCGATTGCAAATATTGCATCTCTTTTATTTTTACAGACAACATGACTGTAGCTGTGGTGCTGTAAAACTGTCACTGACAGTTGATGTAAAAAGTCTACACACGCTTGTTCAAATATGAGGTTTTTCTGGCATAACACAATGAGATTGAGATATCCTTAAAAAAAACAGCATTAATGGGACCCCCAAACTGTACAACTCCACTGAAATAAAAATATTTTCAAGAGGGGAATATATATATATATATATATATATATATAAATTGGTTTATCATTTGCATTGGGTTTTCAAAGCACTATATTAATAAATTCATACTGTAAGTGCAAAGTAAAATGTATACCGAAGTACAGGCATTGTAAAAGGACAAAAGTCAAAGTATAAAAGGTCAAACGTTGTCATAGTTACAAAAACGTCGTTGTGTAGAGGCGTGGTGCATCATGGGAAGACGGTTGTTGTTGAATATGAAGGAAGAAAATGCATGTTAACTTTCCAGGCACTGTTACCATAAAAGTAAGTAAGGAGTGATTCCGGCAAATGTCATCGTTAGTTCCTCGAAGACAATGAAATATCCACAAATCATAATAGCGACAGAGTTTAGATCTTATCCAAGAGTGGTAACATCCTGGAACGGTATAGCTAACAATAACTCGTACAAAATAGCTTTTAGGAGACACGAGTTGACTGTTATCCCCCACAGTATCCCCCCAGGAAGACGCTTTGATGTAAAATTGTCCCGCTGCACCAGTCGACGGACTAGCAATGTCTGGTTGGTGTCTGCCGAGCTCCCCGGCGTTTGCGTCCGAAGACTTCAGCTCCACTCCTCTCAAGCCAAATGTGAAAAAACATGTCGACGTTTCGGAATACACGGTGGACGACGACGTCCTACCTGAGGACGACGACACTTACTCCCTGCTCTCCCCCATCTACCATGACAGTTATGAGAGCGATGAAGACGACGCGCCCAGTACGACTGAGCAACCGTCCAGGTACTTCGTGATTCCATAAGGTGAATAGAAAGCATACCAATGTCTTTTCAACTCTGTATTTTCTGTCATTATTTTTTTTTAAAGATGTGAGCTACAGAAACCCTCTTCAGCGCAGATAGAACCTGAAGCCCTCAGTGCATGGGAAATGTGGCTGGTAAACAAAGCAAAAGAAGACCATCTTAAAATGACAAAGAAAACGGAGGAGGCAAGTTGACAAGCAGCTTTATCGGTGTACACTCCCCTGCTGTGTCTTCTCAAAAAGGGCATGGCTACAAGCTCTGATTCCAACACCTCTTTAACCAGGCACGTTTACTCAAGGAAAAAAAAGAACAAGAAGAAATGGAACGTAAACAGAAAAAGATTATTGAGGAAAAGAAGATCAGAGACTGGCAGCAACTTAAAAGAGAGCAGGTTGAAAACTGGTCTACAACTCACAATGGCAAATGATAATTGCCCATTAAGCATTTTAGCCAGTGTAGCAAAAAATGCTCAGATTGTGTGTTTTTGTTACTGTAATCCAAGGAAAGACGTAATCAGCTTCTGAAAATCGGCAGAGAAGAAGCAGAGGTGCGGTGTCAACAGGAAAAAAAAAGAGAGACTGAACAGAAAGCGCAACAAAAGTTCAATGATTGGCTTCAGAAGAAGAACCAAGAGAGGTTAGAAAACGAAAAGAAGCAAAAAGTAAGATCCATTTTCAAAATGTCTGCATTTTTGCTATTGCTTGGCCGCCGTGTATTTCGAGATTATTAATGGGGATCTCATTTCAACAGGAGGAAGCAAGTATGAGGGAGGAGCAGGAGAAAGAGCGGCAAAGGAAGGCAGAGGGGAACTTTAAGGAATGGCTGGCAAAAAACAATGACAAAGGGAAAGCAAATCCAAAGCCACCTCATTATTCAAGTGAGTGTGATGTGGCAATTATTAGCTGCTCGGTAGCTTTCTGGATAATACGATTCACTGTTTTTCAGCAGTGAATCGGGGTTCATTATATTCATATCCGTATAACCTGCGAGTGTTATCTTCCCTCCAGGTCCCTGCAGATTCCACCCACCACCCAGTTTTTACAACCCAATCCCATGGAAACCCATTCACATGCCCCCTCCGGAAACTCTTCATGAAAATACACCAAGTAAGAAGCCTCAGAAACAAAGAAGAAGCCAACAAAACTCAGCATTAAGATTCACAAACAGGATACGTAGATGACACTGGGGGTGCTTTATCCAACTCAAATGTGAATCACAATTCAACATGGGGAACACATAGATTTGTAAAAATTTTTTTGTGGGCCAATTTTAATGTTGGGATTTTATAATGTCTGCAATCAGTTCAGGGCCTACCCCCGCCTCTCGCCTGATGGCAGCTGGAATAGGCTCCAGCATGCCTGTGACCCTGGTGAGGATAAGCGCTTTCGAGAATGGATGGATTTTATAATGTGAGTTAGCGTGTTCTTTATCAGGTTGAGTTTCCAGGAGATGTTTGTTAATCCACAGCCTTTTTAGTAGCTAAGCGTTTTGAATCCTGTTATATTTATTGCACAAGTGATTCAAATGGTGCAAGTCCCTAATCCAAATCAATGTGTCACAATGCAGAAACTTTTGGTTTACTTTTGCTACATGAAAAGGTTGCAAATGTTACAAATAGTTGTCACGCACCATACTTTGGCATCAATGTGAATTCCCTCAAAAATAAACAACTTTGCATTATTACCATGTGAAAACAGGATATTGTTGCTTTGACATAATGACAGGATTCATTGTAACAATTGTCTGTGTTTCATGTGTTGTCTTGTATTATTTTGTCATTTTTTTGGTCAACTTTTCTTTTGATGGCGGCGCGGACACCCGCAGCGGCTCCTCTTGTTTTATGTTGAGGGGGAAGAAATTTCATCTGTGCTGTATGTTACACATACGTACAGCACATTTGACAGTAAAGTTGTATTCAATTCAATTCAATTCAAAACTATACACGAGTGTTTCAGCCCTTTAAAGTCAAGACAAGGCCAATTAATTCAGGGGCCATCCTTCCTGCCGGAACACTAACTCTACGGCGTCTTTGACATCCTGCACCACAAAGGATGGCTGTGTGAGGCTGGGGTCAAAGCGAAAGTCCCTGTGGCCGTGAAAGATGCGCTGCTCGGTCACCGTGTGCCCCGTGTCCGACGGCAGCTCTTCCTCTTTGCTGTATACTCCTGTACACACCAGAATGGAGTGGCAAGCCTCCGGGAGATCCGAGCCTGACCCGGACACAGCGGGTGCGACACCTTGCTCGCTCAATGTCATTTTAGGGGCCTGGTCAACACCTTGAGCACATGCTCCACTTTGGTTAGCTTGCTTCTGAGCCTGAGAATATTGAGCGGTCTGGAGGTAGCGGTTGTAGAGATTGGCACCATATATGTCAGCCATAGGGTTATCTCTAACAAGAAAAGGTGACAAGACATAAATCAGTTTGGATTAACAAAGACTGTGGGTCAAGATGGAGGAATGGAGTCACTCACCCTATAGCGTACAATCTCTTCACGGGTGTGGACCATCCAAGTCTCTCAGCTTGCTGCCTGACCAGCAGCTCTGCATAATTATAAGTCACTACGCTGGGTTTACCAATCAGCGCCTCATACTTGAGGTCATGACCCGTCACCTTCTTGTAAAGGCTCTCCAAGCACACGAGGAACATACCATGGCCAAACCTGTCAGGGAACCACAATATGAATGATAGTTCAGGAAAAATAACAGCACGTTTTTTTCCCCCGCCCCAGATACTCCACCTGGGATTCTTAGCCTCAGCCATCCACAACAGGTCCATGTTACAGGCCAGCACCGGAATGTGTGGATACTGCGCATGATTCCAATTCTTGTCCGGGTTTCCGTTGGTTAAAAGTACATCAACAATGAGCTGGAGGTTAGTCTCCCATCTGATTGGCTCACCAAATAAGATGACAGCTATAAGGATACGAGGGCAAAGACAAAAACGTGCAGGTGTATCTCAATGAATTAGAGTGTAATAGAAATTTTGATTTATTCCAGTAAAGACATGAAACTAGTACTGTATTCACAACAGAGAGAAATATTTCCAGAATAAAAATGAATAAATTAAGTAGAACCTAATGAGCATTCGTGAAACAGAAAATGGATGGATGGATTTATAAATGAGATCAATTAACCGCATGAAGTGATTAGAACATTATATGAGAAACAATCAAAATTATGTTTAATATAGATATGAGGAAGGAATTGACCTTCTGAAAAGTATTTTCCGATGTATTTATTTTGAGAAAACTACTGAAAAAAAGTCTTATCAATGATAACTTAGTGAGATGCTTAAAGTTTAATTTGTTTAATGTATGCATGCAAACATACCATCTATTGGCCGTAAACCTTTAGTGGGAGGAATCTGTGAGACAAGACACGAGTATGCAAACAATTATTGTATATACACTGGAAACTTATTGATTATATCTGCCAGAACATCAGGTACACCAGCACAATCTAAATATATCAAATAAAAGGAAAGCTGCTACAAAAAGTTTGTAGTTAGTGTGGATCTAAATAAATGTAGAAACTCACGCTGTCTTTGGGTCTTCTGTTGTGATCCACGATATCAAGAAGAGGGTAGCCCTCTCTGAGATTATCTATGGTGACAACATTCTTGAAGCCCAACCTGAAGTTTAGTAGGTCAAGGTAGTTCTGCATCGTTTCGAACACTTATATAAATCTGAACAAACACACAGTAAAGGGTTCAAAGTTTTGAAAACATCAAAGAGCGGAGTGGAAGCACATTAAATAAACAGCATGCGCACAGTGATGTCACCCTGTTCAGACAGAGCATGAGTTGGTGATTTGAAAAAGGATACATGTGAGCCACCTCTTCAACAGGACCCTGTCCTGATACCAGCACACACATATGGTGAAACTGTGTGAACATTCGCAAAGGACTGTGGGACAGCATGACCTGGTCAGGTGACACCTGAGTGCAATGGGCACAAAGAAACAGTAGTTAGGAGGCTAGAAAAAAGACACAGCGAGTTGGGAATGCATACAATTTCAGAAATGGAATTCATTTACCTCCACTTCAAGCAGATGTGAAAGATGCTCCGCTTTTGCCTGTCGCATGCAGTTTCCGGCATTGGTGACAAACACCACGGGCACTTTGTATTTTCCCTGGTGGTCCACGAGGTTCCTGAAACACTCCTGGGCCGCAGGGATGGGGGATTGACCGCGCACCAACACGCCATCAATGTCGAAGAGGAGACCAAATGAGCCCTGAGGAGAAGTCTAGGGAAAAAGACAGCAACACGTGCACAGTGACCAAAAAATCGATTCATTGATTATCCATTATGTGAAATTAACTCTCTGGAAAAATTAAATGCAACATGTGAAAATGTTACTTTTATTGTTTGTGTCCAAAATGTTTCGAGTCATCAAGTGTGAAATTACACAGCCAAGTATATATTTTGGTTTGATGGTATATGATTAAATTAGCCTCGGTGTCTAAGTCTCAGTGCCATTAATTTGAAGTCTGGAAATGGAGGAGTGAACATCTGCATCTCCTGAGGGAGTGTCAAGAGTCTCAAGAAGTCTCCAATCACACCACAAAAAGCCATGTGGATTGTTACTGGTTGCTTAAAAATAGACTACAGAGATTGTACACAAAAATGTTTGCCAAGTTGGCAACACTCAATTGCCACCTGATTCATCGCACTCACTAGCTCTGTGTTTTGTCGCCATGGGAACGAAAGCCATACTCAGCATTTTCATCAAAGAACCGTCCCCAAACGCCATGGTTTCGACCAGAAGGTGACATGTTGATATCAAGTGCATAAAACTGCCATTTTTTATGCATATGCCAATTCAGGCAAAATAGTGCATGGCGTTCCTACAACCAGTAGACACACAGTTGACAAGTTGACTGTCAGTAATAATAAAAATAAATAAATAAATTACTCAGACAAATAGGTTTTGTTTTTATGGATGTATTCATTTTTTTTCCTTTTATCACTGACTGTATTGAGACTTCTCATTTGGATGCCTAATTCACAAGAGACAAAACAGAAACGGGCAATTATACACCGCTTCAAACTACAACCACACTATTGCATAAAAACTAAATAAATATTTGCCAGTATTGACAGCGTGTACAAGTATTGTGTATTTTTCAATACATAACAATGTACCTCTCTTTCATCGGATACCTTTAAAACATATATTTAATGGGGGCCGGGGGATCGAGCATTTCTGAGTCAATTAAAAATAAACGTTCAATTATTGTTAATAGTACAGTACATAGAATGAACACTTGCTGTATGGCTTCAAGTAACAAAAGGTGATCGAAACTTTGTTCCAGCGGCACTGTAAATCACAAACATCGATTGCGTAAGTGCAGGTAAGATAACATTGATTAGATTAAAGAACTGTACAGTACTATGAATAATAAATCGAGAGAAGTTGCTGGAGGGTGTTTAAGTGTTGCCATTTCTACACCTTTCTCCTTCACGCGAATGTTTAAATCAAACAAAGAAAAACTAAGACAATTACTTACATGGCTGTAATTTCTTCTTATTGCTTTTTCGCTGTTTGATTGAAACAGTTTCCATGCACTTTTCAAAAATGTTAATCTCTGCATTTTTGTTGAAGTGCCGCGTGTACAAATAAAAATAGACCCTGGCAAACGAGCTAAATGCTTAAACGACACTGACGGCCTTTGTTAAAACTCGAACTGTTGGAAATGTAGGTCGCAAAAAGTTAAACCTTGGATCAATATCGCACTGACCCACTAAGACTGGTGCGATTTGACTTTTTCCGGTCACCGAACGCGCATGCGTACAACGCGTCACGCTTCCCAGAAACGCTCTTTGTGCGAGTTTCTGAGGTGCTTTTCATTTGAGGAAAACGGAACTTACTTCTCCGCCGGTGTAAACATTAAATTGCAAAATTTCTTCCAAATCTGCTGTTATTTTATAAAAGTCATTTATCTTGAAACAATGTTGTTTGTCCTGAAGCTACACAACTGATACAATGAATCATCGTACCTGTAAACATGCGACAGTTTGTGCAGCCAAGCCCGACAATAATAACGACCCAATTGGCTGATAAAAAAATGTGAAAAACACATCAAACGTTCAAAGTGTGTAGACGAAGCTGCTTGGTTACTAGTTATTTAGTAAGATTATGCAAAAACTATAAGCACATTGATTGTTGGTGTCTGCCTCACAGGTTCAGGGTTTAAATTTTGGCTCTTCCAGTTTAGATTTCATGTTCTTCCCATGCCGATGTGGATTATCTCCTGCTACTTCCTCCCATATCAAGCCTGTTAGGTGAAGTGAAAGTAAACTGTCCAAGTATGAATGTGAATGTATTTGGCTCTTTGTATATGTTCCGTGCAAATGGTGTACCCTGATTCTTGACCAAAATCAGTGACAGGCTCCAGCTCACCCAAGAAACTCAATGGGGAAAACTGGAATAGAAAATCGATGGTTTCCAAAAATTTTAGCTGGGTGGTGGTGAATGAATTTGGGTGGGGCAACATGAAGAGCGTCTGCATAGAACTAACTAAGAGTCGGCGCCTCGAATTGAAGTGGATTTACACGGGACAGGAGAACTGGACCAATCTCTTTTTTAATCAATAGACGCTACAGCGTGTTGTTTACTTTCAAACTTAGCTTGTAGCAGATGTGTGGGACGTCATGCACGTTTTGAGCATGATGTCTCTGATCCGCTGGTGAAAGGATACTTGGATTCTCTCCTCTTTCATCTATAATTGCTTCAAACAACAAGGCAAATGCAGAAATAGTGGTTATGACTATCCATGTCCTATGCTATATTACTGTCTTTTGTTATTTTATGTTAAGTGGACTGCAAAACATTTTGTTACAGCTGCAGCAGTTGTGAAAGGGCCATATAAATAAAGATGTATTGTATTGTGCTGTTATATCAAGTCTAAAATTAAAATCCAAATCAAATGTTAAGGATTAAAAACATTTATTGGCACAAACAAGTAAACAAGTTGTACTAATAAACAGTACAAAGTACAATGCTCAGGTAAAGCTCATAAAGCTTCTTAAGGCATCTATGTAACAAAAACCAATGTGATCCATTCCTCAGCAAAATCTTAGCTCATTTTCCAGTCCATATATCTTGGCCTTTAACGTCATCAATTCACTCTGGACCTTCTTAGTTCTTGTATTGCTATCCCGGACCTCTTGCAAGATAGCCAAGTCCTGGTTAGGCCCAATGCTAAGCGTGACCTGCAGAATACATACCGATGTTTATGGTTAAACACACTGTAAATTCAGTGACATCTTGCACCTAACTACACATTCATTTCCCTTTGTAGAGAAAAGGGCAATCACTCTCTCACGTTTCCATTTTAAGTGTTGTCTGTCCCTGAGTTTTTTTTTTTACCTGTATAAGCTGTTTTTCTACATCTTTGAGTTTTTGCCTAAGTTGCCTGAGGTCTGTCTTGAAGCCCTCCACCTCCAAGGTCCTCCTCTTCTCCAGTGCCTCGTAACGCTGAGTCATCAGCTTAAGACGTTGAGCCACTTTTTCTGCACGTTCCTGTGAACATCAAATACTCCAAGAGTGAAATGGGTGTTGTCCACAACACAGTGGAACCTTCCAAGTCAAATGCTCGTAAGTATATAACTCAAATAATTCAGAAAGTGGTGGACTTTTAATATCAATATGTGGACAATAGGTTCCCTGAGATTGGCTGGCAATCATTCCAGTCCATAGCAACCTATCGCCCTAAAATCAGCTGGTATGGGCTCACCCGAGACTCTAAAAAGGATACGCGGTCTAGAAATGGATGGATGGGTGGATGTTGTGTAATTGGAAAAAAGAAATTAGGGGTCCACCAGCATCTTAAAGAGACTGTGTTTCACTGTAATAAAGTACAAGAAGAAAATCTCATCTAATGTTACCATTACCTATGTCCATGTTATTATAACATCAGAAAAGAATCTTAAAATGCACTATACAAATCAGATTTACTGTATTTTCCGCACTATAAGGCACTTTGGAGTATTAGGCGCACCTTCAATGAATGGCATATTTTGAAACTGTTTTCATATATACTGCGCACTGCATTATAGGGCGCATAGACTAGAAACTACAATAGCGGTTGCGGTTGTGTAATACATCCACTAGATGGAGCTATGTTAAAGGGAATATAATGCAAAACAATACAGCTTCATTTATAAAGCGCTTTCACAACTGCTGCAGCTGTAACAAAGCGCTTTACAGAACTTTTGAAATACTACGTCCAAGAAATCAGAATATTGATCCATATTTAAAGCCGCATCAAATTATAAGGTGCGCTGTCGGCTTTTGTGAAGATTTAATGCTTTTAGGTGTGCCTTATGGTGCGGAAAACACGGTATTATTATGAAAACAAAAGACTATGAGAGCCCTAAAACAGCTTTACCTTCAATATTTCCCTGCCAACCTCCCCCTGCTCCCTGGCTTGGGCCAGTTCTGATTCCAAAGCAACACACTGCTCCCTGTACATCTCTGCCATACGGTGGGCTTGCTTTATGTCCTCCTGCATTGCCTAAAAAGATCAAATCAACCACATAAAAGACATTTTTGTTTTAAGATAGGTTTGTAGGGAGGATCTTTCAGCATTATAAAACACTTAGTAGGCATACCTTCACTTCGTCTTTATGTTTCTGCCTGAAGTCTGGTTGAGGCTGTGGGCTGAGCCGAGTGGGGCTGGCCCAAATCGGACCGCTACTACTAACGGCTTGCCGCATTTGCCCCACCTCCACACCAGGAGAGACCGATTTTTTGGGACGCTGAAGGCGCGTGTTCAGATCCCCGAGGAGGCGGTCCTTCTCCATCATCCATTTCTTCTCCTGAGTCTTTGTTTCATATTTTAGCTTCAAGAAATCTTTGGTGCTTTCGTAGAGCAGGTTCTGGGTTCGCTGTAGCCTGAATAACATACACACCAACTCATTTGTAGGTCAAATACAAATGTATTTAAATGTCTAGACTCTCGACAATTAAAAAGTCTCACTTCTCAGTCAAATTGGTGATGTAGCACTCGAATCTCTGCCTTTCAGCCTGTGCCTCGTCTTTTTTCATCTGTCGGTCCTCCTGGAGTGACTCAACCTGCTCTCTGGCCAGTCGGGTTTGTTCCTCCATCTGGGCCTGCAGAGCCTCCACCTGGGGCCATGCAATCAAAATCAACGTTTCACGAACACGCCTACAACATTTGAATACGAGCAGAAAACGTCCTTACCTGTAGTATCAAAGTATGGTTGTCCGTCTTATATTTTTCCAAACTATCGCCAGTTCCCAAATCTACTAATTTTGCTTGCTTAATGGTCTCTGCTAAGAGAACAAGAGAGTGGCATTATTAAAAAAAAGTGGGGGTGGGGGGATCAAGCAAACAAAATCATCTAGTTCTTTTTTTCCCCTGCATTTCCACTGTAACATATCAATCTGGTAATATGACACAAGAAAAGTAAAGTCGTCACATTTTCAGACCTTTGCTGGTCACAGTGGGTTTTAAAATTGTTGGCCTGAGATTGAGATTCTCCCCCAACTCCTGGTTCTTCTGTTTGATCGCCACCTAGGTATAATATTTGACACAATTATTATTTCCAACCTACTTGTAGTAAAAATAACAAAACTTGGAAACCGGGAGTGTAAACTCCCAGTCACAATGCCATGGCGACCACTAGAGAACAAAGTGAATACTGTACCTACTCCAACAAAATACAATACAGAAGCTGTGGTAAAACTCCATTACAAAAAGTTTATTACCATTACCAACCAATGATGTCATAATTATCACAATTTCAACAATACACTTATCATTATTAATATCTTATATGAGGAAAAAGTGTACCTTGTGAGGAGGTTCCCGCAGGAAATATGTGGTCTCTCCATCATCAGTACCCACCAGGGAAAGAAGGTGTTGAATTTTCTTTCTGTCCTCCAACTCTCTAGGCAACAGGAAAGAATATGCAATGATGGTTTTGAGAATTTGAAAAGCTGACGAAGAATAAAGATGTTACCCGGTCACAGAAGGATTATGAAAAAGGAAAAAGACTGAATAATGTACATTTTAGTTTTGAGGAGTATGTTAAGACATCAAAAAAGGCTATTCTTTTGTCAAAATAACGAATAAACAGTGATTTTAAGAGGCCCGAATCATAACAGTGTCTTGCAGCGACCCAAGGATGCTTTTTTTTTTTGGAAGAATGTTTGCTGTGCTTTTGCTCCCACCTTATCTTTAGTCTGTCGTTTTCTGCATGAAGCCGTAGAGATTGTTCTCTTTCTTGGTAGAGGTACAACTGCATGTCACTCAGCGCATTCTGTAACTCTGCAATCTCCCCTTCGCGCTGCCGCAAGTCACCCAGTAGTTTATGCTGGGAAACAGGGATATTAGTGCACATAGGAACATATCTTCTGTAACATCAAAATCCCGTCACTTTGGCTCACCTGGTCCTCTATGATGCTCTTGTACTTCTCCAACATCTTCAGCAGCTGCCCGTGCTCTCCATCAAACTGGGCAATCTTCTCCTTGTAGAACTCCAAAAGTTCTCTGGAGGGACGAAGGTGGGCCAACCGCTCATTGAAGGAGGGAAGTGGGGAGTCTGTTTCCTTCCCAGAATTATTCACACAGGCACAGGATCTGCAAAATGAAAGACATGTCAGCCCTTCGGAGTGGAATACTTCTGTATATTAGTACAGTATTATGTACGGTAATCCACCGACATAAAAAGAATATTATATGATCTAGACATAGCCATCAATTGAGACCAAACCTAAGCATGGTAATACTGAGGAATATAATGCATTAAGAATGTAGTGTATATTAAAAAATAATAATAATTACCTTTGTGCCACTGAAGTTTTTTTGGGAGATCCCATCCCAAGGCAAAACTAAAGATATAAGAGAGAGTGTATGTACTACGCCACAAATAATATACAGTATACAAAAAAAATCATGCACAATTATGAATGTACAATGCCAAATGAGATGGTTTGGTCGTCAGAAAAAAAACATTAACAACATTGAAAACCGACTTTTTTCGACATATTCTAAACTACTCTAATGTTGTCAACTAACATCGACAGACACCGTAAATTCAACCTTGTGTGAAACAACATACTGTATACATACATGTATGAATTTCATACTTTTTCAGAAATACAAACTATTGGTCAGGCCACATAAGGGGATGTTATTATAATAATAATAACAATAATACATATATTTTCTTTACGAATGATTGACTGATCTTTTGTGGTATAAGACTCTACCTAACACCAGTGATATACAGCACATATAAATTTCAATGTTTATTCTTTCATAAAATGTATGGAGGTATGGAAACTCATGTCGGAAAAATATTACTTGCAAATGCACATCATATTGCCTTTACTCATTTTTGGTTAACATCGTGACCGAAAGAAATACTGTACTATTTACTAGTATTAATATTTTCGTGCGTCTCGATTTTATTTTTGTCAAAAACATGAACTATCAAATTAGAAGAAAAAAAATACAATTTTGAATGCATACAATGAACCGTTCAATTGGTAATCACAAACACAAAGAGGCGTTCACGTCGTTTAACACCGAGGAGGCGGAGAGATAAAGATTCACTTCCACGTACAGGGCGCCTGGAGAAGCGGGACTTTTGAACTGCTCTACTTTGACACAATATATAAGACAGCATTTCAGATGCTTAAGAGTACGCGCATCCGTCATGCAGATGTATTGATTTAGCAGAGAAGTTGTTTTGTACTTAACGGTATCGATGTAAATAAGGACCATATCACTGTAATGTCTGCAAAAAGTGGTAGTTGTCGTCTACATTGCATACGTTTTGAAGATAATATTTCTGATGTATAAAATAAAAAGACGTCTGGATTATTAGGACCCATGATTAAACATTACTCAATTGTCACATACCGTAGAACTGTTCTGATGTCTCTTGTTGTTCGTTGCAATTGTAGCAGTTTGAAACCCGGAAGTCTGCACTTATTCGTCTTCTTTGTGTTGAAACGGGAGACGTGGTAACTACTACGCCATCTAGCAGTAGATAAAATAATAACAACCCACGACAACGTAAACAAATGTAGTTGGTCAAAATAAACGCCAACAACAATAATAACAATAACAACAATACAAAAATGCTATACAGTATTAGCATTACTCCTAGGTCTACCATAAGTAAATTTAGAATATTTCAGGTCCTATCATTTATGTTTTGTTCTTCATGCATGCGTTTATTTATTCAGTCATTTTTTCTCTCCAAAATGTTTAGCCCAATCCAGAGACCGCGGATAAAAGTTTTTACGTATGCTTATCTGACTATGGACTACACCCTCAGATGTTGAGGATGTTGTGAAGTGTACTATTTTAAAATGAAAATACTGTAGTTTAGACCTGATTGAAAATGAAATCTTACTTTTTGTCTTGGAAAGCATGCAATAACGCATATGATTTACTTCAAATACTATTTGACAATCCAGATAAAATTATCAAAATACAGTTTCCTCTATTTCTGGGTCAATAATGTTCCCGTTTTAATTGTCTTTATTGTGAAACCACTGCCGGAAGTTATACTGTACTAATAGTACCTTTACATACTCGCCTGGGTTTACTAGGGTCAAATTTAACCCTCACAGCCACAGGCAGCTCACGTCACTTCGTTGGCAAAAACTTGTTCGTTTCTCCTTCCTTGCAATGGAGCGCAAAGTTGCTCGTGAATTCAGGCACAAGGTAAGGCATAAACCATGTTTCAGTTGTTTATCTCACGCTACAAGATATCATTTGTTGAAAGTCCACCTGTGCGGCTGAAAGTTGGAAAAAAAAACTGTCCAATCAGTAAGTAATCAACATACGTTTATTTTTTACATTACGATTCTTAGATAAATACTGGGAAATTTAGGGGATACTTTTTAATCCGAGAGTAAAAAAGTAGACCTAAATATTGCTCTATAGTACATATAGTTGAGGTTTTTGGGTACTGAATTATAATTCCCAGAATAACTTACTTAAATAAATTACTACAGTGAAATTATTAAGTACTCTATCTCTATTTTCTGGTTTCTTTCGTCATGTATGATGTTCTGTAAAATGTTATGCGAATGTAGCAGGCATTTTACTTTTCCATGCATCACAGAAATAGCTCTTGAAAAGCTAACTTTTACAACAGAGGAAGGGAATGTGATATGGCTTGAGTGTTTTTACCCTCAGTATGTGATGGATATCACCATACAACCATCTGTGCTGGACTCAGACGCACAGTGGCTCCTGATAAAGGGCAAACCGGCACTGAATAATGTAGATGTGCCAGAGATGAGCATCTGAGCCGGAATAAATTGGGAATTCAAGGGTTTAATTAGAGGCTGAATGAGGAGAGGCTTTGTTCATTGCTGTGTTGTTCTGCCTCTGTGTCTTTGACTAGGCCCGCTATGTGTAATTGCACGACTGTTGAATGCACATTTGGGAGGTTGAGATCTATTCATTTTTATACATTGCAGTGGGGAACGATGACTAGTTCCCTGCTGCTTTGTATAAAAATAAATACATGACAACAGGAGCCTACTAACCACGCATGGCAATTTTTCAAAATGGCTGTGTGTGGCTGACCATCCTTTCTGTTGTTGGTTTATGGTGTCAAAGTCCATGTGCTGTTCCGGCAGGAGTGTAAAAAGACGTTTATGGGTGTCATAAACGGCATGTAGGTCCACCCATCTATCTATCCATCCATCCATTCATCTATCAATCCATCTATCCATCCATCCATCCACCCATCCATTTTCTAATCCACTTATCCCCACAAGGGTCGCGGGCGTGCTGGAGCCTATCCCAGCTGTCTTCGGGCAATTGGCAGGTGTCAGAGTGCCTAGGATTGGATCGGGTACAATCCGAATCGACTCTCCACTAAGGGGTCCGGACCCCCGGTGAGCCTCCTCGCCCACGCCAACGCGGAGTCGCGGGGAGGCGGGGGTTCCGCTAAGCCGATGCCGAGAAAGACACGCCTGAGTTCTCACTGCCTTTACTTTTACGAAACCAACCCGGTTTGAATCCTTATTAAATTCCCAAATAGTAACCGTTCCAGATTTGGAGAAGTAATAAGGACGTTTCGTTTTTACAGCAGCTCTTTCTCATTTTTCCTCTGTTGCAATTGTTACCGACTCAGGTAAAGTTCAATAGTCCTTGTGAGGACCATTCGGGTTCGTTAGTCACGCCGGAGCAAAATATTTTAAGTAACGCGTTCAAGGATGGTTAACGCGACCCGATGTTAACGCTTGCTCGCCGCCTTTTCGTTCATTATTGGAGGTTGAGTGGTACATGATTCAAATCATGAAATGACTGAGGTGGACGTTAATACATTTTATAAGGTTTATTAAAATAGATAAAAAAGACAATCATGCTGATAATATTCATTAATCAACCGTAAAACCGTGACTCGCAAGGAATTCACCGTGATCATGAACATCACAAAATCATCGAAGTGATGATGTAGCTTAAAATCCAAATAATTAGATGATAAACCAACTGAAATGGAAATAAAAAGTGAATAAGACAAAAAGGTTGTAAAATGAATAAATGCGATTAAATAATCGTCTATCTTGATGAGCCTGGAGTGGTCGTGCCTAACACCCGTTTTCTGTATTTTGAAAATCGGAAATCAGATCTAATTAAAAGACCAGAATATTAAATAGAATTTAAATCCTTCTGTTAGTTGCTCTATCGAGTGCATACATAGGTTAGTTTTCTTACCGAAATAGTAGTATTGTGGTATCCTAATCTCGTAAGGTATTTTTCACAGCATGGGGAAAATTCCTCTTTTAAAAGGAAAAAATAAAAATGAATACAAATCAAATGTCTGAGTTTACTCTTGGTTGTCCTTTTACCTGGGATAAAAATTGGAAAAATGACAAATATGATGATCCATGCTGAGTCCAATTCCTCTCGTCTGAGACAGAGAATTGTAAAAAAGGTAAAAATACTTCGTGCCCGGTCGAGCTTGCGGTTCCAACGGGTCGAAGGAAAAAGCCTCCTCCCCGGAGGGAGAGAGCCCCGAAAATCCTCCGAAAACCCTACTCTTCGTCCCGGAACTACACCCCCGCGTCTCTCTCCGCAACCCCTTTTATAGCCCTGAATGTAGGGCTATGGTCATCTCTCCTCCAGATGGTGGGTCATGATGACGTACGTGTCCTCATCTGACCTACAGGTGTGCAGATCAAAGCTATTTTTAGTTTGTGGAATGTAGGGCTAAGGTCATCTCTCCTCCAGATGGTGGGTCATGATGACCTACGTGTCCTCATCTGACCTGCAGGTGTGCCGATCAAAGCTATTTTTAGTTTGGTACATCAGGGGATTTCCGCTCATCTTGCATCTTGGCAGCCTGCCAAGTATTTAGGTACTTTCCATTCCCTCAAATGTATGATAGACATCATGCACATTCTACAACACATATCAAAATCACCCTTATGCCGTTTAAACGAATATCATTTTTACACAATTCATATTGATTCATTAACTCCCATATAATCAACAGGTCTTTCTTGATTGTTTCCTTCATCAGAAGACATCATTCGAGAGTAAATAACGTTCTCCGGTAATAAAGCTTACACAAAGCAGTTTCAAAGCATTTGTTATCACAGTACACAACTACTCTAAGTTGTTATTTCATTACAACATTCAAAAAGAAGAAAGAAAAGTAATAATAATAAAACAACAGTTAACAGTAAATCTGTAAAACTGTATAATCCAGTTATAAAACCCATTTTATGCATTACCTTTTATTAACCATTTGTTTAAGGCATATTTTAAAAACATTGGCTTTGGTATGTTTGATTTAACCATATTTAATTTATATTCTGTGTTCTGTAAATGGACCTGTTGCGAGCTCTCAATAGACAATTTGTTCTGTCGTCATCTAGTGGTCAAATTAGACAATGCATCCTCAGGCTGAATTCGAGTCTAGTTTTTAGGTCAATTTCATATTTAACTTTATTAATTGTACTATCACGCGTACCATGAAATGGTGTGCCTTCCAACACAGGGTACACCCTGAACTGGTTGCCAGCCAATCACAGGGCACACATAGACGAACAACCATTCATGCTCACGTTCACACCTAGGGACAATTTAGAGTGTTCCATTAACCTGCCATGCATGTTTTTGGAATGTGTGAGGAAACCAGAGTACCCAGGGAAAACCCACGAAGGCACGGGGAGAACATGCAAACACCACACAGGAGGGTCGGAGCCGGAATCAAACCCTGCACCTCTGCACCGTGAGGCGGACATGCTAACCAGTTAACGACTGTGTCGCCTCATGTAGATCCAGTGACACATAATTGTCACAATAGTTCGCCTGTATAAGGCGAAGTTTCCATGTTTTGAAACATAGGTAGATCTATCTTGAGCATTAATTATCTAATTATCTCATGTACATTATTTGTGCACTTTTTAAGTTGTGTGTGAATGACTTCAGAGTGTGACTGTTTACCCCTGTGTCTGAGATGTAAGATGACACTCCTGACCTTCCTTCTCCAGCCTCCCCTACTGTACTGCCATTATTCCATTGCTGTGGTTTGTTGGGAGAGGACCAGCAGTCTAAAAGCTTCCTTCAGTGTAGAAGCCTCATCATGCTCAACATAGCGTTAACTTTTCAGAAAAACTAAGAATGTTAGTGGAATCTTAATCTTGCAGGGAAGTTATACTTAGAATACTGAATTGTAAACAAGGAAAATGTGTTACATTAGTGACTGGCCGAAGCGCTTCTTAAAAACCATCCTACGACATCTGAGTCGTCATAAGGTTTGTAGTACGACTCCTGCTATGACATGTCTCACCTCATGCAGTGGTTAGGAATGTTTTCACTGTCTTGCAGGTGGAGTTGTTGATTGAAAATGAGGCAGAGAAGGACTACTTGTATGATGTCCTCCGCATGTATCACAAGTGAGTAATTGCTTATGTGTGTTTGTAATTGCATGAGTACTCTGGTCTTGGTGCTTTCTGTTATTTTTATTTATTTAAAAAAAAATCATAATAATACTGACCAAGTGATTGTAAATGGTGGTTTTACTGAAGAGTGGGTAGCATCCTTTGAAAGTAAGAAGAATTTACACCTCTTGTCTTCCCCCCCCCCTTGCAACCTTTTAGCAGTTTGGAAATAAGATCTTTGTCCATTGTTTTCTTATCCTTCAATAAATTAATGTGTAGAATGATGTCCTTTAGGATTTCTGACAGCGACATAGTTTTCGTGTGCTGTGAGGAGGGGGGGGGGGGGCTGGGTGCAGGTCTAGGTTTCAATCATCTTTGTACCCGTGTTCCCGTGGCTTAAGCCGCTTATCAGTTTCCACTGTACCTTGACAAGCCTGGCCAGTTTTTCACAAAGGCCCACGTTCACCTTCCAAGCAATGATTAAATGGCAATGATGAATAATTCAATGGGAGAAGATTTTGTACAGTTGTGTTTACCTTGTTGCTTTCATGTGTGTGGGTTTTGTCTTGAACCGGACAAATAATTTGGTTTACCTTTTCCATTGGTGCTCATATTTCAACAGTTTTTTAAAATACTCCTGTAGTCTCTAAAGGTCTCTACTGCATCATTATTACCCATTGGTGTGAGCACGTTTCATGCATTCGGCACAGAAAACTAAGGTAACAAGGTTAATTGTGGCGCCACTTATTACTGCCCACCGACGCTCAAGGTTTAAAGGGGTCATCATGTCTAATTAAATGAAATAAAAGTAGTTTTCTAATTGCTGTGTGACAGGTCCATGGATTTGCCTGTGCTTGTTGGGGACCTGAAGTTAGTAATCAATGAACCAAAGCGTTTGCCTCTGTTTGATGCTATCCGACCGCTCATCCCACTGAAACACCAGGTCGAGTATGACCTGCTAACCCCAAAGAGGTCCAGGTGTGTCAAACGTCATGCATTTCTCAGCTGCAGTTTGAATCATTAAACTGATAAGATCTCTCTTCACACCATATTCATTCTGCTGTTACCTTTTTATGTCCCCTATGACACGCATGGGTTCAGGAAGCTGAAAGAGGTGCGATTGGATCGCACACATCGTGATGGACTGGGTCTAAGTGTCCGAGGAGGGCTGGAGTTTGGTTGTGGTCTCTACATATCACAAATTGTCACAGATGGTCAGGCTGGCAATGTTGGTCTTCAGGTTTGTTTATTATTTGTTTTATGTTTCCATAAGGCTGTATATAAAAGGCAAGGACTTACAATACACCTCTGCTCGAGAAATAGTATTTACAAATGTGTACCATGCAGTACTCGGTCATGACACATTTGTCCACTAGAGGGTAGCAGGTCCTCTCTTTGTCGAACAAACACAGCATTTTCCTAATGATAGAAGAAAAAAAATGTTTTCCATCTTCTGGCTTCTTCATTTTAATTTGCCTCAGTAGTAATCAGGCTTCAGGCATCTCATTGAGGTTTTAATGGCAACGACAATGAGCAAATCCAAATCTCAATGGATCTTTGCTGCAGAATTATGGCTAGTTATATTTGTCTCAAAGGGTATTAAACAGCAATCAAATTGTTCAGTGTAATATTCTCTCCTTGTGAGAAGTTGGGTTGGGTCTTAGAAAATAATACTGTTGGCGAAAACAAACGTCTGACGTGGTCTAAAACAGGTAATGAGCCGCGCCACTTGATCATTAAATCCAGTTGTTTTATCAATCCCACTATTACAAATTGTCTATAATCTAGCACATACTGCTGGGTCTATCCTTACAATCACATGGAATGTCCACATTGTAGATGTGCTTCATCAGCAAAATTGTCAGTGAGATGGAGGGCATTGAATAAATTTTACAGTGAAGGTGTAAGGCCAGTACCAATAGAGTACAAGCAATTCATGGGGACCAGTAAAGCCCATTCTTTAAACAGACTGGAAAATTCATGTAAATTGCAAGGCTAACAACTATTTCAGGAAATTCTGAATGTATTATTCATGCTGTTCCATTCTATATTGATACTCAAGGTGGGTGATGAGATTGTTCGCATCAACGGATACTCCATCTCTTCCTGTATACATGAGGAAGTCATCAGTCTAATCAAGACCAAGAAGATTGTGTCGCTCAAAGTCAGACGTGCGTTAATCACACACTACAGTATGAGTCATGTTTTCTTTCACGGCAGAAGTATATCATTCAATATTATTCTTATTTACTTTGTGTAGATGTGGGGATAATTCCTGTAAAAAGGTACATTGCTGCTTATAATCTAGTCTAACTTTTTTTTCCAAGTGATCGTTCTGCAAGTGAGACATTATGATCACTGTCTCGTGTGTTTAGCTCCTCAGATGAACCCCTCAAGTGGCAGTTTGTCGATCAATTTGTGTCAGAGTCAGGGGTGAGTAAGAATCAGTAAGGTGTCACAAGACACTTTCATTCACTGCATCTTTTCAAGCTTAGCTGCAGTATCATGGTAGCCAACAAGGATCAAGTTGATATTGATAATATCCAACCCTAGTCATTATTTTTTAAATGGTAGAATACAAGACAGACAAAAAAACATTCAAATGTAATTTCTGACAAGGGTGTATTCTGTCATGTACTGTATGCTCAGTTGTGATGATATAATCAAGCCACGCAGATACGGTAACAGGAAAAATGTGACTTTGACCCTTACCTCTTTTAATGGTCATCAGTCAGCTCTTGCAGGTTCTGTTGTTCTTGCATGATGTGCAACCCAGGAGAAAAAAAGCAGTGTTGCTGGTTTGGCATCGATTGGAGGGAAGGAGATCAAGGAGAAGAAGGTTTTCCTCAGCCTCGTCGGTACCAAAGGTATGGGCATCAGCATCTCCAGTGGTCCCACACAGAAACCTGGCATCTACATCAGCAACGTCAAAGCAGGCTCGCTATCTGCAGAGGTCGGACTTCAGGTGAGTGCCCCCAATGTCCAGATGATCTGTGGGGCTTCCTGTCGTCAACTGCTAAATGTCCGTATGTGTGCACAAAATATAGATTGGAGACCAGATCGTGGAGGTGAACGGTGTGGACTTCACCAACGTGGACCACAAAGAGGTAAACGCAGAAAAAATGCCTTACAATGACTTCTTAGATTTGACCATGCTGTCCTTTCATTTCCCTTTCGATACCTCACTAAAATTAGTATTCATGTAGTCAAAATGGTTTAGCGAGAGAGCATGTAATCTATTGTAAACCAGAACTGTAAATTTGTGGCTGGCGGAAAGATACCGTCAGAACTGTTTACTAATAGTCCACCACGTTATTTGTGTCATGTGAATGGATTGTTATACGTGTAAAAATAATTGAAACTGGGCCTTATTTCAATGTCTTTCTTTATTTTCTGACCGTACAAGGCTGTGAGAGCCCTCAAAAGCAGCCGAAGCCTGACCATTACAGTTCTGACAGGAGCTGTAAGTACATTTTAACATTACATTATGACATTTGTGTTTTGAACTGTTGTTGTACATTTCACTTGCGATGTGGGCGATTCACTCGATTTTTAAAGAGTAGACAATCTGTACTGTTTATGGAAATCGCATGCTTGATTTATCGTTTAAGTAGCAATCGAGTAAAATTCCCTCGGCCAATGATAGTTGTGGACACAAATAGAGCATGTTCATTTTGTTATATGTATCCTGGCATTGAGCCACATCCCTGTGTGTTTATGGCTCCATCATTCAGCCTTCCCCTTGGTCTCTCATCATTTACCATCAATCACACCTTTCATGAGCTTGTTCACGTCAGGCTGTTGATGATGAGTGTGTAACAAGCCGTCTCGTCTTATTCACTGTCTGTCAAATGCAGTGTCATTCTACTGGATGCAGAATGTCCTCCTACGGATTACTAAAATTTGAGAATGTATTTCAAGATTAGAGACTTTTATGAGCGATAACACTAACATGCTCCAGCACTTTACATTTTTATGTCTTTGAACCTTCCATCCATTCGTCCATCCATCCTCGACACCACTTGTCCTCATTAAGGGAAGTCTAGAGAGGCTAGATACACCCTCGATTGGTTGCTAATCATTCTCAGGGCACAAATTGACAAATAACAATTCACACTCACATTCACTGCCTGGTTGTGAAATTAACCCATGCATCATGTTTTGAGTATGTGGGAGAAAAACGGCCTACCCTGAAAAACGGGCAAAAGCCACTAAGTGATGTCCCAAATGAGATTCAAACGTGGAAGCAGATGTGCAAACCACCAGTGAAGCTCTAAGATGAAATGCGACATTGGCTTCACAGTCCAGAAGGTTGGTTGGCTCCCACCATTCTTTTCTCTGGTTCTTGCTGGTTTCTTAGGGCAGCGAGCTGTTTATGACGGACGAGGAGCGTCTGGCAGTGGAGGCACGCAGGGAACTAGAGAGGCAGGAGCTGATGCATCAGAAGAGGGTGGCTATGGAGACCAACAAGATTCTTAAAGAGCAGCAGGAGAAGGAGAGACAGTAAGTTTCTGAAGGTTTAATGGCTCTATAATAGTGAGCTGTGTTTTTCACCCCGAAAAGAAAAGGTTGCACACCTACTGTATTGGCCCGAATATAAGACGGTGTTTTTTGCGTAGAAATAAGAAGTGGGGGTGGTCTTATATTCGGGGTATAGCCATTATACCCATTCACGACGCTAGATGGCGCCAGATATCATTGAAGCGAATGCTGAACTTGACTCCCCAGGCCAAAGCGAACCCCTATCACGAAGAATAAAAATAAAAATAGCGGTAGCACGAAGAAGAAAAATTAAAAATAGCGGTTAGAAAGAAAAGAGAAGAAAATAATAGAAGAGATTACAGAAAATGGAGAAACGTAGCAACAATCTGGAGAAAAGTGGGTCAAAGATCGGCCAGGTTAATCGGCAGCTGAGGAGAAGTTATGATGTAATTTAGATTTAAAAAACCAGAAGCCATTCACTTACGAATGTGATTGCACTTTAGTTTACATATTTAAATGTTCAGATATTAAGATTTGAATGAGGCAAAATAACATGCTTTTTCTCTCAAATATATTGTTATAATCATTTGTTTCAGATGTACTGTCATTATTTTCTGTATAAAAATTAATTTGGTGTTCAAAAAGACTTTCTTCAAACTTGAGTCTTGAAAAAGAGGGGGTCTTCTTATAATCAGGGCTGTCTTATATTCGGGCCAATGCGGTAAATTGTTTGATGACTTCATAGGACTGAATGATGCTTTGTCTTCATGAACAAATGATGTCTTCTGCTTCCAGCAAACAAGAGCAGTAGAAGCATGTGTGTTTAAACAGTTGTTGTAAGGTTTGGTTTGATTAAAACAAACTCTGGTACAATTAGTGTCACAGTATGGTTCATTTGGTCAGGTGTGGATGCTCAGTGGTTTGGTTCACTTCAGATTAAATATGAATGCTGCATAAATAAGGTGGACGGGGCTAAAAAAACCAGCAAAAAGCACAGAGAAATAACAGGTTGTGACTTTATGTTGATGCTTTTTGGCGGCAATATGTAGTAGTGTGTTCTGTATGCAGGTCATTACAAATACTTTGAAGAACACAAGGGGAGCGGACAAAGTTGCGCATCACTTGGTCTTTGGTCCGCACCCAAGTACTTAACTCCAAGTGCATACACAGCCAACTACATTTTTGCACTTGGTTTTAGTTTCATCCAAAGTTCAGTCTGTTATACTAGAAGTATCTTATTATTCTGCTGCACCTCTCTACTGGATACAGTAGCTGATGGTGAATTTTGATGTAAGGCAATCCGGTGGTCAAAACACAGATGTGACATTTTAAAAATAAGTGTTCAGATGATGAAAGCGTTCAAAGTCATTTATGTTTTCTATTTACAGTAAATGCCTGGAGCACATTCTTCTTTTTAAATGAATATCTAATAAAATGGGTAAAACAAAACAAGGTTGCCTGAATTGGCTTTGTGTAAAAGGAAATCAATTTTCAGATTTAAATGGACAGCAGACAGGCTGTGCACTGACTCAACCCGCGTGGGAAACAACGGTGCAATTGCAGCACAATTTGTGCAAGATGTACTACATTTTATATTTATTTGTCTTGTCTCTTGTGATTGCACTGAACATGCCGAAATATTGGGTGCAGATTAATATGGCTATATAAAACTCCCAGAGGAAGACTAACACATTGGATGAAGGGCTTTCATACCGTATAATTACCTCTGACTTCAAGTACTGTATGTTGTGTGGAGAGTTATACAATGTGGGCTTTACATTTTATCACCAGAAGGAAAATGGAGATCTCGCAGAAGGCTGCAGAGGAAGAGCACCGCTACAATCAGGAGATGGAGAGGTAATCAGTTGCATTTCTGCAGTTTGAGACAGCATTCAACATCTGCATGCTAAACTGATGTTTCCGTACTTCGTCATCCTCTTTAGGATTGAGACTGTGGAGAGGAAACACCACAGAGAGTGGGAAGAAGACTATGGTACCACCGAGCGGCCTCAGGCTCCTCAGAGGAGCCCATCACCCACCCCGCATGAGATTACGACCACTCAGTCTCCTAAGGCCAAAAGTTCTTGTAAGCAAGCCCCAAGTTGGATTTTTTACCGCTGCATGAAAATTTCACCTTCTTTTTTTCACCTTGAGCTTTCAGCATATAGCTGTAACCGAGCATGGTCTTTTTTTTTTTTAAATTACTGCTGTGTGCTGTGCTGCTTCTTATCAACCTCCAATAAGATGATGAAGCCAGCTCATTCACAGACGAGGCCAAGGAGGATGAGCAGGACAGCCCAGTGAGTGTGGATAAGTAGAATGTGAACGTCTACATGTATGAACAAACTTGGGCTAGACTTCCTTTGACAACCCAGTCTAATTATTATCCCCATAATCCTCGAATATTTTGTAGCTTCTTAACTGAGCACAGCAAAGGCAAGAGTGGTAGGTAGATCTAGCAAAAGTAAATATGGAGTCATAGTTTTGGTCAACTTTTCATGTGTGAACTGGTTTTGTTGTTGTAAATCCATGGGCACCGTCCATGGTTCAGTACAAATAGGCCTTGATCTCTTCCCTTCCCTGCTTTTCTTGTATGTAAGATGCATGATTATCTTTACTTACAGTTGTAACCAGTTAATGCTGAGCTATTGTTTCATCTCCATAGCATTTAGCTGGTTTTACCGATATGAGGGGAAACTTCCTTCATTCCGCAAGGTAATGTTGACCTACAGTGTTGGTTTTGGTGCTGTGTGAGAGCTTAAGATGGGTTCGAATTTATAGTCGCATGATAATTTCTGGTTTTTTGGGGGTTTTTTTAAACACGTGTGTGCCTGTCTTGCCATGGGGTTTGCAGTGAGTGACAGATTTTGTTTCACATTTAAAAATTATTGGCGCTGCAGAAAGGCGAGAAGAAGAAGAAAAAGAAAAAAATGTCCAACACAGACACGCTGCTGGAGCAGAGAAAAAACAAAAAGGAGATGGAGTTTGAGCTGAAATTGGCCAAGGAGAAAGAAGAGATGTACGAAAAAGAGAAGCAGTTGAAGATCAATAGGCTGGTTCAGGAGGTACAATATACGGCAAACTGAATTTGCTGCTCTTGCTCTGCACAGTACAGTAATTTGTGTTCCTTTAATTGCTGAAATAATTGACATATATCAAATAACATGAATGTGCCTTTGTGTGTGGGTGTGTGGGGTTTTCGCCCATACTGAATTATAATGCCTGTATGTCAGGTTTCAGAAACAGAGAGAGAAGACCTGGAGGAGTCTGAGAAAGTACAACACTGGGTTGAGTGTCTTTGTCAGACTCGCTTGGAACAAATCTCTTGTGTGGAGAACGAGTCACCAGAGGTACCTAGTGAAAAGAATTGCAACCTATGGCGCTTTGATCTTCTAGATATCTCTCGAAAGATATTTGTAACTTTTTCACATGGAGTAATCTGTCTCAAGACTATTTAAAGGGACAGTGCGTAAATATTTAAAACCACTTAATTTTAATAATGAGCAAAATATATATTCTATCACATCAATGTATTTATTGTATGTTACTTTTTTTAATGTAAGTACAGTATAGGTGAAGTAATAACTAATTACATAGGGCGCGCCTCCCCTACAAGAGGCTGCCATGTTCCGCCACCATTTTTTTGCTACGGATACCCCAAGAGACAAACTTAGCGAACGTATTTCTTCAACATGATGGGTTCACCGCACGTAATAACTAGCCTGCAAATATTACGTCACTTGAAGTACTATAACAAGTAGAAGTGCGTTGGGATGACATGTTTCTTGAACCTCCGCTGATGAATGTATTTTAGGTTGCAAAGTGTTGTCTTTCCGACGCACCTGAGTGTGCGTGCTAAAAAAGGGATGCGCTTCAAGCTTAGGTTGTTGCATTCTATTTGTTCACCACTAGATGACACTAAACTATACAAACCATTCAAGCTCAGGCTCTCAAATTGTTTGAAGTGACGAATAAATGTATATAAAACATGACCAGTAGGGAGCGAGTTTAGTTGCTCATAAAATTTATATTTTATAGTTGGTTTTGGCTATCGATGAGTTTCAATGTTTTCAAACATTGCCTCCAAGATGCGTGCACATCTCTATGACGTCACTGTTTGCAAAGACGAGCATTCTTAATTGCCTCCTCGGTCCAATTCTCACGTTGTCAAGCTTGTAACCATAAATTTCGCCGTTTTTTCTGAAAGGGGTGTTTACCAGCAGGAATTCTACAAAAGACTAGTTCTCGGTGTGTGCTTTTTCCATTCTGACAACCTACGGCACGAGACTATTACGACTCAGAAGCGTGTGTTTTCTCCTTCCAAGATGCGCTTGCAGCCAGAATTAATGTATGCATACGTCACATAAAACCTCTATTGGCCATGTTTGGGACAGTTTTCACAAAATTATGGCCAAATACATGCACGGTTATTTCCCTTTTTAATTCACAGCGTGGACCGGATTTTTACTCATTTTAATGTGTACAGTTAAAACCAGACCACAGACGTCTAGAAGTATTTACCTTTGCCACACATAGCTATCTGTCTATACCGTATTGCAACATATTTTTATTGTGCTCTGAAGCTGTCACCACCACTTTCACCTCCTTCGGAGCCCAAGGTGAAGCGGTTCCCTGGAGGTCTACACTTAGCCACTACTGATCTGGATGACATTAACTTGGATCATGTGGATCAGAGTCTGAAGGGGCCCCTGAAGAGACTAGCCCCCACCCCACCAGTTATTAGCCAGCCTCCCCCTCCTTTGCCTCTCCCGCCGCCTTCACCCAAACTAAACCCCACCATCCCCAACTATTCTTCGAAAGTATCTCCACAGCGCCAGCCACCGTCTCCGCCCAACGCTCGGAAACCCCCGTCTGCCTCGTCTCCCTTGGCCAACAAGGGGCGCAGACCTCATCGATCACAAGCCCCACAAGCACCTTCCTCCCATTATCACCCTGCACCTCAGTCAACCCACCCACCTTCATCCCCTCAGCCCACCCCGACACCTACCCCGCCGCCACCGCCTCCTCCACCTCCACCCCCGCCACCCCCACCTCCTCCACCGCCCCAGCAGCCAGAAGAAAGGGTAGGTGCCCTCAGTGGATACCGCCAACACCATAATCTGCCTCCCTCCTCAAGTCCACCTGAGCGCCGGAGTGAATGGGAGGCAGGTGGCTACCTCCCAAGAGGGGGCCTCTACTCATCCAAACCTAGTGAAGAGTCCTGTCCTTCAAGTCCCAAGGTTAGAGCTTCTCAAGTACGAGGCACAATTGTGTGTTCATGAATGCATATCTTGTTCCCTAACTGGGATGTTTGGTCATGGCATGACTTATTGGCTTGTTATAGAGTTCCCTTTAGCCTCAGGAAATGTCTTGAAGATGTTGTTAGCTGGTATTGATTGGTAGTGGTTTTGCTATGATGATGCATAGCATGTGGTGTGCAGTGATTGGACAGTTTTCTGTCTTTTCGTGATTTCATAATGTTGCCATGCATAAAGCAATATGAGATGAGGCAATATGTTTAACGTTATGGTTTAACACCTTATCCATGCTGTGAAGGTTTATAAGTGTGGGTCCAAAGACGTTTTCACTGTACATGGCGCAGCAACCTTTCATTGCATTTCACTGTGGTTCAGGTTATGAGAAATACTTCACATGCCAGTCACATTTCCACTCCTTCCTTGGTGAGTTACGCTCTTAAATTATACATTTTATACTCATCAATGTTTGTTATAACGTAACTGCAAACATGATTAAATACACTGACAATATTCCACTAGCAACTGGCACCTAGTCCTCCGAACCAAAGGCTTCCTATGATCCCCGTCATGTCGAAGCCTGTCATGCTGCCTCAGTCACAGGCCCACCGACCAGACCCGCTCAGACCTGCTGTTCGTTCTGATGGCCTGGTATGCTGTGACCCACCTGATTCCCCATACCAGGGTCGTAAAGCACCGTAGTTGCACATTTTATGGAAAATAACATTTGCGGATCTTTAAGTATTTTCGTGTGTGTGTGTGTGTGTTTGATATATATATATATATATATTTACTGTATATATATATTTACTGTAAATATATATATACTGTAAATATATATATATATATATATATATATATATATATAATGTCGGCTACATAGCATAATTAGTAATTTTTCAATTATTTAGGAACACAAAAAAATACTAAACTTTGAAAACACACATTGGTATATATTATTTTTATTGTTTCTTTTTGCTTCCGCTTCCTTGTTCGCCCATTTGTTTGTGTGTTTTTTGTTACAATATAAATTTAAAAATACTCAAATCCGTGTCAAAAATAGGTTTAGGAGAATATTTGATTCAAATTTGCTGTTAACCAGTGTAATCGGGCTACGAAATTGCCCCAGCGTCTTCATATTTTTCTCTTATTATTTTCATGTGATCTTGTGTTTCAGCCTGCAGAAATGTTGAAACGGATGGTGCCTTTCAACTCTTCTTTTAAATCAAACAGCAAACCACAAGTAATTTAAGCGCCCGTGTTAAACAACCTTCCTACTTTTGCCTTAGTCTTCCTCTTTTGTTTCGAGCAGGGCACCAAAGTCCAGTGTTGTAGATGTTTTGTGTGTGTGTGTGTGTGTGTGTGAGAGAGAGAGAGACACAGATGTTAAGTAGTTCGATGTAGAGTTTATTTATTGATTTATCCTTGAATCATAAGTACAAGTGGTCATATTAATGACTTTTCAACAGTCGGGTTCCATTTTCACTTTTTACTTCCCCTTCTGCTTCCTCGACACATTTCTTAGCCAAATTGTGAGTGTGCTTCTCATCCGGAAATAATGAACCCTGGTAATTTTGTGCCACTCTTTGATAGTTCCAGTGGTTGTAATCAGCCTACAAGTGATTGTCCACTCTTTCAGAATCCCAACAAGAAAGGTTGTTTTTCTTTTTGTGGGTTTGCCACTTTTCACTTCTAGGCAGGGAAATAACCTGCACATCATTAATACAGAGAATAATAATGAGTGGCAGCAGCGGAATGAATCATCTGTCCTATCTTTTACCTACAGTAAAATTAAACTGGTTGTCAAAGGAAATGTGAGCACAAAACATTCACATCCGTTTTGGCATCGTATCCTGTTTGTGAATTCTTTATTGACATATGGATGTGCTCGATGTAATGCAGATTGATATTCCTCCAGGGCTTTCAGAAGTACATGGAAGACTTCGATCCCCACTCAATGGTATTGTATAAACATCTTGGAGTGTGCATGTTCTTCTTGTGCCTGCCTGCCTGTTTGGTTAGTTTGGGGGTCGGCAACACGCGGCTCCAGAGCCGCATGCGGCTCTTTAGAGACATCTAGTGGCTCCCTGGAGCGTTATTAAAAACATGTTTGAAAATGGAAAAAGATTTTGAAAGTAGGCTAATATAGCTCAAATAGATATAGATACATGTTGCAGCTCCGAAAAAGGAGAGCTGTGGTGTTGGTTTTTTAAAACGTACACTTTATTTATGCTTTTAACAGTCTCGACAAACACAGACACGTCTGCTTCCGACTCCGTGCCTCTTTTTTCTCTTCAACTCGAGAGGCGTTCAAAGACAGCCTCCGAAAAACGGAAATCCATGATCACTTCGCTGACACTTAAGAAAAGCGAAAACAATGCACCAAAACAAAAAAAATCAAGCAAAGAAATTACAAAATAGATTCTATGGGGGCGTTTGTGAACACACACAAAGAATGAATAACAAACAATTCTCAGACAGTCCAGTCTCCTACATACATACAGCATGTGTTTCCTTAATTGTAAGTTTTATAGAAGGCTTTTATTTTTTTGCGGCTCCAGACATATTTGGGGTTTTTTTTTGGTCCTATATGGCTCTTTCAACATTTTGGGTTGCTGACCCCTGGGTTAGTTGATTGAAAACTATATTGCCCACATGTTTGTGTGTCAGTGGGTTGGGTTCACCTATCCTGTCTTTATGTGTCCTCGGCCTGGCTGGCAACCAGTCCAGGATGTGCCAAACCCCTTGCCCAAAGTCTGCTGGGATAGGCTCCAGTTCATCCCAGTGAGGACCAGGAGCAAAGGAATTAATGATTAGGAAGAACAATGTAGCAGTACTGCGACCACAATTTTTTTTTTTGGTAACATTATAATTTATATTTAAATCCTACTAAATGATCCCTGAAGGCGGGCAAACAGAAATGAGAAGGTAATTCCTCTTTTAGTTTGGCATCTGTATCTGCTTACTATTGCGCTCATGTGTTTTTGTGGTGCTTTTTCTTCCTTCTCATTTATCTTCCTCCCTGTGAAACAAGTTCTCAACAGACCAGATAGCAGGGCGAGACGTGAGATTGCTGCGGATCAGAAAGGTACTTACTCCAGATACATCATTATTATATTTATACATACATACATACATACACGAAACGATCCTTCATAGGATGATTGTTGTATTGTAACTAAATGTAACGTGAGCATGTCTGCTGCTTGTGTTCAGGAGGGACAGCTTGACTTGGCTCTGGAGGGGGGTGCTGACTCACCTTTGGGGAAGTTAGTGGTGTCGTCTGTGTATGAGGGAGGAGCTGCAGACCAGCACGGTTAGTATGAAGGAGTGATCATTATTAAGAAAGGTCATCTTAACCGCCGGAAGTTTCGTCAAAGTTTATTACTATACCGGGATGCATTTCATCCCTATAGTGTGTATGTACAGTATCAATGCTATGAATTTATCTCCGCTAGCTAAATGTCTGTAATGTGCATTTGTAGGTGGCATTGTACCAGGTGATGAACTTTTGGCTGTCAATGGGAAGATCCTGATAGATGCTCCGCTGACTGAAGGACAAAACTCTCTGGCACGAGCCTGGAATAGTGGAGGGGTACTGTATCATTTAATTCAGTGTCTTACTTTATCCTCCATCCAAACGTGAATAGTTAGCCAGCAGATATACCAACAACATTATTGTTAAAAACATGACACAAACGTAGTGTAACAGCACATAGACCAAGGTGAAAGCCATTACATTTGCAGTCAGTGCAGATCTGGACAAAGATGAAGGAATGTGGGTTTTTTTTCTATTAGAGTCCACTTGCATTAAGTCCAAGTTGGGCAGGGATGTGACGGCACATGAATAAATAAACTTTACCTAGCAGTCAACTTCTACTGTGTAATATGTATTCCTGTTACTTATATGACTACATCTGCTTTTCATTGCATGATTTTCGAGTCAATCAAGTCAGATGGTCCGCTAGATAGTTTGAGGATTCTGTGCCTCGCTTAAAAGCATCTCAGCACTGTCCAGGAAAACCACATTTTTAATTCCAAAAACAAAAGAAAGTCAACAAGACAGAAATACTCAATTATACAGTAAGAGAAGTCCAAAAAAACCCGTACAAGAGTTCCCAAACTTGGCAATGGGCTCATCACATCTGAGAACATGACAAGACTCAACTCAACTGTATTTATAGAGCACTTTCAAACAGCCATCGCTGCATACAAAGTGCTGCACATGGAGCAACCAACATATATACAACAATAAAGCAATAAATCAGTAACAAAGATGGTAGAAAGCACCACACAGTAAAACTAAGATCAAATCTAAGTCATGCTGAGTCAAATGCCAAAGAATACAAGTGAGTTTTGAGGCGGGTTTTAAAGATGGGCAGCAACAAAAACAGAAGCGATGAACTGACAATGATGAAAAAGAAAGGAAGGGAACTGAATAGAAGACACGAGTAGGCGAGGGAGTTGATCTTTCGAAACAAGGGACTTGGCTGACGACAACAGCTGGAAACCGAAGGAGTCAGACAAGACATGAAACAAATGGATACAGGGAAAACATGACAAAACAAAACCTAATCTAATCAAAGCAAAGCCAACAAAAACACTTTCATTGTTGGCCCTGTGACATTTTTTTTTTTTTTTGATCCTACACACAAATTGAATCTGTCATCATTTTCAGGACTGGATCGATGTTGTTGTTGCAGTGTCGCCCCCAAAACATTATGAAGATGAAATGTAAGTGTTCCCTTTTTTTTTTACCTCTGTTATCACTATGTATTGTCAAATTTTCTGCTTGATTGAAATACATAGCTATACAGTATCTGTATTATGGTGCCAGTAATCTAACATATGTAGATCGGGCGTAGAATATAATGATGCAGTTTGTTTCTATGTGTTTGCACATTTTTGTGCAGCCCAAAGTCAGTCAGTCCCAGTGTGAACAGAAAGGTGTTTGAAGGCAGTGCAACACTGTACAGGCACGGCTACCTGCTTCAGCCCTAACCCGCAACCCGGTAACTCGATCTGCTTTCAAACCTCCTCTTCTGCACAGCAGAGTGGATGTTGATGTTGTCTGTGGCATTTGTCCCCACCCCCGCCGAACTCAAGCACATGTGACTGTCACTCAGGAGGATCAAAACTCGTATTTTTATAGAGTTTCTTGACACTGTTGTGAAAGTGGCAGCAGTGAGTAATGCGTACGATAGACTTTCTTTTTCGGTCAAAGAAAAGAAAAAAAAGAAAGTCTTAAGGCGATATCTCTTTATCCAACGTGCACTGGATAGAAACATTCTATTCGGGTGAGGACATTAACGGCTAATGTGATCACTGACCCATCCTATCATGTATCTGCCAACCCTGCGTGCTTTATAGAAACATACAGCCACATGTGTGGCCTGTGTGGTCTTGTCCTGTGCCCTGAGGTCATAGACGTTCATAAAGCAGACCAAGACTCCTGCCAGCCTCCGGGAGTTGTCCTGACTGAGGTTGTTCCTCGGGACTGTGACATGTTCTAGCATGCGTTGTCAACTAAGCGACTGAATGGGGGAGTTTTTTTTTTCTACTAGCACACACTGCTGGCTTGATCAATTATGCTCATTTTCATTTTGAAAGCTTTGCATAAATGCAGAATAAGTCGCACGAAAAGTTTTGGTTTCGACCGGGCTATTATTTGCTTGTAAAACTCAGCTGCATGTGTGTTACATTGTTGTGTTGCAGAGTATCCATAAGACAAAACGTTTTCTGAGTGTGCTCGTATTGCCTTTGAGTAAACAATACATATCTTTTGTCTTCTCCAACAGAACCTTCTTCTAGTCTCTGCATAGACCACCAGTCTGGTTAAGAAGAAGGAGCGTTTTCATTCTTGATGATTCCTTTGGGATTTACCTTTTCGTTTCCATCACATCACTCACAATAATGCACTTTTCTGCAGCCTCCGCATGCTTCTTTTGCTCTTAGTTTGCAAATTTGAGACAGAATATCCCGCTGAGAGAGTGAATTGCCTTTCTCTTGATTTGTAAAGGATGCTCATGATCAGTACTTAATTTGAAAAATTAGTATTCCACACCTCTGTGAGGCTGGGCTGTGAAGCCAAAGCCCCCACCCCTCTCCCTAAAAAAAACATGTTTATGCTTTCCTATATGCTTGTGTCTTAGTGGGAATAGATGTGTGTCGTATTTCAGGCAATGGCAAATGGAGGAATTACAGAATAACAAAGGAATTAAGAATCAATATTTGCTGTCCAGTTTTGCCTCGTCCTTAATGAAACTAGCAAATCCATTCATCCACCAATCTACCCATGGAAGGAAGAATCTTGACAAAAGCTACACAAGCACAGAAGGAATTTGAAGATTTGGACCTTAAACCTCTCGATTGTGAGACAAACATGCTGCAGAAAATGGCCAATATTAAATTCATACATTTATTCTCACTACAATGTCTAATAATGTTTTGCCACTTTCTTGTGTCATTTCCTGCTCAAAGATTCCCATTAAAAGAATTGTATCTTCATTTATTTATTTGTTTAAAAAATGGAGCTTGCAAAGACATAGGTGTGTTGCATCATATTGAGTATATCCATAGTTTTTTTTGGTTTTGTTTGTTTGTAGTAAAACGAACAAACAAAAAACAAAGATATTTTGTAGAAATCGTGCATTGGCGTAATGTTTTTTTGTATTATTTTTTTTAGCTGCATGCCAGACAAAATATCAAAGGCATTTCTTAAAATGACACAGTCAGATGCAAGCAGTTCTACACCACTGGACTATCCTAACGGTATTCTACGGAGCCCCTAAGGCAGGAATCCCAAGGGCCGCTCTCCTGCAAGTTACCACACACCTGATTCCAAAAAGGTTCAAATCAGGCCTCGTCAAAGTTTACTGTTTTTTCAAATCAGGTCCTTCCCTCCAGGACTGGGATTGCCCCCCCTTAGGGGCACAAAGTTGTTTTTTTTCCGTAGTATTCACCATATCTTTAAATTGACAAATCTAATTGTATCAATCTTCTTAGCATAATATATTGTAGAGCCTTGCGTGATGTACCTGTTCCATCAGTGTGTTTTGTCTTTATCGGTGCTCACACTTTCAGGTAATTTGTGTAGCAATTGTGTTTGGTGGTGTACTGAGAGAATATTCAAAAATGACTCAATAAAAATTGGGTGCATGTATTAAACTCAAAGACCAAGGGCCAGATCCAGCCCAATGTGGGCCACAATGGCAAGTTTCTGGCAACATAGGTTGGATATCTTCATTTTGGTACCAAATGTTTTACTTGAATTGAAACTTGTCTCCCCTTTCAACTGATGTTTTAGCTCCTTGCCAGTCTAAATTGAGCTTTTGTTTTTATACGGAAATATTTGCATTTTCCATGTCTTATAATCTTAAATTATTTTAACAATAGGCTAGTACATGCATTTGACAATCGATTACACGGGCAAATGTGTCATAATATGAAACACGGACATGTTTTTTTTTTTTACAGCAGAACAGGGAACTATAATCGAAAATGAGTTTGACATCCCTGACAGGGAAACTAGTATGAAGAAGCAAAATCCTGTACTGACGGTCGTCGTGTATGAGTGTCCACAGGGGGCAATAGTGCTTCTCCCTAAATTTCTAGTTTCATACATTCCTTCATGTCTTCAAGCTTTGTTTCTTGCACACATCTTTACGAGGTTATTTGCTGTGGTATTAAAAGAACATTAAAAATCCTTCTTAAAAAGTAGGTCAAAAAAATATCTTCGTAACAGTGTTCCGTGTGTGCTGTGTGTTTCATCCCTTTTCCCAGTTATGTAACCACACTGTGTAGTCATCTCCACTCGCGCTGCATACGTGACTTTTTGTCTGGCTACCATTTGCAAGATTAACTAAATCGACCCCCTGCGAGGCTTTTGCTTGAACTGCTTGCCGGTTTATGACGGGGGGGGGGACAAAGGGTGAGCCTGTCTGCCTTCTTTGCCCCGACTTTGTTGTGATCTTTCACCTTCGCTGCACTCGACTTCAGCACCGAGGATAGCTCCAAGCCTGAAAAAACGCCCACCGCCACCTGTCCAAATTTCGGGTTGCTCTCCGAGCTCATGACAGGACGCCCCTCGGTATTTCATTCCTCTTTTCTCCGTCGGAAGTGACGTACGTGGCAATGTTGAGAAGCCAACGATGATCTCACGATACGAACCAGTAAGTTCTTGCCTCAACACTTGGGATGGTTATTCACACTGTTGTATTTTGATGACTAATCTCCATGTGCAATCCCGATTTTTATTCAGATTAAGGTGAATTTATTAATGTTTAAATGTCATTATGTGCTGCAATAACACGAATTCAACTGTCGGATTTAAAGGCAGCTGCTGGAAAACGTGCACTCACTGATATAGAGATCATATCAAATCACTGATTGGTTCACCCCTGACCATAAAAGTGATGAGGATTCCTGTTGAGATGCGATCCAACAATATCACGGTTCACCTTTCACCTCTTAGCCTGAAGCTCAAATTTACATTAGCTGAGTTGTGTGTGCATTCCCAATGTGTCTTCCTGTCTTATCTTTTAGGACTGCATGCATATTTTTTTTCCTGTGCTGTCCAAGCTATATTGACCTACATTTGTGCAAATTTTATTCTCACCCTGTTTTTCCCCGCGCACTCTCCACATGTAAACTTTTGATGGAGGTTGATCGTTGATGTAGGCCACCATCCAAGTTTGATTAAATGTTCCTCTTGTAAGGACTTGTTTCATCTCTCCTCAAATGTGCTTTTGGAGACATGAAACGGATTAACTTGAGCTGGCAGAACATCCATCCAGCACGCTGGCATATCAAGACATGGCTCTGAATGTGTGACAGAAAGGCACAATAATACTGCATCAAAACATAGATGTGATTGCATGCAAGTGTACAAGCTGTGTAGTACTTGCATCACATCTTGTATCCATGGCGATTCAAAATAGCACTCACAGCTCATAGCAACTGCTCATTGTCACTTGCCCTTTATGTATGCAGTGTGAGCAGTAATAGCAACAAAAAAAGGAAAAAGGTAAATTAAAAAAAAAACCCATTGTGAATGTTTCTGCATCCATCCATCAATTTTCCGAACGACTTTATCCTCACAAGGCTCGCGGCGGGTGCTGGAGACTATCCCAACTGTCTTCAGGCAGTAGGCGGGGGACACCCTAAACCGGTTGCCAGCCAATCGCAGAGCACACAGATGTCTCTGTTTAGATGATATTATTCAAATCTGCTCCCATGTGAGTTTTACTGATCCTCTGAACAAGTTCCATGATTGGCTGCACGCAGCGTCTTCTCCCCAATGGACTGGACACACAACACATTTATCCCATGCAGGAATCTATGAATATTTCATGTCTTTTCTTACGTGTGCATCCTACCAATGGACGGTTGTGTGAGTTCCTTTTTTGTTTGACGTTGATGGAGTATGATATGATCTGTTCAATGAATGAAAAAGAGAGAGAGGTCGGCAACTCATAAAACTGAGTTGGGATTCAGATTAGCACGCTTGTTCATGCTTCCTACAATTCTAAGATCTTTGCTCTCCCCATTGGGCAGACACCATCCCTCCTCTGTGTCTTCATCTCTGTGTTTTCTCCCTCCCCCTCTTGATCTCCTGCCTTTCCCAGCTAACCGGTCCAGCCTGCCTACACATTCAGCCCCTCCTGCTCTCGTCTCCCAAGGTCGCTCCAGTCTGAAAAGACACGGCAATAGCAGGTGCACTGCAGAATGCTGCCGCCGCTCTCCCCGTGTGCGCCTGTTAGTGTGTGTGAGAGCCATGTGAGAGAGTGTGAACGCGTTCCAACGGAGCTGTGCGGAGCTGAGCGAAAACCGAAGCCTCACTTTTAGAGTATGTGGGCAGTCGCAGGCAGACAGGATGCAGATGTTTGTCACCATCATGACCCCCAAAGCTGCTTAGACTGCAGAGGATTCGAGGGAGCTACCGTTGCACTGGACTGGGATTGTCTCTGACCCCCCCGCCCCCCACCCCCGTACCCCCCACCCCTCGCCTTCCTTATTTCTCCTCTTCGTCACTGGATCCAAATTCTGCAAGCTGGAAGAACTGAAAAGAGGTCACACTGGAAATTGCCAGGAGCTGCTGAAGAGGCTGTCAGTGTCTCCTTTAAAAATACACCATTGTGCTTTTTTTTTTTTTTTAAATATGTGGGTCTCTCATCTGTCTCTGATACCCCCACCCTCCCACCCTGTCATTCTCTTCTTCCCCCTCTTCCTTCTGTTCTCCTTCCTCACGCTGGCTGCATGCAGAGTCCCGGTTCCACCATGTCCTTGGCGTTCTGTGGGAGCGAGAATAACTCGGGTGCCTACAATGTGGACGGGGGGGTTCTGAACAACGGCTGTTTCCTGGACGCGCTCAACCTCGTGCCGCACGTCTTCCTCCTCTTCATCACATTCCCCATCCTCTTCATCGGTGAGTTTTTCCTCACACCTCCACCAATGACATATACTCACATGAGGGAACATGAGCACAAGTCCCCGCAGTGGGTCTCAAATTAGACACACAACAATTTCCCCCAATTTGGATAATTACGTGATTAATTCATCAATAATATTCTTCAGCTTGACGGCTTCCATGGTGGCTTTGCCTTCTGACATTGACAAAGAAGTGTACCCCTACTGAGTCTATTGTCTGAGAACTTCAATACCCATTTAGCATGTTTGACTTTTTTTTTTATTGACATGCTTCAGACAGGGTTGAATATTTGTGCATATTCTTTGATCTGTTTGGTGTATTCTGGCCTAACGGTCGATAGGTTTGAAAAGCTTTTGTTGTTACTTTCCTAAATCAGTAGTGGCCCATTCATGAAGTGTGAAGTTCAATGTGTCACCGCCACAACTTTTGCTTTTGCCTGTGTGTGCGACCATTTGAGAAGGCATGAAACATTAACAATTTGTCACTCTCCATAACTGGTTTGACACTACCTCTGTGTCCCTGTTTCACATAGATATGAAATGCCATTACTGTGGACCATCCACAGTTGGCGGTTCCAATGCCATATAATTGAAAAAATAATCTACTTATTATGATTATTATTTGTGAGAGATTAGAATATAATTGAAACATGCTCACCAAAAGTTGCAACTTGTGAGAAAATGACAACACGCTGGAATTCAACTTAACCCTCATGCAGTATTTTTAAGCGGCTGCATGAAGGGTATTACGCCCCAAAAATGTCCCTCTTCCAATGTGCAACAACTTTTATCACTTTTAATTTGTTTTCACTTTCAACCCCTCAAAATGTTCAACCCCTCAAAATGTTCAGTGGGAATTGGCCAAGACATAGATATACATCCTATGCAACATTTCAGCTTCGTGGAGTTATTTTTCACTGTTTTGTCTGTGGTGTCCATTTGTCCAACAGTCCAAAATCGTCCAAAGTGTCCGAAATGTCCAATTTGGGGATAATTACTGCATGGGGGTTAATGTGCGTCAAAACTTTAGAAACATTCACATTTTCATCTTTGCTGTTTTGGGCTGTTGCCACATAGGGGTACCTCTCATGACAAACTGAAAAAATACAATGATAACTGGAGAACCGCAACTCCGCTATATGTGGAACATCATCTGACTAAACACAAAAACAGGTTAGCGTACTTTCTATATCGAGCCTGTGCCGCAACAATTCACATAACAATGGCTTGAAGACATGTTGGTTTGAACCCGATCATGTTACACATATCATATACTATATGTAAACATGAATGCATCGTAAACATTGGATACTGTCACCTTTGGAAGCTATTGACGCCATCTTGTGTAGAACATGACACTGGAGACCTTTACATTTCCTACACGTGCTCTGCCCTGGTGGCCTTTTGGGTTCCATCATTTCCTGTCGCTACTCATGCCAGAAAGAAGTATTTTCACCTGTTTTCCATATACAGCTAGCTGCGCATGTGACATAGAGGAAAGCAATAGACACATCTCTGTCCTAGCATGTTTTGTACAATACTGTATGGCGAAAGCATTGACATCACTAATAAAAGGGATTGCACATAGCGAAGCCAACTCTCTCTCGGACACTGTTTCTCCAAAACCTCTCACAGCACAACAGACAAGGTTCAAACACAAACCACATGGTGTGCGTATCCCACAAATGCAGACTGAGACAAACTGCGATACAAAAATAATTTATTGAAAAATGAAGGACCAACAAAGTACAAACAGAAATCGCTGGCGACAAAGAGCCAGGGAAACCAAATATGCTGGAATATGTTTGATCGCATGGCTGTCCGTGTCTTTTGTTACTCGTTTTGTTATATTACCGTATTTTGTTATTTTATGTTAACTGTTCCGTAAAGCACAGCTGCAGCTGTTGTGAAAGCGCTATAAAAATAAAGCTTTGTGTTGTAAATATAAACAAGGCGCTTGCAAACGACAAAGTAAATTTGACACCCGAAAATATCCCAAATGAAATGGCAAAAGACAAAACTCAAATCACATAAGAATTGGAAAACCAAAATACTTACAAAACAAGGAACTATTGAAAAAGGAGCGACTATGAGTAGCTGCACGGTCTCTAAAGGTGAGGGAGGCTTGGAGAGAGCCAAAAAATGAGCCAGTTTGGAGAATCAGTCTACCACAGTGAGTATGACTGACTTGCCCTTGGAAACAGGTAAGCCGCTGATGAAGTCCAATGAGATGTGAGGCCAGGGACCAGACGGTACAGGCAATTGTTGAAGTAACCCTGCTGGAGTTCGGCGAAACGACTTGCCACAAGCGCAGTGGAAATAATTGTTCAAAAAAAAAAGGCAATCACTGTCATAGTATGGAACTGCAGCTTTGGAGGTTTCACAGTTACTGCACACGTTCATCACACTAGTACTACTTCCACTAGTACTACTACTATGATGACGACGACAACGACAACCAAAACTCATATTGTGTAGCTATAAATCAATCAAGCACTTTTCATGGCACTCAAAGGAGCTTCACATAAAATTGAAATCAGAATTCAGCTGAAAAGTAGTGAAAAAAATCAATGTACGTACAATAAAAAATAAACATAACAACAAAATAAAACAATACTGGAGGATGCTTTGAAGGTAATTTGAAGGTGCAGGTGACACCGGAACAATGCCTGTGGTTGATGCCTCCTCTGTCACCACATTTGCATTTGTGTTATAATTTGTTGTTCAAAGTTTTAATCACCTGCACCTAAAAAAAAACGCAGTGTTGCATGTTATTCTCACCTCAATGTGGCAACCTGCAGCTTAGTCTTCATTCAGCAGGCAAAATGTTAAGGTGAAACATTGAGCCAATTCAAACAAATAAGCAGTCTGGAGTGGAGAAGCAAAACACAGACTATAAATGTGAAGTAAATCAATTGTGAAAAGGAAAAGGGTAGTTGAAAGCGGCACTTTATTGCTTTTTCTTTTATTATCCTGAGCTGTGTTGTTACTTGTCCTTTGCAGACCTCAGGGACCATTAAGTTTTCCCGTTTACCTTGAGTAGACTGAAAGAACGTTTTAAACAAGAGTCCCATTTGTACACTAGACACTGCCCACCCTGTAGCACAACTGAAAATCTAAAGCGACGTCTCATGAGTTTATTATCCGCTATTTACATGTGTTTACGAAAACACAGAAGAGGTGCAGATGAGCATGAATATTACAACTTCTACCCCACCAGCAGTCATCTAGATATGCAGTATTTCATGTCAGCACCTTCTATTTATAAGACTGATTGCACCCTGACCATCTTGACACACAGTGATGCAGCACAGTTAGCTCACATGGAAGTCAGAGGGGAACGATAGTCTCAAAATTACCTCAAGAAAGCCTTTATGAGCCTTGTCAAACATTGCAGGCTCACAATGTTCTTTTTCGGCGCAAAACTGCGGCTGAAGGGAACTGAGATAGAAATATATCATTTAAAAACCTGTTTTTATTTCCATAACCTTCCTTTTCTCATTTCCTGTGTGAGGCTGGGGAAGTCAGAGCTCAAAGGTCCACATCCACCACAGCACCTGGCTTCACTTCCCAGGTCACAACCTGCGTTGGCTGCTCACCTTTGTGCTGCTCTTCATCCTTGTCTGTGAGATTGCAGAGGGAATTGTCTCCGATGGGTAGGTTGATCTCTGTGGTGTCTCTGGTGACTTCATATGTGGGGGTCGGAAGCAAACAAGAGATAGCTTGTAAGATGCTTTGTGGAGTGTGTTCACATCAGAGGGTTTTTTTACTGACATAAACAGAAGAACTCTTCACCTGCCTGACATTTTACATGGTTAAATCAAGGTTATATAAAACAAACAAACAAACATCACTGGTCAGTTTACACACCAGTGAGGAGTGTGTGTGTGTGTGTGTGTGTGTGTGTGTGTGTGTGTGTAGCATGATTCGTTTAATAGAAATACATTGGACACTTCATTTGATTGAAAATCATATTTTAATAAAAATAATAATGCTTAATTTTGATTGACAATATTAGCAAACTCTACATTTGAGCTGCTCATTATTGTTTGGAGTTTGCAGTGTTGTAGAATTGCACTGTATCAAAGTGATAGTAACATAATATTTCAATTGCCTCATTTGGTCACACGAGAATGACTGTATGGTGGCGATTATTTTTTTTGCTTTCAATTGCAAGTGGAACCTTAAGCGCTGTATGGTGGTAGTGAACTCAATTCACAATAAGCAGCAGTTTGGCAAATAATCAATAATTCTTCACAAGAGACTTTAAAATGTTTAATGAAAGTTTGTTGTGAAACTAAACAAAAACAAAAAAATAAAAAAGCATTACACTTGTGTATTGGAATTTAAAAACAAACAACTGTCTAAAGGCCCAGTTAGCTTAATGCTAACATACAGGGATACAATGCTAATAACATGCTCACGTTTAGCATCGACGCCACCAACCACTGGCAGATAACTTGCCATAAACAGTTTGTTGGATGTACTGTTGTCGGTTGGACTGCAACATCCTAGCAGTGTCAATTGACGTTATATATGTACATTTTAAAATAAAATCAAGCTAAAAAAATGGAAATGAGACATAAACGTGACCCACTGTTTGCTTATTTTTAATGCTGTCTCTTCCCACTTGTAGGTTCAGCCAATCCCACCATCTTCACCTGTACATGCCTGCAGGTCTTGCCTTTATGGCTGGCATCACCTCGATTGTCTACTATCATAACATCGAGACCTCCAACTTCCCCAAACTGCTATTAGGTAAAGCCATTATGCACCTCCAGTACACTTTAACCTTGCTTTGTCGGTCTCTGTGGCTCACTCTATCATTCTATTGGGTTTGAATCAGTCATGAGCTGCAAAACCAGGATTAAATAAATCATATGTTGCCCCTTTTGACCTTTTCATTGAAATGAACAACCACCACCATGTAAGCCTCTACATGCTTCATGGTGATCGGATTCTAAAAATGAGGCGACTGATTTAGTAATGCATCTCCAGTTGAACGGTTCATTGCCCTGAGCTGAGACAGCATCAGGATAGAAAACAATATCATCGCATCCACAGTGCTCCAAGCAGATATGAATAATCTTTTCACATTAAGCAAATGAGCTTGAGTTAATTTGCCTGATTGTTTTTTGTATTCCCAACACAGATATTAATGTGAATGAGTCTGCTAATAGTCGTGTAAAAAAGATGCAAAATACTGTTTCTCGAGACCGAAATGAAGAACAAAATTAATGCAGTGCAGCATTAAGTGAACGGTGTTACGCTCTAAGTGTTTCACTTGCTTACTGAGCCATCTTGGGCAAGTAGGTCTTCATGTCAGAGTTGCTCTACCGAGGGAGAAGCAGTTCAGTGGGGCAACAGATTTTGACACAGCCGGTGCATTAGCAGTCTCTGGTGCTGTGGCATTGATGTTCTTCCATACAAATGAAGCCAGAAATTCTGAATTAGTCTGCATTAGAGTTTCGGTAATCATTTTGACCTTGTACTGTAAATACAATTGTATGCAAAATAATTTAACCCCCAAATTAAAACATGACACTTTCATTGTATGGCCACTTTTAAAGAGGATGCTATCCGCTTGTATAATTGTTTTAACTCAGCCATGAACTATTTAAACTCTTCTTGTTTTGTTACTTCATTGAACACCAGCTTGCGTGGTTTCTAAATGTAAATATGGGTTGGATAATGGTGAGTGAAACTGTCCACTGTAGTTTATTTATTATTTCGGGTTGGATGATTCGGTCGAACAATAAATTGAGTAAAAACCAAAGTAAATAAAATCGATGTAAACACATTGAACAACAAATCAATAATTCATGTGATTTAAACTTCTTCTTTTTTTAATTTACAAGTTGACCTCAGATAATATGTAAAATTCTTGTTAGAGAGACTCCAGTGAGTCCAGTGCCCTTCCAGACGGCACTTTTATTTTTCTTTCTAATACTATATGATGTTACACTGAATACAGAGAGGCGATTTGATTGTGAAATGATTGGATATAAAAAATAAATGGCCATAAATCCAATTTCCTTAGTGTGGTTATAGCCTCCTGTTCTTCTCTGGATCCAGGGCAACGGTGCCATCAGCCCACCTAAAATATTTACAGGTTACTAACCTGAAAGCATCTGCTCTAAAATTAAGCATACTTGTGTGAATTGCATTTAAGAGGACCAAAGTGGGGTAAGCTGACCAAAGTAGAGGAGAATGTGCTGTCCTGCTAGCCTGTGTATAACAATTATATATTGAGTAAAAAGGCACTTGCTTTACTGTTGCCTTGTCACTCTCACTAACCTGCCCACCAGACTGATTCGCACAGGAATATACATTATATTATTATGTATTGTGTCTGTTTTTGTTTATATGTATAGCCAAGAAAGTTAAGCAAAGACAAGACAGGACAAATACACTTAGTCTAGCCAAGTCACTGCTGATAAAGGAAGTTAAAAATTCAAAACTTGTTGATGTCTCAAATACCGACTTGTCTGACCCCTTATCCGCGTGAAATCTCCTCAGCCCTCCTTATCTACTGGGTTCTTGCCTTCATCATGAAAACCATCAAGTTTGCCAAATACACAGAGCATGGAATCGGCGCCAGGCAGCTACGCTACTGCATCACATGCTTGCTGGTGCTACTTTATGGACTCCTGCTGGCTGTGGAGATCAATGTCATCCTGGGCAGAGTGAGTGTGCCCTCACTTACTGCAATGATGAATGTGTGCGGACACGTGTCGCAGATTGATTTCGGTTTGTTGTTGTTGTTTTTTTCCTGACAATTTGTGCTGCGTACACCTCATCTGCTGATTCTGTTTCCTCTGGTTCAACAGCTGTGAAAGCAATGCTCCCATCGTGTTTTGCACATGATGAAGCATAATGCCCTCAATAGCACAAAGCACAATGAGTCACCTGAAACACAACAGGCTTAAAAAGTACACACGCTAAAAGTATATCCAGGTAATCAACCATAATGGCTCAGAGAGTTTCCAATACATGCGGTTAACACTAGAATTGAATGCATTAGATTTCACATCTCCTCAAAGTTGTAAAATGGAAAAATAATGTAGCGGGTTATGTTTGTGCTGGTTATGCTACATTGATAAAATGTTCCAGGCACCCACGGCAATCACATTTCAAGCCACTGATATTAGACAGCATCGGCAAACGTGACGGGCTATGATAGCTGAGGATGCCATGCCTGATTTTCAGACTGTCAAAAAATCTGATCGCGGCAATCACGGGGTGGATGAGAAACGTAGTCAACCGAAGTAAGACAGGCTGAATTCAACAGAAAAATACAGTATGTGATAGGCTGTAACAAAACTTGGACGTGGTTCATAGTGGGACAAGTATTTCCTCGGCATCTCACCGTGCTTTTAAATTTTGTCATGTTCCGCTGCATCAGGTGCACATTTTGTCCCATTTTGCCACTTTTATCCATGGTTACCCAGCGAGCTAAGTTAAGTTGAGGTTCGTTAAACACATCCGCAAATGATCAACAATGTTTTTCTCATTTTTATTTTGCTTATATTCTTTGTTTATTTATATCTCACATTTAGTGGGCTTGATTAACTCTGGTATTACAAAAACAAACAAACAAAAAAACAAACAAACACATCACTACAGGTGTCGCAGTACCCCCTCCCAACCTTTAAGCACATTTCCAAGTGGACGATCAGGTTGAGTCACTGGGCCAACTAAGAGCCTGTGAAACTAACGGGTTGTGTCTGTGTCTTGCAGCGATACATGTGTTTTGCCAACCCGACAGAAGTGAAGCCCCCCGAGGACCTTCAGGATCTGGGTGTCCGTTTTCTGCAGCCCTTTGTCAACCTGCTGTCCAAAGCCACCTACTGGTGGATGAACACCTTCATCACCTCGGCTCACAGGCGACCCATTGACCTCAAAGTCATCGGAAAGTTGCCTATCGCCATGAGGGCCCTCACCAACTACATGAAGCTCCGCAACGCCTTCGAAGCCCAGAAGGTGAGTGTGCTGCTGTTTAGCATTACACATCAATGACGTGCAGTGAGTGTTGGTTGGGGGAGGCACTGACTGAAATGAAATCCTCCATTTTCACGGCGAGAAATGACAGCTTGTAGCATCGCACGGCGATTTTTACGATAAAATGGTCCAAAATAGATGAAGAACGACACCAAAATCATAGTCCAGCGGACAAATATTGATACTTGTGATGACAGGAGAGGCATAAAAAAACTCTAAATTTTTGGTTCAAAACTGAAATGGTCGAGAACCGAGACGTTCGAAAACCGAGGTTTGACTGTACCTCCAAAATCATCACTTTTCAGGAGACCACAAAACATCATGTTTGTTCAAGAATAAATATTGCATTGTTGGAGAGAGAAAGCCACTTTCAGCACAATAATTGGCCAATAATTTGTAAGAATAGCACCCATGTGTGGACTGACCAATAGCATAGATATGTGAAAAAATATGAACTTTAGCGAATTGTGACATAAGAGATTTTATTCCTATTCCAGCAACATAAACAAACATCTATACTCACATTTACACCTATGGGTAATTTAGACCAATAAATGGGCTAATCTCTAGGTCACCAATAGAGCTCAGACTCACACCCAAAATCCGTGTTTGTTATTTGTTTACCATTTTATAAGCGAGTCCCAAATCAACTTGAATTGGTTGCTAATTGTACTTTTTTTCCGAAGAACACATCATAGTCCAAAAAAATTACAAAAATAAAATGTGATCAGAATGGAGTGCCTTTGCATATCATTTTATTAGGCAGTGGGTTTTTTCATCCAGAAAAAAATTGAGTGAGTGTGGATGGTTGTTTGTCTGTCTGCCCTGCTGCTCAACGTCAGCTAGGAAAAGCTCCAGCACGCCCGCGACCCTCATGAGTATCAACGGTTTGGATAATGGATGGAGGGTTGAGTCAAACTTTAAATGTCTTCCCAGTCTCTCTTAAGAAGCATGTGTCACGAAGATGCGACATCTTCGCCAAGGTCAGAATTTTCCAGTGTTTGAAAGGTCACAGCCATTTGTCATGGCTCAACGTGCGTCCAGTGTGAACACAATCTCACTTCCTGCCGCTTTAGAAGAGAGATAAAACGATCTTAGTGGGGGGTTGGATACTCGTCATCGAGAAGGCGCCAGGTCATTTCCATTCTACTGTGAACAAGGTGACATGGTGACCCCTGCATCTGTGATAGAGCTTCACTTTATGGGAAGCCAGATCGCTGTATATTAGTATGCACTAAAATGTCATGAACGAGGCATGTTCTGTTTTCTCAGAGCGCTGATGAGAGCGCTCACAAGCAGTACATTGAACATTTCCTGGGAGAGCTTAATTCAACAGTCTCGCAGTGACAGTCCAGATGTTTTCCTGTAATCATTGCCAACTGCGTTCATTTAGCCAAGATGTTGTGTTGTTGGACGTCACCGAGTGCACAAAGTATAAACAAACTCACAAAGAATAGCATTCAGTAGCGTGTGGACCTCCACCAAGACTGATCTTTCAACAAAAGTGAAAAAAAAAAATTCTCAGAGAACTAAATGTTCTTATACATTTGATAGAAAGAGTGAAATTTAACTGTGTTCAACACTGAAAAAAAAGTTGTGTTGAATTTACTGACCCTGTCAAGTTTTATGTTGTCAAGTGGTGGCACACAATAAAATCATCTGGATTTAGATAGACTTTTAAGATGTATAGTCTACTCAAAAGAAATGTATCGGTAGTTGGAGTACAAACTGAAAACAATGCAAGCACATGGAGAACAAGGAAGAGTGAGACCAGATTCGAACCCCAAAACTGTGAGGCAGAAATGCGAACCGCTATTTCCATTTGCAACTCCAATACCTAGACGAGCTTTCATATGAAAATGAAATGACCAATACTTAACAGTGCCATACAATGCAAACAATACTCTACACAGCAAAAATACACCATACTGTGCGACAGCGTAAGTGTTGTGTTTAATAAAACGCGTGGAGTCGGACTTTGTGCTCACTGTCGTTTATTCTCAGTAGCCACCTTTTATTGCAATACTTCGGCAACCGCCCACTTTACGGCCGTGACGTCACGCCGTCGTAACATGACCCTGTGGCTGTGGTTATATGCCACATTCACCCCCCCTTTTTATAAAAGTGCAAAAACATTCAATCATATTAATAGTGCACAACTTCAAAGCCAGAACATGGCCAACCTATCTGGGTAAACAGGGGCTGCCGACGAGCTCGAACAGGGCGGAGCCTCGGTCCGAGGGCGTCAGCCGGCACTTCGAGTTCGGGTGGGATTCCTGGGGCTACCGGAGGGAGATCCCAGTCCCCGGCAGTGTGGCGCGGATCAGCCGCCGCGGCGAGTTCTTGTGCTGATGGTGGGTTGACGCGCCTTAGGCGACTGGCATGCCAACGGGAGCCGTCAGCAAGGAGGAAGGTAGCTGGGCCCAATTGTGCCATTATCTGTTGGGGTGAGGACCAGAAGGATAGCAGCTTGTGGGACCGATGCGGCCGGCGGATACGGACCCAGTCCAACACCTTGAGTGTGTGTCCTCTCACCCGATGTGCCCTGTCGTAGCGGTGCTTCATCCGGCGTTGCGCCTCTGCCACCATGTCGCCGACATAGGGTCCTGCTGCTGGAGGGCCTGGAGGATCCCTGCTGGGCGGCCGTAGTCGATCCATGGGAAGTTGGAGTTCCCGTCCGAGCATCAGAAGGGCTGGGGAGCTACCTGTCGTGGCATGTGGCGGCGCTCTGTAGTGCTGTAGTGTGTTCTGCAGGGCCGTGCTGAATGGGAGACCTTCGGTCAGATGCGCTCTCAGGCCGTTCGGGGCGGTGTCTGGCGCTGAGGTGGGCGTGGCCCTGGAGAGCAGATCAGCCACAACGTTTTCTCTGCCGGGTGTGAACACTGTCGTGAAGTTGTAGGCCTGCAGTCTCTCTGACCACCGGTACAGGCGCAGCGGTTTGTGTCCCGATCCTGCCGTGGCCAGGAGGGCTGTGAGTGCTTGGTGGTCGGTCCGGAGTGTGAAGTGCCGCCCGTAAAGGTACATGTGCCACCGCTCGCACGCCCAGACGCAGGCAAGCGCTTCTCTCTCCCCCACCGAATACCTCTGCTCCGTGGGAGTCAGAGATCGTGAGGCAAACGCCACGGGACGTTCAGTCCCCCCGTGCAGCTGGGACAGGACCGCCCCTACCGCCGTGTTGGACGCGTCGCAGGTCACCAGCGTAGGGCTATGGAGGTCGAAGTGGGCGAGCACTGGAGGGGAGGTGAGCTGTGTCTTCAGCTGGCGGACTGCCGCGGAGCACATGGGTGTCCAGGACCAGGGGGCATCCTGTTTGAGGAGTGCGCGTAGTGGCGCCGTGGTCTCTGAGTAGTGTGGAAGAAAACGCAGGTAGAACGCCGTCATGCCTAGGAATGAGGACAGCTGCGCGGGGCAGGAGGGCTCAGGCAGGCGTAGGATGGCTTCCACATTTGAGTGGAGCGGGCTGAGGCCGTCGGCATTCAGGCGAAACCCCACAAACTCGATGACCGGCGCGGAGAAAATGCATTTCTCGCCGTTCAGCGTGAGGTTGTGTTGGGCGAGCACCTCTAGAACCCTGGTGAGGCGGTCGTCGTGTGAGGCTGCTGTCGCGCCGTGCACCACTATGTCATCCAGGTACACAACCACGCCAGGGATGCCGGCGAAGATGGTGGCCATGATCTTCTGGAAGCAGCTGGGGGCAGAGCTAAGCCCAAAAGGCATGCGGGTGTACCTGAAAACGCCCATGTGTGACACGAAAGCGGTGAGGTTGCGGCTCTCTGGGTGCAGCAGAACCTGCAGGTAACCCTGGCGGAGGTCGAGCTTGGAGAAGACTGTGGAGCCGTGAAACTTGGCAGAGAGCTCTTCTGTAGTGGGCAGAGGATATTTATCTGGTATCACCGCTTTGTTCACCTGTCTGAGGTCGATGCAGGGGCGCAGGCCGCCCGTCTTCTTCCGTGCCACCACTAGGTTGGAGATCCATGGCGATGCGTCCACTCGTTCGATTATGCCAGCGTCCAGAAGTTTCTGCAGCTCGGCTGAAACATCAGCACGTAGGGCGAGGGGCAGGCGGCGGAGAGGCTGAATGACTGGAGTCACTTCCGGGTTCAGGAGCGGCTGGTGGTTGAAGGCGGTGAGGCAGCCCAGTCCAGCGAACAGCGAGGGCCAGCGGTGCAGCCAGGGCGTGGTGACGGTTAGTATGGTGGCGCCCATGTTGTCTGTAATGGAGAAGCCCAGGGCACAGAACAGGTCGAAACCGAGGAGGTTGGCGCCCTTGCGGGACACCTGAAAGGTGAAAGCTGGGAGAGTTCTAGCGCCATAGCGCACGGAAAAGGTCACAGTGCCAACCATGTCGATCTTGGTGTGTCCATAACCAAACAGGTCTTCCGTGCCAGGTTTAACAGTCATTCGTGGAAAAAGTCGCCGGACCGTGGCCTCATTCAGGAGTGACTTGGAGGCTGCGGTGTCCAGCAGAAGTGACAGACACACGCCGTCCAGCTCGACTGCGCACCACTTGAACGGCTTGCTGCAGGCGCCCACCGAGTGGATGGTGGTGGAGCCAGATGCGTTGGTTAGGTGGGGCCCGGGGTCCACAGGATTAGAAACAGAGCGGCAGACTTTAGCAAAGTGGTTCAGCCTACCGCAACGTTGGCATCTTTGTCCTAGCGCCGGGCACGCGGGCGCACGTGTGCGGTGTGATGAGGAGCCGCAGTTTCCACAATGTTGCCTCATCGTGGCGCCTCGACGTCCCGCGACGTTTACCTCCGGCTCGTCGAGAGGAGCAGTGGTGTCGGGGAGTGGGGCCGTGAGAGCAACAGTACGAGATGAAAGAGGCAGATGTGGAGCGAGGTGGGGAAGGGCTGGAGCTGGGTCCGAGGCGGCTAGCCGGGATGCTAACAGGGCCGCAGACTCGAGCTGGAAAGCCATTTCCACCGCCCTAGACAGCGACGTGTCGTCCGGCGATAAAAACAGCCTCTCCCGCAGTTTAAGGTCCGTCGTGTGTTCGGCTAGCTGGTCCCTAATCATCTCGCCCTCCAGATCTCCGAACCTGCAGAGGCTGGCTAGTCCCCGGAGGTCGGCGACGTAATGGTGGACCGACTCACCGGGCCGCTGTCGACGCTGCCGGAAGATAATCCGCCGTGCCATGACGCTCTGTGGAGCAGCGAAGTGTCCGGAGAGCAATGCCACACAGTCCGAAAATTTCGTGGCCGGTCCGAGGGTGCGAAAGATGCGTTGGCCCTCACAGCCCAGGCTATGGACAAGCATTGCCCGCCTTCGCGCGTCGCTAGCGTCGGCTAGCCCGAAGGCTTCAATAAAGGTCTCGAAGGACTCCAACCAGCGGGACCACGGGACTGGCGGCTCGCCAGGCAGGGCGAGGAACGGAGGAAGAGGCGAGAGTGGAAGCTCCATCCTTGTCGCCAATGTTGTGTTTAATAAAACGCGTGGAGTCGGACTTTGTGCTCACTGTCGTTTATTCTCAGTAGCCACCTTTTATTGCAATACTTCGGCAACCGCCCACTTTACGGCCGTGACGTCACGCCGTCGTAACATGACCCTGTGGCTGTGGTTATATGCCACAGTAAGATCATTAGAATTTAGTATTGCACACTGTAGCTGAAAATGAGTTCAATTGATAGAAAACACTGCAGTCTCCGCAACCACAGAACGATAAAAAAGAAATATCAGCAATAATAAGTGCAACAAGAAACCAACAAGAACAGCAAAATACAAATTGTATGAGGGATGCAATAGATGAGCAGCATGCTTTGTAAAGAATGTACATGATGTGTAATACAGAGTGCAGTACAAATTGAATTAAATTCCAACGATGGAGACATTGGCGGCCCGGTAGTCCAGTGGTTAGCACGTCGGCTTCACAGTGCAGAGGTACCGGGTTCGATCCCAGCTCCGGCCTCCCTGTGTGGAGTTTGCATGTTCTCCCCGGGCTTGCGTGGGTTTTCTCCGGGTGCTCCGGTTTCCTCCCACATTCCAAAAACATGCATGGCAGGCTCGTTGGGCACTCTAAATTGTCCCTAGGTGTGAGTGTGAGCGTGGATGGTTGTTCGTCTCTGTGTGCCCTGCGATTGGCTGGCAACCAATTCAGGGTGTCCCCCGCCTACTGCCCGAAGACAGCTGGGATAGGCTCCAGCGACCCTAGTGAGGATGAAGCGGTTCGGAAAATGGATGGATGGATGGATGGATGGAGAATTTTTTTTTTTCAAACAGCTTTTCAAAGATACAAACATATATGTCTCTAGCTGCACCTTGGTGCACTGGGCCCCTTCTCTCGAGAATTTTCGGGAAAAATAGGCCATGCAGTTCTTGCAAACTAGCAAACAAACACAGTCACCAAAACGTAATCCCTCACCATGCGCTTATCAGATGCAATACACTGCCGTGATAAATAATTGAATAATATGTCATCCCAAGAGTTGACTTCTTCCTTGATCCTCCTCCGCCGCATTGCCACAATGGTTTGTCTCCTTTTGTGGTTTGTCCTGCATGGCTGTCATGCGCCGCTGCTAAACCATTAATCAGCGTATCCCACGAAGTGTGGAAATTCAGATGACTATGACCTTGTCAGGATGTTGAATTGGCTGACTGATTTTTGTAATGATTCAGCATCTACGCTGAAGCTCATATTTCTGTGGTAGCGGATTAAAAAAATTTTTTTTTTACTGCAAGCTCGTTTGTGCTCTGCAAATGACCAGTCCAGGGTGTAGTACGCCTTTCACCCAAAGTCAGCTGCTCCAGCTTCAGCAACCCTGAAGGATAAGAGGGATAGAATACACATTACAGTGATCCCTCACTTTAACGTGGTTCACTTTCCGCGACTTCGCTGTTTCACGGATTATTTTAGTGCCGTTTTTTTTTTTAATGGTTTTAACCCTTTAAATCAGAACGCGTCGGCGGTGCCGCGTGTCGACAGTACAGTATTTCCAAAAACTATTATAGTTCGTTGTTGAAAACGTTTTTTTTGTAATTGGGCCTGAAAACAGGGTTTGGTCTTTGATTTCATTGTATATATATAGTTAAGTATTGTATAATAACTGTAAAAAAAATAATGTGCACTACTTCACTACTTTCACTTGTCACTGGTACTTTTTGGAACGTAACTCCCGCGATAAACGAGGGATTACTGTACATGATATTTTTTGCAGAGCTGTTTTAATGTTATACCTTCATGTCTTCCTCTCAAAAAATAACTCATTAACAATCCCCAATGTTTTTCTTTTTGTGCATCCTTCCCATCAGAAACCTCAGGGCGTGGCGCCACAGGGACCCAAGTGGATCTGGCGGGCCTTGAGGAAAGCTTTTGGCAGACCTCTCATCCTCAGCATCACATTCCGCTTCATGGCCGACCTGCTGGGCTTTGTCGGTCCACTCTGTATCTCTGGCATCGTCCATCACATCAGCCAGGACAACCGAACCATCCAGCAACCGGTGAGAGACTCGAAGGCACGATATGCAATGTAGACTTTTTCACTCAACTCATTTTATTTACTGTATTTATAAATCCCTTTAGAAACAACCACAGCCGTATACAAAATGCCGTGAGCAAGGTAAAAATCAGACATGTAAAACCAAGACAGTTGAATCTATGAAATGATTTATCAAAACATAAACACAAAACATAACAATGCTGAGTCTCATCTTGGGTCGAAGCCAACGAAAAAGTGGATTTTAAGAGGAGATTTAAAGATGGACTAGGAGGGGGCTTGCTTCATGTTTCATGGAATGTTACTCTAAAGGGAGGTAAGGGCAATGGAAAAACCTCAACTACCTCTCAGCCTCTACTTAGTTTTCGTACCCTCAGTAGCATCTGGACCGCTGACCTGAGGCACCGAGCAGGTGCGTAGAGGTGGAGAAGCAATAAAAGAAGAACAAAAACGGCATTCTATTAGCTTGCTGACTAATTCCTGAGTGTGACAAAACAGAACAACAATAAAGACAAAATTACACAAAATCCAAAGTGGTGGAGAAAAAGTAAACCTTGGGTGAACACCTTCTGAGTCTTACATTAACTTTGTGTGGCACCAGTAAAACAAACAGAGATAACTTCAAACCAGAATTTTAAAAAGTGTCCCTGGAAGAGACAGAGAAAACAAAAGACGTCAGTTTGAGCTCCTTAATCAAGCGACAGACGCCATGCCAGCAAATTGGCGTCGAGTAGATGCGAATCATCGGGCAGTCACTGGAAGGAATGGGTGCCCGATGGCACCATCAATAGCTATCCGTTGTCAATAAAGACGTCCTATTAGGCTCAATCCCGCCTAATGAAAAAATGAAGGCTGAATCGAAATCTGTAGAAAAATTCATCTAGAAAAGTTTGCTTTCATCACCGAATAAAATCTTGATTAAAAATGAATTGACCAAGGATAAATGATATTTCCTGATTAGTATGTGACAGGGAAGGGTGGTCCAGTGGTTAGCGCTAAACAGTACAGAGTTCGTGTGTGGAGTTTGCATGTTCTCTCCGAGCCTGCGTGGGTTTTCTCCGGGTACTCCGGTTTCCTCCCACATTCCAAAAGCATGCATGGCAGGCTGATTGACCACTCAAAATTGTCCTGAGGTGTGAGTGTGAGCCTGGATGGTTGTTCGTTTCTGTGTGCCCTGCGATTGGCTGGCAATCGGTTCAGGGTGTCCTCCGCCTACTGCCTGAAGACGGCTTGGATAGGTTCCAGCACCCTTCGCGACTCTAGAGAGGATAAAGTGGTTCAGAAAATGGTTGGATGGATATGTGACAGAGTTCTGGAGATGTTTGTGTGGGAATTTTCACTTCAAAAGAAAAATCACCTGTTAAAGTAGTCATTTTTATAAGTAACTAATAATTTAAGGGCTTTTTCCTTTCATTTGAACTTTCTTGTGTAGCGTGGCTCTAATTCTCTCTCTAAGGCAATATAAGGATTATTACTCAACCTGGGATTAATTTTAAGCATTCTATTCTATAGGAGAATGAATAGTTTAACAGATTGACATACTTGTATGTAAAATTCAAACTTAATTTTCCAAGTGAATGTTGATGTGCAATGTAATGGAAACCATTTTTGTTGGTTCCCCTTAAATGTTGATGGTAATGTTTTTGCATGATCAATTTGTATGTTCAGTATAACGTTAGCATGAATGTTTAGACATAGTATACTGCAGTATTAATACTTCTGTCATTAACTGGAAACCTAAAATGTCTTTGCGCATGCTTAATTAATGTCTTTGTTAGGATCCAACATTTAGGGCTGACAATGATGAAACGTTCTACATGTTCAGTATTTGTTCAGTGATGAGATCTGTTTCTTGTCAGCTTTCATGGGTGAGCATGAAAAATGAATCACTCAGATCTGTTGCTGTTGTCGTATTTTAGCAAAAAAAAGAGAAAAAACACTCAAGCACGCACGAACGTTGAGCGATGTATCACCTGGCATTCGGGTTCCTACCAAAGATCGACCTTTCAGATGCTCTTTCTCGCCATCTGGCATGCCAGTTTGGGTGGAGCATTGATTTGGGACCTGCCAAATATATATGAGACTTATTACTGCAGGACTTGTCGAGCATTTCACAAAAGGCAACCCATCACATCACAGAGACTCTCTGACATCCGCCTGTGAGAGCATCTCTCTCATTTTGAAGTCAGAAATTCACCCTCTGCTGTAGCGGAACGTCACAAGCCAAAGTGAAAATAGTACAAACCGCTCTGACATCATTTGAAGATGATGCTTTTGAAGAGCCAAAAATAGAGTGTTGTATAATAGGTCCAATTTGAGCGGTTTTTGAGATTTTTGAACCAATGGTTAAGGTAGAATGTTTTACTGTTTTAATTTTTGGGGGCTTATTTGTGAGTCACATGTTCCAATTGGTTAGTCAAGTCGTATGGTATTTCTACATGCCTTTTCCTACAGGAATAGTTTGCCAGCACAAAAGGAGAGTTCATATACCACATCTGTTATTTCTATGGAGGCGGATATTTATTGGATATGCAGTAAGGGGGAAAAAAGTACCTTTGAGAGAAGAGACAGAACAGAGCGAAAACAGAAATAAAAACGGCATAACAACCGCATACGTCAACAATAACATTAGCTGGATTTGATCAAGGTATGTAGTCTGGGAAAGCAGTGCTGTGCACCCTATGGGAAAGAGATGAACTGTTAATGACAAATAGGGCAAAGAGAGAACGAGATGGAAAGGGACAGGTGTCGTGAGCCAGGTATCGCCGAGTGTGGCTATGCAGTGTCAATCACCCAATTTGAGAAAAAAGGGAAAACATTTCAGAACGTATTCTGCCCCCTGCACTTAATTGTTCAGGATATAATTACACATGTAATAATGTATATTTGTGTTTCAAAAGATGCAATTTGGGTTTTTGGAAAAATGTGCTTAGTTTGACTTTTATAAAGTGGCTGGGAAAGAAAATGAATGGATATCTGAATAATGTGAGTGATGGGATGAAGGAGCTGCATTGTGTCCATGGATTCAGAGAAAAATGGTTGGTGTGATATTGAAGTCATAAATGAATCATTTGAAATCCATCCCGGGAAAATAAATCTTTCAGGATCATTTATCCAATCTCCATTCTTAGGGACTAAGTCTCCTTTCATCTCAAACCTCTCAATAATTTGTGATCGACGAGGCTTTCATTCACGCTATGATGCTCGTGTGTGATGTTGATCGACGCAGTCTTATCATTTTCCCTTTTAATTTCTTTTTTTCAACTCAGTGAAATCCTGCTTGATTCTCTTGTTTTCGGTGACAGCAAAACAAAGGCAGCCTCCAGATTTCTGTCCCACTCTGTCCTTTCAGATGAGGTTGCTCGGGATCTATTTTATTTCCTCCAAGGAGTTTCTGGAGAATGCATACGTGCTGGCCGTCTTGCTCTTCTTTGCACTGCTCCTGCAAAGAACATTCCTCCAGGCGTCCTACTATGTGGCTATTGAGACTGGCATCAAGCTACGTGGGGCAATACAGGTACTGTACTTCTGGAGCTCACTATGAAATGAAGTGAATTGAGAAAATGACCTCATCCATCTTGTGGCTGTTATATCCTCAGACCAAAATCTACAACAAGATCATGCGTTTGTGCACATCCAACATGTCCATGGGCGAGCTCACTGTAGCTCAAATTTGCAACCTCGTTGCCATAGATACCAACCAGCTCATGTGGTTCTTCTTTCTCTGTCCCAACTTGTGGGCTATGCCCATACAGGTAGGAAACATGAAAATCTATGTCAAGTAAGTGTTGCCTTTGTGTTTCAATATTTCTGTCAATGTATTGGGGACTATTTTCATCCTGACTGCAAGTCGAACACAAAGAGCTAACTCTGCGCATGTCCGAAATTTTGCTAGACTTTGCACAGGAAGAATTGGGCGAAACGAGGCATTTGCACCTTTGTGCACTGTTGTGGGATCATGTCACCTTTGCCCTGCCAATCCTTGCGGCATCCCTCATTTGCATGAAAATCAGGGCACTCTGAGTTCAGTGTGCCCGAGTATGATGTGCTTGGCATTGCAGATACAGAAACAGACTTGCTGGAGTCCATGCAGGACATTGGCAGGTAAATTGCAAGCTCTCCCCTTGCGGATGATTTAGTCGGCTGTGTTTGTGACATGGGCAATTGGAGACCACCCAGATCGTTTGTCTATGTGTGAATACCCCTCTCCCGCCACATTAGTGAATATTTATTATTTTTTTAAATGATACCAATTATAATCCTTTTTTCATTCATTTTTCATTCATGGTGGGTTAACTGAAAACGCAAAAGCCAGTATCCCACTGAGGGGCAAACATTTCCGAGTGTTGGTGAAGGCAGCAAATGTTGAGTTCTCGTCAGAGTTTGTCATGGTTTATTGAAGGTCACAAACGTTCAGCAAACGTTTTCCAGGCGTGCCCCAACAGTTAAAATTTCCTTGTGACAAGAAAAACTGTTGGCAAAACATATGGATAATGTCAAATGTTTGTGACCTTGAATGAACCCTGACAAGAACTTAACATACGCTATCTTTGCGAAAACTCATAAACGCTTGCCCCCTTGGTCAAATACGGGCTTAAATTGTTCACATATGTGATTGTGAGCGTGAATGCTTGTTTGTCTATGCATGCCCTATGATTGGCTGGCGACGAGCCCGAAGACTGCCATGTATTTTCCATGTCATATGCCAGAGCATTATAGAGCGGCATATTCATAAGATCATGCGTAATTTGAATTGCAACTGACAAAAAGTGATGGTGGCATGTGGCGAGTATGTTAGCAACAAACCCATGTCTCAGTCAGAAATGATGCTCTCCCCCTGGGAAATTGATGTGAAAGGTACCGCTTCTAATAAGCCGCATTTTACTTCGCACCACCAACAGGCATTTTCCTGTGAAGTGGAACCTGTGAATGTGACATGTCACATTATCTCACCGTGCATGTGTCAAGCCACAGGCAGCAGATGGCTGTAGTTCGTCATGAAGGTGTTAAATGGTTTTGAAGTCAATCTTCTTGTATTCTTTGCGCACTGAACTCCCAAAAGATATCTGTGTAGACCATTTTTAAAATAATAGGGAATGAAAATGCAGGCCGGAAAGGTGTGGATTGCACATCCGCCTCACAGTGCAGAGGTGCAGGGTTCGATTCCAGACTCTGGGCTTCCTGTGTGTGGTTCACATGTTCTCCCCGTGCTTCTGTGGGTTTTCTCTGGGTACTCCGGTTTCCTCCCACATTCCAAAAACATGCATGGAAGGGTGATGGAACACTCTAAAATGTCCCTAGGTGTGATTGTGAGTGTGAACAGTTATTCGTCTATGTGATTGGCTGGCGATTGGCTGGCGATTGGCTGGCGATTGGCTGGCAACCAATTCAGAGATTGCCTCCAGTATGCCCTCAGCCCTCGTGAGAATAAGCAGTTTGGATAATTGATGGATGAATGGATGAAAATGCAGTTATGTAAATTGTCCCCACAAACCTTGAAGCATTAGTCAAACTGTATACAGTATACTACTTTCTGGTGTCGGAGTCAAACCTGGTTGATTTGTTGATTGAAAGTAGTGCCCAGTGACTTGTGCTCGTAGAGCACATCATTAATCCAGCCTGTAAAGATAATGACGTTTTGGTCTACTTTGATCTCTAAGAATATTATATCGCTAAATGTTACATGTTCTGAATTCTTCTGCTTGATGAATTATTGTTCCTTTCTTTCATTTATTTTTCTCCCTCAGGGAACACTTCAACCCAGGCATTGCTGTATATTTCTGTTGCACAAGAGAACCATATAATTGAGCTCCTTACGATCTTTTGATGTACTGTTCTGTATTTGTTTCTTTGTCGTGTCCTCTGCTCCCAGATTATCGTGGGAGTGATCTTGCTCTATTACCTCTTGGGAATCAGTGCCTTGATAGGAGCAACTGTCATTGCAGTGCTTGCGCCCGTTCAGTATTTTGTTGCCACAAAACTGTCACAGACACAGAAGAGCACTCTGGTGAGTCTTAGCATTAGCAGCCTTCTATTTTAGTAGTCATGCCATCGAGATGGGGAAGTCAGAAGGTCGCTTGGGCTGTAAAATCGCTGACCTATACATGATGTGGATGAACAGTTGCACACGACGGTGCATTTATCTGCTATTTACAGTGACTGAGCGGTTTATGTTTCATTCATTCATTGACCTGAGGTAGAGCCTTGAATGTGTTTGAATTCACTCTTTCAGGTCATTACACCCACTGCCTAACTGCTGTTTTTCACTCTGTAAACGAGCTGTCCGACGGACAGAACCTGACAAATAGTGTTAGTCAACATTGCTTTGCCTACTTTCTTCCAGGTAACACATTGATATCTTGCCAAGTAATGACGTGGATGTAATGATGGCAGTTAAACATCCACACGTACACTCCTGACAAAAAAAATTGCAATAATCGGCCTTTAGGTGAAATTTCGGAATGAACCTAGAATGTACTTGTACATTTGAATAGCTTCATTTGACCTCTGTACTTTTGAATTGACACTTCTTTTGCAATTGCTCAATGTTTCATGACCTTAACATACATAATAATGACCTAATTTCTCTCTGGCATCTCAGGAATATTCCAGCGAGCGCCTCAAGAAAACCAATGAATTGCTACGAGGCATCAAATTACTAAAGCTTTACGCATGGGAACGCATCTTCTGTGACAGTGTGGAGGAAACCAGGGGCAAGGAACTGACCAGCCTGCAGGCCTTTGCACTTTACACTTCCATATCCAGTGAGTAAGATAATCTCAATATACTGCTCTCTTTGAAAGGAACCAAAAAAGTGAAAAAAGTTGGAAAAAAAAAAAAGCTGGGTCAATCTGCTCTGATTGACTTTTGAATGAACCACAGTAATAATTGGTCAATCTTGGATTTTGGTACAAATCCATGTTTGTTTTACTCTAATCTTCTAAAAAAAACGATGCCAAACTCAAGGCCCACATCATTTTATGTGGCTCGTGAAAGCATATCAAAGATGGCAACTCTCATGATGCCTGCTAAAAACTCAACCAAAATGTAAAATTCTCATTTGTAATAAATAAGAGTGATACTGTAAGCATTTTCATGTTTCCAAACCTCTCATTACAGTAACTTAAACTTATGGTTTCAGTCAAAACAGCCCTCCAAGAAAATAGTACCGGTAACTAAATATATGTCCCGCAGCAAAAATGAGTTTGACACCCCTGTTCTAAAACAACAATGGTTGCATCCTTGAAAAGCTCCAGCCCTGTGATACACATACAGTACTGAATAATATCAATTTTATGTCACTTCTGACCTGATCTTTTGCTTGACAAAAAAAATATATAATTTGCATCCCAATGTGCATTCCACATTGTTTAGCATTACACAGACAGAAACCCCCCCCCAACCCAAGACTAAGTGTCTATTTCTCTTTCAGTCTTCATGAATGCAGCTATTCCAATTGCAGCTGTGTTGACGGTGAGTGGGAAACAGTTGATTAGCTTCTTATTGTGTGTGTATAAGCAATCATATTCAAGTGCACTTCGCTCATACTCAGCCCATGGAAAGCAAAGAGGGTTAAAGAAAAATCAGCAAGTAAATAAAATGGTGTTGGAAAAAAAAAAGCGGCGAGTCTTCGGCAGCTTCAGTAAAAGAAACTCGTTTACCCTCCACTCCATCCAAACACCCAAAATATATATCAAATAAAATACAAGTGTCCACTTCACAGATCTGTGTTCTCCCTGGACAATTTTATTTCATCCGCCCATGGAGGTGTGCTTGCTATTTCTTATAAACCAACATTTGTGCCACTATGGACACAAGCAAATCTGTTTCTTCTTCCACAATGTTAAGGACTGTTGGGTCTCTCGTGCCGTCTAAAGGGAATAATTTGCCTCCACGCAGAGTTAGAGCGCAACGTGACTATAAAATGGAGCCCATTTCGTTCACCTGCAACCTACACAGGCCACCAGCATTTAGCAATCGCTCTGTTTGGAATGTTTTTTTTCTCTCAGTCATTCTGTACGCCCTCACATTCTGCAGACGTTTGTTGTTCATGTGCAAATCTCGGAGGACGCCGACCTGTCTCCGGCCGTGGCCTTCGCCTCTCTCTCCCTTTTTCACATCCTGGTCACGCCGCTCTTCCTGCTCTCTAGTGTCGTGAGATCCACTGTCAAAGCTCTTGTCAGGTGAGCAACTGAGAAATACCTTCAAGATGTCAGAATGTCTTTTTTTTTTTGTCCTTTGGTCTGGAGGCTAATTGGAGTCATTTGAAAAATTTGGGGGCCAGGTGAATGCGCACATTTTATAAGACAAATGATGATTTATTGAATTTGGACTCCACATCACGAGAGAAAATATAAATGATTAGGTAAAGCAAGGTCAAACTGATCTTTAGAGGTTTTGCTAATGCATGTCACACTGAAGTTGCTTCTGATACACTAAAACTGTATTTTAAGTCATTTTAGGACTCTAATGGTGGAATTTGTGTCAGTGCAATTTGATGTCATGAGAATTTGGTATATGTTTACTTTGGATATAATATGGTTACAATGTCAAAATAATTTGTTTTATGGGAGTTGAGGAATAGCAGTTTCCTACAATATGATAAGACTTTTAAGAACCCATAAATCAAGCAGCAAAGATAGGTCAATGTTTATATATTAACTCGGGCTGTCACAGTTAAAGTGTTAAATTTGGAGATTAATTCAAAGAAATGTCTTTTTCAAATTTTCGAGAGTCACTGGTGCGTAATGAACAATGACAGACTTTGAGGAATTTCAACTCTTAAAAAAAAAAAACATCCACTGGACGGCTCATTGGAGAAATCTGAAATAATTTGCGCATGTTGCAAAGCCAAATTCAAACAGCATATCAGTTGCTTGTTTTTGCGGCGTCATTTGTGAGGAAAACATTCTGCTCCAGTTCTCTCCATGGGGCCTCGCCAATCATCATTGCTTGAGGAGGGATAAATTAACCTGTAAGCGAGACAATTTGAGAGGAGAAGAATATAAAAAAGGGTGCCTGTTAAGTTGACTCGGTTTCGACTGTTTGAATGTTACACGAGAAGCATTTTATTCAAGGATCCAAGTAAGCCGTCAAAGTGAACATTCTTTTTGATGATTCAACATTTATTCCACGGTTTTACTCCAGTACATATCTGTTACAAGCTTCGTACTAATTGCGATAAATTACGGAAAATTGTGCAATTTATTAATAAAAAAAATTAACGGATTGACAGCACTAATATTAAATCTTCAATAATGGAGAAAACACAAACATTTACAAAGTCACATTCAACTGCTCATGCTGAAGTTGGTTTCGATGCGTCAAAACCTTCATTGTTTTGGAAATTTATTCAAAATCCTAACAATTACCTGCAACATTGTAAATTATTTTATTCTCATAAAATTGATGACCATTTTTAAAAATAATTTTCCTTCAGTCTCCTAAGATTACATTTTTATCCTCATCATAATTCAACTTTATTCTTGCATCTTATAATAATAGTAATCTTTCAGATCAGCCCTGCATGTATAAAAAAATTTCCCACATAAGACCAGGCTCATTGCTGTCAATTAAATGAAGAGCATGTGAAATCTATTTTTCGCAGCCAGCATTTTAAGGGGAGAAATAACATCGAGTGATGTCTACAATAGAATGTCCCATGAAAAAAACCAAAAACAAACTCTGCCTCATTATCTTTTCCTTTCTAAGTTTGAGTTTCAGTTGAAGCAACTCAACCTTTGCTTTCTCTCTTTTTGACCTGCAGTGTGCAAAAGCTCAGCGAGTTTTTCTCCAGTGATGAGATTGGGGATGAACAGGAGCCCAGAACGACGTTGACCTCGGGCTCCAACAACCATAACCAAAATAGGTACCAGGCATTGGTAAGTGCATCTCATTCAAGCTGGAAAATGGCTTAATATTGTAATATCTATGTCTTGTATTTGTGTGACGTCATAGAGGGGGGAGGAGCCAGGTTGGGGAAGTATTGGCTTCGGTAGTTAGTCTGAGTGTGGAGCGTATGAGCGTGAGTTGTGGCTAACAGCAACTCCTATGGATGTGTGTGTTTATCGCGTGTTTTGTGTATTAAAAGGACAGTTTGCATCCGCGACTGCGTGCATCCTTCTTGCCGCTACTGAAGGGCATTACATTGGTGTCAGAAGTTTTGGATTCACCCGTTGCACGTCCATTTTTTTTGCGTAAGGATGCTCGGCGACTCCGGTACTCGGCGGAAGGTAAAGGAGGAAGCCGTTCCGTGCGGCGATGCCGTAACCCGGTGGACGGTAAAGCAAGAAGCCGTGCCCTGCGTGATTGATATGCCTGAGTCGAGTTGCACCGAGCGCGTCGTCATGAAGCTGGTGGTTCGCGCCAAAATGAGCGCGGGCCCGCCAAAACGGAGTTGCGCCATGACGTAGCGGCAGGTGCCGCCACCATCGGAATGGATGTAAACATGCATGGCGGCGCCCTTGGGCTCGCGTGGCCCTCCATGAAAGCTCTTAAATTCTCCGGAAAGGAAGTTGGGAAGCTTATAGAGCACAGTTCGAGTTGGTGGCTGACGTAGCGCATTGGTCGGACAAGGTGAAAGCCGTGCAGTTAGCCCTTTCGCTGACGGAGGAGGCTACATCCTGTCTGCTTCTTCTGAGCCCCGGAGAGAGACTCGATTACAGCGCCCTGGTGGGTGCTTTGCAGAGGCGCTTTGGAGAGTTTAATTTGAGAGACTCTTTGCGCTGTGAGTTCAAGCAACGTGATCGACATCCCGGTGAGCCGCTCCGTTGTCTTGCTCATGAGATCGAAAGCCTGGGTCGGCGCGCATATGCAGCAATGCCGAATGAGATCCAAAATGAACTGATACGCGACCAGTTCATCCAAGCTCTCAGGCCGGATGAGCTGCGCCTGCACGTCCAGCTTGCCCACCCGGCAGCCCTAGGAGAGGCACTTGCTCTTGCTACAGAGAGGGAGATTGCAGCCAAGGGGCGCTACAGACAGCAGCCTGCCCCGTTTTTGGCCACCTCGTTGTCGGAAGGGGAGGAGCGCAGGCCAGCGTGGGTGGAGGAGCTGGTGTGCGCAATAAAGACCCGGCCAGCACAGAAGGAGGAAGGAAGCGGTCGACGTGCACGCCCTGCTGTCTGCTGGGGTTGTGGACAGCCAGGTCATCTGCTGCGGCGCTGTCCAAAGATGTTAGACCAGCAGGGAAACGGAAAAGGGTCCGTGTAGCCCCGACAACACGGACCCTTGCAGTTGTTGACCGGGAACTGCAACCTGCATTCGTAGAGAAAGCAATAATGGTGGCTGGACGGACGTGGGGACCCCAGTCATGTTCGCGTGCAGATTGGGGACGTTTCCTGTACAGCCCTGGTGGACACAGGGTCTTCAGCCACAATTGTGAGGCCTGACGTTGTTCCAGTGGGAACCGTCTTAACATCGACCTTTACAAAACTGAGGACCGTGACCGGTGAAACGGCCGAGATGAGAGGCAAAGGGACATTTTTGTTTGTCCTGGGGGGTTTGTCCACAACCCACTCAGCTTGGGTAGCTGACGTGAGTGACCCCTGTATTCTCGGACGGGACTTTTTAAAAGCTGCAAAATGTGTGGTGGACTTGGGAGCTGGGGTGATCACCCTGGCGAGTGGTCAGCATGTAGGGCTGATCACGGCGTCTCCGGTGGTGGCCGTTAACAATGCAGACCCTGCGGCGGAGAACACAGATGTGCGGATGACCCTACCCAGCCTGACCAAGGCAGCAGCAGCGCTGACTCTTCGACAGTCGACGGTAGATCGGGTAGAGTCCGCTCGCCCTGTGATGGACTGCCCACTGGCGGGGCCAATGACATCCAGCCCAGCCACGTCAGTGGAGTTAACCCCGGGTCGGCCAGCAGAGAACCGGACTGGGGCTATCCGGTCCATTTGGGAGAAGAACTGCGACGGCTTGGATGTCGAGCAGCGGGAGCAGCTGTGGCAGGTACTGTGGGACTTCGAGAACATCTTTGCCCTCAGTGAGAATGAGGTGGGCCTCACTCACTTGGTTGAGCACCACATCGACACCGGTGACGCGCGACCAGTAAAGGTTCGGCCCCGACGCCTGCCTCTGGCCCGGCAGGAGGCCGCGGATCAGGAGATCCGTGCCATGCTCGAGGCAGGGATCATAGAGCCCTCCGACAGTCCGTGGGCGTCTGGCGTGGTCATGGTCCCCCGAAAAAAGAGCACCAGACCACGGTTCTGTGTGGACTATAGGCCGCTCAATAAGGTGACAAGAAAGGACTGCTACCCGCTCCCACGTATAGACGACACATTGGATCTGGTCTCAGGCTCCGCGTGTTTCTCATCACTCGACCTGCGCAGTGGCTACTGGCAAGTCCCCCTCACCACGGAGTCCAGACCCAAGACGGCATTCTGCACCACCCGAGGACACTGGCAGTTTAAGGTCATGAGTTTTGGACTATGCAATGCACCAGGAACATTTGAGCGTTTGATGGACACAGTGCTCTCAAACATTCCGAGGCAAAGGTGCGTGGTGTATTTGGATGATGTCCTCGTCCATGGTGGTCTTTTCAGGCTGCAATTGAGTCTCTGAGACTGGTGCTGGGGAGAATTGCAGCAGCTGGGCTGAAACTGCACCCAGAAAAGTGCCACTTTATGCAGCGTGAGGTGGAGTTCCTCGGCCACCGAGTGAACAGTGAGGGCATCAGCACGTTGGAGGAGAAGGTCCGCACCATCAAAGACTGGCCGGTACCAAGGGACCAGAAGCAGTTGAAAAGCTTCTTGGGCTGGCCTCGTACTACAGACGGTTCGTGAAGGGATTCTCGTGCATTGGGGCACCCTTGTTCCGCCTCCTTAAAGACAACCAACCCTTCCTCTGGATGCCGGATTGTCAGGAGGCGTTCTCCAGCCTAAAAAGAGCCCTCATGAACGCTCCTGTTCTCACCCCACCAGATCCACCTTGCCTTTTGTGCTGGACACGGACGCGAGTATGTCGGCATGGGGGCGGTGTTGTCACAGGTGGGGCCGGAAGGTGAGCAAGTGGTGGCCTATTTCAGCCGCACTTTCAACAAGAGTGAACGACGCTACTGTGTTACCAGACGTGAACTGCTAGCAGTTGTTTTGGCTACACGCCATTTCAAGTATTACCTGTGTGGCGTGCCTTTCACCATCAGGACAGATCACGCTGCACTACAGTGGCTGATGTCGTTCAAGGAACCAGAAGGCCAAGTAGCACGGTGGCTGGAGGAGCTGCAGGCGTTTCACTTCACTGTGGTACATCGAGCTGGGGCTCAGCACGCCAATGCGGACGCCCTTTCCCGGCGGCCGTGTTCTGTTAGTGACTGCAGCTACTGCGACCGGCGGGATGCTAGGGAGTTGGAGCTGCGTGGTGAAGCGACTGCTGCTGGACCGTCATGCTGCACCTTGGAGGCTGTGGACATTGCAGAGTGGGCTGCCAAGCAGGAAGAGGACCGTGATCTCAACTGTGCGACGGTGGGTGGTCCAGAGTGGCAGGAGGCCACCCTGGGAGGGTGTGATGGGACTCTCCGTTACCACCAAAGGCTTTGGAGCAAGTTGCTGTGTTACGCATGAAAGACGGCGTGTTGCAGCGTGCCTGGAAGGAACCAGCCACCGGGGAAGAGAGATGGCAGGTGGTAGTGCCCGGAGCTCTTAGAGAGATGGTGCTAAGAGCATGCCACGGGAGCACCGGCTCAGGACACTTTGGCAGCACCAAGACCCTCCGACGGCTGCGCCAAGGGTTCTATGGGGTCGCATCGACGGGACGTAGAGGATTTCTGCCGGCGCTGTGACGAGTGTGCAGCCAGCCTACAAGGGACCTCAAGACCAATCGCATGCACCACTTCAGCAACAGAGGGTTGGGGCGCCCATGGAGAGGGTTGCTGTGGACATTATGGGCCCTTTTCCCGTGACGGACAGAGGGAACCGTTACGTGCTTTGTGCGATGGACTATTTTACAAAGTGGCCCGAGGCATACGCACTGCCAGACCAGAGGCGGAGACAGTGGCCAATGCGCTACTGGAGGGCATGTTCTGCCGGTTTGGGACTGCAGACATCCTCCACAGTGACCAAGGCAGAAATTTTGAGTCCAAAGTTTTTGCTGCTCTTTGTAACGCCTTGACATGCAGAAACACACGCACCACCCCTTTGCATCCACAGAGCGATGGTCTTGTGGAACGATTCAACCGAACCATGCAGCAGCAGCTCGCCATCCTCACCTCCAAACACCAACGTGATTGGGACCAGCACATCCCGCTGGTACTGATGGCTTATCGTTCAGCGGTTCAAAGTTCCACAAGTTGTACTCCTGCTCTGCTGATGCTGGGCCGGGAAATTCGGACACCGGCAGAGATGGCGTTTGGAAGACCTCCCCGGCTCAGAGGACCAGCCGGGCCGGAGTATGCCCGGAGACTGCAGGATCGGCTGGAGGCAGCGCACGCGTTCGCACGGGACCAGCTGGAGAAGGCCGTGCACGTCAAAAGCGGAACTATGACGTGCGGAGCAAGGGGCGGAATTTCCAGATGGGGAACTGGTTTGGGTGTATACACCTAAAGAAAGAAAGGGCGCTGCCCCAAGCTAGACAGCCATTGGGATGGGCCATGTAGGGTACTTGAGCGGGTGGGGAGGTAGTTTATCGGGTGGCAGTCCCCCCCAGGGGCAGAAAAGTTGCCCTACATCGGGACAGGTTGGCCCCCTACCGGGGAAATGGTGTTCCTGTATTTGAGGCGGGGTCCGCTTCATCTGCCAGTTCAAACAATTGGTGGATCCATGTTCCCCAGATCCCACCAATGTTGTTCCGAGTCAGCCAGCTGCAGGCGGTATCGACTCAGAGCCGGGCCGACCACAGAGGCGGAGACGAAGACCACGACGGCTGGAGGACTTTTTTTGTTGACCCCTCGGGCGAGGGTTTCATAAAGGGGGAGGGCAGTGTAATATCTATGTCTTGTATTTGTGTGACGTCATAGAGGGGGAGGAGCCAGGTTGGGGAAGTATTGGCTTCGGTAGTTAGTCTGAGTGTGGAGCGTATGAGCGTGAGTTGTGGCTAACAGCAACTCCTATGGATGTGTGTGTTTATTGCGTGTTTTGTGTATTAAAAGGACAGTTTGCATCCGCGACTGCGTGCATCCTTCTTGCCGCTACTGAAGGGCATTACAATATTCATTGAAATA